>JAGQAX010000006.1:7947900-9220641 GCA_019142605.1 Cephalopholis sonnerati
TAAAATGCTGCCTGCTCCTACAGTGCTCTGCCTATCAATAGATGCTTGTCACACTCCTGCGACTGCATGTGGACATGACACTTGATTGTGTCAGAGCTGGGAGTTCATGTATGAGCAAGACGTGTGAAGTCTGAGAGCTGAGATTTACTATGTGCTGCACCAAATGTAAATGATAGTCATTGTGTTGATAAACATTGAGAAGGTGAAGATCCAGATATCAGGCTTGTATTCCTCTGCACTAGCGCTTCTTTGCCTGTAATGTTTCTGCTTTCATCATAAAAGGCTTCCTCTATGGCTGCTACAGAGCTGACAGCTGCTGACAGATTTCTCTTCCTAGTGGAAGCCCTTCTCTTTTTTTCTCAATGGTTAAGGACAAACACACATTTGTATTACCTCTGTAACCAACAAACAGGAAAGTAGTGGCAGATTCATTTAGTCTGTAGCCTTATTTTATACCTTTACGTCTTCCCTTCAGTATCAGGAGGGTTTGATAGTCTCAATCAATACAGCTGACTATGCACTGAACCCAATGACTTTTCAAAAGAATTTGGGCCAGGGACAGTGGTTCATTCTTAAAATTTGCTGCAGCAGGAGCTGACGGTTGCGTTGTCCTCATTGCTAAGGGAGACCCCAGAGACAAACCACTGTTTTTTGCTAAGTTAACACATGCAACATGTTAACTGTAAGAGTGAAGATTATCCTGACAAGTCTAAAAAGATATCTGCAAGTCACCTCTATGCACATTTTAACTGGTAGTAGTATTAGCAGCATCTTAAGTAATTAATGAAGCCCAGATTTCAAATATTTAAGTATGAAATTGATCTGAATATAAACAAATACTGATTTTTAGAGCCAGCAAGCACAGTGACAGAGATAGCTTTCTGTCTGTCCACCTTATCTGTCAATTACATTGCAGAACTCTGATTACTTGTTATCCCCTTGATCTCATTTCCTCTTGAGAGCTGCTGGGTCATATCACATATGAGCCGAGATAGGTGTGAGCTGTCCTAGTCGGTCACCGTCAGAGAGATGACAGTTTATATTTCTGTAAGGATTGCTTATTTTACTTTTATGAACGTGAGATGTAACAATGTCATTTGTGTATGCTGTCCACACTTTTTCCAGGCTATACGAGGCGAAAGTGAACAGTCCCCTGCAAAAAGCCTTGAGTCCTATTGTGTGGTGCCGCAAAGCTCTTGACAACCCCAGTCCTGAGATGGAATCAGCCAAGCGCTCACTCATTCACAGACTGGACCTCACCATGTCAGGTAAACAACGCCACTGGACATTAAACATGTAGTCTCAACTTAGCAGCAGTAGTAGCAGCAGTAGTAGAAACAGTAACAACTTCAGAGATACACTTAATTAATCCCTCTCTTTGGAAGGTAGAGGTCAGCTACAAAACAGCACTAGTGGAGTTCTTGGTTTTGGTTGTTTTGTTGAAAGTCCTCCTGTGTCTGTCTGTCTCTGTGCTGTCAGTCAGTCAGTCTCTTGCTGTCAGTTTCCATTTTTCTAATCACATAACATTTGTCATTAGAGCCCTTCATGAGAATCATAAAAGCAATTCAAGTTCGCTTTGAATATACTTGTAGTCAGGTAAGAGACTACAAGTATAATGAAAGAGCAGTCATTTTCCATAGCTGTGTTGAGCGGTTTGTTATTGAATGCTCTGTCAGAATTTGAGCTCAAATGGTAACATAATTTGCAGGGACAGTTGTAAGTTATTGTTGCATGTAAGGCAAATGTAGAACTAGAAGGAAGAGTGCAGAGTCAGACCTACGCCAAGGCCAAAAGTCCAGCCTTCTGTGATGTGCAAAACTGCAAGCACAACCAATATCTCTGGTGAAGTTAATTGCAGACAGTTCACATTTGGATGAAAGGGTATAATTAGTTGCGTGATTTATGTGTATTCATGTCTCCATAGCCACAACTTAATTGAAGAAAAAAGCGTTGTTGAAATTGTGGTGGTGTTACTCTCTTACCGGTTCTCCCGTGAAACCAGTGTCCCCAAGTGGTCCATAACAACTGCTGTCTGTATGAACTTTAGGCAACGACATGTGTAGGCTACCCAAGAGGATTACTGGTACTCTCGAATGTGCACTGTGGTATGGAGTCATTATATTTCTACTGGATTTTAAAGGTCCAGTGTGTAGGATTTAGGAGCATCTGTTGGTAGAAATGGTATAAAATATTCACAACTATGTTTTCATCAGTTTAAAAGCACATGAAAATAAGAATCATTTTATTTTATTTAACTTACTATGAGCTGTTTATATCTAAATACAGAGCAGGTCCTCTCCCACAAGTCCACCATGTTGTTCTACAGAAGTTTAGAATGCTCAGAACAACACTCTAGATAGGGCCGCTCACATTTTTGCAATTTTGTTTTTCAGCATTCTTGCATGGGCCATTTTAGTTCCCAAACATGCTTAGCATATGGGAGAAGTTTTAGTTATGCAACCTCACCACTAGATGCGACTAAATCATACACATTAGACCTTAAAGATATATAGCATTTATTCAATTGAGGCAAAATGCCAAATCTCACAGTGTTAACATCAGTGAAAAACAATTCCTGCATCCGGCCTATGAGTTGGATCCACTCCAAAATCTAATGGGCACTACCCTGGCTCATGCTACAGCCTTCCACCAAGTTTCATGAAAATCTGGCCAGTTGTTTTTCCGCAATCCTGCTGCCATCGGACAAACAAACTGAACCAAAAATATGACCTCCTTGGTGGAGGTAATAATAATTGATCAAACAAGGTAGAGCTTGTACACAAATGCAGAAATGTCCCTTCTTGCTGGCTAGATAACTGGGGGCCATAAATGCTGCGATGACTCTTATTATTATCAAGAGCTTTAATTTATGGCAGTGAGCCTCTGTAATGATCTTACTATTTCCTTTTATTGATTTTTGTAGCACAAGAAAACACACAATAAATTACACCATGTTTACCCATTTATTTCTAGAACTACTGTTATAAGCACGACACACAAACAGAGCACAGACAGATGTATCATCCATCATGCATGTTCTTGTGTGAAGATTAGCTTCCCTTATTCTAAAGGGAAGAGGAACAGCACACATGTACCTGTATGGTCAGTTACTGAATGGTGGAGGCTTTAGCTTTATGACTTGGCATGCACAGAGAAGTGATGTCATTTGAGAAAGAAGTCAGTGGCACATTGACTTGGAGATTTATCGCCACTTGTGGTTAGAAGTTACTAAAAGCTGAGAGGCATTGTGAGAATGGATTTGTGCGTGTTTTGGGAGTCTCCTCTTCTTGAGATTCGGGCTTGAATGTCCGGCAAATGATTGACAGACACTCTCTAGCTATGAGATAGCTATGCACATCATCAGGCTTTTAGAGTGCTTTTAGTGTAATAGGTAATTACTATTCTGTTACTCCTTTGCAATGCGTGTAAAAAATAATGTTTAATTTATACTTCACCACGGGGTCTGCAAAATATTTATAGTTTTGTCCCATATGATCTCACCTGGGTTCCTAGGGCATGTAAGATATTTATTTATTTATATTTACATCTGTCAAAGTCTTTCCTCTTTCTAGTGCACCATTTTCCCCTCAAAAATTGTTGGTACATAGAGATGGTGGACCTAAAAATCTCAATCATCATATAGCACCAGAATGCATGTAAACTAATGTTACAACTGAAAGGCATCAACTCTCTGACAGTCCCATCAGTGTCTAAGTGACATCTGGACCCCTCTGTGTTTAGTTGGAGCTGTGTAGTGCTGCTGTTCCAGTTTAAAATACAAATGTTGCTGGATTTTAATCAAGTTTCATTGTCCTTTACACTGAGAATTCAACATTGTTCGTAATTGTTTGCAGTGTAAAACACACCTAACAAAGCATAGTGATTTCATCTTTAATATGTCACCGAGGTCATCTTTATGTTTGGTCCTTTCTTCTTGGTCTGTGTCTATTTTCTGAGCCTTTGACTGCCACTAATTATAGTTAGTCCCCTACTGAGGAGGACAGCAGGCCTCAAATCCTTGCAGCTAAACTGAGCAGGGGTCATTTCCATTTTGACAGCGGCATGCCCATGTGACAGTTGGATCGTGTTGAGCAATAGGCTGCTGAAGGTTGTCCACTGGGGTAGTTTTGATCTTCTCTGCTCTATTGTGCAAGAGCCTGAACAGCACCTGGACACACAATGACCTCCTCATTCAAGGATACTAAGGTCTATTTATACTGGCTGATAAATTTAATGACTGTGGCCCTTTTGTGAATCCAAATTGCAAACCTTTTTCAAAGATCGGTTATGTTCACTGGGTGTCTAAATTAGGATAAAGCTGAGAAAAGAGGGAAAAGGCTTTGTTGGGGCAAACACATGATCAATCTCTTTAAAAAAAGGAATCAGTAATACAACTTTCAGCAAAACACAGAAAGATTAATTTCTCCTTTCCCTCTATTATGACAACTATGGGCTATTTCTGTGCTAATAGGTAAGGCTTATTTCTGAGGCAAGACATGATAAAAACTTTGACAAAAACTCAAAATAAGGCTTCAGAACCTTTGTGTAAATGTCGCCTTAGATGACCTTTAGTGGACAAAGCACACTATCTGTCTTGCAGCTGACTAACTATAGATAACTAGACACTAGAGTGGGATTTAGGGTCGTGTGCTTATTTGTGGTGATCTCATCACTGTAGGTGTGGTAGGAGGATAACGTCATCCTCTTTGGTCCTGAAAATATCCCTCCTGTCACTGATACCAACCACCCCACTCCCTTCACTTCTATCCTCAGTTGGCACTGATGTTGTCACTGCTCCCACCGAGGCTTGCTAAAAGACAACAACAGCAAATATTTTCTATGGAGTTTTTAATTCCATGGACATGTCAATTAAATCAGATAAATTAGACGTCAAGAATGTAAAGATTTTTGAAGAAAAAAAAAGTCTGCACACAAAGGACTTCAGCAGATCTTAAGCAGCACAGTCTGAGAGCATTTGTGTCTGTGAGTGAAAGAGAGACTCACCACAGACACACCCTCATGGCTCCCGGCTACTCTCCTTCACACCCGGTCTCTAACAGGAGCATGGAAACCTTGTTGCCATGGTGTTGGTTGAGTTTGTGTCAAAGGAATTGCGAAGAAAAAAGAAACATCTTAACCTCACTTGTGGCAGATTGGAGTCAAAGTGACGACTTCCTTATGCCTGAAAACGTTTGTTTCAATCTAACCAGCTCATGTAGCAAGTACACACACTACAGCGCATCCACATATTTTAAACACATGTTAGTTTAAGTGTGTCAATAGTGACCAAGCCTTTTGTCTGTGTGCACACCCTGTTTAAATCATATCCCCAGATGACGTGCCTCAGTTATATAACTAACAGCAGGGAGGAGATGGCTTTGAGTTGCACTAGTCAGACAGTACTACTTTATTCATGTCATCCCGATAAGAAGTCAGAACACGTGTTGCCTAAGCTGAACAATTAAACAGTTTTTTTCCTTACTGTTGCTTTGACAGCTGTCCTGCACTGTTGATCCAGTGCTCATGCAAGACCAGAGAGGTCCTAGCCACAGTTAAATAGCTGGCCTGCCATACTCCAACTCATAAAAGCTTTGACCTTGTACTGTACATCTAATTTATCTCCTTCTTGCATGTCTGTGCCAGTTTTAACCTTTTCTGCTGTATGGTTTTCCTCTCTCCTATTTACAAAAGATTCTCTGTTTGCTCTTTTCTTGTGATATCCTCGAAGCTCCCTGCAGCTGTTTTAAGCCTAAAGTCTTTTCTTTTTTATAACAAGTAGACCTCAATGCCAAGTGTTGTCTTCCATTTTATTCTTACCATTTAAGCCCTCCAGACCTTCATTTTATATTGTTGTGTACTGGCTTCCTTTAGGGGTTTTTTTCTTGGCCTGTGGAAACTGCTCTGAATTTTCCGCAGTTGAAATGCCAAGACGGAAAGTCCTCTAATACAATTTCATATCACAGTGAATCGAAACTGTCACAGCGGGTAGAAACAGCAGTTCTTCTCTCTTCTTCTGACTTCTTGTTTTAGGACATGAGGATTTGAGGACAGTCTATTTTGGTTGGTCCCTGGGCTGTAGATCCCTTCAGATTGATCTGTGTCTTTTTCTCGTTACAATGTTCTGCTCAAGTTGTTGTGATAGGGCACATTGTCATCGTATGACCTCCAAAGACTGAGCCGGTATAGACTGTTTAATGTCAAGGGAAAGATTTTCCTAATCATAACAAGTGTGGCTCCTTTACCTCCATAGTGCACAGACACAAGGGATGATTCATGTTCGTCAGCACTCACAGGCATGTTGATGTTTGGCAGTAGTGTGTTCATGCATATTTTTTAGTCACAAGAGCACACAGTGGAGGTTGACAGACAGTTTAATCTTGACTCTCGATATTGGGGGTTAGTTTCACCAGGTGAACTGTTTTGATCTGTTGACCTCACTCTCCTTAAATGGAAAACATTGGCTATATTGTTTCAAAGTGCATAGCATACAGACCTACATGTTGCAGTGTTGTTGACATTCCTTAGCAGCTGATCCGTGCGGATGGCAGCAGAGTGGACATGATGGTATTTCCTAAATAATGCAGCAGGACAGAGTGCAGAGCAGGAGGAGAGGGAGAAAGTGGAAGGAGAGGTAGCTGATCTTAAAAGACTTCCCCTCCAGTCACCACCCAGCTGTGTAAACACATCCAGTCAAAGAAAGAAAGAAACAGAGGGATGGATAAACAAGTGGACTCAAAGAGCCTGTTTAGACCTGGTATTAACATGTGTTTCAGTGATCCGAACACAAGTGGACAGCCCAGACACATTGCTGTTCACACCTCTGCCTATTATGCATCTCCAGCATACCACTTGTGTTCAGATTTTGTTACTGCCGTCCAGTTATTATGTCCACACTTTTCCTAGCTGCTCTGTAGCATGCTTGCTAGTCATGTCAGTACAGCTGGAGATGTCACTGTCAGCAGAATTCAACACATCCTTCTGTAGAGCAAAACCACAGATGGTCACACAACACTTTGTCTAATTTGACATAAAATGGGCAACTTATAGAGCTTTCAGTGCACCAAAACATCCACCAAGTCCTGCACTGATGATGTAGTCCTTGGTGTGGACGCTTCAGAACGTGTAAGTGTTGACACTACTAAAGATATGTAGTCAAATGTATCCCAGACCACCTCAGTAAGTGGTTTAAGTGATCCGATCACAGTGTGTCTTGGTGGTTGTTTAGACTTGTATTTAGTGCTAATCAGATCACCCTAGAATGTGTGTCAATACTGAGTCTAAACGGGCTCAGAGACATCAACCATTCAAACCACCAACCCATCCCAATGTACAGCAGCCTGTGCAGAGTCTGGTCTCATGACTGAGACCAGGGACTCTGTAGACTGGAGCCTTTGACTGCTGTTTCGTTGGATTTCACTGAGAATTTCATTGTTCTTTGTGCGTCTCTATTGAATGCCATGCATTGTTAAGTGTGTTTCCCCGGCTGATGATGTAGGAACTCTCTATCAGGCCCACACTCAGCATACGGTTGAAGAGACTCGACCAGACTGCCAGCACACTGTAGAGCTTTCATAAAGGTGCCGGCTATGAGCAGACACTGCTGGCGTTGTAAATACTGGAATGGGCAACGGCCTTTGTCTGGGTGTTTCATGGGTCACAGTGTATAGATGTAGTGTGTTAACACACTGGGCACATGAAACAGTGACGGTTAAGTTTTCAGTAGTTGGCTCCTCCCCAAAAATGCAGCATCTTGACCTCTACATTTCACCCATCTGCTACCACTGACATTTGTAGGCTGGAACTTTCCAGGGCCAGTTGCATAAAACTCTGTGTTGATTCACAACTAAAACTGTGTGTACGCACAAAGGCATTCTTTTCATTAGATTTACAAAGCCATGTCTAGGCCTGATTCTGTTTAATAAATCTCGACCATTGTGGTACAGGGCACACGTAAACAGAGAAATGCCCTTAAATATACATTTGCATATTGATACTTGTGCCCCTCCAACATTTAGTAGACCTGTCAATGGGAAATAAAAGAGAGTGCAATTTCACCAACTGTGTAGCCTCAGCGAGGTTCTCCAATGGGGCCAGAGCAACTGTCATTAGGCGCAGCTGTGGCAATTTGTCTGTACCACTGATTCATCACATTTCTGCAAAGCCCCATCATGGTAAAATCTCTATTGTCAGGATCATCAGTGATTCATTTATAGTGCTCATGTTGAAACTGACTTTACAAAGTACTTCACAGGAAAACATTAAACAATCTTTAATAGGGAGATGAATGTAAATAAAAACAAACTTTATATCTGTGCCTTTAACCTACATTTGACAGAGTGCAGTGTAGCCTGCAAAAATAATAACACAATCAGTGAAATCTGCAAACAGCCTAAAAACAATGTTATCCGTCTCTCAATTTATATTTAATCTCATCCTTATCATATCTAAGCTAAAACCATGCATAGATCTTGTCTAAAGAATGCATGAGATGCACACATTCTGGACATTCTTCTTTCATAAACACCAGCTCATGTGGAAAAAGGCGCACACATGGTTTTTGTTCATACACATTGTTTGTGCATCTGGCCCCAGATGTTCATGAAGAATCACATGAAGAGAAGACTATTTTGGGGACAGCCATACATTTTTATCTTTTGCTGATAGTTTTAACTCACTGTTATTGGAACAAAATTACACTAATCTGTGATAAAGTAGAGGCGTAGCAGCATAAATAAAGAAATGATGTGACATTTCAGACTTATATGTAATGATTCAACAGTGCTGCAACAGAATAAATAGACAAGCACTGAACATATTAAGAGTTAACAATGTATTGCTTGGTTTTCGTGTGTTCACCGCTAACATCTCTTTGTTTTGTTTTCTGTTCAAAGCAAAAAAAATGACTTGGTTTATCTTAGACATGTTCTAAATTTCTTGGTGCAAAGTTTTGGTTGTGGATCTTCAGACTACATAACATTATTTTGTCTGCTCTAATGCAGAGTAATGTCAAAAAGTGAGCATTTACAGTGCAGGCCTCAAAACTGTACAATAAACTGGCTGAAAATGTGTGCAGCAAAAAAAAACAAACTTCATTTTATTGCCAAATTTGTAATGCTTTAATCTTTCCTGAGTTCTAAATGTCATGTGGTCTGACTGATGTTTTGGTTCTGTTTGCAGCCAACAAGCGCAGGAGCCTGTATGGAAGCCCCTACAACCAGCAGGGCTATGGAAGCCCATATAGCACAAACGCAGCCAACAGCCCGTACAGCAGTGGCTTCAACTCCCCCTCCTCAACCCCCAGCAGAGTGCCCATTGTCAGACAGCAACTAATGCCTGGGAATGCAGGTATGGGTCTCTTTGTAGTTCACTAAGGCCTTGTTTCCAGCAAAGGGTTTTTTTCCCTGCTGACAATGCCAGGCGCTCCTCAGCAAACACCCAGCTGGAAGCCCTTGAGAGCACTTTGGTCGCATCTGGTTGCTATGATACAGAAAATCCGTGGAAGTAAACTTGTCAGTACAAGGTAGAGTACTAGGTTTGGATGAGGGGAAGGCTGAAGCATGCAGGGAGAAAGGACGGACCTGATGGTTTGTTTGGGTTCACGAGAGGAAACATATATATATACAGAATGTTAACAAATTTCTCCTTTGTTGTTGTTGTTATTTAGCACTTGTACATGTAAAATGTGACAGTTGCCTTCATGGTATGTATTCCTCCTCCCCTGTGATTGAACAGCTGAAGTGACAGTGATGTTTTTACCCAGAGTCTTACATTTTTCAACTCTGAGCGCTCAGAAAAAAATCCCAACCAGGCAGCATTCAGAGCAGAATTCACACCCAGCGTCTTGTCATGCTGGTGGTGTTTGTAGCGCAGTGTAATTACACGGCATTCCTAGCACAAAGAATTTAAAAAATATGCTGGCCCCAGGGAAAAAGTATCTTTGGTAGACTCGGCCCCTAACATTTACAGAGTATCCGTTGTTGTTAAATATGTGTCACTAATGTGTTCCCAAATGGTTTCCTTGCCAGCACACCAGCGAAATGCAACAACAGAGAGGAATCCTCCGGCTGTGAGCCCGCAGTCATCAGTGGACAGTGAACTGAGCACCTCAGAAATGGACGAGGACTCAGTGGGCTCCTCAAATACCTACAAACTCAATGATGTCACTGATGTCCAGATATTGGCACGCATGCAAGAAGAGAGTACGTACCTGCACTGTCATCTCCAGTAGTATTTTTCAGTTTTCTGTGACTACACCGCTTTGTTTATAGAGTGTTGTAACTGTGAGTGTGTCCATTTTTGACAGGTTTGAGACAAGATTACGCTGCAACAGCATCCAGGCGGAGCTCAGGTTCGTCCTGTCACTCATTGCGGCGCAGCACCTTCAGTGACCAGGAGCTGGATGCACACAGTCTGGAGGATGAAGAAGAGGCGGTGCACCCAGCCTTCCACCTGCCCTCCAACCGCTTTAGCCCCTCCCCTCGACACTCTCCCCGCGCCTCACCCAGGAATTCGCCCCGCTCTCGCTCCCCTGCCCGCTCAATCGAATACAGCCACAGCCGCGGCTCGCCTCAGCCCATCATCAGCCGCCTGCAGCAGCCTCGCCACTCTCTGCAGGGGCACGGGCACGACTTGCAGACCAACGTGGTGAAGAATGAAGGTAAACAGAGCTAGCAGAGGTTCAGGAAGTGCTGGACATGAACTGTTCACTGTGTGATTCTAGAATTTTTAACTTTCTACTATCATTGCTGTTGTAGAAAAACTGCGTCGTAGTCTTCCCAACCTCACACGCTCCTCTGCAGCAACAGCCCAGGGCCCAGAGCCCGTCAAGAACAGCCGCAGCTGTGAGTCCAACCTGCAAGTGCCAAACGGTGGCTCTCCTCGACACCAGAACCAGTCTGCTAGTGAGTATTGTGACAGACACAAACATGTCATATTTGTATTTGAATCCATTTTACTGCAAAACACAGAAACCCTTCAAAGTTGTAAATGAATCTTTAGATTTCAGTAGCTACCAGACTCAGATTATCACATTCATTGTTGTTATCACTGTGTTGTCAGCTGACATTATATTAATATTTGTTTTGCTCTCCACGTACACTGAACACTCAAAAACACGACAGGCTGTGTAATCTCTTGTTAGTCATTGTCCGAGTGGGAATTCTGTTAATCCTTCTGGCTGCACCTACACTACAAGGACTGTGCTGCTTTGTAGTGCCATGGCTTTGGCGTTTGGGGATCCTCTTTGTCTTTGATCATTTTCAGTTGTAATATCTTTTATTCACATGCATCCTTCCTCTTATCGCCTTGGCATAACTTTCACTTCAAAGAACCACACTCATCTTGCAGAATTAGAGCATGGCGCCAGCAACACTGAGAATCCAGAGCAACTCTTGATATCAGCGACACTATCATTGTTTTACATTTTGTGTCCAAGGGTTTTATGTTCTCTTAGAGCTTGAGAATCCCACCTCTGTGGATTAAGACTATCCATTTGATGTAATCCTGTAATGGGAGATAAAGATAATGGTGTTGTCCTTAATCCAGAAACGGTAATCCTTCTCTTACTAGGGACAGAGAGGAAAGGGGTCGAAGAGCAGGTTTGAGCTGGTTAAACGTGTAGCGACTGCCTTTATCCTGTCTTAACCAGCGTTCTGAGGAGCAGGGTGTTCATGTGGCATGAGCCTTTGGACCTTTCATACATTAAAGCTGATATTTGACATTTACTTCTGAATCCTTCTAGATTTTTTTTATTTGTATACTTCATCTTAAACAGATGTAATTTGAAAGTTGAAAGGTTTAATATCCTGATAGTTGTATGAGTTTTTCTATCTGAGCTTTGGCTGCACTGGGCATGTGAGACACCTCCATCTCTGCCTCTTTCACTGACTCCTTCACTGTAAAGCATGTGTAACCAAAACCAGCCTCAATTTCTCTGTCTTTGCTGAGACTGGTCGATTGGCTGTTAAACCTGATCATGGCACTGGCACTCTGCTCTGTCTGCTGCCTGTGGATGTTTGGCTGTAGAGCCCCCTAGTGGCCTCAAGTTGCTCCACAGGCTTCCACAGCCTTCATTGCCTCAATGGCCCCTTTTTTTCTCCAGTAATGCTGTGATACTCAGGCAGAGTGGTCTGACTCCCATGCTGTCCCTGTTTTCCAGCAGCAGCTCAACTCCCGAGATACTCAACCCCTTCTCGCTCCTCCCCGAAACCCAAACAGCACCTCCAAAGTCCAACTGCCCTGCGAGGTAACAGCCTGCTCCTAAATCAGCTGGAGGCTGTGAGATGATCTCACTCAGTCATTTGCACAGTTTATGTCATATTAAAGTTGCCTGTGTACTGAAGGCATTGACCACTGAAGCACATAGAGTGTAGATGATGAAATGGTTATGTTGTATGGAGCTGAAATAGATTTGAAGAAGGTGCATTAATGCAGACCATGAGGTAAATCTGTGTTGCAGGTTCAGTCTCTGTTTTTGTCGCTTTCTTTGTGAGGGGAAAAAAAGGAAAGAAAAAAGGTGGAGCAGGGTGGTTGTTGGCAGAGATGAGTTTGAGTTTATTACTCCTACAGATATGCCACCATACTAGAGGATTTAACAATTTAAAGGAGCTGTGTGTAGGACTTAGCGGTATCTAGCAGTGAGGATTGCAGAATGCAACCAGCTGAAACTTCTCCAAATGTAAACTTCCAGTTAGGATTCCTTCAGAGTTCATTGTTCAGGAGGTTTTGTCTGGGAGCCAAATTATCTGGTCTCTTCCTTTCCAAAGCAAACAGACCAGGTATTAAAAGCAGCAAAAACACAGAATAAAGCAGTTTCAAGTTACAAATCAGTGTTTCTTCAACACTCCTTGGCACGTTGCAGATGGGTCTGTAGCTCAGCACCTGCTGATGTGTGCTCTCCTTTTTTCTCTGACAACTTCAGATCAAAACTTTCAGGAAGTTATTGGGAGCCAGATAATCTGCATAGGTCTCTTTCTCTCCAAAGCAAACAGACCTGTTTATATAACCTTGTAAAAACACTGAATGAAGCAGTTCCATGTTAAAAAAAAGTGTTTTTCCAACGCAGTTCAGCTCATCACAGAGGGGCTGTTAACTACAGTGGCCAATGCGAAAACCTGAAGGGCCCTTTCTAGGGCCAGTGTTTGGATTGTCCATTCTCGGCTTCTGTAAAAAAAACAAAAAAACAATGGTGGTGCAACTTGGTGAACTCTGTGGGCGAGGATCGGCTCCCTATGTAGATATAAATGGCTCTTTCTAAGGTAACAAAAACACGATGTTACTTATTTTCAGGTGATTATGCACAAAAGAAAACACACTTATTATTTTATATTCTTCCTCTGCCAATAGATCCCCCTAAATCCTACACACTGGACTTTTAAAGGGAGAGCAAATTCTCGAGGATTGTGATGACATGTTTCTGTAAAAATCTAAAACTGTTCATATCGACTCAGAGGTGTCAAAACAGTGATTCTGTGCTGTTGCTGGTTCATGGTTGACAATCACTTTACTTTCATCCAGATCTGTCCGGCCACATAAATAGAAAAACATGCCATTCATGTGTTTGTGCCTCGAGCTTAACTTCAATTACACTGAGATTTTCGTCCCTCTGGCTTTCCTTGCATCATTAGCAAATAGCAAACCCTTAGATATTCATGTTGTCTTCATTACATATTTGTGTACATGAAGTGCAAATTTAGCTCCATTAACTCCCCCGTATTTAAGTAATTAAAATAGTCAACTTAGACTTTTCATATGCACAGAAATGAGCATGAAGTTCTTCAACCGTATAAACTGCTTTTCATTGTTAGTTATGTGGTCAGCTGTGTCATGAAGTGATATGTTGTGCTTTTTTGCCAGACAAGGAAATAAGTGTTACAGCAGAAAAGGGGATAGTGCAATAACAAGAAGCATCAGCAAAATATGATAAATAAGTAAACAGTTAAAAAAAAAAAAAAAAGCCAAATATAATAAGCTTGTAATCGTTAACAACATTTTCCTATAAACAATCTGTATTTGGAGGCACATATATTGGTTATTTATGACAGTCTTAGCAGTGACAATGATAGGATTTACTGCACAGGAGTGACCACATTAAACATTATATTCTGTAATGGCAGAATATATGAAATATTTCATCCCAAAATTAGGTATCATTTGAAAACCTTCTCAAAAGTGATTAACAGATTTTTTTGTCATGTATTCATATTCTTGCTGCATCACATTTTTGTTTAAAATATAAAATGTTTATATTGTATACATCTGCCTCTTTATTAGGTACACCTAGCTACAACTAATGCAGTCTAAGCAGTCCTGTTGTAAATTGTACCTTCATTAAGATTTTCAAGTTCAGGTTTTGTGGAAACTCTTTTGTATTAATTTAACTGTATCATCATTTAAGGGGGCTGCAGTTTGTGGTGATGTTGAATTGCATTGCTTTGTGCTGACATTAGGGCTGGGCGATACACTGATATTATATTGATAGAGTGAAATGAGACTTGATACTGTCTTAGATTTTGAATATCCTAATATTATAGGTGTTGTTCTCTGCTGGTTTTAAAGGCTGCAGTAAATTTGCCTTTACCCACTAAGTCATTATATCCACTTTACTGATGATTATATATCAAAAATCTCAATGTGTAGATACTCAGTGAAAGCACAAATAGTCAACCCAACAATATAAAAATCAAGATATTTGGTAAAAAAAATATTGTGATTTTTGATTTTTCTCCATATTGCCCAGCCCTAAGTGACATGTGTTTCTATCAATGAGGGCAGAGTAAATAACAGAAACACTTCTCTGCATATACAGTTCAACGGCCCTATAAACTACATCCTCCAAAATGAAGATGAATCAACACCTCTTTAAACAGGCTGAACAAAACTGGAACATTATAACCTTCATTTAGGTGTGATTAACTGCAGGTCGTTTTCCTAGCTGTTACTCAGGTATTAGACTGTATTACTTTTATCCAGGTGTACCTAATAAACTTGCAACTAAGTGGATATTGATATAAGACTATTAATTTTGAAATGGTGCCTTATGAATTCCAGATAGCAGCAAAAAAAAAGGTTGCTATATCCTAATCCTATATCCCTAATTTAGCATTACATCTACCGCAGTAGACTCATCCAAGTCTTACTGAATCACCAAAGGCTACATTACATGTGCACCAACGGAATGTCTTTCAGCACGTTGTTGACTCCCTCTCTGTCCCATCACTATGCACTGCTACACCTGCAGGGTTTTTTACACTTCACAGATTAGGACTAGGATTGTTGCTCATATTGGTCAGGGGTCATGTAAAGTCACAGTTTAAGAAAACAAACAGGCAGTGAGAGACACCACATTGAAGCCCATCCTCAGCTCCTTCCTCCCAGCTCTGAATTAAGGCCTGTCTCTGTTGTCTTCGTCTTTGTCTAGTCCCACTCTCCTGTTGCTTTGGAGAAGAAGGTGATTTCAGTGAGTATTCACTGAGGGTTTCCACCTTTTTTGAATATTGTGATTGTGGTTCAACGCCGTGGTTGTATTGATGTCGTGCTATATTATGTGCTTCTGGTTTTCACTAGTGCAGTATGTGTGTGTCACCTCATTCTGTCAACACTTCACTAAGCTGAGTAGATTAGCTTTTATGTTCATTCTTTAATGTTTTTAAATAGAGTTTATTTTGTAGTTTCTAAACTCGCATTATAACAGGTTTGACTTCATTTGTGATGGATGTGGTTAAGAAAGATCTACATATGTTTGATAGATAGTTTTTGTTATACTGTATGTGAATCATATTATATCTATCTCACACCATTGTGATCATTACTTCATTGTTAAACTACTGACAGACTGAAACCTATGAAAGCATATAAAGACTGTATGACATAATCCAGTTATATCTGACTATATTCCCGCTCTGCCTATCTCCAGTCCCCTCACCCAGTAAGCTGCGAACTCCAGCCACCCCGTCCCCACTGGCTTTAAGACAACCAGTGAAGGCCACGTCTAACCCCGGTTCTGCCACCTCCACCCCCACACGCTCCCTGGCTCCTCCACGCAGCGGCCTGCCCCGTCCCAGTGCTTCTGCAGGAGGGGGGATCCCTCTGCCTCGCAGCAAATTGGCCCAACCTGTGCGCAGGTATGTACACCACAGACAAAACAACTTCACACCATCTTGCTGTTCTTTTTCTTTCAACCTTTATTGAAAAAAAAAATCCAAATATACAAACATTTCAGATATGGACTCAACATAATGGTATGGACAAACAAGAATATGAATGTAAAGAAATACCTCACCTCCCAAATGACCATCTGTATATTAATAACTTACCCCATGTTATGGTAAATTCAGGAAGAACAATTTTTTTTCATATACCTCAAAAACGAGGAAAATTTTTATTAGTTAAGTGAAATCGTAGGGGTCCATTTTTGACAACAGCAAAATTATATCAAACATTTGTTTACAAACTCACATACTCATTCACTATAATCTAAGTCTGATTTATCCAGTCATATGTTCAGAAATTCCCAAACAGACAGCTCTTTCCTACGGAGAACTGAACTTGTCTAGTTAGACTTCCATATGCTCTCTTCAGAGCTAGACACTACTCACAAAAACAATGATTTAACCTTGCTGAATTATTTAATGACATACCATACTGTGACTTTATAGTGACTTTTTTATGTCATACTATACATGACTTTTCAATGATTTTTTTAATAACATACCTGTACTATGATTTTTTTTAAATGAAATTTCTGTTAACATACTTACTATGACTTTTTAATGATTTTTTTCTTAATAAAAAAATATGACAAACTTTTTTATGACATAATGTACTATGACTTTTCAATGACTTTGATGACATACTATACTATGACTTTTTAATGACATTTTTAACAACATACTATACTATGACTTTTTATAATGTAATTTTTAATGACATATGATACCATGACTTCTTTCATTACATTTTTGAAGATACCCTACTATGACTTTTTAATAACTTTTTTTTTTTTACATACTATAACATGACTTTTATAATATAATTTTAATGACATACAATACCATGACTTCTTTCATGAAATTTTTGAAGATACCCTATTACTTTTTAATAACTTTTTTGATGACATACTATGACTTTTTAAATGACATTTCAAATGACATACTATACTACTACTACTACATACTTTTTAATTTAACTTCTGATTACATAGTATACAAAGACTTTTTTAATGAAATTTTTGATGACATACTAAACTGTGACCTTTTAAATGAAATTACTGATGGCATACTATACTATGACATTTTAATGAACTTTTTTTATGACATACCATACTATGACTTTTTTTAATGGAATTTTTAACGACATACTACACTATGCCTTTTTAATGACTTTTATGACATACTATACTTTGTCTTTCTTTAATTAAATATTGAACAACATACTACACTGACATTTTCATGAAACTTGATGACATACTAAGCTATGACTTTTTAAATGAAATTTTAATAAAATACTATACAATTACTTTTTAATGTAACTTTTGATGACATATTATGACTTTTTAATGACATACCATACAATGACTTTTTTAGATTAAAGGTGAAGCAGTGTGGTTGTGTTTTGGCAGAGCTGAGTTTGACTTTGGTGAATCCGAACTAATCCTTTAAAACACCAAAGTCATACAACTATTCAAACAAACAACCAATCGAGGCAGTGGTAGACCAGCAGCAGCTGTGTTCAGTAAGATAAAATAGCTTATAATCAATGGAGCCTGGTTTTCACTTAAAGTTCAGTTCCCTGTGAAAAAGTGTGTTTGGGAAGTACTGAATACACAACAGGATACATGAGACTTGGATCATACGGCACAAGATGCAGATGTTTTGAGATAGTTTTGCTGTTGTTTAACATGGATCCCTATGACTACAATTCAGAAAAAAATGTCTTTGTATTTGGATTCTTTATTTACTTGAGAAATGCAAGGAAATACATGTTTTTCTCACAAATCCAGTGTAACATGGGGTGAGTAATGATAATAATAATGTTCATTTGGGGGTTTAAGTATTCCTTTAAATAAATGAATAAAAATAAATACAGAATTGGGATAAATAATCAATATTAAGATCAAAATAAATTGTGTTATTCTTCTTTAAAGAGTTTATCATACAGTTTGACATTTTTACTATTTTTAGTGTTTGTTTGAGAGTCTTAATATATTCTTTAAATTCACATAAAAATCCAGTGAAATTGTGAGTAACTTTTGTTATTTTGCATTCAGTTATTTTAATGTGTAAAATTTACCGTATAGAATCAATAAATTCACAATGCATTTTTTGATATTACTATTAGTTTAACACAATGTTTATGATGTTTCATTCGAGTAGAAAAAATTTGTGAAAGTATACAATGGTCAAACAAAAGTGTCAAAGATTATTGTTCATCATTTCAAAAACTTTGTTTTTTTAATATGTAAGAATTTGAAGAAACAATTATTAGTTATATTATGTAAAAATATTGATGTATATATCTTGCACTTATGTAAATTGATAATTAGTAGATATTACTGTAGACAAAGTTTAAACAAGATATCCCCCTGAATGTGCGTTTACCTCACCTCCTCAGATCTCTTCCTGTTCCTCGGACCTACGGCAGCGGTGCTGGTGACAACTGGAGAGAAGGTTGTTACTGAATTGGGCCAGCAGGGGGCTCTCCAGTCAAACTATCAACACAAGGAGGCAGACATTACAACATGGCACTTTATCTACCTAGATACATTTTACAGTGAAGAAAGAGAGAGAGATAGACTATGTCCCAAAATATAAACAATCCAGAATTTAAAAAAGGTGAGGACGGTGTCCACATCAAGTCAAAGAGGACCTCCCATCGTGTTCCTCTGTGGGGTCTGGCTTTGGAGGCGTCAGGCATGTAGTGCAGACAGACAGCCCAGAAAATGCCAAAGAAACCAGCCCGACTCCAGCTCAGCCAGCAGAGGACACATCACCTGCCTTGGTTTGACTGCAATCATCTGTCAGACAGTCTAGATCACTTCATTGCCCAGCTTTCCTCCCACTCCTCTTCCTTGTTCCTTTTTCCACCTCCCTCAGGTTGAAATGTTTCCACGCATTTCTCTCTTTATGCTCTGTGTTTAACAGATGTTGGTGAGCGATCTCTATGATGATGCTGTGCAGGTGAAATGTCCCGTAATGTTAGAGAGTTGTTGATGTCTTGCAACAGTGAAAGCACCTCTGTGTGGGTATGACGTTTAAGAATCTTCTCCTCTTGTAAAATCAGCCAGAATGTATGCACAAGTTTGTTTTGGAAATTATTTATTCAAATTATTTAAAAAAAATGTATGTCCAAACATCCATATCAGTATTTTCTTTTAAGATTACAATTGTTAAAAATGTACATTTTTAAACCTCAACTGCAAGCTAAGTCTCCAAAGCCTTTTATTGTTTTCAAAGTGTCAAATCAGAGCTTGAGAGAAACCTGGGTGATTGATGACACCTCGGCCAAAGCCTCAGTTCTGACTTGTACCACATTTTGCCAAGATTATACTTTTCCATTGAAGTGCTGAGAATTGGTCAGTTTAAGAACAGCTTGACATTAGGTCTGAGTTATATCAGAAACAAAGAAACCTGAACTCAATAACATTTTGTCCCCGATCACCCATTCAGCCAGTTAAACCGAGAAAACTCTGATGTGGTTTGTTAATGCCCTCAACAGATTTCTGTCTGTGTATATCATTCATGCCATGAAAAGAATATGGAACAATGTCTTGAATAAGAGAACAAGTTGAATACGTTTTCCTAGCTTTTACCTCTTGTGCTATAAAAACAAATCGAAAGGTGTGCCAGTGTTAGGGAAGCTGTTCTGGTAAATGGTGTGATGGGTGTTATGAAACTAGTGCCTATAATTTAAAGTTTCACTTGAGTTTGAACATTGTGTTTTGTTTGTTTGTTTGTTCATCATTTTGTGCCAATTTCTGGTTTTGCCAATATTATTTGCAATTTTGCATCTCTGCTTGATTGATTTGCTTGCCTGTTTTTGTTTTTTTTGTAATTGAATCAATACATTTATAATTGCTTTAAAAATGTTTAAAATGCGCCTTCATATTTATAACTAATTACTCATTCTGTAAATGAAACTATTTATTAAAGAGAGGTGCCTCTGTCAAAGCTCAGATTCAGTGGGAAGCTTGAACGAATGTTGCAAAAAGACATACCACACCTTTTGTGTGAAAGGTTTTGTTATTGAACTTTTTTTTTATATCCACAAACATGACATTCAGTTTCCCTGTGTAAAGTCACATTTCAAATAAAAGCTGAAAAGTCTTTTTTTTGGAATCCTATGCTTACTTACAAAAATGGTTTAGATCACTTTGACACAACAGAAGCCATCGTGCATCAATAAAATTACTTAATATTTGAGTGACTGCAAATCAAATTCAAACAGTAGTCATTTTGTGAGTCAAAATTTGTGTCAATATCTGAATGCAAAACACTGACATTTTATGATTTTCTCATGATATGCTATAACATGTTTATGGCATATTTTACTATGAATTAATGACATACTATTTTAGTAATTTTTTATGACAAACTGTAATATGACTTTTTTTAATGAAAATGTTTCGACACACTATACTATGACATTTTTGATGAAAATTTGTCGTCATACTATACTATGACATTTTTGATGAAAATCTTTTGACATACTATACTATGACATTTTTGATGAAAATTTGTCGTCATACTATACTATGACATTTTGATGAAAATGTGTCATCATACTATACTATGACATTTTTGATGAAAATGTTTCGACATACTATACTATGACATTTTTGATGAAAACGTTTCGACATGCTATACTATGACATTTTTGATGAAAATGTTTCGTCATACTATACTATGACATTTTTGATGAAAATTTGTTGTCATACTATACTATGACATTTTTGATGAAAATGTTTCGACATACTATACTATGACATTGTTTATGACAATTTGTCATCATACTATACTATGACATTTTTGATGAAGATTTGGCGTCATACTATACTATGGCATTTTTGATGAAAATTTCTTGTCATACTATACTATGACATTTTTGATGAAAATTTGTCGTCATACTATACTATGACATTTTTGATGAAAATCTTTCGACATACTATACTATGACATTTTTGATGAAAATGTTTCGACATACTATACTATGACATTTTTGATAAAAATTTGTGGTCGTACTATACTATGACATTTTTGATGAAAATATTTCAACATACTATACTATGACATTTTTGATTAAAATCTTTCGACATACAATGACATTTTTGATGAAAATGTTTCGACATACTATACTATGACATTTTTGATGAAAATGTTTCAACATACTATACTATGACATTTTTGATGAAAATCTTTCGACATACTATGACATTTCTGATGAAAATCTTTGGACATACTATCCTATGATATTTTTGATGAAAATTTGTTGTCATACTATACTATGACATTTTTGATGAAAATGTGTCGTCAAAATATACTATGACATTTTTGATGAAAATCTTTCGCCATACTATACTATGACATTTTTGATGAAAATTTGTCGTCATACTATACTATGACATTTTCGATGAAAATCTTTCGACATACTATACTATGACATTTTTGATGAAAATGTTTCGACATACTATACTATGACATTTTTGATGAAAATGTTTCGACATACTATACTATGACATTTTTGATGAAAAATTGTTGTCATACTATACTATGACATTTTTGATGAAAATGTTTCGACATACTATACTATGACATTTTTGATGAAAATGTTTCGACATGCTATACTATGACATTTTTGATGAAAATTTGTGGTCATACTATACTATGACATTTTTGATGAAAATGTTTCGACATACTATACTATGACATTTTTGATGAAAATGTTTCGACATGCTATACTATGACATTTTTGATAAAAAATTTGTGGTCATACTATACTATGACATTTTTGATGAAAATCTTTCGACATACTATACTATGACATTTTTGATGAAAATCTTTCGACATACTATACTGACATTTTTGATAAAAATTTCTTGTCATACTATACTATGACATTTTTGATGAAAATGTTTCGTCATACTATACTATGACATTTTTGATGAAAAAGTTTCGACATGCTATACTATGACATTTTTGATGAAAATGTTTCGACATGCTATACTATGACATTTTTGATAAAAAATTGTTGTCATACTATACTATGACATTTTTGATGAAAAAGTTTCGACATGCTATACTATGACATTTTTGATAAAAAATTGTTGTCATGCTATACTATGACATTTTTGATAAAAAATTGTTGTCATACTATACTATGACATTTTTGATGAAAAATTGTTGTCATACTATACTATGACATTTTTGATGAAAATGTTTCGACATACTATACTATGACATTTTTGATGAAAATGTTTCGACATGCTATACTATGACATTTTTGATAAAAAATTGTTGTCATACTATACTATGACATTTTTGATGAAAAAGTTTCGACATGCTATACTATGACATTTTTGATGAAAATGTTTCGTCATACTATACTATGACATTTTTGATGAAAATTTCTTGTCATACTATACTATGACATTTTTGATGAAAATGTTTCGACATACTATACTATGACATTTTTTATGACAATTTGTCGTCACACTATACTGACATTTTTGATGAAGATTTCTTGTCATACTATACTATGACATTTTTGATGAAAATTTGTCATCATACTATACTATGACATTTTTGATGAAAATCTTTCGACATACTATACTATGACATTTTTGATGAAAATCTTTCGACATACTATGACATTTCTGATGAAAATCTTTGGACATACTATCCTATGATATTTTTGATGAAAATTTGTCGTCATACTATACTATGACATTTTTGATGAAAATTTGTCGTCAAAATATACTATGACATTTTTGATGAAAATCTTTCGCCATACTATACTATGACATTTTTGATGAAAATTTGTCGTCATACTATACTATGACATTTTCGATGAAAATCTTTCGACATACTATACTATGACATTTTGATGAAAATCTTTCGACATACTATACTATGACATTTTTGATGAAAATTTGTCGACATACTATACTATGACATTTTTGATGAAAAATGTGTCGTCAAACTATACTATGACATTTTTGATGAAAATCTTTCGACATACTATACTATGACAGTTTTGATGAAAATTGTTTCGACATGCTATACTATGACATTTTTGATGAAAATTTGTGGTCATACTATAGTATGACATTTTCGATGAAAATCTTTCGACATACTATACTATGACATTTTTGATGAAAATCTTTCGACATACTATACTATGACATTTTTGATGAAAATTTGTCGTCATACTATACTATGACATTTTTGATAAAAATGTTTCGACATACTATACTATGACATTTTTGATGAAAATGTTTCGACATACTATACTATGACATTTTTGATGAAGATTTGACGTCATACTATACATGAAATTTTTGATGAAAATGTTTAGACATACTATACTATGACATTTTTGATGAAAATTTGTCGTCATACTATACTATGACATTTTTGATGAAAATGTTTCGACATACTATACTATGACATTTTTGATGAAAATGTTTCGACATGCTATACTATGACATTTTTGATGAAAATTTGTTGTCATACTATACTATGACATTTTTGATGAAAAAGTTTCGACATGCTATACTATGACATTTTTGATGAAAATTTGTTGTCACACTATACTATGACATTTTTGATGAAAATCTTTCGACATACTATACTATGACATTTTTGATGAAAATCTTTCGACATGCTATACTATGACATTTTTGATAAAAAAATTTGTGGTCATACTATACTATGACATTTTTGATGAAAATCTTTCGACATACTATACTATGACATTTTTGATGAAAATGTTTCGACATACTATACTATGACATTTTCGATGAAAATGTGTCGTCAAACTATACTATGACATTTTTGATGAAAATTTGTCGTCATACTATACTATGACATTTTTGATGAAAATCTTTCGACATACTATACTATGACATTTTTGATGAAAATGTTTCGACATACTATACTATGACATTTTTGATGAAAATTTGTTGTCATACTATACTGTGACATTTTTGATGAAAGTGTTTCGACATACTATGACATTTTTGATGAAAATGTGTCGTCATACTATACTATGACATTTTTGATGAAAATCTTTCGACATACTATACTATGACATTTTTGATGAAAATATTTCGACATACATTTTTGATGAAAATTTGTCGTCATACTATACTATGACATTTTTGATGAAAATCTTTCGACATACTATACTATGACATTTTTGATGAAAATGTTTCGACATGCTATACTATGACATTTTTGATGAAAAAGTTGTCATACTATACTATGACATTTTTGATGAAAATGTTTCGACATAATATACTATGACATTTTTGATGAAAATTTGTTGTCATACTATACTATGACATTTTTTATGAAAATCTTTCGACATACTATACTATGACATTTTTGATGAAAATCTTTCGATATACTCTACTATGACATTTTTGATTGACAATTTGTTGTCATACTATACTATGACATTTTCGATGAAAATCTTTCGACATACTATACTATGACATTTTTGATGAAAATGTTTCGACATACTATACTATGACATTTTTGATGAAAATGTTTCGACATGCTATACTATGACATTTTTGATGAAAGTGTTTCGACATACTATACTATGACATTTTTGATGAAAATTTGTCGTCATACTATACTATGACATTTTTGATGAAAATGTTTCGACATTCTATACTATGACATTTTTGATGAAAATGTGTCGTCATACTATACTATGACATTTTTGATGAAAATCTTTCGACATACCCTACTATACGATGACATTTTTGATGAAAATTTGTCGTCATACTATACTATGACATTTTTGATGAAAAAGTTTCGACATGCTATACTATGACATTTTTTATGAAAATCTTTCGACATACTATACTATGACATTTTTGATGAAAATGTTTCGACATGCTATACTATGACATTTTTGATGAAAATCTTTCGACATGCTATACTATGACATTTTTGATAAAAATTTGTGGTCATACTATACTATGACATTTTTGATGAAAATCTTTCGACATACTATACTATGACATTTTTGATGAAAATTTGTCGTCATACTATACTATGACATTTTTGATGAAAATGTTTCGTCATACTATACTATGACATTTTTGATGAAAATGTTTCGTCATACTATACTATGACATTTTTGATGAAAATTTGTTGTCATACTATACTATGACATTTTTGATGAAAATTTGTTGTCATACTATAGTATGACATTTTTGATGAAAATCTTTCGACATACTATACTATGACATTTTTGATGAAAATTTGTTGTCATACTATACTGTGACATTTTTGATGAAAATGTTTCGACATACTATACTATGACATTTCTGATGAAAATCTTTGGACATACTATCCTATGACATTTTTGATGAAAATTTGTCGTCATACTATACTATGACATTTTTGATGAAAATGTGTCGTCAAACTATACTATGACATTTTTGATGAAAATCTTTCGACATACTATACTATGACAGTTTTGATGAAAATTTGTTGTCATACGATACTGACATTTTCGATGAAAATCTTTCGACATACTATACTATGACATTTTTGATGAAAATCTTTCGACATACTATACTATGACATTTTTGATGAAAATCTTTCGACATACTATACTATGACATTTTTGATGAAAATTTGTCGTCATACTATACTATGACATTTTTGATGAAAATGTTTCGACATACTATACTATGACATTGTTTATGACAATTTGTCGTCATACTATACTATGACATTTTTGATGAAGATTTGACGTCATACTATACTATGAAATTTTTGATGAAAATGTTTAGACATACTATACTATGACATTTTTGATGAAAATTTGTCGTCATACTATACTATGACATTTTTGATGAAAATGTTTCGACATACTATACTATGACATTTTTGATGAAAATGTTTCGACATGCTATACTATGACATTTTTGATGAAAATTTGTTGTCATACTATACTATGACATTTTTGATGAAAAAGTTTCGACATGCTATACTATGACATTTTTGATGAAAATTTGTTGTCACACTATACTATGACATTTTTGATGAAAATCTTTCGACATACTATACTATGACATTTTTGATGAAAATCTTTCGACATGCTAAACTATGACATATTTGATAAAAAAATTTGTGGTCATACTATACTATGACATTTTTGATGAAAATCTTTCGACATACTATACTATGACATTTTTGATGAAAATCTTTCGACATGCTATACTATGACATTTTTGATGAAAAAGTTGTCATACTATACTATGACATTTTTGATGAAAATGTTTCGACATAATATACTATGACATTTTTGATGAAAATTTGTTGTCATACTATACTATGACATTTTTTATGAAAATCTTTCGCCATACTATACTATGACATTTTTGATGAAAATTTGTCGTCATACTATACTATGACATTTTCGATGAAAATCTTTCGACATACTATACTATGACATTTTTGATGAAAATGTTTCGACATACTATACTATGACATTTTTGATGAAAATGTTTCGACATACTATACTATGACATTTTTGATGAAAAATTGTTGTCATACTATACTATGACATTTTTGATGAAAATGTTTCGACATACTATACTATGACATTTTTGATGAAAATGTTTCGACATGCTATACTATGACATTTTTGATGAAAATTTGTGGTCATACTATACTATGACATTTTTGATGAAAATGTTTCGACATACTATACTATGACATTTTTGATGAAAATGTTTCGACATGCTATACTATGACATTTTTGATAAAAAATTTGTGGTCATACTATACTATGACATTTTTGATGAAAATCTTTCGACATACTATACTATGACATTTTTGATGAAAATCTTTCGACATACTATACTATGACATTTTTGATAAAAATTTCTTGTCATACTATACTATGACATTTTTGATGAAAATGTTTCGTCATACTATACTATGACATTTTTGATGAAAAAGTTTCGACATGCTATACTATGACATTTTTGATAAAAAATTGTTGTCATGCTATACTATGACATTTTTGATAAAAAATTGTTGTCATACTATACTATGACATTTTTGATGAAAAATTGTTGTCATACTATACTATGACATTTTTGATGAAAATGTTTCGACATACTATACTATGACATTTTTGATGAAAATGTTTCGACATGCTATACTATGACATTTTTGATAAAAAATTGTTGTCATACTATACTATGACATTTTTGATGAAAATGTTTCGACATACTATACTATGACATTTTTGATAAAAATTTGTGGTCGTACTATACTATGACATTTTTGATGAAAATATTTCAACATACTATACTATGACATTTTTGATGAAAATGTTTCGACATACTATACTATGACATTTTTGATGAAAATTTGTTGTCATACTATACTGTGACATTTTTGATGAAAGTGTTTCGACATACTATGACATTTTTGATGAAAATGTGTCGTCATACTATACTATGACATTTTTGATGAAAATCTTTCGACATACTATACTATGACATTTTTGATGAAAATATTTCGACATACTATACTATGACATTTTTGATGAAAATTTGTCGTCATACTATACTATGACATTTTTGATGAAAATCTTTCGACATGCTATACTATGACATTTTTGATGAAAATGTTTCGACATGCTATACTATGACATTTTTGATGAAAAAGTTGTCATACTATACTATGACATTTTTGATGAAAATGTTTCGACATAATATACTATGACATTTTTGATGAAAATTTGTTGTCATACTATACTATGACATTTTTTATGAAAATCTTTCGACATACTATACTATGACATTTTTGATGAAAATGTTTCGATATACTCTACTATGACATTTTTGATTGACAATTTGTTGTCATACTATACTATGACATTTTCGATGAAAATCTTTCGACATACTATACTATGACATTTTTGATGAAAATGTTTCGACATACTATACTATGACATTTTTGATGAAAATGTTTCGACATGCTATACTATGACATTTTTGATGAAAAATTGTCATACTATACTATGACATTTTTGATGAAAGTGTTTCGACATACTACACTATGACATTTTTGATGAAAATTTGTCGTCATACTATACTATGACATTTTTGATGAAAATTTGTCGTCATACTATACTATGACATTTTTGATGAAAATGTTTCGACATTCTATACTATGACATTTTTGATGAAAATGTGTCGTCATACTATACTATGACATTTTTGATGAAAATCTTTCGACATACCCTACTATACGATGACATTTTTGATGAAAATTTGTCGTCATACTATACTATGACATTTTTGATGAAAATGTTTCGACATACTATACTATGACATTTTTGATAAAAATTTGTGGTCGTACTATACTATGACATTTTTGATGAAAATATTTCAACATACTATACTATGACATTTTTGATGAAAATGTTTCGACATACTATACTATGACATTTTTGATGAAAATTTGTTGTCATACTATACTGTGACATTTTTGATGAAAGTGTTTCGACATACTATGACATTTTTGATGAAAATGTGTCGTCATACTATACTATGACATTTTTGATGAAAATCTTTCGACATACTATACTATGACATTTTTGATGAAAATATTTCGACATACTATACTATGACATTTTTGATGAAAATTTGTCGTCATACTATACTATGACATTTTTGATGAAAATCTTTCGACATGCTATACTATGACATTTTTGATGAAAATGTTTCGACATGCTATACTATGACATTTTTGATGAAAAAGTTGTCATACTATACTATGACATTTTTGATGAAAATGTTTCGACATAATATACTATGACATTTTTGATGAAAATTTGTTGTCATACTATACTATGACATTTTTTATGAAAATCTTTCGACATACTATACTATGACATTTTTGATGAAAATGTTTCGATATACTCTACTATGACATTTTTGATTGACAATTTGTTGTCATACTATACTATGACATTTTCGATGAAAATCTTTCGACATACTATACTATGACATTTTTGATGAAAATGTTTCGACATACTATACTATGACATTTTTGATGAAAATGTTTCGACATGCTATACTATGACATTTTTGATGAAAAATTGTCATACTATACTATGACATTTTTGATGAAAGTGTTTCGACATACTACACTATGACATTTTTGATGAAAATTTGTCGTCATACTATACTATGACATTTTTGATGAAAATTTGTCGTCATACTATACTATGACATTTTTGATGAAAATGTTTCGACATTCTATACTATGACATTTTTGATGAAAATGTGTCGTCATACTATACTATGACATTTTTGATGAAAATCTTTCGACATACCCTACTATACGATGACATTTTTGATGAAAATTTGTCGTCATACTATACTATGACATTTTTGATGAAAAAGTTTCGACATGCTATACTATGACATTTTTTATGAAAATCTTTCGACATACTATACTATGACATTTTTGATGAAAATGTTTCGACATGCTATACTATGACATTTTTGATGAAAATCTTTCGACATGCTATACTATGACATTTTTGATAAAAATTTGTGGTCATACTATACTATGACATTTTTGATGAAAATCTTTCGACATACTATACTATGACATTTTTGATGAAAATTTGTCGTCATACTATACTATGACATTTTTGATGAAAATGTTTCGTCATACTATACTATGACATTTTTGATGAAAATGTTTCGTCATACTATACTATGACATTTTTGATGAAAATTTGTTGTCATACTATACTATGACATTTTTGATGAAAATTTGTTGTCATACTATAGTATGACATTTTTGATGAAAATCTTTCGACATACTATACTATGACATTTTTGATGAAAATTTGTTGTCATACTATACTGTGACATTTTTGATGAAAATGTTTCGACATACTATACTATGACATTTCTGATGAAAATCTTTGGACATACTATCCTATGACATTTTTGATGAAAATTTGTCGTCATACTATACTATGACATTTTTGATGAAAATGTGTCGTCAAACTATACTATGACATTTTTGATGAAAATCTTTCGACATACTATACTATGACAGTTTTGATGAAAATTTGTTGTCATACTATACTGACATTTTCGATGAAAATCTTTCGACATACTATACTATGACATTTTTGATGAAAATCTTTCGACATACTATACTATGACATTTTTGATGAAAATCTTTCGACATACTATACTATGACATTTTTGATGAAAATTTGTCGTCATACTATACTATGACATTTTTGATGAAAATGTTTCGACATACTATACTATGACATTGTTTATGACAATTTGTCGTCATACTATACTATGACATTTTTGATGAAGATTTGACGTCATACTATACTATGAAATTTTTGATGAAAATGTTTAGACATACTATACTATGACATTTTTGATGAAAATTTGTCGTCATACTATACTATGACATTTTTGATGAAAATGTTTCGACATACTATACTATGACATTTTTGATGAAAATGTTTCGACATGCTATACTATGACATTTTTGATGAAAATTTGTTGTCATACTATACTATGACATTTTTGATGAAAAAGTTTCGACATGCTATACTATGACATTTTTGATGAAAATTTGTTGTCACACTATACTATGACATTTTTGATGAAAATCTTTCGACATACTATACTATGACATTTTTGATGAAAATGTTTCGAAATACTACACTATGACATTTTTGATGAAAAGGTTTCGACATACTATACAATGACATTTTTGATCAAAATTTGTCATACTATACTATGAGATTTTTGATCAAAATCTTTCGACATACTATACTATGACATTTTCATGAAAATTTGTTGTCATACTATACTATGACATTTTTGATGAAAATGTTTCGATATACTCTACTATGACATTTTTGATTGACAATTTGTTGTCATACTATACTATGACATTTTCGATGAAAATCTTTTGACATACTCTACTATGACATTTTTGATGAAAATGTTTCGACATACTATACTATGACATTTTTGATGAAAATGTTTCGACATGCTATACTATGACATTTTTGATGAAAAATTGTCATACTATACTATGACATTTTTGATGAATGTGTTTCGACATACTATACTATGACATTTTTGATGAAAATTTGTCGTCATATTATACTATGACATTTTTGATGAAAATGTTTCGACATTCTATACTATGACATTTTTGATGAAAATGTGTCGTCATACTATACTATGACATTTTTGATGAAAATCTTTCGACATACCCTACTATACGATGACATTTTTGATGAAAATTTGTCGTCATACTATACTATGACATTTTTGATGAAAAAGTTTCGACATGCTATTCTATGACATTTTTTATGAAAATCTTTCGACATACTATACTATGACATTTTTGATGAAAATGTTTCGACATGCTATACTATGACATTTTTGATGAAAATGTTTAGACATACTATACTATGACATTTTTGATGAAAATTTGTCGTCATACGATACTATGACATTTTTGATGAAAATGTTTCGACATACTATACTATGACATTTTTGATGAAAATGTTTCGACATGCTATACAATGACATTTTTGATGAAAATTTGTTGTCATACTATACTATGACATTTTTGATGAAAAAGTTTCGACATGCTATACTATGACATTTTTGATGAAAATTTGTTGTCACACTATACTATGACATTTTTGATGAAAATCTTTCGACATACTATACTATGACATTTTTGATGAAAATCTTTCGACATGCTATACTATGACATTTTTGATAAAAAAATTTGTGGTCATACTATACTATGACATTTTTGATGAAAATCTTTCGACATACTATACTATGACATTTTTGATGAAAATCTTTCGACATACTATACTATGACATTTTTGATGAAAATGTGTCGTCAAACTATACTATGACATTTTTGATGAAAATATTTCGACATACTATACTATGACATTTTTGATGAAAATTTGTCGTCATACTATACTATGACATTTTTGATGAAAATGTTTCGACATTCTATACTATGACATTTTTGATGAAAATGTGTCGTCATACTATACTATGACATTTTTGATGAAAATCTTTCGACATACCCTACTATACGATGACATTTTTGATGAAAATTTGTCGTCATACTATACTATGACATTTTTGATGAAAAAGTTTCGACATGCTATACTATGACATTTTTTATGAAAATCTTTCGACATACTATACTATGACATTTTTGATGAAAATGTTTCGACATGCTATACTATGACATTTTTGATGAAAATCTTTCGACATGCTATACTATGACATTTTTGATGAAAATTTGTCGTCATACTATACTATGACATTTTTGATGAAAATGTTTCGACATACTATACTATGACATTTTTGATGAAAATGTTTCGACATGCTATGACATTTTTCATGAAAATTTGTTGTCATACTATACTATGACATTTTTGATGAAAAAGTTTCGACATGCTATACTATGACATTTTTGATGAAAATTTGTTGTCACACTATACTATGACATTTTTAATGAAAATCTTTCGACATACTATACTATGACATTTTTGATGAAAATCTTTCGACATGCTAAACTATGACATATTTGATAAAAAAATTTGTGGTCATACTATACTATGACATTTTTGATGAAAATCTTTCGACATACTATACTATGACATTTTTGATGAAAATCTTTCGACATGCTATACTATGACATTTTTGATGAAAAAGTTGTCATACTATACTATGACATTTTTGATGAAAATGTTTCGACATACTATACTATGACATTTTTGATGAAAATTTGTTGTCATACTATACTATGACATTTTTGATGAAAATCTTTCGACATACTATACTATGACATTTTTGATGAAAATCTTTCGACATATTATACTATGACATTTTTGATGAAAATCTTTCGACATACTATACTATGACATTTTTGATGAAAATCTTTCGACATGCTATACTATGACATTTTTAATGAAAATTTGTCGTCACACTATACTATGACATTTTTGATAAAAATGTTTCGACATACTATACTATGACATTTTTGATGAAAATGTTTCGACATGCTATACTATGGCATTTTTGATGAAAATTTGTTGTCATACTATAGTATGACATTTTTGATGAAAATCTTTCGACATACTATACTATGACATTTTTGATGAAAATTTGTTGTCATACTATACTGTGACATTTTTGATGAAAATCTTTCGACATGCTATACTATGACATTTTTGATAAAAAAAATTTGTGGTCATACTATACTATGACATTTTTGATGAAAATCTTTCGACATACTATACTATGACATTTTTGATGAAAATGTTTCGACATACTATACTATGACATTTTCGATGAAAATGTGTCGTCAAACTATACTATGACATTTTTGATGAAAATTTGTCGTCATACTATACTATGACATTTTTGATGAAAATCTTTCGACATACTATACTATGACATTTTTGATGAAAATGTTTCGACATACTATACTATGACATTTTTGATGAAAATGTTTCGACATACTATACTATGACATTTTTGATGAAAATTTGTTGTCATACTATACTGTGACATTTTTGATGAAAGTGTTTCGACATACTATGACATTTTTGATGAAAATGTGTCGTCATACTATACTATGACATTTTTGATGAAAATCTTTCGACATACTATACTATGACATTTTTGATGAAAATATTTCGACATACTATACTATGACATTTTTGATGAAAATGTGTCGTCATACTATACTATGACATTTTTGATGAAAATCTTTCGACATGCTATACTATGACATTTTTGATGAAAATGTTTCGACATGCTATACTATGACATTTTTGATGAAAAAGTTGTCATACTATACTATGACATTTTTGATGAAAATGTTTCGACATAATATACTATGACATTTTTGATGAAAATTTGTTGTCATACTATACTATGACATTTTTTATGAAAATCTTTCGACATACTATACTATGACATTTTTGATGAAAATGTTTCGATATACTCTACTATGACATTTTTGATTGACAATTTGTTGTCATACTATACTATGACATTTTCGATGAAAATCTTTCGACATACTATACTATGACATTTTTGATGAAAATGTTTCGACATACTATTCTATGACATTTTTGATGAAAATGTTTCGACATGCTATACTATGACATTTTTGATGAAAAATTGTCATACTATACTATGACATTTTTGATGAAAGTGTTTCGACATACTATACTTTGACATTTTTGATGAAAATTTGTCGTCATACTATACTATGACATTTTTGATGAAAATGTTTCGACATTCTATACTATGACATTTTTGATGAAAATGTGTCGTCATACTATACTATGACATTTTTGATGAAAATCTTTCGACATACCCTACTATACGATGACATTTTTGATGAAAATTTGTCGTCATACTATACTATGACATTTTTGATGAAAAAGTTTCGACATGCTATACTATGACATTTTTTATGAAAATCTTTCGACATACTATACTATGACATTTTTGATGAAAATGTTTCGACATGCTATACTATGACATTTTTGATGAAAATCTTTCGACATGCTATACTATGACATTTTTGATAAAAATTTGTGGTCATACTATACTATGACATTTTTGATGAAAATCTTTCGACATACTATACTATGACATTTTTGATGAAAATTTGTCGTCATACTATACTATGACATTTTTGATGAAAATGTTTCGTCATACTATACTATGACATTTTTGATGAAAATGTTTCGACATGCTATACTATGACATTTTTGATGAAAATTTGTCGTCACACTATACTATGACATTTTTGATTAAAATCTTTCGACATACTATACTATGACATTTTTGATGAAAATGTTTCGAAATACTACACTATGACATTTTTGATGAAAAGGTTTCGACATACTATACAATGACATTTTTGATCAAAATTTGTCATACTATACTATGAGATTTTTGATCAAAATCTTTCGACATACTATACTATGACATTTTCATGAAAATTTGTTGTCATACTATACTATGACATTTTTGATGAAAATGTTTCGATATACTCTACTATGACATTTTTGATTGACAATTTGTTGTCATACTATACTATGACATTTTCGATGAAAATCTATTGACATACTCTACTATGACATTTTTGATGAAAATGTTTCGACATACTATACTATGACATTTTTGATGAAAATGTTTCGACATGCTATACTATGACATTTTTGATGAAAAATTGTCATACTATACTATGACATTTTTGATGAATGTGTTTCGACATACTATACTATGACATTTTTGATGAAAATTTGTCGTCATACTATACTATGACATTTCTGATGAAAATGTTTCGACATTCTATACTATGACATTTTTGATGAAAATGTGTCGTCATACTATACTATGACATTTTTGATGAAAATCTTTCGACATACCCTACTATACGATGACATTTTTGATGAAAATTTGTCGTCATACTATACTATGACATTTTTGATGAAAAAGTTTCGACATGCTATTCTATGACATTTTTTATGAAAATCTTTCGACATACTATACTATGACATTTTTGATGAAAATGTTTCGACATGCTATACTATGACATTTTTGATGAAAATGTTTAGACATACTATACTATGACATTTTTGATGAAAATTTGTCGTCATACGATACTATGACATTTTTGATGAAAATGTTTCGACATACTATACTATGACATTTTTGATGAAAATGTTTCGACATGCTATACTATGACATTTTTGATGAAAATGTGTCGTCAAACTATACTATGACATTTTTGATGAAAATATTTCGACATACTATACTATGACATTTTTGATGAAAATTTGTCGTCATACTATACTATGACATTTTTGATGAAAATCTTTCGACATACTATACTATGACATTTTTGATGAAAATGTTTCGACATACTATACTATGACATTTTTGATGAAAATGTGTCGTCAAACTATACTATGACATTTTTGATGAAAATATTTCGACATACTATACTATGACATTTTTGATGAAAATTTGTCGTCATACTATACTATGACATTTTTGATGAAAATCTTTCGACATACTATACTATGACATTTTTGATGAAAACGTTTCGACATACTATACTATGACATTTTTGATGAAAATTTGTTGTCATACTATACTGTGACATTTTTGATGAAAGTGTTTCGACATACTATGACATTTTTGATGAAAATGTGTCGTCATACTATACTATGACATTTTTGATGAAAATCTTTCGACATACTATACTATGACATTTTTGATGAAAATATTTCGACATACTATACTATGACATTTTTGATGAAAATTTGTCGTCATACTATACTATGACATTTTTGATGAAAATCTTTCGACATACTATACTATGACATTTTTGATGAAAATGTTTCGACATGCTATACTATGACATTTTTGATGAAAAAGTTGTCATACTATACTATGGCATTTTTGATGAAAATGTTTCGACATAATATACTATGACATTTTTGATGAAAATTTGTTGTCATACTATACTATGACATTTTTTATGAAAATCTTTCGACATACTATACTATGACATTTTTGATGAAAATCTTTCGACATATTATACTATGACATTTTTGATGAAAATCTTTCGACATACTATACTATGACATTTTTGATGAAAATGTTTCGACATACTATACTATGACATTTTTGATGAAAATGTTTCGACATGCTATACTATGACATTTTTGATGAAAATTTGTCGTCACACTATACTATGACATTTTTGATTAAAATCTTTCGACATACTATACTATGACATTTTTGATGAAAATGTTTCGAAATACTACACTATGACATTTTTGATGAAAAGGTTTCGACATACTATACAATGACATTTTTGATCAAAATTTGTCATACTATACTATGAGATTTTTGATCAAAATCTTTCGACATACTATACTATGACATTTTCATGAAAATTTGTTGTCATACTATACTATGACATTTTTGATGAAAATGTTTCGATACACTCTACTATGACATTTTTGATTGACAATTTGTTGTCATACTATACTATGACATTTTCGATGAAAATCTTTCGACATACTCTACTATGACATTTTTGATGAAAATGTTTCGACATACTATACTATGACATTTTTGATGAAAATGTTTCGACATGCTATACTATGACATTTTTGATGAAAAATTGTCATACTATACTATGACATTTTTGATGAAAGTGTTTCGACATACTATCCTATGACATTTTTGATGAAAATTTGTCGTCATACTATACTATGACATTTTTGATGAAAATGTTTCGACATTCTATACTATGACATTTTTGATGAAAATGTGTCGTCATACTATACTATGACATTTTTGATGAAAATCTTTCGACATACCCTACTATACGATGACATTTTTGATGAAAATTTGTCGTCATACTATACTATGACATTTTTGATGAAAAAGTTTCGACATGCTATACTATGACATTTTTTATGAAAATCTTTCGACATACTATACTATGACATTTTTGATGAAAATGTTTCAACATGCTATACTATGACATTTTTGATGAAAATCTTTCGACATACTATACTATGACATTTTTGATGAAAATGTTTCGACATACTATACTATGACATTTTTGATGAAAATGTTTCGACATACTATACTATGACATTTTTGATGAAAATGTCTTGTCATACTATACTATGACATTTTTGATGAAAATGTTTCGACATACTATACTATGACATTTTTGATGAAAATTTGTCGTCATACTATACTATGACATTTTTGATGAAAATTTGTTGTCATACTATACTATGACATTTTTGATGAAAATGTTTCGACATACTATACTATGACATTTTTGATGAAGATTTGGCGTATACGTTCTATACTAGAACATTTTTGATGAAAATGTGTCGTCATACTATACTATGACATTTTTGATGAAAATCTTTCGACATAGCCTACTATACTATGACATTTTTGATGAAAATTTGTCGTCATACTATACTATGACATTTTTGATGAAAAAGTTTCGACATGCTATACTATGACATTTTTGATGAAAATTTGTTGTCACACTATACTATGACATTTTTGATGAAAATCTTTCGACATACTATACTATGACATTTTTGATGAAAATGTTTCGACATGCTATACTATGACATTTCTGATAAAAATTTGTGGTCATACTATACTATGACATTTTTGATGAAAATCTTTCGACATACTATACTATGACATTTTTCATGAAAATTTCTTGTCATACTATACTATGACATTTTTGATGAAAATGTTTCGTCATACTATACTATGACATTTTTGATGAAGATTTGACGTCATACTATACTATGACATTTTTGATGAAAATGTTTCGACATACTATACTATGACATTTTTGATGAAAATTTGTCGTCATACTATACTATGACATTTTTGATGAAAATCTTTCGACATACTATACTATGACATTTTTGATGAAAATGTTTTGACATGCTATACTATGACATTTTTAATGAAAATTTGTTGTCATACTATACTGTGACATTTTTGATGAAAATGTTTCGACATACTATGACATTTTTGATGAAAATGTGTCGTCATACTATACTATGACATTTTTGATGAAAATCTTTCGACATACTATACTATGACATTTTTGAGGAAAATATTTCGACATACTATACTATGACATTTTTGATGAAAATTTGTCGTCATACTATACTATGACATTTTTGATGAAAATGTTTCGACATACTCTACTATGACATTTTTGATTGAAAATTCGTTGTCATACTATACTATGACATTTTCGATGAAAATGTTTCGACATACTATACTATGACATTTTTGATGAAAATGTTTTGACATACTATACTATGACATTTTTGATGAAAATTTGTTGTCATACTATACTATGACATTTTTGATGAAAATCTTTCGACATACTACACTGACATTTTTGATGAAAATGTTTAGACATACTATACTATGACATTTTTGATGAAAATTTGTCGTCATACTATACTATGACATTTTTGATGAAAATTTGTCGTCATACTATACTATGACATTTTTTATGAAAATCTTTCGACATACCATACTATGACATTTTTGATGAAAATATTTCGACATACTATACTATGACATTTTTGATGAAAATTTGTCGTCACACTATACTATGACATTTTTGATTAAAATCTTTCGACATACTATACTATGACATTTTTGATGAAAATATTTCGACATTCTATACTATGACATTTTTGATGAAAATGTTTCGACATACTATACTATGACATTTTTGATGAAAATTTGTCGTCACACTATACTATGACATTTTTGATTAAAATCTTTCGACATACTATACTATGACATTTTTGATGAAAATGTTTCGAAATACTACACTATGACATTTTTGATCAAAATTTGTCATACTATACTATGAGATCTTTGATCAAAATCTTTCGACATACTATACTATGACATTTTCATGAAAATTTGTTGTCATACTCTACTATGACATTTTTGATTGAAAATTTGTTGTAATACTATACTATGACATTTTTGATGAAAATGTTTCGACATACTATACTATGACATTTTTGATGAAAATGTTTCGACATACTATACTATGACATTTTTGATGAAAATTTGTGGTCATACTATACTATGACATTTTTGATGAAAATCTTTCGACATACTATACAATGACATTTTTGATGACAATTTGTCGTCATACTATACTATGACATTCTCTGACAGAGTGCTGGATCGCTGGAGCACATCCTGAGCAGCTGCCCAAGGGCACTGGGGGACGGGCGCTACCGCTGGCGCCATGACCAAGTGCTGCGGGTCATCGCAGAGGTCATCAGCACAGGGATCTCCACCAGTAAACCCCAACAACCAACAAGGCAGTCCATCGCCTTTGTTAGGGCTGGGGAGAAGCCACAGCAGTGCCGGAGTCAAGCTGGGGGGCTGCTGGCAACAGCTCGAGACTGGCAGCTGAAAGTCAACCTAGGGAGACAGCTCAAATTCCCAGAGAACATCGCAGTGACCACACTCAGGCCAGATATGGTCCTGGTGTCAGAAACAACTAGGCAAGTGGTCCTGCTGGAGTCGACTGTTCCCTGGGAAGACCGGATGGAGGAGGCCTTTGAGAGGAAGAGGGCCAAGTATGAGGAGCTGGCAGGCGAATGCCGAAGCAGAGGATGGAGGACCCGATGCAACCCCATCGAGGTCGGGTGCAGAGGATTTGTAGGCCAGTCTCTCATCAGAGCACTCAAGATGTTGGGAGTGAAGGGACAGCACAACAGAAGAGCCATCAAAAACATCACTGACGCAGCAGAAAAGGCGTCCAGATGGCTGTGGATCAAGCGGGGAGATCCGTGGACAACTAAAGCTACTTAGACACAAGCCGGGACTGATCACCCCGGCTGGGTCGCCTGGGCGAGGGTGTCTGTTGTGAGACCCGAAACACCCAGTGAACCCAGGAAACAACACTGATGATGTGTCTAAGTTGCACCGAAAGTGTATGTTAGAACTGACATTTTTGATGAAAATTTGTCGTCATACTATACTATGACATTTTTGATGAAAATTTGTCGTCATACTATACTATGACATTTTTGATGAAAATTTGTCGTCACACTATACTATGACATTTTTGATGAAAATATTTCGACATACTATACTATGACATTTTTGATGAAAATGTTTCGACATACTACACTATGACATTTTTGATGAAAATGTTTCGACATACTATACAATGACATTTTTGATCAAAATTTGTCATACTATATTATGACATTTTTGATCAAAATCTTTCGACATACTATACTATGACATTTTCAGGAAAATTTGTCGTCATACTATACTATGACATTTTTGATGAAAATCTTTCGACATACTATACTATGACATTTTTTTTTTTTTTTTTTTTTAAAGATTATTTTTTGGGCATATTTGCCTTTAATTGACAGGACAGTGAAGCGTGAAGGGGAGAGAGAGAGGGAGAATGACATGCAGCAAAGGGCCACAGGCTGGACTCGAACCCGGGCCGCTGCAGCAATAGCCTTTGTACATGGGCCGCCTGCTGTTCCACTAAACCAACGACACCCCTACTATGACATTTTTGATGAAAATTTGTCGACATACTATACTATGACATTTTTTATAAAAATCTTTCGACATACTATACTATGACATTTTTGATGAAAATTTGCTGTCATACTATACAATGACATTTTTTATAAAAATCTTTCGACATACTATACTATGACATTTTTGATGAAAATTTGTCGTCATACTATACTATGACATTTTTGATGAAAATTTGTCGTCATACTATACTATGACATTTTTGATGAAAATTTTTCGTCACACTATACTATGACATTTTTGATGAAAATCTTTCGACATACTATACTATGACATTTTTGATGAAAATTTGTCGTCATACCATACTATGACATTTTTGATGAAAATGTTTCGACATGCTATACTATGACATTTTTGATGAAAATGTTTCGACATGCTATACTATGACATTTTTGATGAAAATTTGTCATCACACTATACTATGACATTTTTGATGAAAATGTTTCGACATACTATACTATGACATTTTTGATGAAAATCTTTCGACATACTATACTATGACATTTTTGATGAAAATTTGTCGTCATACTATACTATGACATTTTTGATGAAAATGTTTCGACATACTATACTATGACATTTTTGATGAAAATTTGTCGTCATACTATACTATGACATTTTTGATGAAAATGTTTCGACATACTACACTATGACATTTTTGATGAAAATTTATCGTCATGCTATACTATGACATTTTTGATGAAAATATTTCGACATATACTGACATTTTTGATGAAAATTTGTCGTCACACTATACTATGACATTTTTGATGAAAATCTTTCGACATACTATACTATGAAATTTTTGATGAAAATTTGTCATCATACTATACTATGACATTTTTGATGAAAATTTATCGTCATACTATACTATGACATTTTTGATGAAAATGTTTCGACATGCTATACTACGACATTTTTGATGAAAATTTGTCGTCACACTATACTATGACATTTTTGATGAAAATCTTTCGACATACTATACTATGACATTTTTGATGAAAATCTTTCGACATACTATACTATGACATTTTTGATGAAAATTTGTCGTCATACTATACTATGGCATTTTTGATGAAAATGTTTCGACATACTATACTATGACATTTTTGATGAAAATTTTTCGTCTTACTATACTATGACATTTTTGATGAAAATCTTTCGACATACTATACTATGACATTTTTGATGAAAATTTGTCGTCATACCATACTATGACATTTTTGATGAAAATGTTTCGACATGCTATACTATGAGATTTTTGATGAAAATTTGTCGTCATACTATACTATGACATTTTTGATGAAAATGTTTCGACATGCTATACTATGACATTTTTGATTAAAATTTATCGTCATGCTATACTATGACATTTTTGATGAAAATATTTCGACATATTATACTATGACATTTTTGATGAAAATTTGTCGTCATACTATACTATGACATTTTTGACGAAAATTCATCGACATAATATACTATGGTATTTTTGATGAATTTTTTTAACGTACTATACTATGGCGTTTTTTATGAAATTTTTTTGACATATCATACTATGGCAATTTTTATGAAAATTTTTCATCATACTTTTCTATGACATTTTTGATGAAAATTTGTCATCATACTATACTATGACATTTTTTATAAAAATTTGTCGTCATGCTATACTATGGCATTTTTTATGAACATTTTTTGACATATACTATGGCAATTTTTATGAAAATTTTTCATCATACTTTTCTATGACATTTGTGATGAAAATTTGTCGTCATACTATACTGACATTTTTTATGAAACTCTTGATGACATACTACACAATGACATTTTTGATGAAAGTTTGTCATCATACTATACAATGACATTTTTGATAAAAAAAAATTGTCGCCATACTATGGCATTTTTGATGAAACTTTTTTTACATACCATACAATGACAGTTTTGATGAAAAGTTCTTGCCATTTTGTACGATGACATCTATGATGAAAATTTTTCTACATACTATACTATGACATTTTGGATGAAACTCTTGATGACATACTATAGTGTGACATTTTTTATGAAAAGTTGTCGTCATACTAAACTATGTCATTTTTCATGAAAATTTGTTGACTTACCATACCATGAAATTTTTGATGAAACTGTTGATGACATACTATACTTTGGCATGTTTGATGAAAATTTTGACATTTTCAACTCTGCATTTTTTTAAATGATTTTTTTTAACGACACTATGACTTTCTAATGACTTTTTCATGACATCTATAACATGAGTTTTTGAGTGAAATTTTTAATGACATACTATACTATGACTTTTTTAATGAAATTTTTGATGACATTTTTCTATGGCTTTTTTAATGAAATTCTTGATGACATACAATACATGACTTTTTGATGACTCTTTTAACGACATACTATGGCTTTATATTGAAAATCTTGACGACATACCAAACAATGACATTTTTAATGACTTAACGTCATAATATGTATTACTTTTTTTTATAATTTTTTTTAAAAACATAGTATAGTATGACTGTTTAAATTATTTTTTATGGCACACTGTGCTAAGATTTTTTTTTAGGATATTATATATCACATACTATGCTATGATTTTTTAAATATTTTTGTAACACTATACTATGACGTTTTTAGTATTTTAATGAAACACTTTACTATGACTATATTTTATGTTTATTCATTATAACAGTTTTCTGTTGTTTTTTTTTGTTGACACACTATACCAACATTTACTACATACTATATCATACCTTTTATCTGATTTTTTGTGACATACTATACTATGATATTTCTATGATTTTTTTTTTCATGACATACCATACTATAACATTTTTAAGGGTTTGTCTCAGTCATGCTTCACTATTACTTTTTTCAAATCAAATTTTAATGACAAACTATATTATATTTTTTAAATCTTTTTTGATTTACTGTACTATGCCATTTTTATATCTTATATGATATAGTGCTCTGACTTTTTAATCTCTAATGAGGTACTATACTATGACTCTTTTAATGACTTTTCTATGATATACTAATTTCTGACTTTCTTTTAAAGATTTTTTAATATACTGTGCTATGACTTTTTAAATAAAACAAATGTAATGCTTTACTATGACTTTCTGATAAAAAAAAAAATCAATGACATATTATACAATTACATTTGTATGATAATTTATGTCATGCTATACGATTATTTTTCAAATGAAAATTTTGTGGATCAGTGCCCTTCAAAAAGGACACACCCAGTTCTGTTGGGGGTGTCGATAAACAACAGCACTGGATAATAAGCTGGCATGAGTTGCGATGTCTGAAGGTATGACACTTTACTTCTGTCACATCCAAAATATTTTACTCTTTCAGTTTGAGACTGCATGCAAAGGATACAAAGAATTTCTTCATCTCTACCTTTGTGCTTTGTAGTACTTACTGTTAACATGATATCTGCTCCAAATATCCAGCTTTGAGCTCACACAGTCATTTTTGTTTAAATGGACTTATAAGTTTGATCACTCAATCTACTGTTTAAGCAACTCTAGACATCCTGTCTGCCTATCTTTCACTTAGACAATTATATAAAACAGAGTCAGAGTTCCATATTTGGGCAAAATGACCTGTAACAGACTGCAGCAGTGACATCTCGTCAGTGACAATGACAGATGGGTTGAATATTGTCCACTTTATAAGATATTATACTAATGTTTGAGTGTCATATAGGGTGCAGCTTTTAAGAGGAAGGCAACATTATGTATTCTGTACACATAGTTGTTGCATTATGTACCTGGAGTCACCCATCGGTTAATGGGAGACACGGTGTATCTCCAGGAAGGGAAGGAGACAGATGAAAGCCTGAGTCACTGATGGGTGCCATCCCGTCCCTCTCTAGCCTCATTACCCTCAAGACATGTGACGTCAGCGCTTTTATTTTCCCTGGACACACATAGCTTCCTCAGTGTGTGGCACCCTCGGCTTGATGAGTTTCACTCAGAGGATCATATTCTGTGGGCTTCAGACAGATTAGATATGTCAGTCAAACCCCAAACAGCCAGGTGCCTTAGCACAGGCGAGGTGATGCTGGCAGCCAACTGTCACAGCAGCAGACCACAGCATGTTACACATACTGCTTATGTTGTCTGATCTACACAAGAGATAATCAGAAGAGATTAATATTGGGATACTATTTTAAGAAACACACACAAAGAGGTCATGGGATCTGTTAGACCACAGCAGGATCAATTCTGCATACAAGGATTAACAGCAGCAATGTAATGTAACAACACTATTTACTGTGGAAGTTTTAAGTCACTGACTTTAGCTGTGTCTCTACTTGGTGAGACTTGTTATATTTCTTCCACAACCTTCTAAATGCAAATATTGTACTTCTTATTACATCAGCTGCCATTACTTTGCAGATTCTTTTCTATCATAAAATACTACAACAATTTAAACGACCCAAAAATGAATACAGTGGTCAGACTCAGGAACAGCTGCAGCAACAACACACAGGCACACCGATGAGACTGTTAAACTATATTAACTCATATTAATAAGCATTTATTAAACCAAACATGAGTCCTGCGCACCATGAAGTTTGAGATGAGGAGCGTGCATAATGCGCTCACTTACAGCAGAGCCAACAAAAGAAACGGGCGGGCAGATGTTCACAGTTTGCTGCACTAGTATAAAGATCAGCACAGTTTTCATTCATGTAGGTCGTGCTTACTCAACCTCGACAAAGAGCTGTCCTTACTACGGCTTCGTTTTCATTTCAGAATTTCTACATGAAATATGACAGAATAGCCTTTGAGTGCCATTTCCCAAATGGAAAACTGTAAATGTGTAATAATTATTGATATTTTGGAGACCTTTCTCCTTATACGGAGCGACGCGCAGTATAAAAAGGGCAGCCTGGGCGTTATTGATTGGCCCACCCACTCTCGCTGAAGCTTAAGACCGTACGCAGACTCCCCTCCAGCTATGTGCGTCTATCAGGGAGCCAATCCGTGGCACCAGTCTGGCTCAGTGAGTCGCTTTAAGACTATCAGTGTCATGGCACCATCACATCCTCCGACCGCTGGATCCTCCGCTGTTTCTTATTAGTAACAGTGCGCCACTAGGGGAATCATTTTACGCACGAGCACCTACAGGCACAAACCGACTGTGGCGAGCCTCTGCCCTCCTGTTGCGCCATGGAGAACTCCAGCCTGATGGGTGGCGACGCACAAAACGCTGGCTTGATAGACTCCCTTACGTCGGACACTTTAAAGCAAGTTGTGGATTTTCCAGAGGACGCTGCCATGGCTGGATTAGTGGCCAGTAGTGCCATCTTCCTCGAAGGCAGCACATTCAGGACTGACGCTGGAGCTGAGTTTATGGCCGCTCCGCCGACGGAATCCCCTCACCTGATGCCTGCATTTTGGGATTCCCCGCTCAGTCACGGAATCAATGTGTTTGTGGGACTTGTTCTTTGCTTTACCATGCTGGGGCTGGGCTGCACGGTGGAGGTTAACCAGCTTGGGGAGCACATCCGCAGACCCATCGGGGTGCTGCTGGCACTGGTGTGCCAGTTTGTTATCATGCCCTTGGTGGCATTTCTGTTGGCTTTAGCTTTCTCTCTGGATGATGTGGCAGCGATGGCTGTTCTCCTCTGTGGCTGCTGCCCGGGAGGAAACTTATCAAATATCATGTCACTGCTGGTGCACGGGGAGATGAATCTAAGGTAGATATACTGTACTCAACATATAATGGATATCAAGTGAAGCGGTAAAACGATTGCATAAGGTTGCCCTACGTTTTGCACGTATTAATCAGCAAATTACGCACAGAAATAACGCCGACTTTGGTAAACTTTACGCACGACTCTAAAAAGTGCTACAGGCTTCCCTAGTCAATGAGATATTTTTGTCAAAGTTAACCAAGACGATCCAGCACTGTGACCAAACACCACATTCATGCTTTAACGCTGCGCCTTTACTCTCCTCTCCCCAGCATCATCATGACCATATCATCCACTCTGCTGGCGCTCGTGCTGATGCCGCTGTGTCTGTGGATCTACAGCCGAGCCTGGATCAACACACCTGTGGTGAACCTCATGCCCTTCGGGGCCATCATCCTGACCCTGTGCAGTACTCTCATCCCCATTGGTTTAGGAGTTATGCTGAGGTACCGCTACACACGCGTGGCCGACATTGTTTTAAAGGTAATTTAAGAGTAGTTTCCTTACAGTTACTTTTCCACTTCATCAATGAGCTGAAAAAATTCAAATAATTAACTTTCACGTCATTTAGAGGGTCAAGGGGCCCCTTTGCGCAAAAGCGCACTGCGTAATTTTCCTTGCCTTTCATAAGGGGTATGCTGACCGCAGGAACAGTGACATCAGAGACATTGTGTCCGGAAGAGCTCCTCCCTCACATTTCTGATAAAAGCCATATATGAGGGAGGGCCACATCAGTTACACCAGACAGTAACATCAGGCAGCAGAGATGCCTTGATACAGATCCCAACCCTTTGCTAAAAAAGTCCATTTTAATTATATAACTCAAAATCCCCGGTGTCCTCAGAAGGTGCAATCTTGAAAACATTTGAGACCCTTTATCATTAAAGACCTTCAGGTCAGATAAGAGAAGCTCAAAATACAAAAGAAAACCTTTAGAGGAAAAAAGTAAGAGGCACCTGTGTAAGAGCAAGAAAGATGGAATTCTTCCACCAAGATGGCAGACATGCAAAAGGTGCTCTCTATGTGCAGAAAATCCTCCTCATCCTGAAATGTGTCTTTCCAGGCATCGCTGTGGTCTCTGCTGGTCACCCTTGTGATGCTCTTCATCCTGACTGGAGCGATGCTGGGGCCGGAGCTCCTGTCCACCATCCCACCGTCTGTCTACGTGGTGGCCGTCCTGATGCCTCTGTGTGGCTACGCTGCAGGTTACGGCCTGGCCGTGCTCTTTGACCTGCCACCCAACAGCCGCAGGTCAGTCTCTCTGGAGACAGGATGCCAGAACGTGCAGCTGTGCACTGCCATCCTGAAGCTGGCCTTCCCCCCTCAGCTGATGGGAGGGATGTACATGTTCCCTCTGCTGTATGCCCTGTTCCAAGCAGCCGAGGCGGGCATTTTCATCCTGGCCTACAGGATGTACAGGAAGAAGGTCCTGCACAAACCAGACCCCATGAAGGACAGCGAGGACACGGATATAACATACCAAAGGTTTCAGGATGATGAGGACATTGACACATCTTATGGTGCCGTGACAGTGACTGACCCAAACACCATCATGCTGGACCCCTGTCCTCCTGATCCAACTCCTGTTTAATGTGCAAGTGTTTAAAATCACTTCCCTTCTTCAGATGTAGGGGAGCAAAATGAAACCTGCAAGTGGATTCCTCAGTTCAATTGCTGTCATTGACAACCTGGGAGACTGTGCAGGGAAATCCAGAATGTTTATCACTGATCTGACTGCTGAAAAAAAGGTGCTTTGTCATTTGCTTCATTCATTCACTTTGTCAATTTATGTCTAATATGGGATGAAAAAGCATCATAATATTTGACATCATATCATCAGCTAAAGTAAATCACACCATCTAAGCAAAACAGCATTTAGTTTCACAGATGGACAGTGCTTCAAACTGTGTGTGTGTGTGTGTGTGTAAGAAAGAGACTTTAACATCTGACAAACATAAAAGATATTCATTGCAGTGCCAATCCAGTATCTGTGCTCCATAAACTCAACTAAGTCTGAACAAAATGTACAATATGTGTATATTATAAAGAGCTGCATCGAGAAAATAAAATGTGTATAGAAACAAAAGTAAAACTTGGATACCTTCGTCACGTGTCTGCTGTTTTTTGTGGAGAGAAAATGAAACCAGTCCCACACCTGACCATAATTAGGCCTAATGGTGAGCTCATGTTGCCCAATCTACTTAAATAGCTACACCTACTGACCTTGGTTGGTTGAACAAAATGGCAACGTATGGTGACGAGCCAGTCGACAGCTATTTCTATTCATCTTGCAACCCTTACATGGGCAGATACCCCCGGCCTAAAAACGCTGGGTGGAAATATAAAAGTTACCTCTCCCACTACGGTGACGCTTCGGATGCCTTCAACAACCACCAGCGCGCGCAGCTCAAGTCCATCTTATCCCAAATCAATCCCAAACTAACCCCGAGGCTCGTGAAGGCAAACACTAAAGATGTGGCGGTGCAGGTGAACCCGAAGAAAGACGCATCAGTGCAGTGCTCCATCGGCCCGCGCACCCTGCTGGCCATGAAGGTGGACTTTTGGCGCAGAAGAAGGCAGCAGGAGCCCACGACGCCCGGTAGTCCCAAGGCTGCGGACGGTGTGCGTTACCCTCGCACCCTCGCTGTGTACTCACCCATCGCCTACAGAAGCGTCACCTCCTTCCTGACCGACGACAACAACAACAATGAAGCCTCCTCCGGTGAGGCGCAGACCGGAGAGCCGCCCGGTGACCCGCCCGAAGCCGCGGTGAAAAGCGACGGGAAGAAGAGCAAAGACAAGCAGGCTGGTAAAGATGGAAAGACCGCAAAGCTCCCAGATCAGCGCAAAACACCAAAGTCAAAACAGCAGGAGATGAGTGAAGAGGAACAGCTGACTGTAGAGGGGTCAAAGGGCAGGGCGCGCGTGAGGTTCCAGGTGAGTGGCATCACTTGCTCAGGTTGGACTTCTAAGGTCCCTAAACCTGCTGCTGATCAGGGGCGTCTGTAGGAACTGAGGACATTGGGTGCTCAGCCTGGACCTCTGTGGGAGGTCCCAGTGGATCCACCCCCAGAATTTAATTGATTTTTTTTTTTATGAACAGTCTCTATGTTGATGCTTTTTAAACGCACCTGACTCATCTTTTTTTCTTACTTTACTTACCTTTTAAAACCTTGAACCTAATGTTAAAAATATTAGATGGGTGCGAGGGCCCGACCAATGCTGCTTGCAGCTTTAATTTTAAATTAAATTATAAATGACAGTCTTTTTTTGACTTTTTTCTGACTTTTTTTAATTAAAAATTTGGACTTGTAGTTTTTTTAATGGCATACTCTACTATGACTTAGTCAAGTTTTTGATACCGTGCTGTAGTATGACTTTTTTTATGCCATACTGTACTATTATGTTTTTATGACTAACTATACCACAAAGTCTAGAAGATTTCTCATGTCCTACTACAGTGTTACTTTTTTTATATTTTTATGACATACTAAGTTTTTAAATAACATACAATAGTATGACTTTTTAATTTGGAGGACTACGGCAGCCGGCAGGAATAGCCCAATCTAGAGCAAGTGTTTTGATTTGTTCATTCTGGGCTACTGTAGAACAACATGACAGACTGTGGAGGAGGACCCACTTGAGAATTTGCTAATGCTAATCAAAGAAGGCTAGGACATGTTCTTTGGCCCCATGGGAGCTAGGAGGTATTACACATACGTAATTTAACCGGAGGGCTACTGCAGACAGCACTAGAAATAAGGACAGTGTCAGCTCAGCTGCTCTTTGGGTGCACTTACCTTGACAGAACTTTGTGGGTACACTCGATAGGATGGCGTTTGCATATAGAAAGCATTTGTTTGTCTCTATCACAGACTTTTTCAATAATTACAGAATTGTATTTCTAACCACATACATTAACTTTTTGTACAAAAATGTCAACCCGAGGCTGACTGCAGACACCTTAGTTAAATGAATCAATGATCCCCCATGTCCGATGATAAAGCGCCAGCTACTGAGCCTGATGTAAGGGTAGACCAGATAACACTGCATGTGTTGTACCCCACTGCTATGACAAGATATGATGCCATGACTCCTTTTGACCTTCTTGGCGTTTCCTAGGATATTTAAGGCATGACACGTCCTACTTTGCCTTATGGTCTCTGACTGGCTTACCCAGACACTATTACTCTAACTAATATCACTCCTCTCACCTTAACTTAACCAATCCAACCAATAAAGGCAACAAGAACTAGCCATTCACAGGGAGAGTAGGGCGGGTCGTTCTTCGTTATCCTAAGAAACAGAAATTTTATATGTAGATATAAACAGCCTGATTCAGATACAGACACCTTCCCTCCAAATACACTTAGATCCTTTAAAATTGTGCCACTACTTCACTGCCAGTGCCAGAGAGAACAATATAACTTCCACTTTAAATGCTTTGGTTCACATCTTCATCTTTACTGTACAAAATGACCTACATCAAAAGTTAGACTAACAAATCTGGGACACATTTAATCAGCATCATCTTTTTTATTAGACAAATGGTCAACATCAAGAGTCATACAGAAACTGAAATTCTTACTTAATAGGAGACCGTAACGATGAACTGAGTTTAAATGGTTTAACAGATTAGTTCACTAACATCAAGTGTATGCACTCACTGACTTGCCTTTTGTCCATCAGTTTCTGGAACAGAAGTACGGATATTATCACTGCAGAGAATGCAATCTACGATGGGAGAGTGCCTATGTGTGGTGTGTTCAGGGCACCAACAAGGTGAGCACATTATTTGTTTGTTTTCTGCTCAAATTCTGTCAAGTTATTTGTCAATAATTGCACTAAACCAGGGGCTCAACATGGTTTCAACAGTGAGATTTTCATGGTACCATAACCAGTTTGTATTTAAACTTTATTGTAATAATTTGAGTCATGGCATAACATTTATTAGCTGCAGTATGCGATGTCTGCCCTAACAGAAATATGTTGTGTTCCAGGTTTACTTCAAACAGTACTGTAGGAAATGCCAAAAAGACTTCAACCCATACCGAGTAGAGGACATCACATGTCACGTAAGCCCTTTCTAACCTGCTCTGTAAATTAAAATTGACCCATGTGCCACCACTAAACCAACTCCCCTCTTGTTTTCCAGACTTGTAACAAAGCACGCTGTTCCTGTGCAATAACACAACGCCACGTTGACCCCAAGCGGCCCCACAGACAGGACTTGTGCGGCAGATGCAAAGGCAAGCGGCTCTCCTGCGAAAGCACTTTCAGCTTCAAATACATCATCTAGGAAGCATCTCCACTGAACTCTGCCCTGTAAACACGTCAGTACAGTTACGTCCTGTGGGGGTGCACCTTCAACCCAGTGCCACCAGATTTGCAGATGCAATGACGGCACTTTGGATGCAAAACATATATATATTTGATGTTTCAAAACTTTATTTCGTGCCTGTTTTGTGTTGATGAAGTTAATGGTAAGCGCCACACCATTTACAGTGTAATAAATGGCTACCTTGCACTCCGCACTGAAGCATTCTTTTCACTTTAACTGCTGTCTTGTTGGTGAAAACTGAGGAAGGGCTAAAGTATCAATGTTTAAAAGTGGCATTTAACTCAGCAACTGTCTCCTAGTTGAGGATTAAAGTAACAGTTGGTAACTTTTATAAAATAACTTATGAAGAAGTACATGTGAGTCAAAAGTCTTACTACTAATAGCATTTACTGAATAGACCATGGCACGACAAAAACGACTAATCAGAGCTGAGGAGCCTCTAACACAGCTGTCAATCACAGCAGCGCTGATCAAAAATGAGTCAAGATTCTTTTACCACATTGACTATTTCTTGCCTCAGATGTTTTCAGAAACACATTTTGACACTGTTCAGCTGCAAAAGGAGTTTGCAACCTGTCCGCCATGTTGAACTCGACCTAAGCACCAAGCACCACCCATCAGCCAGACCAACTTTCTCATTTTACTAAATGATCCACTAAAAAATGTTTCTGAAAACATCTGAGGCCATGCAGTGTTGCCTAGTTTGACCACAGTTCACCAGCAGTGATTGACAGATGTTAGAGACGCCTCAGCTTTGATTGGTTGTTTTCGTTCACATGCAGTGAGGCCATTAGAAGCAATTAGAGGAAGCAGAGGAACATTTTAGGTCTCATTTAGAGCTGTGTGAATATAGTGAGTTTTAGCCTATAAAAGTTTTTTTTAAAGTTGTGAACTGTAGCTTTAATAGCAGATGAAAAGATCAAGATTTAAGACTGCGTGTACATGGGGTTTGAACTTAATTTAGCTGGAGCTGAAGACGCAATGTACTTTTGCTGGTCTAAATACTCAAGGTTTTTCTCATTTATCTGAACTTTGAATCGAAGCAGATACAGATACAGTACAGATCACTATACAGTACTCTAGTTTTACTCCAAATACTCCCAAACTTCCATAAGAAAGCACTCTAACAGTCCTGTTGTAATCATCCATTTTCTGTAACCACTAATCCTATTTAGGATGTTGGATGAGCTGACACTGGGCTAGAGGCAGTGAACACCCTAGACAGGTCGCTCTATCACAGGGCTGACGCGCGCACACACACAGACAACCATTCACACTCAACCTAACCTGCAAGTCTTTGTACTGTAGTAGGAAGGCCAGAGGAACCCCACATTCATACAGGGAGAATATGTAAACTCCACACAGAAGGGCCCCAGCTGGCCAGCAGGTTCAAATCTGGGAACATCTTGCTGTGAGGTGACCTTGCTGACCACATTTAAATCATATTTCCACATTTGTAATAATGACTTAAGACCAAGCTTGTACTGTATGATTAGGTTTTTATTTATCCAGAGAGAAGGCTGGTATGTGAGTGAACAAGAAAAAAAATGTATAATGCACCTCTACATTAAAACATCTTCCAGGTAAATAATATATTCATTAAATAATTAAGAACAGCATTCAAATGTACCAGACAAGCAGGAAAAAAAAGCTCTCTGAGGAATGAGTACAGTGACTGTTACAATGTGCCATGACAAGATTTCCAAGAAAGCATTCAGATAATGGTTAATGTCCTGCAGTCACAGCAGCAAGTAGGGCCATTCTGAAAGCATAGCGCAGCTTCAACGACAGCCATTTCCCCCTCGGAAAACAGGATCAAGATGTAGCAGAGGATGAGCGCTGCTTTGCAACGTGATCAACCTACATGGACAAAAAAAAAAGTCTCCCCTTCATGAGGCTTTAAGCAGAGCCTGTGTCGGGGTGCCGAACTAACAAAAAGATCACAGTGGAGAGAAGGAATGCATATGACTCGGCTGGATTGGTGTGGTCCGACAGGAGATGGAGGCTACATTAGATCTCCCATGCCATCGCCTTCACAAAGGCAGGCGGGTGGCTAGTCCCATATGAGCCCTGACCCCCTTTACAAGACCACAACCAACAACCGAGGCAGCCTTTGGGAAATTTGTGTGATTGGATGAAGAAGGCGGAGCGGATCATTAATGACTCAAACCTGGTCTTGGCTTTCTCTCATCACATTAGCTTTATACATACATCCTATTCGGATGAACAGTGCATTACACAAAAGTACAAGGGAAAAATACTGGTTTTACACTATACATTTTCTAAAATATATACAGAGTAAAATAAGTTATGTTTCCATAATGAGTTGTAGCCAGTCTGCACTTGTGTGCAATTATATGCATTTGTGTGTGAGCGTATACCAGAATATCCAATATATATCACACAGTCAAGAGTCTCTAAAGGCAGCTACTTATTTGGTTAAAGAGTGAGTTTTGCGTGAAGACCTGTTGAAGGGGACTCTCCTCTCAAAGCAGATCAATAAACAGATATATTTCTCTTTTTACACTCCCTGAAGGCAAACGTCTCCCACAGGGTTACAATTACATGTTAAATATCCTAACATTTACAACCTAGGATGTTAGCTCTAATAAAAAATACATTTCTCAAAAAAATATTCTTGCAGTGCTTTTCTCTTTCAAGCATGCTTTTGAAAACTTTTTTTAAACAAGATTTTTTTCTGTGTTTGCTTATGAATCTTGACGGTGTGTCCTCACACATACGACGCCTCCTCTGGACCGTCTTACATGCTTCAATGCCATCTATCCGGCCCAGAACCCCAAGGAGGTCACCGGTCGGTATGACAGGCCCATCGGTCAGATCCAGCAAAAAAAAAAAAGCAAACATAAAAAGAAAACAAAAAAAGAGAAAAAAAGTTATCATCCAACTGCGTCCTCTCTGATTCTCTCCCAGGCACACCACCACATGACTTATTGCAACTGAATTTTGCAAGTTGGCTTAGTCTGGGAAAAGATGTTAGCTTTAAGCATTCATACAGGTAATAATATATATTAAGAGTCACAGTTATTCCCACACATCCTTTAGCCCTTTGTAGGTGGAGTCTCTCGTCCTCCTCTGAAGCCCCTCACGGTCTACCCTCTCTCTACAGCTGAGGTGAGGTCTGTGTAGAGTTTAGGGGGGGGGGTTTGTCCAGTCTAGTCCAGGCTTGCAGCCTGCAGTACCACAGGTTCACAGTCCAGTGCTGACCATGGTGTTGAGGGGCTGGCAGGCCTGCGCCTGACTCAGAGCCTCACGGATCTGCAGGTTGAGCTCCATAAGGCGGGTGCTAGCCTGAGACAGGTCCCTGCTGGGGCCCACCACCGCCAAGCAGCCCGTCTGGCCCAGCGTCTGGTGACGGAAGTAGATGTGCAGAAGGGTCTGGACTGCATTGTCTGTCTCGTTGCCGAAGATGTCGTTAGGCCACAAAGATCTGTAGATAAACGAGCGTGTGGGTGAGGATAGGGCTTCAGCTAACAATTATTGTCATCATCATGCTGCCTGATGTTTTATTAATTAACTGTTTTGTCAACAAGATGTCAGAAAATACTAAACCATGTCTTGAGTAATTTTACAGAACCAAAGGTGACATCTTCAAATGTTATGTCTTATTGGATCAGTTCAAAAATCGAAAAGCTCATCAGTTTATTATCATGTATGGCAGAGAAAAGCTCTTATTTGAAAAAAAAAAAACAAAAAAAAAAACCACTGAGTTTTCTTGTGGACCAGATAAAATGCCTTTCGCAAGAAAGCTGATCTTGATTGGTCAAAATTTTCATGTGGAAAAATCCAGGAAGTAAACAAAATGTTGAATAAGAGTACACTTGCAAGATAAATGAGACACTTTCTAATGTCACAATGGAGGGAAACTACACAGGTTGATTTTAGCGCTGCTCATTTTTCTTCTGTTTGTCCACACAAAGTGCATTTTTTTAATATCATCCAGCATGCACTGCAGTTTTTGGTGAAATACTAAATTTTAAAAATGTAAAAGTTTGAGCAGAAATACAGAAGTCAAATAAAACAAAGGAAAAGTTGTTGGCAGTTTTGCCTTTCACCTGAATTTTACCAACAGTAGATCAATAAAATTAATCAGACTTTGGAGTGTTGCGACTGAAATGGATAGTAGGTTTTTGTCCTGTGTGGCCAATGGTATTAGTCATGATAACAATAGTAGGTGATTGACAGCAGCTGATGATGGAGCTGCCAAGTGAGTCAGAAGGATGCCAGCACTTCTGCTTGTGAGGACTTCACTAACAGCAGTGCTCCTATAAGGCAGAACAACAGGAACCTAACACAGCACTGCATTTTATTGTTGCAACTTGTCTTTTTTTCCCCCCACAATCAAGTAGTCTACCATTTACCTGCGTGAGCTATTAAAACTTAACGGGTTGGGCAATACAACGATACAGATTTGGCAATACCTCGTAATCTCATGAATGCAGCTGCCTTGCAAGGTAACTTTATGGGGCAGACATGGGGGAGGAAAATTAAGTTGTAAATACAGAAACATGTTACACTTACGGTTCTCAGCGGCCTTTAAGCTTTCAGTTTAACAGAATTTTAGTTTTACTGTTTGAGTCCTTTGTTTTTAACACATGTTTTGTCTCATGGGAGACAGTTGTTTTACTGCTTGCATGGATGTTCCAATATAAAAAAGAAGAAAATAATCAAATGTGAAGAAGTACAATATGGTCATTATAAGCCATGTCTTCAAACTGCAATGAGAGCGGGCACATTTAAAAATTTCTGGCGCCACGACTTGATTATTTAACATGATTATTCCTAATTTATTCAATTGTCTTTGATTACATTTTTCTGGTCACTTCAATTAGTCAATTTATGGACTTGTCATACTAGGAAAAAAAAGTCATTGATTTGTATCTGTGCTGTGAAATAATAATGTTCCTCTTACCTGAAGATTTTGACCTGTGTAAGCGCAGAGCTGAAGTCTCTGGCTCTCAGAGTTTCAATCAGTGATTGGATGGCTGTCTCGGTGTTCGTCTGGGCAGTGTCTGACATACACACATCCTCCTGACCATCATTTCCTGTTTCTGCCTCCTTCAGACAGCTCTCGAGGATAGTGAGTTCTTCAGACATGTTGGTCACCTTAGAAACAGAGACATAAAAACATGAATATTATGGCACTGCCTATCACAGCTCAGATGCAAAATGCACCCAGGAGGGCAGCAAAATAAACCTCTTGACGAAATACCAACCGGAACACTCAACCCCATCACTCAATGTTAGAAATTATCTAATTTCATTAGGTACTAATCTAATTAAAGCTCCAGCAAGATGCAGCACACAGAGTTGAACACATCCATCATTGACTGATTTAACTGTTCTGTAGTTAAAGAGGAACTGTCCTCCCTGTGTTTTACAACACACGTTATTAATTTATGTACAGTATCATTGTAATATAAAATAATAAAACTATTTTTAGATTTTTATGACAAACAACTACGTAAAAGAGACAACAATCTGTGGAAAACAGTCCTCTTGCAGTATAATGTAACATAATGCAATTTGTCTGTTCCTGATTCTCTGACAGAGGAGATGGGAAACATGTAAACTGCCACAGCTGATCTGCTCACACTGACTTTCTAAGGCAAACGTAAACTCAAACTAAATGTACAGTGCATTCAGACATGGTGTCTAATGTTTCAGTCTCACCTCTGCCTCTCTCTTGATGGTGTCCACCCTGCTGATGAGCTTACAGTAGGCCTGGAAGAGCAGCAGCAGCTGAAAGTGCAACTTATAGAGCCTGCGACACAACTCCAGCTCCTACAGAGACAGAAACAAGCGCACAGTCATGTGTCGGCATAACGGTCAAGCTTGCACTTAAATTACTCTGATGATCATATGATTAGACAGATGGGTATCCTGGGTTAGAGACGTGGGAGTAGATGAAAGGGTTAACATGGCCTGGAGCAAAGTGCCATCCGGTTTGGGCCATGGAGCAAGAGGTGAGTCTACAACTAGCAGAATTAGTCATGAAATCTCAATTAGAAAACTATCCATCACCACCTCCTGTGATGCTCCCTATAGGCCACTGGGACCAGTATGGCTGACTGGAGGAATGACCCAAACAAGTGGGTAATTACTAGGGGTGGGGGGAAAAAATTGATTCTGAGATGCATAGCCATTCTCTCTTCTCTCTTTTTTTTGATTTGTGTTTGGGGCTTTTTGGCCTTCATTTGAGAGGACAGTGGTAGCGTGAAGCGGGGGAAGACAGAGGGGATGACATGCAGCAAGTGGCCGCAGGCTGGAATCAAAACCCACAGCCGCTGCAGCAGGGACGTAGCCTTTGTTAGTGGGGTGCTCTAGCAGGTAAGGTACTTGGCACCCCTGAAAGATAATCTCTTGATGTAGAAAAGTCAATAATCAAAAATCTAAAACCCAATTCTCAACATTATGATTGCCTGTAAGAATTTTGTAAGACTGTGCGGTATGTTTCTTGAGGCTGAACCAACTAGATGATGAAACAAAGGATGCTGACCTGTTCGTCATGTTTACGTTCTAAGCTAGGCTACTCCTTGAGTTTTGGTGAGGATGGCTGAGCGTGAGCAATTACAGCTGGATACAATCCTACCAGCATCCCCTAGCTTATAGTGATGGGCGGAGAGAATCTTCTCACAGTAATGGTTCCTTCTAGTTGATACGTGTTAAAGTATCGAACCTCTTTGTTTTAATATATTTTGCAAATATGGTGTCAGTTTCTGTTATACTGCATTATAGTATAAGCACGTTCCACAGCTAGTGCTGCCTGATCAACAAGACTTCTCTTCAATGTACTACTACACTCATTAAATATGAGTTTACATTAATATAAAGATAAAGTAGGCTATGTAAGCTCAATATGATGTAACAGAAATGTCCTGTTGTTCTTTGAGGGGCAAATAGACATCCCAAAAGGGTTGCAGCTCTACACTGGCTTCAAGGTATACAGTGATTTAAAAGTTGACAATTACCATACTGAAAAAGAAAAAGCAACTGAACGCCTAATGTCCCCTTCATTTTAGTTATTTTGTAAGGGAAGACTTTTTACACATACTTCCATTAACAAAATGGTTTCAAGTTTCAACTAACGCGATAAAATGTTTGTCGACCAACAATAACCCTTCTGTTCTAATTCCTTTAGGGATCATTTTGACTAATAATAATATTCATTCTGTAACACTGTAAAACTGTGATATTTTCTGTATTTATATATTATTCAATATTTTCTTAATCTTATACTGTTGCAACCCTACGTGCCAGTTACCTCTGCAACCTTGTGCTGCATTCATGTGGTGTCGTAACGATTCAAAAATGAGATCCTAATCATATTTCATGGCTGACCTTATTCGTTTTCTTGCTCTGTTATCAACGTGTTGTTTAAATGCTCTGAGCAATAAAAAAAAACAAAAAAAAAAACAACACATCTTCTTTGTAGCGTCAATGCTGTTTCCTCATTACAGCTTAAAGCACGCAGACAAACCGAAGTCACCCTAGCAGGCAGCATGAGCAGCACCTACCATACAATAACAGCGAGTGGGCAAGTGGGAAAAGTCTGAGATTTACAAACACTCACATGTTGAACGATTGACCTGATACATACCAGACACTAAAGAGTCATTCAAAAAGACTTGTTCGTTCATTTTTGCCTTTCACTATGGGCTTGAAAGTTAGAGCGTGGAGGCATTTTGGCTTCTGTGAAGCTGAAGGGAAAAGGGTCCTGTACAAGTGCTACACTGTACTAATAGATAACGGAGGTAAATGTATCTGTTTATTTTACAAATATGCAGCAAGTAATAACACAGTAAGAAAAAATTATGTATAGAAAAATTTGATGCATTTAGACATGTCGATAATTGTTTCATAATCGCAAAGTAGCCCTCAGAATTGTTATTGAATCATGAGGTGACGAGAGTTTCCCACCCCTAGCAATTACTGAAATTTTAGACCTTAATCCAAGAAAACATGGAGGGAGAAAAAAATGTAATTGAACAGATATGGTAATGGAACAATACACATGCAAAATGAAAGTAATCCAATCCTGACATATGATCTCTCCAGCCATCCTCCACTGATAACGGAGGCACCCCCTCTGAAATCATCAATGACTCTACACTGAATACAAGTTTAAACATCTCTATCTATCTGCAGACAGAATCAGTGTGCAGTACAAAGCAGTTTGATTATTGATTATCCAGGCTGGATGTAGCAACAGAAAAAAGCATATGTTGCCATACAGGGTAACAGTAACTTATGATTGGATGGATGTGAGCGTTGAGCTGGGTTACATGACCGATCAAGGCACAGACAGAGATACAGAGGTGGGTGGGGGTGGTGGCAGAGCACAGTCTGTGGTTGCCAACAGCGCAGGTATGTACAGAGAGAGATGAGATGGTCAGTTGTTTTGTCCGGATGTAATGATTATTAAGAGTCTGTAATATGAGAACCACTTACTGCTAGATTTTCCATTTGCTAAGCAAGAAGCAGGTCACACGAAAACAACAACAAACAAAACAGAAGGAGAAAAAGACCAAGAATTAGTGAGCTTTAACATGGCAGCTGAGACACAGTGACCTGACGGGCAAAGAGCAGTGGTTTATCATCTTCCCCTCACACAGGTCGGTGAGGGCTCAGAGCCGAAACACATGAGCTCACTTCAGAACAGCATGTACGATGAGGGAGAGAAAAGATATGGTGGAGGCTACAGGAGGAGGAAGGAGAGTGGAGTATAGTAAAAATACTGAATATTGAATATGTTGCCATTTTTATCGATGACAGCATGTCTGTGTCTAGAAAACACAGAGGGAAGCTCAAACTAAGGCTTCATCAACACTAATACATTTTCGTTTTAAAATTAAAACAATCTCCATACACAAGCATTTTAGCAGTGTTTCAGAAATAATCTCCGTCCATACCCACATGCCTGAAAACAGATATCACATGACCATTCACGTGTACTGGTTATGCGTGTGCCGATGTAAACAGGAAGCAGATTGTCCTCTCTGAGGTTGGTTGCTTAGTTACAGAAGATAATAGAGAACAACAAGGACGAAAAGCAAGACCGGAGATTTCTCTGCTTGGGCCAACGACGAGGTGGAGCTGTTACTGAAGGTAATATGAGTATATTGCAGTCAAGATGGCAGAAAAAAGATTGGGAGTCGTTGCAAGGCAAGTATGGCAACATATTAGAACAGGACTGGGAGCATTATCCATTCCCAGAGAAGGCCATGGCAATAGGAAAATATTAAATTACAAAAAGGTATGTAGACCTAACTTTAATGTTTTGGCTTCATATGTTGTGACTTATAAGACCCAATCAGGAAGTGCATCATCGTTTTCAAAATTCTCAGTTTCCACAAGATTAACAGTGTTCCACAACACCAGAGTAGCGTGGATGCTGGGTGTAAACATAGCAGATGTTATGCATAAAAAAACATATTAGTGTGGATGTAGCCTAAGTCAAAATGTCACCAACTCCAGGATGCGGAGTGAGAACATGCAAAATCTCCATGCAACAGTTAGGTTATAAGTGGAAAACCCTTCTTCTTCTTTCTTAAATATTTAGCACATTTGTGCAGTCAAAAATAATGTCAACATGTTTTTAATTTATTGTTAATATTTCTATGAACTTTGGACTTTGGGAAAATATCAGAAATGCTCCTCTCCTCTCAGTGGCTGGACGGGTGTGTCAGTGTCTGTGTTTGATTGACAGCAGCTGGCAGGCTGAGCCCGGACAGGGGAATGAGAAACAAAGTGAACAAACTTTCCCTGCAACCTGAATGTCATAGACAGACAAGTTATTGTTAGTGGTATTGAAGAGTAAGAACCATACCAGCATGTAACCAGACAGAAATGACACGGAGGTATATTTACATGCTGTTTAATGTGTTGCAGTTGAGCAGCTAGTGAGCTACCTGGCCTGCAAACTGACATTAACAGCACAGATTTCCCTGTGAAATGTTTGTTTGGTGACTTATTCAGCAAGCTATGGTGCAGGACAAGATGTGCGTTCACATTTGTAAGTTAGAGAAAAAGAAGAGTTAAGCAGGAGAGCTAATGTGCTTGTTGTTCAGAGTCTGTGGCTCTTGAGTTGTGTAGCTGCTGTCTGGCTCAGTGTAACCATCTGCTCTGCCTATGATGTAACGCTGACGTTACTGCTTTCTGCAAATATAGTTTCAAATGAAAACATTTGATCCCATGTAAACAAATTTTCCATCTACGTAGATGTATAATATTCTGATGAATACATGCAAAACTTTTTTAAAACCAAGAAATATATATAGATTTTTTTTTGAAGGAGCACACGGGACAAGTGATTTACACAGCAGATAGTTATGTAGTTGCAAACAAAATCATGCAATTTAATTTCAGTTGGAACTTAAGTCATCGTGCAGAGACCTCAAAGGTGACAAAATTCATCCATTCATCGTTCAGCTGCAGTCCTTAAGGATTTACCAGATTCCTAAAACACAAGTTACAAATAACATTCCCATCAAACATTAAGTGTTCATTCCTACCTGTGCATGAGTATTGGGTCGTTGGCTGCTGTCTTTGTCCCCAAATGTTTTCCTACAGTTCTCCAGCCACTACAGGGTTGGGAGGACAGGTGTGGGTGAGAAAGGAAAAAACATAAGGATTAGGGAAGGGAGAGGAAGACTGGTAACAGAGGCAAAACAAGAGTGTTTTTTCCTCCCTTGAACGGCTGCATCTACATTTGTGTACGTATATAATAAAGGTTGGTCATGGAGGAGATCTAATAAGAGTGTTGTACTTAGCGAATTAAAGAAGGCCTGTTCCAGAGCACGGGGTAGTATCTAGCCCTCCAGGGACCATTGCCGTCTCATTCAATTAGCGCCCCAGCATCCCAGAACCCTCTGCAATCTCATCTCTTCTCTTCATTCCCCTCCCCCTTTTGTTCCTCCTCCCACCCCTCACAGCTTCTTCTGCCTGGCCTTCTATAACTGATTTAGGAGTGCTGAGGGTTATTTTTATCCCTTCAGCAGGGGATGTCACTAGTGATGCAGACAGTAACGGCAGCTAAATCTACTCATACCCAACACTGATTCGATGTCTGCACTGCTGATGAGACAGATTGGGGCATATCTTGTACAGCATCAGCTATTTGTCTCCATGTCCTCTTAGCTTTTCTATGGTGCGATGGCATAGGGATAGAGGGCAATTTAGACACACTTTCTAAGCCAATCTCTCTTTAGATGAGAGGACATTGTGAGACAGTTCCTTAGAGTACCACACACACACACACATATCCTGACACAGCAACTTAAACTGCAGCTGTGGCAGTCTTCAGAATCACGGAGGATGTGAGTGTCCTAAGGGGAAAAAGGTTAAAAGAGAATAAGAAAGTAGATATGGTCAGTGTGGGAGATATGTGGTGACTTACAAGCTCTGCTGCTTCTCTCTTGGCATTGTAGGTGTCCAGGTGTTCCTGCAACTCCAGCACACTAAACTTCAGAGTCTCCAACAGTCCACAAGAGACCAGCTACAACAGCAAGACAGGACCCCACATACATTAACCCACAACAACACCCAATACATACACAGTACATGACAGAGAAATATCTACAGCAGGACACACATACACAGTAAGGAGTATGTATAACATGCAGAGCTATGTTTCCCCCAAAATAATAAAAAAACAATAGTGCAACTACATTATTCTATTTTAGCTCAATCAGTTTTATCATAATTATTGCAGACAACCTTGCAAAACAGCCTCACCGTTTCTGCATCCAGCAGCACAGTTGGACATTGTGAGCGAGACGTCATGACTTCCAGGGAGCTGAGGAACTGATTCCCCATTCGCTGGAGCCTTTCCCCAAGGAAGCGAACAGATGAATGTGTAATGGAGCCAAATTTCCTCTGAATGCCCTGTATTAAACGAGGACATGGAATAAAAAAGAAAAGAAAAAAAAATCTTCTTGAGAATGCTCACACGTAAACAAGACTGTAAACAACAAAGACAAAGTGTAGCCCTGCGAACCAATACAACAAATATATTCAAGAAAAAGCATTTATTAGGCATTTACCTGAAAGAGTCGGGAGAACACGTGGAACGTGTAAACAGCAGAGGAACCATCTGTATCTGACAACATCTGGTTGACATGGCAACGCCAAGCATCTTCCTCATTGTCATAGGCAACAGGCTGGAATGCTGCCAGGATGGCAGAGAGAAAGGGCGAAGGGGGCGGAGAGGCCTGAATCTCTGGGAAGCAGTCTGCGTCACCTTCATCTTGACTGAAACACACACGGGGGCCAATAAGCTACAGTCCGACATGTTCTACACTCCCCTCAGTCTTTACTGAAGGACAAAATGTAAACACGCACACATGCTCATCCTCACTCGCTGCAAGTAAACAACCTGACATCACTGTATCTCTGCCTCCCTCACTGCAGCTTGTGCTGCAGTATATTGAGAGCTCTAATCTACTGCAGTGCTCTAGCACAATAACAACATAAGAGCTATTAGCATTTTAGCATCATGCAAACACCTCTCTCTCCCACACACACACATACACACACACACACACACACGTACAGATACTCACAGGCCTGTAGGACCAAACAGCCTGAAGAAGCAGACAGAATATAAGTATCTAAAGCCTGCGCTGCCAAGCGCTGTGGCGGACACAGTCTCTGTCCTCATCCTCACCCCAACTATCGCTCCTCTTTTCTCTTTCCCTCACTCTCTCCCCTTGTCTGCAGCTCGACTGTGCTGCAACTGCTAACAGCACTAGCGCACTGCACTCCCATCCCACACAGGACTGCAGAGAGCTCTATACAAGCTAGGCATCGACACACACCGACACATACACACACTTCTGCAAAACAGAGCCAGCTCCCAACCTCACAGAGGTAGAATGTTGCTGAGTTGTTTTTGTCTTGCTCTCTCCCACTCACATAAATCCTCATACATAGAAAATCACTAAACTGCTTAGTGTCCTGCTGTTTTCAGACAATCACTCAGAGTGCACCCCACTAACACGCTTGCTTATCAATCATGCGTGGCTTAGCTAAGTGAAAGACCTTGAGTACAGTGATGGATGCTAGAAAGAGGCTAAGTGAGTGACTCTGTGTGTCTGTATGTTTGTTCAGTGTAGTTTAAAACCCGAAATTTATAACTGTCCTCCAGCCAGAATTGGCCCACCTTGAAGAGGGAACGTTTAATTGTGGATGGGAGCCAGGCTACCCTGGCCCACCTTCATAGTTTCAGCCCACACTGGAGCCATGCCAGGGAAGAAATTACTCATCAGACCATCTCGACAGCATTTATCTCACAGAGGCTAGTCTGTCCACATACTGTAATCTGTATACCTTCATAAGCAGTCATACCCAAACTATTGTTTAACCAACTGATACAACTTTCTATTAAAATAAAAACATTGAAACTGATAGTGAAAAAGCCATTTTAACTGTACTACATCATACTGTTAACACTGATCTTTCAAATGGGCAGTTCCACTCACAGTTTCATCCAGAAGATTGGATGGCAGAGGTTGTAAAATTGAGAAGGTTTTTATTTTTTACCACATTGCAACTTGCTGGCTGCTCTGATTAAAAACTACAGAGCAAAAATACAATGTAATCAATCACTCAATCAATCACTCGCTGAGCTGAATCGACACATCTTGATGTATCTCGTCTTGTCATCACGGTACTGGATGAAACGCCTCACTCATCAAATATGTGGCCTTTGGCGTGTGATGCAGCACTACGGCTTGTTTTCCCTGATGCTTCATAAGCCTGATATTATGTTTCATAAAAAATGTAATAAATTCTTCTGATGTCAGTGCAGGCGCTCTGTATTTCAGGCGAGGCTCTGATAAGACTTCTCATTTCAGCATTCTCTTTTACATCACTGCACATGGCTTTCCAGTACCTCTGGTATATTATGAGATCTCTGCTACTTTGTCCTCATCTGACCCCGTTTTACAAAGTAAATCTTTTAAAACTAACGTAAATGGTGATGCATATTCATCTACTGGCTCCAAGCACATGCATGTAAAACTGTTGATTCTATCACTGACAGTACAAAATGGTAAAGGTAACTTTGGTATTTTTCAACCTGGACCTTATTTTGCAATGTTTTTGTGTCTAAGTGACTAATGGAAACAACAACTTTTGAAATTGGTCCAGTACTAAGCATTAACATTGCGAAACAGGCTGCAATGTAACAACTTGAAGCGTGTTTACACTGTCAGTTTACGTTCACTAAAAGTGTTTATTTTTGCCACTGACAGGCTCAGATTTTTATTCTAAGTGTCTGACAACATTATGGAAAGGATCTTTATAAAGACAGACCTTTTTGTTAAAGAGTTAGATCCTTTTTGTTTAATTGGACACACAACCAAAAATCACTTTTGCCAAATCTGCCAGACTCCACTTAGATGAAAAAGTAATTTCAAGTTTACTTTTAATTAAGTCTAACATGTAGACTCTATCTGGTTAGAATGTCAACAGACACTTGGAAAAATAATTTGAGCATGTCAGTGGGCAAATACAAGCACTTTTGGGGGACATAAACTGTACGTGTGAACATGCGTCGAGTGGTGACATAGCAGCCTGTTTCCCCTCTGGCATTTGCAGCAGTCTTGCTCAATAATGTACCAATTTCAAAAACTGGTGTTCCCATTAGTCACTTAAGACACAAAAACTGTATGAAATATAGAGTCCAGGTTGAAAAATACCAAACTTACTCTTTAACAATTCACATATGAACTCAGGTTATCTTAATTTGGTGGGTCCCAGCAGTCTAAATACGTGTTAAAAAAGCCAAAGATCAGTATTAATTTGTCATTAGGTTACAGATATAAAATGATATTATATAGATTACTAATCTGGACAATCATGACACAGCATGCATTTTTTTAATTCTCTGTAAAACTCTGATCTTTATCCAAAACAACCCACTCACCTGGACATGCCAGAGAAGTCTGCCTCCTCCTCCTCACAGCGCTCATCCAGCTCCTTCAGGGCCTGTGTCACATCTTCCTCCCACCCAGAGCCGCAGGTGCTGTCTGGGTCTGGGTCTGGGTCTGGCTTCGTCTCTGGTGGCATGGGCAGGGGCAGAGCTAGAGGCAGGATTGTTTGGGAATCGTCCTCACAGATGGACCCCGGTGGAGTGTCTATGGCCGGCGGGGGAGGGGGGGCTGGATCCAGGTCTTCCTGAGGGTCCTGGGTCTCCTGAGGTTCCTGAGGTTCCTGAGGTTCCTGAGCATCCTGAGGGTCCTGCGAGTCTTGGAGGTCACACAGCTCGGATGGGTCAGAGGGCAGAGGGGGGGCACTGCAAAACCCCGTGTCTTCGCTAACACTGCTGCTCAGCTCGTCCGCTGCCGTCATGCTTACAGCATCCTGTAACACAGGCCAGAGGGGGGCGCTCAACAGGTGCAGTCTGGCAGATGATACCACATAAAAACATTTTCTACAATTACGCTATCTTTCTTTTTTATAGTTAAATTGCCCGGTTGTTCTGAGAATGGCGGCTCTTAACGTCAATCCGAGAACAGATTCACGGCTAAGCCTCTATTATAGGTTAAATTTAGATTTCTATAGCCTGTACTTAAGACCACATAGTAGCTTCAATTATACAAGAGGGACTTTTGAGTCAGCGCTTTTTACGAGGCTCACTTCCTTGGAGATAGCTCTTTATGTCACTCCATACGATAACGTCTCTCATGAGAAATTAAAGAAAAAGAAGAATCAATAAACAGAAGCCAATATCAATCTATCACTGAAATGCCATTAAAAACTTGACCTCAATGCTAATAAAACAGTAGCATCCTGGTAAAATGAAAGGGAGTGAGAGCTGACAGGAAGCAGCAGATAAATCTGATGTGATGTATAGACTCTGACGCATGTTACATCTATATGGAAAGATTTATGACCTGTGCTGCATAACTACACATAAATGATGGACTGTAGTGGCGTAACAAATTCACCAAACAGCAATAATCAACAGTGGGCACACTCTAAGTGACGGAAAACAATTTATATTTGATTACATTAGCACAAAATTCAGTTATAGTGTCTGACTCAGACACAGGAAACTCCAGATAAATTCCATATGTAAAGTAGCCATGTTGATGTAAAGCATGTACAGGTAGGAGGGATATGTTGGAAGATGGCACAGAGAAGGGGTTTTAATTAAGAGCACTTGGTTTTTTTTACTGTCTTGTTTTTTTTATTTATTTAAAGGTCTAATGCATTAGGAAAACTGAGCGTGGCAGACAGCCAGTACATCACAGAGGCAGCTGCCATATTACAGAAAGCTTTTAGAAGTGGTCGTGGCCATCCTGGAGGGAATGAGTAAGAGTATTGATGGTTTTATCTAGGGCTCATTACACTAAGAGCTGGGGCTGTGATAGGGGAGATGTCCTTGGGATGACACTGAGACCATCGGCTAGATCGAGTTCTTGGAAAGTTACATTCAGTTCACTGAGAGGTAGGAATTACAATAAATATGTATGAGCTAAGACTATTCTTATATCCCTATATTTGAAGGGATAGTTCAATTTTTTTGAAGTAGGGTCATATGAGGTACTTACCCATAGTCTGTTTATTACCTACAGTAGATGGCAGTCGGCACGCCCCCCATTTGGAGAAGCAGGCCAAGAAAGCTAAGCAATGCACTGCTGTGGACGGGGGCAGCAGTGAAAAAAAATCTGCATCAGCTTAAATATATTAGGATATTTTTTACCGCTTTTACCTCGCTGCATACAGCTCTTTACAAAGCAGTTACATCCATCTGTGCTCTCATTAAAGCCACCGGACTCCTCTGACAAGAACCCTTATTTTACCTCTCAGAACACAGGAGTGGCTGGTCTACTGCTGCCTTGATCGTTCAATTTATTAGTATTATTGTGTGTCATTAGTGTTTTGGTGTGTTAGTTCTAATACACCAAACTAACACCATAACTTAAACAAACTAACCAATCGAAGCAGCGGTAAACTAGCAGCTTCAATGTTTTGCAAGCTAAAGTTGCTGTTTTTGTCAAAGGAGTCTGGTGGCTTTGAGGCAAGCACAGATAACGGCTTTAGTTCCCCGTCAGACAGGGATGTCTGGCAAGGTAAAACAGTGAAAATATGCTTAATATAGCATAAACATAAACTGATTTTTTTTTTAGGATTTTGCTAAGCAGTACTCCTGCCTGCTTCTCCAAACCAAAGACTGTATAATAAAGATAAACAACATTACAGCTCCCCGAAAGTGAAGCCAATACATATCAATCGCCCCTGTTGGTTGGCTCCAGTAGAGTTCATCCATCCCATGACTTTCACGTTAGCAGATGGGAAATAGGCCAAACTAAAAACTCAAAGTACACATCAAACAAATATTTCCCAATGACGGTTTCTGTTATTTTAGGTGGTCTGATAAGTTTGGTTAAAATTGGTTATTTGACACTATAAAAAACGGGTTTGGTATCATGATTGACAGCTGTGTGTCCCAAACAGTATACTCGCTATCATTGGCGCTGCTTGCAATTGGTCAGATGCATGTATGAGCGGAACCTCAATACCATAGTGATTACTACTGGGCGGACTCTTGCTCCAAATATTGTCACCAGCGTAAGACTGAAACAGCCGATGACGGGATATTTTGTCTTAATTTTTGTACAGTGTGAAGAAGTAAAGTCCTGTTGTTCATCTTTATATAAAGTACATGCTCCAAATTGGTGAAGGACTGACCACCATATACTGTTGGGAATACACTAACTATGGATAAGTCACTCATACAACACCACTTACAACAATCAGAATTATCCCTTTAAAGGTAAAAGATTACTCATTAAGTAAAGATTAATTCATTTACATTCTGCAATCCTGCTGTGTGCAAATACAAATGGGGACAACATAATATACTCACCATTGTTAGTATAAGTGATAAATGTCAGTAGCAGCAGATAGCAAAGCTGTTCATCACAGGACAGGCTATGGCATGTTAATATGGTAGCAAATTGAAAAGATTTTATTGGCTAGAGCACCACTGGTTTTCAGTTAACTGCATTTTTAAAGTGAACACACCACTTGTAATGGACTTATACTCACACATGCTTCTGCCGAAGATAAAGGAGCTGGTGTCCATTTCACAAGTTTTTAATGGAGGATTTAGTTGGAATGGTCAGTTGCGGTGTTATTGGAGGTGAGCAGTGACAGCTAACCTGAGGTGAGCGTTTGGTTTATCTCCCCAAATCACACAGGCAAGCAAGCCCCACCACTTAACTAATCACCACATATACCATTTAAGGAGCAAGAGCTAGTCTTCAGCGCCCAAACCCAGAGCGAAGCAACAAAGCAAGCAGCGGTAAGAGGAGTCAGAAGCAGTGAAAGCATCACACTATGTCTTCACCTGACAGTAGGTGGACACAGTTATTATAGAACCAGCACTTTTACCCCATCCAAACCTCTTTGAGGGTAGTTGAGCCTCTGTCTCCATGACAGACAAGCCAAAGAAGTACAGTAAAAGCAGATACAGGTTGGACAGAAAGAGAGAGGCAAGCTAGAAAGCACCCGAGCACCACGGTTTATTGCTGCCCCCGATTGATCGCACCTCAGGCAGCTGGCTGCTGGTGCTGTCTGAGTGGGCCATCTCCAACATGGGGCTATCCAGTCGAGGGAGGGAGGGCAGAGAGGGCAGGACAATTGCCTCCTCTGTCAGGGCACTGCTGGACGATTCTTGAGACTGCTGCAAGGAGTCCACATGGTTGGATGCAGTGTCATCAGTAGCAGAGTCACTGTTAAGCTGAAGAAGGAAAATATAAGGACTGGTTAGCTCTTCTGTTGAGACAGTATAAACACAATACAGAGGGGCAAATTCACAAAAGGATTGTACGGCTTTGTGTCCTCAAAACCTGCACAAATTAGACAAAAAGAAACCGTGTAATTGTTAAAGTTCCTGCAAAGGTACATCAATTCGGGGGTATCAAGCCCAAACTTTCCAGACTGCCTCAAGTTTTCAGGACTGCCTCTGCACCTCGTCGTTCAGGAGCCGGAGCTCCCCACCAACTGTGATGTTGGGGCAAAGGCAACATTTATACTTTGCCACCTGGATAATCGCAATTAGATGCAAAAGAGGGTAAGTTGCACTCAGCTGCAAAACTTTATGGACATGTTTTCCATTGTAATATCCTCAGTGTAATATCTTTCATAAATCAGATCTTGACACAGGCAGGTATTAGTTGCAAGTGATTTGCAATTCACAGTGCTACCAGCGGCCGCAGTCCATTCTTTGTGAATTCGCCCAAGATTGTATGTCATCAGGTTTGATGCAACTGTTTAGCAAAAGCTCACTTACTGCTCTAGCTGCTACGTCAAAACACAGACTGCGCAAAACTAACTTAAGGGGAATTTCTAAGAAATGTTATGTACAGATTTTTTCATACTTCTGTTAAAACTGAAGGTGTCTTTAAAGACATGCCAGACAGATCCTTCACTTAAAACATATTGCACTGATACATATTGAACACTCCAAATGACCTTACTGTGGGGTACAAAATATTGCTATCTTGTAGCTATTTTAATACTTAGCTAACTTTAACAACAGTCTTTACAGTATTTGCAAGTCCAAAGAGTTCTTACAGTACTGGTACGTGTTGCATATTATTTACAGTTGAACACAAAATGACATTACTCATGTTTCTGTATCAAGCAGAGCATGACATTTAGTCATTTTAGTCTTCCATTCAGCACTTTAAAATTGCTTCAGGCAGAAGGTAGGATCATGCCAATGTCAATAATAGTTATTATATATTACACTTGACTCTTTCAAAATTCTGTTTAAACACACACACACATATATATGCTGCATGCTAATTTTTTTCTAGAGGTACAGAGTAATACTGGATAAGTACAAACATTTTAGGGGCAAATATCCACTAGAGGCAAAAGCTCATTCTCTCACCGTGCACTACCAAGATCAAGAAGAGCAGAAGAAGAGAGAAAGAAAACAGCCCCGTTAGGAGGAGGTAAAGCCTTTATATTAATGGCGTTATTATTGACAGCTTTGGATAGGACCTTACTTGCAAAGCAAAACAAAGCAAAGAAGAGTTAGAGACAAGCGGCCAAAAAATGCAAAGAAACATGCTGTTAATCGGAATTCTAACACTAGTCTTATTTTATACTTGAATTACATTTAAGGAGTTTTATTGATTCAAAATCTCTTCTCCTCTTGTTAATAAAACTATCAATAATTAATGATTCAGTTTGAGTCAGTGTGAAATGATTTGAGTTTTCCTAAACTATACTTACCTATTGGAAAAAAAATATGAGAAAGCATTAATCTAGCAGTCAGAGGAAGAGGGGCTGGGCTGAGGTTTGAAGGGGGCATCTACCACCAGCGAAGAAGCAAGCATCTAGCCCCTGTCCACACTGGCAGCAGGTCCAGCTCAGTACGCACACACACACACGCACACCATGCCAGCGGGCTGTGTGAGGAGCATGGTGGGTTGGATTGTGGGAGGGGGGGGGACCCTAACTAGAGTGAGACTTACAAGGCCAGAGCGGGTGAGAATCTGGCTAGCGCTCAGTACCTCCTCCTCAGACGATTCATCCGTGTCCTCGTGGTTGGTGAGGTTGAGGCTTGGCGTGCTGCCCGTGTACTGGCACTCTTGCAAAGACGGCGTGTCCCCTTTGTCCATGCTCTCCAGGGAGCGACGACGCACCCCCCAGTTGAAGTTGTCCATGCTCTCCCCCTGTAGGACAACCAAGACAACAGCAGTGAGACGCAGTGCACACGAAAATAAGGTCTGGGACAGATTTTTACAAAACAAGGAAACAAAGCACAACACTAACACAAAATATATATATTAAGGGGGATCTATTATGCTCATTACAAGATTCATACTTCTATTTAGGGGTTCTACAAGAACATGTTTACATGCTTTAATGTTTAAAAAAAAAAAAAAAAAAAATTCACACTGTCTGTGCTGGAACACCTGTATTCAGCCTCAGTCTGAGACCCTCCATTATAGTGCCTATGTCTTTAAGCCCCCCCAAATGAAAAAGCCTAGTCTGCTCTGATTCATCAGTGTTTTCCGAGTCCTCTGTATCTCGGCATCTCTGTACTATCATTTTTTTAACCAGGAAAAATCACCATAAATGCTTCTAAACCAAAATCTTCACAACCAAATCAGGAAGAAATCGGCAGCTAAAAACTTGCCAGAGCATGCCTGAAGAAGATAACCATATAAAAGATATCTGTCATGAGCTGACGTCAGCTTGTGTCTAAAGTAGAAAAAAAAACATTGGAAACAGCTTATTCAGAACAGTCTGATGCCTGAGGCTATTTTTTTACCTGCTTATTTGAAACTTTCGTCATGTTTAATATAAACATTTGACATTGTAACATTATATATGTATATGAGAGAAAATAAGGAAACGCATAATTGGTCCCCTTTAACATTCCACAACTGAAAAAACATAATACATGAATGCATACATAGGTGAGATGATTTTCCTCCACATTTTGGGATGATAAATGATGCAATGTTCTAAAACTATGAAAGTAAATGGTTTACAACCACAGTAGCCACAATTTCTCATCAAAGGGCACTACAGCACATTATTTGGTGACAACACAGAGAAACACCAAGGCACTGTAGAGAACGGCATCTCGAAGAAGCTTTGTGGCCCACAGACTTACCTGCAACTCCTTGTGGCAAGAGAAGAGAAGGAATACGTGTGTTAGTAGACTTGAGACAGTTACAAAACACAGAAATGTGCTTACTGCAGAAGTCACAACAAATAGGATGCAAGTAAGACAAACAAGACACATTTTGTTAATCTGGAACAACAATACTAAATATGGTATGGTCAAAAGTAGCGGGGAATAGTAACTAAGTGAGTATGCAAGTATTTGAGTGACAGTGAAACCTGTATACAGCTGGACTTGTATCAGGGTCCCTGCACTCCATTTGAGTGTATTTGAAAAGATTTGTGCAGACAGTAACACTGTCCTGTCCATCCACTATTACCTCCTCCATATCTCCTTCCATATTATATTTTCTTAATCAGAAAGTAACTACTCTTTTCATTCATATGGGGCTACTTCACTTTGACACCCACCAACAAGCCTGTTGTGTGTATCATATTTACTGCAATTTCTCACCTCAGCATCCTCCAACTCCACGTCTAAGAAGTCAAAGTCCTTGAAAACACCAAACTGCTGCTCACTGCCTGTGTCTTCTCCCTGCACCTCCTCTTCCCTGACCACCTCCTCCACAGTGGGTATGAGACTCGTCTGCTGGTCTGCAGAGTCCAGATCCTCATTGGATGAGAACACCACCTGCATAGAAAGAAGGAAAAAGACTCTTCTTTTGTCAAATAGTAAAATACAATTATTGTATGCCCATAAAAACGATTTAAACTGAATTCAAATCAAAATCAACAACAACAATAGGAAAAGTAACAGTAGCAGTATCCTTGACAGTGATTTCACAGAGACCTTGTCAGAGGCTTTAGAGTAGGAGAGGAGTCTTACAGATGGATTTTTGGGAATGCCAGACTCCGGGCCACATAAAGACAGGACATTCATCAGCCTCTCTCTGGTTCTTCTCTGCAACAAAAATAAATAACCACAATGAGAAAAACCTGTCTTCACAAAGCATTTTCAACATCCTACAACAGGCCAATAAGCAACATAGAGTGAGTGAAATAACTAGTTAGTTACTATTACTTCACCATTCTCTGTCTTTTTGGCTTTTGTTTGCATGCTACACAAAAGCCTTTGTAAAAGTTTAACCCATTTGTAAAACAACTGCCAATTACCAAGTGAATATAACCAGCTTAGCTTGCTATATTGGTTATTTCTGGCACATACAGTATCAGATCCAAACTACCAAGATGGATCAGAGCTGGACGTGGTGAAGCTTAACCCCGAGTCAGTGGGTGCGTTGCCATCCACCTGTATTTATGCGCCTTTCCAAAAAACAAACAACAAAAAACCTCAAAACAGTGCAAGAAGTAATTACACTCAGCTGAGGTGGAAAAGTACGGGAATCATGTGACTTAAACATCCACTGAAGCTTCTGCTCCACAAGAGAGACAAAAAAAGCAGCGGGTGAAAACATCAGATCCATGTGGAGTGATGAGGAGACTGTAACCTTCCTCAAATTAATACAAACACAAATGCCATATTTCCATCATGATCCATACATTTCTTTTCTACCATCTGAGGTTTGACTGTCACTTCTTTAATTACATAATCTTGTTGCACCCTTTTCTTTTGCAATAGTATAATGGCACCTAACTGGAGAATAAGCGCAAGGTACTGCTTATCTCAATAAATTAACACCTTACATTCTCATAACAGCAGACAGTGTAAACAAACATAGATTTGCATTTTCTTTTGCAGATGTTTTGAAAATTCTATTAAATTTGTGCTAAATTTGGATGTAATACCTGGACCTGAGTATTGCTAAATAGCTTATATTTGTGCACAGTGTTAGATGTTGTGTGTCTGTTGAAGCAGGTACCTGAGAGAGTTGAGGCCTCTTCCAGCTTACTGGCACCAGACCGTTGGAGTTGGAGCCGGATGATGTGGAGGAGGTACTCCTGGTTACAGCAATCACCTGCGGCTTTCCATTTCGGCCAGCTGCAGTACGCTGGTCACCATATTTATGACCTATGATTGGTGTCTACAGAGTAAAATAGTGCCAGTTAGCAATAAAATACTTTAGAATACATTCTTGGAGTTAAACCCTGAAAATGAGTGTCCCAGGGAAAAAGCCAGTGGGAGGACACTGACCTCTGAGATGTCAAAGTGGAAATCCAGAGTTTTGCCAGGCAGCTCCTTTGATGAGTTGTTGAATATGCGTGTAAAGGCAATTTCTGGAGAGCCGCAGGATTCTGTGCTATAAGAGCGCTGCACATCATCTGGAACAACAAGGCTGGCTGAGCGGGACACCACCAACTTCAGAATGTTTTGAGCCTCTTTCCAATGTGGGCTCTGTAAGTAACAAACAGAAATATAATGAATCCATTGTGAGATATCAGGATGTGTAGGTGTTTCTGGAGAATATATAAATGTGAATGGACAATATTTCCCTCAGAAGGCCAAAACATCGCCTACCCACACAGCAGCTATACACTTTATCTCTGAGGCCATTTGTGTTTTGTACCATTTTCTACAATGTATGGCCTATGTTAATGTCAGGGGACCTTGAAAGGATGGCAAACAAATACAACTCAGAGTGCACGCCGATGCACATGCAGGGTGTACTGTATACGCACAAACATAATGTCTTCTTCAAAAGGCAACACTGGTAGTAAGCCAGTACACAATCGGCCTAAGGCAATAATGGTATAACAGCTGTTAGACACAGTGAGTGAGAAGCATGTAGTGCCCTGAGTCAGGGCTGGTAAAAGGCTCCCATAAAGAGCTGCAGCTGCATCAAAGAGGCCTCTCAACAAAAACTCTGTAAGATATGGATTATGTACATTAACCTATGTGAGAAAATACAACTAATACTGAACATATGATAAATTGCACTCAAGTGGTGCATGAGTGAAGTTTTAGTTAGTTAGTGTAGACACTCAACTCCTGATGCTGCTAGTTGCAGAATATAATGTAAGAAATTAAGGAAAGAAATTCCTGTGCACGGAATAAATCAATTACTTTACTTACTAAGACACTGAGTAAATAAGTAATAAAAATAACATGCATGTCCTCCCCAGGTCAGCGTGGGTTTTCTCTGGGTACTCCAGCTTCCTCCCACTGTCCAAAGACATGCAGGTTAACTGGTGACTCTAAATTGGCCGTAGGTGTGAATGGTTGTCTGTCTCTATGTGTCAGCCCTGTGATAGTCTGGTGACCTGTCCTGACCTGTACCCTGCCTCTCACCCAATGTCAGCTAGGATAGGCTCCAGCCCCCCCGCAACCCTCAAGAGGATAAGCAGTTACAGCAATGGATGGATGGATAACTAATGAGTAACTTGCAATATTTGATCAAAATTACACAGGACGTATGGTGAGTGCTCACCTGCACATATTTGCCAATGATCTTCATGATCTCCAGGTTGAACTGTTTGACTGGGGCTGCTGATAGGTCAATATGACTCAGCAGGCTGTATATGATCTGCAACAAGGACTGCTGCATGCTGGGAAGGCCCTTTTCCAGCAACTGAGAGAGACAGAGATGGACACATCACTGGATTGATCTTACCGTATGTGACTAACAGCAACAAGTTCAGACTTCAACCTGCATACCTCAGCCAAGTAAGTGACCAAGTTCAAGGTTATCTCAGCAAAGGCATCGTGGAGATAGCGACAGACCACGTTGATCCAGTTGGTGCAGTCGCGGGAATAGCTGTGTGTGCTGTACAGGCTCATCATGTGGGCCAGGTTAGAGAGCGTGGCTGATTTCTCCTCCGCGCACACCTTGGCGATTTTATCAGCCGTCTCCTTACAGAAAGGAGTGGGGCTATCAAAGTGCTGGATAAGATGTGGTAAGAGGCACAGGATGTTCAAAGGAAAACCTGCAGGCGTGTCACAGAAAGACAGTGGACAAAGAGAATCACATAATTAGCAAGTCTAAAGCAATAACCAGTATCAATACTACTGATAACAGAAATGTTGGCATGAAACAGAGCACTAAATGCAACATAGCGAACAAGTGATGGTTTGCACAACTGCATAACTAAATAAACTAGTGATCAGCACTTCAAAGTATCATGTTTCAAATTATGGAAACATTTTTCCCTTTATTTGGGATAACTTAACAGCTGCAGTTCACAAAGTCATCTTAAATTAGATACCTTTACAGAATAATCCCACTTTTTTAGCTTTTTACAACATAATTATAAGACACAGAAAAAGAACACAGGATATTATTTAAGTGAGATTAAACAAATGTATTTTTAAAAAAACAACTGAAATAAATCAAATCCATGATCAATTCATTTTTGTCCTTTGTCACTAATTCTGTATAAATCTCATGGCAAAAGTATTTACTTTTAGACCGACCCAAAACAAGTGATTGAAACAAATTTATTGTTTAAAAAAACCAAACAAATCCATGGTGAAGTCAGCAGTAGGTCTATTCTTGTTAAGGACTATGTTACCCACTTATGTTGTTAAATGAGGGGTGCATGTTCTGTGGATGTTGGCACTGTTGCTGAGGTCGAGCAGAAGTTTAACTAACGTTACAATATGTAAGTTTGTCGCCAGGCTTACTGGACTAGCAATTCTTAGTCCTGCACACTTACCTGCCACTTGTGAAGGGTCCACCAGTGTATGTCTGGAGACACTGATGAGCTTACTGAGCAAGTGGATGGTGAGCTCCTGAGTCGAAGCAGAGGTGAAGCCCTTTAAGAAGAGCTGCAGCAGGCCGGGGAAGCTGTACCACTTCAGCTTGGCCTGGACCTTCTCCAGTCGTTCCCTGCTGTCTACACGATCCAGAGGCAGCTGGCCCAGCAGCTTGTTGAGCAGCCGCAGGGCCAGCAGATACTCAAACTCGTAGTCCGACTCAAGCAAGGAGGCGGCGATCCAGAACACAGTGGCCATCAGATTTGAAGGGTCCACGGGGGGGATGGCTTCCCCACCTGGACCCCCTCCCCCACCTAGTGATGATAAGCTCCGCGTGCGTGCCAGGTTTCCGTGGCTACCACCAAGTCGGTCAGCTATGTCTAGGGTGTTACTTCTACGCCTGTCGGCTTTTCGTTCACCCATGAGGCTGGCACGAAGAGAGTTGCTGCGAGTGTGAGCGTAATGGAACAGACCACCGCTGTTCAGGTTCAGCTGGCCTGTGCTCTTTCTGTTGGCAGCAAACTTAGGCCCCAACAAGTGATCACGAGAAGAGGTTCTGTAATGAAAATGTCAAAAAACTTTTGTCAGTGACCTACATATGAATGAATCCAACATAGTGAAAAAAAGATGTTATCAGTGGGCATACTTACTGGGCTAAGGCAGTGAGGAGGTCATAATTTTTGACTGTGTCTGCTAGCGTGTCGATGCCTGACTCCAGTGTCAAGAGTAGTTCAATGACAAAGCCCTGAGGAGAAAAAACACAAGAGGTCAGCCTGTCAGAAAGAAACTGATGACTCTGGAAACTTCTTATCTTAGTTGTACAACAGCTAAATATTTTAAGGTATAGTTTGGATCTTTTAAAGTGGGGTTGTATGAGGTACTTATCCATGGTCAGTGTATTACCTACAGTTGATGGTGGTCAGCATACCTCCGGTTTCAAGAGGCAGGCAGCCCCTTACGCAGGGGAACTGAGGCCGTTAAATCCATCAATGCTCTCTTCAAAGCCACCAGACTCCTTTGACAAAATCGGTAATTTTACTTCACAGAACACAGGAGCTGCTGGTCTACCACTGCCTCAGTCGATTAGTTAGTTTGTGTTATTGTTTGACTTCAGTGAATCTTAACTAACCCCTTTAAACAGCAAAGTCACACAATAACACAAACAAACTAAATGGCCAAGGCAGCAGCAGACCAGCAACTTCAGTGTAGTGCGTGGTTAAAATGACTGATTTTTTGAATGGTTGATGGACACCCTTGAAAAAGAGGTGGTTCATCACAAGGGGCTATCAGCTAATTAACTTTAATTTTTTTTAAAAGGAGTTGAGTGGCTTTCAAGAGACCACAGATAACTGCTTCAGTTCCACATCAGAAAAGGGCTTTCTGACAGCAAGGTAAACCAGTTAAAATATTTAAAATATAGCATACACTTAAATTGATATTGATTTCTTTTTAGGTGACTAAAATATGTTGCGGTTGCCCCCATCCACAGCAGTACAATGCTTAGCTTCCAGGGCTCTCCAAACTGGGAGCATGGCAACTGCCATTTACTGTAGGTAATTAACTGGCAATGGATAATTACCTCATACAAGCCCATCTTAAAACATCAAAACTATCTCCTTGATCTACATAGCAACTGTACTTCCAGTAAAATGTGTAGTGTGTTGGTTATTTTTGATCTGGTATACAGTAGGTTCTTTTCAAAGACCTGTTCCATCTTTACAATGGTGGTTGCAGTTTTGGACTACAGCAGCTACTAATAAATATATTTATTTATATCAGAAAGTATAAACTATGCTCCAAATGCAATCATGTGTCATGCTTCAATGGGTTGAATAATTCTGTAGGGATTAAAGTAGGATGTTTTATGTTCTGACCTGGGCCTCCTCTCCTGGGTCTCCTACGGTCTCAACCAGCCGAGAGAGAATGTCAGACAGTGTGGCAAGAGTCAGAGGTTGCTTGAGTGCCCTGAAAATCTGGAATGAGCGACCAGCGTAGTGGCGAGAAGAGCAAGACAGAGCTGTCTGTAGTGCTACTTCACTCAGCAATGACTCGAGCTGGAAACCTGAAGGGACGCACATGCAGTTTGATATGATAAAGCTGTCCAAATAATATCTGTATCCCAAGATGAAATCTGTAAAATGAGGTGACGAACAGTTATGAACCATACAGACCTGACTGGGAGTGTTTGAAGACAGTCACTACATGTCTAACAAAAACACTGAGCTGGTCAGCACTCTTGATGTTGGGGTTCTTGGGTGACACGTCCTCATGGTTCCAGAGCGGGCCCCGCTTTCTACAAGGCGAGAACAAAACACACATCAGGCAATATGTCTTGCTAAAGCTACAATATTACACCACACCTCAGAACACCAGCTGATGTTATCACACCAGGCAGAAAGAGCCAATATGACACCAACCCGAAAATCAAAACCATGCAGTGTAAAAATACCCAGTCCTTTCAGACACTGCTGCAGGCATGAAAGCAAATGATTGAACAAAATAAGTAACATGGTGCAAATGTGTAAGTACATCTGCATGATTCAAACAGGATACATACTCAGCATGTGAAATTACACTTTCGGCCAAGTTAACTAGTCACCAGTAGTAGTAGTAGTACTATGCCTCATTTCCACTGCATGATTCAGCTCATCTCGACTCCAAGTACTTTGTTTACAAGATACTTTTCTCTATCTGGTTTTCCACTGCAGATAGTAAACCCTAAGTGTAGGTGGGAATCTCAGCTTATCACCATAGCAATGCTGAGAGAAAATGAGGCGACAGTATCTTCAACACAACACGCACAACTAAACAGAGAAACCTCAGTTGTGCAGCATAGTACGGCATAGCTTTGCAGGCTGCCATTTAAAAAAAATTACTATGGTCTCTCTCTGTTGATGGTATTTTGGCTATTTAAAAAGTGACACGTTTGTGCAGCATGTCCCCTGTCACGATAGGAATGATTCTTTCTGACCTAGTGGTCTGCAGTGCTCTACCTGCACCATCTAGTGTCAGTTCAGTGCCCTTGGAACCTCAACCAAGGTGGTACCAAAAGAAGTACTGGGTACTATCCACAAATTTTGCTCACTGAAAACTAAAATGAGCGAAGCGAGTTGAGTATAGCCGAGCCGTGCCTCATCATGCAGTAAAAAAGCAGAGATAGTAATGCAAGTAGTGGCTTGTGGTAAATTTATTGTTTTGGTAAATACTTATTTAGGGTCTTCTCACCTTGAGGTAATGAACTCAATGAGAGCTTTGACCTTCTCGTCCTGTTCAGCAGTGGCATCTACCTCACTGAGAAGTGAGGGGGAGAGGTGGGACAGAGCACTTCCCCCTGCCCCAAGACTTATACTGGATGATGTGGAGCTCGAACTGAGGCCAGAGTCTGTCATTGGTGATGGCTGAAATTCTGGCAGTAACTCTTGTACTCCTGTAGGGACAAAACATACACATTGAGCTGCATGACGTGCTTCGAAGGCATCTCAAAATATACTCCTACATAATATTTTAAACAACTGAAATATTAAAAAAAAACTTAAACAAATATAAACAGATAATGAAGGTTTCACTCTTTCCTCATGTCACAAACTTGAGTAGTGTAGCAAGGTCTTTCATGGGTAGTTCTTTTCACAGGGGCTTAGAGGTTAAAATTTAAATACAATAAGACACAGTCCAGACATTCTGTGCCAAGGAAACCTGACTGTGTGGGGCTTGATCATTGCTGCCATCCAGTGATCTGCTTTGGTGCTACAACAAATATGTATGAGAAATATTTCTCAATTACCTCCCCTCCATTTAAAACAAAAATATCTTTAAAGCTAATGGATCGTCTGCACTCGACGTCTGCAAACAATCTGTTTCTGAGCTCCACAGCTGAGCTGACCTGTGAGGTTGATCTCCGGAGCTACTGGCTTCACAGTCAGGACCCTTGGATCATTGTAGTCTCTGTTGCGTAACAGCACCATAGCCACTGATTGAACACTGCTATTTGCTCCCTGGACGACGAGCAGGTGAAGCAGTAGGCGTTTGCAGTGCTCGTACACTTCTGGGTGCTGGTGATCAAACCCTGGAAAAAGACACAGAAGATGGTGAGAGCTTAGACCCTATGACCTTAGTAAATAGAGGTGTAATAAAGTATGAGGTGAGCTAAACTCACTCCTCTACTGGGTACTTTTCTATGTATTTTTTTAAATAGTATACTTTTGAATTTGCCTTTTTAGTACAAGATATCCGCTTATTCAAAAAATCTTATAAAATCTTTTTTTGGCAGATATAGACATCCAAAATATCAATAATTAAGATCTTTACCTATAAAAATTGCATGTAGCAAGAGGTGCAGGTAGGCACTCCACTCCACTTTGACCCCATGGTCTACAATTAGGTCTGTTAGTAGGATGACTGCAATGTTACATCTGAAAAAAAGAGAAGATGGGATTCATTAGGCAAAGAACCCAACAGAATACTACAGAAGAAGAGTAAAGGTGATGTATGGTGTACCTGTGGAGCGGTACACCGGGGGTGTTTGTCTCTGGCAGGTAGTCCACAAGAGGAGACCAACAGCCTCCTGTAGGAGGGAAGGGGAGAGGCTCCGGCCGGTTGTGATCCATGACTTTCAAACGCCAGTTAGCATAAAGCGGCATAGAGTCACCTGGAAAAGTGAGAAACAAAAAAAGGTTGTTAATGAGAAAATTCTGAGAAGCGTTTTGTTTAGTGGTGTTCAGTGAGTTTGCTCTTACTCTTCTCTTCTTCATAGGAGCCTCCGGAGCTGCTGCTGTAACGAGATTCCAGACGGTGGTGCTGACGGTTCAGGTTACTGTTCAGACCACTGTAGATGTCCAGGTGGGTGTAACTGCAGAACAGACACGCTTGATTTAAAAGGACAGAGCAAGCATTTTTTTGCCCAAGGAGAATAAACACTGCATCATAATTTTTTTTAATTAACAGTATCTTACGTCATAGCTCTCAGTGTCTCATCTGAATTCATTCAAATAATAATCAAGTAGCCATTTATATTTTAACTTTTTCTTAAAGAATAATTATATTTCACATACAAGCAGGAGGTTTGAGTCTTACGTTTTGGTCAGACTACCACTTCAAATACGTTTTTTTTTTTGAGTGTGTGTGTTTATTTGGCACATTCAGATTGATTTTAGAAAGACTGGACAGCGAAAAAAAAAAAAAAACATAAAATGCAGTATTTGCAAATCAAATCCACATTTGGAGGTGGTTTAAAATGTTATTCCAGTTGAGTTGCTACAGATGTGTCTCAGTCTGGGCGCTCTTATCAGATTTTAAAATGTCTTTTATGTCACTCGCAACACTACACACAACGACAAATCTATAGTGACAGAAGTGCAGAGCAGAGTTCATGCTGCTACTAGCAGTGTGATATGGAGGAGTTTACTCTGGTGGGCTGGAGGAAGTCTGCACCATGACATCACAGTGTGATTGTCTGGGAGGCAAAATGATGGACATGAAAAAATTTTCTCGTGCTTCAGCACTGGAAACCTGTGTCACCAGCGTGGCTACGTAGTTACTAATAGATAAGTCATTACCACAGCTGCCCATGTGGATACGTTGGTGATGTTTGGACATTGAAATAATAGTGCAGACAATCTGAACATCTGATTTGAGAGACAAATCCGCATTGCCAGGAGTCTGAACGTAGCCATAGACTTTCAGATATTTTTAACTGTATTCTAGAATAAGAGTCAATAAGCAAGACCAATGAAGCTTTTTAAATGACATTATTTTCAATGCTTTAGTGGTTACTGTTGAATTTCCACAGCAATAATCACATTTATGTGTCTCTAGTGTGAAACAGCTCTTGACTGAGTGATATTATAGTTCCATAGACTGTAATTCACCCACATACATACATCCTGCTCCTCCATTAAAATTTTCAGTTTGACACAAAAACAATAGTGCTGTTTTTCAGCTCATACCTGTCCTCCATGTTCGAGTCTTTGATCTTGCTGTCATGATGACCATCGTTTCCTGGCACCATGGTATTGCTGCTGGAGGTTGTTCCTGAGAGAGCAGACATGAAATGTTGATCATCTAGCATTCAAAACATGAAAAAGTATTGGAGACATGACTTAAGCTGTGAACTGTGAACGCTCATTAACCTGAGGTGACTGAGGGGATCTTGTAACTGGAGGTGATGCGGTAGTAGGGGGGGTTGTCCATGTGTGTGACAGCTGAGTTAACAGGGTCGGTTAACTCAAGCTCACACATCAACTCCTCCAGCAGCTGCATAGTCTTATCTCTGCCCAAGTAAACCACAACTCGTTTCACCTGAGGACACACAGGTAGCACAGTCACATGAGGAATAAGTGGTGGACACAGCACATATGAATACGATTGATACGATGCATGATGGAAATATCCTGTGACTTACATAGGGCAAGAGGCTGGGGTCACTGTTGACTCCTGACATACCGATGAGGAAGTGCAGAATGATTTTGAGGTTCTTTGGCCAGCTGTCTGCTAATGTGGTCCATACATTCTCTATCTCTGACCAAGCAAACTCATCCCCATACTGTAAATGAATAAAATACAATAAATCGTCTCACTAAACATTTCAAAACCCATCCTGTTAATCTAAATATGACAGTGTGCAGACGATCCATTAGCTGTCTCACCTTGGCTGTCATGAACATGAGATTGTTGAGCACCATGGTTGTTGCACGAGGGGAGCCCCAGCCCTCTCCACGGAGCCAGCGTCGGCTGTTGACCATGATCTCTCGTTCATGTACATCCTCATCATCCTCACCACTGCCGCAATCTTCCGGTTGCCGTGCAGTTGGTTTGAAATCAACCAGCTCCACATTGTTCATCCACGGCAGGAGGTAGTGCAACATGACCTGACGACCACCGGGATGTGCCGTCTGGATACGCTGGCTCACCTCTGGAGTGAAGAACAGTAAGAGGGGGGTTGTTAGTTAAAGTGAAATACTTTGGAGAGGAAAAAGACTCAGGTATATAAGCCATTACAGGGTGTCTACAGGTATAAATACATTAAATGTAAGACTTTTTGTTGCACTGCTATTCAACTTAAGTAAAAAAAAAAAAAAAGAGAGAGAAAAACCTACAACAGGTATCTGCAATATTTGGCAGGGTATGTATATGTATATGATATTTTGTTGGTTCTTAAAACAAAAAGGCTGTTGTGACGTCTAGGTGAATATGCGTGTCATCATGGCCAGCTGGGCTTATGTGCGCTATATTAGGCCTTTGGAAAATCTCAGTGTTTTGCTCACACAGACAAAATGCAGATCCTTGCTGTCACAGACAAATAAATTGAGACCTTCAAACACCCTGCTATCCCAGCAGCAGCTGCACCAAACTGTAATGAAGCAAACCTGAGAAGATGGGCAGGGTGAGCTCTGGGTAAGTCCTTGCAAGCTCCTCAGACAGCTGGTAGTAAGACACAGAGTAGAGGTGTGGCAGCGGTGAGGGAGGGGTCAAGATACCATCCGTTCGCTGGATCTCCAGTTTATGGGCATAACGGAAGAGCTTGGGTTCCAGGATCTATTACAGACAATCACAGCATACAGTATTTAACTAACAATTAAAGTGCATATGACAGTGTTATGTGTGGATGTGTAAAAGTCAACTTTTTAAAGAGAAGAGAAATTCTGACCTGTAACAATTGCATGGCCACCTCATAGATGTCCCTGGAAGAATCAGCCGCTTTGAACAGGATCAGGTTCAGCAGCACCACAGTGTCAAATTGGTAATCCCTAAGAGAAAATATAATAACAAGCAGGACTTCAGTTCAATCGTCTGGCTCCAAAGGGACAAACAAACCCACAAAAATGAGTTCAATCTGAAGCTGGGTATGTGTAGTACCTGTTGTGAAAGACATTGGCAATGGCCCTGAAGCAACCCGCAGCCACACGACGAGAGCCGGTGTAGCAGCGGTCCACAGCCCAAAACATGAGGTTGCTCTGGTCTGGATTCAGCTCCAGCAGCAGCATCACAGCCTCACAACCCAGCTGGTGAACCTAAAAGGGGAAACACCAACTGTCAGAACTGTGGCTTCACTTCACAACCCAATATATTTCTCATTAGCTAATATTAGTACTCAGTATTTACATTAAATAAATTATGCTGTAAAGCTGTGCATTTTAAAACATAAACCTGCCATAAGGCTTACTGATATGAATCATACATTACTAAAAAAATTGCAGAACAAAGGGAGACGCTTGAAATTTAGCCCCTAAATAGTTTGTCTTCACCTGGCTTAAAAGTTGATTGAAATCCTTGTTGCTTTCTAGAAATAATCGACTATAGGGTTTGGGTCGTTTTCTGAATGAAGCATTCAATAAAAGGTACTGATCCCTTGCAGGACTTCTCAACACCACTGTGTGGTGCTAGTGTCATGGTATGTAAACCTGTGCTGCATAACATTGACCTGAGGAAGTCTTACTGTACAGACAGACTGAACCATTTGCTCCTCATGAAATAATTATGACACTTAGTCTAGCTGTACCAGAGACATTATAATTAAGTGCTTTTCTTGTATTGACTGTCACCATAATATTCAACCATTGAGATTACCAGATGTGGGATGTGCGAGTCATGACCTTGTTAGAGGTTTTATATGCTTTGATGGGGACTGATAGCGAAAGATGGAAGAGTTGCCTTTGTGTGTAAGCTAAATATCACAGTGAAAAGTGAGTACCATTTCTGTTTTAATAGGGACCTATTACACTTTTACTTATTTTCTGTTACATATTCAACATTACAGTGTTGCATATTCATATTAAATGTGGCCAAAGTTACACATAATGAGATAAACATATGCAAAAGTAATCCATTCAGACTGTTCCGAATACTCTGCATTCAGTTTTTTCTACTTTCACTACAAGCTGACATCAGCTGGTGACAGATTTCTTTACATAGTCATCTGCTCCAGGGTCGTTACTGCAAGTATTTACATTACATACACTGCTACACGTACTTACGTGCTAATATCAGGAAAACTATAATCTTGTTTGCTGATCTTGTTAATTTTTCCCTGACTTCAGATCACAATCCTGCTGGAACATGTACAGTTTGAGGATTTGGGTTTAGAAGCATTTATTGATGATTGTCCATAGAAAAAAGTGTTGCTGTACTCTGCTACAGTCATTCCCCTGGCTGCAATGATGGCACAGAGAGGGGGAGAAAGCACAGATGCTGTGAACTTGGAAACGCTGACCAATCAGAGCTGACTGGGCCTTTTTGGGAGGGGGGTTTTAAGGGACAGGTGCCTCAGACAGAGGGTAGATATAGGTGTTCGAGCACAGACAGTATGAGAAATATAATGTGTTTTTTGAACATTAAAGTCTAACATTAAATTCTAGAAACCCAAATTACAAGTATGAACCTGAAAATGAGCACAGTCCCCTTCAACTTTGGACATGATAACTCTCTGTTCTACACTCTTCAGGACATTTCTTTGGTGATGCACACTCCAACCTTAACCAGATATCCACCACTTATCCACATGCCCTTTCCACTTTCAAAAACAATTTTAGTGATAATCAAAGTAGGCTCAATTGGTAACATTTCTCGTACCTTCTTGTCCTGAGAATCCAGGATGTTGTCAAGCCACTTGTAGAGGTAGCCATCAGAGGAAAGGCCAACATTGTCTGCTACAGGTCCACAACACAACACTGCAGACATGGCCTGGAACATTAAAGAGGCTGTAAGTTATCAGCAAGTATGGACTGTGTTGTATGCAGAAAAGCTATTTAAACATTTATGTATTTACATGCGTTTGTGTGTACCTTTAGTGCACAGTACTGATGGCGGTTGATCTGCATATTTCTGTCACTGTAGCGGTCCAGGGGTGTGAACATAATGCTGAAGGGCCCGGCCCAGTGACTGAACAGCATGAACAGACTGTGTCTCAGTGACTGCTGGGGGAAGATGGTCCTCCTCTGGTGTACTGAACACAACAAGTACACAAATAAATATATAAGACACTTAATTTTTTATTACTTTAACTTTAGACAAACGTTCAGTGAAAATAATATTTTGTTTAATGATTGATATAAGTGATTAAGTGAGTAAGATATATATATATACCTGGAACATTCTGAATGATATTGGCCACAAGTGCACTGAAGTGACAGCGAATGTCCTTCAGTGTGTCAGAGTCCTTGTCATTTTCAGCCTCAAGCAACTGCCTGGTCAGATCAACATACTCAAGCAGCGTACTGTTCAGAGAGTGGCTCTCTCCATCTAACCCTCCACTGCCTCTGTAAGAAGTTAAGGAGCAAGACAAGATGATTATGTTTATAAACCAGTTACATGAAAGTGCAAATTCATTCCTGATCATGTTGTCCAAGATTGTTGTGGATTACATACATCTGACTGATGACACCAGCGTCAGCCAGTAGCTCAAATATCCGGACCAGCTGGACCCTGAGGATGTCACGACGCCTGCGTCGCTTCATGTTCTGCAGAGTAAAGAGAGTAGCATTATTACTCAGTAAATTATAATTTGCTAAACACACAGCTGTGACAGAAATAATTCCTAATAAAAATAACTGCACTTACTTCAGGTCTTCTTTCTAGAGCTTCTTTTATGATGGGATTCAGCTCCTCTATCAACTCTCTGGATGACAAGAAAGTTACATGTAAATAAACAAGTTAAATATTTTTTAAGTATAACAAGGTGTAGCAAGGTATATCGAGTATATAACAGGTCTTGTTAAGGGTTGTTTACCTGAAGGCAATGGGGTTGGTCCTGCCAAGCCCCAACACAAGAGACTCTGTGATGTCCATGCTCTCAGAGCGCATCATTGGAACAATGTGTTTGAACAGGGAGGAGGGGGACGGAGTACCAACAATCTATTAACACATAAAGACAGAACAATGTAAAAATAAAAGAATAAATTGTTATCTGTTGATTGTCAATTGCTGCGATGTTCCATGTGTCCTCTGTTTGACACTAGACTGCATTTTTCCATACATGTTTTTCTATATTCAAGACTTTGTAAACGTGTGAATGGACTGTTGTCTTTAGAGGTGGCTCTGACCTTTGAATCATAACTGTAGCCGCTGTCCGGCGTGGACGCCAGCGTCTCAGGCGGGGAGCAGCGGACGGAGCCAGAGGTGGAGGATGAGGAACACATGGAGGGGGAGGAAGAGGCGGAGCTACAGCACAGAATCAGATAGTTCCTCCAAAGGCCGATGTAGGAGTCACTGCTGTTCAGACTGTTCAGTTTCTTGGCATTGATGGGGCTACTGACGGTGGACAGAAGAGGTCAGACGTTAATGACGTGACATCAGAAGGACAGAATGACAGTGAACGGTGAACCCAGTGAACCCAGAGTAGCTGCCCTGTGCTACACATGAGGGCAGCATGCTACATCAGTCTTTGAAAATTATATATTTTGTGTCAAGCCCATTAGGCTGGCATTATTTGGTCTTCAGTACACAATCCAAGCACATAATGTCATCACTAAGACGTCATCATCATCACACATTTTCAAAGTTAGTCTATAATAAAAACACCCATAATGACAGAAAAACATATAATAACATTGATGTACAAACAACACAAAGACAGAGAGGCTTGAGGAAACATACTTGATGTCAACTTGTGGAGACAGTAGCTGTAGGCGGGTGTAGGCAAACATCCAGGCGTAGTTGAGGGCAGTGGGGCAATGTTTGGGCAGATTTTCCTGCCGCAGGTAGCTGGAGAAGCTGATGACCCAGGGGTCTTGGCCCTGAGTAACATGGGCAAACACCCAGATGTGCGAGGGGCTCACCACATCAAATTGGTGGCTGATGGGAGACGAGCTCCACTCTGCTAGCGTCTGAAGATCAATCCCACTGGGGCAGTACAGCAGGTTGGTCTACAGAGAGAAAACAGATTGAGCCTCAGAGTATTTGTACAAGGTTTATGATTCTCTAAATAAGAGAGGGCAGCTTTACCTGGTCAGCTCCTGTGAGATGAATGAAGCTCTCCAAAACTGATGCACTTAACCTGTCCATTACATCAATGGCCAATTCCTCATCCCCCTAAAAAGATTCAGGTAGATAGAACAAATGTCAGACAACAGAGTACTTGTAAAGTTTTATACACATTTGACTGCCATTTGTCAGTAGCAATAAAATGCACTGTAGTTTGAGTTTTGAGTTATTACCTTGCCAATGCCCAGTGCAGTGTGGAGTGCACGGACCTCCTTGAGCACGTTAACAGCCAGCCTGCGTGTGGCAGGGCGGCAGCTACAAAGCACCACCAGTGCTAAACCTTCCACCACATGCAGCACACCTAACAGAGGAGTACGTTCCAGGGACAAAGAATTACCGCTGCCTGAGCCCTGTATAAGAAAAGTTGTAGTTAAAATCAATCTAAACGTCTGGACATTCAGGTCACTGAGCAAAATCAGACATAAATACAAAGTACACTTATACATATAACACTCAAAAATTATAATAATGAAGTTAATACAGTTGAGGCTCCCTTTACCAACCTGTGAGTCGTGGCTCTTATTGCTGGTCTGCACTGCCTGCCTCCATTGGCTGATGAGCTGCAGTAGCATCTTAACAGCGTTGTCCAACAAAGTGGGGTGCACATCGGTCACCTCTCTGACAATGAAGTAGACAAAGCCTGAGAGAACATCCTCGCGCCACTCTGGGAAATCCACCATCAGGGCCTGGAGAGTAGTAAAGGCAAGGCCACGTAGCTCCTCATCCATGTGGATGGTCAGTCTAGAGACGGAGAAGAAGCCGACAGGAAAACAGAAATTACAAGATGTCTGGAAGCCCACCTGAGTCACAGTAGACTTTGTACAGATGTGTCTGCAGTAAAGTTAGAGGAGGGTGAGTTACTTGGCTAGAAGCTCTATTAGGTCTTGTCTGCTCATGCCATCTGGTATCAGTCTTGGGATGGCGGCCACACATGTGCGGAACAGATCAATCTTTGGCTTCCTCTCTCCCCTGTGGTGAAAACAGCACATGAGAACCTGCTACAGGTCAGCAGTAACACAGTAACACAAAGAGTATGAATCCAGGTTGCCGTTACATACGTTATCATGTCCTCAGGCTCCTTGTTGGACATCTGCACATTGGTCATGCTCATGGAGCGGCCCACTTCCTTGTCGAGGTGTCGAAGGATGTTATCTAAGGCCTTTCTTACTTGTGGGTAGTACAGTGACATGCCTGGAAACACCCAGCAGAGTCATTTCACTCACAGGTAAAAACAATACAACACAGATGTTATAACTAAAATGCCTCTTCTTGCCATTTTTCCAGACGTTTCCATGCCCGATATACCGAGATAAATAACTCTATACATTGAGAGACAGAGATAGTAGAATTCAAAATGAATATTATGTTTTTTAAAAAATCATTAAAAAATAAATAAATAAATAATGATGAAAACATAGAAATGAATCAAAGATAACAATGAAATAGAGAGATGACAACACTGATACCAAAGTAAAAATTACATCCACAGAATTACAAAATAAATAAATACAATTTAAAATAAAATTTAAAATAAAAAAGTAACAATAAAGGATACGTGAAAAAATTAACAATACCACTCTTTTTCTAAAAGGGAAGGTATGGTTGTTAAATGTATCACAAGTGGAGTTTAAGAATCCATCCTACCTATGACCTTGGCCTCTTCATCAGTGAGGGTGGTGTTGAGGAAGATCTTTTTGACACGCAGTGTGTTGCCAGAGGGCATGATGATCCCAGTCGTGGGCATCGGAGGCTCCCCATCTTTCTGCTGTAGGCTGTCAGCAATCACCAAGAAGGCTCGCAAACCAATATTCATCCTCTGTTGGAGTGGACAGAGGGAGAGGTTATAAAAAGAAAATCCACCAACACTCTAACAACATCACATCTTGAAGTCTCTTTACCTCTGGATTGATCGCAAAGGTTTTGTGAGACTTGCCCACACACAGGAGGTCATAGATTATCTCCTTCATAGCAAAGTCCAGTCTTTCCTGTAACAACAAACAGACAAGCAATCAATTACACACACCTACTACACGGAGGAGGTCTTCAAGGGTCAACCTGGACGCTAGGACCCAAGCCAAGACCCATACAGGTTCAGGTCCATGTTTTATCATGGGTCCAAGTCTGGTCCCATTCTAATACCACGGGTCCCGAGTCTGTTTACCATTATGTGTAACATCTGAGTTTATCCAAGAAGACCTGTGATCAGCACTGATAACGAGAGAATCGCAATAAGGACTGTGTGTGCAACTTCCTCAGTGATTTGGCTGACTTTGGATCAGATTGCAAGAGCAAAAGTAAGTAAAAAAAACATTGAGTAGCAGCATCAGTGAGTTGGAGGTGGAGTGGAGGACAGAAGCATGAAATAAATATGAAGAGGTCAAAATTAGCAGAGGAGAATATGATAAACTCAGGTGCTTTATTGATCCCAGAACTGAGAAAATTAAGGCGTTACGGCAGTTCATATCAAAACAACAAAATCAGTGACAATAGAAAAAAATAAAATAGAAGACAGACATCAGAAACATGATTAAACATTAGATACAGTAAGATGGGTAACTACTGTATTTTGTAATCAATTACAAAATTTTTTGGTAGCAATTTTAATTAATGGGTTTGTCGGGTCCATAAAATAGATCCATGGTCTCTATCCTCTCAGACATGCACCAGGTCTAGTCTTCAATATCTGGGCATAAACAGGTCAGTAATACCTATATTTTTAGAGTCATCTGGTCTAATCAGGTCTTGGAACAAAGTTACCGGGTCCATTAGGGTTTGGGTTAGTCATTGTGGACCTGTAAAGACCTCTACTACATGGTGTTTCCTCAAGTCTAGCTTAGCTGTGAGATCCAGACATGTCAATTCATGCTCCAAACTTACCTGAGCTATGAACTGGATGATCTTGACAAAGATGTTGAGGGGTGTGTCCCTGGGCACCACACTGCGGGAGCCTTTGGGGAAAAGTGCTGAAACGATGCTGAGTAGTCGACTAGTGAGGGGAAAAAAAGGGAGATATTTTAAGCCTATTTAGTGCTGAACAACAAAGGCCAATTTTTTAACAACTTCTAATTAATAGCCATCTACTAAAAATGGTTTGATTGTGTGTTTGTGAGCAGTCTGTGGGTCTGGAACTGACCTCTGTGTAACAGTATTACTCTCACACTTAATCCTGATAATGTAGACCCATAGCAGTCTGTAGAGCGACTCCAGCGCCACACGGGACATTTTGGGGTCTTTGTTCTGTGGATGTAAAAAGAATAAAATGAGCCGCTCAACTTAATTATGGCAGTTTCACTACCCACCTGTAAGACTTGTGAGATCAGGCATTTGTTAAGAGGAGAAACTCAGATCAAACACAAAACTGGGCGACAGAATGATCACTTTTTAGTCTCTGTGCATCATTTCCGATGAGTCACTAATTAATGAATGATGAAGTCCACATGGTCTTATGTTCACTACACTTAAGGCCTCTTACGATGTAGTCATCAAAACTAGTGAAATAAAACTATTTTAAGGACTTTTGGAGGACATACAGAGTTTGGAGACAGTCATTCCCAACCCCGAAGAAAACGTCTTTATGAAAATAATCAAATCTTTGCAACCATTTTAATACAAACTTTCATTAACAACTGACAATTGTGTCCTGGAATTTAAAAAAAAGCAGTCAATATTTCAGGATTGTTTTGGACAGACCAAACAAGTTTCCTGTTATGATGAATATCTATACTGTTGAGTTACGTGCACGGGGCCACATTGTGAGCAACTATGCTCAGAGCGTGTGATGCGGGCACAGTGCAAGGACTTCCAGATGACAGCTTTACCTTATTGGCTTGGTGGAGGTTTGCCCACACGGCACTAAGCACCAATGGCTTATTTCTCCCTGGCTTTCTATCCAACCACTGCCACTGTACCTCTTTTTATTATTCCTCCATCTTAATATTTAAAAATAGATGAACTAACAAAAACACTATTTTGATGTCGAACAAATTTTAAAATTCAAAAGTCTTTTAAGAATAGTGCTGTTAATCTGGTAACTCACAGTGAAGACGCAGTTTAAGGACAGAGATGATCACTGCCTGGCCCTGCACCCAGATTAGCACAGTTATCCTTTACTGAGGGATCGCATGCTTACTAGTACGGCACGCCATGGCTTGGCTTTAGCATGCCGTACTGTAAAAACAGATATGTCAAAGGCAGACATCTCAAAACCAGGGTAAATAAAACCACATAGTGTTAAGTGAGAAAATGTTTCTAGATTGCAAACCACAGACCAGCAGTGTAGCAACCATTCGTCTAATATTTCCAGCTACAACTCAACAAACCACAGTGGTACAGAACAGTAGATCAGTGAGCACAAACAGCTGTGGTCTCCAGTGTCAACTAGGGCTGCTAAAGCTGCTCCAGCACTTTTACGTCATAAGTTTTTAAAAATCATGTACTTCATAAAGATTGAAAATTTGACAATCTGTAATTGGTATGGTAAATACAATAGTAAATTAAATATTGAGTTTCAGGACTAGGATCATGGGGGTATCTCTAGTTGGTTATAATTACTGCGGAGGTCATCTGTGATCCTAATCCTGTGTGAATCTGCCATGTCCATAATTTGTAAAGTAACAAATTCAATGCAAGTTATCTTTCGTATGTTGCCAAACAGAGGTCATGTGATAATATTAGTCAGGTGTGAATCTGCATCTTTGTGATTTATTTTCTCTGCGCCTCTTTTCTGCCTGTTTACCAGTCAAGAATTATGGAAACTGCCTTGGCAATTAGGCTAATCTCGCTACGCAGCATGGATACGAATGTTACACAGAGCCTTGACATCATACTCAGGGAATAATGTCTGTAAATTCAAGTTAAATACAATCTTTGCTTCTCCTGCGTGAAACACAGACATAGGGGGTAATTTCTAAATCACATGAGGTCCACTGGAAGCACTAGTCCCATATAGACTAGTCCCATATAGACATATATACTGTGTATTCCTATTAAACATAAACATGTATCTTCAGTAACAATCTTATTGTGTAACTAGACATCAGGGAAAGTCATCACCAACTACCAAAACACAAACCAGCTCAGCAACAAAGCCTAAGGAGACATCACAAGTTAAAAGTAGTTCCTCTTCACACCTCAGTGTCACTGTCACTACAGAGCACGACTCACTACCCAATTAGCCAAGCAGGCAGAGCTGTACTACCCTACATCATGGTCAGGACCTGGACTGTTAGAAGGAATGGGAGCACCAGGCAGGTCACTGACACCAGATAACTCACCTGCAGCGTCTCAATCTGCTTTCGGATGCTGTTGTTAGACGGCATCTGGAGCGAGTCAACGTGAGAAAAAGATCAAATGACAGGAGACAAAGAATGCAGGGTTTGGGGAGGGACACATGCAAGTTATAGGCAAAAACAAAACCTAAACAAATACGACAAGAGCAGTCCAAAGTATCTTTACTCTTGTCAGTGTGACAGTACATAAATCAACACTACTTTATTGAGATGAAACACAATGAACTGTTTAACATGCCACTTGTGGATTTATTAGTGGATTTATTAGTGGCATGCTGGTAATAAAAAGTCCATTTGTGTTTGATATGGTATAACATATCTGAACATGGAGTGAACCAAATTTAAATTTAAAAGTGACAAAGCAAAGCAAAATAAGGTGTGCTGTGGTCTGGAAATCAGACAGTGGGACAGAAGAAAACACATAATAGACAGTGGATATAAAGGGAACACAGAAGGACTAGGAAAGGGACATTTAAAGATGTGAATGGAAAATGGATAGGAAAAAAAAAAAAGCAAACAAAACAAAATTTCCAAAATTTGTTTCACCTACAAAGCCGACAAGCAGCGACACCCCAATCAGTCCATTCAAATCCATGTCAAGCACGCTCAAAATGCAAATTGCTGTATTTTAACCCTGTGGGGATTGTACTTTAAAGTAGGGCAGCCCAATTATGAAATACATTATTATCTCCATTAGTTTGTAATGTACTGTGAGCACCAATATAAATCAGGTTTCAGGAAACTTCAACATATTTTTCACTCTTGTCAGAGCAATATTTCTATAAGTAGTCATAACTAGATGTTTGTCAATATTCTTAATGTAGTTTATGTCAAATGAATACTAAAACTATTTGATGGATCTGAGAACATACATGCACAACATATTGCATGCAGAGAGAAAAGTACTCAGGCTACATTTTCTGTTGGCATGAAATGACAAATTATGCCTTAATCTGTGAGAGCTCTTGACTTCACTTTTTGCCTTTCCTCCCTAAAGATTACGTTTACATGCACACTAATATTCCCCCATGTTTCTAAATATAAAAAATATTCTGAATTTGATATGGGTCATATAAAAAGCGTATTCTGTTTGAATTTTCCAAATTAGGCCTTTTTCCAAGAGACACATTTTCTGATTAAGACATAGGATACGCTGGTTTTATTCAGGTTGTAGGAGCATTCTTTGGATATGTATACAGCGCATATAGAGAATGCATCTTAACTGGGATATTTAGCGCCAGCTCTGTGTGTTGTCATGGATTAGCTGTAGACAAGCAAACTAGCCAGCAGTGTGCAAGGCTGGGGCAGAGACGCATGCCCTAAAGAAAAGCCCACATTTGCGGTCAGAGGAACAAAAGAACTACCTTTAAACATTATGAAAGACCTGGATACCAACAAGTTTCTTGATATGTTTAAATATCACAACAGCAGCCTTTAAAAAAAAGTGGTGGGATGAATAAAAAGAGGCAGGCTGTGTTTGTACGGTCGAACAATTTAGCCAAAAAAATTTTGATGCAAAGAAGCAAAATGGCTCAAGGTGCTCCACTCATTTCACATTTTCATATTTTGACATAATAAACAACATGTTAGGACACAATAATCGTAGTATGCACTGCTGCTTGTAAACAGGAATATTAGTAGAATTTTTTCATTTGTGATGTTAAACTTTGAAGGAATACTGTCTTTTTGGGAATAAGGGCCAAAACAAGAATATTTTGTGCATGTAAAATTTAGTTAATCAACTGTTTTGCTTTTCCACAAAATTTGTGTCACACTAGACACACTGGATATTTAAGTGTTGTAATTTAAAGTATGTATTTACATTGTGTAGGGGTGCAGATTTACACAGCAAAGCCTTCTGAAAAATCTAAAACATAACATTTGAATAACTTATTTATTAAATGCTTGTTTAAATTTATTGCAATACATGAAATAATTCTAATTACCTTTTTGTGAATCTCTACTCTAAACCAAAAGACTTCATAACAGCTACTTCAAATAGTTTATTTACTATTTTTAAGAGCAGCCACAGGGTTAAAATCACTGGTTGGACATGGAGCCCTAAAATCACTAAAGTCATCACTACACTCGAACCATCACACAAGCCCGTAAAAATTATCTCAATCAAAGAATCAGCACCACCACTCAAAAGAACGATTACGATTTTCAATTCAAGGAAATCTAAAACAATCACAATGGTGAAGGAGAATGCTGGAATGAGATCACTGAGGAGACAGACGGCCATTCAAAACCAATCGGAAATCACCATCACAAAGACGCAAAACAGAAATCTATCCACCACAAGATCATACAATCTCCACAAAGGGCAATCAATGTAGAATGGAAAAAGCAGTCACTGAGTCAGTCAGTCAGTCAGACAGTAATTTGGTCAGTGATTTTCTCAGGTGAATTGGCTCCATGATGGTCGGGGACAGGAGGAAAGTAGGTTTGATCTGTTTATAATTCGTTTAAAAGGAGTCATTAACAGACCTGAGTTAAAACAGCACTTGAGATAACATATATGCACACAGCATCAGCTTAAATGTAGAATATTTTGGAGGCTCAGTTTAAAGATGCTACACATTTAATTTATTTTATTGGTTGTTGTTACATTAGTGATTATTAGTGATGTCTAATAATCTTCTTTTCATGATTGTCTTGAAAAGCTACTAGTTATGCTTGAGGTGGACAAAATACAAAGACTCTATTATTACATTATAAAATCAAGTGCTATTCCTGTCCAGATCTGGTTTTTGATAATGGAGGGGAAAGTACATTATGATCTTTAGACAGAACCACAGAGCACACCCTTCACAACCAAGACAACTCCTTCGGTCAGCAGAGTATCAGATCATAAATAACAATAATTCATTTCCTTTTAACAGCAGTAAATGTTGAAACTTTCACACTGTAATTAAAACATAAAAATTTCATATTAGGTTTCATAACATGGGTCATACAACCTCTGAGTTTTATTCATCAAGCCAAGTACAGTGTCCTAAAAATACTTCAATCTGAAGAACACTGTCATTGTGCTGCCTTTAGAGCACAAACGTTCTAAAATGGATTGGCTGTAAAGGCCCAGGCGAGCAGTACCTTCAGGTGCGAGAGGCAGTTCTGGAGGAAGATGTGCCAGTTGTTGAGGAAGAACTGCTTCTGACTGACACACAGCAAACATGTCACCAGGGGATACAGAGCCTGGGAAGATAAACAGTGTCAGCATCAACAGGAGCAAAGGGATAAGTAGTTTTATCTACAAAGTGTGATTTCTTTTGTATGCGCATTTTGCAATTCAGCATAGGAAAAAAGAAAAGCACAAAGGCATTGTGCGCTATGGACAGGCCAAGAACAACAACAGTCACATGAGCTGAAACCGGAGATCTGGATGACAGCTTTATTACTAAAAATGGAAATATGAAAAAACTTTGACTGCCAACTTCACACCTGGCCAGAGACAAAGGATGAAAACTATTCTCCTGGCTAATTCTGGCATATTTACAGTAATGTTTATCAATATGCACTGAGAAATAAAGTGAATAAATAAAACAAAATATAAATAAATAAAGGTACTGTCAGTAAACAATAGACTAACAATGAGGTTGTATCTATTATGAAATATGTCTGGATGATGATGACGGACTGGCTATGCTGGGGCTGATATAAATGTTAACAAAATACAGGAAGAGTGAAACACAAAAGGTGAAGGAAGTAGTAAAGATGCAGAGTACATGGAGATAAGGGTGGGGAGGAAGACAGAAAAAAACTGGATGATATAATTATTACCAAAGAGTGCTTCTTTCTGGAGCTAAGGTCAAATGTTGTCTGGTACAGCATCTCCACAAAGTTCTTCAGGCATGGCACATTGACTTCATTTTTCACCGCCTGGAGAATAAATGAGTCAGTACCATGGATCTTAAATAAAACACGTAAAGTAAAACAGTGGAAATAGTTTGGAGCGTTACTCACAGCTGCGACAGGGATGAGGATCTCAACAAAAAGGCCCGCTAGAGCATGCTTTATGTCCTTATCCTTGACCTCCAGGAAATACTGGGCACACTCCTAAGAAAGGGCATCAAAGGCAACCATGTATGAAGAATACACAGCAGATACTAGCTGGAGATGGTACAGTTTAATATAAACATACAGTATTACAGAATAACATTCCCAAAATTCAGGTTTACATTATGAACTTCAATAAAGATTTGAATCCCCATACAGCAGCACTTTTTTGCCTTTGCTGTAAACCATTTTGTAAGTGTACAGTTTTTAGAAGACTGCTTCAGAAAAGAAAACTGTGCCGTCACATCTCAACTCAAAATGAAATGCACATAATAAATACTGACTACTCTGTGATGAAAAGAATTATAACACTAACTGATGCAGAATCAGAGAGTGCTCCTCACATGACGAGAACAGAAACCATACAGCATCCTGTTATTGTCATTTTTCCTTCATAGGCTGACTCACTAAGGCTAGGAAATTTTGTTTTAACAGTATTATGTGTCCCAAAGACTATATTTAGTATCATAAGGAAAAATGCCGCAACATTTGTTCTGATTGGTCTGAAGTCTTAAAGTCTGATACAAACATACTTTAGACAAGTACCTGTACACAGTACAACTTTGAAACTTTAACATTAACATGAGAAATCAAACTTTTATTGATGGTCCTAGTCAGAATTTTTGAAAAATGAGGAAAAACACTGACATTGTGTTTATTAAATGTCTTACCTATGATTTTTTTAACACTGCATATCTGTGCATATCTTTGATGTTTAATTTGTTGTGAGTTCTTGTCACATTATTTCTTATATTTAATTTATTTTATTATTTAGTCTTTAGGCAGATGGGAACACAGTTTTTTCCTAACAACAACAACAACAACAACAACAACAACAACAACAACACAAAACAAAAAAGAAACAGTAGTCCCTTATGCCCAAAGACTAAATATAGTTTGAAAGGTAATGTTTGATTGTCAGCCAAACGGTTTGACAGACTTTGAACATTGCTTCAGATTTGTGCAGGTAAATCCAGAGGAAACTTCCAAGGAAAACTTAAAAGGCACAAATAGGTTAAAGAGTAAGTTCAGTACTTTCCAAACTGGACCCTATTTTCCCATGTTTTTGTGTCGAAATGACTAATGGCAACAACAATTTTTGAAACTGGTCCAGTATGGAACTGCAGCTGGCTGCAGTGAAACAGGCAGCAAACCATTCAGTGCATGTTTGCAGCATCACTTTACATCCACTGAAAGTGCCTATTTTTGCCATGACAGGCTCAGATTATTATTCTAAGTGTCTGACAACTTGTGGAGTAGATCCCTACAGAGATAGGCCTTTTTGTTTGAGCAGAAACAGCCCTGAAATTGCCATCGCCAATTTGACTGAACTTAATTCACATAAACAGTAATTTTGGCATGTACACAGACATCTAACTGAGTAAATAAAGGGTTCATTTTAACCAAACCAGAATTTATGACTGTTGGAACCGTATAAAGACAAAACCAAGATGGCTTTTGTGAGTTTTATTTTGCTTCTGCAAACTTAAATCAAGTGTGTTTTAGGAGGAATATTTACTCCTGAACAAAAAGGTCTATCACTGTAGTGTTATTCTCCCTAAGTTGTGCACCACATAAAATGATAATCTGAACATGACAGTAGCAAAAACAAGCCTCTTTAGTGGATGTAAATTGTTGCTGACACTGCAGCATGTATTGTGGCTGCTGGCTGCAGCGCTCTCGCAAAATACTGGACCAGATCCAAAAATGGTTGTTCTCATTAGTCACTTGGACACAAAAACATGGGAAAATGGGGTCAAGGTCGAAAAATACTAAAGTTACCCTTTAACAGGGAGACCAACCTAACTGCAATGAATCTTGCATTTTTAATATCATTACAAAATGTAAACATCCTGTACTGGTCAGTCTCTAAAATATCATTAGATGGTTAGAAACCATGATAAATGCTGACACAGAGTGGCAGACATAAACCACAGTATGTTCAATTAACACAATAGGAAATCATCATGATGTTGAGAGAACAGTGCGTTTAGTGTGTATAGCGATAAATGAAAAAGCTACAGCTCCATTCACGGCTCTTAGCAAAGTGAAGACACACATACACTCGCTTCTTGGCAAACCTCACCTTTGATCGTTACTCATCTAGCTTTATGAGCCATAGCTACGGAGAGCTGCTGAGTTTGAACAAAGAGGCAGCAGTAAAAAAAAATGTCTGGTGTAATTTAGCAAACACACGTATCAGCCACTCTTACTGTGGGTGCATTGTGGCTAAAATGCATAAATAAATGACAATAATTTACCTGCATAAACTGAAAAGAAGCCTCAAAGTCCTCCACAGGATACATTTTAACCCGGAAGAACTTCATGCCCATGATGAGACTGATGATGCTCTGGACTACATAGGGACTCTGTTCTTTTTGCCTGAGCTCCTTCAGTTCTGTGATGAACTTCTTCCTCACTGCCTGAAACCTGAGCACACACACACACACACACACACACAAAGATATATAAGTCTATACTTACAAAACAAACAAACAAACAAAAAGTCCCCAAAGAGATGAGAGAGCTCAATAGGTGACTGAGAATGTGATAGGTTATAAACTATTAAACCAGTGTCCAGCTAACAGACAGAATTAATCTTGCTTACTTTGACTGTGTTAGAACTCCAATGACCTCAGCATACAGGTCTGCGATGATGTGTACATTGCCAGTGTTGGGGCCACAGTACCTGTCAATTGAAGCATATGTCATCACATCTTACTTAAACAAATGACTGTCCTTTTTGTGGAAGACATTGTGCCACATGACTGACCATACAACCAAACAACAAGGAATTTTGTGAGCGTGTTTACTCAAGGCTAACTCAAGTTGCTCAAGAGAGAGTCGACTGTGCTTTACTTAAACGCACAGTATGTACTATTTGCTGCTGGGGGTCTCTCAATCAAAACAGTAACAAATAATAACTTTAATAATGTCATGAAGCAGCAGGGAATCATGGGAGTTGTTGTCTTCACTGTTGAACAACGACCATTGCTGATGAAAATCTGTCTGACATTACTCAGTCAGTAATCATGTTCATAGACGAGAAAATTTATTTTTCGTATTTCGTATTTTTTGTAGTTTTATTCACGTTACGTTGAGTCACAGTTCATTCACATTTCATGCCATTTCATTCTTATTACACAGCTGGAAGACATGTTAACCAACGTAACTTATCATTAGCATTAGACAAGTCGACTATAAATACAGCTACTGTAGCAACATTATTTGGCAAATTCAGTCTTGAGGGAGCCCTTCGCTGTTATCTGAGGTCAAAACAATCATACTAAGAAAAACTTGAAGAGCGTATTGTTGTAGGTGGCACATTGTTAATAAGCTGGATCAATATTGGATTATTTCAATGAATTAGGTCTCTAATGGATCACAATGTTGACAAATAGCATGCAGTTAATAAAAAAAATCTGTATTACTGTTCCTGAGTAAGCTCTGTGAAACCTTATGACTTTTTTCTCACTCTTTGACGTATCATCTGGTGTTCCCGTGTGTCTCGAGGTTAAAGCAACTACAGGAGATAAAGCTTATATGATGCCATTGACAGGCGACCAAATGAAATGCACTGTGTCTTGAATAAAATTACAGATTTTTCTGGGTTTAAACACTGTTGGAACATTTGGGATAATGTAGGTACACAAGTCAAAAAATAGAAAATAGGTCTAGTTGTTTTTAGATTTTTTTTGAGAAGTAACATATTATAACTTTAAGCGTGATACAGTCAGTTTATACTGACACAATAAACATAGAGTTGATCTATTCAAACAGACCTAATTCAATTGATGACTGCAAAACCAAACCCAAAAATGAGTGTGCCACAGTCAAGTGCATATTCATCAGCATCTTTTATTCATGTGTTATTCATCTGTGTCACTGGTTCATCTGTGTGATGATGCTTACTTACCCCTCTTTGTGTTTAAAGTGCTTGAATGCCAGGTTTAGAACTTCGTGTACTAGAACATCTGGCACTGGATGAAGAGGAATCTGTGACGTAGACATGGAATCATTGGTCTTATTAGAGGCATTGATATCCTTCATTCTTTCTCTTTGCTACCATTCATTTGCCTCCCTACAGGAGCAAAGCCAAGGACAACTTAGCTCTGGTCTCTGGGGATTGGCTTTTAGTTCAGAAAGTTGCACAGATTTGGACAGTCCACTTTAGAAACACACTCAGTTGGAAATTGGTCTGTTGCCATTGTGTTTATTTACTGTGTCCCCCTGTGGGGAAAGACCTCACTAACAACACTGCAGTTCCTTTCTGTACTACAGAAGATAAATAAAAAAAAGTACAAACATATAAAACAATTCTCTTATCTTTCTAAGTCTGCAAATCACTCATGAGACCATAAAAATGCTCTTATCATGAGTGAATGCCAAACTGGCAGTTAAGGATATCTGATAATTTGAATGATTGGTAGCAATAAAAGAGTGGGCAAAGACTACAACAAATCTATTAGGTAAACTATTCCATTTTAAAATAAATCAAAAATAGTGAGAAACCCTGCATCTGTTTAGCAAGAGCAAAGGTAAAGATATACCACTGCTCTGTTTGACTGAGTACTCTAAATTACTTTATCAAGCTACAACAGATCAGAAAGAAAGACCTTCACAACAACAGAACCACAGCTCCAGTTCTATAGAGGAAGTTATGGTAGAAATATATGGCAGAGTACATAAAGGCGATAGCAGGATTATCCACAACCACTTGCTATGTGCTTGGATAAGATAATGTCAATATAAGGTCAAGGTGCAGGTGCACTGCACCTTCTATATGTAAACATTTAGAAGTCACATGACCCCCGCAACCCAACTGGCAAATACTTTTTATAGACACTGTTAATCAGTATTCAGGAGCAGGGTTTCAGATAGCTTACCTGTTTTAGAACTTCCACTGAAACTAAACAAAAAATGAAATCTATGGCTAAGTCCCTCCGTTCCAGAAGGTAATCTTTATCCCGATGCTGTTCGTCTCTGCAAAGCGTGACAGAAAAAAAATGTGAGCAGGGAGGTTTTAAGCAAAGTACATCTTAAAACTGATGAAAAAAATATTATCATTTATGAATTATTTGTAAATGAGGAAGAAGTAGTATCGAGGACACAAACATGAGACTCTCACCCTTTGGACTTGGTACTAGAGCGAGGCCTGTACTCATAAGACTCGTCTTCAGTGCCACTCTGCCGCCGGTACCAGTCAAACAGTGTGCGCAGTAGGGAGGGCAAACAGTGTTCTGCTATTGAGCTCATAGAGCTTATTAACTGGAAAAAAATAACACAGAGACATTAGATTCACTCAGTATGACTAATAAACCTAGTTGCATTATTTTAGCATGCAAATTAAATGCTTGCTTACTTAAATACCTGTGAAATATGCTAATAAAATGATTACATCAGGCAGAGAGTGCTGTCCAACAAGCAATAATTAAAAGTGGATATTCAATAACTCAGTAGGTCTAGTATAGAGCAGTGGTTTTCTCAGCTATCGGGTGACATATTGTAGCTATTGATTACAATTCAGAGTGTGGTGTTGCTTGACATGTTGAGCACGCCATAGTGTTGCTATACAGCTGAGCAGCTCAACAACACATATGGCTCTGCAGTGTTCATATGTAAGACCACAGATATAATGAGCTGTCCTCCAAACACCTCATCAGCACTTTGACTACATCAAACATGACGTCAGATTGTGCCTTTTAAAAATAGCACTGCATTTACAGGCTTGACAAATCCAATGTTAGAGATGCTCTATGATGATCAGTATGTTGCTGCATGGTAACAGCTGTATTATAAAGCAGTAAATCCTATTACTAATGGTTAAATACAAAAAACAAGAAATCTGAATATTAGCAACTCAAGATTAGACTGAATAGGTTTAGACAAAACATAACACATGAGACAAGGTGGTCAGTATGCTTAAACTATTTAAGTGTACGTGTGTGTGTATGTGTGTATTTAAGGGCCAGTGCAGTATGATGAGAGAGGTGGATGATGGATGTTAGGCAGGAGAGTTATGCAACTGCTCCCTCTGCCCTTATGGCGCCGGGCAGATACACTCCAGCACCCAATGCTGATTTACTGCTGAGGATGACACAGCGATTCTACACTCTCACTTTTGCGCTCTCTATACCCATTTTCTCTCCCTCACTCACAATGGGGACAGCTGGATCTATAGCACCATATCCTCATTGGCTTTGTGTTGTGCTGAACAAAGCATTCTGCAGCAGGCAGGCCTATTGTATAGAGTTCTGCACCAGCTACAGATGAGGGACAGACGGGCCATTGAGTGGGTGGAGCTGGGGACTCAAATATTGCACACACATACAGAGGTGGGAGAGGGCTGTTGTTGGTCACATTCATACACCTGGGGCTGGGCAATAAAACGACAACAATAATTATCTCAATATAATTTTCCTCGATAGAAATGTAACAAATGTTAGATAAATGTGTCATATAATTAAACCACCCATACACCGGTAGTGTATGGGTGGTTATGCACCTTATACGCTAGTTACCACACACCATTATACAAAAAAAGTACTAGTAGAAGAGGAAGAACACTGGTATGGTTACGTTACATTAGATAACAATAGATTAGATGACAGCGCAGCGCTACCCAATGATCGAATTTGCCACATAATTTAAGTCATAACTTAACTCATATAATGCTAATGGTAAGTTAGTAAGTTAAATTTATCTAATATGACTTGCAGCTGTTTCATTAAATTGAATGACATAGGGTAACTAAACACATGTGAATAAAACCCATTTATTTCCTCGTCTATTAACATGATTTCTGCCTGAATCAAGTCACATAGATTTTTTTTTAGGCAATGGTGGTTGTTTGAATGATGCTATGCTACTTCACAAAGTCTTTACAGTCTGTCTTTTGCTATTGTTTTGATTGAGAAACAACAAAAATTACAAGCTGTGCATTTAAAACTTCTAGAAAATACTATTGTCTATTTTGTTTACACCGACAGCTAAAACACTCACAAAATGTTTAACGCCATGAGCACAAAGGGTTTCTGCTGTATAATTTTTTGAATCAACGTGAGATTTGTGAAATGTTCCACTGTTTAGAAAGTCTTTGTCATGATCTGATAATAAAGAAAAGTTTAAATCACAAGCAACCATCTTGCTTCTTCAGCTTTTACAACAACTGTCTTTACTTTCAGCTGCAGGTCTATTCTGTGTTTGTACATTGAGAGCTGCAAAACATCACATTATATACAGTTGTGATAATTAATCAATTAATCGCTTTGTCTATCAAAAGAAAATTAAGTGCTAACTGTTTTGATGATGGCTTAATTGTTTCAGTCATTTTTTGAGAAGAAGTGTCAAACGTTTCCTAGTTCTAGCTTTTCAAATGTGAGAATTTGCTGCTTTTTGTCATTTATAAAAGTAAATAACGTATGATTACGTAAATGTATGAAGTCTTTGGGTTGGACAAAAGAAGCAATATAAAGACATCACTTTGGGCTCTGGGATATTGTGATGTGCATTCTTCACGTTTTTTACATTTTATAGACTAAACAACTAATCAATTAATTGTGAAATTAAACAGCAGATAAATAGATAATGAAAATAATTTTCAGTTGCAGCCATAATGTGCACAAAAACACGGCAAATAAAGCCAATTCTGATTTGACATTTATTGTGATAATTATCAATATTGACTGATATGAAAATTTTTAACATGACAACATTTTTTGCCTCATCACCCAGCCCTACACACACCCACATGTTTACCTTCTGGTCATTACTATGGTTGTACTGACCTGGTCAAATTGTGCATCTTCCCCTCTCTGGAGGGATCGGGACAGGGGTTTCTCCTGATAAAGACACAGAGACAGAGAGATTAAGTATACATGTGTTACTAACCCAGCAGAGTTGTCATGTTAGTACTTTCACAATAGCAGGTTGCTGTCTGTTGAGCAGCAGGCCTGTTGATGAGCAAGCAAATGAACACTGAAGTTTTTCTGTGAGTGAGGGGCTGAATGAGAGTGAGGTAAGACTTCTATCAGCCTGAGGATATTACCCTAGCAGCAGCCCCCATGTAAAGGAGCTGAGCTGAATAAAGGGAATGAATTGAGGAACAGGCAGATCACAGGACAGTAAATCAGTCTGTTAATGATAAACAATTTTATCATTCATGTAGATAATGTGAATGAAGATAATGAGCCTGTCCTGCCAGTTTCCTCACACATATTTCAGTTTTTCCTGAAGTGGCTAAAGGCATGGCAGTTAGTTGCAAAAGAGAGGAGATTATCTCAGCGGTGTGTGTCACATCACGTGTTGTGTATTGAATTTCATTTCCTGTGTTTCTTGACACTGGCTTTCACCCCCTGTGGACTCACCAGCGGTTCAGCCATCACCATCTCGATCTTCTTCTCAGCCAGCACAGCAAACTCAGCAAATAGACTCTTGATGACAAACTCCCCGGGCTTGAGCTCGGGGTCGATGGTGATGCTTGACATGGCGGCAACGTTGTGTTTCTCCCACGAGAGGGGAGTTACCGAGGAGGGGGCACGGCGTCTACTCACGCTGCTGCTGACTGGTGCAGAAGCTGCAGAGAGAATGGAGGGTAGAGGTTAGGAAATAATACAGTGGGAGTCAAAGCAGCAGGGTCAAACTGAGAACAACACAATCTTGTAAAGTATGCAATGTCATGCTCTACTTCTTATCCAAACAGGACCAACGACATTTCCTAAAGAGGCAAATTGACTGAATTGATGAGAGAGAGCAAGAGAGAAATATTCCAGTGCTGACTAGAGCAAACATACCAATTCCATTTGAGTCTAAGCCACTAATTATAAACTAATTTTCTAAATTCATACAGCCTATATTAGGCTCAAATCACCTTTAAAACAAACAGAAGAATAATCATAACTCCTATTAGAGGAATGTCAACATTAATTATCAAAATCTTTCGGAAATATCTTAATATTTGTGTTTATGTCTGAATCTTGAATAACTAAATATTACAGCCAGCTCTTTCAACACTGTTGAGCTGAAATGTACTGCTTTTCTTGCAAAACGGATTTGCTCAAAAAGCAAGCTGTAAGCCTGAAAGGAAAATAGAAAGAAGGGGCATTTTGACATTTGAGAAATATAATTATTCACTTTCTTGTCAAGAGTTCGATGAGAAAATTGATACCACTCACGTGTCTGGATGCTAATACAGTATGAAGCTAGGAGCTGGTTAGCTTGGTTTAGCATAATGACTTGGCACAGCTAACCTAACCCTATCCAAAAGAAACAAAATCTGCATTTCAGCACCTCCGCTGCGACCTCATTTATCAAAAAGATAAGCCAAAAAGGCCTATCTGGTTTGAAGAGCGCAATGCTAGCAAGTGTCAGGATACATCCTCAAACTTCTGGTGGTGACCCCAGCTGCCCTTTCTGGGAATGTAGAAGCTGACAAGACGGACAGGGTGTTTCTCTGCACTATACTTCTGCAGTGAGAAATCTACCAAGTTGTGTCTGATGTGCAGTGTTTTTTTCTTTATAGTCTTCAGGCCTATTTGCATATTTGTCCTTTTTTTAAATTTCATCTGGCATTGAAGTTATGATATAAGTTGAATTAAATACTTAGTTTGAAGCTTTATTGTTGATACTTTTGTTTTATTTGCCATAAGTTCGATATCAAACTAAGTTATTGAGCTGTGAGTAACCCACAAAGTGACAAATCAAACCCTGTGTGCCAAATGTATGTAACTAGTTATATTCCTATTGGATTTATATTTTTATATTAGCATATTTGGGAGGTCAATAAAAACCAAGCAGAACATTGAGACTAGCCTTAACAACTCACAGGAAATTACATGCAGCAGCCATCTACATATAAACTGATGGTAAGGAAAACTTTTATTACAAAATCTGACTAACGATACTCAAAAGTAAACATATATCATTTCTGACTATTAAAGGATATTACAGTGACCATTTAAAAATCTGTGGGTTTAGGTACATGTGATATAAACATGGTGTCCTTGGTTTAACTTTTACGCAGCAAAAACAAAAACAGACCTAACAGTGAACTGTTGAGAGCCCTGATGTTTAAGGCATAACTTTGTTGTTTCTCCAGATTTAACATCTTTTTTAACTTTTACCAAAGACAATGTTTGGTGCAAATGCAAATTAGTAACAGTGGTTAGACAGGATTAGATGAATCTTAGGTAAAACTGGAGGTCAACTGTGGTCAACAGTGTTTTCTAAGAAATCATTCACCTTTGAAAACAAAAGGTATATTAAAAAAGTCTTAACTACATGAATTAGTTAACCAAAAAGGAAGGCTGGAAGTTCAGTGGTGAAGAAAGCAAAACACTGTAAAACTGAATGTCCAGAGAGATCCTTCAGCAGTGTTTAAACGGGCTTCCTGAAAAACATTCATCTAAGGTCACTGAGCGAACCCAGAGCTCTGCACGTTTGCATGTGGCACAGCTCATTTGGTCATCCTATTTAAATAGTTCAAACAAATCTCAAGGGTTTTGGTGTTTTGGTAGGGAGATTGCAAGAGGCTAGAGGCCACAGTTCTGGAACTAGATGTTAAACAATTACATATAGGTGTTATCTTATTTTTCTCCGGTAAACCATTCCTTTGGCCATGTAGGGTAAATACTAATCCCAGTTATACATACAACATTTAATGCAAGTGGAAAAAAATGCTGAGTATCTAAGATAGTAAGGCAAGTCCACACACTCAAACAATAAAGTACCTCAAAAAGTATCAGCTTCATATGAGTTGGTATTTACCAATAAAATGACATGTATGAAAATTGCATTATCATCATGATATGCTCGTTTAATTTCACGCTTACATAGCCAACTTGCTATCTATTCAAAGGAACCAGGCTTCCTAACATTCAATAGTTCTCTTGAGATTTATGCTACAGCTGGGACACAACTTCCAGTCCAGTCCACAATGGTTCCAGTCCGGCCAAGTTGACAGCCAATAGTAAACTGACCCTTTACCTCATTCCCTCCCAGGAAAAGTCTTGTTCTGTTTCTTCCTGGTTGTCACAGAAACACTCATGCAATCTTAATAGTCTGAATACCATTGAGAAACCGAGGTGCAGGAAAAATATGTTTTTCAGCAGGAAAAAAACTCACACCTCACATACGAAGCTTTTTGTACAACAAAAATATGATCAAGTTGTGGCACAGTATGTTCACCAAGATACTATCTGACATTCAGACTACACTGGTTTTCTGAACATAGTCTGGTGTTCAAACAGTCAGAGATCCAGTTTCAGTTCTAAGTGTCAATATTATACTGGGGCAAGTTAAATAACAGGTTCATTCAAAAACACAATCATTATTATAAATGACTACATGTGCAAACCTACAGAGGATGCAACTAGCAATTATTTTAATTCCAATAATCAATCATTCTGTCAATTATTCCTTTAATTAAATGGATGAGCTATAAATCTATAAAATTTTGATTAATGTGCATCACAAGTAATCACAGGAAATTGATCATAGAACTGTTATATTGCTTCTGCATATTGAAAAAAGCTAATTAACCAACATTTTTATTACTTATACTTAATACCATGTAGAATTAGTAATTATCTTAAAATTCAAACTAATTTAAATATTATATTATCTCCCATTAAAAACATAAGACCACATCTAAAAAATGCCTCAGGCCATCATTCACTCCAATATCTCAACAAAAATGACTGTTACTCCCAGTCCACTACCCCACAAAAATGAAGCAAAACAAAATACCGTGGAAAAATCCTAAAGCACACAGTAATTTAACAGTTATGATAAAATCAATCAGAAATCAATAGACATGCTATGTTTTATAGAGCGAGTGAAAGTGGAGAGGTGGCCAGAGCAGCATAGTGGCAAGTGTTAGCTGTGTTGCGGTCATGTTGTCCAGCAGCACAGAGAGCCTTTCAAGCATTTCCCTCTTTGTTTACTGTGCTGCACCAACACCCCCAATGATGTCACATAGCCAGCTCCTAATAACCAATCGGTGCCGTGCGTGCTCTACCCCCTCCATCCTTCTTTTCTCTCCCATCCTGGGCCAGCTAGATTGTTGACTGGTCCACAGACATGAATACCCCAACACTGTACTTCTGCAGTCCACAAAAAAAGAAAAAGGAAAAACGCAAGACATGCCAGTCATTTGTGGCATGCCAAACTATGATCCCCGCCAAAGCTGACCCCACTGCGAAAATCTGTGTAAATTAAAAAAAAAAAAAAATGGAAGGTTACTTACAAACTTCTCCCTGTTTTAAGCCAGAAACTGTGCTGACTGAAACACCAGTGACTCACTTGTGACCCTGAGGTCATGTTCCTTTTTCCATTCAAACCTAAAAAAAAGTTCAAGCATGCTTTGCCAGCAAAATGTAATCTAGAACTACCACTTCATGGTTGTATGCCTCTGATAGCCAGTCACGTTGCAGTTAACATCCACATCTGTCTAGACTCATGTAATATCTGTAGTGAAGACTTTAGATGCATTTAATAAAATGTTTTGAGAGTATTTTGTGGCAAAATCTAGGTTATCACTGTATTGTCATCTATGATTCAAGTGAATAATTTCCAGTGAAAAACATGCTGTCTTCACTTGAAGACTATTTTTACAGAGGAGTACAGAGGAGTGATAGAGAGCCTCGTCACATGATGCAACTACAGAGGATGTCGTTTACCGTACAGATTATGAATCCTCTTGAGCCAAATGTTTGATTTGTGATATAAGGATGTATAAATAAAACAGATTCGACTTTACTTTGTTTTTCTCGTTCTGCTGTATCTATTATAGGGGCGAGTGACAGACAGATCATACTGAATCCCTCCTGGCCTGTTCCACGTAGGATGTATAAAATTACTGTATCATGAACATCTTGTATAGATTGTCTTGTAATTTTTTGTAAACCACCAGCATGAGACTTGCTTTGGTGCTCTCCGATAGTTGTCTCACTCTCAAAGACACGCACACACAAAAAGAACGACTCACCAAGACGATATACCATACACACTCCTCCGCCCATCCTGACCACTTTCTCCAGAGCAAAAGTATAAGCAGGCGAAGTGTGTGCTTTTGTGTTTGCAGAGCTCTAAACCCCTACTATTTTGTCGCATTTTGCGACCATGGAGTGACGGTTTGACCTGCAAATATAATTTATGTGAGGACTGGAGAGCTGTTGGTTTGTTTCCAGCTTACAGTGAGTAAATAATCACGTTCCCTGGTGCTGCTGTAACAGTTTAACACAATGACGTTAACAATAGTAGGAGCAGATGAAGCCCTCGTTTTTGGAAGTGCAGGGCTTCAGACCGTGACTATGTGGTCACATTTTGTGACCATGGAGCACCAATACAAATTGCAAATACAATTAATATATGAACTGGAGAGCTTTGTTTTTTTCCCAGCTCACAGTGAATAAATTCTCATGTTTAAAGGCGCTGCAGTAATGGTTCATCTTTCTGCTGACGACTAACAACACCAGCTTTAAGTTCACAGCAAAAACATCAATATTATAAAAAATACTTAATTTAACTTTATTATAACAGTATTTTGTTTAATTTTATGATCATAGTACTTTATTCAAAGTTATTATGACAGTAGCTACTTTATTCAACTTTACTGTAACTGAAGTTAATTTGATCATTCTGTATTTTATAAGTGTACAGTAGTTCAGAAGGGATTTCTAAATACCTACACACATATACATATACACACACACACACACACACACACATATATACATACATATACACACACACACACACACACACACACACACATATATACATACATATACACATATACACAAATATATATATATACACATACATTATATATATATATATATATATATATATATATATATATATATATATATATATATATATATATATATATATATATGTTTGTATATTTGTTAAATAGCCAAAAATATTGCAATATTATTTTAAGCCATATCACCAAACCCTAGAAGATGCTGTAAAGAAGCAACAAATTCTAAAACATGGATGCTAAACACACATCTTCAACCCGGCAGCACAGAAGCTCTTAACAATCACCACAGTTTCAAGGTGGACACCCCGGATTAGTGTCACTGATTCAGTATCACACCAAGTGTCTCCCTGCTGTTCCTGAGTTATGGCTTTAAACAACAGCCAGAAAAGTGTTTTTGCACAACATTATGATGTCAGAGTGAAGCTGACATTTGACCTTTTGGAAATACAGTGGCTTCATTACTTCATTATTTTATCCTTCATTATGTCATTGTTTTATCCTATTAGACATTTGTATAAAGTTTTATCAAAATTAGCGTATGAATTCTTGAGTTACGGCCCAAAAAAAGTGCTTTGTGAGATCACAGTGACCTTGACCTTTGACCATCAAAATCTCATTAGTTCATCCTTGAAAACATAATGCGTCGAGCCACGGCTGTTGCCACCACAGAGGCATAAAAAGAGAGCTTGTTTTTTTGAGTACAATGTTCCGTTGTGACTGGATCCACTGTCGGATGTTGACTGTGCTGTATTCACAATATTCAAAATGAAAAAAAAAAGCTTGGTTTAAAGAAGTGAAACATGCCTTACTTATCAAGACTGTGCCCTTAACTTGGAAAAAATAAAGCTGTTACTGGTTTCTGATTTACAAATTGTTCAGAGTTGTTCTTCCTCATTACACACACACACACACACACACACACACACACACATATACATATATATATATATATATATATATATATATATATATATATATATATATTCATCAAGTCATCTGCCAAAATACAGTTTCTGTGGTCTGCCTTAGCCTGAAGTTGCAATCTGCAACCCAAGAGAACACTGGTATCTAAGAGATTCAGAACAACCTACACCATGGACAGTACTGCAACTACAGTTCTGATAGAAAGGACTGACAAGCTGCTACTGCGGTATAAGAAAATGCTTATGTTTTGTTATGAGAGGCCTATAAGCCCCGCTCTGCCAGAGTTCCATGGTTGTGCTTAAGAAATGGAGCACCCCGCAGGATTACACAACTATTAGAGCTGTGACTCCACCTTGTCACAGTTAAAATAAAACCCTCCCAAACGCCTGCTCACTTCCCCTGTCAGGACAACCAGAAACAACAGCACAAACACACACATACTGTTGGAATGCAGGGCCGTGAGTGCGTCCATTTTTTTTTTTTTAAAGAGAGAGACAAAGGAATCACTGCCAATGTTTATGTGGTGTGGCAGTGCCAATTCTGCAACTGTGCCTCAACATGCTCACTCTCTGACGAGTTACTACTAGTTTATTTTTCACCAATACAACTTCAAAATAAGGAAGAATCTAAAATATACAGGGCAGAAATGTGTTACCATAAGTTGACAACACTGCAACACAGGAATAGATTGGGAAACCAATATGCATGCTCCATCATGAATCAAAAATTGATTCAGTAATAAAGGGCTAAGCTGTGAACTCACCACATGTATTAATTCCTCAAAATCCTACTGGGTGTTCCAACTGAACACATTCAACATCTTTATTCCTTAGGACAAGATAAAGAACATTTAACAGCATTTTCTGTGTTCAGAACACAGGAAAAAAAGCACCACAAAGAAAGACTAGATGGATTGAAGTTGAATCAGGACAGCTTAGAGAGGGTTTCTGAAATTAGGCCCTCTTTGTTTGAGAGGCCCAATGAAAAACTGGCAACCAACACAGGATAGGGGAGAGAGGAGCGAGGGGGGCGGTAAATTAGAAAGAGGGACAAATGGAAGAAAGCTGTTTATTCAACAGGTGGATGCTTTACTAGCAAGCTAACAGAAGATCTTATAATGCTATGTGCAGACCCCTTTTCAATGTTAGGGATCAGATGTTTTAGAGATCCAGAGTACAAACGTTTTTATATATTACTTTAATTTTGTCAATTATTTATGACCTGGAGGGTGAGGATACAGACTTATTTCAATATGCCCTGGAATGCATACAGTTCCTCCATGTTTTTTTTTTTAAGGGGGGGGGGGGCAAAGGTTGCCAAGTTCAAAACAATGTTTTTAATGTGTTTATGAGAAAGCTGTCTTATTATAACATATCATAAAGCAATCACTGTAACAGTGTCTGTAAATACACATTTTTTAAATGACTTATTCTGTTCATAGTCATGAGGGTTAGAAACTTTCCCAGAAAAAAAACTATATTTGGAGCAGGGTACATCATGGCTAAGACACCAGTCTATCACATGACAAAATACAGACAAATATGTTCAAACTCACATTCACACCTATGGGCTATTAAGAGATTTTTATTTCCATGACCTGCATAACTTTGGACTGTGTGAGGAAACCAGAGCACCTGGAGCAAACTGACTCAGAGACAGGGAAAACATGCAAATTCCACATAGAAAAGCACCAGACCAGAGACCTTTTTGATGTCTTTCGACAGTCCTTGCCACTGAGCTACTTTTCTGCTTTACAGTATCCACAGTTCAGTACACTGCCTGTTTTAGAGCATTCCAGCTCCACCATTTAAATGCTGGCATAATTTCAGCTACTAGACCTGAGTGAGATCAGTCCAACCACTATATACCCCTGCTAGCTAAATATATGCAAAACAACACAATTTGTTATGCTGATGGTAGTGAAATTTCTGTCTGTTGGAAATGGTCCAAACAGTCAGCTCACTACTTAAACATGTGGTTTAATATATATCATAGAAGTGTAATAATTTCTTCTGACATTAGCAGAGGCACTCTTCTTTATTTTAAGCAGCCCGCCTCTACTGCATCACAGTGCGGGAAACCCCGATAATTAACAGCTTCCCTACCTAACCAGTTTATCAAAATGTGTACGTGATTGTCTAACGATACATGTCCTCATGTTGCCAGAGCAGAGCAGGGACCAATTAAATTGCAATACTGGCATCACGCGAGTTCTACAAGAACTGATTCTTTTAAAAAAAACACTTCATGTATATAAATCAATGTGTGCTTAAGGACCTAACTCAATCTTCTCTGATAAGCTGTGGTCTGATGATTGTTCCCAAATTAAAACCCAAACATGATGAAGTCACTTTTAGTTACCATGCCACACATATCTAGAACAAACTTCAAAACTTCCATATCTAGAACAAACTTGTACAACACGTTTCCAACCGCTATCAGAGTGTGAGTGTGTGTGTGTGTGTGTGTGTGTGTGTGTGTGTGTGTGTGTGTGTGTGTGTGTGTGCGTGCGTGCGTGTGTAAATGAGTGTGAAAGGGAGAGAAACAGAGGGAAAGCTTATGTAAAGCCCTCATCAAAATCTGTAATAGAAAAGAGGTCTTAAACCTTAAATCTGACTCTGACAACCTTTCCATTGCTTGGCCCTAGAGTTAAAGACATCACTATAATATTGCTGGATATTTAACAATACTGGTAATGTTGCTAATATGTTATCAGGACCAGATTTTTTTTAATATGATTTTCTGCATCAATGTGATGAAGTATCTAGATGTTTCAGGTATTTATTTTGCAAAAGAGGCAGTTTCTCAGTTGATTTTCCAGAAAATTTGCTGTATTATGACATATGTCCATATTTGGAAATAAAACTATGTACATAATTAAAGGAGGCTTTCACAATGAAAGGAATTAATTGCAAATAGAAATACATTTATTTGAACCCCAGTAAACCAATTCAGGTGATCCCTTGAAAAAGACAAACCTTGCATTGCTTTTTTTTTCATATGAGAGAAATGTTTGGTCAGAGTTTGTTTGCAAAGGTTCTGCAGACACAGCAATGTTATGTAGACCGTACCACAACCAAACAACACAACTGAAATCCAAGGCAATCGTCAGTGCTTTTTTATACTATAGTTTTTTTTGCTATATCAACAATGCATCAGGGAAAAGTGTGTAAATTCCAGTTGCACAAGACACAGGGTTATACCTATGTAGAAGTATATGCAGAATCAGCTGGGCAATTCAGACTGCTGTTTGCCATCCACATTTGTCCATCACTACATTTCAATGAGACTGAGGAGCCAGCGCCTTTTTGATTTCTGATGTAATATGGGCTGTATGGGAAGCTAATAATAGGAGGGAACCAGAAGACGGATCAATAGTAGGGAAACATTAGCTGCCCCGGAGGGAAGGGAGAGGAGGGTTATAAAAGTAAGAGGAAAAAAGGAGGGATGACGATTGTGTAGAGAGCTACTAAGGAAGACTGAAGAGAGATTTGGATGGTGAAATTTTTAAAAAGTTGATAACGTTGGAAAGAGTAAGGGAAAGTTGGGAGCAGCCAGCGCTTTCAGATTAAGAGAGAGTACTTCAAGTCCACTTGTGTTTTGTATCAGCAGATGCTCATCAATAGAAACATTATCTGTGGGACAACTAGGAGCCAGCAGAATGATGATCAGCAGGGGGAGGAGGGTGGACTCTGCTGAAGGAAGAGGTTAATTGCTGCCACCTGCATACACATCAAACAAGCCTGGCTAAACCTGGACTAAACATAATCAGTCATCCTGACAACTCCATTAATAACCACCTTTCTTATACAGGAAGGAGATAGACAATCTCAAAGCATAGTTTGGAGTGCATGCACGCATGTACAACGCTGCACAGGTCTGCTGGCTATGTGTGTGGTAGATAAGTCTGGTGGCCAAGTGTGGTATGTAAACATGTGTGCAAGCCTGGCAAGGTACTTACAGCTGCTACTCCAAGACTTGAGCAGAGATTTGATGCTGATCTCAAAGAAGACCGAATCCTGCAGGCTCAGCATGGCGGCTCTTAAAAGTTAGGCTTCACCAGAAGGCACAAATATCACACTGCTCCTGTCACTTTCATTTCACAAAACCCAAACATTCCACTCTTCTTGCAAATAAACACCCCTCATACACCTCCCGATTGGAGCTGAATACTACCCTCCACAGGTGCGAGTTAAAGGCAGCATCCCGAAAGAAAGTGTGAGCAGCTGCTGAGGAACGAGAGCTAAGAAGTGCGACCAGTTTGTTTCCTCTGCCACCTAGTTCACTGAAGAGTAAAACTGCGCTGGGAGAAGAGGAGAGAGAGTATAGCCTGGCTAGTTAGAGAAGTATTCCACCCCAGCGCCTGCTGCCCACTTGCCAATCCACAGAGTCCCTCATCCCCATTTCAGCGCAGAAAAATCCAGAGAGGCGAAGGACAAAACTGCGTGAGAACTTTTGCTCCAGATAGGGGAGAAACAGCAGCAAAACAGTACGCGACAGAAGTCTTAACAATGCACGGCAATATTCCCTCTCCTCTTCTCTTCCTGTGTGTGTATGTGTGTGCCAGTCCTAGCCCACTAGCGCTGTCAGCTACCCTCCACCTCCCCCAAAAGCTCTCTCCCTCTCCATTCGTTCATGAGCAGCCCCTCCTCTTCCCGGCCAGCTCTTGTTCTTTTACTGATGCCTGCTCTTTTCTCTCTGAGTGAGAGCGAGCTTGTTTCAACAGCAAACAGAGGGAGGCGGGAGCAGAGTGTGGGGGTGGGTGATGTCATCAAAATGCTGCGAGTGTTCCCTGGCTGTGGCTCAGCAATGCATACGCATGTCAGAGCTGCTACTGTGCTGCCTCTCCACTGGCCTATCAAAACGACACTTCCTGTAAGCTCCACAGCAATACTGATGCGTCATCCCTGACTGCAGTAGGAGGCAAAGGAAAGAATGGGAGGATGGAAGCGAGAAAGAAAAAAGGGAGGATACATTAAGGGGGGGGGGCTGAACACACCAAAACTAGTAGTCCTACTTCTATTCAGTTTTCTGCTCCAAAATAATAAAAATATTATGTTCCTAAATTATGTGCCATGTACCCTCATCTTCAAAACAAAGTAAACTGTGCTCTAGCTGCACTCAGAAAGAATATGAGTAATGTTTTCATTTTTTACCAGACCAAACAACAAGACATGGGCACCTGACAATATGCTACTGGTAATTTGTACCAGTTTCCAATCACAGATCACAGCATCACAGCTAATCTATTTGTTAAACTAACCGTTCACACCCAGTGGAGTCATAGGCATTACATCATTGCTCTGTCCAAAAGCTACCAGGCATGGTAACACACAAAATGATACACAAACTCACTACACCGTGCATTACTGAGAAAACAGCCCACTGTGTGTGTGTGTGTGAGAGAGAGAGATACACACACAAACACACACACACACACACACACACACACACACACACACACACACACACACACACACACACACACACACACACACACACCTGATTCATCTGATATTTTAATCTTGTGTTGATGACAGTTCTACCTGCTCTCGCAGAGACTTAAAAAACAGATCCACATGACATCAAGAAATTTGTAGTCAGGCGCAGGATTAAGTTTGTTAACAAAATATTCTGAGGGGAACAGCACTGGGAAAGGCTGCAAAAGACAAATGCTCTTTGTCTTCTTTTAGTTTAGTCTTCATTTCTCTCTCGCCCTCAGTCTCTCCCTCTGTCACATGTCCTCCACTACACAAGTTATGCAAAATGAGGCAGAGCTCATTGCAAACAAACACAACACAAGCAGATGCTTTGTCAAGCCCTGGCTGGTGCTACCCTGATGCAGGCTTCCACTGTGAAACTCTGCCTTGTAATAAACAAGCACAGATTCTTCAGAGTCACATTGCACATTTGCAGCAATTACATATCACTTAATTTCATTTAATGACATCTTGGAAGCTTTGGATACAGTTTACGTCCATGGATAGAGTGGAAGAGACATTTAAAAATTATATTTTATTAGTGATCAACAGAAGTCTCATTCTTTTAAAGTTCATTCTAAAATTAGCCTTACATAAAAGGGCTAGTTGCAGTTTTAGGGAAAATATCCACAGTCTTGCTGAGAGTTAAATGAGACAGCCGATATTAATTCCATGTCTTGTGTATCTCATGTATTTACCAAAAAAGGACTCAGCCTGTATAGACAGCACTCTCTACCAGGTGAGCTAGAGGTCATTCTGCAAAGTTTTCCTTTGTTAAAGCATATGGTTGACACCAGAACCACAGTTTTGGTTTGGATTGCAGGGCTTAACAATAAATATTGCCTGTTTGCCCTGGCAAATAAAATGCCACGTCAGGCTAATAAATCTAGCATATCACTTGTCCAATTGAGCAAGTGGTGAAAAAGAATTAAACATTGTTTTTTCAAGAGCTGATGATGGTAGCTAAGTAGCTATGGAGAGAGCCCTCTTGCTTCCTTCTCATCTCTGTTGAGACTTGCATATGGGCAGTACGAGCCGGGCACCGGTGAGAAAATGGAGGCAGATAACGACACAGTTTGAGCTAAAGCGCAAGCCATTTGAATTATCCTAGAAACAGGAGTTTAGTTGGGTGGCATTAGAGCATGTGAGCAAAATAAATATTAGACATGACAATTAACTTTAGTCTTTGTTATAACTTAATAACTGCTAAATAAAACAATCGGTAATGGGGCAAGTAAAAATTGACTTTAGGCAAGTAGATTTCTGACCCACTTGTCCAACTGGGTGAGTGAGAAAAAACACATAAACATTGAACCCTGAATTGGAATTCTGTTTGTTTCAGTTGTCTAAATTGTGAGTTTTACTATCAAAAAATCTTTTGATTACAGTCTCCTCAGACACTGCTTTGCTTCTCCATGATTCAGCAGATACTTCTATTTTAAGTTCTGCTACCAACACAAGTTCAGTGGGTCACGACTAAGCGACCGGAAAGTTGAATACAGCTTTAAGTGTAAATGGACTGCACTGCACTTGCATAATGCTTCTTTCTAGTCTTCTGACCAACGCGGTTTTACACTACATGTCACATTCACACACACTATAACACACTGGTGGCCTAAGGCTACCATACATGGTGCGACCTGCTACTAAGTAACTAGTCACTTGCACGCACATAGCTGGGAGCAATTCGGAGTTCAGCATCTTGCCCAAGGGGGGGCTGAGAATGAAAAAATTAATCTCAGAATCTTCTGATTAGTGGACGACCCACTCTACCTCTGAGCCACAGTCACCCCACACATGTTTTTCTTCAATTGTAACTTACTAAGAAATCCCTGTTCCAGGCCTTGAGCCTAACAGAGTACCCCAAGACTGATGCCATTAGCTCAAGCTACGGGACAGCTGGAGGAAAGCAGAAGTATTTGGCAGAAACATTACGTGTACACATTATGTTTAAAAACAGAATTAGAGTTCACATTGTCTGCCTTATCAGCAAACCAGTTCACATACAAACATGAAGAGACCTCTGCAGACACTGTTTTCTGTAAACCAGCTTTATTGTTTGAGGAATGCAGAAGAATAACTGACAACATCATCTCTCTGGGAACATTGCAGCTAAGAGCTACTGTCCAACAGAGCTGACGTAAGTTGAGGACTTCAAATAAACAACATTATAACTGACTTCCTGGAAAGAAGAGCTCACTGATTGAATAAACTCGACTAAATGCACAACCAAGGCAAGTTCTAGTAGCTCCATTCACAAAGTGAGAGCCGTGGTTGACAGCTAGCCATCCTGACTGCAGACAGTATAGGGGAGCTGTTCCTCCCAGGAGCCCACAGGGTGGAGGATGCATTTCCTGTTCTGGCCTCTCTGAAGGGCAGTGGTGGGAATAATAATCGATAGGAGCTGTAATTCAATCCCTGACCTCCCCAGTGGTGCCTGGGCTGCAGAGGACACGCCATTTAGATCCATCACAGCAGTCTGGGTATGCAGCACAAGTCTGCAACCTGCACAGCTTCTCACTTGCACACACTCCCTTGAGAATCAGTTATTTCATGCTTCCTCATAATATTCATCAGATCACAAACTTTGCACATTTGGACTAAGGTTTCAAACCCTTTTACACACACATTGATTGGCAAGATTTTTCCTGGCCACCTTCCATGATATAATGCTCTGTAGCTGTGTGACTGTGAATAATCAAAAACATTTTTATAAACAACTCCTTGCACAAACCACCGACACCAAACCCAATGACAGAGCCTTTCTCCTCTGCTCAAGCTGAGAATGAACAAATTCATCTCTCAGATTTGCCTAGCAAATCAAGAGAGGCAACTCATTTTAACAAAGAGTCATTCTTAGGTCAGAGGCGCATCGTCTCTGTGGAATGACAGAGCAGAACACCGGGCAAATCTGAATTAAAACTCATCTTAATACAGGTACAAAAAGGTCAGCTCATTACTCATAGCACTTCCTCAGATGAGCACACTTCAAGTTGTTCACTATGGAGGAGGAACATTTATTGGGAAAGCTGGTTGGAGAAAGAACACTAACAATGATTCACACAGCATTCGTCTTCCCAGCTATGACACCATATTCCCACTAAGTGCCGAGTCTGCACAGAGCTGCACCATTATGGGGTTTGTTTCACTACAGTTGGCTAATAACTATTTAAGAAATCCGATGAATAAGTCTGTCCAGGCTGTCTGGATACACACCCTATGGACTGTTCAGACTTTCAATACAGATGTACAACCCACCAGTGCACACTCATGTTCAGTCACATGCTCCAAACACTCCCAAATCACAAACAGGAAACCTGCTGCACCCATTAACCAAATACTGTCCCTATCAAACCCTTCCCAAAAACTCAGCTGTGCGTCCTGCAACTGGGTGATGTCACTGTGTGCAAAGAAAGACAAATTACAGAAAGAAAAGAGGAGCACCACCTTAAAAGCCAACTCAGGCTATGCCAGTTCTGCAACAAGGGAGTGGCACTTAGCTGTGATTTAAACACAGGGCAAATTATCCTGAGGTATGAAAACACCAGAATACCATCTCGCTCTCCTTACCTGAACTACTGTAGCAATCACAGCACTTCTTTTTATTACATAACTCACCATCGTGACCCCTGCCACCACGAGCATGATGAAAAAAGGAGAATTTTCTAACATGATGGATGTTTCCTAGTTGGAAAGAAAGAAAGGGAAGATTTGAAACCAGTTTGCCCAATCCAGTCTGTGGAAATTTCATCTCACTGTCTGTCAAGCTAAATAATTTTCACAGCTCACCAAGGCTCCAAACCAAAGTAAGGACAAATAATAGTCAGCCTATCATTGTTATTGTGGTTAGTGTGGCTAGCTGTCGCCTGTAGTCCTCTTCTTAGAGGCCAGGTGAGTAGAGCAGAAGGCAGAGCTCAGTTATGCCTTAGCCATGAGCATTAAGGGAGCAAGCGTGCTCTGACAGGTAGCACTGCAAAAGCAGCCATACTAAGAGACTGACGACAAGTCATCACCCCACTGCTGATGCAAACTGGCCGGCCTGCACACACACACATAATTCGTATGTGTACACACACCTTCTAAACCTTTAACTACTGTATCCATAGACACAATAGTAGACCTACTTCAGAGGATTAAAATTGTCAGCACAACTCATACTTAGGAGCCAACTCTCAAACTTCTGTTACAAACTCCATAGTAAGTGAGACCTCTGTGTGATCTGATATTCATTTTAATTCTACTATGTTTATTTTTGTATTTAATAAAGCTTGAAAGGCACACTCAGCCAGTGGAAAAGTTAAGCATTACAAAAACATAACCTGCATCACAGCTTTCCATTGATGGTTTCCCACAACGCTCTGTGTATATGTATGTGTCCATGTGTGTTAAAAAGGCATGTATGCCATGTATGGATGAATGTAAAAAAGAAATACGAGATGAGTTACAACATTCTGAAAATGATCAAAAAAGGAATCAACATGTGCGTCATAACACATAAGAATCACAAAGCTCTTTATATACTCTGATGATATATAGGAAAATCTTTAAAAACAAACCACAACTGGCCAAGGGTTCCTTTATGCCAAGCTAAAGCTGCACTCATTTACTTATTTGGCCACTTGAGGCAGACAGGCCGCAAAACAAGCTGGCAAACAAACAGCTGTAACATCATCGTCATATAGAGTTATTAACATGTTAGCAAACAATTGCATGTTTACAGTACATAGTACACACCTAGCGGGCAGAGCACAACATTAGCATTCGTTTTGAGTTTTTAAGCCACCTGACAGACCCATGCAAAAGTCATTTTCATTTAGGTCGTTACTTTTGTAGCTGTTCACTAACTTCATCTGCGGTTTAGTGCTGAGCAGGTGGCGTTAGGTCAGTTAAGCAGTGCTTGTTTGCTGAAAACGTCCACCTGCTGCTGGCAACTGGGTTAGTGAGAGCAGTGACACAGAGTTTCACAGTAAAATTGAGGGCTGTGAAACCAAAACAATGCTCTAAAAAAGGCTAAAAGCCATTTAGAGCTGCACAGTGTGGTAATAAGTCTTTGAGAGTTTATCAGTGCAAGCAATGTTTTTCGCACTACTGGCAGTCAGTGTGTGTGTGCTGTAGTTTAATTATTTTGGGGCCAGAAAGTATTCATCAGTTATGAAAAAAAACTTAAACAGTCTGCTGTGGTAATCCATTACATTAAGAACAAAACTGTAACAGGCTATAATCTAGCCTAGCTTCCTCCAGCCAGTGTAGAATAACAGTACGTTCACACATCTGACAGAGCACCAGGTGCAGCTCACTTTTGTCTGGTTGCTACTGTTTAAATACTGCTGTGATGTCACAATTTGGTAAGGGGGTTGGTTAACTAGGCTGACAAACATCATGAAATGATGCTTGTCAGTGAAAGCCATTCCACTTAATGATCTGACACAGACAGACGTTGGTCTTTATTTTGATAAAAGCATCACTCTGTGCACTATAATGAAAGTTTATGTTAAAGATATGCTCAAATTCTGGTTTAAAAAAGTATTAGTTTTGATATTGGCTCTTTTTATTATTTAAATTAGATTCTGCATCTTAACCATTCATTTTTCCTGTATATATATGAGCATATCATAGTACAGACATGTCTTTGTCATATTGATGGTTGAGCTTTGGTAGTGCACTGAGACCACGGGTTAGCACAATGAAAAATGAAGGCGATAACCCAACACTAGCATATACATTATACTGTATCTATACAGTGTATGTGCATGTTAGCATGTATGCATTAAAGGGGTGGAAATGGGTTTGGGGGTAAAGCCAACCTTGAATTACATGTTAACAAAGCTTAACAAACACTAAACTAAAAACACAAAAAAGCACCTTTAAATTGGCCTTGTTAATTAGCAAAGATGAGCACAAAATCAATGGATAACTGCTGCATCAATATGCAGCTGGGTCAGTTGTACCTTTGAGGCGGGTTCGGTTCCTGCGGGCAGGCCTGGAGAAGCCGATCCCCGGATCTACCTGTACCATAGGATCTACCGGACCTTCCTCAATGGTCTGTCCCATGGATAGCAGGCCCAGTCGTCTCATACGAAGCAGCCGTGGACCAGTCTCCCTGGACAAGGCTCCGCCATGTTCAACTGGCCCCTCCCCTGAGATGGCAGCTGGAACCAGGCTCTTCAGAAACTCCATGGTCGACAAGCCTTTCTCTGTCTTTCACTCTGGTGTGTAGTCCAGTAGCCTGCGCCATACCATTCTCCCATACAACTACCTGTCTGCTTTATCTACCCCATTTACAGACAAGCAAGACGACAGTGCAGTCCCCGTCTCCAGCTGCTACCTGCATGCAGCAGCCACGCATTCACCCACTGCCAAGGCCTGTATGTGGGCCCTGAGATCTGCCCTTACAGACTAGAAGAGACACTACCTGTCAGGCTCTCCAAAGTTGTTTGTCACGTTGGCTGGCTACAGTAAACAGCTTCTCTTTACTAGTTAGTTCAGACAGAGTGAGAAACTTCTTACGCTGCAACATTACCTGTCTGCTCACAGTGAACAGAGAAAGCAAACAGACATGGCACTTTTCATGGGTCGTGATGTAATTGTGAGTGGGCAGGGCTATGTTTGAGTGCCAAGCACTATCTGGGGTGGGACTAGAACATGTTCCACAGGAGATAACACAAGCCTGGGCCACCGGCCAATCACAACAGAGACGACACAAGCCACACCCTGCTGGCCTGTGTTGCTCACCAGTGAAAGAGACCGAGAGAGGAGGAAGTGGATTGACAGACACTGTAAGAAGTAGGAAAGCTCCATGGAGCTGGCTTCACCGGCCCGCCTGCATTTACTGATAGCCCTTATCACTGTCAGAATTGTGTTACTTGTTAGCATTCGTACACAAACACAAATGCTTGTTTGCTTTCTTGCTAACTTACTCAAATAACAAAAGCGCCCATCCCCTTTCTTTCACTTCTGCTCGGCTGCGCTTAGCTATTATGAAGAGAAGCAGAATGAGCAAAGTGATGGGGTCTGTGAAACGGGGTGATGACAGACTGCTGTGCTCTGCTTGGCTGCACAGCTTGTACCTGCAGCAAACTCAAACCCTTCCAAATATCCCTCGCTGAGGAGCGAGAAGGACTATACTGTGCTGACTCTCATAAAAGCTCAGTGCCTAAAGAAATCATCAATTTGCTGTTCTTTGGGACTGAGTGCAAAAATTAATTGGCCATCCAAGCACTAACATATAGCCAGCCCTCAATAGCGATACAAAGCTGTTACAGTCCACAAAAATTAAAGATGACTGTAGCACCAGTGTGCAGCAAACTGTTAAAACACCTTTAAAATAAGCCTTTTTTGCTGAGTCATCATTAACTATGCACCAAAATAACACAATTGGGCAATACAGAAAGGCACAGTACTTATTTTATCTTGCTCTATTAAGACTCCATTAAGCATTTTGATATTATTATTGAATTAAGTGACTCCATGTAATGTGGAGGCACTGGAAGAGCTTTTGAACCTAAAGGGAATTAAAACTCAGCTTTGCAGCTTTTAAGGCTCTGAAGGCTTGAATCTGTGGCCACACACAGAACCTGTGGTTCAGTCTCCGTATGTCTCACCGAACCTCTCACATACAACACTAGCCATTTGTTTCCCGCAGGACAAGGTGGGTGTATGCTACCTGTCTTGCACAAAACAGTACAGACACAAGGTAAACAAGAGACTGATCAACAAGGTTCAGCCTCTAGCAAGTTTCCAAATAATTTTTAGAACATGAGATGCCAAAAGTTTCATGGTGGTAATTCTACTGGTTGGATTTTTTCCCCATTTGATCAAAAATTACAATGAAGTGTTGTGTCGTATTGTATTGTATAGTGTCATATTGTAAATTATCGCGGAAGTGGAGGCACCCACCCTCTATTTACCCACGGTTCACACCATTAGTGCTGCCAGCACTGTTGCCGTTGTTTAACACTGTGTATGGAGTTAGCAATGTTAGCTACAAGCTGCCAGCTCAGCCACTTCCCTGTTGAGAACCTCAAAATTAAGCATAGAACCCCTTAAAATTTTGTTTGACAAAACACAAAAAGACAATTCGTGTTAAATTAAAAAGTGAGATTATGGAAGAACACAAAGTGTCTTCATGCTTTATGTGTCCCATGGTCAGGTATTAGTGTCAAAGTAACCAAAAAACTGGGTCCAACTATCACTGCTACAAGGTGCCAACTGATTTAGCAAATGCAAGTTACACATCCTTTTTCTTAACTTAAGCACTGTGCCATAGAGGGATAACATTATCTAAAGCAGTCAACATATTGATTAGAAGTATTTGCTATAATAATTGTGGTAAGCCCTGTAAGATAAATAACATTATGGTTTTAGGTCGCTGTTAACCATGCCTGTAGCACAATTTAATAACACCTCAAAGAGTTATACTCAGTTCATTTCTGTTCCATGTCCTCATGCACAAGTAATTATCTCCTTCATAGAGGGGTAAAGATACTAAGGCAAAAATGTATTGTAAGACCAGTGAGTGTGGACAAAAATGTATTGAGGAAGTGTTTACACCCTCTACTGCAGCGTGTGAAAATTTCAGTGAGATGATGTAACTGTTTTAGTATATAAGAGCCTGGGGGGGGGGGGGGGTAAAAAGAAAAACAAAAAATCACCATTTCCTCTTTTCTTTCCCTGGATGATTTCTCAAAAGACTACACAAAACAGTACTGTTATTTATTCATTTTAACAGTGCTTTTTTAAAGACATTCATCCAGCACCAAACCTTGCCTGTAGACTAAGCACACAGTGGAAGAATGCTATGTTAAGTGCAGTGCAGCAGATTTGCGAAAACTCTGCCCTCTAGAGGCCAGCTGGCGGTAAGCACATCAAGCAGCACTAATTGTTAAAATCTACTGACAAGCCCCAAATAGCTGGGAAAAAAAGGAAAACGCTCAGCAAGATTTGATGGCAAACCACCAGAAAGCTTTTTAGAGCTGGACTCTGGCTCACAAACACTTTTGCAAGAAGCTGGAATCTGAAAACGGTGCATTTGTCCAAAGCTGTCAAATTTTTGTTGAATGGATTGCACTTCGTTTTTTCCTCATAAAACTACATTCATTTATTGTTAAATCCATTTCAAACCTTTACAATCCACAGGAAAAAGTTGCTGATAAACAAGAAACAACATTTAAAGCCTACCTATAAAAGTACAATCTCAAAGGATGGCAGTCTTAGTTTAATAATTCAAACTATTTTGGTCCCACTGGGTATTGAGAGCAAGAGGACTCTTCAGTCACTGCTGGAGACCACAGATGCCTACACAATAGGAACTGATCTGTAGTTTAGTGTCAGATTTATCCCTTTGAATATCCAAGCATGTCTACAACACTACTGCAAATGTCATCCATTATCATGACATTAAATCATACCAAAAACGTGACTGTCTGACCTCTCGTGTTATTGCCTAAATGGTCTGTTCTGGTGATGACAACACTACCAACAATTCATTTAAGCTGGTAAGCAAAACTACTAAAAAAGAGTTGATAGAATTATTGGGACAATATTTTACAGATTATTATTTTTATTATTTTAAGACAAGAAAAATCAAATCAAGCATGATAGAGTTGCAAAGGAGGGACATTTGTCGGGATAGTGCAAGACTGAGGCCGAAGCAAAGATGCAGAGAGGCTGAGGCAGCAGATCCTGGTAGAATCACTAAATGAGTCAGAGAGGGAGAGAGAGAGGGATGACTGATGAGGCAAAGATAGCCATCACCCGGCCAGAGCACCACAATGGTCAGTGGAGGCAGCTGTGGTTTGTTGGGGCCAGGTCTGTGGTGCTGTTGAGTTAGAACAATACCCCTGCACAGGAGGCCCAGATCCCAATCAGCCCAGGAATGTGGAAGAGGAAGCTCTGGGAACAATGTGCAGCGTTCCTATGCCGTACTGGGTCCCACCCGCCTCTGCCTTGTTCTGCTTTCAAGCAGGAGAAAACAGGAAAACTAGTGGGCTGGGGCCCAGAAGTCAGAGTCCGTTTTGCAGTCAGCTGGGGGGGCTGGACAGCACACAGTCAGCACAACCCTGCTGACAGTCATCACTTTGGGTGTGCATATATCTGAACTGCTACACCACCACTTGATGTCAGTAAACAGTGCGAGGACTATATCAAGTAAGCTGAATAACAAAACAATGCTGCACTGCCCTCTAATGGTGCAAAAAGCCTCCACACTATTAAGCTTACAATTGTGCCTTCCTATGCAGGGCTCTCGAGCGTAACCTGAAATTATGAAGCCATAAAGTTACATTTTTGCTCATGTGTGTACGTGACAGCCATGACGCAACTACTTATGTATAACTATTTGTTTTCATCCTGCTAAGTTTCAGAGGTTTACATCAATAAGGGTAACACAGATCAAAAGGGCTGTTAAGGAACAAAGCCTTGCTCCATAATAACTACAGTAAAAATTCAATTATGGTTTATTCAAAGTCCTGCTGTGTGAGAACACATTTTTCCTTTCTGTTTTTGCTTACAATCTACCTTCTGCTAAACACAACTTCAGTTTGATTTCCGCACATTGCTTCTTTGTTTATCAACTTGAAGGGAACCAAAGTTAGGTTTGAGCCTTTCATCTGAGAACAGGAACAAGAAATGCAACAATGTTCAACATTCAGACACTCAGACAAAGAGATCAGGCTGGTTCTGACCAGTCCTGATTGACAGTTGCGAGGCAACCCACAGAGAACTTAGTTGTCACTGCAGAAGAATGTGACCTGACCAGACCCCGCATCAAAATGATCCTCCTTTCTCTCCTGACCAATTACCATTGTCAGATGACGCTTGTCTGCTGGCCCAGAGGCAAGAATAATATGCAAAAACAGTATTTAGAGGAACACACCAGTGCAATTTAACTTCACAACCTTTACAGTTGCTCAAGCAACAAGGCTTAACCACAGACCACATTTTAAGTCTAGTTTTCTTGAGGACGTTGACCAGAACTATAGCTGAGGGTTATTAACAGAATAACATAGCTGAATAATTTATTTGTTTCTTTGTTTGTTTGTTTTTTTTAAATGACACTATCAAAAATTGAAACATAAAAACAGGTTAAGTGACCAGTGGTGCTGTAACGGCAAACCACACACAGAATATACGGTATGTTAACTGGTCCAAGTAATGTGGAACCAAAGGTTACATGCGCAAGTTCTGCCTAGTTATCCTGATTAGTACGCTAACTAAGTTGCACTTCAGTGGGTGCACATGAATGACGGACCTGGATGACCGATCTGTAGGTTCCCAGTGCAACAACAAATAAGACAGCCGTGTATAAAATGAGGACTGTGTGTCTGCTTCATTTCAACATTATAGGATATGTAAATGGAGCAAGTGCTAGTGCAGATGTGACAGTGTACCCAGATGGCAATGATGATAAACGTTTGGTGCTTTGAATGTTTAAATATAGCAAAGGTGGAACTAGATTTATTTTCATTGTGTGTACTTCAGGTACAGAAAAGCTGTTCTGTGCTCATAAACTGTAATACAGAAGTGTTTATAATGTTCCTTCCTTTTATGATGAAAATAGTTTACCAAAGTTGCCAGTGGGCAAAATGCTGCCTCGGTCCCCAGCAAGAGGATTTTGACTGTCTCTGACACTAGTATGACTGTCTGCTTAAAATAAATGAAAAGAAACATAACCTTATGCATTTGGGGAGTTTCTGCTGTACCAAACTTGCACCGAATTCCTGAACTGCAATATGAACTGAACCGTGACATTTGTGTTCTGTGACACCCCCAGTTAAGGCTACAACTGGCACAATGCTACATTGCACAAGATAGTCTACCACTGTACGACACTGAACTGTGAGCTCACCCTGCGTTGGACCATTTTATCAGACTGCTGTTGTGCATCATTTTCTAACAATTTTCTAAATACTGTATTTTACATTTAGAACTAAAATATAAATATAAAAAAGCCTAAGCTCTACTCCTTCTTTGTCAGAAGGCTCCCCAAGCACCAGTTGCCACTACTCAGCTATATATATGATTTCTGCTTTTACACAGTGCACATGCTATTTAATCTAATATAAACAAACTCAGTTTATTCTTTGTGACAAACGCTTCACTCTGTGTACCGTGAGGAGAGTTAACTTACAGAATGTTGGTGTGTCGGATGTTCATGGTATGCAAACACTTGCATACAAAGACAGTTGTTACTTTGCTGTGATGAGGGTATGAACCAAACCAGTAGCCTCTGCCTCACCACATTAATAATCTACTGTAGGTCTACAATATAAATTATATATGCTAGTAGTACCTGTGAGAAAAAGTACTTTAAAACGTGTAGCCTATACAGAGATTCTGCAGAATCTTATAACTGCAGACAGAGCAGAAGGAGGCATTTATCACCTTGTGGCCACAGCACGGACAGCACGTATTGACAGAGTAAAAGTGAAGTTATTCAAGCTGAGAAAGAAACTAAATGCCAGCATGAAAAGACTGAAATTTCTACTTTCAGAATTCAGCAAGAGGAAAACAAAGAGATTAATCCAACACCCCGTTCCTTCCCACACTACTTAGCGTCAGTAAAACCTTAACCACACCGCACAGTGGAACACTGCCCACTTAACCCGTGTGACGTACCTTAAGGCCATAGAGCAGGGGCTGGAACTGGAAAGAGAAAGGAGGGTCCACAAGTTCACTGCACAAGAATCTGAAACAGAGAATGCAGAAAAACACGTCTTTAACAAAAAAGCAGCACACTGGCAAAACATCCTCTTTTAACCTGAAATTGAAGGTAAATCCAATTTGACTGGTCACAAAACATTACGATATCATCAGCAGCTGTGAGAATAATACATCTTTCAATAGTTATGTCTTAGAGCTTTCCTGTTGACAGAGGAAATAATGGCTTTGAATGGCAATGGGTGTGCCTTATTTCAGTCATCCTGACATTCATGAGATCTGATTCTACATTTATTTAATTTAAGTCTGCCCAGTGATGGTATGCTACAACACAGAACAACATCCTGTATAACGATAGGGCTGTAAAGGCGGAGTGTTGTTTTACAGTCCAATCTTGGTCACAGCAAAGTGATAGGTCGATTGTTGGCTTCAGCCTGGTTTGCTCTGTACTGGGACAGGATTAAAACCTCCTCCTGAGCAGAGTAATAATCTGAAGATTACCCACTACATCCAAGAGGCAGTTACATAAGCGATCAGAGCCTCCAAAACTGTACTTTCCCTTCAGTTTATCATCACAGTGGCTGAAAGGGGCTCCTTTTATAGTCAGGTAATCTCACATCCAGCCAAACAACAATTGTTACTGTCTGTTTCAGAGCAGAGTGTAGCATATCCCTCACTTAAACAGTGGGTACAGTATAAAAACATTATCCAGTGACATTCGACTGAATGGCTGACAAAAATATAAGTAACGTTTAACTTTTATCAAACTGAAGTCAAACAAAGGAAGGAAGAACAAGCCACTGAGTCACACAGCAGCCAGACAGAGAAGTTGAGGTGTGAGAACTTCCACCCTAGCACAGAGGACAGATGGTGAGAACAGGTCAGCGTAGATATCAAGTCAAAACAAAACTAAACAAAACAAAAACCTTGAAGGCGCAAAAGTCATGTCACAGCAACATATCATCGCACATACCTTATCCCACCCACCACCAACACGGCAGAAAAAAAATTCTCAGACGCAATCACTCACTTCTCACGCAGACAGACCTGTGAATAATACATCTGGCTTCCTGTTCCAACTCAGCGACTCCAAAAAACAAAAAAAGTGTGACCACAGAAAAAGGGTAAGCCAAACCCTGAACACGTCCTGAATGCTGTAGCAAATACAGCCACAGACTAAGCTCCTGCTCTAAATTTAGGCTCTCAAACACATGCATTTCTCTGGTTGTGCAAAAAAACCATCTCATATCTCAACATAGCTCACTAATTCTTCAAACAAATCAATGCATTTCTCAGAACCTTGTAAAGTTAAGGAGTCTAAACACTGTGCATTTTGGCATAACTGCAACATGGGAGAAGGGCTAAAGGTCAGCGGAGCAGAACTGACCTCATCAATGGTTAACTTGACTCATCTAATATCTCCCTGCAATTTTCTGCAGCAAGGATGCTGCAAATAGGACGCTGATAGTCCATCCAGGAAATAAGAGCCCTGACAAAGGCAAGATTGTCCCGTCTCATTTCACCCTGTTCCCTTCAGCTTTCTGCCACATATCAATTTCCACATAGCCTGCGACAGTTCTGTGCACTTTCCTTCAAGTTCACCTTATCACTGAATCACAGTTGAACAACATTAGAAAACAAACTCAAGAATGTCTAATGCAATGTGTTTGCTGTACTTGTCTTGAAGAAGTAGGGCTAGCTTATAGTCAAAAACAGGCAGTGTGCTACAGTAAATTGGACAAAAGGGAAATAGCCTATATCTGGCTCTCTCCAAAACTAAATGACAGGCCTGGCCCTGTCGTAATCACTACCTCACGAGCGGAAACATTACTGGCTTCTTCCGACGAGGAAAAGAAGTACATAAACAAACACCTTTTTGCATATGTCAACGGATATTCCTCTTATCTCAATTTTGCTCTGGATGACAGGTTTTGGCCGAAAATATGGAGTATTATTGTCCCGTCAATGGATCTAAACATGGAAGAAACACTGGAAACTCAGCTGAGGCCGTTTTGAGGGCAAAGACAGGGTGGTTTCTTTGGCGAGGGCAGACCCAAACATCAATTATGCTCCAAAACCTCTCTCCCAAAGCCAAGGATAATCTTCCTCAGCAGGGCTCAATTATAGGTTATTTTGAGCTAGACTCGGCCCTTATTGTGTGCTACATTACGCCAAGTCTTTCAATGGAATCAATGAAAAGAATCCCTAACCCATGTAAATCAGAGTAAGTAATGTTGTGCTTTAATCTACATCGCAATGAGAAGAGGAGGAGACTTTAGGAAGTTAGCTTTATAGAGTTCAGAGAGATGAAGACCTACTGCTGATTTCCAAAACACTACACAGCCATCATTCATTACATAAAAACTGTTTCAATCTCAAGTGCTCTAAAGATACAATTTCCGTTGGGTTCAATGCTCAGTGCAGGGAAATATGAACATAAAGAGGGCTGCTAGCACACAGATGATTTGGTTAGGGACAATATATGTATCATTTTGTAATAAGGATTACTGTACATGTATTTTGTTGATCTGTTCTGTACTTATATCTATTGCACGTCTGTCCGTCCTGGAAGAGGGATCCCTTGTCAGTTACTATTCCTGGCGTTTCTACCATTTTTCCCCATTAAATTTTATTTTGGGGGGAGTTTTTCGTTATCCGCTGTGAAGGTGCAAGGACAGAGGGATGTTGTATGCCATAAAGCCCTCTGATGCAAATTGTGATTTGTGATATTTGACTTTATTAATAAAACTGAACTGAATTAAAATTAATATTTCATTGAATGGAAAGGGTTTCAGCCAAATTTATGAGAACTTCCTTAAAGTTTCGTTTGTTTAGTTGTTCAGTTAATAATTTAGCCATGTGCAAATGCAAACACACACACCTGGATCCAACTGGTCAGTCTCGGTTAGGATAAGAGGTCATCTACTGTAATTTGGCCAAATAAGTTGAAGAACTACGTCTCTTAGGAAAGAAAATTCAAATAACTAAAGACGTTGGCAGAAAAATCTGCCAGTATGCAAGCAGCTGGTAATATGACACAAAAAACAGTATCAGTTGAACAGTGCTGCAGATTTCAAACATAACACAACCCCGAAAAAATAAGAAACTTAGATGTTAGATGAAAAACACAAATTAAGAAATTGAGTTGCTATTTTTGGATTACATAATATTTTTGTAGTCACCACTGAAATGCTGAGTTAACAGTTAATCCTTGCAGGGGGCAGCTTAGAGAGGGGCCAATGCGGGGGCGTTTTTACAGGGCATGGTTTTTCATCCCCATGCTCTTCAATGCCATTAATGTCTTACCAGATTAAACCAAACACACTAATTCACTGGAATTATGCCCTAGATAATCACAAATAGATGGCTATCTGCAATCTAGGGGAATTCCCTCTAGTTTGTGCGTGCACAAGAGAGCACACTACACATCTGTACTGCCATCAGAAGCTTATCCTGGCAGGGACGAATTGGGATCAGCCAGTTGCAAAGACTGATGATCTACTAGGGCTAGCACAACATTGCAAAGTCTTGGTTATGAAATGCTTCAACTGTGAGTGCCACCTTATAGCTGCAGTGGCAATCAGACATGTACACCAGAGCAGATAAAGCGCTGGTAGATTAGCAGAAATGTAGTTACACCATCTCATATACTAACTTCACTTTTTCATGCAAATATGCAACTTCTCACATAGTCCACCCTCGTGTTGGCCCATGATTGAACACAAACTGACTTCTCTTCTGTCACTGTGCCTTGGTCTGAAATAGCTTGGCCATCTCCACCTCCAGCCACACAGCAGACTGACCAGATTCCTCTCTGACTGTATCCAAGTGCCACTTCTTGTGTCTCTACAGAAAACGAACAAATGCTTCATTGTGTGTCCGATGCACTCTGAACATGGAGAATGAAGTCCTCAGAGGAATGTCAGATGCAAAGCTGACAGTTCTCTCACTGTTGTGCCAATGCATAGGACCCACAATGCATGTGCATGTTATGGCTTTAATACCTTCAAACAGACCATATTTCAAAGGGTGACCTCACACACACACAGGAGTGTTCCCTTGGATATAAGCAAAGCAAGGCAGCTTAATTTTACTGCTTTAAGTCCCACATAAATCCAGTGCATTAAAACAACACAAGGTTCACTGAGTTAACTGTGTGTGCACGGTTATTTTGATACTGCGGGTAAATATATTGTGTTGATGGTTCTTTGTCTGACATGAATAGTTTTACTACTAAGACAAAGCTGTGCCCAAAAAACAATTGCCCATGTTAGAACTGGCTAACGTATATCACGGTAACATCCATAGTAGCTTTTAATTAGCAACTAGCCTGGTGTTGATACTGTATTGAACTGCTAATGTTGAGCAGAGGGCTAGCTAGCAGCAGCAGCAACTTGATTTAGCCGACCAGCCAGTTGTCAACTAACGTTATAAGTTAACGTTCAACATGCTAGTATGATAGCGACGTTAGCAGCTAGCTCTTTGGCAACGTCAAAACTAATGACAACATAAATCTGAACGGTGATACGATTTAACTTGAGAGGTAGCTAGGCGATTAACTCACATTAGCAGAGGAGCCAAACTCCTTCTTTAGCATGCTACGGCATCCAATTTTGGTACCACAGTTGGAAAGCTAATGTTAACCTCAACGGCAAAGTTAATCACGGAACTTGACGCAAGCCAACGTTAACTACATTCGATAGCAAACCGCCGTGTCCTCAATTACTTCAATATTCGTGAAGCTGACGTTACTCACAACTTTTGTTTCCTCTCCCTTTAGTTGAGCTAGGTAGCTTAGCTTGCAGACGTTCTTTTCATTTGCCGAACAAGCTTCAACGTCCTGGCCCTCCTCCATTGGAAGGATTTGCGTAGTGGTGTGATTTTTTTTTCTCAGTCTGTTTCGGTGTTGGGAGAGCTCCACTGTCAGAACAGACGGCAGCCTGTTTGTCCCGCCTCCTTGATCCCGATTGGCTGTGATGGTGTACGCCTACATAAAATGCAGCTTTTTATTTTACCAAATACGTGGCAATCCGGAGAAAACGACCTGTTGATTGGATGACGTCTTAACGGTGACGTCCACATGGGGTTCACTTTTTATGCTTACCGGCGTTCACCGAAACTTAAACTACGTGGGCGGGTACTCGGAGGAGTGGAGCTGCAGTGACAGGTATGGGCCACAAACAAAGCCGCCTTTAGAAGGAAGGTACACCAGTATGTTAATGTGCACACCACACATGATTCAAATAAGGACTTCTAGTAAACATTACTGATAAACACTGTTAAAGATGCTAAAAGTACATGCTACCTGGGACAGGGGCGTCATCATAGGGTGAGACTGATAACCCAGGGCCCCAATGGAAGAAGGGTGCCCCAGAGTCCAGCACCACATCAGGTACCCAGCAGAACTTGTGTAACGAGTAAGAGTGTGTGTATGTGTTTGTATATATATGTGTGTGTGTGTGTTCCTTCCTCCCACAGTCCAACGACATGCAGGTTAACTGGTGACTCTGATTGTCCGTAGGTGTGAATGGTTGTCTGTCTCTATGTGTCAGCCCTGTGATAGTATGGCGATCTGTCCAGGGTGTACCCTGCCTCTCGCCCAATGTCAGCTGGGATAGGCTCCAGCCTCACCACGACCCTCAGGAGGATAAGCGGTTACGAAAATGGATGGATGGATGGATGTGTAATATACATCCTCCTGAGACCCTGTGTCCACATTTGCGCACATCACATTTTGGGTTTACTTGACCTTATACTTCATTCTGCTTAACATAAACCTGTTGTCCTTGTTCATGGACACTTTTTTGTGTCATCTAGTGGTAGTAAGACCACAATACACTGATCCATGTAAAAACAAGATGGCAGCCATCTCGTTCAGTCCGCAGCTGATCCCAACACAAAAGTGGACAAGGTGCAAAACCTGATCACATTTTATGGTTGAAACTTGTTTATTTATGATGAAACTTGTTTACTTAACCCTGACACAGGAGAACATGCAAACTCTGCACAGAAGGCCTCCCCCACCCCCAGGTTCAAACCATGAACCCTCTTTCTGTGAGGCGACAATGCTAACCACTGTACCATCATGCCACCCAAAGTACAGTGTTATGAAACTCATGCAGAGTTATTTCTGTCTGTTTTCATTGATACAATGATTGATACAATTACCCCTGTGAGTAAGCTGATAAACTCTCCTACACACTCCTTTCCTCATTTAGATTTCATATATTATTTCAGCAGCCAACAAGATAAGATTTTATATTATTTTAATTGCACTGGCATCAGATCTACTGCAGATAGTCAACAGGGCTAGTCTACCAGGTTGTCTCTCAAAGAGTTTGAAAACAGAAGTGAAGAAGACTTTTTTTTTAAAAGAGCAATCTGGAGACAATTGACAACAACAGGCTCATTATGAAACTGTTTTTAAATTACAACAACAAATATCACTTCTGTTATTGTCTGGTCTTTTAACCAGGCTGCTGCACAGAGACTGCTCTTGTCAAGATTTTAAGTGACACTGATTTGAATATAGACTTTGGCAAAATCCCTGTCGCAGGGTTGTTGTTGTGTTTGCTGCATTCAACACAATCACTGACATTATCTTGTTACACAGGCTAAACTGGGTTGGATTTTGTAGCACAGGCCTAAATTGGCCATGTCCTATAATTGCATGATACTGGTTGTAACATATTGTGGGGAACAAAAAATATGTGGCGTTCCCCCTAAGGGATATGGAATAACTGTACTCCCATGGCACTACTGAACAAGTAATGGGCCGTGATAGTATTCAGCCAAACTAAGGAAACATCCTTTCGCCAAACATCAAAGTTTAGAAGTCAGCACTTACCTTGAATCTTGCACAACTAAAAAAACATGTAAGAATACTTGGAGTAGACATACATTTCAGACTTGTTATTATCACCTTCACATAATTTGGCATCAAGACAACCATGTCAATGCATTTATTTATTTTTAGGTCAGGCTACTGTAATCGTGCTCCAACAGGACTCTCCAAAAGGTCAGTCAGACAGCTACAATCCATTCAAAGCTCTGCTGCTTGACTTCTTACTGAGACAAAAAAAACCTGAGCACACAACTCCAGTCATCAAATCACATGTCTGCTTCTGTGTTATGAACTTTCCACACTTTCTCTAGTTTGCTTACTGGTCAAAAAGTGCAAACAAAACATGGTGAAGTCATCTAAAGTGCCGTATATTAAAGCTTGTCCCACATAGCTCGTACATACTCTACCTAGAAGTATTGTTAGTTGGCTTATTAGCTTAAAAAAAGCCCTCTAAGCAGCCATTAAACATAAAAATAAAACGATTGGTAAAGTTTCCATCACTCATATAAACAGAGAAACCACTGTAGTCATTGTATGTACAAATGTACTGTAATGTGCAGTAGCATTTCTTCTGCCATCGTTTCACTGTAATATGCACAAAAAAGATGACATTTGTGACAAATATGCAGTTAATTTAAATCCTTTAATCAAGAAAAGCAAACATGAGAATACATAGATTTAATCACTTAAACAAACCTGTACTGACAGTAACATTTCCTAACATTTTTCATTTGCTGTGGCCTGAATGACTTATTGGCAAACACTACTAAACAATTAATGGTATGCAATGCAGTCTACTTGTCTAATATTTAAGGCAACATTTATTTTGTCTAGTTGTTGTAAAAGTATATTCAACTTAATAATGAAACTAAATGATCTGTACCTTATACGTCTTTATGGAAAAATACGTTTGTGCTCTTTTATTTCTCTTACCCGTGTCTTATATAAAAACTTCATTACAAAAAGAACCTTGAGCTGCCTCTGAGGATGAAATGTGCTATACACATAAATTTGCCTTGCCTTTATCCCAGTGGTGCACTGCCTATAAGAGACTTTGTACTCAAACAAATAAAATGGAAATACATGACAAAGGATTCATGACTGGCTGAAAGGATAGTGGCTCCCCCTACTGGCACTTTTGTGTATGGCCTCTCCTGAATGATTATGATGTACATCATACATAAATATTAAAAAAAAAAAAAAAAAACATTAGACAAATTATATGCAGCATTTATGATATTAAAGAAACAGAAAACCGGCAAGATCCACGCTGACAGTCAGTCCTTCAGTGTTTCGGATGACGCTGAAAAATAAAATGGTAAAATACATAAACAATATGTTCTAGGTTATTTTAACACGAGTGTGTCAATGTAAACCGTATACGACGGAAACAGGGAACAGCACTAATAAATACTTGCAGACAGATTTGCTTTTTCTTCATGATTTGCTATTTAATATGTTTGTGGTAGTTTATATTAGTTACCACTGTGCCGATTTATCTGGACAAGGGATACTCAACTTACTTTGCCTGGGCACCACTTTTGCAAAAGGACAGGAGGCTAAGGGCCAGTCGCAGCACCCCTGTACAAGTCAGGTGTATGCACTTCTAGGATTTTAGGACACTGGAGGCTTAGCCAGAGCCTCTGTCCAACCCTGTCTTGCTACCATCTTGCCTGTCGGTATCAGACACCACCGCACAGAGGCACCCTTTAGCAGCAGTATGAGACAACCCTGATGGTGGCATTTGTTGACACCCCAGAAAACTGCAGTATTATATACGTGACAGTTTGCACTGGGCTGGTGGGTCATTGAAGTGGATGAGTCAAACAAACTCCAGACTCTCACCTGGACTTTCAGCCACTTTTCATGTCCAGTCAAGTTGTTTTAATAACAATGTAGGTGTGCTAGTATGTTTTGCATGCTATGATAATGACGCCTGGCACATGTCGATAGGACAGTATTTGCCTACAAGAGGGAGAGAGAAAGGGGGTGACTTACAGCAAAGGGTCGTGGGTCAGAATCAAACCCCCAGCCACTGAGGCAAGGACAAAGCCTTTGTACATGGGGCACCTGCTCTACCAGATGAGCCACTTGGCACCTCTAACCTAACCCAAACCTAAGGAAGTAAACCTAAATACAACATGTTTTACCTACACTCTAAGTTTATTTTGATAAAGACTGTATGTTAACAAGCAGAGACTAGCTATATTCACTGTTTCTGGCTATGCGTGAAGCTACAAAGCTCTTGGTCTAGTGTTGTGGATGAACTGTGTGCTATATTTGGTGTTCAGATAGAATTAGACCCTCTGTGCCTCTTACTGGGTCTCCTGGATGGTCATATCACAAATATCAAACATAAGAGACTCTTCAGTCTTTTGACTTTTGCTGCCAGGAAAAATATTCTGCTCCTTTGGACCAAGGATGCTGCTCTAACAAAAAAGTCGTGGCACACTCCTATAATGCAGTGTGTTCCCAATGAATATATCTCTTGTATGCTTCGCACCTCAATAGAAGCTTTTTATAAAGTCTGGGAGCCTTACTTAAACTACATTGGACCTACACTGTCATCTTCCATATTACAGGAGTTTCCTAAAACAGCTTAGCCAGTCTCTGCACATTGCCTGTAAATCAGTCTGCTTGTAACCTTGCTATTTGTCTGTATAGCCTAGTTGTTTGTTGCCTTCGTCTGTTTGTAAGAGGTAGTGAAGGTTGGGATAGATGTAATGCCCGCTGTTTTTTATTTAATTTTTTCACTTTTTCTGATTTTTAACTACTTATTTTATTTGTCACGTCATGTCCGAGCTGCTTTGTTCTGTGTTGTATGGAAAATATGTAATAAATACATTCTTTAAGAAAAGGAAGAAACTGTACCACTACTGTGAAAACTTATGCATGTTATGAGTGTACGTTGACACCACATCCCTAAATGTCAAAACTGTTGCAGGAGGAGTACCTAGTGCATCATATTTTGACGTGACAGGCCATTGACCAAGTGTCAGCATTTAACAAGTTGAGAGTAAGAATGTGTCAGTCTCTGTCTGGCAGCCCGTGGGTGTCCTCCTCTGGCACTTTTTTTGATAAAAGGAGCTATTAGCTGCTTTTTTTATGCACACTGGCACATTATTTTCACTGAAAGTACAAAAAAATTTCTCAGTGTGACCCAGTTTATTTGCATTATGCATTAGAAAATGGATGGGGTTCATCTGGGCCATAAGCCGAGTATCACTGATCTAGACTGTGCACTAGTCTGATTTTAACAGCTTTAGGTTTGTGTTCACTAAATGTGTTAGGTGATGCTCTGTCAGCACATGATCTATTTACCTCTAGCTTTTCAACTGCTCTGCAGGTGCATCTTGAGCTTTTGTCTTGCACTCTTCACACACGTGGTGGCAGGCTCTGTTGGGATAACATTCAGGTCAGTGATCAGTATTTATAATATAATATTGTGATTTATTTGAGCAGAAGTGTTGCAGCACAAGGATGTAAAATTAAAGTACTGAAATGGCTTGACTGTCAGTTATCCAGTCATATCCCAACAAATGCAAATGCCAACAAGAATATCTTCTTCAGATTATTCCCGCTGCTCTTAACACAATCTATGTACATTTATAACTGTTATTACTTTAACACAGCGTCACATGAGGGAGATAAGCCTCAGCAGAATGAGATAGTGAAATGTTTAAACAGTACTCCCTACCTGTGTCCATGGCCCGACTTATTAAAAGGTCCAAAGCCACGCCCCTCAGACCAGGGTCCACCCTCAATGCCAATCTTTTGAAGCTTGCTTCGACAGGTCCCAACATAAGATGCTTTCCCCACTGCATAACCAAGGATCCCAGCAACTGAAGGACAAACATCATAGTTAGGGACCAATGATTGCTGAGGGATTCTGAAAAGCATTGCTGCTTAGAGTCACAAACACAGGATGGTACACACCTGCTAGTTTTGGAATGTAACCAAGTCGCTTTGATTGTTTCCAAACGCCTGCATGGAGGAAAAAAATTGGACTTTAACCAAATGGGATACTTAAAAAAAAAACATCTGTTTTACATAAGTCATTATGATGTGACAGATCAACAGGGTTTGAATGTCAGCGCTTTACCGTTGTAGATAAGACCACCAGTCACAGCCATGCTACCCAGAGAGAGGGGCAGAGCTAAATAAGGAAAGAGAACAAAGTCAAATAATACAACGGTCAGGAGCTGATCAAACTGACTGATTAAACATTTCAACTGCTCCCCGAGCAAGACGCTTTCACTTCCTGTAATGGATTGATCCTACTTTGCTTGACTTGACTTTAATCTGACTGACCTTTGACCTGTGAAGTAGTAGGACTCAATCCATCTTCCTAATTTGAGCAAAAGGACGCGACCTGACCTGATTCTGGAAGTACTGATTGCTGCTGTTTCATGTTTATATAACCGCATGGCGAGAGAACAACAGCAGCAGCTGCACGGCTGGCAGTGAGTAAAAGGACAGGGATCGAGGATAAAGACAATAAGTGTTGACACATAAAACATGGATCGTTTTCAGTTTGTGAAATCTTACTCGTGGCTGGTCAGCTAAGCTAGCTCCAGCAGCTAATGTTTACAACCCTTGCCATGGTATTCTGTGTGCTGCTCAGTGTGGCGTGAGAGTTTCTTTCATGTTGCTACTGTAATTCTGGTCTGACAGTGGTATTAGGGCTGTGTGGGTGTGCATGACTGGCATTTCCTAAACCTCTTGTTTGCTTTGCTACACTTGTCAGAGCAGGTCATTTTTGTTAAGGATTCTGTTTGGCATATAGGCATGGGTGAACTCAGGACATTCCCTGCCTAACTCCACCCAACCTAGACTTGAAACGAGACCTTATCAGCCAGAGTAAAAGACCTGTGTGGTCATAGTTTACTAAAATTCATAACAAATGATGACAGAAAATAAACATGAGTAAGCAAAAATACTTTAAGCATGACTACGACAGTGGTGTAATTTGTGACATGACAATAAAAATTAACATAATCATTTCTAAGGTGGCTCTGTGCCCCCATCTGCGAGTGTTTTTGGGGCCACAGATTAAATTCCACAGAGAGGAATGTAAACAAAGCATTCAGTAAACAGGGTGTGGGCTGATGAGCCCTGCCCTGCTGCTTCAACTACAAAAAACATGTCCAATACATCTGTAAGAATATACCCACGCAGTCTGCTTTCACACCTTGAGTCACCAGACAGATTTGTTTGCTACAGTGATTAGTAAGAAGTGTGAGAAAAGAATACCTCTGTACCAAAAGCTCTCCTCTTGGCACTCTCTCCAAACCTTCCTCACATCATCTCTGTGGACATGGCGGTCGCCCATAGGGCACTTAAGGACACACAGGACAGGTTAGGTGTCATATCTGATGGCCATGAAGGCCCACATCTTCCAGAACAAATCATGTGGTGCCTCTCACCTTCCATTCTCCTTTCCCTGCAGCTGGAGCAGCAGCAGCCTCCCCTGTCTTCACTGTTACAGTTTCTTTTGTTGTTTCAGAGCTCATGATGCAGGAGCTTTCTGTTTCTTCCCTGGACGCAAACTACGCAACTTTCTCTGGCTTGTGTACTTCCTCCCTCTCAGTGCCTCTAACCTAACTGGTTGTGATGGCTCCTCCCTGCGATTTTATTCCCGCCCCCCTTAAAAAAACATACCAAAGGCTGTCTATTAAACAAACAAATAACCCCTTGGGTAAAAAGCAACTCTTTAGATATAGAATTGTGCAGGACAAATAAAATTGGATACTTTACTTACATTTTAAAGGAATAGTGAAAAACTGTGTCATAAAAAGATGTTCGTATGTTTCATTTCACAACAAAAAATAGGCACGCACTCTGGCCAACAGTGATTCAGTTTGGGTTCACCTCTGTACACCCATCCACACCTCAACAACACACTTTTATTTGGAGTGGACGTTATTTCTTTTATATCGTTGTTGATCAAATATGGATTGTGCTTAAGTGTTATTTGCCATTTACATGTCAAGTGAGTCATATATATTGTAGATCAATCTTTTGGAAAATCACAGCATTAGATTGAAATTAAATGGATGCTTAGTTTGCTTGTTCTTGGCAGGTCTTGTGAAACAGGTCTTATGGTAGGACTGCACTTGTATGGCACTTTTCTCTAACCACTCAATGTGCTTTTAACACTACATGTCACATTCACTCATTCACACACACACATTCACACACTGGTGGCCGAGGCTACCATACAAGGTGCCACCTGCTACTCAGTAACCATTCAGTTGCAATCACACACCAGTGGCACAGCCATCGGGTGCAATTTGGGGTTCGGGATCTTGCCCAAGGATACTTCCACATGCAGGCTGGAAGTGACACGAATCTAACCTTGGCCTTAAACACATTGTCTCACGGCACGCTGGTAATCTCCACCCATTTAGCCCCAACATGCCACAATATGTTAAGTGCACAATGACAGTGTTGTTTATTGGCCTTAAACTAATTAGGAGAAATGTGCTTTGTAAATTGTACTCAAATTAACTCAAAAATTGTTGACTTAACATAAAAAAAATTATGTCAACGCATAAGGGATGAGGTTTTTGTGTCAAATGAACATGACCTTTTTATGTAATTTTGACAGTCCAGGGCATCTGTGTAGACTTTACATTAACATTTTCTATGATAGATGGATTGGGGTTTACAGTGTAGGCTGCATTCTGTCATCAAATATAGTGAACATATTTGCCTCAAACTCCAGACAGTTATTCTACAAATACGTAAATATTACCTTACTTTAACATGAATCTAATTTTACTGAACAGCATTCACACTAAATATGAAAGTACGCTGTAGGCATTTTATCTTTACAGCCTATTTTATTCAGCTGATGAGAAAAGAGTACTAAAATATGTTACTTCATTAGAGGCATACTCCAACTAGCCAAAGGTCAGGGGCTGGTTTTATTATAGCTCCCAGTAACATGGTTATTAGGGGTTAAATCAAAGAATGGTTTATTACTACTTATAAAAATTACAGTGATATCAGAGCCTGTTTCCTGAAGACTAGCACAGATTAACTGAGGACACTTCAGCAGGATCAACAGGAACAGTGAAAATATACATGTTTTCTTGTTAATATCTCAAATACTAGTGTTAACATTGTATCATATGGCACATTTCTATTTTCATTTTATTGTACCCTTACACTTGTTTCACTTTGCAGAAATTCCAACACTGAGTTCAAAGTATTATTTTCTTGTATACCACAGCAGAAATTCTGAGGACGTGCCTAGCACAGTGAAAGTATTGTTCAGTACAGATAATGTTAAGTCAAAGGTCAGCCTCTTTGAATCAGTAAAAGCAGTCACTAGTGGCAGTCTTGTTACATGCAAAACGGCATGTTTTATTTTATACACTGCAATTCAAAAGTTTTGAGCCATTGTTATATTGATGCTTTTCTTTCTTACTTAAATAATAACTATTTTAACAAAGATAAAAACAGTTTAATTAGAATATAAAATTTTCCTTTACATTTTGACTTTACAAGAAAAATAATTAAGTGATTCAGACTTTCATTTAGTCGATGTCCCCACAGAGAATACTGCTGAAACTTGGATTTTAAATTTGTTTTCCAGTCCAAGTGTCAGTAACTCTCAACCATTATTGAACCACAATTGTGCAACTGGGTTTCAAATATTGAGTTAGGTCATTGTTCTGTGTGCCCTCTGCAGTCTACCCAGTGGTAAGACTGAGTAGATTTAAAGGAATACTTCGCCCGCTAAATGACCATTTGTACCTTGTGAAGTTTGTTTGTGAAGAAAACTTTGGTTTTCTCACATGCCTACACAGAAAATGGCAAACATATTGATTTACTAATTAATTAATTGGGGACCACGCTTAACAACAGCAATACTATATCAAAACATCTGTTTACAAACTCTCACAAAACTTCTGCGGTATAATCCAGGTCTCATTTATCCAGTCATATGCGCAGTACTTCACAAACACATGCTAAAACCTCACTGTTGAAAACTGAACTGGAAGTGAAACTTCTCTTCAAAGCCAGACTCCAATACTAAGGGTTTTTTTTTTTAGGGGAAATGTATGTTTGGGACACACTGAGCATACAACTGGATACTTGGATTATACTGCACGAGTTGTGTGAGAGTTTTTAAACTGACATTTTTATATGGATTTGCTGCTAATTAAACAATAAATGAAAGTCTGAATCTGCTCAATAAACACTGGATGGGGGACTGATTTTATGGACTCACAGAATGTTTACTTCTGTTATTTCATACCTGAATGGGCAAAGCTCTTCTGCTTGTTCCAGAGTTCAGGATGACGACTTAAGGGACAGAGCTTTTAAAGTCAAGGCCCTGAGGCTCTGGACCAAGCTGCCCAAGGATATAAGGCTGTCTGAGGCACTTTAAGTCTCCTAAAACATACTTCTATCAGAAAGCCTACCCTGAGTTTATCTGAGCTGTCGGTCTATTTTAATGGTATCTTATTGATTTAAACTCCCATTTATTGTCTTCATTTTAGTTTTGGCCTTCTTTATTTTATCTTTTACTTTGGTGACATTTTAGTCTGTTTCACTTCGCTTGTGTTTTAATTGTGATTAGTTTTATTATGAAGCACTTTGTATCTGTGTTTTGAAAGGTGCTATATAAATTAAGTTTATATATCCCAAACTTTCAATTATAAGGCTAGTCCCAATTAAACACCTACTTCCTTTTACTAGCTCGGTGTGGCTACACATTTTGACAAATAAATGCCTGTCTCAATTAGACGCCTAGTCTGGTTGCCAGGCGGTTCCACCTCAAACTGTGCGTTCATTCCTAGATTATTCATATTCCTTTAGTCTGCGAAAGTCATCAGATTAAAAGAATCAAAAGTGTTTTTTTGTTTGTTTTTTTTTCATAAAAATTAATCCAAGTTGAGGGTATTGTTTTAACAGGATAAAGTAGTGTTGTGCCATAATTCTCAAGTGCCATAACTCACTCTCTGATGGAGCTAGATCAAATAAATGATTCATGATTGATATGTTATCTGAAGCCTTATATTTAAACTAGTAACATTCATACTGGTTTAAATAAACAATGTGATTGCATTTCCCAAACTTTGTGTGAAAGGAATTAAAGGTCTGTCCAAAATAGGGGCCTGTTGATTTTAATGATTTAAGCAAACTGAAGCCTGGGATATTATTAAAAGTTTTATGGTATATTATATTGTATACTATAAATTTACTGAAAATTTGGACATTTAGGTAACTAGTATTTTTAATAGACTGGGCCACTTGTGTTACCTACTCTCAGTCAAAGATTTAGTGCAGTTTACTAGCTAACTAGCTGACAAGTTGAACAGAGTCTAATTTAATCTCAGTGTTACTGACATTAACGAGACAACAACATAACTGCAGTTTCAATGTATCCGTTGGTGTTGACTAATAATTCGGACCCTCAGTCACCTGACAGCGGTGCTCTCGGTTGTTTAACTTTATACAGTAACTGGAGAATCATCCGGGACTGGACCTCCGCGTACATCCAGGATTTCTACCGAGCGGGGACAACACGAGGACAGAGAAGTCAGCCCACATCATCGTGAAATGAGACGTAAAGTCACAATACCAAGCGCTCCATTACCAACGTCCGCCCGGCTGAGTTGACATTAAACGAACCCAAACAGCGGCTACACCAGGGGGAGGTCAACTTATGACTAAATCAACCAATCAGATTCCATCGTGGGCTGGTTTCAGGCTTGCACGAGGAAATTCTGATGATTGACGTGCTCATAAAAAACCTCTGAACCAATCAGTCGCGGCGATAGGGGAGCCTGTTTGGGAACTCTGTCCAATCACATTCGTGCGTGGGCGGGCTCTACTTATCATCCCGCCTTCTTGTGACACGACAGCTCCATTAGCCAATCAACAGCGGCCAAAGGCGGAGACCGAACAGCCCCAGTTTCAATCATCGTCCGCGGGCGTGGTTTACGTTGACAAGGCCCGCCTATTGGCCGGTCTCCGGACTTCCCACAGACAGTTGTATGTTTCATAAAAATGCACTCTGATGCGGCAAGTAAGTAGTAACGTTATAGAGGCTTTTCTGCATCAAATTACGAATCTTCACGGATACTGCAGAGTTTGTCGGAGAGAAGCAAACAGACGCTTTGTGTTTCTACATCTACTTTTAGCCCGTGTTTCTGTAGGATTAGATGAGAACGTATGAATTCCGTGCTATTTGGTGGTCCCTTTGTATTTGCCAGTGCTGTCTTGGGCGACAACAAAGGAAAGATAGCTAGTGTAATTTCAGTTGTTTGGACCTGCAGGAGGTTTGATCTGACTCGGCAGCCTTCGTGGAGTTATTTTTTTGTGTGGCGTTAGCAGTGCTCAGTTGAATGCAGCCGACGTTAGTTAAATCCAGAAGGTTTTCGATGGTAATCGGTGCGTTGTGATGTTTATATCCATCATTACTGAGGATGCACAATGGGTTTCAACTCAAACTTAGGGTGAACGTAATGCCAGTGTAAATAGGTCAATTTTCTGGTCAACTGCGGACTATTACAGAGAATGAAAATTGTGACGCAGTTGTGTAAAACATCTTTCACTGCCTGCTGCAGCAGTGCTGTCGGGCTTTGCGGCACATACATCAGCTGCTGCAAAACGTCTGCGCAACTGTTATGTGCCAGTAGGCATACGATGTTAGATTTTTTTTTAAGACAATGTAAAATGCATTCAATCAGTTGGGGTAAATGTTGGGGGGTAGAGGGGTCTGAAAGAAATAGTTGTTTTGTTAAGGCTTGGGAAATGTAGTTTAGTTTCCCAACCGGAGCCGAGTTGTGAATGGCTACTTTAAAGGAAATGGACTACAACACCCATACGCCCAACTCTCTAGATACTTTGTAAACTCTGTGCAAGTTGCGCGTCTGCACTGCTATTTTAGGTATGCAGCTAATGCTATCTGGTCGGCAGTGTGTTTTTTGTCTGGTTTGGCCGATAGAAATCAATTAAAAGCAACGGGATTTGATGACAGCTTTTAAACGGGGATGCATAGATGACATTTGGAGACAAGGTAGCATGCATTATGAGATTTGATCGAGTTTGCATGTCTGTCGAGGAATGCAGAGAATCACTCCCTCATCCGTGTGAGATATTATTCTGTCGTTTTCTGAAAGTTTAACCCTTAAAACAGAGATCTAACGAAAGTCAGCTGAGCATTGTAGAGACTTACTGATTCCTGGCAAATATTAAAAATCGTAGCTTCCTGTTGGTGCTACGGTGATGTCACCTTCTTGTACCCTTGTACCAAGCTAAGAAGTTTAATTAGGAGCAGAAGGCTGTGTGTTATGCTTTGGTTTAATTTTTGCTGTTATCTTTATTCTCTGTGGAAATAGATTTACAGCTGAATTCCCACTTGACTACACTGGCCAGCATCCATAAGATCCACCACACCTTGCACAGGCTGGTAAATACATATTGGCAACTTGTGCATTTTGTATATTTTTAGGTTTGTGTGTGTGTGTTTGTGTGCACTGTACAAGCTTGTGGTGTCTGTTTTGATAGAACCTGACGGAAGACGTTGGACAGGATAGCCACCCCTCAGGTAAATCACTCAGCTGGTCCTTGTGTGTTTTGTAGACAGCGTAAAACACTGTCACTGCTGTTATTACAAGGACAGTTGTGCATTAAGCCAGTGCCAAAACAATGTGTCTTTCTGCTGGCTCTTTGAGAGCTCATGCATGTTTAGCAGGAAAAACAATCTGTGTGTTGCTATCAGTAGCCGTGTCTCATTCTGCCCTGCACTTGCTTCCCTAGCTTGTTGCTCTAGAGCCATGCCTCCTAGGAAAAAGAGGAGACCCTCTGCTGGAGATGACATGTCAGCCAAGAAAAGTCGGCAGGACAGGTGTGACATCCATTTTTTAAATATTCCAAAAAATTGGCCACTTCAGTCTGTGTCAGTTATGCAGGAGAAATTGATTATCGTGGCTTATTAAACAGGAATGTGTGCATGACGTTTTGAGTTTGCAGCCATAATAAGAAAAGCCTTTTTTAAATCACATTGACTACTTGCGAAATTCTCTACTTTACGAGCAGTGTTGCTGTTGAGGTTGTGACCACAACTTTCTTTTCATCTGCAGTGTTTTCAGAAAACATGAAACATCACAAATCCGCGAGGAGGAGACATTTTCCAGTAAAAGATGCCTGGAGTGGTTCTATGAATATGCAGGTGACGTTTTATGTTTTAAGCAGTGGTTCCCAACTGGTCCAGCCACAGGATCCAGATTCCTCCTCAGTCATTAGTTCATGGTCCACACAGTTTAATTTATTCAGTGTCATACTTGCATTTGGCCATGTCATCAAGCTAGTTTGCTGTCTGTGTAGTAGCTGTCTGTTGTTTAGTCATTATATAGCAGGAAATGGCACTTTAAAATGAAAGCTGTGAGCTGGAGATTCACTGTACCTCAAAATGAAGTGTGTTTTTGACTAACTTGACACATTCGAGAGTCACTTGTGGTCCATTCAGGATGGACCTGTGACCCACTTTTGGACCATGACAGAACAATCTGGAAACACTGTTCTAAAGCATTGTGTGCTCCACTCGCATCATCATGATACATTCTTGGTTTATTAGCATTTAACCACTGATCGGTGACGTAGGTTTTTAGCTCCACGTGTGAAATCAATGTTACACGCGGCTTCACACTTGTCTTTTTGTCTAAAATAGGTTGTGATGACGTAGTGGGTCCGGAGGGCATGGAGAAGTTCTGTGAGGACATTGGAGTGGAGCCAGAGAACGTAAGCAGATTTCTCGCCTTTTGGTTATGTCTGTTTGGTCTCAGTTTGCTGCTAGTCAAACCAAGCAAGTAATTTGGAGACCCTCTTGGCTGTGGTAACATAAAAGGCATTTCCCATAATTTTTGATGATTTATAAAAATGAACAGTTAGCATAATTAGTTACTAACACAAAAATGTGAAGTCCTAGTTTCACTTCAAGGTCATCAGTTATTTACACTCGTTCTTTGTCTCAGGGCTTATTGAGGTCAGCTGTTTTCTGCGTTTGATATGTGATAGGCTTGTCATTTCAGTCGGTAGATTGATAATATGGATTGACACATCTTCTGTTTAAGGACGTCTGTAGCTATAAAGATTTTTGCCTGTACCCAGGTGGTGATGCTGGTTCTTGCTTGGAAGCTGGATGCCCAGAGTATGGGATACTTCACTCTCCAGGAGTGGCTGAGAGGCATGGGCTCGCTGCAGTACGTCAGTTACCTACTTTTTGTCTTTTCGAATGCTGTTTTCAAGATCCATTGTTGCCTCGTTGTGTTTCTTCTGACTCTAGTCATGTCTTTCACGAGTGCCCTTGGTACCCAGTTGAGCAGGTAGAGAAGTGTAGAGTATGTCTAAGGCACTTTTCTGCTGTTGTCAGGTGCGACTCCACAGAGAGGCTGAGGAACTCGCTCGACTACCTGAGATCTGTCCTAAATGACAGCACCAGTTTTAAGCTCATATATAGATATGCCTTTGATTTTGCTCGGGTGAGTAAAGCACAGTCTTTCTTTCTGAAACAAATTGAATTCAGTTCATTTGAATGATAAAATCCCCGTAGGAAACTGTTGTTTTTTAAATGCACTTGCTTAAAATTCTTATAACGTCTTACTCCAGCCAATGCTCAAAACAATCTCGCTGTTTTAAGGAGGTCAAGATAATTTTCCAGTTTGACTTTGAGTGGAAAAGCACTTATCAAGTGTGTTTCCTATTTACATAGCCTGACTTTTCCCTCACGAAGACACTGAACAATGATTTAAGCAAAGCAACCCACTCTGTAACGGTGAATGAAAACATGACTCAGCTACAGTGTTATAACAGCAGCGGGTCAAAGAATTCAGCCTGTTTTGTGTTTTGAGCTAATTCTCATGATAATGACGTTCCCAGACTGACCCTCTGTTTAAAGTGTGATTGGCATTTTGCATTGATTTCATGAAGCTCTGGCTGTTTCGATTGGACAGGAAAAGGATCAGAGGAGTTTGGACTTGAACACAGCCAAATGTATGCTGGGGCTTCTTCTGGGAAAGACGTGGCCTCTGTTTCCTGTGTTTAATCAGTTTCTAGAGGTATGTGTAATGCTCACAACAGCTACAACATTTTACCAAACAGAGATGTCCCATATTGTTGTAATATATATATGATTGTTTGAATTATTTGAATTATTGAAATTTATATTGATTGTTAAAACTAAAGGCCCAGGCACACAACCGAGATTAAGAAATGAAGGCCGACTGTAGTGTGGCATCGCTTATGTGACTTTTTCCATAGCAGGTGGCGGCGGTAGTCTGTATTCGTCATTAAGAAAGGGTAACTAACAGGATGGATTCAAGACACTAGTTAGCCAGTTAGCATATCTGAAACACAACCTGCTGTTAAAAGAACAAATAATATTAACCCAAGGAGGTCAAAAAGAGGAGAAGTCACAGCGTTATATCACATCATATTGATGGGGTACAACATATGCACAGTGAAATCTGGTCTGCAGTTGCTAAGAATAGCAGGAGCACTGTCAGAGAACATGAGGGATGATTGATTGGCTTCACTAAGGCGTCTGCAGTTGGACATGAATCAAAATATTTTTGTACAAAAAATATAGATTGGGGTGAGAATCACAGTTCTGCCATTATTGAAAAAGTCTGTGACAAATGACTAAAAAGAAATGCTTTCTATATGCACAGTTTTATTGCATATCGGCCGCCATCCATTGAGTGTACCCAAAAGCATGTGTCGTACTCCGTAGTTACCAAAGACTGAGGCCAAAGACTATGTTCCATCCTTTATTGAATCGCCATGTATTTACTGTGTGCTAGCAGCCAATAACACAAACAATCAAACCGTTTCTGCTAAAGAGCTAAACAGCCAAAAATGCCGAACTCAAGGCTTCAAAGTGGGCGTCCACAACCCAATGGGTGACATCACAGTAGCTATGTCCATTATTTTTACTGTCTATAGCTAAAACAGAACATCTCAGACAGAGGATGAATACGCACCAGCTCAGACAGTATGAGAAAACATGTTCTTGTATAAACCAGAAATAACATGAGCAGAATATGCCCCTTTAACTTACTGTACCTAGGGAACATACTCCTTTACCAAATATTATCATCCACATGATGACATGTAGCTGAGGATAAATTTAATTCAAACTGTTTACAGGAATTCTTTAACATTTTGAGAAATACACTTTGCTTTCTTGCTGAGAGCTACAGAAGAAGCAGACTGATACCTCTACCATGTCTGTACATTAAATATGAAGCTAGAGCCAGCAGCTGGTTAGCTTGAAAGCTGAAACCATGTGCAGAAAATAAAACTCTACCATTTAGCAATGGATTACTCCAGCCGAGATAGAGCGATCCTCAATTTAAGGCCCCGACACACCAAACCAACATCAAAGAACTAGTGGCGATGAAGGTTGACTGTTGTGTCACCCAACATCACCTATGTCTCGGCCAAAAAGTAGCACATGAACACACCCTTAAAACTACAGCCAACGGCAAACCAGCCAGTACGTTGTGCACCTACATGAGAGGAAATACCTCTCCATACCAGTGGGCAGTGGTAGTGTGTATTCATCATTAAAAAAGAGAAACCAGAAGACCGTCAGGTCAGATTCAAGATGCTAGTTAGCCAGTTAGCACCTTAACAACACAACCAGATGTTGATAGAACAAAGGATATTTAACATGGGCTAGGAAACAATAAGACAAACAATTATGAACTTCTGCTAAAGAGCGTAATACCTGACAACATAATCTCACCTAATATAGCACGTTTGTTTCAATCTGACGCCCTTTTGACTTAAGCCGTTTGTTTGCTATCCTGACTTCCATTTCTCTTCTCGTCAGAGTGATTTCATTCACCGACAGACTATGCTGCCTCCATCACTGATTCAACATGCTGAATCAGCCAAAAAATAGTGCCAGTGGAGCGAGACGCACAGCTAAAACTAGGGCAACACATGCTAACAGACTGGCCAACAGTGACCAAAGGCCGACCGTCAGCTTGGTGTGGACCCTAAAATGTTGCTGTACTGTATTAATTGAAGGTATTTCTTTACTCTTCCTCAGCAATCCAAGTACAAAGTCATCAACAAAGACCAATGGTGCAATGTTTTAGAGTTCAGCAGGACAATCAACCTGGACCTCAGTAACTACGACGAGGATGGTGCCTGTGAGTGAACATATATCCATCTAACATTCATGTGAGTGTTACATAAAATAAGTGTTTTCTAATCTCTTCTTCTCTTTCTTTTTTTTCTCAGGGCCAGTTTTGTTGGACGAGTTTGTGGAATGGTACAAGGAAAGACAGATGTCATAGACGCAGAGCAGAAAGGAAAATGGAAAAAATACAACTGTGACAACAACGACTATGAGAATCAACAACCAATAAGTAAACAATACAAAAATGGTAAAGCAGTGACTGTGGGTGCTTCCTGGTAGAGGAGGGGTTCGGGCTGTGGGTGGGCTAGGGTGGGGGCGCTGGGTTTGCAGCCTGGGTGCATGCTGCCCAGAGCGCGGAGACGGAGGGCTGCCATTGTGGAGTTATGTTCCCTACAGAAGTTGCATAGTGGGCAAGCTTGCAGCAATCCCCGGTGGCATTGCTCTCTCTCACTGTGACATGTCATATTGCTGTCTGTGTTAGGATAACATGGTATCATTCGTGGACGATGGAAGCAAAATGGTATTGTGTGGGAGAACCACTCCTCACCCCTTGTCTTCAGCACAGAGAAACCAACAGTGACCATTCATGCATTGTGTCTGAGTCTTAAACAGGGTCACTCTGACCTGGGCACATCTAAATATTATATATCTGTGCAATGAACTTGAACTTGAGCTTTTCTGGACAGATGGCACTAACTATTGTTTGTCATATTTTGAGTTAGATAGGAGTTCCTCAAGAAGCACACTGTGTCAAATGGTTGATCGCAGGTTTCTGGTGCCTGTGCTGTTTACTATTGATTTGTGCCAGTGATTTCTTTTCCTTTCTTTTTCCCCTCCACTTTTTGTTCCCTCCTGCTGTTCTGCTCCAGCTAATGCTAACAGTTTGCTAACTCCCTGCAAAGGCTTCAGACCTCATAACACCAAACAAATCAGCATTGCTGCTTACTAACTCTTATTACAGTACAGCGGTGAGCCACTAGTGCTCTGATCAGCATTTATTGGTCCGACGACCGATTTATGTATCTACGTTCTGTAGGTAAGAGTATTATTGTGCCTCAAAACATGGAAGTCACTTTGTGTGTCCCACACACATACCAACAAACCCAAATGTATATACACGTGTGAGAACACATACAACACACGCACACACAGACACACTGAGTGGTCAGGGATTACTTCAGGATGAATTCAGACTGTTTGGGCTGTGTTATAAGTTGACATAGAGCTTGTTGGTGTCCATTTTGTCTTGATGTGTGGCATCTGTTTTGTCCTCCTTAGTCCACTGATAGTTTCAGGTCTCCTCTTACTAGTAGCATCTCTCCCAACACTGACAGTGTTAATATAACTACAGTGGAAGACCAGTGACCCTCTCAGGACGAGGTCCTTAAGGCTTGAGTAGAAAGGTAGGTTTGCTGAAAGCATTGCTTTGTACCACCCGTAGGATCTAATCAAAACAGTGGACACTGACAGTTTGGAACTGTGTGATGATGCTATGCTGTTCTTTTCGCCTAGTATAATGTTCTTGTAACACATGTATAAATTTTTGTCTTTGGCTGTGGTGTGATGCTGAATCGTCAGATTTAATATTTGCATGCATGCTCCAACAGAGCCTTTTGTGAATGGATGAGATTTTTTGAAAACATTTTTCAAACGCGTTTTTGTTTTGTACAGGAATTTGTGCAAGTGTTTTGTGCTTAATTTGATATTCACGATCATGTTCTCTTAATTCTGATGAACAACATGATTGTGTCTATTAAGACCTGGAACACACCTGTAACCTCACGGTGGAGCAGGAGTTCCCTCCTGCATTTACCCCATCTTACACATCCCTACACGTGCTGTCAGCTTCAGAGAGCTGCAGCCAGTATACAGGATGGAGTTTTATTTATTTACACTGTCATGATACCCACGAAACACACATTGAAATTTGTTGTGAAGATAAAATACATCAGCTCTCATGTCATTGAAATCCACCGCAGCTGAAACAATACGAAAGCCTCTAATGTCATTACAGCGCATCCACCATCAGCATAACATCTAAGATTGAGGTAGTTGTTGGATTGCTTACCAAATACTGTGTAGAGATCAATGTTTTAGTATTGTCCCATGACAATGCAGGAGGATGAACACCCTTGTCCCAACTGTATATATGTATGTAAACTATGTAAGTGTCTATATGTCTGTTTTCACTATAACCTATGTCTATATACATAAATAAAAGGGTTTATTAACTTACTGGCTTATTTTTGGGCTCTTAAGTTAACGGTTTGTCGTTTGAAAAAACACAAAGTACCGTCAGTGATACTGTCACGCTGTTGTCATTATTTAGATCTATCTTCAAATGATAGCTCAGCATTATGTTGTTCATCGATAAGATTTTATTAAGGTCTCTTTATATTTGCATTAATAATACATGACAAGATGATATGGATTCTTGTTGCAAAATTGATCACAGATAGATGACTTTGTGATGGATGATTTACAGAAATAGGGCTAATCTGAAAGATAAATATGGTGCCCTCTACTCCTCTCTACAACAGTTATGCACAATAAATTATTAGTATTTACATTTAATTTCAAGCTTTATACTTAAAAATATAATTTACAACATCTGTGTCATTCACTGGCCATTTAAGCTCAACACTGCCAATCATTTGCTTTTTTTGTCAGTGTTTAGGATGCGGGGACTTTGTGAAATCAGACCTCACTAATGTTCACATTTGAGGGGTCGACCGCCAGGTTTTGTGATGAAAGTGAAGAACTTGTGGATTCCTCTGTCTTTCTGCTCTGTTGCAGATAAGATCTGGTGCTTTCCAACCCTTGTGTCATACTGCTCTGTGGAGACCTCCGTGAAAGCCCTACTGCCTCATATGGTGGTGGTGGTGTTGCTGGAACAGGAGGTGGAGCCCTCTGTGGTGGTCCAGTATCTCCCATGTCATGCCTCCTGTATCGAGAAATATCATACAAGTCTGTAGCTCTTCTCTCTTCTACTGAAGTAGAGGGAAGACGTAACTGTGTCAGTGGCTGTTTGGCCTGGAGCTTGATGTCCCCCTCAGACCTGCGATAGTTAAAACTGGTGTCACCTTGTGGACTGTGGTCATCAAATGTAGGAGATGCACCCTTGTCTAAATTTCCATCGGCTGTGTCCCACTTTCGTCTCTCCGATGACATGGCTTTTAGAGCACTGAGGCCTTTCCTTGTATTCTTGTCCTCAGATAATGCCCTCAAAATCTCACTTGTGCTGCTGGGTGGGCTGTCAAACTTGTCAAGAGCTCTGCTGGATGCGAGAGCAACACCACTGGCGCTAAGCACATATGAGTGTTTATGCGTTGGTGTCACATCTGCTTTCCCTCTGTCTTGTTTTATGTTATCACTTTCGCTACTGGAGGAGACAGGTGGGGGGAGTAATGGCTTTGCAGGTGGAGCCTGTTGTGGTGATGATAAGCCTTCATCCAGATGTCTCCTTGGACCAGGGAGGGAAAGGTCAGACAGCTGACGACCAACGCCAGTCCACCTTATCTCAGGTGGCACGTCCAAATCTGAGGTGCCTCTGGACTGCTCAAGCCTTTTCTTTACTACATCATCAAAACTCATACTGGAAACTTTCTTTGGGGAAAGAGATGCATCTCTGTCTCCCACACGATGAAATGGACCTTGTTGTGCAACATTTACAATTGCAGCCCCTGTATATCTTTGTTTTGTGTGGTCTGTGGTTTGACCCATGCCACTGGGGGTGAAAGAATTACCCAGTGGCGATGAAGGTTTGATAATTAAACGCTTATAAGTGATTAGATGGTCATCATCTGTCATTTCTGACATGTTGGGTGGATATCTGCTTTGGTTTACTGTGTATTCTGTCACCTCATTTTCACTCTCGCTGCTGGAAGATGAGGAATTACTTGGCTCTGGTGATGGTGCCTTGATATCCAGACGCCTCTTTACACGTGGGACTCCAAGACTTAGGTCAGGAACACTGTGGGCCATCATCTCATCCTCACTATTGCTGCTGGAGGACGATTCCCTTTGTAACCGTGCTCTGATATCCAAAGTCCTCTTGATATGGGGGACATTGGTAAGACTCAAATGAGGGTGCACTAAATGAGACTCATCTGATGTTGGGCTTTTGAGCTCTATTCCGGTCTTCCTCTGCACTTCTTCAGTTTGGCTTTGTGAGTGATCCATTCTGATATTGACAGCTTGGGCCACATACAGAGAGTTTCCAGAGTTGTCATCCCAGCCCTTCAAACTTGAAGAAACATTCACTGGTTTGTTTGCAGTGGTTACAGATGATTCTCTGTATATGGTTCCTTGAATTCCAACGCCCTTACTCTTTTGTCTTGTTGTGCTGTTTTTACTCCCAGTCCCATTTTCACTGCTGGAAGATGAGGGGGAGTCAGGTGGAGGAGATGATGGCAGATTTGGTGGTTCACGTGTTTGTGATGTGATTTCAAGGCGCTTTCTGAATCGGGAGATGCCAAGATCCATTGTGGCCCACCGTGACTGAAGTTCTGGATTTATCTCTGGTGGTCTGCTGATGTTGTCAGTTGTTTTTACCCCCACCTCATCTGTCACAACTGTATACTTTTCTAATTTGATATTGTGGTCTGCCTTTGGACGGTGAGAAATGTTTATCACTGGGGTCTTTGGTGCTCTAATGAACTCCTTTTCTGTGGCCTTTGGCATGGCAGATACTCCGAATCCTGGTTTAGCTTGGTTCCTATGCTCATCCTCACTGTCGCTCCTGGAAGAGTTTGATTCAGATTGTCGAGAGCTTGGAGACACACTACTAAGAACCCTGATCTGGTTGTGGTGATGGTGCTCTGATATTCAAACGTCTCTTGACAGGGGGGACATTCACTTGCAAGTCAGGAATCTTTCCTTCTGGTTTATGACTTGTAATCCCCACAGCTGTTTTAGGTGGGTTTGTAGTCCCACTTTCACTCTCATCACTGCTAGAAGATGAGTCTGAGGGAGGTGAACGTGCCCTGATATCCAGGCGCCTTTTGACATGGAGGTCTCTGTTGAGCTCCAGTGTAGGCCATCTTGAATCCAGTTCTACTGTTGTTGGTGGGTATCTTAAATCGTCAATAGTCTTCTCTTGCTCATCTGAGCTGCTTGATGAGTGACTCATTTTGATGGCTTCCTCTCTCTTTTTTTCCATTGTATGAATTGTACTTCCACCACTTAATAATGAATCAGGAGGTGGCGATGGGGCTCTGATGTCTAAACGCCTCTTGATGCGAGTAATATTACCAAGATCTACGTTTGGCCACTGTGTTTCTGGATCACGACTCACTGTTTGAGATTCTTGAAATGGAAGCACTACAACTCCGAACCCTCCTGGCCTCTCTGTCTTTGTGGAGTGTGTCGTTTCATCCTCACTGTCACTACTAGAAGATGAATCCGAGACCGGTGATGGTGCTTTGATATCTAGACGCCTCTTAATGTGCAGATTATGCCCAAGATCAAGAGCAGGCCACTGTGTTTCTGGATCATGATTTACTGTTTGAGATTTTTGCGATGGAAGCGCCGAAAAGTCTACCTTTCCTGGCCTCTTTGTGTAGTGTGTTGTTTCATTCTCACTGTCACTACTGGAAGATGAGTCAGTGTCAGGTGATGGTGCTTTGACATCGAGACGCCTCTTGACGTTCTTAGTATGCTGAAGATCTAGGAGAGGCCACTGTGTTCGTGGGTCATAACTTACAGTTTGAGATACTTCAATTAGCGGCCTTGCCATGTGTGTCTCTCCTTGCTCCCCTTTCTTTATTTGGTGTGTTGTTTCATCCTCACTGTCAGTACTAGGAGATGAATCAGAACTCAGTGGTGGTGCTTTGATATCTAGGCGCCTTTTGATGCGCGTAGTATGCTCAAGATCTACAACAGGCCACCGTGTGTCTGGATCATAACTTTCTGCTTGAGATTCTTGAGATGGATGTCTTGAAACTTGTACCTTCCCTTGTTCATGTTTCTCCACTACCTCACAATTAGAACGTGGCTCCAGAGGTGGTGATGGTGCTTTGATATCTAGACGTCTCTTAATGTGAGGAATATGCTCAAGATCTATGGAAGGAAACATTGTGCCTGGATCATAACTTCCTGTTTGAGATTCTTGAAATGGAAGTCCTGCAATCTCCACCTTCCCTGGCTTCTTTGTGTGGTGGGTTGTTTCATTCTCACTGTCACTACTGGAAGATGAGTCAGTGTCAGGTGATGGTGCTTTGACATCGAGACGCCTCTTGACGTTCTTAGTATGCTGAAGATCTAGGAGAGGCCACTGTGTTCGTGGGTCATAACTTACAGTTTGAGATACTTCAATTGGCGGCCTTGCCATGTGTGTCTCTCCTTGCTCCCCTTTCTTTACTTGCTGTGTTGTTTCATCCTCACTGTCAGTACTAGAAGATGAATCAGAACTCAGTGGTGGTGCTTTGATATCTAGGCGCCTTTTGATGCGCATAGTATGCTCAAGATCTACAACAGGCCACCGTGTGTCTGGATCATAACTTTCTGCTTGAGATTCTTGAGATGGATGTCTTGAAACGTGTACCTTCCCTTGTTCATGTTTCTCCACTACCTCACAATTAGAACGTGGCTCCAGAGATGGTGATGGTGCTTTGATATCGAGACGTCTCTTAATGTGAGGAATATGCTCAAGATCTATGGAAGGAAACATTGTGCCTGGATCATAACTTCCTGTTTGTGATTCTTGAAATGGAAGTCCTGCAATCTCCACCTTCCCTGGCTTCTCTGTGTGGTGGGTTGTTTCATTCTCACTGTCACTACTGGAAGATGAGTCAGTGTCAGGTGATGGTGCTTTGACATCGAGACGCCTCTTGACGTTCTTAGTATGCTGAAGATCTAGGAGAGGCCACTGTGTTCGTGGGTCATAACTTACAGTTTGAGATACTTCAATTGGCGGCCTTGCCATGTGTGTCTCTCCTTGCTCCCCTTTCTTTACTTGCTGTGTTGTTTCATCCTCACTGTCAGTACTAGAAGATGAATCAGAACTCAGTGGTGGTGCTTTGATATCTAGGCGCCTTTTGATGCGCATAGTATGCTCAAGATCTACAACAGGCCACCGTGTGTCTGGATCATAACTTTCTGCTTGAGATTCTTGAGATGGATGTCTTGAAACGTGTACCTTCCTTTCTTCATGTTTCTCCACTATCTCACAATTAGAACGTGGCTCCAGAGGTGGTGATGGTGCTTTGATATCTAGACGTCTCTTAATGTGAGGAATATGCTCAAGATCTATGGAAGGAAACATTGTGCCTGGATCATAACTTCCTGTTTGAGATTCTTGAAATGGAAGTCCTGCAATCTCCACCTTCCCTGGCTTCTCTGTGTGGTGGGTTGTTTCATTCTCACTGTCACTACTAGAAGATGAGTCAGAGTCAGGTGATGGTGCTTTGACATCAAGACGCCTCTTGACCTTCTTAGTATGCTGAAGATCTAGGAGAGGCCACTGTGTTCGTGGGTCATAACTTACAGTTTGAGATACTTCAATTGGCGGCCTTGCCGTGTTCATCTGCCCTTGTTCCTGCTTGTTTATTTGGTTTTTTGCTTCCTCCTCACTGTCACTACTAGAAGATGAATTAACTGGTGGTGATGGTGCTTTGATATCTAGACGCCTCTTGATGTGCATTGTATGTTCAAGATCAGGTGCAGGCCACCTTGTGTCTGGATCATGACTTTGTGTTTGAGATTCTTGAAATGGAAGTCTTGTGATCTCCACCTTCCCAGGCCTCTGTGTGTGGTGTGTTGTTTCATCCTCACTGTCACTACTAGAAGATGAATCAGGTGGTGGAGATGGTGCTTTGATATCTAGACGCCTCTTAATGTGAGGAATATGCTCAAGGTCTATGGAAGGAAACATTGTGCCTGGATCATGACTTCCTGTTTGAGATTCTTGAAATGGAAGTCCTGCTATCTCCACCTTTCCAGGCCTCTCTGTGTGGTGTGTTGTTTCATCTTCGCTGTCACTACTAGAAGATGAGTCAGAGTCAGGTGATGATGCTTTGACATCTAGACGCCTCTTGATGTGTTTAGTGTGCTCAAGATCAAGGAGAGGCCACTGTGTTTGAGGGTTATAACTTGTTATGTCAGATACTTTACTTGGAGGCCTTGCCATGTTAATCTGTCCTTGCTTCTGCTTGTTCATATGGTTGATTGTTTCATCCTCACTGTCACTACTAGAAGACGAATCAGGTGGTGGAGATGGTGCTTTGATATCCAGACGCCTCTTAATGCGAGGAATATGCTCCAGATCAACGGCAGGAAACCTTGTGTCTGGATCATGACTTCCTGTTTGAGATTCTTGAAATGGAAGTCCTGCAATCTCCACCTTCCCAGGCCTCTCTGTGTGGTGCATTGTTTCATCTTCGCTGTCACTACTAGAAGATGAGTCAGAGTCAGGTGATGGTGCTTTGATATCTAGACGCCTCTTGATTTGTTTCGGATGCTCAAGATCAAGGAGAGGCCACTGTGTTTGTGGGTTATAATGTGCAGTTTCAGGTACTTTACTTGGAAGACCTGCCATGTTCATCTGACCTTGCTCCTGCTTCTTTATATGGTTGATTGTTTCATCCTCACTGTCACTACTAGACGACGAATCAGGTGGTGGTGATGGTGCTTTGATATCCAGACGCCTCTTGATGCGTGTAGTATCTCCTAGATCTAGGGCAGGCCATCGTATATCTGAATCGTGACTTGCTGTTTGAGATACTTTAATAGGAAGCCTCGTCATTTGCATCTCCCCTTGCTTCTGCTTCTGCCCCATTGTTTCATTTGCACTCCCATCACTAGAAGAATCAGTAGGTGGTAATGGGGCTCGCCTCTTGGTGGTAGTGGCATGGGCAGGATCTACAGCAGGATATTGTGGCTTCATGGCATCATGGGTGACAGATTGATTGACTGCCATGTTCACCTGTCCTTGCTCCTGCTTCTTTGTGTATTTTGTTGTTTCATCCATACTCTCATCACTAGAAGATGAATCAGACGCTGGTAATGGGGCTTTGATATCTACACGCCTCTTAATTTGGGGGATACAGATGCGATCCAGGTCAGCTGACAGTGTTTCTGTCTTGTTGATTTTGATCCCCTCATTCAATCTGCCTGTACTGTGCTCCACCTGTAGGTCTTTAATTTCTGTTTCACTCTCACTGCTTGAAGAGGATGGATAAGCTGCAGAGGGTGAAGGTGCTCCAGTGTCCAGACTCTTTATGTGACTGGTAACAACCAAACTGGGTACACGTTCTTTATTGACTGTGTAGTCCTCCACATCACTGTCACTAGAATGAGAGGAAAAGGAATCCTCTGGTCTCACTACAGGCCTTGGCATGTCATAACTGTAATCATCCTGATGAAATCGCACTGTAGGCCTGATAGGATCTACACTGTGGATCTGCTGTTCAAAACTGGCATCCTGTTTAAGGTGAGTATCAGTGACCTCAGGTTTGTTGTGGTTCCTTTCTTGATCCTCCTCCTCTTGGTCTGAGTTCACAGTGTATTGTGTAGGCTCATCCTCACTGACATATGAGCTGGAGCTGGACGAATCATCTGCCCTCTGTTTATCAGAAGCGGGCACCAAAATCAGTTTTGAATCATTAAAAGAACCGCGCACACTGCTGGACCTCTCAGACGCACTATGAACAGAATCGCTGAACTCAAATTGTTCTTCATTCTCCTGCCACATGTCAGGGTCTGTTAGATTGGTGTTATTTTTATGTGGTGACCAATCTGCAAATGGCTCTGAAGAAAATCCAGGAAGTTCACTTGTGCCCTCAATCGAAATTTGTGACACCTCTATTCTGATATCTGTCGAGGAATCAGCTCTCTGTTGAACAGAGGCCTCTGCCAGCTGATGAGACTTGGGTGTTGTGCAGTCTCTCCGGGTCATTTGGTCCTCATTGGGTACTTTATCAGATAGTGAAGAGTCTGAGCATGAAGACGAGCTTCTCCTCTTCTGCTCAACAGGGTCTGGGATGTGCTCAAACTCTATGCTGTGTGTGTGGCCTCCTGAGAGGTCTGTGCCAACTCTCTGGTTATCATCTGTTATACTCAGTCGTACGCTGTTTTCACTTCCTGAGTCTCTAGCTGTATTTGTATCACGTGCATCACATTCAATCACTGCATCATTGTTAATGGTTTCCTGATCGCCGCCAGCTACGGTATCATAATACTGTACATTTCTGTCTTCTCTATAGTCTACAGTGCTAAATGTGACTCTTCTTTCCCTGTGAGCTCCTATTTGTTCTGGTTCTTCACCATTGTAGTAGGCCTCATTGTCATATTGTCTTTGCTCTACAGATGAGACAGAGTGGGTCGCAGTGGAGCTTTTCTTTTTGGTGATCCTTCCCCAAAGTACATCAATACAAGGTCTTGCTAGGACTCCTAGGATAAAGGCTATCAGAAACGTGAAGAGAATGGACAGACACACAGCCAGAGCCAAGTCAGACTGTGTAGCTCTCTGATTCCTTTCCTGGCCTATCCTGTTTGGGGCGTCCTGTAGGATTATCTCTCGGCTGGTTCTGGGTAAACTTCTGGTTTTCCTTCTTGCACCTCCTATTTTACTGATTTGGAGGTTAAAAATAGACACAACTTCGTGTTCTTCAGACACACACACGTATAGTCCTGCGTCTCCCTCTGTGACGTCACTGATGAGCAGACCAGCCTGAGGTTGGCTCACAGACACTTCACCATTGGGCGTCCACCATGTTGAATCTACATCAAAGACATGCAGTTAGACTGATTTACATTTTATACACTATGCATACATTTTTTTACACTTTTATTGGACTGTTACCTTGTGTAGAGCAAGACAGCAGTATTTCAGAGCCACTGTAGACAGTAACATCTCGGTGGAGCTCTGGTCCGTCTTCAGCACTGAAACAGGTAAGGTCATGCTCCTCCACCTGTAGCAGGTCTCTGCCAGAAAGGATGGAGGGGGAATTACACACCACGCTCCAGGTCTGTAGGCCCTTGCTGCTGTCATAAACCATCCGTCTTCTTAAACTGCGCATGCTGCAATCACACTGCCACCTGTTCCCACCCAGCCGAACATCCGCCCCAACGTTACGCAGAGAGAGGTACGTCAAAGGATGGAGGCTGGTCAACATGTTGAAGCTCAGATCGAGGACCTTTGAGGGGGACACAGTATGGATGTACAGCAGATGTTGAGACATGTAATGTGACTGCTAATTCCTGAGTTTGTCAGAACTCTCAAAACCCTGTGCATGCTTTTAACAAATTAGATTAAAAAGAATCAGTGTTACCTGGAGCTGGGCTAAATCCTGGAACATCTGTGGATGGAGACTTGTGATGAGGTTGTGTTGTAGGTGTAGCTCTTTTAGCTGTTGAAGGTGGCTCAGGTCCTCTGGTCGTAGAGTTGAGATCTTGTTGAAGGAGAGCTGCAGAACCTGTAAGGACTCACTACCCTCCAGCCCTGGATGACAGAAAACAAGAGATGTAATAAGAACTCAACGACAACTGTAATGGTGTTGCTCTATAAAGGAGCAAGGAATGTTGTGTATGTTACAGGTTTTCTATAGAGGGGCAGGCAAAGTTCCTCCCCTTTTGGTGGACAACCATGGTAACCTGGTAATGGCAAGAGGCTAATAAATTTTTGATCCCGTTTGAATTGTGCCATGAATTACACATATAATGTTTGTCAATTTTAAAGATCATTTTTTTAGTCAAGAAAATCACAGTTTGTTGTAAAACTGTTGAAGTAGAAGGTGTAGAAGACTGCTGATTAGAAAGACTAAACAAGCTGCACGAGTGACATCATAGCTTTCTCTCTCGCTAAAGATGTGATGCCTGTGTCTTTTGTATGGAGATATACTTATGTGAGCAATGGGTCTTGCTCCTTCTAAGCTGATAAAAAGACCAGGAGTCACTCAATAAAACACATCAGGTCAGATAACATTACTTTTGTGCATGGAACATAGCTAAGTTATCATGCTAGCTAGCTAGCGTTGGTGACATAGCGCGAGATGAGTGATGTAGTTCACTGATCGTATTCCAGGTCTCCAAGAAAGCCGCTCAGCCTTGGAGCCTTGGCCACTCCAGGTATTGTGGTGAAAAAATCCCCTGCAGCCCAAAAAGCATTTTTATATTTGTAAAACTTTCTTCAAGCCAAGAACAGTGATTCAAAAATCTGTGATGTCATCATTATGTAAAGTCTATGAGCAGGGGCTCCTGGGCGGGGCCAGCAGGAGAAACAGTACTGTGCATATTCAGTGGGAATTCCACAAACTTTTGGGGGTGTATGCGCCAGCCGCAAACTCCACTGGAATGAATAGGCGCCATTTTGGGGTCCGGTATCTAGTCATTATAAAAATCTAGGGCATCTAACTGTGGTTTTCTTGACTTGCAAAATAACTTTAAATTGAAAAAGTTTAGTGTAATTCATAGCACAATTCAAACTGAATAAAAAAAAAAAAATATGTGTCTTGCTATTTACTAACGCACATACCGTAAAACTTCAATTAAAAGTCCCAATTTAACGCTCAGTCTCTTCTACTAACGTGTCGTAGCTACACATTTAATTAGACACCTGGCCTGGTTGGCAGCAGTTATTTTTATACAAGTTCTTTGGATGTATAAAACTGGGTTATTGGCTAAGTTAGCTGCTTAGATTGTGCGTATAAATATATATGTTTTAACTTCTGTCAATATGGAGATGCTACACATCGTCAGCTCGGTTGATTTAATTTAACTGAAACCATGAGCACCAGAGAGGACAGTAATTCATTCAGATTTATGGGCATGATGACAAAATGAGTAGTGACTCTCTTCCTCTGAAGCTGTCATAAAGTCAGAACATGTGTCTATTCCTCAAGTGCCAGGTAAGTTATTTATATTTCTTTAGTCTGTTGGGGTGAATATTGTTTTAACGGGATAAAGTGAAGTCGTGTTGGTATGCTGGGTGACGCTATCCTCAGGTGCTGTGAAACAAGTGTCATGACACATAATTGATATGTCATTCAAAACCTAATTTTAAACAAGTAATATTCATACTGATTTAAATAAACAATTTTATCGTATTTCTGACTTGTGCTGAGAAACAGTTTTGTGTAAAAAGGAATTAAACACCTTTCCCATGTAGATGCCTGTCCCAATGTCCCCAATATAAGTCTGTTTAGTTCAGTGATTTAAGCAAATAATAGCCTGGGCTACTAATGGGATGTTTTACGGTATTTTGTGTTTTTTCCAAATAAGGTCCCATGTGGGGGGAGAGTTTGTTTTGTCCCTTCTATTCTCAGTCCTGTACTGCTTTACATTCTTCACTGTGATTTGCAAGGTCAAAAACTGTTAATTTTTAACCACAAAGTTGATGTGTTTGCAGCACTGCAGTGTTTTCAATGCTGAGATGAAATAATATCACCTTAAAGTCTCTCTCACATGCTCTCTCTTTGGATTTCTCGGTAGTGAATAGTGTTAAATATCTGAATTGATGAACACCTCTTCCCTGGAATATGAATCCAAATTCTTCTGGATGATTCTCACTGTGAAAACTCTCACAATATCACTAATTAGGGGCTGAGGTTTTTTTCTTCCTGTGGTGCTCATTCCTTTCTGTCTCCTCCTTTTCACTAGCCTGAGACAATCTCCCTGAGACTGCTGGGCTGAAGTAAGGCACTGTGGGTCTGTGCTTCATTAGAGAGGCACTGAGGGTGCTGTGAGCTGAATACCAAACAGGAACCAAGTCTATGACTGTCAACACAGCTCTTGCTAAGTAAATGGGCTGTTCACACATGCCTTTAAAGGAACCATAGTGAATGCATTTCTCTGAGACACATATGTTCAACCAGGCAGCAGGGTTCTTATGGAATAACATGATGTAGGGGGTAAACTTAAAAGTTGAACTGCGTGTTTGCGCCTTTCTTTGAGCCACTGGAATGTCAATAAAAAGGTAACTGGCTGAAGGGTGTACAGTGTCATTATCTCGGGAAGTTTAATCATTTCTGAGTGGAGCAAAGTACTAAAGATAAAGGATATCAATGAGGGGGTTTGTTTATATGTGAGACTCAAATGAAAGCACAGCAATGGCAACGTGCACAGCTCATAGTCTTATTTTACCATATGGATGAACTAGCAGACCTCAGACTGGGGCTGGGTGATGTGGAGAAAATCAAATATCACAATATTTTTGACCAAATATCTTGATATCAATACCCCGACAATATTGTATGGTTGACTACTGGTGCTTTTACAAAGATATTTACACAATTAAATTCTCAACAATGATCCATAATGTGGATATAATGACAAAGTAGGTAAAGGCTGTCTGGTAAATTCAGAAAATTACATCACTTTACTGTGATGCCTATGTTTAAAATCTAAGACGATATCTATCCTGATATCATGATATCACTATAACATCAATATATTGCCCAGCCCTACCTCAGCCCATGTTTATAGACAGAATTTGGCAAACAATATGCCTATGAGCGGTGGCCCTACCTCTCAGGTCTGACTCATGGAAATTTCTCAACAACACTCCAGAGAGCAATTTGAGGTGAGCATAGTGTCGACTTGGCAACTTCACTATCAGATGCACAAGCTTTCATCACACACACACAACAAAAGTTTTTTCAGAAAAGGGAAATTCATGTGTAATTTCCGTGGTTAAATTCAAGAGACGATAAGTGGAACCGGAAGGAACCCTAAAAAGAACCCTTCACATATCCTCTTCTTCACTTACACATGTAGCCAATATTTTCTAAGCATGTGGTCGTGATGTTCAGCGTCATCAAGGCTGAAAATCATTGTGTGTATATGTCATTTTATCTACCTCCTGTTTACACACTTTACTACCATACATACTACAGTATGTACATCGTGGGTACACACCCTGACAATAGACATGCCATGTAACCATTTAACCTTAGGACAAATGGGTGTGGTCTATAAATCATTACTGTGACCATAACACTGTACCAGGGTGTCTACAGATATAACCAAGTTCAATTTAAGACTTTTAAAGACCTTTTTTAATACCATCTACCATCTATTTATCTATTTATTTCTGAAATTCTTCAGTCTGTCCAATGATTTTAAACAGTCATTGGGTCTGTCAGGCTGGAGAAATTTTCACGCTGTAATGTGACCAAACTTTAAGACCCATCAAATCTAAATTAAGACAGTTTAAGACATATTGAGGCCTTATATTAAGAAAACTAAATTTAATGTGCTGCTCACATGTAAACGCATAATAATGATCATGTAACAATTAATGTTAACAGGGCCAATTACGCCTGATGAGTACTTTAACTTTTGCCGATACCACTGTGCTTTTTTTAAAATCTTTTTTTGCTGTTGATGTGTTGTGACGTGTTTTATATATGGGGTTTATTACCATATCACACTGACTCACCCTGTGGGAGTTGCTCAAGCTGATTCCTCTCAACAGATAGCAGCTGCAGGGTGGGGGCCCAAGATACACATCCCCGTCTGCTTGAGGGTCTCAGGCGACGTACATGTCTACCTCTGAGGCTTCTCTCTATGCAGAGAGACAAGTGTGTGATACTGTTGTTTCCCAGCCATACATTCCTGAGGCTGTGATGTGGTCGGTCCAGTGTCGCAGAGTCAAGGAGGTTATGAGACAGGTCTAAGTCAGTGACAGAGTCTTGGATTTGTTGTGGCACAAAGGAGAGGCCAGCAGAGGAACAGTTCAGCAGTGGAGCACTCTGACAGGTGCAGGACTCCGGACAGGCAGGAAGAGGAGAGGAGCTGTGGAGCCAAGAGGAGACGAGGAGCAGCACAGCAGCCAGGAACGGCCCCTGCGCCACCGCCATCCCAACCTGTCCTGAGAGTAGAGATAGATCATGAATGACAGTTCAGAGGTTCACTCCAAAAGGCAAAATAAGATCCATTTTTACCATTAGAATATGTTGTGTGACTAAGTCTTTGTATTATCAGTACTGAAATCATGAAATACAATGCTAGAGGACCGAATGCAAAACTTGTATCACTCTTCATCACAGTAACACATCAAGTTAGATTAAAAGGAGTCCATAATATAAAACGTCAAACTCACCTGTTTATCTGCTCTTTGCTGAGCTGACAGGAAACTTGTGACTGTCTTCACACCCGGATGCTTCTAGCGCTTTAACTTCGACTGTCTCCAGCAGTTCTGATCAAAGTCTGAACAGTATTTCGCTGCGTCGAGCTTAACATGCACCTTCCCTAAAGATGCCATTCCGTGATTCATTCAATCATTTACATGTCTGGTTAATGTCTTACTGTCATTCTTTTCCTCTTCATGTATGATAGATAACTACGATCCTGACAGTTTATGGCGAGGAGAACCCTGCCCCCGCTGCACATTCTATTAGATAATAAAACAGTGTAATGAGACACCGTACTCTTTTATGGTTTTAAATGACCATGTAAAGACTTGAGACATTTCCTGCAACCAATGATAAGACGTTTCACATAGCAACATGTTTCTTTATTGAAACAAACATAGCAATGAAATGTTGGACAATTTTTCAAATGAGGCTGATTGACACATTATTTTCATTTAGTTGATCAAAAACATTTTTCTCACATCAGACATCGGGTCTGTGATTCTCTGAGAGCAACTACTTCATGACGTTTCTCAACATTATAAAACAGACAAGACAATCCAAAGCAAAAATGAAAGTCAAATCTTTTATACTATATATATATATTGCACAAAATTCAAACCACTCAATAAAGGCTTCAAACCACGCTACTGATTTCAACTTTCCTGACATTCATCAACATTTAAAGAGATTTGCATTAATCTGTAGCATAACTTAGTGCACACACACACTCCTTGTTTTTCAATATTGTATTATTTTGTCGTAAAAAAATGTTTTTCAACAAAATTAGAATATTACATATATATTATATTCTATATCATCCCTTGTAAATCCATTGGCACGTGCATTATGGACAGACCAACAAAGAGACCTACTCTGCTTTACTGGATGGCTTAAAATATACCTTGTGTTTTTCAGTTTATCCCAAATTCAATATTACATAAGTCATCATGATAATCACGTAGTGTTTCACGCCTGTCAGTGAATATAATAAAACAAAAATATCAAACAAAGCTGCCAGAAACAATGAGCAAATAAAATCCTAAACAACCCCTCTGCAAGATTTGTATGTTTGTAATACTGGACGGTAAGGCAAAAAGTAAATACTGTAGTTTCTGTTAATCAGTAGGCAGTGTAAAAGACAATATGTTAAATCTAGGAGTGTTATGCACTGATATGGCATTATATAATTTTAGATAAAGTTGGCACACCTGCAGAACAAAAAAAATACTTCAGCGCTTGCAAGTATGTTTGTATCTTTGGCCGAGCGGCAATGATCTGTAACACAATTCCTGTTTGGCAAACAAAATAAGTAATACAGAATTTATCGGGTCTGCTGCAGAGGTATCATAATGTGCAAGTCATGATGAATGTCCTATAGAATTTTCTATATATATGCAAATTTGTAATCTGACTTCAGTGGTGACAGACTGTAGAGAGATGTTAGAGCAGACTCCAGTCAAGTCTCCTAGTGAGCTTTTTTACACGGGTTATCTGACGTCTGGCAGCCCATGTTGGGATATTTCACCTGCACACGGAACAGAGTCCCATCTGCACACATGCAGAGCTTGTACCTCTCCATGCCTTCATCGAAATACAAATCTCCTGCGGAGTTAGGGATGCGTGTAGCATTGAACATGACCGATCCATTGAGGACGATGCTGTTCTCCTGCAAAGAGAAAATAACCCATTCATTCTCATGTGTTCATGTTCATCGGCTTTAAACTCTTCAAAACCTTTATTTAAAAGGACACACGCTGCACTTTGAGTCATATTGACAAGACTACACTCTGTTCTTTCACCTTCAGTGACGTCACGCTCTACCCACAATTCAGCCTGACCTATCTGCCACTGTGTTGGAGGTGCAAACAAACAGCGTAATGGTGTTGAGATCTCCAAGATCAACTGTTTATCACTCTGAAATATTATAAGTATTGTGACGTCGTGTAAAGCAGAAACCTGCAAGAACCATTATCTCGTGAAAAATTGCGACGGGAGCTCCAAATATTCGTATTTTAAATTCCCAAGCCATAAAAAAGAGCTGACGAAGAGCGCTCTGGGCAAAGGGAGTCAGAATAATGATTTTCTCACCAGTAATCATCTGCTGAATGAGTCCTTTTTAGGGCAAAAAAATCATAATCAATAGTTCGGAACAGCTTGCAATACATTGAAACTTACTTAACCGGTCTAAAACAGGTCTAACTATAATGTTGTATCCACAATGTATTGTACAATATATTTTTATATATCAGCAGAATCATTTTATTGTTTCAGGCTTTAGATTTCTACTCTGGTTTTTAAACGGAGCTTCTAACAGAGTGATCGTTTACAACATTAAACACAGGATGATGATTTTGGCTGCATTTTAATTGTGCAAAGTTTATTTTATTCCCGGCTGGCTAACAATGTGGCTGATTTTACACCCTGATTCCAACACTGCAGCTCAGAATACCATCAGACACCTGTGTGACTATAACTGGAAATAAAAGCCAAAGAAAAACAACACTTTTGGCTCCCATGATTATAACTGATCATAAACGCAATATTACAGCCAGATAGACATCATCAGTCATTAACTACTTTTCCACTCTTGGAAGCACAAACAGTCTGACATTGCTTAAAATGTGTTTTTGTCAAATATTCAGAGGAGTTTCTTGATCATCCAACTACATAACTCACTTCATAGTAGAGGCATTACAAGTGTCTATGCATATCACATCCATGTTAGAGGGTTAAGGCAACCTTTACCATGAAAAGAGCCATTTATGACCAAAAATTATTTAAAAATAAAAATCTGTCTGGAGCCACAAAACATGTTTGAGTCTAATTATGAAGGCAACACAGGCTACTGCGTCTAAAATAGCCTATCAACATTACTAATGTGTCTAAATGAGCATTAGTTAATATGTTTTAGCACAAGGTGGCTACTCTGCAGTGGGAGACTACTAACATTTGGTTAGAGCAAATTAATCTGTCTTCCCATTATTAATGTCTCTATTTTTTCCTCCTGACTTGCACATTTTTGGATTTGGCATCCATAGATGGCTTTGCTAGGGAGATTCAAGACTAGCCACCACTACTGAGGTTCATTTAGCCATGACCTGAGCAACCTTTAGAGGAAAAGGTGCCAGGTCGTAGAACGTAGTTGACTAAATGTTTTTTTTAATGTGTATATGCGACACATTTTTACAACGAGGAGAATGTCAGAATTTCTTTCTGCCTACAACAATAACAATTAAAATGTAAAAAAAAAACTGCTAACTTTTTCCATATGATTTTATTTTTTCAAGCCAGGGGAACCACTGGAGAGTGGCTAAAGAGCTGCATGTGGCTCTGGAGCTGCGGGTTGTCAACCCCTTGATTAGGGTTTGTGGTTTTCACTTCCACCTCCAGTGTCTGCACCTCCAACAAAATGGCAGCTTGGTCGCCGCCCCCAAATGCTCGTATGTCTGTGTGTGACAGAATACTTACAGCCCTGAGCTCGATGCCTCCACCCATCTTGAACTCTACAGTCCGGCCCATGATGTTGACGCCCTCATTCCCACGAATGATGGCCTTGCTGTCCCCTTTAATGTTCAGGTCAGATGCTGCACTACTGGTGATCTAAATTCAGAGACAAATTATAAGATGTGACAATCCTTACAGATTAACTGTGAATACAACAATACATCAATCTTACAAATAAGAAATGTTGGAAAAAAGGCACATTGAATGCAGTTACAGTAAGCACAGGCTGCACAGTTGTAGTCTAACACCGTGGGTTTAATTAGCATGACCAGCCAACATTAAGAGCAAGAGTAGTTCTCTTTAAAAGGGATGAATATACATTAAAATATACTAAAAATATACTATACTGAAAGTATTTACAGTTTACTGGATGCACACAACAGTCAAAAACAAAGGTGGTAACACCCGTTTTGGGACTTAATTGGCCCTACAATTTTAAAGTTCTCCTGAACAGCCTTACACTGAGGAGAGGAACCTACCAGTCTAAGAGGGGGTTGAAGGGTCCAAACTGTGCTGGCCTTTTTAAAACTATAAACAACATGCACAGAGGCTTTGGCTTTGCCATCATACAGAATGTCCTCAAATCGCAATGTGAGCGAGTTTTGAAAGTTATTTTTCCATGTTTATTAAAGATGCAAAGCTAAAATATTTTCTCTATATTTATTTTTGGCCTTCAGTTTGTAGCATTGTAAAAACACGGCTGTTGGGGAACACAGCTTTGAGTCGTCTTATCAGCTTTGCACACCTGCTTTTCATTCAGATTCTCCCAGACTCTGTCAGCAATGGTGAACTGCAAACTTAACGTCTCTCTGGATTTGTACATTTTAATCTTGGCTTTGGTTTGGCTCACACAGGCACATTCAGGTACTTATTATTAAGATATTCCAGAATTTTCAGGGTTGGGTACGTTCAGTCCTTGCCATGTTCAAAACTGAATTTTCTACTTGAGTCTAAGTTGATGAAATTCAGAGCGTTTCCAGGGACTTTTTTATGCTTTATCTCGATGTCTACAGGTATCACACAGTTAATTTTAATGCTTTTCAAGACCTTTTCAAGATTATTTTTAAACAAATCTAAGACTAATTTTTGGACAAATAATCTTTTTTTCATATTTAAGCATTGCAGGTAAGTATAAAGGTATATATGTGGTCCTGTGCAGAGGTATGTTTTAAGTAAGAATATGGTTATTAGAGTGAGTTAGGTTAATCTACATTTTGCCAACAGGTCAGTTAAGTATGAAGTACAGTATTAGGTTCAGTGCTAGGTTTAAAGATTTGTAACATCATAAATGTGGACTTGATGCTGAACAACTTCTTGTTTTTCTCTCCCAACTTATCATTTCTGATCCATTTGTGAGTTTATAAACACATGTCTGTACGTCCAAATGTCCCTTAGTTTTAGTTTTATTACATCCTCTCTGTATGTACATTAAAGGAATAGAATTCTTATAGTTATGTTTTTTTTGTTTTTTGCTTCTTTTCTTTTGTTTTTGGGTAAGTATCCTTGTACTTTTCTTCTCCCTTTTGTACCTGACACATTTTTGGAACTGCACCTGCACTGTAATTTGAGCATCTGTTCATGAAAACAAACAAGCTTGACTTGAATTAAAAGATGGATAAATGAAATAAGATCAAATGTTTGTGGCCATTAAGACCTCATCTATTTTAAATGTAAGACTATTTAATGACTTCTAATGTCTTATTTCTATAAAATTACATTTAAGACTTCTTAAGGACCTGCAGACACCTTGTTTCTTTATTAATTTGCAATATTTCTAAAAATGACATTTCACCTTTGTGGGTTATTGTGTACTGTCAGGACTTTGTGACAGGTTGTGAAACACTAACATAATAATTGATGTTATAAATACTCTTTTGTTGCATCTATCAGACATTATTAGAGTTATACACACCCTTTCTGTGGAAGCCTTTTTAACACTGAGAACTTTGACTCCTTTGGGCAAATGGAACTCGTGGTTTTCAAAGTCTGTACTGAAGAATGTGGTCTGTGTGCGAGGGTCTGTGAAGGATATGCCAACATCACTGACGACTGAGGTCTTGTCCTTCTCTACGCTCAGCTTAGTGGTGCCCTGCTGGAACACAACCTGGACAACATATGTGAAAGAGAAGAGTTTGAAAAGTGTGCTCACATTGTGTCATTTTCTATGTATTTAAACTGTTCACTGTAAGTGTTCTCTGTGTTTCTCACCGGATTATTGTTGCCAACAAGAACCAGGTCCTGGTCTTTGCGGCCTCCTACTGTGCTCTTGTGCAGGGGGTGAACGATGCCCATGTCTGCCTTCTGTTTGAAGCGCAGCAGGCCGGTCTCATGGAACTCCATACTGTCGCACCCATTTGGACCGATTCGTATCACTGTCCATATTACCAGAGTGATCTGAGGGACAGTGACATTGTTGCAGAGTTTAAAATACCATGATTCATGCAACAACATAACGATCGGTTAGTCCGCGTCAACTCTTTACTATCATTTTCAGGAAAGTATATGAGGATCTATAAAATGGAAAAGTACATTCGTAGTACTCACAATGAGGTTGATTAAGGCGAGGAGGAAGAGGAGGACAACAATGCAGACAGCCATGTTTCCCTTGCGTCCCCTCAACCCTGTCTTATGAAGACGCTCCTCTTCTATGGGTACATAGCCTGCTTTGAAGTTACTGTTGTGCTCTTTGTTGATACTACGTCTTTCTATAGCCTTCTCTCGCATGGACTTCTTCACGGGCCCGTTGGAACTCTCCTGTGAGGCAAAACAATCTGAGGCGGGACACTAAAATCTCTATTTTTTAGCACTAAGGAGTACCACAGGGGACCAGTAATCAATTATGTTGTTAAACTACACATAACAAATAACTATTTGCTTACATTTGCTTGGGTTTGTACGCAGACTTGAATTCAAAATCAAATTTCAGATAACATACACCTGGTCATCCCGAGCAGGGAAATTTAGTTGTTACAGAAATAAATACAGAAGAGTAAAGACAGCAGCAAATATAGATAATAAAAGGTACATAAGAATACATTAAAAATAGAAACTATATGAGAGCATCTGAAGACAAAATGACATGGTAAAGTGAATGGTGCTGATACAGTGACAGTGTCAACTATGTGAACAGTGTACACCGGACTAATACATAACATGATTGAGTGATGGTACTCGTTTGTATAACTATAATGGTATATAAAGCCAGAGTCAATGTAACTTCATATAGTACAATTTAAGACATTGTCAGATACAATAAGATATGGGACATAGTGTACAATACAGTATGGTATAACATAATATATATGGTATGGCACAACAATATAACAAAGTATATAGTATAGTAGAAATGAACTGTCATTCTATTTCTATAATAATAATATATGATCCATACTTTTATTTACCACCCATACTTGTAACAGTATTGTGGCACTGTATATATCAGATTGTACCTGAATTGTACCTTGCTGTTATCTAGTTTTTACATTTTGCATTTGCTGATATGTTATTTAACTGGTTTGTAAATTGTACTCTCTGCATGTGCACTCTTCCAAGTTCTATCTTATCTTACCTTACCTTATCTTATTTCATCTTATCTAATCTTATCTAACATACCTCAAAATCACAGTGCAGTTATACACAGAGGTATTTTCAGGCTAATTCTCAGAGTTGTAAGACAGGGCCTTCTCTGTGTATGAAAATGCACATTTAGCATTCATATTCATATCAAACTTTGGGCTCCTGCTTATTTTCAATGTGTCTTGTGCTCTGCGTTGGAATGCATCTCAGTTAAAATCCCCACGACAGCCTGTCTGTGTCAGGACTAAAAATAAACTGCACTCATTTTAGCATCAAAATAGACATTCACTCGATTGTTTCATCATCATAAAGCCTATACACTCTTTATTTTAGCAAAATGCCATTGTTGTTTAACGGCAGATCTGCTGCAATGATTTTATTTCCATATAACGCTAGCTATAATAACGAAGCGGAGGTCGGTATTTATGACACGTATGACCGACAACAAAGCGCAGTGCATTTAGTTTATCACATAAGGTTACTCGGGAACACATAGTATTGCCCTCTTAGCAAAGGCCTTAGCAGAAAACGGGGTAAAATGCAAGAAAAACAACAAATATTAAACATAACGGACCTGCTCGGACGCCATGTTGACCCTCCCTCTCCTGCTCGCACAGTGACAGGGACCGTACCACTTCACACCGTCGAGGGTGAACACACTGGTTATGTTGTTCATATAAGTCATCGAGTACACAACATTTATTCATGAATAAAAAGGTAATGTTGATATGAACGAGAACAAATACCCGGGATTATTATTTACACTAAACGCACTAAAAAAAAAGACGTTTCTATGGTAATAAAAAATGGTCCATTCCAACTTCAGCCAGCCAATTACAGAAAGATCCTAAAATAGAAAAACATGTCCATTCATATTTTCCATAGGTAAACTGCCAAGCGGGCCATCATACTCAATGTCTCATCCGAGCTTTATTTATTAATAAACAATAAAATATAAACAGCAATAAAAAACATATTTAACAAGACCGGTTTCACAGTAAATTGGATTTAATTAAAACACTTTGTTGTAAAGAAAAAGGCAATGATGTCAGTGTTATGCCCCAACTCCGACCACTTATAATTTAAAAGCTGAAAACATTCCTTTTTTTACACTGCCTACTCCACCCTTTAATGACTGCAAGCATATTTCAAAACTTCAACTAATTTTAAACATTATTTTTTATATTTGCATCTCATCTGCACTTTTGCTATTTTTACTTGTGATTTTTTTCAAATTGTAATTAATTTAGTAATTAATTTTACCTTTTACATCTTTTTTCACTGCTCTGTAAAGCACTTTGAATTGCCCTTGTGTATGAAATAACTATAATACTAATAAAGCTGCCTTGCCTTGCCTTATGTACAACACCAAAATCTTCAATAACAAAGCAGAAATGGACAGCAATATGGGTAAGAAGAAAGCATTGATGTGAGGCTGCTGCATCAGATCAAGAAACAATATGGACTGAAATAATAAAATACAGATATTCATGCATTATACTAGTCTGTTAAAATTTTGGCCCTATCATTTTCAGAATTTTGTAAATAGTATGCTGTTAATAAGGTATAACAACTGAGTGTTTTTGTCATTATGATTGATATTATTATTGTACCTATATTAAAGTTTGCATTAGTGTTGCTTGCCTATTATCTGCAGTAGTCTGCTCCTGATTTCAGGCTGAAACTACTCATTGTGATCATATAATTTTGGCCACTTGTTATGGTTGTAAATGTGCTGATGATCTGGCATCTCTCCCTGCACGTGTCATACGATTAAGTATGGCCTGCTGTATGTTATAATCGGCTTGAATCCAACACAGGCACTTAAACGGAAACATCAGCATAGGATATCTGTGTTACGGAGCCACAGGGCTGACTCTGCGGGCCTTTGGTGTCGTTTGACAGTATGACATTACAATCGTATTTACATCAGGGGAGAGCAGAAGCTGCAGAGGACTGACACAAAGAGCCGTACTCCTACTTTATCCGTCCCGAGTTATTTATATTCAAAACACTGTGTGGTTCAGGTTGTCGGCTCGTCTCACTTGGTTGCCACAACTGAGGCGGTGCTTGGCATCTGTGTCGTAGGTGGAGAAAGCTGCCAGGACAGGAATTTTTACTGCACCGCACTCCTCTTGGAGATCACACCCCCGGCGGCTGCTGTCTTCCTCCCGACGCGTCTTAACCCTCCGCGCATTGGTTAGGCCTTCTGTGGACTGACATGGCCGACACGTTGAGGAGGCTGACTAATACATCTTCCTTCAGCGTCTTACAGGACAAGCTTGAGAGCTGGCACAAAGACTACCATGTAAGTTCATCAATAAGTAATGAGCGACCTAAATCTGACCAGAGCACTTCATCAGTGTCCTCGGTCAGCCTCGGTATCTGCTGCTGTGGAGGCTAAAAATTATATTTGTGTAAACTTGAAATTTAAGTTTCAGTCAAAACGTTGCATTTATCATCACCCTCCTCCTCTAGACATTATAAATGGCTCTGTTTACCTCTGTCGACTGCTGAATGTTTCACCCTCTCTTGCAAAATTTAGATTTTTTGCCCATTGTTCTTTTAATTATGGCTGACGCAGTTGTTGCACAGTGATGTGGATGATGCATGAAATTATTTACAGCACTACAGCAGAGGAATGCACTTGTTTAGATGACATTGATTTCTCCGTAGAGTTTGGTTGCTATGGACGCCAGTCGCCATGGCTACGGTTGGACTTTTCCAAAGATCTTTTACTTCCACATGGTTCACATCCTGTTACTTCCTGTAGAAATCCGCTGGGTGGCGACGCACACCGGAATGACTTGTGAGTTGCAGAGGGACGCTGGTTGGAGGAATTCTGCCCTCAGGGCTTCTGCCATTAGGAACTTTATTGATAAGGTTAAAGGGGAAAATGATTTAAGTTAAAAAGAGAAAAAGGCAAACTTCTCCCATGTGCCAGAGGACCCGGAAGTGAATTGTTTAAACTTACAACTCTTTGAAACCTGGAGCGACATCACTTTTCCTGCGCTGCTTTCAGACACTTGTTGCAAGTATTTAGACCTTTAAACCCTGAGCACATTGGTGCGATTTCTTTCAAAAACATGCAAAAAAAGGCAGTGAGCAACTTGGTAAGAAATGTCCTACAAATTGCAAACAATTAATAGATTCAGATTATTATTTTTTTAATTAGGAGAACAAGAAAAAAGCTAGGGAAAACTATATTTACAACTATTATTACATTTTAAAATTATGTTACCAAATTTTTAAAGTGAATTTCAAGCACTTTTTCCAGGTCATTTTCTTGTTTCTTTGTTTTTAACTTTCTTGCTTTCTTTTTTACTTATTTTCTTGTTTTTAATTATCTCTTTCTACCAATTTCTTGCAAATTTTGGGTCATTTCTTCCCATGTTTTTGAAAGAAATTAAGCCAAATTGCTCCGTTTTTAAAGGGCTAATTTGGAAAAATATCTAGAATTTACCCAAAGCAGGGTATTTATTGACTAAGAACATTGAAAAATATACACACAGACACTACCCAGCTTAAAAAAACAAGCAGTAATGTACACATATATCATAAAATCAAATAATTCTGTAATATACAATTAAAGTGATAAAATGACTAGACAAAAATCATAATTATAAATATATATCAGTGCACGTCAACATATGTGATTCACCATTAAATCAGACCAAATATGCCAGTTTTAAAAGTTGTGAACAGCTGAAGGCTCCAGAACCCATGGTAGTCAAGCGGGCAGATGGTGATGTGAGTGTGATTGCAGAAGAGGATGTAAGAGTACAGGAGGATGTGTAGATATGAAGGAGTTCAGACAGGTATGAAGGCGCTTGATTATGAAGGACCTTAAAAGGTGAGAAGCAGAATCTTGAGATCGATGCGATGTCTAACAGGAAGCCAGTGAAGCTGTTGGAGAACAGGTGTTATATGATATGTAGGGGGTTCTAGTAATTAAACGGGCAGCTGAATTCTGGACCGCCTGGAGTTTATGAAAACACTTATTACTGGTAATAGTGACTCTAATGTCACTCTATGCCTACAAAAATGTTTAGTTTAGTTTAAATAAATGTCCTGGCAATAAAACCAAAGAATATGTTATTATTAACCTAGTCATTCTTTTAGCCAACTCCCACATCCACAAATGATTTATTAAATTTGAAAATGAACCAGGCAATACATGGAGACTATTTTCTCCTCCAAAAGTAATAAGGCTATTAGGACGATGAACCTGTGTACCCTTTTTAATGCATTTGTATGAATTAATCATGTCTTCTGGCTCCGTATATGTATATTGTCCCCTGGCATTCTATTTCTGTCTACTTGTTTTATTGACACTGGCCGGTATAACTTGTGTTTTTTTAATTCAAATCTGGTTAATCAAGAACTTGAAAAAAATCTTTAAATGTACACGACAGTCAATGTGTGGTATTAAACACTTATGTCATTAAGTTTCTTGAAAAAAACGGAGCTGGCAACCTGTTGCTTCTCCTGAATAGCCTCTGACTCTTTCTTTGGTCTGTGAGTGAGAAATCTGGCCTTATCTGTTAAATTTATTCTTTCTTTGGTTAAACGTTAAAGTGGATGCACTGCAGCGATTTAATCATTCCTACTGCATTCAGTGTACGACCCAGGTACACTGAGGCTGATTAGAAGCCATGCTCTGATTTTACAGGTTGACAGAGAGGAAAAAAAGAGTTCCTCAGTCTGTTTAATCAAGCCTGTAGGACTCTAAATCATCTGTGTTATGTCAGACGCTGATATGCTTCCGAATATAAATATTGACTAAGTGGTTACATTCATCTCTCTGCCACCATGCGTCTGAATGTAATTTGTCTGAGCCTGTACACAGCAAAGGTTTGTCTTGTTCATCAGCCTTTTGTTTGTCATATTTGCCCTCCCAGGTTATTTCCTGTGACCAGAGTCTAAATAGATGTTGTGAGCTGATTGAACTAACAGCCAAGATCCAGGGCCAACTGTTTGCCATCCTCAGCCTCACAGCTGCTGAAGGTAAGCGTTATCTGTAGACTTTGTTTTCACTTACAAAGCAATAAATAACCACGTTGTCCCTCATGAATTTATCAACACATGCTGTTTTTAAATACATGAAAAAGGTGGACACTATGCTGGAGTGGACACTCTCAAAACACGCCTGCTACCGTGGCTTGGGACCTGTTTCTCAATGGCGAGGCCCTCTGTCACTGACGACACCAGTCTACAGCTCATTCAGGTGACATCATCTGTTACTAGTCTTTATGACACTGAATATTTCATTAATAAATCCATCAAAATGTATTTGATCTACACCACAGACAGACAAATAGAGTATGTTAGTGCCGCACTGAAGAAATAAAAATCTTAGATTTTGAGAAAAAAAGTCATAATGTTATAAGAATAAAGTCATAATCTGATGTGAATAAAGTCGTGCTATTTCAAGAAAAAACACTGTAATATTCCGAAAATAAACTTGTAATTTCATGAGAAGAAAAACTGTAATATTACGCAAATGAACACTTAATTTTACAGGGCAAAAAATGATGGAACATTATATAAATAAAGTTACAATTTTACAAGAAAAACAGTAGTAATAATATATGAATAAACTATTAATTTCACAGGGGAAAATGTTGACATATCACGAGAATAAAGTAAGTAATTTAATAAGAATTAAGTCACACTATTTCTAGAATAAGTCATAATATTATGCAAATAAACTAGTAATTTTACGAGTAAATAATGTTGTGCAAATAACCTTGTAAATTTATGTGGCAAAAAATAATGTAACATTACATGAATTAAGTCATAATTTTATGAGAAAAAAAGTAATAAAATAATATGTGAAAAAAGTTGAAATTTCGTGACTTAATTATTGAAAATGACAATTTTCTTTTCTTAAAATTACAGGTTTATTTGCATGATATTAAGGCTTTTTCTTCTTGAAATTGTATGACTTAATTCTCATAATATTATGACTTTCTTTATTGAAATTACAACTTTATTCTTGTGATAAAAATCTAAGGGTTTTTTTTTCTTTGATGTGGCTCTAATACATCTTTGTAGAAAAAACATCAAAATATTTTCAGCCATTTAAAAATCATTTTCCTCCATCATGTCCATCTGGTGTTGTGGAACTGCGTAATATTTGTACTGTATCATCATTTGTTATTATCAGGATTCAGCGGAGAAGGACATGAGGATCAGGGAGCTCTCTGCCTCCCATGAGAGTGACATGCTGCAGATGGACACTCAGCTGTGCTCCACTCGCCTGCAGTTGGACTCTATCAGAGCAGAGTGAGTCTAAGAGATATATGACAGTAGAAGTACAGCAATGGACTGCAGCCCGCTCATGTTTACACGTAGTTTGGATAAATGAAAAATTCTACAATATGGATACAAGTCCACGGATGAGGGAATGTGTACAAATGTTTTTGGCACCTATTTTTATTTATATCCTCTCACCTCACAGTCTGAATTAGATACACTTAAATACATGAAACCTGCTATTAAATTTTCAAATTTTTGTTTTCAGATTGGTCAATGCTCAGAAGGATTTGGAGGAGACAAGGAGTAAATCAGCAACCACTCTGCTGGCCACTGAAGATGAAATATTGCAGCTGAAAGCAGAGTGGGTTACAGTCAGATAGTGCTGTAATATATTCATCTTCAGACAGCATGTTGTCCTCTGCTGATGTGAAGCCTGTCTGTGTTTCAGTTTGCGATCTGCACATGAGCAGGTGGAGATGTATAAGAGGAAGCTGGAGACTCTTGACTACGACTATGAGCGGCAGCTTCGCTTGCTGAGAGATGAAGTGTCCACTCTGAGCACAGAGAAGACCATGCTGCAGGAGAGGTATGCCAGCACCCATAATACAGATACACAAATACCGTATATAGACTGAATCACTGTGATGTGGCACTAACAACTACAATCACTTCCAGGTAGACATCTATCAATTTCAATTGCAAAGATATGTAAAATTGACAAACTTGGTTAATTTCTGTTGTCATTTTCAGCTGCAACTGTAAAATTTAAAGATATAAAGTTAAACACGGTGGTCCAACCTACCTGATGGTTCTGCTATGCCTTTTTTGTTCTGCATTGCTTTGCTCCTGTCTTTGATGAACCAAATCTACCAACACAGAGGCTAAACAATGTGCTGCTCAGAGGGGACAGAGCAAAATGTATTTTGACCATCTAAGAAGACCCATCTAACAAAACCAAATTCAACTATATGCTATATTTGGAATATTTTTACCGCTTACACACTAAGGTCCCAATCATAAAGAAAGTGTTTTGCAGGTTGCAAAATGCAAGGCACACCGCACTGCCTTTGTTTTAAAAAACTTGAATGTCACTAGTAAAAAAACCCCTGCTGTGCCTTTTTATTGTTGCCAGCCAACCACCCCATCACCTCCTCACACTAACCTTCCTTTGTAATCAATCTACCATTTCATTTTTTCACAGTAATTAGTAGCTAGTTCCAAAAATGGACAGGCAGAGGGTACTTGCTGTAGCTCTGGTTGAGGGTGAGAGGCTGTCAGCAAATAGTTTGTTGGGCACAGGGAAAGGGAGATCTGTGTGGGTACATGAGACCCTAAAAAAGAAGGTGGATCACACAGAGTACCACCAGTTGATAAGAAGCTTCGCCTCGATGATGGCTGTTTGAAGTACTGCACTTACATGCTTCCACACTTGCTGTTTTCTATTGAGATTGTGGTAACTGTGGTTTGTCAGGTCGAATTGCCCTGGGTATCCAGCAGCCACTACCACCAGTTTCTCCTCCATTGTGTTCCAACTGTAAACTTGTTGTTGTGACCACCACAGAAGGCCAGCCTCTAAAATCATCAGAGCGGAAATGACGTGGGACGCTTTTCTGCTCAGAGGGGAAGTTTTTTTCAACTCGAGGAGTTCAAAGTGCTCTGGCAAAAACGCCAGGTGCCTAGAGTGCAGTAACGCCAGACGCATAACAACGCAAAAACTGCAAGCAAAAAGTTTAATTCTCATTAAAAACAATTCCAAAAGCCGCCTCCAGCTGCTAAAATGTTTTGTGTGTGATCAGCCTAACTGATAAATGCAGCTGTAGACCAGCAACTCCCGTGGTCTGTGAAGTAAAATTACTGTTTTGTCAGTGCAGTCTGGTGGCTTTGAGATAACAGCTTTAGTTCCCCATCAGAAACACCTGTCTGATAAAAAGGTACAGCAGTGAAAATAATCTGAACATAGCAAACACTTAAACAATTATTGTTTTTTTTCTAGGTGCTAAAAACTAACCAGCTGAAGCAGCGCCTGCTCAGTGCTGTTTAATTTTATGTACCTGACAAAGAGGTTTTCTGCCCAGAGGTTACTGTAAACAAACATTGCGAATCGGTCCATATGCACACAGACATTGTTACACAGAATGATGTCTCCAATGATGTTTCTCTCTGTGTCTGTCAGGTTGGTGAGGAGTCGCTCTCCGAGCCCCTTGCCAAGGCCCAGTTGCTCCTCTAGCCCTATGAGGAGTGAGTCGCCCACCAGAGCTCAGCTCACTAACTCCTCCCGCTATGCACGTCTTGTATCGCGCCTCAGTGACCTGTATGCTGTGGAGCGGCTGGAAGCCCAGACCATGCTTCGACGTCACATCGTTGACTTAGAGATGGTCCAGAAAATCGTCTTCATTGCTGTTGTGGTATGACTCCAGTAGTACCCTAGTTGTTTGTTTTAATCAGGGCTGTATATAGTTGGCTGGCACATGGAGCAATTGCCTATAAAATGTCTTGTTTTCCTGTTGTCATGTCTCAGGAATCCTTCAAGACAGCGAAACTGGCTTACCGTCAGTTCAAGCTGCGTGTGAGAAAGACGTTGTCCTCATCCCACTTTGGACCAGAAAGTCTGGAGGATGCAGCTGTGGATTATATCGTCAGAAACCTGGACCTCTATGACGTTCGGGCCAGCGTCAATGTAGGACTGAATTACTCTCTCCTGTGTCCTCTGCAGCATTTACAAACACATTAGTTTGATTCTGAGAGAGTCTGTGTGTTTCCTCTCCACAGGACGTGATCAACTCCATGAACGTGAACCCTCGGATCTCCTTCCCGCCAGAGGTGGACTTTGCTCTTATCTCTACCTTGATCAGGGAGACATGCAGGGTGGCCTTTGCCATGCAGACTCTGGACCCCCCGCTTGACTTGGCCTTTGCCAGTGATGGAGAACTTTACAACGATAGCAAGTCAGTCCTCTGTGTAGTACTGTGTCTAGATTCTATATTAGGGCTTCCCCTATTTGTGCTTTTACAGCCACTTCTGATGCATTGTAGTTGGAGAATTTAAGTTAAAGGGCTGCATTTTTTTCCACCTTTTTCAAATGGAAACTCCCACTCAACCGTTATCAAAAAGTGGTGACAGGTTACAGCACCAATTCCCAGTGTCCACGGCCATGTGTGGGTTTATATGTAGCAACGCCAGCGTGCAGAAACCCATGTTTTTAGAAGGGCATGGGTAAATAGCATCTTGAGGCTACAACATTTTCGGATTTGAATACTTCAGGAACACTACTGGAAAGCTACTGAATGATATAAAACTGCCAAATAAATAATAGAGCCACCTTTTACTGTATCATGCTACATTTCAAAACAATTATTGAAAAACATCACCCTATGAAGTGCAGCAACTTTTTTGCCATCTCTACCAGCAGATGTCACCCTCAACACTTAGATGGCACTCACACATAAATCCTCACAGCTCTTCCTGACTCTTTCCTCTGCCTCTCTGTCTGACAGGTATCGTCGCAGCTATGACTCAGACTTCACTGCTCCTCTGGTGATGTACCATGTGTGGCCAGCCTTGATGGAAGGAGATGTTGTGGTAGTGAAGGGCGAGGCTGTGACCAGAAGGGGCGCTCTGGTACTGACTGTATAAGACTTCAAACATATCATAATTAATTTAAGTGCACTCTGGAGCAGTGGTTCCCAACCTTTTTCCTTTAGGGATTGCTTTTATTTCACTAAATAAACTGAAGACCCCAAGACTAAGTGACATATTTTATGGATATATCGTATCATAGCAGCTAAGCCTAAACTTTAAGTCACTGAGGGGCTGCACAGACAGGCTATTTACTTATTGACGCCCTTGCGTGACCTAACCGACCGCTGCTCATCAGGTGAAACAAAGAGTCGATTGCTCATCGCTGTAGTCTTGAACGAAAAACTTGCAAACATTTATGAGTCTGTGTCTATAAACCATTCAAAGTACAAATTTTTACCATTGCATTGAGCACCATACACCTCACTTGAGGTGGCCTCGTATTGTGGTAAAAAAACTACGTGTGCTCCCCCGTCTAGCAACACCTGTCCCTCAATGAATTGGTCCTACCTACCTTGGCAGACACCCATGACAATACAGTGACCCTACAGGACAAATTACCATCCCACATGTACATTTTACACCATGGATGGCTTCTATAAAAAAATTTCTGTAAAATTAGTGATTTGGATATATTTTGAGCAGATTATTCCACATACTGCATTAGAGATGTGTTTTCCTGATAGTCTTTGGATTTTTTTTTACACATTTTTCTGTTTGTGTTATGTTATTTTAAGCAATGATACATGCTTAACAGGCTTCTTTTTAGACAAAGTCAGTGTTTTATTCTCTCTGACACTTGGCCATTGTTCTATTAGCTCTTTGGTTGTTTTAATTGCACACTATTCTTGTGCAGGTTTAGCAAAGAGGGTAGGCTCTGTGAATAAAGCTTGTGTTAAGTTTGTTACCGTGCCTTTATCCTGTGAGGTTTATATCCTGAATAATAATCTAAATTTAAAAAATAGCAAATTTCATGTAGTTTTCTTTTAAGATATTAAAGAAAATCTTGAGATATATGCCTACTATATAACAAAAACACCCCTAATAATCAAGAAAGCCTCGCAACCCCCTGTGAAGCTTTGGCAACCCTTGGGTTGAGAGGTTGGGAACCAGCTCTGGAAACTAATGCAAGTCCGTGGAAAGGCTTATGTGTTTGCCTGTGTCTGTTTTTGCAGTGGAGCAGAAGCCGGAGCAGGAGTGCAAGCCCCGTACGCTCTCGCTCTCTCAGCCCAACTCGCAGTCTTGTAAGTTTCTATAATATTTGACAGTTCAAACAAACTCACAGTAAGACAGACACCATATGGGGGTTTGTTCTGGTAGACTGCAACCTTTTGATGAGCTTAACGCTGCTCAGCTACTCATAAAATTCAGATGAATTTCAAACTCAGATGTATCGCTCATTCCACTTAACATGCATGCACACCCACGGCCTTAAGGGTATGTACTTCAAAATCTAAGCTTTAATTATTTATTTGTTTTATTTTACACAGTAGTTGTAAATATCTTTAACAATATTATATCTTTCTTTTAGGCATTTAACAGCAAAAGAAGTCTGTCTCCTGAACGTCTCTCAGTTAGCCGCCTGTGATCTCTGGCCTCTCGCTGTCGACAGGACAAGAATTTACACCGAATCTGGATGTTACATGATGTTACACTTATGCTTCCACCAAATAAAGCAATAAAATCTGTAGGTACTGTACCACCCAAAGGCTGCTCAGAGTTTACATGACTGGAGGGCAGTTTAATGGGACACTGACAGGAACTAGAGGTCAGTATATTATAGATAAAGCAAAATAGTCTGGCAGCTAACTGAACAGCTGTCTTAGTTTACTCTATTTACTCTGAGATAGATTTTACTAACAGTGTTTTAGTGATCATCAGAAACTTAAAAGTGCTTTTTTTCAGGGGACAACTAGACGTGCACAGTAGCACTTTCTCATTCTGACAGCTAACTAAAGGAAGCATACTCAGTCGGTACTCCTCTCTTTATACTCTTTACCAAAAGTCAGCAGAACTCTTTCAGCGTATTGTAGCACATACAATATGGTGCTAATGAACAGTGCTAACTGAAAATCCTCCAGTACTTGAGTGACTGATATTAGTCAGTGTGTTTTTAGTGTCAGTGGTTGCTGTGTTTTTGTAATTTCATTTTTTATTCTTTATTTTTTTGGTGCTGTCGTTTTATATTCTGGGCATTTCTTTGAGATAAAGTAAGGTTTAAGAAACATTTAACATGACAAAACATGCTTAAGACCTGAATGAATAAGTGCAGATGATTTTGCTTTTTAAGTCCAAAATGTTTTTTTAAAGTCAGATTTTTCCAAATAATAGTGTAGTTATTGTGCACTAGAGAAGGACCAGTCACTAGTAATTTTAGGAAAGAAATGTCTGTATGAATTCAACATGACAATTCTATTTATTATATATTTTTTTCAGCTACAACTTGTGTACTGTACATCACAGCTTCAATAATCATATCTGGTACTACTGAACTTAATTTGCCCTTTGATGGCTTGAATTTATAAGATATAGTCAATACTGTAGGATGGATTTATGTTGATTTCACTATGATTTGATTTGTGTTGTGTGATGAATATATTTGTGGACTGTGCCTTTCATGATGACTTTTTTTAAAGAATAAACGAGAAATCTTTGGTTTACTGCAACTCCAAGTTTTAGTTTTTTGTGCCTTTTCTTTATTGACTACAGATGATTTTTCTAATTTTTCCCAACCAACACCCAATCAGTCAAGCCATGAATCTCTCTCAGCCACATTTAAGTCTAAAAATATGTTCTGATGTATATATCTAATATTGGTTTGGCATTGTAACGCATATACACCAATTTGAATTAAATGCATGCAGGAACACAATTAAAGCAACCTCCTTGTTTTTAAAAATGATGAATACTGTTCTCTCTTGTATTTTGGGCTCTAAAGGATTCCACTGTAGTTGTTTTTCTCAATAATTCCCCTAATTTCCATTTTCTGACATCACAGTGGTACCAGTACCCTGTTCTAACAGTAGATGGTGCTGCTACTCTATCATGAAAGTGAGTGCAAGAGTTGAAAACAGTGTAGTGGTTACAGGATAGTGTCTCTCTGTTAGTTTTTCGAACATTTGGCCCATCCAACATGTTGCTGTGTATAAAATATCATATAACAAAACATTGCCAACAACACAAACCCAAAGACAAACATCTGTTACGACATTACAGGTATTTCTGTACACTTTCAAACAACATGTATTTATGTGCTAAAAAGAAATGATATATGTCTAAAGTTTATCCTGATAGATGACTTTTAAAGTCGTGGATTCATCCACACCATGGTATTAAATATGTGAACAGCCATCTTTGTCACTGTGAATCACCCATGTGTGAGAATGCACCAGTACATTTGCATTTGAATGAAATCCTTGAGGGAATCCCAGCAGCAACACCCCAGTCGTGATGCCTTCGTAAATTGTTTTAGTATTCTCAGCCATCTAATTAGGTCTCTAGGCCTTGCCCAGTCCTGCACCCGCCTGTCTCACCAGGAAAGCCAATTATACTGCCAACTCTTCCAACCGTATCTAATATCTAAAATCAGATATTTGCTCCGCAGAGCAGAAACTGAGCTCCAGCAACCTCCATGACCTCCAAGTCCTTAAGAACAGCCTTAACAGGTTCACTCACTGACAACTTCTATAGTCTGTAAAAGACGTACAGGTCTTGTCTTGTTAATTTACTGCTGTCCACGGTCATTCAGTAGAAAAGATTTTAAATGATTTAGTGGATTAGATGGAAATTGTACTCATCTACTTGTGATGATACTCAGCTGAATTATTAATTGTCTGGGCTGATACTGATTTAAAATTACATGGTGGGTTTTTAGCATCAGTGGATTGACTGTGATTTTGTGTCATGAACAAGTATCCTCAGTGCTAAGAATTGCAAAGCTTATCATCTTGCACTTTTACTCACAGAGAAAGATAAAAATATGTGATGTAATTTCAGTGTCATTGCAGCGTTAACATAAACCCCAAACTAACTTAAGTGCCATTTCTCCAGAGACAGACATTCAAATTCAAGCATATCCTCCCAAAAATACAAAATAATCCTTTGTTAAGCCGTGCATTAGCAATGCTGAGAGACTTGGAGAACATACTCGGAAAAGGAACGTGTAGAATATGCAGAAACCTATGTCATGGAAACTTCCGCCATGCCTCCTCATCACATTCCCACACAATGAGCTTCTTGTCTGATCTGCAGCGGTTCAGAGAGGTCCTGGCTCCTGGGACGCAGGCCAGGTCCAGCTACCATGATACAACTGGGAGGGAGCCTGCAGACTGTGTCTCAGCTCAGTTTGTCCTTCTGTGAGCCCAGTGGGGGGTGTTATTTACTCAGGTGTGTTGTGGTCAACTGCGGTCATGGACAGAGTGACCGCAGACTGTGGATGGATGGAGATGAGAGAGAAGATCGAGAGGGGTTGTGCTCTGTGTTTTCTACGGCCAGTAATGCAACAAACAGGGCTGCACGATATGCAAAAAAATAATAATATTAAAAAAAAAATCATATTGCAATTATTTGGATAGATATTGCCATATGAGTTGCAATTTAATGGGAATGGTCATTTTTGTATTTTAATTTGCACTGTAAAAATCCAAATATACAATATATGTATATATAAACAATGATAACCTGTTGAGTGGCTGGAAGATTTTGAAATCCACCAGCCACAGTGGCAGGTGGACAAAAAAGTTAATTTCCAACCCTTGTCTGGAATATAATTTGAAGGCCAAGGCATCTCTGTAGCACAGTAATGCTTCATTTATAATAGTATGTTGTGACACATTTTACTTAATCAAAAAAATTGCTCCTGCGATTTAGATATTGCACTTGGCTATTTGGAATTTCTACAATCTTTCGATTCATTTTGCAGCCCTAGCATAGAAGCCGCGTCACGGCACTTACACTCACCATGGACAAAGTATTTTCAGTTGACAGAGACATCCAGATTTAGCTGTCTTCTAGTAGCAAAAGGATGAAACCACCAAGGTTTCAGCAGGTGCCAGACCTTAAATCTAAATCCATGGCCCAGAGCAGAGAGACAGTAGTAGCTGGAGCTCACCCTAAACAGACTCAGGAGCTGCAAATCCACCTTAAGTTTCCAGTGTTGGTGGCAGAAGCCTAATTCAACATCACTGGCCCGTGTGATGTTTCCTCTGGACGCTGTTAATGTGCTCAATGCTGGTAAGAGTTGAGTTTCTGGAGCTTGAGCGTGATGAGTACCCGCCCTGATCCCACAGCCAGACCATAGGGGGAATATTAATGGGGCTGTATATCACAGCACATGATGACACAGTTATGGGTGACCAAGCTGCAGAGCATAAATCAAAGGCAATATTAAAATAGAGAGGGGGAGTGGAGAAAATCAAGGCAGATGACACAAAAACACAGATGGGCCAGGTGAGAGTGCACTCAGTGACGTTCTTTGCAAACAACCCCTATACATGAATGCTCGTTATCAGTCACCCTCGGCTGTGATTGTCGATCTTTCCTCTGATGGAGTCACAATTCAACAGAGGAGTCAATGAGCCACTGCAGGTCGACAAGGCCTCTGTATCTCCAAGAGAGCCAGTGCAGTCTGTGGCCCAGAGAGGCCGTTAAACACATCTGGAATGGAGCAGGATGCAGGTTTTGCACAGGAGGACCTCACGATTTATGACAGGAGGGACAAAACAGGGGTAGGGAGAAAGACAGTGCACTCATGACTGTGGCTTCATACATCAGCACAATGTTGTGTGTGACTGATTGTAAGTGCACCACACGGAAAACCCGACTCCACCCTCTTTATCCCCATTCTCAGCCGTGCAGGAACACCCAAGGGCGATTTCCTTGGCACTGATGAGCATGTGAGGTCATGTGGCTGCAGGCATCAGCCCAATGGGTGCCGGGGAGCAAACAGGCGTGACCGCTGATCTTCTCAGTTCCAGTGAGATCAGACATCAAGTGACCAAATCCTCTGCCAGAGATACCACGGATAAATACTTATTTCCCTTCTCTATGACGACTATCATATCAAATAAAGAAAAACGACTTTGACTTTGGACTCTCTTTTTCCCAGTGCAGACATTAATCCAGACCATTTCCTCTTCCTGCTCTGTCATCAGTTGCACATCTGGGCTATCACAGGCAATGGTCGATTAAGAATATTTGTAAGTCTAATGATTTGATGTGCTCTTTTCAGAATAGCCAGTTTCTTACAATGATGGAAGCAAGTGTTAAAGGGACAGTTCACCGTAAAATCAAACATGCATATTTCTTTTCTAACCTGTCATTCCATTTATCAGTCTAGATTATTGTAGAGATAGATTTTGAGTTGCAGAGTGTTGGAGATATGAGCCGTAGAAATGTCTGCCTTCTCCCTTAATATAATGGAACTACATGCCACTCAGCTTGTGGTGCTAAAATCATCCAAAAAATACATCTTAAAAACTCAATAGCCATGTCTCTTTCCAGAAATCATAACCCGGTTTCTCAAGATAATCCATAGACCTTGTTGTGAGCAGTTTCATGTGGGAACAATTTTCTTTCTACCAAACTACACCCACCAACCATAGCACCGTGCAAAAGGATTCATACATCTACTCACTGACGGGAGGCTTGTGTAAACATTAATGGCATCCTCCTTGTCTGTGCTGTAGTTTTTGCTAGCTCAGGAGTGCTAGGGGAGCTAGCTATAGTGGCCATTTTAACAAACCCAAGTTCCTCGGCCACTTAGTTAACATGTGTTTGCAATTCCTTTTTAGGAAGACCTGAAGTTTTCACATGAGGCAGGAAAAAACCTGAACATAGTTCATTTAAGATTCAAAAACAGCAGGTCAAGTCCTTCTAAATGACATCTCCTCCAGGCCACTACCAACTTGACGTCCTTTTCCTGTATATTCTCATATATTTTACATAATTACATGCTATAACACTGTATAACTATCAAGAACTTAGTACCTACATAGACGTCATGTCGTCTTTCAAGTGCAATGTACCTTTTGTCTTGCACAACAAACGGTCTATGGCACCATAGCTGTCATAAATAGCATATACTTGTATTCTCACAAACAAATAGAGTGCTCCGGGAATAACATTTTTCTGTAGAACGCGGTCACTCTGGTTCCCTCATCAGAAAGCCAGTAGGATTTTCCCATTGGATTTTGCAACGTTGCAGAAAATAAGCTCTGTGGCAAACAAACGTTCATGATAACTGGGACTCATTCCTGGAGCACTCTATAGTAGTAAATATAAACATAATCTAAGCAAAGTCCACTACAATGAACTCTTCAAAATACACAGAAACTATTGCCTCAACTTAAATAATATCAGAGCCTCCACAAAATGTCATACCAACACAGACATTTTTACAAAAAGTAACTATTTGCACAAGTGACTCTTACACAAGCAGTCGATGCTGCGATTGGGGGTGTAGTTCGACAGAAAGAAAAATAGTTCCTACATGAAACTGCTCACAACAAGGTCTGTGGATTATCTTGCATAACCGGGTCATGATTTCCAGAAAGAGACATTAGTGTTGAGTTTTTAAAATGTATTTTTTGGTGCCTCGAGGACCACAAGCTGAGTGCCATCCAGTGCCATTATAATGGAGAGAAGACAGACATCTCTATGGCTGAAAACGATCTCAACTGATAAATAGCACTACAGGTAAGAGAAAAAACATGTATTTCTTTTATTTGGGGGTGAACTGTCCCTTTAATAAGCTTGTGATTTCCTGTCATCAGCAGACGTTGGGAGATTAAATGATAAGATAAAGTGCAGAAAACATCCAACTCTGTTCACACAGTAATATTTTACTCATTAAATCAACAGAGGTGTTTTCTAACGAGCAGCCCAGACCTGGCTTGGTAATCATGTGCCCTGCCTTTCATGATTTCAAAAGAGCAGCGACACAAAAACCGATCTCAGAGTGAGGTGATTTGGTTCATGATTTTCCACAGAATTGTTTTTAACACGTCATTAAAGCCTCAGAGGCAGTCGTGACCTTTCTCTTTTTTGTCAAGGAGGGGGCGAGATCAACTAGATGTCAATGGGATTTGAGGGCTTTGGTCTGCTTTGCAGAGAGAAATCTATTTACATTTCAGATGAAAACATCTCACAGCTGCTAAGCAGAGATGTCAATCTGTGCTTTAATTACATGGTTTGCTTTGTCAGGAGGTGCACTGCGGTGAACTTAACCTGCTCCTTGTCCTCAAACCAGAGCCCTGCATGGATGCTGGAATGCTCCATGTAAAAACACATCTGGATGATGTGATTAATGTGAATAACAGCCATCCATTTACATTACAGAGTAGCACTGGCAGGGCAGAGTGCCGTGGATGCAGGTGTGAGTTTCGAAGGTTACTGCTCCGCTGGGGCTTGTTACACTTAACTTAGATTTGATACTCTCACGGAAACAGGCGCTCAAACCTGGCGCCAATCTCGTGTGCGACTGGCCTCGGCACTGAACACCCCCACCCTGAACAGAGATGGTGGAAAGGAACATTAGAGTGAGAAAGAAAGAAAAAAAAAAGATCTGGTTGATTCGAGAGCTGGAATAACAACAGCCTCACAGAGAACATGTACAACTATTAAATATGTGGAAACTTTCTTGTGGTTGTGGTTTGACCTCCGCGGGCGCGGAATCTTTACAACTTCACTCACACTGACTGAACATGCCGCCATGTCTTTGGATGTGTCTGTCTCTGTCTGCCTTTTTCTGTCTCTCAAGGACATGTGTGAGGGGGTGAAACTGTTGCTCAGTGAAAGCAGACCAAGACAAAAACTATTGTGCAGATTTTCAGGCACAGAAAAATTGAAGAGGTTGTTTAAATGGGACAAACAATATGAACGTGATGACAATATTATTTGTTTGCACTTAATTATGGATGGTCAAATGTGAATAGTGTTTACATCTGACTTTTCAGCCTTGGGACTTGTAGGAACGAGCCTAACACATTTCTCATTAACAGTGACGTTGTTTCACCACTAGATGGCAGTTAGACACTGTAATTTACTTCAGTGTATTCAAGGTCTTCACATGGCAGAACACACAGTGGTGGAAGAAGCACTCATATTCTTTACTTGAGCAACAGTAACAAATATATTTTTATTATGAATGAAAACATCCCATTCAAGGTTTGAAAGTAAAAGCACACACATTTTATCAATGACATGTATATAAAGTATCAAAACTAAAACTACTTGCAGAAATACCTCTTTCAGATACGTATCATTGGATTAATCTCACTGATGCATCAACGTGTGACTGCGTAGGCATTTTAATCTTGTAGTTGGCAGAAACAGAGCTCATTTTAAATACTTTATATACTGTTCAAGATACTCAGCTTGCTTTGCCCAGGGGCCTCTTATGGAAAGTGAGACGGAGCCAGGGGCCAGTTATTAAACAAATATAAATATTTCTCAGTACATATAATAAATCAATTTATTCATTCATTATCTGTGAGTGCTTGTTGTTGTACCTTGTTAAGGGTTGCAAGGGGGCTGGAGCCTATCGCAGCTGACACTATGCGAGAGGCGGGTCACACCCTGGACAGGTTGCCAGATTATCCCAAGGCTGACACACAGAGACAGACAACCATTAGTGCTCACATTCACACCTGCGGGCATTTTATAGAGCCAACAATTAACCTAACGTGCATATCTTTGGACTGTGGGAGGAAGCTGGAGAACCTAGAGAAAACCCGGAATCCAGATCTGAAATCCATCTTGATGTAAGGAAATAGTGCCAATAAGTTTTATTTTGATGCTTTTTATGATTCTGAAAAAAATCCCAATGTGAATCATTTTATATTTATTTTGAATTACCAAATGGTTGGTGGGCCACCCAGTAGGGATGCATGGTATTGGAGTTTTTGCCAATATGATATGCAACAACGCAATTGACCAATAACCTATACCGATGTTGATATATACACCTGATGACCATCAAGTCTCTTCTGTAGTGGAATTAGCACCATGTATGTATGTAATATTCACTCATTGTGCAAATTGAGAGAGAGCATGTTGGGCGGTTTATTTTAAAGCCGATATTGGCCAACACAAATGACGTGCCGATATTATCATACGTTCCTACCACCCAGTGCCCTGTCTCAGGCAAGATTTGGCCTGTGGGCCATAAGTTGAGTGTCATTTCTCTTGAGTAACCAGTATCTACACCTGTCAGATAAATGCAGTGTAGTAAAAAATACAATATGTGACTCTGAAATGTAACCAAGTAGACATGCAAGTGCCTTAAATTGTACTCAAGTAAAATTCTTGGGTATTTTCCACCACTGGAAGTGCAGTGTTTACAGTGAGCACCACTCGGTGAAAAAGCATGTCTTCTCACTTTTTATGGTGAACCTCTCAATTGACATGAACTTGCTAGTTGTACTGGTGGGACAAACATTTCCCTGCTGATCTCCTGTGATATATGCATGTCTGTCTGCCAAGGGCCCCTGAACCAACACTGGATTGTGTGGAGATGTTCAGAGCTTCTTTCCTAATATATGCCTCTCCGTATTGCCCAACAGTCAATCCCTAAGAGGGAGCACATAGATAAAAATGTTTTTCTAGGACAGAAGTGTAAAAAAAGAAAGAAGGTGCAGAGAGAATGGCTTGTAGCAGGGCTGTGGAAGCTCCTTTTACCAAAACAATGTTCATGGTCATCAGCAGTCTCTGACTAAGACCCAAAGCTGATTTGGTTGTGCAGAAAAGTAATAGGAAATGTTCTAAAGGAAGATACTGTGGTTAGACATGCTTGGAGGAAATCTACTATTCCTGTGTGTGACCACAAAGAAAGAAACAAGAATTAGGCAATTGAAGGTCAGTTAATTTCCATGTTTTGTCTTCATGTTTTTGAATCTAAAAGGCAAGAGCTTAAGAAGTAAGACAATATTTTAGGATCAGGAAAAATACCACACTCTCTGTGCCAGTATGTAGCTGACATTTGCTGTGTTAGTTTTTGGCTGTAAAGACAACGTGACAATATACAATGTGCACTTTGCTTTGTGTCCTCAGGTGTCTGAACATGAAAATTGTATGTGGGAAAAATGCTTCTAATGATTCATAACAGGAAATGTTTAAGATCTTATCCTGTGAAAACACCTGAACAAAAATCATTCAAAACATTCTCTCATCTCCACTCTGAGCATTCCTCTGATCGTTTCTCTTGTGTTTCCAAAAAGCACTCAATCATGTGCAGGGGGGGTTTCAACAAATGTGACAATAAGGACACTGACACGTGTCAGCACAAACTAACACGTGTTGCCAGTAGGAGAAAATGTTTTGTCACAGTAAACAGCATTGCCATGACACATCCTCATCTCTTTTTCTTTACTTGTTATTGTCAAAAGCAATGACCTGCCTAATAAAGAACTCGTTCGATGTCTCAGGTTGTCGGTTGCTCTCAGAGATGTTGGGTTCAGATCATTCAATAGCTTCAATACGGCTATTACAGCTTGTATGATATGAATACATCTGTATAAAATTATCATAAAGTTAGATTTTGTTTTATAAACCAGGGAGCTTCAGTCCATGGTTTCTACCTTTACAGCTGATATAGTTTCAGCTCTGGAAATTACAGAATATACTGTGCAAGATTTCTTCGTAGATGGTATGGAACAGTAAATAACAGCCATCCACACACAAGTGACAATTTGAGGAACATCTCCATCAAGAGTGTTTATACTGACAGTAAAAAGCAGCGGTCTGAGTTAAAACTTGAGGACAGTCTGGAATTGTCAAGATAAATATAATATTGCAATACAGCACTACTGACAAGCCAACCACATGGGATGGTGGACAACCGCAACAAACAGGTTTTTTTTCTCCTCTCATGGGAGCGCTGCGTATTTACACTCTGCTTCAAATGCCAGCAGCGTGACGGTGTTGAGTGTCTACTCTGCGCTGACTGAGCACTGCATGTTTTGCTGTTTTGTTTTGTTTTTTATGGTTGCATTGAAAACTATTCAACTTTGGGTGAAACCACTATATTTTCATCCCAACTTGTTAAATTTTGCTGCTTTGGCGGTGCATTCACGTCTACATATAAGCACTGTGTGTCAATTCATGCCTTTTCTAAATGCACTTCCATTTTCACAGGAAATTTACAGTTTCTGCTCATAAGATGAGTACAGTGTTTTTCAAAATAAACTTATAACAACAGTCAAACACCTCATATTTACATTTATTTCCTTACGCAACACAAGCACGTGGTTAGGTTTAGGTAACGAAAGTACGCTGTGAAGTTTAGAGTAAAACATCATGGCTTGGCTCAACATTTATACGGGAAGCGAACATTGGGCTCCCCTGTGACAGTCCAGGGGTATATTGGACCCATCCACCACCCCTCCTGCCCTCTCTGTAGGGCTTTCTGGCTTCTTATATTGTGTTGTTACTGGCAACATTTCAAACTGATGCCATCTAGCAGCATATCATACTGCTGCAACAGGTGACGTTAGCCTACATTATGAACTGGCCCCACCTGTCTGCGTATAATATTGTTGCACAAGTGGCGTCCGGCCTACTGGTGGTGTATCACACCACTGTGAAAGGTTCTGACAGGTGGTCTTACAATCTGATGCCGCCTGGTGGTGTACCATAGCACTGCAAAAGGTGGCTTTTTGGTATGTCTGACGCCAAAATCTTGAACAAAGTGGCAGTATTTTGGAGAGTTCAGAAGGAGAAAGGGCTGATAAAATGCTGCGGCTGCTTGTCAAAGCCACCTTTTATCCAGTGGTCCAATCACAGTGGGGAAGAGGCGGGACATATACCACAAAGACCAACCATCACGTTGCTGAACAACAACACTGAGGGGAAATTAAAACTGAATTCCCACAGACCAGCGGGCCTGTCCTCTCTCCCTACGTGCTCCAGCCTTCCCTTCATCCAGAGTAGTAAAATATCGTGCCAACATTTTACTTCCACAGATGTTCTGTATCAGAGCAACAAGTTGCAACCAAAGCATCTGTGTTCTGCATTTACCAATATACAAGCATTTAATGTTTTAAAACAGTGACGTCTTTGTCATTTGAAAAGCAAAAATAATAGCCTAACAATAAGCTTATTTACAAAGTACTAAACTTATGATACACAAAGTAATTTGCAAAAACGACAAAAAATGACATTCCACCCAGGTTTGTTGTGCATGTTATAAATATAAGTGATAAGTCCCATGAAAAAGTAACCACTAATCATTCATTCGATCATTCCTTTATAAGCGAAGCGTGGTGGAATTCTTATTGCTGCTCTTAAACTCCACATATATTGGAAAAATACGAGTGATTCTTCAGTAATAACTACATAAACAAATACCAATATGTCCAAGCTGATTAGCAGATTCCCGTTCATGCTTGTGTTTCTCATGGGCACTGTAAAGCCATTATTCCCATAAGACCATGCTCCTTTTTTGGTCAGCTAAACCTCAAGTGGTATTTCTGTCAAACATGGTCCCCTTCTTAGTTTCTCCCACAAAGCAGCCCATCATATTCCCTGCAAGTCTGACTCACTGACATGCCATACTGTAAAACTTAAGAGAGCTGAAGTTCTCAGGAAGGCCTGGTTTGTTTACTTGGACTTTCTTATTTATAAGTCTCAAATTGTGTTAAGGACGTTGTTTATTGATGTCTGTTCAGTTCTTGACTCTGTGGACTTCACTGGTATCAGATGGCGGGTTACCAGAGGAATAAGACTGCTGGCACTTCACCCAGCTGTTTTGAGGCTAACTAGACAATAAGAAAATAAACCTAGAGAATCTCACATTAATAAATTTGAATTTCAAAAAACCTTGTGCAAACCTTGTGCATGGACTTTATGTGAGTTGAAAGTGTATGTAGAGGCAAAGTTGCTTGCATAAAAAGAGGACACTTGTCCCTGACACTTTGTCAGAGACATCATCTTGTTTACCAACACAGTTGCCTTTCTGAACATCATGTCTCATTCTTGGTATCATAGTGAAAAGTAGATGGGTCAAATCTCATCTGCTGTTGACATGCTTACATCAAGAAGCAGTCAGTTAGGTGATGGTTTGAAAACTAGATCAAGGAAAACAGTGTTCAGTGTGTGAAGGTAAGGAGGGCATCTGGGAAATGTTCCAGTTAGGACTACATGAAGTCAGATACCTGCTATCACAATATTAACTATAATACATAAGACATTAGTTTAAATATTACACAATTGCTGCAGACAAAGGTTTTGGGGTAGCTTTAGTCTGAAATTTAAGATGACATCCATTATTGCTCATCACTATGTTTCGCACTAATATAGTGTGTTTAACATCAGTACTGATATCATGAAATGTCTTTTGGGATGTTTCTGAGGGACTGTGGATAGAAAAGGGGCTCATAGTGACACCAGTACAGATGACTTGTCTATTTGGCATGGGAGTCCACAGGGACTAACTGGAAGTTACTGAGCCCTCCTCCCTGTGGGGACTTTGCAAAGGAATTTACATCAAAACTCTATTTTTAGAGCACTGCTTCGATAATTAGGGAGAAACAGCTGACTTATTTTGGTCTTTTTCCGATTCACACCAAAATAGCTGTGACTCAAGGACTGACGATGATGTTACACTGTTGTATTTGGTAAAACATTGTATACATGCTTCATTTCTTTGGAGCTGAGCTGCAAATAAGCGTGGCTACTATAATCTCCTTTAACTCTTAAACTGTTTAATTTTAGAGTAAGCTAAGAGATATGTCAGTCTGGTCCAGTTACAGTCCATCTGCACAGCCTCAAAACCATACGCAATGAGACGGACAACGAGACAAAGAATTATGATAGTATGAAACTAGAATTACCAACTCATGGTTTGCCTCCACAAAGCAGTCAAGTTACAGTTTACATCCATGTCTGTCCAGACTCATATGTAGCCTTGACAGTTGACAATGCTTCAAATGTTGCTGCAAAGAAGCTACAAATTCTAAAGGAAGGATTTTTTACACAATCTTAAACCCAACAACACACAATATCTATACAATCAGCACAGTTTCAGGGTGTTCACACAAGGTAAGTGTCACAGAGTCAGTATTTGACCAAATGTCTCCCCTTCTGTTCCTGAGTTACAGTGCTGAATAATGGCCAGAAAAGTGTTTTCGCAGAACATTATGATGTCACTGTATCGTTAACCTTTGACCTTTTGGATATAGAATTTCAGCACTGCATTATTTTACCCTATTAGACATTTCCGTGAAAGTTTGTCAAAATTAGCATATTGTTGAGTTATGTCCAAAAATGTGTTTCGTTAGGTCACAATCATCTTTGAGCAACAAATTCTGACCAGTTCATCCTTAAGATCAAGAGAACCTTTGTGCCGAATTTGAAGAAATTCCCTCAAGCTGTTCTTGAGAATGAGACACGCGTACATACATACATACGTACATATATACGTACATACGGATGACCTGACAACATAATGCCTCCAGCCACAGCTGTCACAAGCGCAGAGGCATAAAAAATGAAAAAAAAAAAACAACAACCAGACAGCTAGAAATAAAAGAACCATAGAGGCTGCACAAATCAAATCAAGATAAAGCTAGGGCTTCCCCTGACCAAGAATTCCCTCGTCAACCAATATGTAGGTCATTTAGGACCATTAGTCGACTAGTTGCCCGCATGTTTACGCTATTGATTTAATTATTAAATTATATATATTGGGCAGGGCAACACAAGGGTTTGAGTTGAAGGTGTGAGAAAGAATAGTATCAGTAACATTGTTAACACTGTGCTACATTACAGAGAAATACAAACCGTACTAATGAACCTTCATTAATATAGGCCTATATTTTATCTACAAGTGCACGTCACACACTGAGCGAGCCGCCTGTTAATGACGCTGTGGGCTAATGGGCATGTAGCTACTTCCACGTTTCACATGATACGTCATGTTTGTAGTTGACCGATGAAGATGAGTTTACATATCACCTTGGGTTGGTCCTTCACCTTCTCAAAATGATCCCACACTTTGGAATACCTGCCCGACATGTTATTAACTAGCCTGTGGAATAACCACATGTACCAGCCCTGGAAATGAACATGACTCCTGTCTGACTGCTGAGCGTGGACACTTCCTATGCCTGTCCTTTCTAATCAAATCCCCACATAGTCCACTCATATAGGTTTTGATTTCTTTTGACAAGGCGAAGCTCCTAACAGAGTTTCACATTTTTGGGGGTTTTTTTTTCTGCGACTAAGTGAAATCTTTCCAACTAAAGACCTTTCTGTCTTAAATCTCAAACCAGCATTTAAAATTATATTTATTAATACATTGAAAAGAGGCAACAAAATTAGCTGTTCTAAAGAGAAAGCTGAACATAGGTCCACAGTATTAAAAGAAAAGAATAAAGAGGAAAAAACGGCTTCATGAATTTAATAAAACACTGTAGTTCAAGGTTCATTCAAATTTAAATAGGCCTACTTTTAAAGCAAAATGGTTGGAGTGATATTGTGTCTGCAAGTTTTTTTCAGAGGACCTCTGTGTCCTCCGGTTAAGTACAACAATAAAGAGGTTGCACTGATTTGAAAGTCTGCTGGTTACTTTATTTCCCAGACATGGCCTTGTTCAAAAATAGAAGTGACATCTAACAAATCTAGACACTGTCTCATTGTTGTTGATAAAGTTTTATGTTACATCACATCGCTGACACACATCATATCTATAGTTTCTGGGAAGACGCTGAAGGTCTCCCAGAATGTTGTGATTACCGCAACACTGTCATTATTTTGCAACAAATTGTGTGTGCCCCTAGGTGTGTTTGAGCGTGGGTGAGTGTTTATCCTTCTGAACAGCTCTCAGTGGGAGATGAAGTGTTTCTGAGAAGTGCCTGGGATCTTTCCATAGAAACAGTATGAGAGGTCAGTATCATGCTCATGACCACCTGTGGGTTTTCACTGTGATTTCATTTCTAAATCTTACCATAAATTACAGGAAAACAGGTTCAACCTCAGTCACCCCTCGCCCTGTTGCGCCTCAGACCATACTAAACAATGATTTGATAACCACAGTGGGAAACCCTGCGATCATCACAGTCCCACTCCTGCCACAAGTGCCTTCTTTATTAATATTAAATTATGATTGCCACTCATGCCACATGGTGCTGAATATAGGTGGCACCCAGAGGCAAAATCTAGCAAGCGAAAATATACTAAACTCCCCGAGTCATTGTACAGCAGTGGCCCATATAAGCATTATATTAATATCTTTAATGATACATCACATGCATACAGCATCCTGAATATGCTTTTATGGGCATCTGATGTTGAATTTATATTTCAGGAAAGACTGAAACTCCTGTTACTGCAAAAACAATTAGGGATACATCGTGTTGCCACTATTACTGTCTAAATGTTTTGATGTTCAGTGACTCAATTAAAAGGGTTGTATGAGTCATATGAGGGTACATAAGTGCACAACAATAGCGCTACAGTAAATACCACAAGCAAAGCAACCAGCATGCCACATAAACTGAGAGCTCCCAGTAATTGTCCTGCTAACAACAAAGAGACTGATCATTTAAAGAAAATATTGAGATTTGCTTAAAATGAAAGAGTTGCTGCTTTACATATATTGTTACTGTACACACTTCAAACATGTGTGAAAAAGCTACAGACGAAAGCACAGAAGGTCACTTGGTACATCCCAAAGGTCCACATGTTCAGATGTAATCTGATTGGATTTCAGCTTTTGGATTGGATCAAATCTTAAAAATCAGGTGTTCAAAAGAAAAAAAAAGAAATCTGAAATCGGATGAGATCTCATAATCCAGTCTTGATTTTGATCCGGATCAAACCTTCAGTGTGTGCTGTACAAAACTTTTTAGTAGGACTGGGAACCCTTTGATCCAAAAAAATCAGGACTGTCCTGACCCCAGCAGAAGTGTGGATTCAGGAACATGTATTCATGCATTCATTCATTTTCCGTGACCATTTATCCTAGTACAGGGTTGCAAGGAGGCTGGTACACCTTAGACAGGTTGGCAAACTATCACAGAGACAGACAACCAATAATGCTAACATTCACACCTAAAGGAAATTTTCAGTCATCAATTAACCTGACCTGACAAGAACACGCAAACTCCACACAGAACGGCCCCAGCCGGCCAGTGGATTTGAACCTGCAATTTTTTTGCTGTGTGGCAATAGTGCTAACGAATATATACACAAATGTATATACGGTTATTTAAAATTTGAACTTGATTTGTTTAACCGTTAAATCACTTATATTTAAATAAGTAATGAAGGTACCTGTTGTGCGATACATGCGTAAAATTACACAAAGTCTTTTCAGTTGTGTGACAAATATGACAATATTTTATCTCATCCACTCACAAACAACTGTTGTCCCTCCCTCCATTGTCTAAAATTGAGGAACTAACTGTCCCTTAAATAAATGTTTAAGGTCAGTTCTCTGTTTTATTAACTATTGCCCATATAGTCGAAAGATTAATGTTCCAAAAAGCTTGAGACATAGAGATCTGATATAAATGAGGACATTTACTGAGCAGATTATGAAACCGCTTGTTTTAAGGCCCAGACTTGGCCTATACATACAAAGTTAAGGTTTTTAAAACACAAATGGTTAATGCAAATTTATTTTACACTGAGCAGGTTAAATCAAATATTCCACTATACTCCAGATATTTGTGTGAAGTGTAAAGAGAAAAGAGGTACATTCATTTTTCTGTTTCTGGTGCTGTTTAGGGTGACAGCCTCTTAGAGTTGCTCTTCGTCATCTTGTGTCTTTTATTACTGTAAACGTCAGTTGTTGTTACTGTATTTTGTGTTACTGTAATTGAACAATCTGTGGCACATCCTTTGGGATTTATTTATCCTTCGGGATACATAAAGCTCTATTGAACTGAATTGAATTGAGCCTCGGGGCAGACCCAGAACATGCTGGAGGGATAACGTATCTCATCTGGTCTGGGAACGCCTTGGGGTCCCCCAGGAGTTGCTGGGAAAACATTGCTGGGGAGAGGGACGTCTGGGGTGCTTTGCTTGGCCTGCTACCCCCGCAATCCAGCCCTGGATAGGCGGATGAAAATGGACGGATGAAACAATTGATTGATTATGGGAGTGTACAAAGCTACGACATTTCTGGAAGTGGGGTTGGACATAAACATGTTGTAGGAACGGAAAGTCCTTTACGACCAAACTCTATGTGATGGGAATATACCCTGAGGACTTTGTTGGGACTCTGCAGCATTGCTCAATGAAATTTGCAAGCTCGAAGGATAATCGCACTCTATGGGTATACCATCAACCGGCATGTGGACAAGGAAACTGGCAGCCTGTCTAGCTTTGGAGAGACTAACTAATATTGTAAAAGGGAAAGACAAAAACTTTGTTCACTTGTGGAGCCTCTATATAGAGTTTTTGGAAACTCAGTATTTTGAATGATTTGAAATTGTATGGAAATTACTGCTGTATTTTTTAAAATATATTTGTTTGTCAATTATTCTGCTAGAGTTGGGGACATGCACACACATTTTGTTAAATTGTTAATCTGTACAACAACAAAAATTACGCACATTCTGCGCACATTGCATTGCTGCTGCAAATGGCTACAGATGTTTCACTAAAAACAGTAGTGTAGATTCACAAACTGGGTGAGTGTCACTTTACACGCACACTAGCAAATAGAAACTAGGTGAACACAATCTTTTGACAACATGATTGGTATCCAGCACATAACAACCACTTTCACTAGGCAACCACCACTATAACTGGAATGGCACCACTGACATGTTTACTGTGCTGTGCCAAACTATAACTGCACTAACAGTCAACATGTCTTACAGGACAGGAGCTGGCACACACGTTCACCATGACACATGTTGTCAAAACAATTCACAGCTGGTTTGTTAAAGGAAAATATACTCACCGGTCACAGAAGAGCACTGGTTTTATAACCGTGCGCAGTCATGGTCTCAATGTCCAGTAGCTGATGGCCAGTAGAGCCAGATAGCTGGTTTTCGCCTCACCACACCTGCTCCTCAGGTGTGTTAAGCCACCGTAGGCACGCAAAACTAGCTTAATGTGACAGATCATGTTGAAGGAAATATACAACAACTTCAATACGTCAATGAAAGCATCCACGTATGGCCTTGATGACTTGTCACGCATGGCGTCCACAGTACTTCCAGTATGTTCTTCAGTTCTTTCAATATGGCGCTTAGCTCGGCGAGGCTCGTAGACAGATGACCGTCGCTTACTCCTTGCCGTTGGGACATTCCTCTGTACCACAGTTACCTTATAAACTTGCTCGTTTTAACGGAACAGCAAATCCATCCATAACACAGCTGTTTCCACATGACAACGGCGCAAATAACTTTTCTTTTTACTCTCGGCTAACGTGTAGTTCAGCTAATTCATCCTCACTTGGCTGGTACCGGTACAGATAAACGTCTGACGCACGAGCTTAGAGCAACCAATCAAAAGACGGGGTCAACCGGGGCCAAATTTTCACGATCTTAGTACAATTATTCATTTTTTAATATTAATTCAACTATTTTGATTCACTTCAATGCAATCGAATGATTAAAAAAATAATTCAATTAAAAAATAAAAAATAAAAAAGGGACATTTTCAGGGGCTTTTTAAGAGGTCGAGCTCGAGCGCCTCCTCGCGGCCGCCAATGGCCGCCGTGCCTGAATTTAACGCAGCAGGTTTTTCTCCAGTCAACATACCGGGGCCATTCTGCCGTCCCAAGGACATTACATTCATAAATATGAATGAAAAGTATCTGTTTATTACATTATATTACCAAGCAAAATGTCCTTCAAGTTGTCCAATTTGCAATTTGAAGATACATCATGTAAAACCTTTATAAAACCACCTAGAACACCAATAAAGAGAGAATTTTAGCCTATACCCACATAGAATACAGCATAATGATTAGAATCTTTAATGTTTTGTATATTATGTGACTCAATTTTCAATTTAGAAATACATATTATATTAGTTAATATTTCAGTCATGTCAGGTTTTCACTCAGTCCTGATCCTGTTACCCTGACACATTTCCCCCTCTAAAAATTTGGGCAAATGAGGAGTCACATAATCAACAGGAAGTAGCATCATTTGAGTCTCCTGAAGACAAAAGCAAATTCTCTCGCACTGTTTTCTGTATTTTTGATAATATTATAAGTATGACTTGAGGATTTCAATCTCAGTATACAGACCTAAATTATTTCTCAGATGTTATTATGTTGTTGTTTTTTCAAAGACAGTTATAGTTAACCACTTGAAGGTTAGCATTCAAGCCATGTGGCTACATTTCATGTATTTGCTAATACTATGCTAAAAACTCAGTCGTATTACGTTTGGTCCTGTTAATCATATAAACAATCTTGAATTGAGAAACCTATTGACATAAATAAATAAAATAACCTGAGGGTGACCATTACACCTTTTGCTCCCATTCCTGTCCAAAGTATTGGAGAAAATGGTCTACTCACAGCTTGTGTCCCAACTAGCTAACAACAACATCATGGAGACATTTCAGTCAGGTTTTAAGGCTCGACACAGCACAAAGTCTGCCCTACTCAAAGTGTCAAATGACCTACTGCTGTCTTTAGATAAAGGTAAATGTACCATTCTAATACTATGAGACCTCAGTGCTGCCTTTGACACTGTCGATCATTGCATATTATTGAACCGTCTTCAAGAACTGGTAGGCATCCAGGGAACCGCTCTCAAGTGGTTTGCCTCCTGTTTATCAGACAGGTCCTTTTCTGTTAAGACTGGTGGCCTCTCCTCCTCATCTGCCCGTATCACTTGTGGTGTACCTCAAGGTTCCATCTTAGGGCCCATCTTATTTGCACTGTACATGCTCCCATTAGGTTCCATTTTCCACCAGCACAAAGTCTCTTTTCACTGTTATGTCGACATCACACAAATCTATCTTCCGTTAAACCCCAGAGATTCCAGCTCCATCACATCCCTCCTGAACTGCCTCTAGGATGTGAAATCCCGGATGGCTACAAACTATCTTTAGTTGAACAATAGCAAAACAGAGGTTATTGTTTTTGGTCCCCCCAACAACACAAGGTGTGCCAGAAAAAGAGATAACATTTAACCAGTGCTAGCATCCCTGCAGTGGCTACCCATCAAATACAGGATTGATTTTAAGGTTCTTTTATTTGTTTTTAAAGCAATAAGTGGGCTGGCACCCCAATATATTGCTGAACTCCTCTGCCACTACTCTAGCTCTTGATCCCTCAGATCCTCTGAACCTTGTCTTTTAACCATTCTGCGTTCGAGGCTGGTGGGTAAGGGAAACTGTGCCTTTACAGTCGCTGCTCCAAAGCTCTGGAGTAGCCTTCCACTCTCAATCAAATGCTCCCTTCCATTGACACTTTTAAGACAAATCTTAAAATGCACTTGTTTTCAATGGGCTTTGGTTGTTTGCAGTGGTTTTAACATTTTAGTATTTTATGATTTCTTCATGTTTGTAATTTTCAAGGGTTTACATTCTGTTTTATATTTGTGTGTCATTCTTTTATTCTGTACAGCACTTTGGTCAACTGCAGTTGTTTTTAAATGTGCTATATAAATAAACAAATCAATTTGATTTGATTTGAATAGTTACACGTGTGTGTTATCAGATACGGTGCTGTAAAAAGATTAAAAAATGAAGTTTCAACATGCAGATGGCATCAATTCAGCGGAATGTTCCACCTCATGACTCATGAGCGCTCAGCATACTTGTTGTTCTGCTTAATGTCTTCATCACTACTATGCTTCTTCAGTTTCTCACTGAGAGCAGTGTTTTGACAGACAGTTAAGCTTATGAGAAGTGATCCTGGTAGCTGCCATGGTTACTTATTGCTTTCATCTCCCCCTTGTTTTGGTATTCAGAGAATAAATGTTCAAATTATCTTGATGAAAATGTCTTTACTCTGAGATCCAAAAGCAAGAGGAACATCAGGCTCCACTGTCTAAAAAGATATACTTTATGATTTGCCTCATGCCGCAATAAAATGTTGCAGCAAACAGTAACATAACATACAGTCCTGGATGGTTATCTGGGAATGTGATGCTGTTTATGACCATCCTGCATTAGAGGAAATATGCTCAAGTGGCACAGTACGTAGCACTTGCCACACAGCAGGATATATCTACAACTAGGAAATCACTAAAGAAATACAAATAGAAGCTGAAGGTGGCTGCTAAGAAAGAAAAAAAATAGTTAATACTAACATAGTTGAGATGCAAATTGAAACTATAATATTATTTTACTACATCATTCAAATCTTTTGATGCTTTACAGAGGCAAACCTCTGCATGTTCCTCAAGTACAACACAAATGACTCAACACACGAATGCTCTAACAGTCTCCTGTGTTTCCTTGATGGCTGCAGCCTCAGTGAGAGCTGGCTGAGAGCTGCAGTACAAAACACAGGGGAAGAGAAGGGAAAGGGTGGAGGTATCGACACAGCAAAGACTGTGCCAGACTCCTGGCAGCCGCTGTATTTTTCTCCTGAGGGATTAGCTGAGGTTTCAGGGTGACTGAGAGGACACAAAGCTGATAGCTGTAAAGATGGACGTGTTGTCTAATTTTCAGTGAAAACCAAAACAAACAGGAAGTTTCTCTTAGACTGGGATATATTCTGGACAGACTTGGATGCTGTCGAGGTGACAAGTAGTCCTGATAGTCTTTCTTTCTCTTCTTACAGAGAAACTGTGGTATTTTATTTAATATTCTTCAGGGAACATCTTTGTTTTCAAAGTTGTTGTCAGAATGTTCTCATTCAAGATGAACATGCAGTGACATGATTAAATTAATGTCCCAGTTCCATACAAAGTACTCATTCTTTGAGTCTTCAAACTGGTATAATTGACAGAACAAGATGTACTCAAAAAAGTCAGTGTGCTTTCTAAAATAAGCCTGATTTTTGAGTCGATTGATGCTATTACCTCACAATGCAATGCATAATAGAAATGAAAGGGCTGCTCACAGATGAAAAGAACATTTTGTTGCCACCAAAGGAAAAAAAAATCTTTGAAGAAAACAGTTTAATGTCTGCCTGTGAGGTTTCTTTGCCAGTAGTGGTTAATAAAGTATTGAAATCTCTCACTTAAAGGGGCAGTTCACCCAAAAATCAAAAATACATGTTTCTACTTTTACCTGTGCTGCTATTTATCAGTCTAAACTGTTTCTGTGTGAGTTGCAGAGTGTTGGTAGATACTGGCTGTAGAGATGTCTGCCTTCTCTCTTTAATATGATAGAGCTAGATGGCACTTTTTTGGCGCTTTGAGCATCACAAGCTGAGTGCCATGTATTTCTATTACATTGGAGAAAAGGCAGACATCTCTACGGCCAATATTTCCAACATTCTGCAACTCACACCAAAACAACCTAGCTTGATAAATAACTTCACAGATAAGAGGGAAAATAGGTAATTTTGATTTTGTGAGTAAAGTGGTCATACTACATTATAAAAATACCTCACGACAAGAAAAAGTCCTGCAGTCATGATTTTCCCCACACCTGCAATAACAATCTTCTTATCAATCTTACTTCAGCTGAAATGTCAGCGCTCCAACACATGGATGGTCCTCCATATGTCTGATAAAAGATTACAGATGGAGTCTCATAATGAAGTTAAAACTGGGAAGAGGGAGAATAGGGACACCTCTAGTTTACTGATAACTTTTATGAGAACAGGAACAAAGCCAGTCTCTCATACCCAGATGAAGTGTGTGCAAGGACACAGTTCAATTCAGGTCAGGCTAAAACGTACACATCCAAAGGATGCAGAATACTCTTTAAACAGCAGGATATTATGTCTTTATATGGAGATGAAGAGCTGCTAATTAAACCTCCTAAATAAACGTCAAAATGTTTTGTCCTAATAGGGGAACATGAATGTATCAAATTTCCTTGCAATCCATCTAAATGAAGCTCAGTGAAAGTTCAATCAGGAAGGCTTTCTTTGTGCTCATCCGTTCACAATTCTCTCCCTCCCACTCCCACTGCTTATGGGTGTTCACTGTTCTAGTTATCCAATCAAACTTTGCCACGATCCCTGTCAGCCAATCAGGATGCTACTGCAATATTTTAAATATGCTCTCTCCTCTGCTGCTGTCAGTTGTTATTTTAGGCAGAATTGTCGTCCTCCTCAACCCGTTCACCGCCAGCCATTGTATCCAGAGTCCAGAAAGAGCTCAACAAGGGCTCATTCCTCTACTCATCCAGATCATCAGCACTTCTCCATCATTATCTCATCTCATCTTCACCACGTCTAACACCACCAGTACCTAATTTCTGGGTTCCCTGTTCGACTATGGCTTTAACATCCTCCTTAAGTCATACCATCTTGATGGGGTCTAATCGCCAAAGACTTTTCACATTTTTCATTCTTATGTGCACATGCTAATAAATATTCTTTTCACTATAAAAATGAGTCTCTCCTGATTCAAAGCTATAGCAATATTTCTCTAAAGACACACAAAATTGATCTGGTAGATGAAAAACTATTTCACTGGATAAGGGAAAAATTTGACCACATCCATAGGACTGACCCTCTGAGGATCATGAATGCTGATTAATTGTGATGGCAATCCATCCAAAAGTAGTTGAAATATTTCAGTCTGGAGCAAAGTGTTGAACTGACCAACTGACACTGCTACATTAACACTGATAGCATGGCTAACAATGAGGCTAAGAAGCCGTTGTGTCTGAGGTTCATCCTCCCACTCTGTAAATAACAGGAAGCAGCAGTGAAATAAAAACCAACACTTCAGCAAGGTAGTTGAGCGTTATTTTATTGAACAGAAAAAAACTCAAAATGAGTGTGTTAAAGTGTGGTTCTTCATGTTAAAGCATTTAAGCTCATCACTAATAAAGTGCACTTTCAGTTTACAACCAAATGGAGACTCAGATTTATCTCCCCTTTCCCTCCCACGAGCTCAATCAGATCCCACCTGGTGCAGGACTTCCTGCACCGGAGCTCTCCTAGGTAGATCACTATCACAGTAAGATATATCAGACCAAGTGCAACGACTGAGCGTCTCAGTGAGGGTGAGTGCATAAGTGTTAATGGAAGATCAGCGCGTAAAGAGTCTCTCATCCGGGTCTAAAATGTGTCAGACTAAACCTGCTACTGTTTTCTATCCTGGCTCAGTTCAACCCAGAAAAAAAGCAATAAAATGACAGATGGTGACTTCTGCATGAATCTGATTGATTATGTACTTGAGTGATTGTAAAAGAGCACAGTATTTCTTACCAGGGTTTCATTAACGGTCAGCGTTAAGCTAAAATCTTTGCCATGAGTGTCTTTACATTTTAAGATCTTCACTTTAAAAAAATACTTTTTTTCCTATTTCCAGAAGTGTTTTTTCTACATAATATATATGTACAGTTGTATCTTTACAAAGAAAATAATGTTCTGTTAAAGACTGTTTGCAAGGTCGGTATCGACTCCAGTTTGGCACGTATTCCTCGTGACTCCACCCAGTAACAGACGAAATGGAAGAGACAGCAGAAACAAGTGCATTCAACACCCAGACTTTCACTATTTTCACTTCAAATTCTGCCTCTCCTGATTAGACACAGACACTACGCTAGCAAATTCATCCTATTCCTACCTCTTACTTATAATGAAATGCAACTGAAATGGTAATTCCGCTGATGTGCAGCAAATAGGAATGTCATTCACATGAAAACAAGTTGTCTGATGACGCACTATTCTACAGGGGCACGGCCACAAACCCTGGGGAATGGGCCAAAGAGAAAAACATCTACAGTACATGGGATGAATCAACACTGAAGCTCTAATTTGACTTCTATGGGGATTTAGAAATGTGCTACATATGACACACACAATTTACGTCATTAAAGTCAGAGACAAACCAAGAGAAAAATACTAAGCTAAACATGGGAATGAAAACAGAAAGAAAAGACACTGCTGGGTAAAGATTGAAAAAAAAAAAGATGGATGAAGGAACACTGTAGCTAACATTCCAGCAGGTAGTGTGCATTGCACAAGGTGAATGGGAGCATGTATCACAAGCATACAAATACACAGCACTGGGAAACAAATCAGTTGTTAAGAAACACATCTACAACTAACATCTAACTGTACTTCATATTAGTCTCACTGGGAACTTCCACATTGGATAACTTCACCTCTTATTGCACTTATTTTCACTTTTTATGTCAGTCAAAAAATTGGGCAGTTGTTGGTTATTTCACTTGCATCATGTTAATCCATCTTATCTTTTTATTTAAAAGAGCAGTGTGTAAGATTAGGGGGAATTAGTGGCATGTAGCAGTGAATATTACAGATTGCAAACAGCTGAAATTTCTCCCAGTTTGAATTCATTCGGTGTTTATTGTTCAGGAGGTTTTTCCTGGGAGCTGAATGATCCACAGAGGTCTCTTCCTCTCCAAAACAAAAGTACTCAAGTGATTTAAACTTGAAAAACACTGAATACACATAACAAAGCAATGTTTCTGCGACCCTGGACAGCATGTCACAGACGGGCTGCTAGCTCAGCACCGACTAATGTGCGCTCACCTTTTGTTTCTGATAACTAAAAATCCAGGGGCCGTATTCACAGAGAGAGCTCCTAACTTAGCCTAAAAGTTTTTAGTAACGAGTCTTAGCTTAGGAGTGATTTAGGAAAGTTCTCGGAGCAACTCTGGGCAAGGATGGGACATAAACTTGTTTCTTAGTGAGGAGGTGTGGTTGAACCTGTTGCCAGGTATGACTGATTTCTTTAACAGGTGTGATTGGTTGTCAGAGACACGCCCTTTTGTGAGCCTTCAAGGTATGGACAACCAGTAGAAATGAAGCGAACTGCATCACAATATGAGACTTTGAAAGTTTTGTCAAACACAAGTCATCACTGCTGCACTGTTGCATTTTTCCAAATATCTGAGTGTTGTGATCATTTTATTTCTGGCGTTACAGCATATAGCGTTACTGCATTGGGTGGGAAATGTGTGCGTATCCCTCATGAGATAGACCACAAACATTACTCCTGCACGATCGTATCTGTAGTATTTACTCACTGCCGTTCATTCTTTGGAGAACACTTCTCTGACCTCTTTGTCTTTCTGCCATTTTCTCCTCTGATTAAGAAACTCTTTAGCCTCTTAAAAGTCCTCCTCCCTGCTCCTGACACTTTTTCACCTTAGGAGCTCTTTTAAGGGCTAAGATGGTTTGTGAATAACTTTTATCTTTACCAGGATCTAGTCTTAACTTTAAGGGAAAATTCTTAAAAAAAACAAAGTCACAATTCTAAGAATTTTTATAGAATTTTGTCACCTCACTAGGAACAACTCTTTGTACTAGAAAGCTTTGTGAATACGGCCCCAGATGTTCAGGAGGTTTTTACCGGGAGCCAAATTACCCCCAGAGGTCTCCTCCTCTCTAAAACAAAACAGACACAGTGATTTAAACCCATATAAAATACTAATAAAGCAGTTTCATGTTAAAAAAAAAAGTGTGTTTTTCAAACACTGTCATCGTGGAGGAGGCCGATGCAAAATCGTGAATGGCCCTATCTAGAGGCAGTGTTTGTTTTGTCTGTTCTGGGCTACTGTAGAAACATGGTGGTGCAACATGGCAGACTCCTGGGACTAGGTACGTAATTGGCTCATTCTAAGTTAGTGAAAATACAGCAATTCTTATTTTCAGGGAAAAGCTACATGAAATAAAACATACTTTTTATGTTATATCCCATTTCTGCCAATATATCCCCCTAAATCCTACACACTGGACCATTAAATGCAAACTACAAAAATAAAACCAATTTTCTTTGAGCTGTCCTATCAAGTCGTGTATCACATACACCGTGTCCTTCACACTGTCAGCTTAGACACAGGGGCCTTCACATACAAAGCTCTAAAAAGAACCATATTAAACACACACCTTCGTTATCTACCAATTTGCATTACAAATAACAGTAATAAATATGTTAAGTATAATAAATATGGGTTTTTGATCAGAATAAAAAACTATAAAGATTCAGCTGATTTGAATGGAGATCCAGAGAAAACAGGATTTCCTTTCACGTGTAGTGTTGGAGCATTTGGCTCAGTTGGGTTAAGTGTTGAGCATATGTGGTTAGATTGACACTGAGTTGTCACAGCAGACAGACAGCAGCTCACAGAGTGATTCTCTGTGGGACAAAACAACCTCTACACTGTCAACAGTTGAAGTTTAGGTAGTTTTCAGCTTGTGAGTTCTCTAATTAATGCTCAGATATTGCTTCAAAACCACTGGAAATGCATGAAATTTCTCTATGCGTATTATACAGTGTCTGTCTCCAACTTCATTCAAGTCTCATGCATCCACCAGGGACATGAACACACCAAAGGACTGGACAGTGATGAGGAAAATAGCCCTAATGAAAGGAGTTAACAGAGGGTGACGCATCATGGAAGAAGACCTTATATACATATAAATGATATAGTACAATTTCAGACAACAGTCTGTATGTGCACCAGACCCTTCACCACCCACCATGTAGAGAATCACCTCTGTAGGCTTCTCCTACCAGTCTAAACACCAAGCCTGAGGCGACTGATGTGAACAAACGCTCCTTTTTTGTTTCCGACATGCTGTTGAGCATTTTTGCTTTTGTTTTAAAGTGCAGTCCAGATGCAGGTGACTAAAAGGCAAGAAGCAAATTACAGAGAGACAGAGAAGAGACAGAGAGAGATGAAGGACAGGTTAACCCAGAAGTTGGGGTTGAGACAGAGGATTGGCACACACGAACATCAGAGAGGTCTGACTTGGAGAATGGGAGCAGGATGGGATGGAGACAGCTGGAGTCTGGGTCTGTTAGGCTGAAGGTAAAAAAAAAAGGTCTCATCCTATTCAGTTTTCTCCTGTGTCACAGATGCAGCTCCAGTCACTCCCTGGACTGGTAGAAGAGGATGTATCCTGACTCAGAGTTCTTGGAGATGTCTGAGGTAAGCCCGTAAAACTCCTCGATGGCCTGGGCGTCAATTTTCTGTATAACACAAGTGACACGTTGTTTACTGATGATAAGAGGAACAGCAAATGTACAAACAGATGAGTCAAGGACCAAGGAGGCCGTAACAGGCTAAGACTGAGAGTGACGCACCTCCACAATGTCATCATCAAACAGCAGCCAGAAGCCGTGACTCTTCACTATGGTGATGTAATGACCTCTATTTGGGCCACTGAGGAAACAGAGACAAACAGTGACTCTCTAATGCAGATGTGTTACACTCTCAAAACCCCCCCACTGTACTACACCAAGGCCTGTCACGATTATTACGTTATCAACTTATCACATGGACATGACCTCATTTTGCTGACCTCGATATTTCTCCTTGTGTTTACATGTGTGTTTGTTTACATTAGCACAGCAAAAATGATGCACAAACAGCAAGGTTATCTCGGCCATTACAAGACTTGGAAGCAGCAGTTCTCCCCTTTTTCTCTCTCCACCTCACCTACTTGCAGGAGTGCAAAGAAAATAAAAAAATAACATTCAAAAAACGACACAGCGTGTCTCATCAGTAGCCTGCAGGTGCACTTTTGTAACTTTATTTTCCTCTCTATAAAATCCATCCACAAACCACCTGGCTCCCAGGCTGAACATCCCCGGGAGCCGACTGCAGCACACAGGCCAGATTATGGAGATAACTGCGGTGTCAGGTCTTAGCTTTGCTAAGCTTGTCTGTTAGTCCCAAAGGCATCACTTGGTTTTGTTTTTGTTGGCAAAATTTTGTTTCAAACTGAGCATTTTTTGTGGAAAGCCTATAAAAGTCACTATAATTCACGTCGGTGGTTTCCAACTGTTCGGACACAGTCCAAATGTGGGTCACGGGTCCATTCTGAATGGCCCGCAAGTGACTTGCAAACATGTCAAGTTTGTAAAAAACACTTCATTTTTAAGTACAGTGAATTTCTGGCATAGAGGTTTTTTTTAAGTGTAATTTCTTGCTGTGGATTAAGTGACTAATAGACAGCTACTTGACTGAGACAGCAAACTAGCTTGACGATATGCCAAAAGCAAGTATGACACTGAATATATTTAACTGTGTGGACCTTGAACTAATGAGTAAGGAGAAATCTGGATCCCAGGGCTGGACCAGTTGGGAACCACTGATTTATACAGTAAAAGTGTTTTTAAAAAATATCAAAAATATTTTTTCACATACTAATTCTAACTTCAACTTCATCAGGTCGTCTTGACCATGTCTACATGCCTACATGCATTGAGTTCCTGCCACGGGGTTGGCTCATCAGCTATTTGCATTAACAAGCTGTTGAACAGATGTACCTAATAAAGTGGCCGGTGAGTGTATGTGTTACAGGTATTCAGGTCATTCTGAGCAGTGACACAGAAACTCCGTCTCTGAAGAAAAGAAGAAAACTAAGCCGATCTCATACTTCAGTGTGAGCCAAAGTCCTCAAACTTATGTTGCTGTTTTTCAACTTCAAGATTAAAGGCTGATAAAATACTGCAGTTTGTTATTAATGTAAACACTTGCTCTCTAACCTGAACATCTTGTCCTTAGCGAGAATATTCAGAGACCATTAATATGCAAATATTTTTCATTTGAAAAGTTTAACTGCTGGACGTCACAGCTCGAATTCATGGAAAGTTTTCACACTTGTGTAAGTTGCAAATTGAACCATGACCGGCTTCTGAAACTAGTTGTGATGTCACGAAATCATCTACGCATCTTAAACTCATATTTAAAATGAGCACAGACAAACTTTCCCCCTCAGCAGATGAATGTAAAAAAATGCCTTCGAGCATCTAACTGTGCACAAACATAGCTCTGCTGAGTGAAGGTCAAACACACAATGAGTGAAACATTTGTCAGTGCAGAGAGACTTGTGTGTGTTCTCACTATGCTCTCAACTAGAAAGCGAAAGAACACATTTCCCAAAATGTCAAACTTTTCATTGAATATTTAACAGAATAAAGTGATGCTATACAGCTGGAATCAGTGGACCACCATCTAAAATGTGTTTCTTAAGGAGCACAACAAATGTGGTGTCTGATCAGTGGGTCTGCAGGAGCTTGAGGGGACGAGCTTAATGTACTTTGAAACCTGACAGTGCGATACAGGTTGGTATCAAGTGTAGCTGCACCATAACTCATGTGGAGGTCTTTTATTTTGGTCTGGTAATCTTGTACTGTACCTGCCACAGTGAACCACCACCGCCACTAGATCGTACATGCGATCCAGGTTAACTGCATCCCCAGACGTGTTGAACAGGCGGAGCTCTAGGGGGAAAACCACCCGATAGGACAGCTTGGTGTAACGATGCAGCTGCTCCATGTACTTAAACCGCTTCAGGTGTAGTGCCAGGATCATAGGAAGCTTCTTCACACGCATCCTGCACAGAAGCACACATGCTCAGAGACATGTACAATGACAAAACACAGTTGTATTAAGCTCAGTGCTTTACTGACCGCTTCTGTGCCTCCTGTTTGCTGCAGCATGTCTCACAGTAGTATTTGTATTCACTGCACAAAGTCTCTGTGTTACTGAAGTCCCTGGAGGGGAGAGCATGCCACGGGAGGCTTGGTTATTCAACCTCATTCAGGCCAAAGGAAATACGGTCTACTGTTAGCCTTTAAACTGTGACTGAATGTGTAATAAATCAGTTCTACCTGAGACAGTGTGTTATTGATGTGTTCTGCTCCACGTCCACAGAAAGATCCAGAAAATCTTCATCTTTGCTGCTCACCTGTCAAACAGAGAGGTAACTTAACTGTCATTTTTTTACTGAGTCAGTGAGGATAAGCCTGCTGTGCTGTGACATAATACCAACCCGCCCACACCTATACACACAGACAGTCTTTGAAATGCTGATTATACTGAGAAGCTTTTGTCTCTGCACACTGCAGCGCCTTGGTGTTTGGGGTTGTTCAGGGCAACCCGTCTCACTGCTCGCCCTCAAAATTGCGAGGACAAAGCCTACGCCAGCCCTGACGTAAAGTGGGTGGCCGGAGCCCACCGGGTGTGCTCACTGCATCGCTTTCTTTTTTTTTTGCATCTCTCAGCATCTCTGAACAGGCTAATCCCTTTTCCAGACTTATTCAGGACAGATCTCTTATTCAGGGTGACACGGGGACTGTCAGAGCCGCGGACAGATAACAACATTAAATATACTACCCCTCTCAGAGAACTCAATAGGCAAATAAAGCAGAGCCACACACCGTTTCACAGTTGAGGCAGCGTGTCTCATTGGTCAGTGTGCCCTGGAAGATATCATGAACCCATGTGGGCTCTGTCTTGTTCTCCGTCTCTGTCTCTGTGGTGACGGCGGTGCCGTTGTTCTTGAGGCGCCCGTTCTGCTTTTCCTGCTTCTTCTCCTCTTGCAGGATGTCAGCCACCGTGTTCAGCAGGTAGTTGAGGAATTCGTGGGCATCCTGTTGCATGTAGTTGTCGAACAGATCTGCAGGGAGATGCAGAGATAAAGTAAAGGAAGATAACTCAGTGAGGGGAAATGATGGGGATGTCCCAGGCATGTTTTTTGGCCAATCATCTTGAATCCAGCCATTTAATGATGATTATCTGCCCACAATAATCTAAAATTTATATTTATAGACACAATGATTCTGCACACTTAGCCTAAAGCTGACCTATATTAAAATCATTAAAGCAATTCACTTATTTTAGACCAGTGTTTCTCTAATATGGGTTCGTGTATGAATGCCATTGCCGGGCCTTGTGGTTGTTTTTTTGTTTTGTTTTGTTTTTTAAATCGTATTTATTTCACAGTAATTAGCAGCTAGTTGCAGCAAATAGTTTGTTGGAAACAGGGAAACGGAGATCTGTGTGGGTACATGAGACCCTGAGGAAGAGGGTGGATCACGGGGAGTACCACCAGTTGGTCCAGGAGCTTCGCCTCGATAATGGCCGTTTCAAGTACTGCACTTATATGCTTCTACACCTGCTGCTTTCTGTTGAGATTGTGGTAACTGCAGTTTGTAAAGTCATATAGCTCTGGTATTCAGCTACCACTAACACCAGTTTCTCCTCCATTGTTTACAAACTATAAACTTGTTGTTGTGACCACAAAAGAAGGCCCACCTCTCAAATCATTCAATTGGACAACGGGGTAAAAGCGTAGATGACATGGGGCGCTTTTCTGCTTTATGTTGAAGTTTTTTTAACTCAGAGGGTTCAGAGTGCCCCGGCAAAAACAGCAGGCATCTAAAGCACAGAGAAGTGAGGTGTGGCAATGCAAAAACAGCCAGCAAAAAGCTTCTTTCTCATTAAAAACAATTACAAAATGTGGCCAGTTGCTAAAACACTTTCTGTGTGATCGGGGTCATAGGCTAGAGTTTCCTACTGCTTCCTGTCTTTGCTTTAAACTAAGCTAAGCTAACTGACTGCTGGCTGATTTGCTAGATTACTTTGTCCAGTGTCCAGTAGTATTCTTTATAATATCAGCAGAGAGAGGTTTCAATGTGGATTGGCTTTTGATCTGGTGTTAATAGTAAAAGTAGTGGCTCACAGACGCACTGACTGATATACTTAACAGAGCCATCATTACTGTGAAGCTCAACTTCTTTGTTCTTATCATACGTGAGATGATTAGAGAGAAGAAGTTGTTGGCAATAAAAGTCTTTGGCCTCAGGCTACCTCCGACAACTCTCCTTAAATATGTATAAAAAGAAAACCACTCAGGTAAAAACAGATTGTGAGAATGTGAGTAATTACACGTGTGCTTTCCCCCTGAGAGAAATCAGGCAACACCAATAACCCCAACGTCCATACACACTTCTGTTTTGACAGATCTGCATGTGAAAGTTGAAAACAGAGATGTGGAGGAGTTGGAGGGAGGAGGGGGCAGAAGAAGAAAAAAAGTTGAGAGAGGAGGCAGCTGACCAAAGCTGGGTCCCAACAGAGATTGCATTGTTCATTCACATAAAGAGCTTCCTCAATATGGACAGAAGAGAACAGTCGGTCTACTCTCTGAATGACCTTACCTCCAACATGCACCTGCCCTTCACCTCCAATATTCAGACTACATTAAAGCCAACACTGCAACTGACACACAAGACAGAAGCATCAATCTTTACTCTGGTTGTTTATGAACATGTGACACACTCAGTAGTTTTGGCGAAAACAAGAATACTACACAGACAGAGCTACAGCAGGAAACATGTCCATTGTAGTGATTTACTGAGCATTACATCAAGTGAGTGTTCTCTTAAGATCTCTGCTTGAAACAAAATTTTCTTTTAACTGATAATAATCTTTTGGAGTCATTTTAATCATTTTATCTTTTACATTTTGGATTTTTGTTTTATGTTTTTATCTGTGACCAGCAGCTTTATAGCTCGCTCTGTCGGTGGGTTGGTCCACAAAAAAAATCCCCACACTTTGGTGGCCACATTTTTTGCCCTAGAAGGCTGAAATTTGGCATGGAGGTCAAGTTTGTGTCTGTGAAGGTGTGTGTTTGTGTACATGCCAGTTGGCTAAAAGAGGGGGCTAAAAGGCAGATAACTTACAAATTGATTCACAGATTTGCACAAGACTTTGTGTAAAGGTTGGTCATAGGCCAAAGAGCAGCTGATTAAGGGCCTCGGACACATGCTGCCTTTTTTGGGCCCTCAAATCTATTTTTGTTTGTGCAGGTGTGCGGAAGGCACGATCAAAAGTGAAAGGTGACACCTTCGCCATGTGCAATTATTCCTAAGCTCCCATCGGTTGCATCCTGAGATAAACAAGATTCAACTTTTGAAATGCAGCAGTGTCCACCAAATGTAACATGATGAGGTACAACCAATCAAAGCCAGCAGATATCTGTCTTTCATAAATATCAGTCTATGGTAAATATGAAGATGATCATTGTAGTGGAGAGCTACCCATAGCTTTATATCTGTCCCACTGTTGCCACCAATATGTCAAAAAGGGGGGGTTGGGGGGCATCACTGTACTGGTGAGTGAAAGTGTTTGTGAGGCTGTGAGTGTGTGAATGCATGAACATATAAATACACGAGCGTACGAGGTCACAACTATTGCACATTTGCAATCTTTGCCAGGTGAGTGATTATGTCTGTCGGTAGACTGACTTTGTCACCACGCTAGCATCACAACCGTGCAAGACAAAGTCACCAAAATTTACAGGTGTGTAGTTAAAATCAAACAAAGGCTACGTTTAAAGACTGGTGTGGTTTGAGCAAGGGCGCTGGAAGTAGGGTGAGTAGGAAGTAGGTGAAGGGGCCATTGCCCCTCAAACTTTCAGCCCTCTGCCCACATTCATTGTAGAGCTGGAGTGATCCCATCTCAGGATGTTGTCTAGTTGTTATCATGTTTTAAATCATGCATGTCTTTTATGGGCTCTTACCGTTTTCTTTCCGTAAGCGGGAAATGAATTTCTTGGGCGGGATGACGCCCACTTTCTTCTTCTGTGTTGCAATGGAGTGGAAGAGGTCAGCCAGGCATGTGAGCAGGTTCTCCTTCTTCTTCTGCTGGGCTTTGTAAGCAAGCACGTTCTCCCGGAAAGGCCGGCAGAAGTAGAGAGCCTGGAGCACTGAGTTACAGTAACATGTGTTTCCAAACTGGGAATAGACAGGATGGACAGAGGACAAAAACAAAGGGTGAGGACAAAAAGAGATTTCACTCCATTGGTCTCAATGGTGGAAAAATACAGATTTGCTCAACTGCGTCTGGCAGACGCTGCGTCCAGGGTGTTGAGAAATATGGGAGTTTGTGTGAATGCCATATTAAGGAAACAGAACATCCCTGTACTGGCCAACAGAAACAACACTCTCACCTTCAGGACTAATTATTCAGCAGAGGACATGACTCAGAGCCCCGTGGCAGTTTGTTTTGAAATATGACACCAGTGTTTTTTATCAAAGCCTTTTGTTAATGTATGAGAGGATTTAGTGATACTCACGTTGACCAATCCAAAGTAGTGTTCATTGATTGGGAATTGCTCCGGGCCGATGTCTTTCTCCAGAGCAGAGGCATTGGTGCCCTGAAAGACCACAGACGAAACATGAAAAGGTTTTTCCTTCATCGCCATCATGAAGAGTATGAAGAGTTCAAAAGTTAAAATGGGAGCCGAGTTTGTTTAGTCTTGTCTTGCGTACAGTATCTAGCAAAATTAAAGGTCCAGTGTGTAGGGTTTAGGGGGATATATTGGCAGAAATGGAATGCAATATAAAAAGTATGTTTTCCTTTGTGTTTTATCACCTGGAAATAAGAATCATTGTCTTTTTGTTACCTTAGAATGAGCTGTTTATATCTCCATAAGGAAAACATCCTCATCCACAGAGTCTGTCATGTTGTGTTGTCATGTTACTACAGTAGCCCAGAACAGACAAATCAAACACTGACTCTAGATACGGCAATTTGCAATTTTGTGCCGGCCAGCATAATAAGCAGCCTTTGCATGAAGAGCAGCATCAGAAAAACACTGATTTTTTAACATGAAACTGCTTTATGCAGCGTCTTTACCAGTTTTAATCACCAGGTCCATTTGTTTTGGAGAGGAGGAGACCTCTGTCCATAATTCAGCTCCTGGTAAAAAACTCCCAAATGTCTGAATCTTATGTCATCACAGACAAAATGTGAGCACACATTGGCAGGTGCTCGGCCAGTGGTCTGTCTGCGACAAGCCGAACAGCATCGGAGAAACAGTGATTTGTAACTTGAAACTGCTTCGTTGAGCGTTTTTACCAGTTTAAATCACCAGGTCAGTTTGTTTTGGAGAGGAAGAGACCTCTGCGGACTATTCGGCTCCCTGTAAAAACCTCCTCAACAATAAATACTGAAGGAATTCTAACATGGGGAAGTTCCAACTGGTTGCAATCCTTACTGCTAAATGCAACTACATCACCCAAAAATCATACTGGACCTTTAAAAGGCTTTTTTTTTTGTCTATTCTTATATATATGTATATATAGCCAAAAGAATAAGGAAACTTTGTATAGTCAAGGAGTAACAACAGGCTATTAGATACGAAGATAAACCTAATTTAGAGGCTTCTTTTTCATACAGCTTAATTGCTAAAATTATCCTTTCTGCCAAATTTCGATGTATCAGTTTCCACCAGACTGTTGTAGCTCGCCCTGATGCCTTTCTTTGTCAGTAAAAAAAAAAAACTCAAAATTTCCTGTCAAAGTAGAAAAAGGATATGGTCTAAATATGCAGACTCATGTCAAAAGTCAGGAGTATTTTGCACCTGATTGCAGAGACAGACCACTTATCTCTTGTCAGAGCCTTTTCACTTGCCGGAGCTCAAAGCTTTCCCAAATGAACCACAGCTTTGTTGAGCGAACACAGAAGACAGTTTAGTTTGGGGGAAGGCTTTGACTTTCAATGACTGTCATTTCTCTCTGTCAAAGCAGACAATGAATACCTCTTTGTCTGATTTACTGCTTCCAGCCTGAGCTCAAGTCCGTGTACTGTACTCATACGCACTGAGTCTTTCCTTGTGGGATGTCTTATAATGCAAACAGTGACCTTTAGTCTACAAAACTGGAGAGAAAATATTAGACAGATTCAGTGAAAAGGTACACCTGCTGGACCTGAAATCCATTAAAAATCAACACAAAACATTTGTGTGAGAAAATGGAATATCCAGGCGACTCCTACCGACACCTGATGCCACATTTTGACATTTGAGCCATTCCTTATAAAACAGCAGGCCGTGGCATCATTTATTTAAAAGGGAAAAAATCCTTTATCCTTGACTGTGACAGAGAAAAGAGTGTTAGGAAAACATGAACTGTGAGCGTTGACAGAGCAGAAGATGCTGTGAAGACTTATTGACACCCGCCTACTGATGTTTCTTGTTTTGTATTATTGACAATTATTGTCTGTAATTAAAAACCTTTTCAGCTTCATCTTTTGTATCAAGTTTGCTTGTTGTGCCCTTGAGCGTCAAAAGGTCCTTGACCCACATTACAAATAATAAACGTAATGAATGATATAATCAGTGTACTGATGACCTGATTATGAACAACATTCAATAACAACTTGTCACATCTCGAACAATTAGAAAAAAACCAATATACCTTGACAAACTTTTCTCAGTCTGAACTCTGTAAGCACAAGCTTTGTGTTGAAGTGCTTCATTTATCTCTTTACTTTGCTCCTTTATGTCTTTCTTTCTTTTTTCCCCATACTTTGCGCTCCTGACAACACACATATTGGCTTATGTGCCTGCAGGCAAAGGCTAACTGAAAACTAACATTAGTCACTAAAACTTTTGATCCACGCGAACGAAGAGTTTTATCTATTATATTTATCTATTTTTCTAATGTTATTTTGCTACATTTGCCATATCGTGATATACTGATATTTAGTTACAACGATTAGTATAAGTGTAAATACTTGGCATTTTTCAAGTCTTTTATGATAGTAAACTCTATATCTTTGGCTTTTGAACTGCTGATGGGCAAAACAATTAAATTTAAGAATCTGGGAAACTGTTATGTGCATTTTCTAAGTAAAAATGTCAAACGTTGGTTGGTTTCAGCCTCTCAAATCTCAGGGCTTCGTGATTTTGATGAAATATCAATATTTTAAGCTCTATCTCTTTATCTGACAGAAGTGTGTGCTGCACATGACTTGTCCAAGGACCATTGGAAATTTGAAAATCCAACACTAATTTCTGTTAACACAGTTTCTAGCTATGATAAATGGTGTCATTTTGGTGATTTTTAAAGAAAATGTGGTTTGGAGGGAATGTTTTCTAAAAATGTAAAATCCAGCTGTTTAAATTTGTGAAGCCCTCCCCTAAGCTAAAATAAAACATAAGTCCCTTCCCAGTGCTTAAAAGATTATTTGACATGCCTCCCCATTTTTGCACCATGCTGATGATGCTTTTCTTTGACATATTTGACAGACAATAAAATATATTTGGGTTTTGAAACCTGGAGCGACATCACTTTTCTCGTGCTGCTTTCAGATGCCTTTTGTGAGTGTTTAAACCTTTGAACATTAAGCAAATTGGTGCAGTATTTTTCAAAAACATGGGGAAAAAAATGCAATGTGTAACTTGGTTAGAAATGTCCCACAAATTAAAAAAAAAAAAAAAAAAAAAAAGATTTAGAAATTAATTAAAAAAAAAAAAAATAGGGAAGAAGGAGAAAAGCTAGGGAAACTTTACTTATAATCATCATGACAAGAAGCACTCTTTCCAGGTCATTTCCTTGTTTTTTTGTTTTTCAATCTCTTTCTTTCTTTAACAATTTCATTGGCTTTATTTTCTTTTTTTAATAATTTCTTACTAATTTTTTGGATCATTTCTTCTTTCGTTGTTCCTTGCCTTTTCCCAATGTTTTTAAAAGAAATCCAGCCAATTTGCTCAGGTTTAAAGGGTTAATAAAACAAATGATCCAAATACATCTCCTTGAGTTGTGGGAAGTTATAACAGGCATATTTTACTGATTCCTTACATTTTGTAAACAATAAAAATACATAACATCTGGTTTAGAAAAAAAGGTGAGCACATATTAACAGGTGCTGGGCAAGCGGCCTGTTTAAGTGTTGGAGAAACATTGATTCGTAACATGAAACTACTTTAGTCAGCGTTTTTACCTGGTTTTAATCACCTGGTCCATTTGTGTTGGAGAGGAGCAGACCTCTGTGGATAATTCAGCTCCCAGTAAAAACCTCTCAACAATGAACACTGAAGGAATCCTAACCGGGAGTTCAGCTGGTTGCAGTCTCTTAACACTGTTCCTTTAACGATATAATAATCTTGTAAACTGTAGTTTTTATGGATTAATGAGATTATTATCTCCTCATTTCACAAAAGAGAACGTTTACTCCTAAGAAAACTTTTTTGTCATTACTCTGAGACAATAATTTTGTTAATTCAGGAAAACAGGGAAAAAAACTCCCCGTGAAAACTTTTCTCAAGTGAATGCACGATGCTTTCATAAGTTACAACCCTGACTGGAAAAACATTCATACTGATGTTGTCATTTCAGCAACGTCACAGAGTCCCACTGCAAACCTGATAAGCACACTTATTGTGCATAAGACACCGGCTGTTGCAGGGGGAAAAGCTTTGTCCTTTAAATTATAGTACTGATTATATTTACTGTTTAAACACCCTACCAAGGGCGCAGGTTTCGACACTGAGACGGACACATATGACATGAGGGTTTGGGGATCCTGTGCAAGAAAATTTTGAGTATTAAACACTTAATTTCCTGCATTCTAATGATTTTTTTCTGCGGCAATTTTTGGTGTAAATGTTTTATGTTCACCCAAACTGAGTCCATTCAAACTTGACTTGTCTTTCGCAGTGCAGTAGCACTTCTGTGGGAGGTCCACCTTCACCTCTGTGTCTGTTGAACTCACAATGTACACACACTCTGAGATGTTCTGAATGGGATGCAGTGTAATAACTCAGTACCACTGATGCAGGCCAGCAGCACTGCAGGCTTCTGACACTAGTATCCAGTCACAATAAAGGGAAGGCTCTCTGCTACCAGGATGTAACCAGCTCTCTGCAGCAGCAGCACCACCACCACATTATGCAATCACAACAAGCTGTCAAAGGCAGCGCGCTGCTTCATTCACCTGTCAATCATCGCTGACAGCTACACAAATAGTACACTGTGTCGTCTCGCCGGGCTGCAACACACAATGTCAACGCGACAGGGAAGCAGCAGTGTGTAAAGGTCTACGACACATTCACAGCCAGGTTTGGGATGCAGCAGGCCTGTCTGAGCAAAGTGGATACCCTATGAGTAGTAAGCACTATAACATTCACTGTGCATCCTCCCCCCTGCACACAAAGTGTCTGTCTGCAGGGGGGGGGGGGGGCGACTCACCCATGAACATCATTACACACCAGGTTCAACACACTGGCTGCAGGCAAATCGATAGCAACACACACACACACACACACACACACAACCAGCAAACATACTCACCATATTACAAATGGAGGCGATGTTTCTGACAGTCATTTAGTTCACAGTGTCCCCCTCACCGCCATCTTTATAAAATAAACATGATTTCAGAGCAAAGGGCGACGCTGAGAAATGAAGTTAATTCGCAGCCGCGGCTGGAGGCCAGACTGCAAACCCCAAGCGTCAGAGAGCAGGCAGAGAGACACGGAGCACCATGCAGCCAGCACGGAGCTGAGAGTCACACCGCACTCACTGTCGACACGGCTCCATCCTCACACACATCCCGAAAACACCACAGCTGGAGGGCGGCAATGCATGAGGGGACAGTGGACGGGCGAAGTTGCAGGCAGCAGGTTGTTAGCAACGACCAGGAAACAAGCATGATGTGTGAGGAAGAGCAGTAGCCCCGCCTATATGACTGAACTCCACAGCTGATTGGTTCAGATTCACAGGGTTTGATTGACAGCGACACCGAGCCAAATAGAGACCAGAGTGGTGAAGTTTAGGTGAGCTGCAACCAATCAACAGCAAGTGTTTGACACCATTGTGAAAGGGAGTTGTAGTTTATGTGTGGGATGCATTTAAAGAGATTTTGTAGGCTCTCACTGGCCACTTTATTAGGTACTCCTGTTCAACTGCTTGTTAACACAAATAGCTAATCAGCCAATCACATGGCGGCAACTCAGTGCATTTAGGCATGTAGACATGGCCAAGACGACCTGCTGAAGTTCAAACCGAGCATCAGAATGGGGAAGAAAGGTGATTTAAATGACTTTGAACGCAGCATGGTTGTTGATGCCAGAGGTCAGAGGTCAGAGGAGAATGGCCAGACTGGTTCAAGATGATAGAAAGGCAACAGGAAGTCAAATAACCACTGGTTACAACCAAGGTGTGCAGAAGACCATCTCTGAAGCAACAACACGTCCAACCTTGAAGCAGATGGTCTACAGCAGCAGAAGACCACACCAGGTGCCACTCCTGTCAGCTAACAACAGGAAACTGAGGCTACAATTCACACAGGCTCACCAAAACTGGACGATAGAAGATTGGAAAAACGTTGCCTGGTCTGATGAGTCTGGATTTCTGCTGCCACATTCAGATGGTAGGGTCAGAATTTGGCGTCATGGATCCATCCTGCCTTGTATCAACGCTTCAGGCTGGTGGTGGTGGTGTAATGGTGTGGGGGAGATTTTCTTAGTACCAACTGAGCATGATTTAAACACCACAGCCTACCTGAGTATTGTTGCTGACCGTGTCCATCCCTTTATGACCACAGTGTACCCATCTTCTGATGGCTACTTCCAGCAGGATAACGCACCATGTCACAAAGCTCAAATCATCTCAAACTGGTTTCTTGAACATGACAGTGAGTTCACTGTACTCTAATGGCCTCCACAGTCACCAGATCTCAGTCCAATAGAGCACCTTTGGGATGTGGTGGAACGGGAGATTCACATCATGGATGTGCAGCTGACAAATCTGCAGCAACTGTGTGATGTCATCATGTCAATATGGACCAACATCTCTGAGGAATGTTTTCAGCACCTTGCTGAATCTATGACACAAAGAATTAAGGCAGTTCTGAAGGCAAAAGGGGTCCAACCTGGCACTAGCAAGGTGTACCTAATAAAGTGGCAGGTGACTGTATGTTGTAATGACAGATTTCTGCACTGTAAAGCTCAAAATGATTCTTTTTTTTATAATTGGCTCATTTTATCCATGTCATTATTATTACAGTTTTGTATTTTTTATTACTTTTGTTTTCAATTCAAATACTTTCAGTTAGGGACTGTTGTTTACTTGTCAGAGGAGGAGGGGGTGGCTGTGGTGTGACTCTCTAAAAAATATACATCTTTTGACCCTTCCTGAAGCTACAAATATTTTTCTTGTCAGGGACAAGATTTAAGAAATTAGAAGGTATTACAATAGAACACGTCGGTTGACTCACAGTCATGTTGATACTCCAGTCTCTATAAATATATGTACCAATACTGTGTGTTTTTACTTTGAGCAGTTTTGTAGTTTTGTTAGATATTTTTCTTTTCTAAAGTCTTGTTTTCACTTTTTTCATTTAACATAAATGTTTGTTTTTTTTTACACCTAATTTTACTGTTAATTTTAGTTTTACTCAACAGCCATGACCTTGATCTGTAGTCTATAAATACACTGATACATTTAGTCTATGAAATGTCAAGAATAGCCTACAGAAAAACACCTGTGGTTTGAGCCCAGAGTGTGGACTTCAAATTGCCTGTTTCATTCAACCAAATGTCCTTAATCCAAATATAGCCTATTCACAGTGACACATAGCACAGAAAAACAGTAAATCCTCCAGTCTGAGAGGCTGAAGCCAGCAGCACGGCTGTTTGATGAATAGCTCAAATGATTTATCAGCTATTAAAGTTGTTCACAGTTATTTATATTGTCAGCAGTAAAGAACTGCTAACACTTAACTGACTCATTTGTCCTCAGAAACTAATTAGTCATTTCAATAACATGGCACTTAGGCAAATTAATAGAGTGACTGCATAAAGATAGGACATTCAAAAGACTTTTGATTAATTCATTCATTTTCCTTAACAGACTATCCTGTTGAGCGTTGCCAGGGGGGGCTGGAGCCTGTCCCAGCTGATGTTGGGTGAGTGGCGGGGTACACAGGTGGACAGGTTGCTGGACTATGACAGGGCTGACACATAGAGACAGACAACCATACACACTCATACTCACACCTATGATTAACGTGCATGTCTTCGGACTTTGGGAGGATGCTGGGGTACCCGGGGAAAAGCCACACTGACACAGGAAGAACATGCAAACTCCTCCATCCCAGTGTTTGAACAAGGAACCTTCTTGCTGTGAGGCAACAATGCTAACCACTGCATCACCATACCGCCACTGCTGATTAATGATGGTTAAAATCGATGCAGCAGAAAAAGAGATATCTTGAGTTTTAGACCTGAGTCAAGCTCCAAAAAACATCGTCTTACACTTCTCATTATGCAACAGCATCTTTGCATAGCATAGCTTTGGTAGGATCTTTCACGAGACCCTCCCTGCCTGTTAAACACCACTGTTTTTTAAACTTTGTGTCGTTAGATTGTCGTGCATTATTTTGCATTTTATAGTCTCGGAGCACAATTTTCAGGCTTTAGAAAGCTCCCTCAAGAGCTGCAGATGACTTTATAAAAACAAATCTGTGGAGTGCCCCTTCAAAAGGACAATTCCACCCGAAGGTTCATGCTTGTGACAGCAGAAGATGTAAACATTAATGGTGTGTTGTTGGCTAATGGTGCTGAGCTAACTAGCTCAGTGGTGCAAAGTGAGCACTATTGTCTGCACAGTGATACAGCTGGTGGGTGTAGTTCAGTAGAAAGAATACTCTGCAACTCACACAAAACAATGTAGACTGATGAATAGAAATATAAATACATGAAAAAATATGTATTTCTGATGTATGGTGAACTGCCCCTTTAACAATCAACAGGCACTTTGTCATAATTCTTGACATTTTGTGGACTAAAGAACTAATCATTTAATTTGCAGGTATTCTGCACACAAACCATCAATTAGCCCTCTTATAACGGACAGTAAGTGTCCTCTCTGTAGAGTTCTGCAGGGGTCTCGGAGCCCTCACGACACTCTCATTCACCACCGGCTTTGTTCGTGCTTTCACAGCAATCTCCTGGAAATTATCTCCTTAGCATTTACATGTGAACAAAAAGAAAGGAAAAGAACAAATAATTATGATTAACACACTTCAAAGGGAACGGAGAAGGGGAGGGGAATTAAAAAAAAACAAGTAACAGAAAAACAGGGCTGTTAGTTGGAGGACAGGGGAGTTTTATTCTTGATCAGTTAGCCACTGGTTTACTAAGAAATTTGTTGAATCATATATCAATATCAATACTTTAGATTGGCAAGGGAAAAAAATCACGTGGCGGTAGGTTGTGGGCTCTAGATACAAAACGTTCCCAGACTTGTTTTCTATGTCATTTCAGTCTGTAATAGTAGGATTGAGAGGCACTGTGGATGCAGCAGCCTTTCTCCTTACTCAAATTGCTCCTATTTTCATTACAGTATGTGTGTGCCGATGGACATGTGGAGATGGATAATGTGCTCACTGTAAAAACTATCATTTCATACACATTCCTGGTGATACAGGGACCAAAATAGGCATAAATACAGCTCCATCTCTGTACATCTGATGATGTATTCCCAGCCTTGTTGTTGAGATAAAATCTGTTTTATCTTTTTGCAGGCTGTACAGGTCAGCTTATGTGTTGGCACCAGACTTCAGATGAACAGATGAAGCTGGTTTATTTGGACTTTTAATCTCTCTCATCCTGGTTGCCTCCTCATGTTTGGATGGAGCTGACAGGACTTTTGTATCCACAACATGGCTTTTCGTCAACCAGCAGGTGAACCTCAGAGGACCTTCTCTGCTCGCTGCTCGAGATCAGAAGTGAGGCGGAATGTGTGAATTTTCATGTGGGTGCACGTGCACTACACACAGACCGCCAAACCCTCAGAGAGAACAAAACTCCCCCCAAAACTTCTGAGCTCAGAAAATGTTTCCAGTAAACGAGTCCGGCTGCACTACTAATGGCACTCTACAAAGACAGGCGAATGAATTATGCATCATTTCTGTACCGCTGAGAAAACAACGTTCCAGTTTAGAATGTTATTAATGGAAGCCTGGTGGCATTTGGCATAGCTTTCTTAAATATTACGGTTAGGAACAGTTTATTAGCATTGCTTTATAAGATAGAGAAGCCCTTTTTTCACAGAATCAGAGCAGGTGTAAGTTCCCGGTAATGGGTGTGATGTGAAGGCTGCAAATACCAAATGAGTCACAGCCCACAGCTGAACACATGCTTTATATTTCTAGTGATGAAAACACTCAATTGACTGTATACTGGGACATTTCTTTATAAATCTGCATAACTTAACGTTAAAAATGCAACACAATCGGCATGTTGGCATTGTATGTTTCATTAATGAGACATTACATTTGCAAGTTATTATGTCACAGATATATTGAAGCGTTGCGTTTCAAGAACATTGTGATTAATGTGCGGTCAGGTTGAGGCACAAAACCCAGTTTTTTTATGGTTTTGAAAAGATCATGTTTTGGCTCACAAAACATGGTTTTGGGGGCACAATTCCAAGGCAACTTAAAGCAGTAATGTCTTAATAAAAAACAGCCACTTTTCATGCCACTGTCCTGGGAGAAAACGCAGCTATGCCTCAGCAAAAAAACAACCACTTTTGGAGGCACTATCCCTGCTACAAATACAGTGATGGGTCACTAGAAAACACCCATGTTTGGAGCCTGAAAAGCCGCTGGAAAACCAGCCAAGGTCACTACAAAACACCCAAGGTTGGTGCCTAAAAAGCAGCTAGAACACAACGAGGGGTCACTACAAATCACAGACAATTGGTGCCTAAAAAGCTGCTGGAAAAACTGCAACGGATTGCTACAAAACACCTGTTTGCTGCCTATAAAGCCTCGTAAAAAACAACTGCTATTGGCAGTAGTATCCCAGCTGGAAAAACAGCAACGGGTCGCTAAAAAACACCCATGTTTGGAGGCTAAAAAGATGCTGGAAAAACAGTGACAGGTTGCTTCTGAACACCCAAGGTTGGTGTCTTAAAATCAGCTAGAAATCCAACAAGGGGTCACCACAAAAGGCCTACGTTTGCTGTCTAAAAATCCACTAAAAACACAACGAGGGGTCGCTACAAAACACCCATGACTGCTGCCTAGAAAGTCACTGGAAGTTGCCACAAAACCTCCATGTTTGGTGCCTAAAAATCCACTAGAAACACAGCAATGACTCGCTATATTACAATTGGTTTTGTTGTTTGTTGGTCTGGAACAGTGGTCTGCAGCTTGGCAACACACTTAGGTGACCATCAACCATCCCCTTCACCTCACAAATACAAAGTCAGTTTATATTCTATGTCACTTCAGAAATGTTGATACAATACATAAAAAACATGCAGACATGTACAATGCCATATTTTCTTCTGGCGACTGGGCTGAAGAACAAATGCACCATTTGAACACACTTTGTACACACTTTTTAAATGTTTTGTCCAAAAATCATCTCATTTTCAATGCTCTGTAATACTAAAAGTCCTATTAGTTGTACATTTAAATTAATAACTACAGTTTTTACTTTTTTGTGCATTATTAAAATGTGTGGAGAAACATAATGACAGCTATAGCTGCTGCACTGAAAGATGCGTCTGATAATCTGGTAATTCACTGTGAGTGCTCTTCTTTTATTTCCTGCAAGTTGCCACTGTCTGTGAAATTATTGGTTGCTGTTATAAAAATGAAGCAAGTCAGTCTCTGTTTTTCTGCAGGGCTTTTCAAAGGGAAAAGCAGGTTCTTGTGTGTATGTGTGTGAATGTGTGTGTGCGCCAGATTTATGAATTGTATGCCTTGTAATAATAGCAGGAAGAAGCCTTTGTCTAATTTATTATCAAGTGAGGTCTCTTCGCACGAAAGCGTCATAGTTTAGCAAACAGGGAGAAGATGTATTGCATGAGCTGACACACTGGCAAAGTCTAGTGGTAGAAATACGATAGCACTGTGGGGAAAATTCTCTTGTATTAAGAAACCATACCTGTGGTCACCAGATTTGTTGAATGTAGAACACTTTGTCTTTTAAGAGCTCTTGGTTTGTTTACATCAGAGTCATTGCCACATTTCTCCAGCACGCAGACACTCAGCATAATCAACTTTTATTGGTAACTCAACCTTCAATCACGATTAACTTGTCCAGTCAGACGCGGCCGCATGTTAGAGTTACTATCCTGATCTCCTCACGCTGCACTCATGGGACTCCCCGAACACTAAAACCTAGTGAAACAAATATTGTCTGTATTATATCAAGTGAGGTGAGGAGAAAAACAATAAGGACTTGGCTCATACAAAAAGAACAGGAAGGAGAAGAGGGGGGTGAATTATTAGATGCTCACACAAGCTTTGGCATGCTTATTGGCTTTTGGTACAGACTGTTCCAAACAGACTCTAGCTTACATGTGCAATAGCCCTGTTTCTATAAACAGAGGAAAGGGGCATGTTGGGTACTGGCACTCAGTGCTCTGTAGATGCACAACAGGCTCATCGCTGTACTGACACGTTGTCATGTTGGACATCTGTTTTCTGTTTACGGAGTAGCTGAACAGGGCACACAGAAAATTCATACGATTAAATGCACCTAATGTTCTGAATGATAGTAAAAACACAGAAACTAATATATATGGTAATTTTTGATTACTCTATTATTTTTCAGATTTTTAAAATATTTTTTCAAATATAAAATACAAAATACTTGTCTGCATAAGTATGGATAGCAACTGCTCATGCCCCAGTTACAATATTTCTTGTTCCACACTCCAGTCCAGCATGAATGGATTACTGAACAGGCCTATCGGGCACAGGCCCAGGGGTCCAAAGTGTCAGGGCACCCCCTGGCCTTCATCTGCAAGATACCACAGAAATTATCACCTAGGAATAGACTCAAAAAGACCACAAAGAGACACAAAAAGACAACAAGGAGATGCCATGAAAATGCAAAGAGACACAAAATCACTCCAAAATGGGCAAAACAACCATTAAGAGATACAAAACAACCAAAAAAACCCCTTGAAAGTACCTTTTCTACGGCATAAAAACCCACTCAGCACATTTACATGCAGCTTGAGAAAATCGAACTATTGGCTTAGTCCGACTAAAACCGGACTTTTAAATGCATGCAAACAGCTTAGTCTGACTGAAATTGGACTATCCATAGCTCGACTAACACACCTAGATAGTAATTTGATTGAAAATCGAACTATTGCTGCATGTATCCACTTAGTCCAGCTGGAGTCGGACTCTGCCTTCTGCACATGTGCTACTTTTTCTTTCGCGGGCTTTCTCCCAGAAGAATAAGAAGGAGATGACGTAGCAGCAACTCCCGGAAAAACAAACAAACACCGTGGCGACCGAGAAGCAGAAGACGCACTCCTGGATGGACAAGGAAACTACATTCATGCTCCGACACTTGCTAGCTTCCTCTCCTCTCACTAGTTCAATATGCACTATATTAAAAAGGACTCAGCGCAGCCTATTGAAGCAGAGTCAGAGGTACTTGGTCAGAAATTCAATTTTCTCTTCTGCATGTATACTCAGACAAGATGAGAAGTCTGACTTGACTGAATAGCCGAGCTATGAGCTTAGCTCGACTACTGCGTGCATGTAAACGTACTGAGACCCACTAACATCTGGCTTCTTATTTGACCTGGGTCATGTGAAGTAGTCATGGGTATTTATCAGCTCCGGCTCTGATTGGCACTGACGAAAATACAACACCCAGGTGAATGCACTAATTTTAGTGCCTTTACTGGCAAGATGCGATGTCGTGCTACAACAAAATATTGTCCACCTCCGCCCAAGCAGTGCTCAAACACCATTCCAGATTAGTCTGCACCAAGTTTGAAAGAGAGACTGAATAAGCAGATATATATATAAAAAAAGAAGTAAATATTCATCAAATTTTCACTGGCCTCCAAGCTGCTTTATTGTTTACTAACCTGTTTTATGGCTGGCAGTGACATCGAATGTGAAACACCCCCCCAAAAAAAAAAAAATAAATAAATAAATTCAAACACTTGCTAATTTTGTTGGAAAAGAGGTAAAAGGGACGCAAATCCACAAAAGCAACACATGAACAAAAATAGGCAGAACTAAAATAAATTCTGTGTTTCTTGCTTCTCTGTGAAATGGTAAACAGACTGCACTTGTATAACGCTTCTCTTGTCTTTCAACCACTCCGAGTACACTACATGTCACATTCACACACTGGTGGCCGAGGCTACCATACAAGGTGCCACCCGCTACTCAGTAACCATTCACTCGCACTCACACACTGATGGAACGGCAGGAGCAATTTGGGGTTCAGTATCTTGCCCAAGGATACTTCAACATGCGGGCTGGAGGAGCCGGGGATAAACCACCTATCTTGCGATTACGACAACCAGCTCTACCTCTGAGCCCCAGCGGCTCTGTAGCAGAGGTGGTGGGGCCTTTTGCATATTTGTGCCCAGGGGCCCATTTTCTCACATTTCACCCATGTATTTTTATAATTTGTCTTTAAGGTAAAAGAAAGACAGATAAATCGCATTGATATCATGACAACCAACTGGAACAGAGTATGGATCAGGAAACGCACGTGCATGAAATGCCAGACCAACGCAGACCCTCAGTCATGACTGAACCACGTGCGTGTCTGAGCAACTGGTACAAATCTGCAGATGTCTGTGGACATGGAACACTGAAAGTACATCCCAGCCTTAAGACAGTATTTCTCAGATGCACCTTTGGCAGGGTTACAACCTTGACTTCAGGTATCAGTTGGACATTGCAAACTTTTCTTCTCTATAAAACTGCTGTCTTTAAATCTCTTAATGTTTTAAAACAATAAAATATAGAAACGTCCTAAATAAATATTTGTACAGGCACTGTGATAAACACATGCAAAATGCAATTTCACAGTGATGTCTTTAAAGTGCTTGCTTTGTAACATCAACAGTTAAAAACCAAAAGGTTTTCAGTTTGCAGTCTGTACGTAGGTACACTTAGAGCCACTGGAAACCAGTCAAATTCCTTGTGTTCCAAATATTGGCAAGTAAAGCTTATTGTGATTCTGATAAATTCAAGTTCATGTCAGGACAGAAAGTCAAATAACTTATTTCCCCAATAACAAAATCCTAAAAATACGGACATGCAGAAATGTTCTTTTAGGTGACGACCCTGTTCACAGCCTCCTCTGTGGTCCGCCTTAACTATCCCAAAATGCACCTGTTCTGCTCCACAGCCACTTCAGTCAGTGAGACAGCGGCGACGGCACAATAGCCACATTGTTCTCATTACACAAAGCAGGGAGCAGAAGAGTTCACTGTGACCATCTAATATAGGCAGCCCCAGAGACTGTATCTGTAAGTGTGCTTGTATAAATGTGTGCATTTGAGGGGGTGCAGGTTATATATATGTAGGTTACTCATAATATCGTAAAATTGATGTACAGCACCAAATGTAATGGGGTCACAAATGGTTTTTATATAACGTTCCCTGAACAGTTTATTTAAACTCTCAGGTTTATGACAGAAGGTCAGAGTGTCAGTAAATAATAGTGTCAGTCAGTCTACTATATAATGCACTGGCCTAGATTTTATGATCATTTCCAACAATTCAGCCGAGGACAGCGGCACTGTTGTTTTTCTGTCAGGCTGTGGGTTCAGGGTGACCAAAGACTACCTGTACAGATTTTTATTTGGATGATAAAAAGTTAATGAACAGTGGCTCTTAATTTAGAGCGAATCTAATGAAACATGAGAGGGCAAAATCTTGTGCTATTAGCACCTGCCTAAAATGGGTAATATGTCAGAAATCTGCATGCCATTTGGAACACAGCCACCACACACACACACACACACACACACACACACACGCGCACACACACACACACACACACACACACACACGCACACACACACACACACTGACACACATACACACATGTGCTCATATACCATGTCCCCTGCATACTTCCCTCATCTCCATAGCAGCTCCAGATTCCTGAGCCGCCCTTCTTCTCCCCTGGAGGCTCATGAGCATCTTGTCCTGATCACGTTCAATAACAATAGATCTGTTTGTATAACTGGATATCTATGGCGTGCTGTGATGGCTGCAAGAAAGCACTGGAGCTTGACCCACTTTCCAGTCCTGTGGACCGCATTAATTCACTCTGCCAGGTGCTTGAGAGACCGAGGGTCTGCTAAGTGAATGTACAGAGACCTTTATCTGCCTTTACACAGCAGCACGGGCTAAAGCTTTAAACCTAACAGGGTAAAGGACCTCAGGAGGTTTTGCTGTATGGCTACATCTCAACAGAAAAATACAAATGCAAAAAGGAGGAATTGCTGTACTTCCTAATTTTGTTAAAGCACCCAACAACAGTCATGTGACTTGGAAAGGTTTATCAATTACTCATTACATATGACTTACGAAAACTCAACAGCAAAGTTACTTTACTCTTTACTAGACTCTTGTTACTCAGCCAAACTCCATCAAATGAGCCTTTTAACAACTCAAAATTCACACTCTGGGGTCATATCCTATATTTAACCGGCTACATGTAGAATTAGAAAATGCATTTTGTATCATCAGTTTGCATTTTAAAAACCTCAGCGTGAAAGCCAGAGATTTGACATATCACAAAAAACTGTTCTGGCTCAGGTGGATAAGTCTGTACTGATAAAAGCAAAACATGAAGTGCAGTGGAAACAGACTTTTAGTGAATAAATCATGATGCACATGAAGCATGTGACTTATTCCTCCACTGAAGCTTTTTCTTCACTGAAGACACAAAAAATTGATGGCAGATGAAACAAGAGAACATGAGACAGCGATATATGAGTTAAAATGTACGTGGGCCACGGATGTTAAGTGGTGGGTAGAGGCCCCATCCCTACTTCCTGCCCCGCTACTTCCAGCGCCTTTGCTCGGACCATACCCATCTTCAAAGTCATCTTCATTGCAATCTCATTACAATTACTCAATATCTAAGTTTTGTGACTGCATCTTGCACGGTTGTGACGTTATCACAGTGACAAAATCTGCTCCCAGACAGACAGACAGACAGACAGACATATGAACATCTGGCTGGAGTCGGACTAAGTGGATACATGCAGCAATAGTTCAATTTTCAATCAAATTATCTAGGTGTGTTAGTTGAGCTATGGATAGTCCAATTTCAGTCAGACTAAGTTGTTTGCATGCATTTAAAAGTCCGGTTTTAGTCGGACTAAGCCAATAATTCGATTTTCTGAAGTACTAAAAACCGCCTCTGTGGTAGTTCCTGCTACAATAATTGTCTTCAGGGCCACATTACGCCATATTTACTTCTAGTCCTACCAACTGTTATCTTCATGCAGCCAACACCTAGTGTTCTCATAACAGTGGTGGATGGAGACACACATGAATCGATGCCTAGCTTAATGTTAGCTTTAAGATAGCTCAAGGATGGTTGATCAAGAGCACATTGATTGACACATACAGCTGTCAATCATGACATCACACCCCTTTTATAGCATCATATAACTAGTTATTATCAAACTTAACAGAAAAACAAACACTTGAACATACAGCAGTGAGGTATAGCCTACTATGATTTTTTAGATTTGCCCATGTCTCATGTGCTAACATGGAGAGGTGGGGCTTATGACTATACTGCAGCCGGCCACCAGAGATAGAAGCAAGCAGGCTTCTAGCTCCTTTACCTACGGCCCAGGATTGTATTATTGTCCACAGCTCGCAAATAAATAAATAAATAAAACAGCAAAAAGGGGTGAATTACACTCTCGATTTGTTTGTGTCCTCCTCCTTCCTGCCTCATTCATTATCCTGAGACAACATGACATCTAGCAGGCCGTTATGCTATTTGTGGAATATAACTTTTTTTTGTCGGGTATTGCAAGCAACAGGGGGCGAGTATTGATACAAAATAATGTTTTATCTTTACACTAAAACATCTAATTTTTGCCTACCTCTGTCCTACCTTTGCTCCTCTCTGTGTGCGATCTCTGGTAATTACCAGCTACGGTCCTCCAAGGGCTTGTGACATACGCTTGTTTTTCCTGTGAGGCCACTGTGTTTGAATAGCTGTTGTTATATTATGGATTTTTGTATTATACGTTTACTTTAATGTGTTTTGATTGGCTACTACGTTGGCCAGGTCTCTCAGTAAAAGAGATTTTCATTCTCAATGGGACTTCCTGGTTAAATAGGGACTAAATAAAAAGAAATATCTGACGGCATCGATTTGCTGTTCCTTCTGGGCAAGCAGAATACGTCCCACCTCAAGAGAATGATTCACTCGGTCTCTTTCAATGAGTGTAGCTGCTAGGCTGTCTGAACTGAAGTCCAATTCAATTTTATGTCATTCACTCACAGGCAGTGTGAGTGGTACCTTACAGTAACCTCTGAATGGGAGGAGGGTTTCATGAGCACTCGGACATTTGACAGGCTGACCCAGAACATATAAGATTCCTTTGTTCATTTTGACCGTCACGACTTTAGGGGAGCTGTCTTGCTGTCCATCTTATATACAGTCATAAGGTGTAGTTATGAACAAAGCCAGGGGATTTCTGAATTTTGGCTCACCAAACATTAGCAAGCTGGCTAAAAATACACAACATCTAATTACAACAAGTTTTTAAAGTTGATGAGTGTTTCTCATATTTTAGTGAAGGCTATAGCTTCCTCCCATCATCACCAACACTTGCCACAATCTAACACGTGCCAGTCAACTGAAGGAAGAAAGACTGAACTGATATCAACCCTCTCACTTCCGTTACAACAGCAGAAAATAAATGAGTGTTATGAAGGACACTGCAGAGAGGTGACCTTGAGAATCTGGAAGGACTGTCTCAGTCTGTCTCTGAGCAATGATTTAAATGCTGAATCTCAAATTGTGATGTATGTTACTGAAAAAAAGTAATCACACAACTGTAAGGCATCGCTAAGTAATGCATTACTGTCCAACACTGCCCGACAGTGGCCTCAAATCCCCCAAATTTCCTCCCAGCTCATTGTTGAAGCTTTGAAAAGCAGCTATGAACTGTGAGGTTTAAAATCAGTGAGCCAGGAGGAAATTTGGGGATTTGGGGGCGCTTTAACAAAATCTGGGAGTGCACCTTACATTGCAGTGAACACATTCCTTTGAGTTCTGCAGAGACCAAAACATCTGTTGAATGTACTTATTTTAAAAATGCTATATTAGTGCACAGATATTAGCTTTTTGTGAGATATTGAGATCCTCTCTGACGCAGCTGCATGAAGTGAAAACATTCCTCAGAAAATAATCACTGCGCTCACCTTGAATTTCTTTTCAAAGCAGTGAAATCTGCCACAGAGGAGGAAAATAGCTGCAGTGAAAATGTTCATGTAGGCACTAACTTATGAATATATATGAATTCTTAAACTTAAAAGTTTTTTTCAGTATTATTAATAAAATCTCATAGCAATCTTTCTTCTACGGTGAAAGGACATGAGTGTAATTTTCAGTCACCTGTCTGTAATGTGTGAAGCATTAGGAAGAGACAGCTCTCTCTGCATGTATCCAGTGGTCTAATGAAGGGGGTCGAGTGGCACATAATGCTGTGGTACTCCCCTCATCAGGATGTCTGACGCACGTCTCCTCCTTTTTCATTCGTCTTGGTGCCAATTTTCACGTACAGTACAGTGCGTACTGTTCAAGGACACTGACGCGTATCCTCCATTATTGCCCAGAGCAGTTTGGCCCGTCTGTGTTTTCTTCTTCATACTCTGTGGCAACCTAATGGCCCAGCTACACCACAGCTCCTCCCTGCAGTAGACATAATGTGTTTCTGAAAGCCAGGCTGAGGGGAGAAAGTGTGTACTTAACCAGCATCCAAGGAGTGCCTGCTGAGGCTGCAAAGAAGCAGAGGCATGAGCCCTCACAGTCACCTGCAGGCAACACAGCAAAGAAAAAAGGGGATGATCACATCAAGGAAAACAACATGTAACACACTAAACCAGTGATGCTTTAGCACACCGCTTATATGTGTAGGATTTTACTTGCAAACAATGTCTACATAATCACACACACATACACACACAAAACATCTTTATATGTTTCAGCTTTGCAGTTTTCTGTGTACAGGTGAGTTGACAAAACGTGGCAAGATCTCCTCCTGCCTCCAGCTACCATCACACGTTGTACTTCCGCTAACGCACAGACACACTGAAACACCCAGCAACTGTGTTCTCACACGCTGTCTTCCGTTAAAGCCCCCTCACAAAGGACAGACGCAGTAGAGAGAGAAGACCTTGAGAATCTAGTTGATTCGTTTCAGTCTGCCTCTGAATCCTGCATACGCATATTCACGTGGAAAGGTTTTCATTTTGTGTGCAGTGTGAGGGTGCTGCATAACTTGTCAGAGCATGGGTGTCTGTGTGGGTGCGCATGTGCTTACGAATGAATGTGGGGCACTAAGTCATGCACGTATATTCTAATGACATCGTTGGAGGATCTCCTTCCTGAGTCCGTGCATGAAGAGGGCAGAGGCAACCCCAGAGAATTTTTCATTGGTCAGATGGAGCCACTGAAAATCTTGTTTACTGTTGTATACTGTGATTTCTTATTTTACAGTTAATAGTACTTATTATCTGATGTGCACGAACTAATATTGGTATAGTTATCATTTTGAGTTCCACAACAATCCTACTTTAATGTGGTATATATCTGTACATGTTAGGTGATTCATTGTTCTTCAGCTTTTTCCTCAAAAAGACAATTTGAAGGAGCACATTGACTGTGATGAAAAAAACATTTACTAGGAACAGGCTTTCTCAAGTTTAGGGAAAGCTTGTGGATACCAATATAACTTTTCATTGACATATCTTGAGGTGAGAATTCAAGGGATTCCTTTGAAAAGCCATGCCAGTTGCCCCCACACCAAAATTTTGTCTAACTCCAGAGCGTTATTTTGCCCTTTTCCCGACAAGCAATGCCAATGTGATACCACTGGATGCCCCAAGGCCAAGCACACCAAACAGACATCAAAGAACTAGTAGCAGTGAAGGCTGACTGTTGTGTTGCTTCATGTTGCTTCATATCTCCTGTTCTCAACCAAAAAAATTCACATGAATACTCTGCAAAGATTACAGCCAACAGCCAACTAGTTCATATGTTCTGTGCCTGCATGAGAGGAAATAACTCTCCATACCAGCAGACAGCTGTCTGTTTCATCATTCAAAAAGGGAAACTGCAGGACCAACAAAATGGATTCAAGAATTAGCTAGCCAATTAGCACATTAAGGACAAAATATACTTACCATGTGCTATCAAACAGTAACACAAACAATTATGAACTATTTCTGCTAAAGAGTTCAATGGCTAAAAAAAAAAAAATCTTACCTTATATAGCAAGATTGTTTTAATCTCACACCCTCTTGACTTTAGCTGTTTATCTCTTTCCTCACTTCTTTTTTTACATAATTTTTTTGGGCTCTTGCCTTTAATTGATAGGACAATTTTGAGCATTAAAGGGGGAGAGAAAGAGGAGATGACATGCAGCGAGGGGCTTCTGGCTGGATTGAACCCATGGCCTGCTGACAGCAAGGACATTTCCTCTGCACATGGGAAGCCTGCTCTACCCACTTAGCTAATGGGTGCCCCCTACTTTCCTCACTTCTGTTTTTCTCCACATAATAAATCTTACTAAAAAATAAAAAGGACTGACTTGTGCCAATGCCAAAACTAGGGTGACAGATGCTTCCTGCCAGCCTAACATTGACCAGTGGCAGACTGTCAGCTTGGTGTGTCAGGGCCCCTGGGTGATTCATTGCTCTTCAAATAAGCTTGTTGTTCTTTCCATAAAAAAGACAAAGGTACAGCTTTAATTTGAAGAAGAACATCAATTGTAAGGAATAAAACATTCACTGGGAACAAGCCCCCTCAAGTTTAGATGAGACTTATGAGAGCCAATACCCTTGTACATCTTGAGGTGAGAGTCCAAGGGACCCCTTTAAAAATAGCCATGCCAGTTATTTAGCCAAAATTTGGAGCTTTATTTAACTCCCTTCCTTACAAGCTATGCCATCATGGTTATATCAATTGTTGCCTTAGGTTGTTTAGTCTCACAAGATACCACTACCTTCATGCTAGCTTTAAAAGTGAGTGTGCCACAGCATTTTGAGGACATTATGTCAGCGTCCAGTTATTTTCATCAGGAGGGGCCAGTGGCAGGAGCAGCAATTATATCAAGGCAGCCAGGGCCACATTTTTTAGGACAATTCTAGTAATTTAAATGGGAAGGAAAGAAAATGAGTCATGATAAACTATCCTATTGACTTTGCTGTGAACAAACACGTGGCGTGAGCACAGATGCCGTGCCTGGAACAAAAATGAACCCAGGCATGAAAAGGTGAAGGTCAGTTACGGGTCAGCGACTGGAGGACTTGGCAAAATAGCATCAGTGATTGAGTGTGAATCTCAGGAACAAGGTGAGGACACTCACTCTCATCAGTGAGTGCACATGTGCAATTACCACCCTGCTTCTCTAAAACGACTGCTCCTCTGAGTCGGGGCGCTCACCCGAGGAAAGGTGACGAGAAGTGATTCATCAGGGGATTAATATGTTCTAAGCCCCCTGAAGAAGCACCTCAGGCGTTATCTCATAAAAACACTTTCTAACCATAAAAATACTAAAAGAGTAAGCAGATATTAAAACTTCACAACGGGGATGATGAAATGGTTCTTTTGTTGATTTATTCAGCTATCACCAGGATGTGCCATTTTTCACCCTGTTTTACCCGACGTAGCATCAAGTCTCAGGACCTTAAAATCCCTCTGGGTTGTATTCAAATATGCTTCTCTCATCTGTCTGTCTGTCTACAGCATGTTGAGGGAAAGTTCTAGGTCACAGACTAAAACACACCATTAACATCCCAGTGTTTATTGGTTTAGGCATGCCTATTTATGCCATCATATTTGTGTTCACAGGTGTCTAATCCACCTGCATTCAGGCTCATTCTTCCTGTGAGAGGTAGTGACAGGACTAAGCCTGTCTGTCAGTTTGCAGACAAAACTTTATTTAGTCTTGAAGACACTGGCCTGACAGCAAAGCTGCCTGTGGATGACAGAAGATGACAGATACACGGGTAAACTGTGAAAAAAACATGGTAATTAAGGGTATCAATATAAGATGATGATAATGATGGAAGGATAATGATGATGACAGATTTCTGACAAAAGGCCTGACTGAAAAAAGATCAGATTGAATATTTAAGAGTTTATTCTCCATGTGCACATACTGTCCTCTCTTTTGTGTGTTTACTTTCATATATTCCACACCTGAATCGAGCTGCACGTGCACCGCTGCATCTTTATCTCTATTCATCACTGGGATCTTGTTACTTGTGAGCCGATGAGCTGAGCAGGTCACTGTGTCCCACTGAGGACTGTTAAGAGGCCAGAGCTGGCACAGTTAGAGCCAGAATCACATGTTTCATTTTGTTGCACATAAAGACCAAACATCCCACTCCATACCTGACGCATTATTACACAGAACACACAGTACTACTATGCATAAACATTCTCACACTGTTTGTGTCATTCAAAGTATGTGAAGCAGGGCTTGGCAGTGACTTCACTTTGGCCACTCACTATCCACATCCACAGATCACAGCTCCAGCCCTGGCCCAAAATCAGCCCCCAAGGAAGTTGTTTGTCTATATTAAACCACCACAGAGGCCCTTCTCTGAACCTCGCTCTGCCTCCAGCAGGAGCTCCAGCTCCGCTCAGTCTGGGTAGTAAAGTTGGCCAGACGGACAAACAGGGCCCAGGGGGAAAAGTCTGAATTGAGGCCCAAAACCATAAATCCAAACCTCTGAACTCCGCGTCCCAACATGATCTCTCCAGAGCAGAGGGTCCCTGTCCGTCTGTGAGCTGTCACTAGATGATTTCATTTACTAACAGCCCAGCTCCCACGATGTTTTTATTTTTTACACAGAAATTACATTAGAAATAAGTGTGTGTGTGTTCGTTGCCATAGGTGCCTGGACAATAATGATTCATAAATAATGACGTTCAAGCTGAAATGGTTAGACTCAAAGACATGTGGAGATCCATTAATCCGTATCTCCTTTAAAGATTAAAAAACATATGTAATCATGTTTTCTCAGGCTCATAACTGGGTTCCTGCACCCTATATTTTAGGTGTAACTCAGGGGTCAATATTGGGCTCATTACTATTTCACCTACACATGTGTTCTGATGACACCGTTATTTTCTGTAAACACATGGATGACAGTTTCAGAAAGCTCCCAGACACTAAGAAAAATACACACCTCGCCTATTTTTGACGGAGCCACGGCATAACTTTACTTTGAATGGTATTAACTTTCTCTGTGAGCTACAGCACAACAAAAAGGAAACAACAATATGAAACACAATTTAAATATACTAAAAAAGAAACTGCGTAGTCTACTTACTTATTTATGGTAAAAGCACAAATATCAGGTAGAAATGACCAAATCAACAATCTTTAAGGCTACAAAATTGGTTCAGAAAAAACGCTTCTGAAACACCCTTCATGTGATATGATGCCATGTGGTGGATGGAACAAAACCAGGTTGGTCCCAGACCCCGAAAAGCTATGGCCGATGGAATTGTTCCTCCTGGCTCCTGTACAGCCAAGATGGCTGTACAACAAAACGGGGATTTATTCATGTCCTATCGTGCCTAAATTTAGTGTATCCTAACATCTTGGGCATGGAATTAATCTGTTGATTCTCCTATTCAAAATGAGACAAAACTTTTTGATGGATGTCAAATTTTTGAGCCATGACAAAGGCCAAAATGTGGCCTGCGACAGACTGTTAGGCTTGTTGTTTTCAATCAAGCCGATTTCTCGAAAACTTACAGCCACTACAAGCCGGCTGAAAGGAGTGAGGAGTCAATGACGGTATAAAAGAGACAGTAAAACAGGTTTCTTAGCAATTATGATTCACAGCAATTAAGAGAGATCTTTGGGCTTACAGTCATAAATAAGCACACAAAAAAATTAGGCTAATTGGGTGTGTAGTAATAGCAGAGTCGTGGCAGACAGACGGATACACACACACACACACACACACACACACACACACACACACACACACACACACACACACACACACAACCAAACCCATGATCCCCTTCAGGATTACGCCTGCAGAGATAACAGTATAATTCATTTTGCAATACACCATTGGTATTTAAGATTAATCACAAGTTAAATCTTCTCTCTTCAAAACAATAAAAAAAATGACCCCCTTCCCCTCTCACATCACAACTTCCTCCTAATCTTGCACTTCACGTTGCTAAACACAAACCACATACGCACAGATTAAGTGCAAAGTTACCATTTTTTCCTCACAGGTTAGACACGTGGGGAGGAGGAAAAACAACAACTTCTCAATCAGTGTAAACAGGATAATCCCACAGTTTAAAGTCTTACCTTAAATACATATCTATGGTCACATGCACGCCAGACGAAAACACCCCTATCGTCTATTATTACTTCAACACCCAGCACTGTTTGTCAGCTTGTCTCTTCTGTATGAACACAACCATACCTGTTAGCACCCATAAACAATTTGGGGAGTGACACGTGCAGGTCAGTCTACAGAAATGAGAGTGAGAAACCAATTATGCGACGTTCCGCTAGAGATCATCTGTGGAATGTAAACAGGAGAAGAGAATGAATGAGAGATGGGAATCAAGATTTGAATATTTTCCATCGTTTTTCTTAAGAAGCTGGCTATGACTTCAGTGTAGGAGGCTGGCATTCCTTGAGTGGGAGGAGGAGGGAGTGTGTGTGTGTGTGTGTGTGTGTGTGTGTGTGTGTGTGTGTGTGTGTGTAAGTGGGAAGGGGGGGAGGCTATTGTCATTTAAAGCCAGTGCCATAGCACACATAACCCCCTAAAACCGCCATTGCCTTCCCCCTACTACTGTTGACATTCAGAGGTATGCAAATGGAGGAACATGTTGGAAGTTTTACATTTCAATAAGAAAAAAACAGCCTCTCTTCCTTTGTGTGACTCAGGAGCTGCTTGTGCTGACAGGCCAATGCAATTTCCATCGGCCATTGGAAATGCAAATGTCCAGATATAAACAAATAAGTGAAGAGATCTAGGAAAAGATGTGTTAATAGATCTGACTTACCTTTGTTTACATGCATCTGCGCTAAAGTCCTGCAAGAAAGTAGAACAGGTGAACAAACACTTGCCTTTGCATTCAATTATCTCTTGAAAGCAGGATAAAAATAGAGTATAAATCAAGGTTTCTTTCAGTATTCACACAGCTTTGAAGTAACAATATTATATTATATTACAATATCTAAGGGTGCTTTCACACCTGCCCTGTTTGGTTTGGTTCAATCGAACTTAAGTTTGTTTGCCCCCAGAAGTGCAGTTTGTTTGGGCAGTTGTGAAAACAGCAATCACACTCGGGTGTGCACCAAAACAACCGGACTGAGACCTTCTTCAAGAGGTGGTCTTGGTCCGGCTACAACCTGAACTCTCCAATGCATCAAAACATTGTTTTCTAGTTGGAGCCGTGCCTCGTTTTCAGACTGTATGCTTTGGCTCAAATGAACAATGACAGCAATATAGTCCACGATGAGCAGCGCTAAAATCAACCTGCGTAGTTGTCCCTCCATTGTGACATTAGAAAGTGTCACATTTATCTTGCAAGTGTACTCTTCTTCAACGTTTTCTTTACTTCCTGGATTTTCCCACATGGAAATTCTGACCAATCAAGAGCAGCTTTCACACACAAGGCATTTGATCTGGTCTGTGTGTAAATGTTGCCGTGAGAACACGAACCAACTCTAGGCAATTATACAACTTTGGAACAAAATTAGTCCCTGATTCAGACCAAAGCAAGACAACTCTAGGTCTGAAAGCAGCCTAAGATCTGGACTCAGTTTAAAATAATTAGCCTCTAATAATCATGTCTGCTGACAATGATTAAAGGCAATGAGAATGATAAGCATCCATCAGGATGATATAACATATGACTCTGGTTCATGAGGTTTGCCCCCAGGGCCGCTCCAAACTGCCCCAGTTTCTCTGATATCCCAAATGACCCTCCTTTGAGGAAACAGGCCTGGGGGCAAGTGACGGTCGTATGCTTCTTCTCAGCTCCACTGTAAGAGGTAAAGCCATCTCGGGAAATCAGTCCTCACTTCTGTGTCAACAAGGACATCCTCCTGGGAGCACCTCCTCCTCCTTCTCCTGATTTCACCTGCCCCTCATCCCCTCTGCCAACCCCCAATTAACTCCACATTCCTCTGTTTGCAGTGAATACCCCAAATTCTCCCTGATAATTGTCCACACCCCGGCCAAAGGATTATTCCCATGTCACCCTCTGTAACCATCTATTGTCACCTCTCTGTGAGTGACACTCTGATCCCTGAGTCAGGCCTTGTTTTGCTCTTTTGTAGCTATAATCGTCCGCCTTGACTCAAAGGTATTTTAATTTACCTCCAGTCCTCCCTCAGGGAAAGTGAAGGCAACACTGGCCTGAGGGCACAGCTACACAGACACTGAAGTGGACTGCAGTGTCAAATGTATTATTGCCACTTAAACACTGTTTTCAAGGTATGAAAGAAGTGATGCTGCACTCCGTCACAATCAATTTAAAGTCGGCACTTTGCTGCTTTGACTTCTGGTGTGAGTCACTCATCATTTCTGGGTGAATCCTGGCCTGTCATGAGGATAACAGAAACACCTCCACAGCACCCTCCCATTAGAATCTGTCATCATTAGCCTTGCCGCCTGGTTGCTAGAGGAGGGATCAAGCGTGATGCCTTTTATCTTTCTGCGTAACAAACACACTGTGGCGTGGGCTTACAAAATGGTGACACCTCACTCACATTATTCATTCAAAAAGGCAGGAGCTGGAGGTTAATTTGCACTCTGAAGCCTAAAAAGAGTAGGGATTACATGTCATCAAATGCAAGTATGTACAGTATTTACTCACTATTAGCAAAAAAAAAAAAAAAGGCTCAGTCTTCCCATAATGCAGCTGGGGTGGAGTTCACTGTGATGTGGTTAGAGGGAGAGTTGTGTGTGTGCATGTGTACACACCTAGCGACCATGTCTGCTCACGAAACCTGGGCACTAATTTCATATTTCAGCGCAGTCGCCTGTCATCAGCGCTCTTATCAAAAATACATACCAGACCGTAATCACAGAAGGACTGGATGCCAAAATACCTCAGAGCACATGAGCACGAATGAAAGATGGGAGAGGGAGGGAGGGAGGGAAGCCTGTGGGGGATGAGACGGAGAGGACAGAGGTAAAGTGGGACAAAGAGATGATACAGGTTAAATCAGAGTGGGGAGCAGCTGCTGAACTGATCTGTCACGTGAAATATCAACAAACGTTTTATTATGTTGCAGTCTCTTAAAAATAGATGCTCATTTCACTTACCATTCAGGGAGTACCGGCAGAAATAGTGTGTCATTTCTGGATGTGCAGGGCAGGTAGATTTCACATCTGCGGCATAAATGCTTGCATGAATTCTTGTCAAGTTTGTGTGTGTGTGTGTGTGTGTGTGTGTGAGGAGGGGGGGTTGTACAACATCAGCAGCCATTAACCCCCTGTGTGGCAGATTCGCAAGTGTAGGGGCATGTCTGAACAGGTAACCAGCAGCAACACAACACTGGGAGGCTGAACAGGATCCATCCGCATCCTGTATGCCCCACATTCATTCACCACAGGCAATTTTAAATCTAATTCAATGATGCACCTTTTTGGCTCGCTTTTTGTTCAGTCTGAGGCTATACAAAAGATTCTGTCAGGTCCCCTCTGTACTTCTTTTTTTAGCGTCCTCTTACTGCTCTGTAATCTGTCTTTGGTTCCCGACTGGTCGCCAGTGTTGTTAGACTTGTTACTTTATTGAATTAAGGTTCAGTCTCAGGATAATTTCTAATGTCAATTTGACATGGAATACTAATGATGATATTTTGTTGGTTTTAAGTTGTGTTGTTCAGGAACAACAATCCAGCTTCTTCCAAACATCTCACGCCAATGCCATCTCGACACAGACTTTTGTTGTGACATATGGAGACCAAAACCCAACATGTGAAAAATACTGTTCATATTGTTAAAGTCCACACTATTTGAAATTTTAATGCCATGAGACATTTATTTTCATTCCCACCAAAATTTAACATCTGACCAACCTGTTCTAATTCCCAACTTGTCAAATAGCGTCGCCTTGTCAATGATTTTGGCATCAGATCATGACAAAGTCAGTGGAGTAGTGTGCTAGTGTGTTTAGGATGCTATAATAGCAACATGTGTCACTGTCATATGTCACGTGATGTGACATTACGTTAATAACTGTACTTATTTTGAGCCAAATCATGATGTTTTTTTCTTAATCCTAACCTGGTGCTTTTGTTGCTTAGCCAAAAACAAGTGTTATACCTGGGTAGTAAGTGTAGTAAGACTGTCTGCATGTCACAAGCTGAGACTGTACATTTCCTGTGAAAACAGAAATGTATTTTGAGAGGACACAATGCATGTAAGAAGCCTCAATTGAGACGCTGTCCATGAACATCTAAAACTGATGCAGGAGGCTAGTGTGTCATATTTAGATATTTAGGTCAACTGACAAAGTGAGTTTGGATTAGAACGTGCTGGTCAACAAAAGAGTCCAATGTCTTTCTAATGTCACAATGACGTCTGGGGTCAGGAGGAAATTTCTCCTAACACCCATATTATTACCGCAACTATGTCTAGCATTGCTTTTTCTCTATTATCATTTTATTTGACTGCACTATGTATCACTGCCTTTAATGCGGCTTTCCTGAGGCAGCTGAACTATCTGCCTACACCGGAAAGCAATTAAGGTCAACATGTGTTATTTCTAAGTGTGCTGTAGAAATAAGCTGACTTGACTATACTTTCACACAAAAGAAGCACATAAGAAAGAAGGAGCTGGTTGTACTTTGGGGATGTGACTAATTCTTTTCTATTTATCAGTTATCATTAAATGCGTATTTCCACTTTAAAGCAGGGACAAGGACATATACAGACAGTGCATTTCAAAAAACGTTTACCTTTGAGCCTATACGATGACCTTGGCTTCATAACACAATGGTAAACATCACTGCTGCTGTGAGATGGATGAGTCACAGAAAAAGTTATAAAATGCTTTGATAAGAGCGCTGATGAATAGCACTGAAGACATGATGACTGTACAGTTGCTCCTCAGGTATACAGATCTGTCTGCAGCTAGAATCCTGGTGCAGCCAGTGAGTGCAGAAAATCAAGCTGATGATAAAAGCTGTTGAAACAGGATGAGGTGACAGCACATAGGTCAACATGTGCTGTGTGAACAAACTGACTACAGTCACACACTAAACTGTGGTGTTTGGTTTAGACAACATGTGTAAGAAAAAAGGTTGTACTTTGAGGATGTGACTAATGCTCAAATAATGTGGGCTACCTATTTATAGTTTAGTAATGGGGAAACTGTGTTGTTGTGACATTTATGTTGTTTTTGATTAGAATATAATTCCATGACAAAAGCCAAAAAAATACTTTTTTCTCTATTCCCCTCCCATGATAAAGCCTGTTTTGTCCGGACACCCAGCCAGTGGTCCCACCTGTTGCAGGAGCATTTCTCGCTTGTGTCTATCTTGCATATACACGTGTAGGCGGAGGCGCACGAGGGAGGGGGGCAATACCAGCGACCAATCAGATGTGAGCGCCGCTGGAGCGCTATAAAAGCCGCGAGCGCTCCTCTCAGAGCAGCAGTCAGTCTCTCAGTCAGTACGCTGCGTCTCATCCACACCAGTGCTGCTTTATTTAACTATTACCGCACCTCATCGGGAGTTAAACAGGATTTACTTTATCAGTTTTATCTGACGGGTTTCTCTGCGAGCTTTGAAACAGTTTGGACACATTTTGCTTTCTTGGACGGAATCGACAAACAAATAAAAAAAAGAAAGATGCGTCTCATCCAGAACATGACGACCATTGCGGAGTACTCAGCACCTGAATGCTCGGTGCCAAACCGGGTCATTAAAATGAGTGTGATAGGAGGCAGCGGAGTTGGGAAAACAGGTAAGAAAATAAATCAAATTGTAGTGATGTAATGTACCCACAGCGCCGTCTTAGAGTAACTGATGCTGTTTTATATTCTGTCACATAAATGTCTAATAATGTGTTCTTGCTTTTTTATTTCAGCGCTTGTGGTGAGATTCCTAACGAGGCGCTTCATCGGAGATTATGAGAGAAATGCTGGTGAGTAACTGAGCTGCAGAGGCTGCTTTTTAAGGATGAAATGCTCTAAAATTGCTTTCTAATATGGTAAAACTATTGTTGTTTAAATGAACGTTTCCTCTGTGCCTGCAGGTAATCTCTACTCCAGAGAAGTCCAGGTGGATGGAGAGCAAGTCACCATCCAGGTTCAAGACACTCCTGGTGTGGAGGTAAGATGTTTTTTTTTTTTTTTAGCTCTCCTCTCCTCAGACAGATCGCAGGCAGATTACAGTTTGTTTTCTCTGGGCTGACTGTAAAGAATCTGAGCTGTCAGGGTTCAACATATGAAAATGTGTAGAGGATAATCCAATACAAAGATAATATAATCTAATTCACTGTCTGGCTGTTAAGACCATCTAAACCTCTCTGTGACTGGGCACCAGTCCAAACCCAAAGACGTATGTGTATGTATATTTTGTCCTGAAGTAGAGCCCCTCAGTCTGGCTGTAATCTCCTATTTAGGCTAATGGATGTCTGAGGCCAGGGTAAATGATACCCTGATCCTTGTCCAGACTCCTCAGTCACCCACACCTCACTGTCCTGGAGGAGAAACCCTATAGCTCATGTCTGCCTCAGTCAACATTCCAGTCATTACTAAAGATCGGTTGCACAAAGTCAGGGAACGTTCAGTCTTCATTTTTTTGTTCAACAGAAAATGAATACAATGTTTTCAAGTGTCTAATCAGTCCTTTTTTTCTCTCCTCCTCAGTTGACTGATAATGGCATCAATCTACCAGATCATGTGACCTGCTCCATACAGTGGGCTGATGCAGTAGTGCTGGTGTACTCCGTGACAGACCGCCGCAGCTTCGATGTGATCGATCAGTTGCACCAGCTGGTCGTGCGCACCGGAGGCGCCAACATGCCTCCCGTAATCCTGCTGGCCAATAAGGCTGACCTGCTGCACCTGAGGCAGGTCGACTCCCAGCAGGGCCCTTTGCTGGCGGGAACGCTGGGCTGCTCTTTCTACGAAGTGTCTGCCAGCGAGGACTACAGCCAGGTGCACAAAGCTTTCCACAAGCTGTGCTGCCAGCTCGCCAAGCAGCCGCCTCCTGCCCCCAACTCCTCACACAACTCTGCCAGTGCCGCCACGGAGAAGAGGCGCTCGCCCCTCATCCCCCGGCCAAAGTCTCCCAACATGCAAGACCTGAAGAGGCGCTTCAAGCAGGCGCTGTCAGCCAAAGTGAGGACTGTCACATCGGTGTGAGGAGGGGGACGAGAAGTTGAACGTGGTCCAGGGTGGCCATAGAAAGAAAGGAAGCATTGAAGGTGGAAGAAAAAAACAGGACAGAGAAGATTAATGCTTCTCCGATGACGTCCTGTATCGGTCTGGCTGAAGAAGGCAGATGAACAGTGGTAGGGTTCTGAGTAGAAAGAGGCTGATGAATCTTTACAGACGTAAAGGCCTCTAAGTGGCAGGTGTCTGTCGTGTCAGATACCATGCGTGAAGAAAAGCAGCAAGAAGGTTCATGTGTTCAGGAGTAGGAGTGACACCTGAGGACACAGAAGCAGCTATGTGAGGCTGACTAAACCCCACACTCTGCATATAAAAAACTGTAAATCAAGCTCTCCTGGCAACAGCAGCGCAGAAGGACGCTTATTTTTAGCTGTGCTGCCCATTGTGTCTTTTCTGTAGTCAGACTGCCTCTACATGGCACCACTAAATGCTGGTATTATTATACCAGCCACTTTAGCCAAGGCTCTGTGCTGCTGTGTGTGTGTGTGTGTGTGTGTGTGTGTTCTCCAGTATGTCAAACCCTGCAGTGTACTTTTGCAGCATTCAGAACCATCATTGTGCATGACAGAATGATGAGAGGAGGTGGGGTGGGGGTTGTAACGGGGCAACGGACACAGTATGTAGCGTGTGGCGGTTATTATCACTGATGCACTTTATAAAAAAATGATCCAAAGGGCCTATTGTTATTTATTTGTTTGATACAAATTCACAGTTTGTTCACAATAAAAATGATGATGAATTCAATCATGTCTCTGGTTTTTCATTTTTCAGTTTGTGTATGCGTATTAAGCACATATGCATTTCTGAACTGTCACTTTCTGAGCCTACTTGATGACCTTGGCTCCACAACACATTATGATACACCTCTGCCATTGTGAGGGAGATGACTCAGAAAAACTTTTAAAAAACTGGCATAACAGCATTAATAAATAGCACTGAAGACAACAGAAGCATGACTGTACAGCCGCTTCTCCGGCCTTGAGATTCGTCTCCAGCTAAGATCCTGCCGCAGTCAGTGACCCCAGAAAATGAAGCTGACAAAAGAGGTGTTGAAATAGCCTGAGCTGACAGCAGCGAAGAGTTCATGTTAGTTTTTTTAAGGGAATCCTCTGAGAATTGTGAGCTCCCAGAAGAGAAGGAGAAAAATGATATGAACGCTTTCCAATAAAACTGAGTGTGTGTGTTATTATGTTAGAGAGATCTGTTTATTTACAATCCAAAAGCTTAATTAGTGAATCCTGAATATGGTGTTCCAGCCTGTCCGAGGGATTTACTGGTCTCTCTGTTTCTGTTTGACAAAATGTGGGGGACTCTTGTTCACTATCGATTCAGGTGTGTAGGTGGGTGAAATTACTGAGCTCTTGCTGAGGTGATTCATGTTGGAGAGAATGAAGAGAGAATGGGAGGCGCGTACTTGTGTGTGTGTGTGTGTGTGTGTGTGTGTGTGTGTGTGTGTGTGTGGTGGGGGGTGCAGGAAGGTGTAGGTGAGCTCAAAGTGTGAGCAAATTAGCAGCCTTAGAAGACAGTGTGAAACGACTTGTTAATTATTCCGCTCTTCTTCGTCACCATATGATGTGTCGAGGTGTGAATAGGCACTAACAGAGAGTGTGGATTCTCTCTACCACAAACAGCACACACAGCCTGCCTTTCACTGAGCCTTATGTATGCGAGACATCATCACACCAGACTGTTTAAAAAGATTTTATTGTTACATATTATTATTTGATGTCATTTTGCACCTCTCGCTCAGACATTTTCTGTTCTGTCTCCAAGAGAAATAAACCCAACAGTTACTTCCACATGGTAACAGCTCACCTCAGAATTACATTTGACACGAACATGACAGGAATGTTGCTTCATTTGTGAAATTTTTTTTTCATTTTGCAGCTTTTGAAAGTGTCTCTCATTACCAGACTCACACCTGACGAGGCGCCGAGACGTTTGCGGCGCATGTGTCCTTCCACGTGTGCATTCGTGCGTTTCCATGTGACGGCCCTTTTAGACACCGATATCAGGCAACAGTCTTTGGGTGGTGAAGAGCAGCTCAGGGATATCTGTCGGCCTCAGTAATCTGGTGGACAAAACCAGCACCTGGAGCAGAGCAAGGACACACTCTCTGGGGTAAGGATATGTCAATGTGAGTAACACGACACTAATGAATGAAGCAGACGTAAATGTCAGGGCGAGTAATGTGCAAATTGGCAATCATCAAGGTGCATGAATCAGGTGCCTTGGCAACTGGTTTATTTTCTTAATTTCATTTAATTTAATTACTTCCACCAAGGATGCGGTGGGTCCTGTTTGACTGTTTTTAGGGGGCGTATTATCTGATGTTCCCTATCTTTGCTCTATCCACTTTGCTGCTGTAGCACTGGAAATTTCCCCACTGTGGGACTAATAAAGGAATATCTTATCTTATCTCAAAGAGTACCTTTGGGGTAGGGCGTATTATCTCAAAGAGTACCCTTGGGTAAGCCAAATCTATCTCTTGTTCAACTGTATTTTATTTTCCCAGGATAATGAAGTCAGCCTCAAAACAGTTGTCAGACATGAGACCAAAACGATAAAATAGTCATCACATTTATGTAATAAGGCACATGTCTGAAAGGGGCTTTAGAGTACATTTGTAACCCCCAAGATTTCACCTGTGCAGTTTTTTTTTCCTATGTTAAGAAGCAAACAACTACCACAAACTTTTTTTCTTTTAAGATGATTTTGTTTAGGGATACTCTTGCCTTTTTTACAGAGCAGCTGGAGAGTGACAGCAAAGAGGGGATGAAGAGAGAGGGGATGACACACAGCACACCCACAACCTTTTACATTCACCTGTGAAGTCTACAGGGTGTGAGGGGTTTGACACCGAAAAAGCTGAATTTGAGGTGGAGTGTGTGGAGCGTCGCTTTATTTTACATGAAAATGGGCGGAAAGTCCTGAGATGGCTAAAAGAAGGAGTAACTGAATTTGGTGTGGATCCAGAAGTTTGGAGCTAGTGGGCACTCAGCTTGTGATGTTGTCTCATCCCTTCTCGTCATATTTTGATGCTCAGGCAGAAGCCCACTGCGTTATCACAGTGACACCGAGGGGCAGCCTTTTGCGTTGCATCTCGATACAGAAGGGGTCAGCTGATCTAGATGTGGAAAGTGTCAGCGGTAAGTCACGTGAGTCGACTTGTGACTATAAGGGGTTGATGGTTAGGTTTAGGCAACAAAACTACTTGTATAGGGTTAGGAAACGATCATAGTTGATACTGGTCACGTGAGTCAACTCAACGAGTGACTAACGACTCTCATGACTAACGACTGATGTGACAAAAAAAGACTAAACGTTGAGAACAGAACAGGTTTAGGTGTGAAAACTACCGGAGTAATGTTGGGAAACGATCGAGGTTGATGTTAGTCACGTGAGTCAACTCATGTTACTAATGAGTGACTAACGACTCGTGACTAATGTGTTTTAGTTTCACAAAGATATGAACACTTGTCTCCTAACTCAAAGTCCTGTGCTTGCGGAACCTATTCAACTGGCTCCTGCCCATCAAAGCAGATCTGTGTTCTTAGGTCACGTCCATTGTCCTCAATGTCAAATAATGACGCTTTACATAGAAGCTGGTTGAAAACCCAGTTCATTTCATACAGATGCTAAAGCGGGCTCCCAGTGATATGAAAGTGATGTTGACAACACTGCCCAAGCATTGGATTTAAATGCTTTGAGAGTAAAACCAGGCTGCAGCTTGTGGAGCACAAGCCTCTTGTCCATGAGTAGACGCACACTTCCTTTTGCACCATGAAACTGTTAGCGGGTGTAGTTTGGTAAAAACAAAATAGTTCCTACATGAAACTGCTCACAACAAGGTTTGTGGATTATCTTGGTTAACCGGGTCATGATTTCTGAAAAGGGACATTGCTGTTGAGTTTTTCAAATGTATTTGTTTGGAGCTTTGAGCACCACAAACTGAGTGACGTGGCAACACACACTCAAACAATCTAGAGTGAAAAACATCAACGGGTAAGATAATAAATATGCATTTTTGATTTTGGGGTGACTTTAGCTGAAGTTTGCCTTCTCTGAGTGCTTTCTGGATGGAATAAGAACCCCCTTCCTCTTGTGTTGTATAACAGAGGCGCTCTGTTTCTCTGCAGCAGTGTTGCTTTAACTCTGGGTCAGCACCTAAAGTTGGCTAGAGGCCTGTTTGTAGTGGCAGCATTAGTGTGTTTCAGAGGAATTTAGTTCAAGTGCAGGACCAAAACTTTGCAGCTTGTTTTCAGTGTTCATCAACGTCTGCTCCACAGAAATCTGCTATCATTCATACACATGCTTGCCTTTACAGTATGTTATACATGTACGTGCTCAGGTTGGAGTGCGTGTGCTGAGATCAGTATGTGTGTGGGCCAGCCAGCTGATTATTGTATAAGCTTGTCTTTATTCAGTTTTCCTGATTACAGATGGAAGGCTTTGATCCTCGCCAGGCCTTTCATTGCCTCTGGCCTCATTCTCAAAGCCTTTTATTAAGACAAACCCACATTACCCAGCCTGATCTCCCTCTTCTCCCCCACACTCCTCTGGCACCAAGGAAACGTATCCATCTGCATGTTTTGCATGTCAGTGTGGACCGCATATGTAATCAGCACTTAAACCACCCAAACACACAGACGCAAGATCTCATGGATGCAATTACAGCGTTAATACGTGCGACACTCAGAAGAAACTCTCACCTCTACACCTGATCTGAGCCTCCTGCTTATGTAGGTCAGCGTTTACGTTGGTTCACTAAGCCTGAAACCTGCCCACTGAGGTTCACCTGGGTGTGCCGGCAACACAAAGTCTTTTGTCCTCTTTACTTCTGATTCTTTGGTGTATTTGGGCTAGAGATGACTCAGTCCACTTTGGCTCAATTCAGTAGACCTCGTTTTAAATTTTCTTTCTGAATTAGTACTTCACAGCTTTGTATTTCTAAAAGAATGTGAATGCTTTTGGGTAGGAGCCAGTCTGAAACCTGCCTTCAGAGGGTCACCAAAATGTGCAGAACAGAGTCTCGCCTCATTTTTATCCCCAATTATCTGATGTATTACGACTGGAGATGACTCAGTTCAATTCAGTGTCAGTTCAGTTCAGTAGAATCCATTTAAATTTTTCTTACCAAATTTGTATTTTACTGTTCTGTATTTCTAAAGGAACATGAATGCTTTTGAAGAAAATTTGAATGAGTCATCAGCAACAACATGCAGCCTCCTACAGACTGCTTGTGATATAACAACAAAAGTTTATGAAGAGGATTTTGATTAATCATCCACACATAATCTCTATCTGCAGTGTTTTTAATGGATACATCAATAACATATCCATTTGCAAGCATCATGAAACATAAATCACAGATGTTCATCTTACCTTGTTATTGAGAGAGTGGCCTGTTTGGTTGCACCTCTGCTTGATGACTGAGCCAAAGCTTTATTCGTGTTTATTTGCATTTCATTTATCTGAATTTTCATCGTTGAAATCAACGCCTAAAGCATATTTTTTAATATTCCCCAATTATGTAATAAATGTCTAACCTTACATAAACCTAAATATTCTGATCTCTATCTCAAGTAAAAGTAGCAATGTGACTACACATTACATTGTGTAACATTTTCTGCTGTTTACTGGTCAAAATCGATGTCTGCATTTATATTTGTGTTATCATTGGTGTATTATGACCTCCGCTAATAATCTGACACATTCTCCTAAGCAAAGAATTTTAGATTTGTTTATACATACGATGGGTAAGCCGGTGGGAAGCGCCATGACAGTCTGCCAAACTTGAAACTACAGCCGCCAGCAAGGGACAAATAGCACCAACGCGGAATAACTACGCGTTTTCCCTGCGAGCCAGTACAGAGTAGGAATGACCTCAGTGATTGAGACGCCGGAGGAGAAGATCAGCGGGAGAGGCTTACTACCCCGGCAAGTTTGAAAATCTGCACTACTGCAGCATAATGCAGGACCATGCATATGCAGCAGCAGCACAGGAGATGGTTTCACCATCGCCAAGAAAACGAAAAAGGGAACTTAAAAGGCAGTGTGACCGGAGCATTCAAAAAAAGAGGATTAACATCGGGCTAGCCTTCCCCAGGTGGAAGGAGCCCATGAAGGAGAAAGATTTTAAAAGGGACGCTGAAGTTGCCAGCTTTCTCCTCGACAAGTAAGTCAGCTGTACTGCCTAAATTAGCCTGAAGCTAACTTTGTTCATTGGGTTTTGTTAGACAGTGTTGCTTGTTACCATAGCTAGCATAACAGTAGATCCTGCTAAAATACACCAGCCTCGTTGGTACACAAGTGTGTGTTTATGTGGTTTCAGTAGCTTTCAAAGTCGCGGTAAACGTCGGCTTTTTGTCACAGTAAATGCCAGCTTATAAAGCCTTCCCACCGGCTTTTAGTCCGGCTTTACCGCGACTATGAAAGCTACTGAAACCACGTGAACATACAGTTCCACCAGAGGAGTATAACCGGATTTCACTGTATGTGTAGTGTCTGTGTTGTTATATGTGTACTTATTGGATAGCAGAGGATGACATGGTTTCATCAGTGTTGTCGAGGCTTTTTGATACATGGCGGCTTCCGTTGTTGCAATACGTGTTTGAAAAAGTGAGGCGCTAGAGTGCACTATTCGTTTGAATGCAATACGCGATTTCAACGTAAGATGGGAGTAATTCCTACACAATGTCCCTTTAAGTTCAGTACTGGAATAACTGTACTTGGTTATGTTCCACCTCTGCAACAATGCTTGGAAAGTTAACTCAGCACATTACATGCAGGCTTAAGCGATACGAAAATTAAAAAAAATAAATCTAGTTTAGCACACTAAGCCTTGTTAAAAATTTCAGATGTAAGCTGTATCAACATCTCCTGACATTCATACATTTTTTTCATTATTTTAAAAAAGACAACATATAACATTACTTTTGGTGCTCATCCCCGACCTTAGTTGCCCCTGATGTCTTGTTTATGTTTGAGTGTGAATTATCTATTAACTTCTTTCAGAGGGACATAAAACCATTGACTGTAAAAATAATGGACGTAGCTACAGTGATGTCACCCATTGGTTTGTGGACTGCTGTTTTGAAGCCTCGAGTTCGGGACTTTGGCCGGCGCCATCTATGTTTTTTTGGAGCCAGAAGTGACCATATTTGGGCCAGAGGCTGGTGCTGTGGAGAAGCGCGGGGTATTTTTGCACCAGGCTGTAAACATGTTTATTTCTGCTGTACAGCTGATCATTTTAAAAGTGCTGTATATAGGGATTGATTGATTTCTGGAGCCAGTCTCAAGCGGCCGTTTAAAGAACTGCAGTTTTTTGCACTTCTGTGTTGGCTTCATTTCCCACTCATTCCCACTTGCTTAAAACATTAAAGTTATACTATGCATGATTGTTATTACTGATGGTTACTGTTTCAAAACTTGCTTGCCAGTGAAAGTTAAAGTAAAGCCAACCCCAGATTCACTCTCATTTGGCGTTTCTCCTCGCTATATTTGTGTTTTTTCAGTGCTGTGTCTCTTGGATGTCTGCTGCTTATGGTCTGGTACCTTGTTACGACCTTTTTATAAAGCTCCAACCTCACCTGAATGCTGTGGCGTTACATGTCCATAAATGTTTCAAACACAGAAAATAAGAAGAAATTACGGAAATATTGGGGCAGAGTCGCTGCATAAAAACACATACTGCCACACACTTGCAGTGTGTTATAAGTGATGACTGAGAGGGATTATATTTGTGTGTCTTACACAGATTCAGTGAAAGTGTTCTTAGTTTCTTTCTCTTGAAGAGATCTGAAAGACTTCACCTTGTCTGCTTAAATGACAGTTTGAATGATGAGTTTTTTTTCCCAGTACCAAACAGAAAATGGCAAATGAAACTAAAACAGAGCTTCTCACAGAACATCACAGAAAAAGAAGACAACAGGGCTCAAACTCTCCAAATATCACAGCCATGATTATGCAGAAATGCACATGTTAGTCATCTGATAGTTGCCTACATACCTGGGTCCCTGGTTTGTGTGTTGTAACCATCTCTTTGATGAGACGAAGCTCCGAGGGTGTGACTCCACCAACCAAGAAGAGGAAGAGCAGAGGGTTGTCACTGGGATGTGGACGACTCACCTGGAGTTAAGAGAGGACATTGTGATTGGTCAGTGTATTTTTAAGCTGTCGGAGGTGTTGATGCTGTGTCTTTCTATAGAACAGTCTGTAACAAACAACCCACTCTCTGTAGGGAACACCTAATCATTCCCTGTGTGTGTGTGTGTGTTGATGTTGAATCACTGCTCAGCTGGACACCTGTGATACTGTGGTGATGAAAGTGGACTCTATTGAGGACTCAGGCTGCTACGTCTCAAAACAAAGCTCAGCAGATGAATGTGTCCTCACCCTAGTGTTATTATGACGGCTGACACGTGGACATGTAAGCAGGTGAACACACACACTCATACAACACATGCAGACCAACAAAAGTCCCACACAAAGATGAATTTTAACAGTCCGCTGTTTCTGCTGAGCGCGATTGGCTGTTGGTGAAATAATGGCTTTGAGCCATTGGTTGCCGAGCGCCAGTCAGGACACATCTGCACCCTGTGAATGCTAACCGAGCAATCAGAGCTGCAGGGGGCGGACCTGTAGGAGAGAGTGGCTGTACACGTGAAGCACCAGCAGGCTGGGAGTAAAGCATGTCGAGGATGATTCAACATGTGTTTAGCCAAAAAAATGTGAGAGCAAATGTTTTCCAGAATATTCTGCTCATGTGATATCTGGTATTTCGACAAGGATTCGGTGGCGCTGGAAGACACAACAGACACACCAACTCCATGTGCTAGTACATCACCAGCTGCATGTTTGCTGAATCAACACACACACCGTGGCTCAGAGTGTCTAGACCATGTGTACTGCCATGGGATAGACAGAGAGGGAAGGGCTTAAGGAAGTGTGTAGAAACCAGATGGGAAATGTGCCGCCAAGTGTGAGTGAGGAGAATAAAACATGATGATAAAATACATCTCCAGGCTTTACTAGAGACACTGCTCACTAAATTTTCTTGATATAAATTCTTTAAGTAAAACTGATGCTGGATATGAGCTGTTATTGTCTTAAGCAAGACGTCCACTACACCAGCTGTTCTAAACAGGTCTATATTCAGGATCCAAATTTTCACTCAGGTCACAGTCCAGCAATAGATCATCACAGAACACATTCAGATGATTTCTGTACATCTATTCTGCCTGTCAGTAAATTAAAAACCAGGACCTTCTTGTTGTGAGGAGTTGACAAACAAAATTAAAAAATTAAATATAATGAATTTCCAGATCAGTAATTTTACAGTTTTTTTTTCTTAAAGCTCAAACACTAGCAGTGGCACCTTTTCACTGCCGCTCAAGTTGGGAATATAGTGCCGCCTTGCCATTCTGTATATAAAGTACAATCACGAAATGGGGGGACAGAGCTGTCTCGCCTCTGAGCCGGGAATGGAGGTAGTAACAACGCCGAAATGATGTCTACACACATTAAAGGGGACACTTAACCGCAGCATAGGTGTCACATTTTCACGGCATGTGATGCATGCAACCCACCATGGGAGATTTACAAAGTAGATGGTGGCAGTTAGCAGCTAACTCAAAGAGGAAAAACAGCATCCAAAAATGTCGGCACATTGGGAAAGCAATGAGGTCCAGGAGCTCCTGACCCTTGAGCAGAGGACGAGATCAGCTGCCATATAACAGAGATGATAAATAGTTGTTATTGTCATGCTTTATTATCGTTAATAAAGCACTGCTGATGTGTGTTATACGTCATACTAGAGGCAGACGCAGTTGTGTTACATGACACGCCCATCACGCCTCTTTGATTCTGCGATGCCAGCATGCTGTCTAAAATTACACACGGGAGCAGCATGATGCCTTAGTCGTTTAATTCTGTATATAAACGTGAAGGCAGCATGAAGAGAGGACATTGTGGCGGCCCTATAGTGCAATCTCTGTGTAAAAAGGGCAAGGAATTCTTGAAGCACTGTCTCTGAAACCATTAACCCTTGTAGCCAATGCATTCATTAAGTCTCTTCATTACACTCAGTGCTTACACTTATTTTGCAATTTAAATTAGAATTTCACTGCTGGAAAGATGGTCTTTTCATAAAACTGAGCTGCCTATACAGCAGAAAGACACAAATACATTTGACATTGATGCAACATGACCAGAGAAAACAGGGTTAAAGGGCTGTGGCATTTGCGTTTGCTCAAGGGGTAGAAAACCTATAATTACCAGAAAGCACTGAGTTGCACCGGATCAATAAATGCTTCCACTGGTGGGTGATGTAATGCCAGTTGAATACAAAAGCCATATGTTAGTTGGCTGGTAACAAACTATCTTGAATTACAGTAAAATAGTAAGCTAAAATATATTTCTGAAAACAGGTGAGAAACAGGAAACGATATTGGTTCATATTTGACAGTCTGATCTGGGGTTGGTTTGCCTCTGTCTATACTCATTGTGTCCATGGCGGCATACAAAAATACGCAAGTACAATCTGTAGTTTGACCAACAGCCCTAAATCCATATGATGATGCGTTTGGCTATACCTGCCTTTGAGCTAAGCGATGAACAGGCCACTGGCAAGATGGAGGGAAGTTTACCAGAGTTCATTTACACATCAAACCCACACTGTTATGAAACAAAGCTGGTTGAAAATCGGCCCTTTAATAACACATTTCTATAAATCCCACAAACATTAGTCTCTACACTGCTACACTATTTTGCCAAATGCCTTCCCACACTGACACATTTAAAACCACTTTTACGTAATGAGTTCAGTTACAATTCAGAGCTTGAGCACTATAAATAGGCCACAGGTAAACATTTGGTTTGGACAACAATGGAGGCCGATATTGGACTGAGGGATGTGGATGAAGTCTTATGGCCAGACCCACAAGGAAGACACCTAATGTTTTCTGTTCTTTTTTTTAATCTAACACAAATGCTTTCATTTTCCACTGGCTTTGGTTGTCTGAGGAGTGATAGAACATTTTGAGAAAAAAACCCCTCTGCCTTATTTGTACTGACAGTGTGCGTTATGTTCGGAGTACACATACGCACTTTACACATTTGGATACCTGTGTGTATGTGTGTTTACTACATGTGTGAAAAACGTTATTGCAATCTGCTATACCCTGCACAGTAAAAAGCAAAAGCCACAAGTGCTTTTTCATTTATATTATCAGTGAGTAGTTAATGATCCTTGTGCTTATTCAATTAGTTTAGTTTAAAAGGATCCAAATTAGCTACAGCACTGCAGCAGCTGCTGCTTTGTGTGTACTGTATTAAAGCTACAACATGAACTTTAAAAGAGTGTGAAGTTTTTTGCAAGAATTGCTTGCTTTTGTGTAATGTTTTGCTGGTTTGGTGTAAGATTTTGTGGTAAGTGTGTAGATTGTTGTAAAAATAGCCAATAATTTCAAAGATAATGCCTAAGCAATCACAAAAAATGATCTTAAATGTCCCACCTCTCAACTGGCTACTCATTAGGAGGTGGGAACGGTACTCAGGGTTCCTTCGAACCAGCATGCTCTATACTTTCAGAGCAATTAAAAGATGCCAACGTGAGCGTTGGTACTCCAAGTGACAACTGTACGCCTCAGGTTTCCTATGTCAACTGCTCAATTTAAAAAATGTGGTACAATTTAAAAGTATTATTGGGGCATAGGTATAGAAATTTGGGGATTTATGAACAACATGAGGCGGCATGGTGGTGCAGTGGTTAACACTGTTGCCTCACAGCAAGAGGGTTCCTTGTTTAAACCCTGTGCGGAGTTTGCATGTTCTCCCTGTGTCGGCGTGGGTTTTCTCCGGGTACTCCGGCTTCCTCACTCAGTCCAAAGACATGCAGGTTAATTGGTGACTCTAAATTGTCCGTAGGTGTGAATGTGAGTGTGAATGGTTGTCTGTCTCTATGTGTCAGCCCTGTGATAGTCTGGTGACCTGTCCAGGGTGTACCCTGCCTCTCACCCAGTGTCAGCTGGGATAGGCTCCAGCCCCCTCGCGACCCTGAGCAGGATAAGCGGTTATCCTAATAAGCGGATGAACAACATGTTAAATCGCACTGTCACAACATAATTCATCTTGCCCCACTTGCCTGGTGTTATTCAAACAGATTCAAACTCTGTTCAATCATAATTCCAGCTAGCTGGCATACCTGAGAGAGACACAGAATGCGGGGAGAAAATGAAGAAATGCAGGGTGATTGTTGAGAAAAGGGCCCACATCAATGCACACTAGAGCTACGTTAAGTCAAAAGCTACTGACAACACCCACGACTTTTCCAAAATATTCAAGGATTTTACTGATTCCATGACTTTTTTATGCTCTAAAATTCACAACATTTCAATGAACCTTTTTGTAAAGACAAAGCCGACCTACATGCATCGACTGTTGGATCAGGACACGCTGCTCTATGTGATAATAAAGCTGATTTCTGTACCTTCGAAAAATTTTTAAGTTTGGATGCATGTCGCTAGTGTTGCTCAGGTGATGTTTGAAAGTCAGCAGTGCAGTCCTGTTGTCACACATCCCAATCATTTCCATTCATTTCATCATTACTTTAAAACTATGAGATTACAAAACAATGTGCCATACTGTCAGATGCACATGTGAAAAGCATGCAATCACACTGACACAAAGTGCTGCTACTCTCATGGACCATTAGTAATTGTAAGCAAATAGCAAATTGCTCCCATAAATCTGAGATATCTGGTGACTTACGGGCTAAAAACTATTTGGTTGCTGGTGTTTGTCAGATGTAGGAACTGCAGCTGAGTTATGAAGCTCTTCAATTATGAAGGAGCAGGAGCCAGATCTCCTGTTCAACTTGGACTGTCTAAACAAAGACGAAACACGGGACCCCAGACACAAACTCACACACACAGAATCCGGTTACGAACAGTTAAAGTAAAGTGCACAAGCTCTCACTTGGTCACAATCCAGACTGCAGGGTCCGCTGTGTTTAATGGTATAAACTAACCTACGGAGTACACAGAAGGCTCTGTGTTTAAAAATAGAAGTTTTATTGGCTTGTTTTATAGCATGAAGGGTGTACTCCTATAGAGTCCTCCAGAGTTCATGTTTATAGATTTACTTGCTCTGAGTTGGTGGTTCGTGGGCCAAGATTCTCAATTTGTGTAAAACCAGGCCATGGTTACACAACCAGTCTAATTCTTCCCCTTGGGTAATCATCAGTTTAAGCAGACCCAGATGTGGAATAATCAGACCATAGAATGGATAGTGATCTGTTCTGCGGTGGATATACATTACCCACAAGCCCTAAACTATATGTCTGTTGGAGAAAAACATTTGGCCAAAGTATTAACATAACCCCGAAATTCTGCCCTTTGAAATGAATGACTGAAAGTGTATAATTCCTGCCAGCAATTTCACATTCTCTGCAAACCCGGCTGCTTTTTTTTTTCTAAAAGGTGAAATTTGGGTTAAAATGGATTATTAGAGAATAATAAAGGCTTTCCTGTGACTAAGACAGTGTTCCAGACTACTGTCTGGCCACTCACAGCATTTGTTCCTGTTCCTATAAAGCTTGTTCTCTTTGAGTGTCTGGACCACACTGGGCTGGTGTCATCTGAGGATTACACCGTGCCTTAAAAATAAATGGAACTCCGAGACAGTGACCTGGTGCAATGTTTAAATGCAGTTAATTGTTGTTAAGCAGCTAATTTAATGATTACAAAAAAACAAAAAAAACAAAAAACAAAGTAAAATGACTTAAAATCCAAAAATTAAACTGAGCTGACTCATGGGCTGAATGTGACACTGTATGATAAACTGAATCTATGCTTAAGAAATCTGAAAGGAACTGCTGCTGGATTGTAATGTCATATCTGTATTATGTCAGACCTTTAATGGTTCAGATGATCAGCGCTTCATACTGTTTTGCCTTTAATAACTTTTCCACTGAGTGTGAATCCCTGTTTTTGAAAAAGTTGTAACCCTACAAACAGGCTCAAACTAAGGTCTATCGCTGCTTCATAGTTTCCTATTAAAGTGGAAATAGACATGGGCCTTGCTTATATCTTTATGAAGTAACTGTTGACTACACAATTTAATGGCCATAGAATGACACCATCAGTGTTTGGATTGGTCCCCCATAAGCCTCTCTTTCACGATGCAATCTGCCACCAGGTACGATCTCCTGGGAAAATGAAGGCTCGATTTAGTGCTCAAAGGAAGTGCGTCAACCACTGCTCAACCAACAACAGAAAGAGGACAGAGCTGTTTTCCTATTGATAGCTATCCTCAGTCACCTATGAGTATCAATAGAAACAAACAACGCCAGCATAATGCTGCCCAATGTGTGATTTTAGATTGCACACCATTGTTCCAGAAGAAAAAGATGCATGACATGTAACACAACAGCGTTGGCGTCTACTGTCCATGTTTGTGAGTGAATGTGTGTAGTCTTCCTGTGCTGGCTGTCCCTTTTACACAAATATCTTACAACCTCAGCTGCTGGCTTAATGGCGGAACAACTATGCCCCCCATTACATGTTTTTACACAGGACAGCGAGGCCTCTTTTAACAAGCTGTGTAGAAGAGTCTGATGTAAGCTCTCTCCAGTTACAATCATGATTCCCAGTGGTGGAAATGGTTGTCTGATTTCACTTTAACCAGTCGTCAACAAGTTAAGAAGTTTGGTGTGTTTGCACTGATGATGCAACGACACAAAGTTTTCTAAGTTAAGACACTTTTTGAGCATGTAACATGTCCTTACGTTCTGGAGAATCTTTACAAAAATCCAGTGAATATATGCCATGCCCATTTGGTCCTGAGAATAACCTTCAATATCTCATACACTTCATCTGATCTCCAACGTTTCATAAACACTACTGTATCCCTGCAATGTAACATCCGACTGCCACATTTGGGGAACATGTGCAGAAATGGACCCTGGTCATATCTGTAAATTTCATGGTATTTCACCCATAGGCACCATGAGGCCATTTATAAAGCACTTCACCTTTTTGCTGGTAACTTTTCTCTGGATTCCATGTGTCAACACAAGCTTCTTTAAACAAGTTACCAACAGCGGTAACACTTGTCCAAAGAAGTAGTCGCGTGGATGTGAAGCCATTGTGGTGAAGCAAGCTGTGCATTGTAAATGTGAAAAGAAGCAGCTGGTGACTCCATGTGGAGACACGTGGCTGTTTGCCCTATAAAGTGTGATCCTTGTGCAAATGGTCCCTATATTGTGTTTTTCTTTCTGCTCCTGACCACAGAAGTAATTGTTTTATTTGACGATGCAATTATGTGTGCAGTGATGATTAGAAAACAGACTGCAGCAGCACTGTACATCAATGTCTAAGGGTAGAACTGTGGGTCAGGGGAATTAAAAGTGCTGGGTGAACACAAGTTACATAGTGCTGGTTTTGATGATTTAATTGGACCACTATTTTAAACACTGTGTATGTGCACACATGAGATGCTTACCCAATAAACTGTCAAATCAGGTCAAGTTCAAGCAATGGAAGAAAGCACTTTATTGTCCACAGCAGGCTGGCAAAGAAAAGGCTAACAGGGTGTGGGCTGACCCCATTACATACAAATCTGCATGTGTGTGTGGACAATGTCTGACCTTCATGAACATGCTGAAGCCAGTCTTAAGCAGGTCAGTGAGGCCTCCAGACATGTGCTCGATGTCGGGACATTCGAGTCTGTCGGGGTGGAAGACTTCCTCCAGGATCTGCCGCAGGAAAGGACGATAGGTTGCCTGCGAAACACCAAACAACACATTTAAACACGGCATTTAGTTAGGACTAAAAAAAACCCCTCACTGACAACACAGTTTTATTTTTAAACATAGATATGTCAAGTGTGGTATTCTACTGTAAACATCTGTATATAAATACCTGTGTATAAATGTGATCGAGGAGCTGTTGGCTCCTTTATTAGTGTCTGCATGTTTGTGTGAACGGTTGTGGGTGTGAGAGACAGTGGAGCTATAAACGGCTCCAGTCGACCAAACAGGTCGCTAACTTATGAGTCACTTCAGGAAGAGGAGCTTGAACACTGTTGCAATTAAGGCGAAAAAATCCTACACTGTCTGATGTGGCTAAAAACAGCACTCGGGTCCACTATGAGTGGGTGTAGAAGGGGATGAATCAAATCGAGAAGCAACACCTACGAGTCTTAAAAACTCCTGTTGGAAATTCTGAAAACATCTTTCTCTCAATGGTACCAAAAACACTATCTCACTACCTTTATGTTTATGTTGTAAAAAAAAAAAAGGCCAGAATTTTCCCTTGTCCCTCTCCTCAGATGCCTGGCCATCAGGATCAAGCGCATCTGGCCGTCTCGCTCATCCCTTGTGCCCAGCCAGCTGATCAGGACAGACTGCAACGGCTGTGCACAGACTTTTTACTGTTCTGTTTTATTGTTTTCAGACTTCCTGGAGTTATGTGTGCAGCCCAGAATGTATGATAACTATTCTGTAGCTAGAATTCAGTTTGTAACATTTGAGCACAACTTGAGTCAGAAAAATTAGTAACTCATTGATTCGATAATGCGCTGTGTATTTAGTCCATTGCTGATTGATGTGTTGATAGTTTTTAAGTGTGCAGCCATGCATGTGTAGACCATTTCAAATTTGGCAACAGAAACATTGTAAATGGGTCCCTTTGAGTCTGTTTGTACTTGGAATTAATGTGCGTCTTGGGTTGTCAAATCAAAAATGGACAGTACTAAATAACCACCAGAACACAGTGTGATCTGATCACTCAGACTACACATGCAAATTCATCTTTCTGGCTGACTATGGCATATTTTCAGAAATGTTATTAATACGCACTGTACCTGCCAAATAAATACAATGAAGCAGAGTACAGTAAGTCCTGACACAATGCATGTTACTGACTCTGGTGATCCCTGACATTTTCCTTAGTGCTGAGATTCACTTGAATGTTTGTTATCTCTCCACAGTGGCTTGATGGATGACCGTGAAATCAGGTTAACACATTAATGTTCCCTTCATCACTTATGTAATGCAAAACTAATTACATTCGCATCCGTCTCAGCTGTTCTTTGTGTTCCACCAACAACTGACATGCACCCGCTGTGGAAAAGAATTTCTTCCTCTATCTATCTATCTATCTATCTATCTATCTATCTATCTATCTATCTATCTATCTATCTATCTATCTATCCATCCATCCATCCATCCATCCATCCATCCATCCATCCACCCACCCACCCATCCATCCATCCATCCATCCATCCATCCATCCATCCATTGCATACTTTTATCCAGGTTTTATCTGTTCTTATTTGCAGCTCTTATGAGTATAGTCTGCAAAGTTGACTCTGTAGGGGAGGATGTGTTTGGTTGTCACACTTTTTCCTTTCATTTGGACCCCTAAAAAACTGAATCCTTAATAGATCCCCTGCACTATAAAATATGTCTTGTGCACTTGTGACAAGTGTCCGCATTGTGGCGGCAGTTGTCACACACTATAAGGTTGGTTGTCTTTTTGTTATTTTAACGAGGAAAAATAAAAATGGAAGCAGTCTTAAAACTGAATTTAAAAAGTCAAAATTTCATTAAATTTTTTTATTGAAATGCAAAAACCAACTTGTGCATGGGGTGAACATAAGCAGGAAAAGCCATTCCTCTAAGTGCATATTTTCATTTTTCCTTTTATAACAATACAAAGAACAATACATGTGACAATCAACACCAAAGACAAAGTGGCAGTCATCCTCAACTGCAATTATTTGAAACTAAGCTAACAAGCCTAGCTCAGAAAACACTGTCTTAACTATTGTTCTTATCTCATAATATTTAATGGTAAAAGTTTTTTTATTATAAACCCATTCTGTAAAAGTCTAGAAGAAAAACACAGAAGAGTGGGATATTTAGATTTTGACATGAAAAACACTGTCTGCTCACCTCAGTGCAAAGTGTCTTTCTCCTTAAATGACCCTGTAGATGACCTCTGAACCCAATTCCGACAATTTCAGTACCAACAGTTTTTAACAGCACCCTCTAGGGGGCATGATCTAAAGAATGTGATAACCAACTCTATTCTCTCCTACTTGTTTTGTGCTAATTAGCAAATGTTACCCACTACTACTACTAACTGCTAAGTATGACTGATGGGGTAAATTGTAAATCCTAGAGGAGAGGTTTTAGTATTAGCCCCTGGAGGTTTCTTACCTCTCCTGCACAATCTACCTTTTTTTATTACTTCCTTTGTGCTAAAAAACCAAACTAAATAAGATGGTGATCATGTAAACATCATACCTGCTAAAAATCAGCATGTTAAAATAGTCATTGTGAGCATGTTGGCATTTAGCTCACTACACACTCACAGAGCTGGTTGCATGCCGTCTTGTTTTCCTGGCCATAGGATAGTTGAGTGTTAAAAAAACAAACACATCCGGCTGCTGAAGGTCAGCCATCCTTCTCCGATGAAAATAAACATACTAACACCGTCACATGACATAAGCTGCCTCTCCAAAACAGTCAACAGCACCTGGCTCACGTTTCCATAATTATGAGCTGCCCAGCTTTCACAAGCAAAATATGTCATTGCTTTTCCAAGTCATTTTGATAGTGAAACGCAGGAGTTTTAATGAAATATTGATGTCCTTGAAGGAGCTGAACTGCAGAACTAAAGTCTCAAAAATGCCTTCTTCTGTTCCTAAAAGGTGAGCCATGAAAAAAACTGCAACAAGGACTCAGCTTTTTATGCTCAGCTACCCAGGACAGAATGCACCATTTATAGGCCTCAGAGCTAGCGAAGCAAGAATTCAAGCCTTTTTTTTTCCATGGGAGTGAAGTTTGCTGTCTCAGAGAACAATAAAGACCCAGATAAGACTTGGCAGGCCTGATTGGAGCACGAATAACAGGAGTCTTAAAATAGACAGGGTGAATATCTTCCAGGACTGGAGCACTGGATAATTTTTCCCATCTTACATGAGGCTGGTGACACATCAAGGCTAAATGCCAAAATGTGAGTGAGGTATGGTTTGTCTTTGGATGCTGGCTGCCAAAGGAGCATCTGGACACTTTAAGACTCCTACAACCAAACTGTTGATTCACGCATTAAATACACACACCTACACACACTATGTTGTCTAAATGGCAATGCATCCAGGTGTTTTTGCCCACAGGCATCCTCTCACCCCGATATGGAGTATCAGTATGCATCAGTCTTAACTCACAGCCTCCCACTCCAGTCCCGGAGGAGCAGCCAAATTAGGCCCGGGGAAATCCTGCTCTCTTTATATAAATCATGAATTATATAAACTAACATTTACCTCTGGCAGCCCGACTTTAGTGCACGGGTCAGCCTGCACAAACTAAGCTGGGAGTAAACACATTAATGATTCACCTCCGGTTAAATAACACGCTCACGCACACACACACACACACACACACACACACACACACACACACACACACACACACACACACACACACACACACACACACACAACCAACAGCATCGCAGGCATAAACAACAAACCCAGCCCACAGTCAAGCACGCTCCATTCTCATCTGCTATCCAAAAATGCTAAAAGCAATCCCATTTAATCACCGCCACAGACACCCACACGATAAAAACATTATTAGAATTAGTCATATGATAATGCCAGTGCTGAGATATTCGTCTGTGCACACAAACATATGTGCGCACACTCACACCCTCTCACATGTGAGTATCAGTTTCATCACAGGTTTTCTTGGCGTAGAGGATGATGAACTAATTAATGATCCAAACCAACACAGTGCCAACATAAAAAACACATAACAAAGAAGAGAAAGGACTGGAATATCTTTGGAAATAATGTGGTCAAAATTAGAGTTGAGCTGTACTATGCAACTCATCTAAATTTTTTAAAAGATTGCAGTGCACGTACTGTGTGCTTTTTGCGAGAGAGTACGGCAAGTACTTTTCTAAAGCTCACAAATTAATCTGTTATGTGTCATTTGCTTATTCCATTAAAAGACTGAAGTGTAAAAATAGCAATTTGTGGCTTTAAGAAAGGTTATGGGCTGGATTATTTCTTGGCAGGGCACAGTGACTTCCTGAAGTCTCCGCTGGCTGTCTGGCAACCTCACAATGACAACAAAGTTCCAGGGAAGTCACCGGCCTGGATAAAAAAAATTATGAATTATTCCTTTAAAGGACTGGAAGAAGTTGCACTGAAGAACTTTGTTATAACTTTGATTAAATTACAGGAGTAAATGAGAAAATATGTTTTTTCCCCAATTTGGGTGAACTGGCCCTTCATTACAGTTCATTTATTTTATTTATATGGAAAAGGAATTAAAAGTAACATGAGGTGTGTTACAGTTCCTGTTCAGTGACACAAAATCACATTACAGTACAAAATACAAGCAATCAACAGAAGCAAGACAATAACAAAACATAAGCAGCTACACAGACGTCACAGAGAAGAGGACTTGACTCCAGTGAGCATGATGCTTTATGAGTTTTGAATCAGTGGTTGCAGGTAGGTCCTTCCATCAGATAGTGTCTATATGTATATGCAGATGACCTTTAAAGGGACAGTTCACAGTTCAAAATCAAAAATACATATTCTCCCTCTCACCTGTAGTGCTGTTTATCAGTCTAGATTGTTTTGGTGTGAGCTGCAGAGTGTTAGAGATACCGGCTGTAGAGATGTCTGCCTTCTCCTCAATATAATGGTGCTAGGTGGCACTCGGCTTGTGGTGTGGTGTGGTGCGGCTTGTAGTGCTAAAAAATACATTTGAAAAACTTACCAGCAATGTCTCTTTCCAGAAATCATGACCCAGTTACTCAAGATAATAAAGAACTTGTTGTGAGCAGTTTCATGTAGGAACTATTTTCTTTCTGCTGCACGACACCTGCCAACAGTATGACTGTGCAGAGGGAAAGTGTTCATCTACTGCTAGCTCGCCTAGCATCACTGAGCCAGCTAACGTTACAGCTCAGCCAAGGTAGAGGCCATTAATGTTCCCATCTCATGCTTCCCTGAGCACGAGCCTCCAGTCCAGGAGTACATGCACACTTCCTTCTGCATGGTGATAAGTTTGGCAGGTGTAGTTTGGTACAAAAAAATAGTTCCTACATGAAACTGCTCACAACAAGGTCTGTGGATTATCTTGAATAACCAGGTCATGATTTCTGAGAGAGACATTGCTGCTGAGGCTTTTATATGCATTTTTTGGTGCTTTGAGCACAAGAAGCCGAGTGCCCTCTAGTTCCTTCATTGCATCATTTTAAGGAGAAAGCAGAAATCTCTACAGCCAATTTGAAATGATAAATACACACGTAAGAGATATTTATTTTTGATTTTGGGGTGAACTGTCCCTTTAAGCTTTGTTTCACACTAAGCTATGGTGTAATGGTTGAAAGACATGTATTATTTTCCATAATTTTAGATAATGTAGACAATTAAACACATTCAATACCTCACAGTCTCTGTTCACGTGTCTCTGCACATTTTCTTTGGTGGGTAGAACATGTACTTAGTCATAGGCGTGTAATCTCGCCCATGTGCCACAACCTGTCAGTGACGATGCAGATGAATCATTTTTTTTGATACTACAGCTAATGATTGGTTAAGGAAGCCTCTCCTTATCTAATTCCTGATCTTACAGCTCAAAAGATCAGTGTGACTGCTCACCGTAATAAAACACCATCATTAAGTGTCTCTTAGAGGAGCAAGCAATCAAGCCCCTCTCCTCTTCTGAGGTCAATAGACAGCATTAGACTCCAGCTGTTACAGGCTCCGTCACTTAGCTCTCATTGATGTATTTCTTCCAGGAAATTCTACAGCGTTCAGTTACTCACAGCATGACATGTGCTCAGGAAATGCGCAATTTTCTTGCTGCTCTACAACAAGTTTACAAGTGACAGTAAAGGCATATGAATGCCGCTCTCTGCTGAGCTGATGAATCATGGCTGGAATAAACGGAGCGTGATTGAAGCCATTAGAGAAACAGTGATGTTCTCTTCTATATTATCCATTTGCTGCATTTAAATGAATAATGAAAGCTTAATTACAGAAGCTAATAGCACACAGTGCTCAGCTGTATTCATACAAACATGCTGGGATGTAAAATTATCCCACTGACCCACTGCGGTGTCGACGGAATCTTATTTCAGGCTTTGCGAGCAATACAATCAACAACTTACATAACTTACAGTAAAAGAAAAAGAAAAGGGTAGAGGGTTCTGACCCATGTCAAAACCTCTCACTTAACACTGAACCCAGGGGAGGGGGGCTCTCAATTCTGGGAAGTCTTTAATAAGAGGAAGACATCTTGACCGACAGGTATTGGTGTTCGTTGGTGGAGAGGCTGCATGCTGAGAGACGCTGATGGATTTCTGATGTTCTCAAGAACAACCAGCAACTGTCAGACATCACGCTGTTCTCCTTTTATATGAAATCATTTTCATAACGCAGCAGGAACAGGGACAGACAGTTCTGTCCCAAGAGAAACACAATGCTGTGCAGGTTTTGAAATATTTGGTGTCAATAACATATGTCATTATATCTATTTTGTCATTTAGCTGCTCTGTGATGGAGTTATGAAGTTCAGCACTAAAATGTTTTTCCGATTAGAGAGAAAAGTAGCTTCAGTGTAGTGAGACTGCAGTTATGATCTCATAGCTGCACTGAGTGAGCTGAGTTAAAGGAACAGTTTAACATTTTTGTGGAAATTTGTTCACATACATAAATATAAGACAAAAAAATGGAATAAAAAAGCAAATTAAAAAAATATAAAAAGTGCATGTGAGGGTGTGGTAGACACCTGCACAGGCTTATGTGAAAACCATACATAGAAAACCGTCTGTTCCGTCAATTCCCTTTCCTGCCAAGAATTAAATAAGAGTGTTGATACCACTCAGTTTAGCTTATCTTAGCTTAGGGCTAAAAAAGTAATGAACAATGACAAGTTGCCTTGTAGGGCTGGGTATGTGCTGGACTATTTCTTCACTGGGACAGGTTCCCTGGCAACCAGCGTAGAGTCCAGGAAGTTACTGATCCTGATCTTTCAGCGAAGCTCAGTTAGCCAGCTGCTAGCTGTAGCTTCATATTTAGCATGCAAATAGAATGGTATTCCTCTTCTCATCTAACTCCCCCCAAAAAGTTAATAACAACAGGCCTGGGCAGGCATCATGATATTACAGTATACCAGGGTATTTAGGCGCTCCTCTTTCTGTTAAACTCATTGTATGTAGTTCACAGTATATGCCACTAGAGGTCAGTCTCTGGACTCTACTGGTGGAACGGGCAGCTGAGCTGACAGACACTGTGCCTCCGAGTGGTTGGGATAATGTTACAGGACTGTAAACACCTGACCAGCAATGGCAGAGACAGACTGTGGGGAAAAACTTCAGTTCTTTTAAATCTGACTCAGTGAATTAAGGGTTATTTCAAAGACACTGAAGTTGGCGGTTGTTGGAACATGACTAATAAGACTAACCAAGACAGTTTGGGTGTGTTTTATTTTGTTTCTGTTGAGTTTGAATGAAGTATAAGCCAGTCTTAGTTCAATGACCAAAAATAACTTGATTTGAAAGGGTGTACAGTTGTCATTACTTTAATACATTTTAAACATTATTTCATCTCACTGTTCTGCTGAACAAAAGAGCTCCAACTCCTCCAATGAGAATAAGGCTTTCTACGTCATGGCTTTATGATGTGATAAGTGACTTACGTAAGAACTGGAAAAATAAAGCCAAGGACATTATTCAAGAGTTTCAACAGACAACAAAAGACAAAAAGAACATAGCAGTTCCTGCAGTTGTAAAGCCTTTGTTAAAGCTCAACTCTAGTTTGCTGATGTCAGTGTTACTGGCTAAGAAAATAATTACAACCTCTAAAGAAAAAACAAGTGTGTTGAACTTTCATTGACTAACCTTTATGCTCCTGACCTATAATTCTCTGTAGAAGCTATCCAATCAGAATGAAGGACAGTGGCAGGTGAAGCTACACTGTCAACTGTCCTCAGTAAAAGGTAAGAGCCTTGGGTGTGGACAAAGATTCAGAGGGTTGTTCTGAGTTACATAAGCTTCAAGACACAGACAGTTTATGACGAGGCTCTCACACTGAATTCCCTCTCTGTCCTGTATGCCTGCGTGACGCAAGCTGGAGACGGACAAAAGCAGCAAAGGTCGGAGGTACTCTGCTGAATTTGTGCTTGTGTTATTGCCAGAGCAAGTGGGCAAAACATAGATAAATAAAACTGGAGAGAAACCAGCTGTGTGTAAGGATTATTGATGACTACACTTCCTGCCTTTGTGGTGGATTGTATTTGTGATTTTCTTGAATGAAAACATCACAGAAAAGATGTGCTGGATTTCTCCATTGAAAAAGAAACCACCCTGCCGGGGAGATTAAACAAACTTTACTTTCAGTTGTTATTTTGGCTTCCAGTGGTTATGAAAACAAGATAATTAAGATAAAACGATAATGGTGCTGCATTCTGTTTCGCAATGATGCTCTTGTTGCGTCTTGTGTAAGGAATCCAGCACACCTGTTTTCTTTACAGCGGTGCACTCAGTGTTGCCAGTGTGGTGGCTTGCTTGCTAGATTTAGCGACCTTTTAGACTGCCTTAATGACTTCATTACTTAAAAGGGACTGGCAACAAATTTAGTGGCTTATGCAGACCATTGGAGAAAATGCGAGAAATATATTCAAATGTATTACATTGTAATTCATTCCCATGCATGCTGCTCTGAGTAATTGAAGACCACAGCTCCTCTGCCAACAGTGTGGGGTCTCGCCGTGTTTATAATTATATACAGTTTATTTTCTTTTATTTTAATATTATTGTTTTACATTTTTCTCTGAATTATATTTAAAGTTTAAGATAATCCACTTATAATGTTATTATTTAAATGTATTTAAATAAATAAATAAATATTTAATTTGTTATCTTTATTTTATTTTCTAATTTTATTTTATTTTACAAAAATGTAATTAATTAATAATTTAAATAATAATAATTTAATAAATAATCATAATCTAAATCAATGGTTCCCAACTGGTGGGTGGGGGTCCAAAAGTGGGTCGCGGTCCATTCTGAATGGACTGCAAGTGACTTGCAAACGTGCCATTTGTAAAAGAACACACTTAATTTTTATGTGCTGTGAATTTCTGACACAAGGCTTTTATTTTAAAAGCCTTCCTGTTGTAGAGTGAGTGACAAACAGAGACAGCAAACTCGCCCAACAACATACATGGCCAAATGCAAGCATGACACGGAACGTCTTTAACTGTGTGGACCTTGAACTAATAACTTAGGAGAAATCTGGACCGCGCGGCTGGACCAGTTGGGAACCACTGATCTAAATATTGACTAAAATAATTGTCAAAACTAGTTTGTGTTTGTGTGTGTTAAACCTGGTGAACTCCATCGCTGGCGGTGTAGACGGAGTGCAGTTGCTTGAGATGGTCTCTGGTGTGGCTCAAACCTCGGAGGGTCTCGAACATCTCCTCCACAGCAGAATGAGCTCGCTCTGTGGTCAGCTCCTCGGGGTTTGCACAACCTGACAACACACACATACAAACACACTCTTGCTAAGTGAAAAGAAATGGAACCATATAATGTCAAGAGTGTGACATAACAGGGGAGAATTTATAAACAATTGCTCACTATAGTGAAACAGGTTGTACGGTAGATTCACATAAAATTAGAAACACCCAACGCTCCCTCAAAGCCGACCTGAGAAGAGAGCTAAACATGCAAGAAACCGTCTGCGAAAAATGGACTGTAAGATGTAACGTCTTGCTTTGTGTGGGTAATTTTCCCAGCTGGGTGTGCACTGAAACCAATTATCAAGGTAAACGCATGGCAGCAAGAGGACAAGAGCTCCTTTATTCGAGCAGAAAACACTGCTGTCTAATCAAAAGCTAATGTTCCCTACTTTCTAAAGAAGTGCGTAGGGAAGCAAAGACCTGCTGTGAAATAAACCCAAAACGACAGAGCATAAGATAAAAGAGGGAAACAGAGGGAACATTACGAAAGAGTCGGGAGAAAAGAGCACAGGGATGTGAAAGTACAGTAAACAGAGAGAAAGCAAAAGGACAGAGAGACAGCAAAAGAGGACAGAGGATGGTAGCCAGGCTGGCGGTTTACAGCGCTGTTGGCAAAGTAGGTCGACTGGCACCTGCACTTCCCCCTGGCGCTACTCAGGAATGTCGCTGCCCTCTGTTAACAAGAAGGTCAGCTCTGTTACAGAAAATATAAAAGCAAACCTAGAGACTCTAACAGCATAGCAACTCCTTTTACACAGCAATGTAGTATATAAGTATTTTTAAAGAATCTTCCCATATTCCCAGCCTACTTTCACTGACTGTAACTTTAAGCTCCCACTGCCTCCCAGTCAGACGCTTTGAACTGGGTGCTGGAATAAGAAGATTAAGCTATAGGAGCCACTTTGTGCCACTTGTTTCTTTATTTGTAGGGGATCAAGCATAATGTTAAACATGATTCCTATTTAATATACGGTACCATAATTATCTGAGAGCAACTTCTTATCCATAGTTCCTTGGAAGTAGCAACCTCTGTGGCTAAAAATTGAAGCCAAAAACTCAAATGGCCATGTGAGGCTGGCTCCAAGAGTGCATCAGTCCTCAATGACCCCCATGTTAAAATAACTTTACTGCAGAAATAAACATGTTTACAGCCTGGTACAAAAGATAGCTTTGGTCTCTTGCTAGTTTCCCCATTCATGACAACTGTACAGGGGGAGAGAGCCTCTATTACTCATAAGAGAGGGTGTGGTCACTTTGAGTAGCAGGTGGACAAATCGCTATCACAGCGTCGGTGTTGGTTGGGTAATGTAACCATGGTGTGCTCCAGTGATGTCTTTTATCTGTAGGCTGATGTGGAAGTAAGCATTGCCTTGGTTCCATCATCAAAAAGCCTATGGGGATGTTTGCATTGGATTTTGGATTACTATAGAAAAAAGCTCTGTAGCAAACAAATGCTTATGGTACTTGCATGTTTTGTTCAGCAAGACAATCTTCACACATGAACACCACTTTTAGGACTTTTGAAGTGGAAATGCAATCTGCAGAGGTAAAAAGCTACCGTTAGTCTATATATATCTCTACATAGCAAAAAGTTCTCTGTTATATTAATGCCTTGACTGTCATATAAAGCTCCTTAACAGCACAATGACTAAAAATAAAATGCAGGAATATATTGTAGAACATAACAAACTTAAAAAAGGGGATATCTCCATCACTCAGTTACACAGAATATTGTATGCCTCGCTCTCAGACAAAGGTAGCTACATTTGCCACACACTCCAACTTTAATAAGGCTAATTAGACTCAAAAGGCCGTTTATGACTTCTGCCTCTGCAGGGTTACAATAAAATCCCCAAAACTCATTTCAAGCTCTTACCTTACCCTGTTACAAGGTTATATAACAACAAATGACCTCACATATTATACCGCCCTACTTTGGAATGAAAGCACAGATAGACACATATTTGAATGCTGAAGATAAGATCTAACATTCACAGGACATATGGTAAAAATCTCTCTTCATAAACACACCGGCCGTTACTGCCTGTAACATGCTATAAATTGATAGGATGTAAGGAAAGCTATGTCACTTCTACGCCTTCCCCCTCTGACTGTAAAAACAAGTTATGACTTTGACAAGGCTGCAATCTGACCTGCATGAATATGTTACTTCACTTTATTTGGAAAATTATATATGTTGTGGAATAAATCAATGTCAACACAGTTAGATAATGCAGACTGCACAGCTTGACTTTGTCAGGCTTTAATCTCTGTTATTTGTTCTCTGTAAGCTCCTTTTCCTTTCCATATAGGCGATATCAAATTTAGCACGGCGAATCTTTGTTTTGAGTTGCTGTCTTGGGGAATGTAAAGCGTCTGGCCTGGCGGTTCGCCCTCTGACGCTGCACTGGCTGTGAGGTAAACTCAAGGGAAAAACAGCGGGGCTATTTAATGGAGCTGAGCGTGAAGACTCAGTCTGATGTGGGTCTTATCTTTCCAGACACCCGCAGAGGAGAAAGGCATCCTGCAAAACAAACTACAACTGATGTTTGTCTCTGAGCATTTCTACTGCTTAAAAAACACTATGACACAAGAAAATGGTAAAATACAACATGCTAATATTCTGTAAATGTTGTTACATAATCTGGCAGTGACCATGTGTGAAACCTCCTGCATAGGTTGTTTGCATTTATAATGCATTTACGGCAGGAGTTCACTGGAATGGGAGCAAGCTGGATACATTATAAGGGCTACGGTCTTAGAAACAAAGGTCCTAACTGGAACCATGTGGGATTCTTCAGCTTCCCATCATAGGACAATCCTTTTTTTGGTGTGCGTGATTAGTCGCCTAACTGATTAAACACCTTTGCTCATAGGCACCAGAAATGCTAGTTGGTTAAACTTATGATTGAAATTATTATCTTATTCGATTGCATTCAACCAATAAAAACGCCTAAAGATTTATTTTCCTTAAGAATATTGTTTTCAGTAATTGTTATTTGTTAACTGTTATCTATTGAGTTGTTGTCATGTTCGTAGGATAATGTGCACTGTTCATAATGAATGCTGCAAAGTGGAATTTAAAACACGATTTGGTTAAATTTGATGAGTGATTTCAAATGGCTCTTATACACAGTATTTAACCTTAAAATTGTACTTAATTTTGACTGTTTTCTAAATGTTTTCTTACCTTAAACGTAAGTTTAAATTTCTGTTTAAATGTCAATGAAATTGGTCTTTAGGAACATCCCTACTGAGAACCTCCTTATAGTCCAAGGGTTTCATCTAGAAACTCACCAGTGAGTTCTACCAGGGACCCTTATGATTTAATATAACGATGGCTTAGCATCAACAGTTCAAGGGACTCCTAAAAGGCTAACACAAAATGGCTGGATTACGTTTCATCACGTTTTTAGGAGTGGAGATTTTGTGAAATCACTACCACTACAGCCTAGTGTAGCCAGAGTGGACACTATCTCTACCCATTATCTAAATAACACAGTGTCTGTTTAATAGAATGAATTATAATGTTTATTTACAATAACTTGCGAGTAGAAAACCCTCGCAACATAAACATAAAATGAAAGGGCGCTGAGCAAATGCTGCCGCAATTGGTTTGTTTTTAGTCACCTAAAAAATGAACACCAAAGAAGTCAATATAGGTTTAAGTGCAGACTATATTTAGAATATTTTCCTGCTTCACCTTGCCCTCAGACAGCCTTTACTAACTAGGAATTGATGCTGTTTTATTAAAGCCAACAGAGTCCATTGACAAAAAACAATAATACTGCTTAGCAGAATGCTGAAGTTGCTGGTCTAATGCAGCCTTGATTAGTTAGTGTGTAAGGTAAAGTGGAGCAAACATTCAAAGCTTGCCCTTGATACTAATACAGATTTTTTTTAGGTGGCTAAAACACAGTAGTAACAGTAGTGCAGTAACATTACATTGCTTAGCTTCTGTGCCTGTAGATTTTGTTTATCAAAGATGCCAGAAAAGCAACAAAGAACACAAAATAAGCACAGCAGAAATGTCAGATAGGTCGGACCACAGTGTTTAACTTTATATCTTTAAACATCACAGTTACGGCTGAAAATGACAACAGAAATAAAGTTTTGCCGATTTTACAACTGAAATCAACTGCCTGTTGTCTACCTGTGATAGTTATTAGTGCAACGTCATGGTGTTTTGCTCTCTACAGGTACACAATTAACTGTTGTATGGCATGAAATTATAGTAAGGTTATTAACTATGGCAGAACACAGGTAACATTAGTTGATTAAGGGGATTCAAGATACATCTACATTTAAAAATACCATTTGAAACACGGGTTAACATTTTAATATTTGAGGGTCAGGACCTTTTAACACCCACGCTTTCAACAATACCTAAAGAGGTCTTTCTTCCAAAAAGGGCTCTAAATGTAATTTTTAGTTGTACCCTTTTTTTAAGAACCCTTTCTTTGAAACAGGGTTATTCAGAAGCAAGTGGATCTAGGTAGAACCTCACCCCTTCAGGAGGAACCTTTATTTCTAAGAGTGCAGGTAGGAGGGGAGGTGTGTAGATCAGTTGGAGTGCTTGCGTGTCTGCTGTGAGCGAGCTGGTTGACTTGTTGCCAAAGCATACAGAGCAGGCCCGGGGCTAGTTCTGGGGCTGTGGCAGGCTGTAGGATGCAGGCCTCGCCTCCCTTCAGGGAATCTGTGGTTTAGATGTTGATCATGGCACTGCAGATCCCGAGCAGGAGCAGGACCAGGTGCTGATCCGGGAACATCCAGCTTGGCTGTGAGGCTGAACACCTGTGTCTGAATTCATCTCACGCCACGCCACCCACCATAACTGCATCACACCACATTTACACCACAACACGCTGTCTGATGTCTCTCACGCAGATATGTGAGCCAAATTCCGGTTTGTTCAAATCAGGCGCATAATAAATGCTTATTTAACAGCCATCTGACTTTCGTCTGGCAGAGTTTCTTGTCTTTATATGATTACACCTTTTGTAAAGCTGATGGGAAATGATGAGTGAATCCATGTCATTTGAGCAGCTTCAATGCCATCTACGTCCATACACATCTACTTCCCAAAATAACTCGGTGTAAGAGTCAACAACTTGTTTACAAAATAATAAAGCAATATCCAAGACTGACTCAGCACCGCAAGGCTAAGAGCGAGATTGAGGAGAGAGACAAAGTGGAGAGAGAATGTAGTTTGGTCTTGATTCAAAGACCAATAAGAGTTCAGGCAGGAAATGGCTGATTGAGGGTTTTCTTAATTAGATCTAACAGAGCCGGAAGTGAGCGATAGTTACTAAGAGGGCTGTGAGTGTAACCTGTGACGCTAAAAAGGTGGAACCAGAGAGACACAGAGGAATGTATCACTAATGAATGGAACTGGATGGGGATTAATCAAAATCAACAAAAAACAAAACAAAGCACTGCAGAGAGGGAGAAGTGATGCAATCAAAGACGATCTCATTTTAAACCTGTGACGGCAGTGAACTATGTTTTCACCCTTAAATTAATGTTTCAGTCAGGTTGACACGACTCTCGTCATGCACACATACACACTAATATTCCACTATCTTTCAGAATATGATAATATTCTGAATGTGATACAGCTCATGTAAACAGCTTTTTCTGTTTGGATATTATGACTTAGGTCGGTAACATTTTCTAATTAAGACGTGGGATATGCTGATATTTTTCGGGTTTGATCAGCATCCTTTGGACATATACAGTACATTCAGAAAATGCATCTCATTTTGGGTTTTATCCTCAGTTTGTGACACATGGCTTCTTGTCTGTTTACACTCAACTCTGTGTGTTGCCATGGATGCCTTGTATGTGAACCAACTCCCCAACAGTTGCAAAGCAGGAGATGTACACCTAAAAGACAAGCCCACATTGCTGGTCGGATGGAGAAACACACCTACTTTTAAATATTATTAAAGACTTGAATATCAACGGATTTTGGATATGCATAATATCGTAATGCCGATCTTTTCAAGAACATGGTAGAGGGAATGAAAGAGAGAATCTGTGTTTGCTGGCTAAAGCAACAGCCATTCCGCTTTTCCAATGTTTTGACATGATAAATGGCACATTTGGGCATGTTAATCGGAGTATGCACGGCTGCATGTAAATGTGAATGTGAACACTGCTTATTCTGCTGCACAAGTTATGCATAAACTCAACTTTAACATAAAAAGTATAACAAGCTCGTATGACCTGACCACAATGCAAACTTTATGAGGTGAACAAATTGAAACTCCTATAAACACTGTCACATGAAAAAATTAAGTTTATCTGTGGCGATGTTCAGTGAAGACAGGGTAGATTTAAAGAGAAAGAGGAACTTTTAATTTTGGCTGCATGATATGAGTAAAATATGTGACATGCAATAACATTATTGAACATAGTGCTAATGATATTATGTGTAATAAATAAACATTTATGAAAGTGTGCTCAGTGCTTCCTTTTTGCTACTTTCAGTATACTGCTGAAATACAACACATTGCTAGCTGAATTTAAAAAATGAAAGAAAACTGTTTCAACACTCTTGTATTAAACAAATTGAACACTGAACGCACCACAAGAGGCACCGCTAAAAAAACATGAAAGTTACACGTTTATTTACAGTTTTATACTTCTCTTACAGCTAACCTAAAAAAATCCCAGAATGCAGTCTTTTGCAACATGTTTATTGCATACGTTGATATTGTGATGACAATAAAAAAGTGATATACTGTGCAGCCCTACCTTTAATCAGTGTTTTTGCCTTTAAAGAATAATGCTGCTGTCATTCTATATTTTTGTTATTGTTAACTAACTCCATGAAAAGATCAAAACCAACAATACGTTACTTTGTCTCTTAATCCTTTCCATCTGTGGCCCTCAGCCCCAAGCTCCCTAGTTCCTACTGAGGATGTAAGTCATTAAAATAAATCACAAATACATACCCAGTATTCATCAGATTCTATGGACAGACTAGTGGAGTAGTCTGAGAGGAATTCACTTATTATTAATCAAAACGAGACACAAGAAATAGTTTCAGTGTCATACTGAACTTATATCTTCCACCAAGATTGACCAAGTTTCTTCCTGTGAACATTTCGGCAACTATGTGGATGCTGCTTTATCCTGGAGTGCACAAATAAATTATTTTTGTAGAAATGTACAACAACTCATTTACTTTCTTAGGAGACTCGGGTCATTTGGAGCAAACAAACAGATGCTGTCTATCTATTTGGCACAATTACAGAGTGCATGGTGCATTAGTCTGGCTGTTCAGCTTAAAGCTAGTTAAACTGTTATGGATCTGCTTAAAGATTGTGGGTCAAACGCTTGAGTCAAGTTTTCAAGCTGTGTGTACTACAAGAATGTTGTTTCTGGCTGGTAGGATTATGTCAAACCCCTGTCACATTTTATTTGAATAATATCAGCTTTGCCATCACACAGAACCTTTAGGGTCCCAGGGGCTTGATAGAACAGGTCGAGAAATTCTTTTGTTCCTCAGTCTGTCGACCTATTAAATCAGAGAATGGCTGAGCGTTACTAGAACTGAATCAAAATACATTACAGTGTTAATGCTCATGGTAATATAGGAACATGTAACCAGGTACTGGTAAGCTTTAATAGTTTGATGCTCTATATGACATACAGTTGCCAGTCACTTTATCAGATACACTGGGTTGGACCCCTTTTGCCTTCAGAACTGCCTTAATGCTCCATGACATAGCCTCAACAAGGTGCTGGAAACATTCCTCAGAGATTTTGGTCCATAGTGACACGATGACATCACACAGTTGCTGAAGATTTGTCGGCTGCACATCCATGCTGAGAATCTCCCGTTCCACCACGTCCCAAAGGTGCTCTATTGGACTGAGATCTGGTGACTGTGGAGGCCATTGGAGTACAGTGAACTCATTGTCATGTTCAAGAAACCAGTGTGAGATGATTTGAGCTTTGTGACATGGTGCGTTATCCTGCTGGAAGTAGCCATCAGAAGATGGGTACACTGTGGTCATAAAGGGATGGACACGGTCAGCAACAATACTCAGGTAGGCTGTGGTGTTTAAACCATGCTCAGTTGGTACTAAGAAAATCTCCCCCACACCATTACACCAGCAGCAGCAGCCTGAACCGCTGATACAAGGCAGGATGGATCCATGACGCCAAATTCTGACCCTACCATCTGAATGTGGCAGCAGAAATCCAGACTCATCAGACCAGGCAATGTTTTTCCAATCTTCTATTGTCCAGTTTTGGTGAGCCTGTGTGAATTGTAGCCTCAGTTTCCTGTTGTTAGCTGACAGGAGTGGCACCTGGTGTGGTCTTCTGCTGCTGTAGCCCATCTGCTTCAAGGTTGGACATGTTGTTGCTTCAGAGATGGTCTTCTGCAGACCTTGGTTGTAACACGAGGTTATGTGAGTTACTGTTGCCTTTCTATCATCTTGAACCAGTCTGGCCATTCTCCTCTGACCTCTGGCATCAACAAGGCATTTTCACCCAGAGAACTGCTGCTCACTGGATATTTTCTCCTGTTCGGACCATCCTCTGTAAACCCTAGAGATGGTTGTGTGTGAAAATCCCAGTAGATCAGCAGTTTCTGAAATACTGAGACCAACAACTACGCGACATTCAAAGTCACTTAAATCACATTTCTCCCTCATTCTAATTCTTGGTTTGAACTTAAGCAGGTCGTCTTGACCATGTCTACATGCCTAAATGCATTGAGATGCTGCCACGAGAATAGCTTAATAGCTACTTGCGTTAACAAGTAGTTGAAGTGGCCAGAAAGTGTATAAATACACTACTACTACTTATTATTAGGATCAGTCCATTCATTACATTGGTCTTTTGTGAGATTTGTTGTTATTAAGGAAAAAAGAGAATGTTGCCACTCTTTTAATACTGAAAGTACAACTGAGGTAAAATAAAATCACTCAAGCATATAACATTACACAACTGTTGAGCAAACACAGGCTGGATGTGTGTAAATAATCAAGTTAAGAAAAAAAAAGACAGAAATGTGGAAGTGGTGGAAGTGAAAAGGCAATTGAGTCCATTACCACTGCCACACTGTTCTGCTTACAGGAAACATGGCCTCTGCTAAAGAACACAGGGAACATTAAATTAGAAAAACGCAGCCTGTTTCCTCAACAACCCTCAAAACACTGCAACAACTCACCATGTATGCCTGACACCACAATCAAAACTAATCGCTCTGTACTTATCGGTGGAATGTAGACAATGAGACTACTTATAAATATCCCGGCTTATTTTGAAACCTGATCAAAAATTCTATTCTGGTCTGAGAGAAAAATGAGAGATTTTTAGAGGGGGATAGAGACAGAGGCAGCACTGAGTTTTACAAAGAGTTTAATCAGGATGTGGAATGTGGGGAAGGAAAACCTTTTTGCTACTGTATCTCAGGATGAAAGAAGAGACAGAAAGGGTGGGGTTTTTTTTAGAGTTAGCTACATGCTTTTAAATTTTAATGCTTTTGTTTGTCATGTATTTCTCTGCTTCTGCAAAGCACTCTAAATTGCCTTGTGTATGAATGGTGCTATACAAATAAACTTGCCTTGCTTTGCCTTTTCATGCCCTTTTTCTCTTACATGCTGCTCGCTGTCACCATGGCAACCATGTCACCTCTAGGTCAGGAGGTAGTCACTTCCATGTGGTGCTATCATGAGACTGACATAACATACACATAAGACTTCACAATGCCTTTACATTTGATTTTAACTGCAGGAGGATGACATAAGCCTCATGTCATTCTTGTATCCATTGGAACGCCTTCCTAACAAGCACCTTCAGCTAAAATCAGCCCAACAATTTATAAAATAATATCTAACTTACAATTTCAAAACTAGAATCACTGCCTCACAGTTGTATGCTTCAGCCAACCAGTCAGATAGTGTTTACATTCATGTCTGTCTGGACTCACATGTAGCCATTACAATGCTTCGAATACGGCTGTTGCTGCAAACAAGCTACAAATTCTAAACATGGATGCTTCCCGCACATCTTCAACCCCACAGCAAAGAGGACCTATACAATCAGCATAGCGTGGACAGCCAAGATTAGTGTCACCAATTCAGTGTCTGACCAAATGTCTCTCCTTCTGTTCCTGAGTTACGGCGTTGAATAATGGCCAGAGAAGTGTTTTTCATATTATGACACAGTAAAGTCACCTTTTTCCTTTTGCAGTGGCTGTGGCTCAGGAGGTAGAAGAGGTCGTCCACTAATTGGAAAACCGGCAGTTCAATCCGGTTCAAGGTATTCTCGGGCAAGATAATAACCTCCAAAATTGGTCCTGAAGGCCATCAGTGTGTGTGCGTGTAAATGGTTAACTGATTAGCAGGTGGCACCTTGTATGGTAGCCTCGGCCAGTAGTGTATAAATGTGTGTGTAAATGAGACATGTAGTGTAAAAGCTCTTTAAGTGGTCGGAAAACTACAAAGGTGCTACACAAGTGCAAGTCCATTTACCATCCATTTATCATTTTGGATATGAAATGTCATAATTTTGTCCTACTGGACATTTGTGTGAAAATTTATCATAATAAGAGTATGAATTCTTGAGTTATGGTCAAAAAAGTGACCTTTGACCTCTGACTACTAAATTCTAATCAGTTTATCCTTGAGACCAACTGGATGTTTGTGCCAAATTTTAGGAAATTCCCTCTAAGCATTCCTAAGATATCACATTCACAAGAATGGGACAGGCATATGTATGCACAGACGTACATATGAACGTACAGACACAGGGACGGACGGCCCAAAAACACAATGTCTTTGGCCACGGCTGTCACCAGTGTAGAGGCACTGAAATAATATGCACTACATATAGTGCACAATAAAACCCAGCATATTTGTTTTACACTTTTCATAGTTGATTGGAATGGAGAACCGTCCCGTTATTTAATTACTAAAGGACCTAATGACTGCCGTAGGGGACCTGGAGCCACAACGACCTCATACTGTACAATTAGCAACAAAGTCTGACTGATCAAGTTGGTTCAACAGTCGACTGAATTCCGGAGTTAAGCCTAATCCCTTCCAAAGTGGCCTGCTTGAGAGAAAACACAAGACCTGTTAATCTGGGCTGCTTCATAGACTCTTTAGGAAGCGCAGAACAATGCTCCTCATACTGATTTACACACACACACACACACACACACACACACACACACACACACACACACACACACACACACACACACACACACACACACACACACCAAGGCCCTCACTTTAAAATCAAACCTCCTTCACTGATGTAAGACTTCACAGAGCCCCGCAGGGAACACAATGTGGGGCCCGAGTGTGGATACGTGTTTCATCAACAAATGGAGACAAGACAATGTAATGTGAGAAGGACACACACATGCCAGCATCCTTTAGGCCTTCCCTGCTGCAGGAGCCTGTGTGTTTACAGTGGATGTGATAAATCACATGCGGAGGAGGGGTGTGGTCTCTGCCGCGCCACTTATGAAGAGAATTTTTCCTGGTTAGAGCAGACCGCAGGCAGCATAGCTGTGGAGAACAGAGGGGTCTAAACGTAAAACACTGTCTCCTGGGTGCTTTCATGTCAGCTGGGAGGTTGTGTTAGTGGACGGGCATGTGGGATGCACAGTGGCTTGGCAACAAGGCCCTCAGATGTTGGGCTGTCTGCTAACAGGCGTGAGGAGATCAAACAGCAGGCATGTAGGACTCACCCACTGAGGGGGGAAACACCTTGTCGACGCCAAAGGGAGTCTCTGCGCGTGTGTGCGTGGGTATAATGAATGACTAAGAAGAATGGGAGTACATGTGCGTATTGCTGTACGTGGATCAGAGAGCTCCACGTGTGTGTTGAAGCGTGTGTGTGAGTAAAAAAAGAGTTGAAGGTGGGGACAGTGGCTTAAATCACAGGGTAATGATCTGCTCAATTAGAGAGTGGCAGCCCCTAATTTCCCCATCTGGCTTAAGGTCTTTTAAAGCAGGTGGTTAGCTCTCACTCACACATGCGAGCATACACACACTCACAAATACACACACTCTGCTGTGTGAACAAAGCTGCACACAAATCATATCAAAGTCTGAGCAAATCTTGACACTTCTGCAGATTCCTGACGATTTTAAAGCATTACGGATCATCAAAAGAGACAAACGCACCTCAACGCCTCCGTGCTTTCACATGCTTCCTTAAGGGCACAATATGACATTTCTTATTAAAGTTATAACTCACTAAAGTGCCACATTTTTTTTCTTTTTCATCTCAAATACCTTGATTCCGTCCTGATGCTAACTCAGTGTTCCCTCTTTGATATTGTTCCTCATGATTTGTGTTTCACCTCGCTGTCGTCTACTATTAGCTGGACTATCAGACTCTGAATTTCACTTTGATCCTCTGTAATTACAGTGCTGTGTGTGTGTGTGTACTTTTGTGTGTGAATGCTGGTGTGTATCATAATTCCGGTGGTTACAGTGTTTCAAGCGTGGTTTCAAGGTAAATCAGTGAAATCTGGCAAGGCACAGAGAGTGCCAGCGACTTCAGACAAAGACAAAATTACAACTCTGCACGCAATGCAACATGAGTCCCCTCCTTCCCGCCCATCATCCCCTGTGAAGGAGAGGACTGTTAGAGTGTGTGTGTGTAACAGCGCGTTATACTGGGATGTAAAACAAACACCATTTCCATATCAGTTCTTCTGGAGCTGTCTGGCTGACTGGATGGTGTGTTAGCTCTCCTGTCTCATGAATTTCCTAGTAGTTACATAACTCCATCCCAGTGGATCACCAGGTGCTTATCCACATGTCTACTGCAAAATGTTCTTCTGCAGATTGATTGGATACACAAACACAGGCCATGCATACAAATGTTGCATTCACACTGTGTGTGTGCATATTTCAAAATGTGACAGTCTGAATGATATCACCGTGGAGATGCTTGGGTGGGTTATGTGAGTAAAAGCATGGCTCTTCCCAGAGAGTCTGTGTGTGTGATGGTGCTATCAATGAAAAACAAGGCTGAGTGTCTACAGCAGGGGTTTTAAACTAATTTTAGTTCATGGGTCATATACAGCCCAAAGTGATCTCAAGCGGGCTGGACAAGTAAAACAATTGCATAATAACCTATAAATAACAACCCCCTTTTTTAGTGTAAAGAAGAACACTCTGAAAACACTCGTCCATTTCAAAAACAGACGATAACCACTCTTAGTCAGTCAGTCAGTCGGTCTACTACTCACTGTCATTACATGTGTTTTTTTCCTACATTTCCACTGCCAGTAATGCTAGCATCACCACACCAAACTAAAGTGAAAGCTGTTGAGGAAGCGGGTTAAGTTATCCCCCGCCTCATCAACCATTTACAAATCTGAAGTTCTGACAGTGCCTTGGCAGTAGGGTTCCATGAATATTTTTCTAAGATAGAAGTCTGACACAGATTCTTTTGTCCTGAAGCTGCTGATTGACAATATTTTGCACAATGTTCGATATCTTTGAATATAAGCACAAAAAGTACTCATTGTTATTTCGAAAGACTGTATTGCCTCTGAAGAGGCATTTGTTTTACTTGCTCTTGAAACATTTTAGCCTTCACAACTGCATCAATATACAGTGTGCAAAGTCATCCAGTGGGCAGGACTGGACCGTTGGCGGGCCAGTTCAGGCCCATGGGCTGTGTGTTTGACATCCCTAGTCTACAGCAATGCAAGCAGCTCTGTGAGGCCAACCAAATGCTAATGTCAGCATGGTTACTGCACCCATCATGTTAACATGCTCACAACAACAATGCTAACATGCATTCTGGGTTGGAAATTAGCACCAGACACAAGCCAAATGCTGCTTGCTTAAAAAAATGGCAAAAAAAACAATGGTAATCTATTGAGAGACTGGTACACTTTGGAATCCATCAGCCACAGTGGCAGGTGGACAGAAAAGTTTATTTCCAGCCCTGATGCTGATGCCGTGCAGCTTTAATCTATGCCATGATCACCATCTTAGTTCAGCATGTTAGCATGCTAACACCAGCTAATTAGCACTCAATACAAAGTACAGCTGAGGTTGATGGGAATAATCATTTTGCAGGTGTTTAGTGATTAACCAATCTGATGATGGCGCTACATGAAACATTAAAGGACAACCAATGCTAACACAATTCATGCTGAGGGGTAAAATAAATGGCTGTACTAAATTTCATGGCAACCATCTGACAGTTAGGACAGTCTATGTGCAAAAGCCAAATACGCCAACCTGCTGGTGGCGCTAAAAGTCAGTAGGATTCATCCTTTGGGAGCCATGAATGAATACTATCACTGTGAACAGTTACTGAGATAAATCAGTCTGGACCAAAGATATTCACTAGCAACACATATTGTGTGATGATTAATAAAATTACATTACATCCCTTATAATCCCTAAACACAACACTAATATATCACTTAGTTAAGTTGTCATGGCAAACATTAAACTTGCTTATTTATATATCAATTACAATTGCAATTTTGGGAGTCATGTGTCTTGTCACCTGGCATGCGTAAGTTCAGTATTCAAGGTCCTTTTAGCGTTGTTTTTGGTCTAACTATCCCTGACTAACTTTTGGGAAATATCTGCGGTGGCCAAAATGATGCTATGAGAGTGGTGACACTGAGCCAAAACAGCAAAGTTGCAAATTTGGGAACTAATTTTGTGACTGTTCAACAGTATGAGCAACAATTTTCACACTATCCATACATGTTTCACTCACTACTTATATGAAATTCACTAAAGCAACTATAAAGACAGTGGTTTAGCACATTTACTACAAATTGCATAAACTTCACATCATAGGTAACCTGAACTGAGCCATTCTGCACATCTACTGTCTTTTTTATTAATTTCTGTACAGTGTCAATATGTGACTCTTGAAACCTTCTTGAGTTTTGTTATGATCACAGCTTTAACTGATTAACTTCATCATCAACATGTAATACAGGACTTTAAACACCTTGTGTTGGCATCAATGCAACTATCTATTAGTTGGAAAACATTCAGGCAACAACCTGAGACTGTGCAGCATGAACACGTTTTGCAGTTAAGAAGCTAGAACACACTGATAAAGTCCTTAAAGCAAAGCTCTGAAAAGTAAATGTGCTTCTGTGTACTTAGGGTGTCCGAGTTCATAAAGCATGTCACGAGGCCAGTCTGCAGGATTTATGCTTCTGTGGATGAAAATGTGGTTGACATGGCAACCCGATACTTTCGCATAGGCTGAAAAGGTTTCTTGCTCTGAATAAGCACAGCATAGCTCATATACAATCCCAGGGTCCAATTCTTTGTGTCTGTGTGCATAGAAATGTGTTGATTGTCTGTGCATATATGTATGTGGGTGTGTGTGTGAGCATCTTGCATTACCAGCAGTGGCTTTCTCTGTAAGAAGAAACAGGAGCGTTTTAATTAACAGTGAGCATCCAGGGAGATCCGGTTACATTGTTGGAGCCAAAGGTATTTTATCATGTTATTGGCTGGCTGTGAATATGTTATGTAATGAAGAAGAAAAAAAAGTGACACCTCTTTATAAAGCAACTCTTACATAAGTATAAAAGAATTGTGTGACACCACCGAACGTGACCTTGTCTGCAGAAAGTGAAAATTCTGATTAAAGAGATTTTTATGAATATGCTAGATCTTCATCTCTTTTTCATACCGTCTAAAGGACTTTATTGTAAAGTAAGTGTCTGAGTGTTGGCACCCTGACCTGTAACATTACAGCCACTGTGTTGAGAGCAGACCAGAGGAAACTGCTATGAAAAAACTGTCTTCAGTAATTTCCCGGTAACCTTATTAAATACAAAAATTCTTTTATTCACACATGTAGCAAATATAGAAATACTGTGAATAACCTCACATTCACAAAAACACCTCTCTCCAGTGGATCAGACACTGAACTCAGCCGAGCCTGCGGAGTGTCTTTACCTAATCGTACCTGCATGTGTGTGAAAGAATGTCATTAGCACTGCGATGACTGAGTGTGTGCATGTGCCAAGCCAGGACAGACAGAGTGTATTTTAATTTGGTAAAATATGCGGTGGTTGTGTGCACACACGCATGATTGAGCTGTGTGCACACTCCAACACAAAGTGTGAATGTGTGTGTCCGTGTGTGTCCTGACTGGTTAGGGACAGTTTTCATCACTCCTCAATTGGAGATCATTCCTGAGGCGGGGCGTCAGCAACTGCAGACATCAGGCCATTCCACAGAGAAAGTGCTCACAGTCAGACAATCATGCTCCCTCTATAACTCAAAGAAAGGTGGTGGGCCATTCAGAAGTTTTGGAGGTATAGACAGACAGTCAAAGTAAGGTTATTCTGCCCCCTACAGGACACATGTGACAGTGCTGACAGAGAACTAGGCAGCACATTTAACATGTAGTAAATGGCAGCTTGTTTTGTGGTCAGAATACAGCTGAATGAATCATTGTGTGTAGCATAACTGCAGGAATGCATCTCAGTCTAAAGAGTATAAAACTTTACACAGTCTCTTATAGGCAAACTATTATTAGAGTACAGGGTATTCCAGTGAGACTAATAAATGTTTTACACTGACAGAGAGCCCTCTGTTGGTCAAAGACAGACCAGCACAAAGGCTCTGTTTTATCTGCCACTGTGCAATGTTCACCTAAACTTCATCGACTATTTAATGTGTGTGTCGGGCAACTGCAGGTTTGGTTGTAGAGCTATTTATCCTTAGTCTGGGGGGGTTGAGTCACATCTCCTACAGTCCACATGCCAGTCTTTTCCTTAAGTGAGAACGAAACTTTTTCAAAGTTTTAAGGACACTGTTTTGTTGTGTTGCACTGCAAGAACTAGGAACTATCATACTTGTTGGAATGCCCTTTTAAGCTCCTATTTTAGAGTAGTTACTTTTCAGCACAAGTGAAACCATGAGTAATGAAAGTATACAGTGATTGGTCGAACATAATGCAGCAGCGATAAACGCCATTTTGAAAAACCTGTGTAAACAACAGACAACCTAAAACACAAACAGCTGGTAGTACAAAAAGAGAAAAAACAGACAAATGGACCAAAGTCCAGGCTTTACTGTGCATATACATGATGGGGGAAACCCAACACAATTACAACTTATCAAAAGCGATGGTGCTACACCAACTGCTGGTGGGCTTACAGTATGGCACTTTAGCATTCCCATCGACAATGCAAACTCAAAAGAAAAACAGCCCTTGGAGGTATGTCGTACTTGGGGAGCTCCCTAATCGGCAGTTTATTTTAGGGAATCCCTAGAATTGTTAAATCTGAGAACACCTTTTAACATGAGCCAAATTACTGTATTGTGGCATTGATGTAATGATGACCTTTAAAGTAAGTTCCTCATGAGATGGTACAGTGACTTACATTCACCCAGAGTTTAAATCTGTGTAAATCAATGCACGCTGACACAATCACAGTAAAAAGACGAAATCCAGCTGTGGAATTAAATAACTAAATCAACCGGTGTGGTAAAGGATAATGCAAAATAGTACAAAAAACAACTGTGACAGGTCTGAGATGTTCTGTTATTCTGCTACTGAAAGCTGTCAGGGTGTACCTGGATGACAAAGCCAATAAAGTCTCATAAATTTAAGTAAATTCAGAAAAATAATAAATAAATTCTCAAAAGACAAGCCCTGAGCGGAAAAATACTTGACACAAAGACACAAAGTTTGAATTTTCACACATCACAGTCAACAGCAGAAGCTGCAAAGGAAGCCTCATTTTAATGAACTGTCACTGCTGGTACAAAGTACGACATGATTTTAACTTTTAACATTTTCAAACTGATGTAACATGATGGGACTTAATGCTAATTTGAGAGAAAAGGAGCAGAATTTACTTGTGGGATTGATATGTATCATTTTACAGAGTGTGTATGTGCACCTGGGAGAGAATAGTCACACTGCAGCTCTTTGGCTATATACAACAATCCCTATGACATATGATCCTGGATATCACTGTGTGCTGTGATTGGCTCACATCAATGCATCAAGGCTGGAGGCAGTTAACCATGAGGTCATAGTTCGGGGTAGTACTATCCAATCTCGGATAGTCTCTGAAATTAAACTGACAAATGTACAAGAAAAAACTCTTAAATGTACTGCCAGAAAGTCTGGTGACAGAGTATAAAGAGCGACACAGTCAACAGAGGGAGTAACACTTTCACACAGCAGACTGGTTGGAGTTTAATGTGAGTCAGTGTTGGCTTGTTATTTTTAACATAGCTGACTTATTGTCTCAAAGTGTGAGGATGTAAAAAACTACTGAATACAAACTTTTATAGTTTAACTTTAGCAGAATACGTAAATGTAAATGCCATGTTTCAACACTGCTAAGACGCCCAAGAATCTATACACCCAGGTGTAAACAGCCACTGACTATTTATACTGTGGGTGCAAATAGCATTGTTGGCTACAGACACCTGGGTGCTAATACCACCTGCCACCATTTTACTGCACGTTTATGAAAATAGAAGATTGAGTTTAGTTTCTTATGACTCAAAATGCATAACTAGTCTGTCCCTAAACATTTAAAATTCTCTTATATTTAACATGATATTCATGTGAATATACAGTACATCTGTTCTTTATCCTAGGAAACACGCATTATGTAATTATTAAAAAAAAAGATGCTGAACCACCTGTGATTCTGTACGAGCCTGTGAATAAAGTGAAAATGGGATCTCTTGTCCTGATGTCATCTTGAGTGCCAAACATGTCGTCACTTCTTACAAACAAGCCTATCAGCGTGTTTATAATATCAAAATCAATATGGTGTTGACCTGTTGAATGTCTTAACAGTTTATGAATCAATGCTGCTTCAATGGCACAATATCTAGGGGGGGTCAGAAAGCCTAAAGAAAAGCGAGGTCAGAAACAAGGTTAAATATGAGTAAACAAGGACTTCCTCCCTGAGGGTAAAATCTGCACCTGGACTTCTCATTACCGCTGCGCTCTGAGCCGGCTCAGCACCAAAGAGCACATGTGGCCCAGAGGAAACAAGCTCATAGCACTGCTAGTCTCCAACATTGCATCAAACACACACACACACACACACACACACACACACACACACACACACACACACACACACACACACACACACACACACACAGAGACAGAGAGTTCTGGGAAAATGTACCGGCCAATAGGGCTTCAATGGACCACCTCCCTAGTTTTCATGAGTAACCATCGTGGCATCGCCGTCTGTTAAAGGATCGAGAGTGTTAAAAATTCCATACACAGCTGCACACACAGAGCTGTATGGTGTTTTCTTGATGCTCACAGTGTTGTTAGAATCAGTGTAATACAACGTCTGCTTCATCCATCCACAGGGAGGGCCCAGGATTTATTTATGACTCACTGACACTTTGATCCTCTTCAATTTCACAGCTCAAACAGCTTGTTTGCTTCCCCTCTGCTCCCACTCTGTCACATTCATCTCCCACTATCAGCACCGATACAAATGACTTGCCTTTTGTGTAGTATTCGCTTTCATTTCATGTCTTATATTGCTCTTTTATGTTCAAGACTGATGCGCGTGTCAACCCATGTTATCATCATTACAAAGAAAAAAGATGTTTGGCCTACAACATGAGAAAACACAAATGGGTTAGCACTCTTTCTTCATGTGTTTCTTCTCTGTTCAACCATTCCTGTGTCCCTAAGGTCTTCATTCACCTGGGGCCCTTCAAGGCTCTGCCATACACTCTGGGGTGCAAGACATTAATCAAAAGGTGGAGAGGGAGGAGGAGGGGAGGGCGGCAGGGGTGTCCTGCTCTCCCACCATGTTTTCTCCAATCCCTCCCTCCCCTTTTCAGCATTTCAAATCTCTCATAGTTAGAGAAATCATCACCCTCAAAGCTCCTCCCTTGTGCGCCACAAGAGTAATGGATGGCCCAGACACATGCACAAACATACATAAAAACAGAGTGCGGAAGAAACTCACACGTAAACTTAATATATCCAAATGCATCCCAAATACATCCTGCAAAACATTTTTAAGAGAGCAAGTAGTGACCAGTCTATGGATAAAGAGAGTCACTGTTGGAGGAGAGGTCCAAAGGGGGCCAGCTCTTATTTTGACAGTCTCTCTGTCCTGGAGAAAACGGCCCCTGTTCTGTTTGTTTTCCGAGGAGAAACATCTGAACATCTGTGGTGTTCCTCGGAGCAACATGCTGGGCTAGAGTTACAAGCTGCACCGGTGCACGAGAGCGCATAAACACATGTGCACAGTTGGACGCATAAACATGCACACAGACACAAGTTTGTCTTGAGTCTGCAGCAATAGCTTGGATGGACAACTTCATTGTTTTCTGGCTGTGGCAGGAGTTTGTGTTGTATTACTACGTATTGAAGCAATCCAAATCCAAGGCTCAAAAACAGCTCTTAAGTAAATATTGTGTAAGCGCTAACATATTTTACTTGGCAAGAACATCTGGTCTTTGTCACAGACCTCCACTTTCAATAAAACATGTAGGCTTCAGACCACATTTTACTGTGGGAAGTGATAAGAGTTCAGTGGGGAAAAGTGATGATGGCACTCGGAGAACATCGCAGCCACAGAGGTAAATGTTCTCAGAGAGATACTTTGATCTCAGAGAGGAGACCTGAGCTTATCTGCAGCCATTGAGCTTCACACAATCTCCACTGATGCAGTTCTCAATATGGTCACTAGGGAGCACTCTTACACTGCTCACTGAAGCCTCACACACACAAACACACACATACATCAGCCCCCATTCCTAAACACACTGCTGCCACGACTGAGCTGTTTTCTCTCGTTCTCCTGAGAGATCAGCCTCTTTTTTTTTTTCTAAACTGTGTCCAACCTCTCCATCTCAGATAATACAGCGAGGTTGTGGCCCAGATGTGAGGCACCAACTCTAAACCTGCTAAAAAAAACAGTCACTTTCCCTTCTTCTCTGATCTGCATGTGTTTTCCTGTCCATTTTTAACTTCTGCTACTTCTCCTGGTGCTGCTTTGCTGTCTTTTGAACCCAATTACAAATTGAAAGAACCACAAAACAGAAGCTAAACATTGTGTGGAGCTAAATGTGGATATTTTTCAAGCTTTGCATTTAACAAAAAAACAGCCCACACACACACTCAGTATGCATGTTAGTATAAAAAACTACAATATAAGTTGGAATAGAGAAAACGACAACAGCAGAGCTGAGGCAACCCATCGACAACAATCATGTCATTTCAGTGTCTCACTTTGTCGGAGAGAAAACATTTTGGTACACATGCCACGTTTTTTCGCATCTCAAATAAACTGTTTTCAATAAAGATGCAGGGAAGGTGTGCTCAAAAGTAAGAACGATGGCGTCGAGTCACACAAGTATTCCCAAGTGTCCGTTTTCAGGGTGCAATGACAAGTCCAACTTGTAACAAAAAACAACCAGTGACAGCCATTAGATAACTTCCCTTTCCTCCATAAATATCTATCTACAATAAACATGCGTGACTATCTTAGTGAAGGGCTACCCAGAGCTTTGCATCTGTCCCACTGACAACATTTTAGGCCTCATACACATTTAAAAACAGTGTGCTCTGAATTTTGGATTCCTGGTAAGCAGGCTATGATACAGTGCTCTTTATGGTCGCTTTAAGTCAAGCACAACCTGCCACCATGCCCTTGAAAGTTGGCACAAAGTAGGCACAAAAGTAACACCCCGCGCCCGACCTCTGGTTTTCTGGTGGTTAAAGATGTGGCATGTGTCCCGGCCCTAAGTATGCAGTGCAGTGACACTGCCCCTGAATGTGTGCAATAATGGCTCTAACCTCCCGATTCTCCTCTTTTATTATACCAGACTTTTGCATGTTCTCTCTCAAAACTACTGCTGCAGGGACAATTTACACCGGTCCAATACTTGGGTGTGTAGACATGTAGGACTGTCAAAATACAGCGTTTTTCAAACCACATCTGGGAGGTGCTGTGCCTTACGCAGAAATTGTGACCTGTAAAGTGGCAATGATGGTTGAAAATTGAGGGCTACCCTGCTTTGCAATAGCACACAGAGTGCTAACAGACTATCATACTGGACAGAGGTTGACATTTGAGACAGACAATGAGGCATAACAGCTGGACCCAACCCTATGAAATTACAACATGATATGTAGGATGACAACCAAATGCCAGGCTGTCACACAGATTCAAAATGTGACTGTAAATATTTCAACTTATTGGATGTTTTACAGTTTGTATTCATTAAGAGACTGGAATTTAAACACTCCAGTAGTCATCAAAACTAGTGAATTGAATATGTCAAGTTTTCAGTGTCAGTAAACACATTCATGCTGCCTGATATCTCTTTGCGACAGAAATCTGCAGAGGTATTCAGGTGAAAAGAAAACAGCTTTCACAGTGAAGCCTGCATCAAACCATCTTAGTAAAAAAACTCAGCTCTGCAGTGGCTCACTGAAAAGATGGTGACCATGAAGCGACAAGTAGATTCTAGCGTAGAATATGTGAGAGTGATACAGAAGAGGAGACGGAAAAGCCACTAATTTTAAACTGAGTCAGATAGAGATGTTTTGTTAGAGTGAAAAAGGTGGCATCTCAGTCTTTAAGGGTACCCTGTGGTGTTTTTGACTACGAGTAGCACTATGGAGCTGTTTGTATGAGTTGGTCCTTGGTTAGGTCGTGTTGTGCTTCACTCCACTGATCAGGAGTTGCAGAGAAACACATCAATGCGCCAACTAATGCAGAAGCAACAAAGACAGCAAGCTAACAAACATGGATGTTAACAATGCAAAATTTAAAAGCTTTATGTGGAGGAAAACGCATTCAAGACTTTACAGTGAATTTATCGTAACTTTGTTTCCAAGAAATCTCTGTGAGGCACTTTATATCATTTTGGGAAATATGCTTATTTGGTTTCTCGCAGAGTTAGATAAGTCAATTAATACCACTCTCATATCTGTACAATAAATAGCTACAACCAGCAGCCAGTTAGCTTAGCTTAGCATGAGGACTGGAAACAGTTAGCACTGCTGCCTGTTTTGAGGCGACTAGCTAAGACTCCAGGAAGTTATTAGTCCTAAACAAGAAAGTTGGTTGTAAAACAACAAATTTCAATTTTAAACTTTGGTTTTTGTACATATTAAACAAACAGGATGCTAAGTAGTAGAGGTGGGGGAAAAAAATCAATACAGCATAGTATGGGGAAATCTTTGTGTGGCAATACGGTATCCTCACACAGTGCCAAGTATCGATTTTTAAATTATATAAATTAGATACAATAGATGTTGTCAACATTTTCCTTTGGGGGCATAATTTAGAATTGAAAAAAAAGTAATAATCGTAATATATTTTATCGCAATACTCAGCATATCGCAAATCGCAATAATACTGTATCATGACCTAAGTATCGTGATAATATCTTATCGTGGATCCTGAGAGATTCCCACTCCTTCTCATTTGCCAGCTCAGATTTCCTTTACATTTGGACAGAGCCTGTCAAGCTGTTTAAACCCAGTTTCCAGTGTCTGTGCTAAGCTTAGCTAACTGGTTGCTTGGTGTAGCTTCATATTTCCCTTGTAGAGACGAGAGAGGTAATGTATTCATCTCATTCTCAGATAGAAAGCAAGAAAGAATATTTCCAAAAAATGCTGAACTACTTCTTTAAGAGTATCTGTTTGGAAAAGGCAAAACAAACTCCACAAGTCTCAGTACGTGTCTTCTATTTAATCACACCTGTTCTATCAAGAGACACAATTAAAAACACTGCTGCAAAATCTACCAATCCAACATATGGTTGAGCCCGAGGAGCTGTTGGTACATTACAGAAAGTGCACATTATTTTTAATAGACAACACCAGCAGCCAGCCACAGACGAGCAGGGTTTGGAGCATCCTCAGGGAGGAGAAAATGGGCATAACATATTATTAGGTGCTATATTTAGGCTCTGTCTGACTTGTTTGTCATAAATGAGTTGGTTATGTAAATACACTCTAGAAGGGCCTATTAACGTCTGCTTGGTGTCAGTTTTTAAACAAATATTTGTGTCACAATTTCTAAAAGAAGCAACCATTCCCTATTTAACTCACTGGATTCTAAAAACTTAGAGGGTCAGTATTCTAAAACTTGATGATATACAAAATAAAAGTTGCTGCAAAACTGACAAGGTTTGACCCAATATATTTTATTCTGTAACACACTGTTTGCTGCAGAATAAATCCTCCATTTTAAACACTGCAAATATTCCACACTGGGTTCCAAAGTCATCAGAAGCACTAAGTGTTTGTCAGATCAGTGAGTGAAAGTGCTCAGAAGCCTGATGGCAAATGTTCAATCCCACACACTAGGAAGCATGATAATGTGATAATGTGCATGGCAGCCCTAACCGCCCTGAGTGCAGCCAGGCTGCTCCAAGCCCTCACCACCATGCTAACAAAGAGCTGGAGGAGAGGAGCACGGCTCCGGGCCAACCTCACTGCTGGGGTTATCGTTAATGAACTATGGAGCAAGGGTGCCGTAATTCATGGCACAATATCATCTCCTCTGCCAAGGCTGCTTGATTTCCCACTGAAAATCAGCCAGACCCACTGAGAGGCCTCCATACAACAAAGAATGGTGGATGTAACTCCTTATGGTTTGTGTGTATAACATGAAAGAGACAATCAGTCAAGTATGATATATTAGTCTGAGCACAAGATGCCTGTGATAACAAAAATAAGACAGAATGCAGCAAACTGGAGACAAATGCAGTTATTCGCCAAATGAAATGTTTAATACATTAAAATTAAATCTTGATAACTGTTAAACAGTCTTCATAAATTAATACATTACACACTTGGCTGCATATCCCCAACTCCTTCCCAAATAATGCATCATTTATTTTCTGTTTGTTTTACAAGCACACTGCCTGAAGAGCTGATCTGGAAACTGACTCGCAGAGGAGCATTTTTAAATATCAACTCAGGAGTTGAGGTAATTATGATGTTGGAAAATGATTGCCGTGAGAGAAGCAACAATAAAAAGCAAGAATTTCAGAGAATAACTCATATTCACACAATTATTAAACAACAGGAGAGCTTCTCAGGGGTCACTGGTCAGGCTCGAGGATCACATAATGTTCAACTACAGAAAGCCATGTCTTTTACTATCTCACACTTAAAGGGACAGTTTACTCTAAAATGAAAAATACATGTTTTTGTCTTAAGTCCAGTTCAGACCAAAGATTTGCGACAAGACGAAATGAAACTGTTTTAGAACGTTGCAGCAAAAAGTTGCAGCGGTGTGAACTGGCCGGTCTCAGCCTGACTCAAGCCGGCTGATGGTGTCACCTGCAACTCCGCTGGTCAAATCGCCAGCGGCTGGTTTTAGAACGTAAAGCATGTCACCTGTTTCAACAACCACCAGCTTGTAGTGAAGTCCACTGGTCAAGTCAAAATGACCGCAGACGGCGTGTTCGCCTGCCCCTGCAGATGCTCCGTATCTACTGAGCCCTCTGTTTCTGTCCTCGTGGTGTGCCAGTGTCGGACGGTGGGTTGCTGCTGCTGCTCGCTGTATGTGCTTATGTCCCCTCACATAAACACATTCTTATTGACTAACTAACTGGCGCTGCTTGCTTATATTATTGTGGCATATTTTTTATGAAAACAGTCCATCTGATGCTCATTTTGCTTATGTATTTCACCAATTCATTACTACTATAAATGCATCCATAACTAGTATCTCACTATCACTATCCTCATTTATAGTTTAGGAAGCTACAAATTATATTCAGCCACAAAATAAGCCTGAAAAGCTGCAAATCATAACGGAAGTACAGAGAGTTGTTGCATAGAGATGACCCACCGTCTCATCTAGTCAATGGTGTGAACAGGCAGGTTTTGAGAACATTGCAGAACGGCGTATAGCAAGAAGTTGCCTGTTTCAACTTGTCTTATTGTGAATCTTTGGTCTGAACTGGGCTTTACCTGTAGTGCTATTTATTGATCTAAACTGTTTTGGTGTGAGTTGCTGAGGGTTGGAGGTATCACCTGTAGAGAGGTCTGCATTCTCTCAAATATAATGGAACTAGATGGCACTCAGCTTGTGGTGCTCAAACCGCCAATGTCTCATTTCAGAAATCATTACCTGGTTACTCAAGATAATCCACAGACCTTGTTGTGAGCAGTTTCATTAAGAAGCTATTGGCTTTACTGAATAGTTCAAGGCTTCATTCACAATGTTGACATTCAAATTCTAAATCAATATTTTAATGCTGTACAGCTTTTTTGTGTATCTATTAATTCTCTTTCAACCCAGTGTTTCTGCACAGTTAGAGATAAAGATTAGGCTACACTAATATCATTAGTATTTTAGTCCTTGTGGAATTAAATTCCATGCACGGTGACTGTGTAAGACTGTTCCTGATTTATGTGATCCAAATATTTTTAATAACTCCAAAGCATGTTTTTATCTAACAAAATATTCTGCTTCAGTCCACATTTGTTAGAGTTTAGCCTTTGAAAACAAGATTTTCACTGTGACGTTCAATGTTTGCTCAAGAATGATTTATTTTTGTCATGATGATGACTTCATAAAATATGACAACGGACTTTGAAAGCTTAATTTGAAAACCTCAATAGAAGCTTCAAATATATATTTAAAAAAATTCGGTATAGCCCGTCTTTCTAGTTAACCACAAACACCAAACATATCACCATGCAGAAGGAAGCATGAATCTACTGCTAGCTCACCTAGCACCACAGAGCGAGCTTCCTGCTGCACAGTGATATGATAGGTAGATGCGGTTCGGTAGAAGGAAAATAATTCCTACTTCAAACAGTCACACAAGGTCTGTGGATTATCTTGAATAACCTGACTGTTATTTCTGGAAAGAGACATTGCTGTTGAGTTTTTCAGATGTATTATTGGGGGGCTTTGAGCACCACAAGCCGAATGAAATCTAGTTCTATTATGTTGGAGAGAAGGCAGACATCTCTACAGCCGATATCTCCAACACTCGGCAACTCAAACCAAAACAAAGTAGACTGATAAACAGCACTACAGGTAAGAGAGAAAATACATACTTATCATTTTGGGGTTAACAGTCCCATTAAAGCATATGGACCTTGAAAGTCATGTATTTGTTTTGAACCCTGCAGTTCTTCACTGCCATTTTGTGCCTCTGCCCCTCTTAAGAAATCTCCATTTGAGGGTGCAGAGGAGGGCTTTCTGTAAATGTACACCTCTTGAATGAATAAGCACTTCCTGTTAAAGTCAGGGTTGGGGTTCACGCAGGGGGGTTAGACTCTGAATGCCCTGTTCTCTCCCTTGCTCTTTCTGTCTTTCTCAACTCTAAGAAAAAAACTCCTCAAACAGTCAAGAGCAGGATTTTCAGTTCACTTCCAGACTTTTAAACACACGGCTAAAATCTCACATACTTATCAAATTATAGAAAGGCTCTATTGCGCCGACTTTATTGGAGCGTACATCAAATTAATAGCCAACTTTACAACTACAAAGAGAAACACTTGGTTCCCATTAAATCACCTAATGTAAACAGAGAAATTTAGTTTCATTGGAAAAAAAGAGATGGAGAGAGATCGAAGAAAACAATGGAAGAGGAGGACAAGAATGTTTATTTACTGAGTTCAAGAAAAAAAAAAAAAAGTGCTTCCACTGGTGAGGACAGAAATGCTCCCACAACCGCAGACAAACGTGTGTTCGTACACATGTACACACAACCTCACACACAGACGTATAAACACGACCATTAGACAAGAGGAGGACAGATAGAGGAGAGGGTGGTGCAACTGATGAAAAGACATGATTAACCTTTGATCTTCACTCTGTGTCATGTCTGCATGTGTGTGTGTGTGTGCATGTCTCGGAGTGGATGAGCGTGCGTGTGTAACGAGAGAAAAGAGTGTGTGTGTGTCTGCTGAATGATAACTGTGCTATGTGCTGGGCCGCTCCCATGGGAGACAGAGATAGATAATGTTGACGCTGTTCAGATCCTTTGATAGTGGCTGCAGGGATGGAGTAAGAGGAGGAGGGTTGATGGTGGTGGCTGTTTGCGTAAGAGTGTGTGTGTGTTTGATGGACGAGTGACATGTTGGTTGGGGTGGTTGTGTAGCCTCTACCCTCTGGTGGTCCCTGGATGCTGCTGGTCTGAATTACACGCTGAGGGGACAGAGGGGCGGACAGGAGAATTTGTGTTTGACCTCTGAAACCAAGCTGACCTGGGACAAAGCATGGGAACGCAGTAGCCTTCGTATATTATGCGTATGTTGAAGTGAGTGAAAAAGTGAGCAACCAGGGGGGTAAAAAAAGGAGAGAAAATGTGAGAGTGTGTCTGTGGGAAAGCAGAAAAGAGAGATTAGTTTCTATACGCGCTGGACAATGAGTTGTGTATTTGTGCGAACAAGTTCATGCATGACTGTTTATTGACTCTACAAAGCCATTACTGCACGGTCAGACCGGGGGAATACATGTGATTGGGAGCGAGACAGAGTTGCGGGTTTCATTTGATACCTGAAAGCCAAATAAACAGCTCAGGGCCTGCCAGATCTGAACCCAGAGCAATAAACTCCACTGATATCTGATCCGCTGGGTCTGTTTACTGGCTCATCTGTCAACACACCACGAGGGCATATACACACACGGACACATCTTAACCTGGATGCTCACAATAATTTTTCCTGCAGAACAGTGTTGCGTTAGATCTGAATCTTTTGCTGTAGAGATATTTAGAGTAACTGTGGCGTGAAAGAGGAGAGGACAAATTCAATGTGAAATTCAGTCTGCAATGACTTGTTTTCAACCACGAAGTCGTCTTCAATGGTCACAAGTCTCTGTGAAGGGTAAAAGAGGGGTGGGACGCAACAGAAAACAGAGATTGAAGCCACATGTTGAGGCGCAGCGCGCACACACACACACACACACACACACACACACACACACACACACACACACACACACACACACACACACACACACACACACACACACACACACACAGATTGATTGATTAATCTGGAATGTTTTCTTCTTTTTCTCTCTAAAAGCTCCACACTGTCAGAAACAGAGGTGCTAACTACAACCATATAGGGTTCTTTAGCTAGTCCCCATATAGAAGATCTCTTTTTGGTTCCTGGTAAAACCTTTTATCAAGGTTCCACCTGAGACCCTTTCAGAAGGTTCTACCTAGATCCCAACATAAAGGGTTATACCTAGAACCATCTGTGAAAGGTTTCACTCAGAACCGTCTCTTGGGGTTCTATCCAGACTCTTTCCACGTTCTAAAGCCTGATTTATGGTTGGGCGCTTGACACTTTTGATGAGTGTTTCTCGACAGAAATTAAACTGTCACACGTCATTATCAATTTATGCTTATGCTTCTCCATGGTTACCGCAGACTCCCTGCATTTTTCACAGTCTGAGGCCCCGATCACACAGAAAGTGTTTTGCCACTGAAGGCGGCTTTTTAATTTGTTTTTCATGAGAATGAAGCATTTTGCTCACGGTTTTTGTGTTGCGATGCACCTCGCGTTTCTGTGCTTTTGGCGCCTGGCGTTTTTTGCAAAGCGCTCTGAACTCCTCAAGTTAAAAAAAAAACGTCAGCTCAGAGTGGAAAATTGACCCACTTCATCTCTTTTTTTGCTATCTTTTTTTCCATTGTCCAATCAGATGATTTGAGAGGCGGGCCTTCTGTGGTGGTCATGACAACAATTTTACAGCTGTAAACAATAAGGGAGAAACTTGTGGTAGCGGTTGTTGGATACCCAGGGCTATATGGCCCCATGATAAACAGCAGGTTGTCAAACTGCCCCTGAGTCATCCTGAAATATGTCTGGAAATGGCGATCATGGAGGCGAAGCTCCTGGACCAACTGGTGGTACTCCCCATGATCCACCCTCTTTTTTAGGGTCTCATGTACCCACACAGATCTCTGTTTCCCTGTGCCCAACAAACTATTTGCTGACAGCCTCTCACCCTCAACCAGAGCTACAGACAGTACCCTCCGCCTCAACATTTTAAGAACTAACTACTAATTACTGCGAAAAAAATAAAAAAGGAGATTGATTACATGGGAAGGTTAGTATGATGGGGTGGTAGCCTGGCAACAATAAAAAAGCACAGCAATTAAAAAATTCAATTAAAAAAAGGGCAGTGCGGTGCGCCTTGCATTGTGCAACCTGCAAATCACTTTATGTGTGATCGGGGCCAGAGTTTATTTCTGCTGCTCTTCAGTGAAGCGTAATCTGCACAGACAACTGATTAAAATCTCACAATATCCAACTGTATGTGTGTTTTTAACATATTAACCCTATCTACACTGATTGATCAGCTCCCAGTCTCTCTGTGAACGGCAGATTTCCCTCACTCCCAATGGTGGACTGGGAAAAAAAATCAATGATCCTCACGTGGCACTGACATGAAGTATATTTTGGCTAAGTAAATGTCTGCTATCAGTCTGTCTGGTGAAGGCTGTTTAGCCTGCCTCTGTCCGCTCAGCTACACTACATATACACTACACTCTCTACTGCACTCATCAAAAGTGTCGAGCTCTCTATCATAGATTAGGTTTAAGGGTGTTGACAAGCACCCATCCAGGAGTTTCTACTGAGGACCCTTTCATATTAGGGTTTCATCTAGAACCCACCAAGAGGGGCTCTAAAAATAGTAATTGACTACATTACCCATAGATCTCTATCCAACTAATCATGGTTTTAACAAGTTAGCCTGGCGCCAAGAAAACCACATCCAGCAGCCTTGGGCTTGATGAGGCTCCCAAAGGCCCATGGCTGATCAGGTCCAGAACAATCAGAGTTCTCAAACACGTTTTAAGGGGTGGAGATTTCGTAAAATCACTACTACTATAGCCTTTACCATTTCAATGGTGCAATAACATTGGGAACTGGAACTCAAATTAGAACCACATACAAAATGCCAAGTACTGGGAATCTGTGAATGATGGTAAAGACTTCAACTATGGCAGAACACAAGTAAATTGAATTGATTAAAGGGATTCCAGATACATCTACATTTAGAAGTATAATTTGAAATGTGGGTAAACATTTGAATATTGGGTGAGGATCTTTAAACACCTTTGTTTTAAACAATCCTTGAAGAACTCGGGTTCTTCAGAAGCAAATGGTTCTGGGTAGAACCTCAGCCCTCAAAAAGAACCCTTACTTTTAAGAGTGCACAGCACAGCCAGAACACATGATAATGTACTGCTCATATACTGTAGCATATTTGCGGGATTCATTGTTTCCCCCCTTTTATTTCACCTCTCTTTCTTGTACACTCATACACTTATACTGTGACTCACGCTCATCTACTCATTCTGACACACTATTGTGCTGCAGGGTGAGTCACATCTTCTCTGCGCAGGAGACTGATGAGGTGTTGCTCACAAACAAAGCCTCCATCTCACAGTGGCAGTTCTACAAGAGCACAGAAAACCGTATGAACTCAAACTGCTTTTGAGAGTGGAACAACTCTCTGATGCTGCTCCAAAGGGACAGTAGCACGTATCTGGAGGGACGGGTTGCATCAGAGTGTAATCCCACAGTGAGGAGGAGGAGGAGGCTGCAAATGGATGAGAGATTCACTGAGCAGTAAAGGGGAAAAATGAAAGATCTCACAGGTGCTGAGGTGGCATCATGGGAACTGAAAACACAGTGGCATACTAAGTCAAACCGTCACAAAACATTGTGAGCAGTTTTGTGGTTACTATTTCCTTGGTAGAGTCACAATTAAAACTGTTCACACAAAGGTCTGCAGATTTTCCAGAGTGGCACTAATTCTGCAGAGAGGGGGCTTTCACTTCTCATTTCACTTCGCCCTTTCAAAGATATCACATTTTATAATGGGCATCATGGGAACTAAAAACAGGGAAGTAAAACTGTCACAAAACACAGTGAATGGATTTCTTAAACATTATGACTAAGAGCCCGTTTCTGTGGCATCTGAGTGACGCAGCAAATTAGAAAAAGCTGATGTCTTGGCCATATGTAGTGTGACCAAGTTTCTAAAAAGTCTCAACAACTAAATGTTTGAGTATTTCTAAAATTCAGACACAGTCTTACTACAGTGCATCACTACTAATAACCAATGCTTTCAAAATAAGGTCAGGGGTTGGGGAGATTACTGACTTGCTTTACGTACAGTATAGACAGATTTTAAAGACTGAATTTATTAAATGCTAAAAGTTTGCGATCCCTTTACACCTCTTCATCGTCTACACTTGTCAACGTGGAACTTAATTCTCTTTATTATGTTTCCTCTGACGTGCCTCCACTAACAGCACTATTTCCCTCAGCTTGTTGTGGGGTCAGATTGTTGTTGATATCACAACACTGTAATTGAGATTAAAGGATTTCATACAAGTAAAATTAACTTAAAAAAAAAAATTAGATATGTTTTTTCAGAATAACATCACGGAGTAAAAAAAAAAGAAGTAAAAGTATTTTTTTAATAAAAAAATCAATATAGCAGACCTAGGGTAAATCCTTTTCATTGATTGTTTTTTTTTTGATTCCTGTATGTGATTTTTTTTTCCCCTAGGGTTTTTTTCTTGTGGAGTTTTTCCTTATCTGCTGTGAGGGTCCAAAGGACAGAGGGATGTCGTATGCTGTAAAGCTCTCTGAGGCAAAGTGTGATTTGTGATATTGGGCTTTATAAATGAAACTGAATTGAACTGAATCGAATGTGATTGATCATGTAATCACTTGAGAACTGCTCTAAACTGTTGCACATATTCTTTGCTTTAAGTAGGAGTAGCTCGAATGTGTTATTCTTCACACTCGGTGCAGACCTTTTTTACTCCGAGGTTGACTCTTTAGAGCATTATTAAGTGTAATTCTTATCAGTTTGATAAATACAGGTCGAGGTTAGCCTGTATTTATCACGTGACTATTAAGATGCAAAAAATTCAGATGGAAGGCAGGAAGTGATAAAGTGACTACATAAAGCGTTGGATGAACCTGCAGGCAGCAGGCATCATCAGAAAATTGAAACTCATGTTGGATGTGATTCAGGCAAAACAAAGAAAAGTGGTTTTTCACACAACTTAACTGATTATCCCAGAGTGGACATAATCGCCATTACAAATTACTTTTTCTTTCAGACTTCCTAACGTTTCTAAATGTTGCTTGGCAATTTATATTTCAACTGTGTACATGGATGCATCTCGGTCTGGCTAACATTACTTGGTCATGTTAGTTAACTTAATCTACTTTTTTCTACATACTTAGTCAACCGTTCCAGAAGGTCCCAAAAAAATCTGGGTTGTGGCTTAACACATGCTTTAATATTAACTTCTGACGTTAGTTGACTCCGCTCCTCAAGACTGAAGATGAAGTTTTTTGATACACATCTGCCGCTGTTTTTCAGTGACTTTACCTCTCCACGTACTGCTATTTTCAGGACTTAAATTGACCTTTGTTTTTCCCCAATGTGATAGATTGGAACGTCTGTAAACAGCACAAATCATAGGCATTTGTGTAGTGGTGGTAGTCTTTGCCAGCCCTCAATTTGGATCATTCACCAATGTGTGATGTCATCTGCAAAGCGGCTATAAAAAATAACCTGGTTTCTTGTGTGTATGTAAACATACTGCTTCAAATATCTTAGTTCTATAAATACATGTTGCAAATTATTTTTTTTAAATGTCAGTGTTCAATGTTGTCAGCACCACAAGCTAAATTTAATTCACCTCCATTGCACTGAAGTCGAGGCAGATGATTGACTAGATATCAGTAGTGGTAGAGCTGGGCAATATATCAATACTATATTGATGTCATGATTTGAGACTAGATTTCTAGATTCTTTTAGATTTTGGATATTGTAATGTCATGTTGTCTTTCCCTGGTTTTAAAAGCTGCATTACAGTAAAGTGATGTAATTTTCTGCACTTACCAGACTGTCCTAGCTGTTCTTTTATTTGCCTTTACCCTTTAGTCATTATATCCAGATTTCTGAAAATTATTTATCCAAACTCTTACTGTGTAAATATATTGTGAAAGCACCAACAGTCAACCCTACAATATCATTGCAATATTGATACTGAGGTATTTCATCAAACATATCTTGATATTTGATTTTCTCCATATCACCCAGCCCTACAACATGGAAGTAAATATATGCAGAAACATCTGGAATGTCCGGGCACAGTGGGTGAGAGGGGAGTGGACTGTAAGACAAGGTAGTCATTGCCAGATAGGGAGAGGGGGCGAGATAAGGTGGTGGGTCCCACAGACACAGAGGAAGCCTCCTATCACAGGAAGCTCCTCTTGCAAATGTCAGATCCTCCTAATCGCAGCTCTACTTCCTGTTTCAGTCCCACAAGCTGCGCAACATCACACGAGCGCTCCCAGTGATACCCGCTTCCAAACAGGATCATACATATACTTACCCATCCAGGCAGGCATCCTACACAAACATCACATCCTGGCGGGGTTGAGGTCCACATCAAAGTGGATTATAGGGTGGATGAAACCGGCGCTACAGTGACCGCCAGCAGACGCACCACTCATTATTTCTGACCTTGATATTTTGACACCACCCATGGGCTTCAGGAACGTCTCAAAGCTGTCCACTTCTCTTTTTATGGATCATAACAACACACACACACACACAGTGTACCATAATAACCTCTGCCGAAGAGATGCTCTGCTTACAAAAATGGGGTTAGCAAAACACAAATAAGACACTGCACTCCTAATAACACACACTCTTCATACACACAAGCCCTATAGAAACACACAAACTTCATAATCCTGTCATTCAAAATACACAACGGGCTAATCCGCTCCCACACATCGCAAAGGAGGGCTGTCACGGATGGGTCAGGAGCCGCAGGGCAGTGGTATCACAACTGAAAACATTTGGACTAGAAAGCTTGCTGCTTTTAGAATTATTTAGATCAAGTGAAAGTGCGAGGCAGCTGACGATGTGTGTGTGCGCTCAGCCTCTTGACTGGTGCAGTGATGCAAGGAGGCCTACCAGAGGGCGGCTGCTCCCACCTGAGAGACAGATGTTAGTGTTATGTGTATGAGTCTATAAGTCTACGCAGGCGGACAGGAGGGGGCTAGACCTGCCACAGTACTGCTATAAAATGCACATTAGTGTGTCTGATAGCACTTTGGAAAGAAATAACACTCCACAAGCACTTAGGAATTCTGATTATATGATTATTTAAACTCCATTCATAATTCAACAGGTTGTGTTGTTTCAGTTTTAAATCACAGTGTGTTTAACGTGCTGTGTGATCGACTTCCAACATGTGAATCAGACAGCACAGCGCTAATGTCACTTTGTCAACGCTGTGATAAATAAGTGAGTGTTTCATTAAAGGAGAGAGGTTGTGTACGACTGAAACTCTGGAGCGATGTCGCTGAGGAACTGTGAACGCTTCCAGCAGCAATATGTGAAGGAGGGAGGGAGGGAGGGAAAGAGGCGTAGAGGAGCGAGCGGGAAAAGGAGAAAATTAAAACCATACATCCCATCCTGGAAATAACACTTTCCCTACAGTGGATTTTCTTAGGATTTGCTATCGCTCCAGTACTGAGAGGGAAATTAAAGCGTGGCCAAAAATAGTGAATGTTTTCAATGTGAGTTTGTGTGTTCTGGGTCAGGGGCGATAGGGAAGGAGCTGGTACTCTGGGGGAGTATACAATAAGGGCGCTCTGGCCTCAGGGTAAGGGGCGACAGTCATAAGGGAGGTGTGTGTGTGTATGTGTGTGAGTTCTAATGTGTTTATTTTCAGGGGGGGCTGAGTTTACTCTGGCCTCTCTGCAGCAATCCTCGCTGCAGACACTCATTATCACCGTGTATACGCCCACGCTGTGTGGATGGCGGTGATAACGGCCCTCTCGGCCAAAAAGTTTCTCACCATCTGCGAGGCGGCGGCGGAAACGTTACGGCAGCCAGTTCATTCATCCCTCCATCTCTGCCCATCAGAGAGACGTTTACCTGGACTGAGAGTGGGCTGAGTCGGATGTGATAGCGCTGAGCTCACAGACACAGTGCAGACGGCAAGCAGCTGTCAGCATCAAAGAACAGTGGAGTGTGTGTGTGAATGAGAGAGAGAGTGTGAGAGGCAGCCTGAGAGGACCAAGACGCAGACAGAACTGAGAGAAGATAAGATGAAATGATGGAGGGGCAGACAGAGGATGGAGGAACAGGTTCTATTGATAGTGCGATTTAAATGACAGTGACTAGTCTGTGTTTTATCAGACTGAGTCAACTCGGCACAGGACAGGAACACCTTAAATTCAGGGCTGAGTGTTGAACCTTAATACCCACGATTCTAGCCTGTAGCAACGAGTATTAATAAATGTGTTGCTGAAGGTTGGCACTGAATGCTTGATAAGATTCTTAGCCATGTTTATTTATTTTTTGATCAACTATTTCTAGATTTAAATAACTGTTTTGCAAATTTTAGAGCTAAATCCTGTTAGGAAAATTCCTTGCATGGCTGCTTAGTGTTAAGAGAAAATTAAAAACGAGGCATTCAGGATGTTTGGCTGATTTTTAAACAGCAGAAATGTTATTTTTCCTAAGTACAGTTCTGGGGAAAAGAGAAATTAAAGTTATTGTAAGCAGTGTAGACTAATTTCAATCTATGCCTTTGCAAAAATGCAATTTAACAAATCTGCCTTGGGTTTAACTCTGGTAGTTTTAAGGCGAAAACATCTTTGTAATTGTACTTCAACGAACATTTAGGATAGACACAGATCTCCTGCAGTTTCAACAAAGCCAGAACATTCTAGAAATCACAAAGACTGCATCTATTTGAGGGCTGCTGCGTTAGATTGGATTACACTGTACAAGTGTTCCCTCAGGGGTGATAATGGCTTTGTATCTACTATGCACAGTTATCTGTTTACTGGCAGTACTCTTGTTACTGTCTTGTTAAAGGCACACTATGTAGGATTCTCATTAAAAAAATTTGTACACTCTCAACATCCTTCTCAATCGTCTCTTTTCACCCACTCTCAGTGTGTGGCGGTGTATTCATCTGCAGAAGCTCAGCTCTCAGCCTGTATTTTCTGACGTTATTCTTATTTTCTGTGTTCAGAATGTTTACAGGTGTGTATCTGCAAAGCATTCAGGTGAGGTCGAGACTTTATAAAGAGGTAGCGAGCAGGTGTCAGACCATAAGCAGCAGGCATCCGAGAGACACAGCGCCGAAGAAATGAAAATACAGTGAGGCCAAACACCACTGAAATTGCGGCTGGTTTTTGCAGTAGTGCTTATAAACAGTAACTGCTCGTGAGGTATACTACATAGTATACCTTAAGATTAGTTGATTTCTATTGAAGAGGTGTAATCAGTTAGCAAAATGACCAAAATGGGTCCCCCCTTGTTAACCTGCAATCTCTCTCTATCCCTTGGTCCTGACCCAAACCTATAACCCATAAATCATTAAGAATTATTACATTTTGACAGAGCGTTTCATTTTTAACTGGTGCAGCATCTGTAGCACTGGTTTAGCCATCAGGAACTCACAGACTAGTTGCACGCATTAAAATCATCACGTGATGCTCCTCAGCCAATCAGATCAGTGCATTCTGATAAGCATTGCGACACGAGTTATCGAGATACACACGGGGGAGAAACAAGACCAGAGAATACAGTCAGAGAAATAAGTGAGTCAGAGAAAAGTAATTTCACATGCTGTGTTCTAAAGAGAGAAAAGCAGACGACTAAAAACAGAGACTTTAATAAAGAATGGACTCTTACATGTTCATTCTTCCCACGGGCAGTTCAACCAGTGTGTCTCATTATATGTTCCGAGACCGTGGCGATTATTAAAAGCAATTTGAAGTGCCAGACAAAGCACAGAGCATCTTTTGAGCCAACATACCCACTCACAGAAAATAATATATTTTAAATGGCACCGAATCTCTGAATCATAACGTAGGTTAGACATTAGACACGAGTGGGAGGTCCTTCCCTCCTGTTAAAAGTTAACAAATTGCACATCGCACATCGGGCTTTTATGAGGCTGTTTAAAAGCACCAGAAAAAAATAATGGCTGCACACTGACTCAAATCATCTGTTCCACCTCATGTCCTGAATCTAAAAACAACAATCTTTAAAAGTACAGAGTGAGCACATTGTCTGTGTGAGTACCTTTTGTGGTTTGGAGTCAGTGTTCAGATGTTAGTTTTTCAGTAGTTTACATTAACAGTTTCAGCATTGACTACCTGAAAATGTGAGATTACAGACATAAAAGTCCGTCTTTTAAATAACTACAATGTTCGTCCATAGTGGTTTATGTAAAATATAAAAACTTGCAAGGTTTGTACGCTCTTAACTAGAGCTCTGATTCTCTGCCTGAGCCTGATTTGGGCCCGACCTAACCCATCGGGTTCTGGCTGGGCCAAGTGTTTGTTTTTTAATGAAAGTAGCAGTTCTTGTGCATAAATGGCAGGAGTTTTAATGGACTGAATCAAGAGAGACAGATGAGGGGGGAGTGACTGAGAGAGGAAGGGTGACAGAACACCAGATATAGTGGAGAACCAGGAGAGAGATGGAGCACACGCGAGACAGGAACAGAAAACAGAGAGAGAGAGACTGCAGTATAATATAGTACCTGTATGCGACACCTGTATGTTAAATATGTGTATATAATGTATAGAAAATATGATTACTTTTTCTTTTTACTCACATTTATTTTTTTCTTCACTTATTTTTATGTTAATTATTTATTCGCTTCTTTTTATTTTTATTTATTTATTTTTAAATACTTTGGCAACAACATCTTCGTTCATGCCAATAAAGCTATTTGAATTGAACTGAATTGGAGAGAGGGGAGTGTGCAAGACAACTTGTTTGGCAATGTTTGCTTCTATGTCCCCAGCAGTGGGAGAGATGCGCGTTACATGCAGCAAAGAGCCGTGATCCGTATCGCCACAGACCGCCGTGCCTACTAGATGCACAGAAGGGCACAGCCCGCTCTGTTAAACCTGTTGTGCATGAGACGACAGACTAGTGAAATAAGAAAGTGAAGAAGGAAAAGTGGTGCAAGGAAACACGTCAGCCCTTGTCTTGTAATAAATGTTTCAATATCAAAAAAGTCTGATGAATAAAATACTTTTTTTACAGTAGATATTTGAGTTTTGAATTGGGCTCAGGCCCAAACTGCTGCCATGTGTAAGGGCTGTATTGAGCTTGGATAGAAACTGTGCTGGTTAATGAAGGGCAATGTTTTTGGGCCCGATCAGAGCTCTACTCTCTACTGGCTCGGCTGAAGAAGTGTTCTAATGTGAAAGGAAAAGGAAGTCAGCAGAAACCAGATTTTGAACGCAGCATCTATAGATAACAGATGAGATAAATTTTGGCATGGAACAATCTCCAGAGCAGCGATACCTGAGACCTGAAATCATGGGTGCTGAAAAGATGTGGGTAGTCACTTGCTTTCCTTGCTGCTTGCTTTCTCATCGCCTCTGACATCTGTTGTATTTCTGATGTTTCACTGATGGAAACCGGCACTCAGAAATGTATTTAACTAAGAGGTTTATTTGAAGAATTAACCATTAGCTTGTCATAGAGCCGATTTTTTTCCTACGTTGTGACAAAGACAGAAAAGGAGAAAGAAAAACAGCAATAGTTTGAACTGCTCGCCATCATCAAAATTAAATAACAAATCTAATAAAACAGCTACAGTGTAAACTGAAAACCAATGGAATATTATGTTTTCATGCCAAAGAAGTCCCAGTGTTGTACTCGCAGTGTTTTTCATTCTTAGTCTAACTGAATTTTCTCTAACTAAATCATGTTTTTATGCATCACCCCAAAACTAGGACACATGAGCTACATATGCATGAGTCCAGAACCTCCCAGCATGTAAATGACCCGACGGAAAAACCACAACATTTCACCATTGAACACTAGAGATGAGGCACGTAGACCGTTAAGTGATTAAGAAAGACATAGCAGGAGAACATTCCCTCTGACTGCCCCCCTCAGTTTGTAGGCCTGCGTCTGGTCAGTCTGGAGGTCAGCTGAGTAGGAGGAGCCAGGAGATAAGCCTATCTCCCACTGTGTCCATCACATTACAGGAGACACAACCGAAAGTGACCAGACACCAGACCACAAGTAAAGAAAGACTCCTTTCTCCTCATTCCTCACTATCTCCTTCTATCTATTGGCTGGACCTGCAGTCCTCCATAGGGACACTTTGATAACACAGACCATTACCTCCTTATGATTTACGACTGCCTAAAGACACTCAGAGAGGAGTATGACATGTACTAAACAAAGCAGGGGTATGGTATGGAAGACAAAAGAACAGAAACCAAAACGGGGAAAATGGGGGAGGAGAGAAAAATGTGTATTTCTTAGCCTCTCTGCTAGATGAGGGGGTGTAAGAGGAGAGGGGTTGTAAAAAAAAAAAAAAATGGAGGAGGAGGTAGGGGAGTACGGGGGGCGTTCCCGCTGGCTCAGGCCTTGATTAACACCAGGCCTCCTGACAGGAAATGACCCGGCCAGCTCATAGCGCCAGGAGAGCTTCCATCTGGTGTCGAGGCCGTGGAGGAATTCTCCACCCAGGAGAGCCGAGCAGAAGGACCTCGAACTGAATGAACGCGTTTCATTTCCAGGAGATTCATCCCACTAGTTGTAAAGGGCGCTAACACAGAGAGCATCATTCTGTTCCTGTTGTTGCGTGAGGGCGTAGTCGCCAAGAGCAGCGCTGAGGCTTTCACTCTAGGCTGTTAAAAAATCATGAACACATCACGAGATTTTATTGACTGTTGATACTGCCAAGTTAACAGCTGGACGTCTATCCAGCAGTGTGAGGTAGAGGAGGGTTAGGATGTTCCTCTGATTCAAAAAAATGGAGGAAGCTGCACCGGTTGGAGGGAGGGAGGGATGGATGGAGGGAAGGAGGGAGGGGGTGGAGAGAGAGCAAGGGGACACTTTGGGGAGGAAAGCGGGTACATTAGGACAGGTCATCTTTCACTGCTGACTGGAATCCTAAACGTAAACAAGTTCTTCCGCACCAACAGATAAAACGCAGATATACTGTAAAACCAAGTGGCTCTGGTAAAAAACAGACTCACACACACACACACCCACACACATAGACATGTCTACCAAACTCTTACACTTATTTATGAATGTTGTTTGAGCCAAGGCAGATGTTTCTACAGCCATCGGTCTATAAGACAAAACTAGGTTGAAACTTAGTAAATGGCTGGACTGTGTCTTGTCAATTTCCAGATATTAAATGTTCATCTGCAATTTTCTGTAGCGCTCCCAGTAATATTTGCTCTTAAAGTGTATTGAAGTAGCTAATCGTATGACATGGTTAAGGTACGTTTGAGTCAAATAAATGAGGACTGATTTAATCTAATACATGTAACAATACAAACCTGCTTTTTCCAACCAAGTGTTGCACTAGATTACTCATCTAAAATGTTCTTGTCCTATTTAGGCCACTGTAGGTAATTAGTTAGGTAACACGTATAATTGTTCTGGAACATGACAATGCTGAATTCTCAAACTGCCGATACGGCGTTCATTAGTACAGCAACAAACACCCCAAACAACAGTGAAGTGCAGCCTGTGGTGAGCTGCCATGCAGTGTCTAAGGAAAGCTGCCGGGGCTGCTCCAAGCTGTGGCCATTTGATCCTGTGGCAAGGTGCGGCCAACCTAAAAGCTGGGGATAGTTTAGCGGTGAATTGAAACTGGAGAATACACACAGTCGATCAGAAAACAGAGTCATGTGACTCGTGTGACATGTTGAACTATGCTACAAAGAATTTCCTCTAGCCTGAGACAAATGAACGTGACTCTTTCACAGGCGAGGAAAGATGTAATTATTGCGGCTGGTGACTCTTTCTTACAGACATCTGGAGGCAGCAGGTATCTGTCCCATCTGCAGTCTCTAACCGAGTGCTGTGGCACCAGTTATGCAAGGCAGATCCACTGATCTACATTTTTAATTACAGTACAGGTAGATGTGTGACTGTGATGTGTCAAATCATGTGATAAAAATAGTTTGGGTTCAAAACTAAACTTTAAACATAATTCAGCAAATAATTTCCCGTTCGAGTCTGAGACAACAATTAGTTTCCTCTGAGGAAAATTCTCCACAGGATTCCCAGTGTGTTATAACAGGGAGAGCTCTTTGATTAAAGGGGGTGGAAGTAGTGAACATGATTGGCCATGATTGTCACGGCCTTTAATGTACCCACTTATAACAATATGTTCTTTCTGATTCAACTCCATGCTCAAGTGCACCACAAATGTTCCAAGGGAGCCTGGCAACAAAATCACTAAAAGTGCACTCATCACTGCACACCTGACTGTGATCTGTACCTGGCTGCACACAGAGCAGCAACAAACCATCAACTTGTGGAGGTAAAGATATGCAAACAAAAGCTCTCTGCTGAAAATGAACTGACAGGTGCTGATTCTGAGGAAAGACAGGATGGACATGTGTAACCTGAGGCATCCTTCATAACGTGCTAAATAAGACATCACACACTAAGTGGTAGGCTGATCAGTTTCAGATTTGTCAGCTGTAAGTTGTCACGTGTAGGCACGGATGGGCACAGGCCCAGGTGCCCAGAGCGTCACCTGCCCCCTGACCTTCACCTACAAAATGTCACTCAAATTAACATACCAACCAGGAAATGACTCTAAAGGACCACAAAGAGGTGCAGGGGAGCGACAAAGCCACACAAAATAAACAAGAATGGGCAGAAACAACCAAAAAACATTACCACAAAGAGACACAAAACCACAACAAGATGCATAATGACTTCAAAAATATGCAAAACAACAACATAAAAAGGCAAAACCACCACAAAGTCTGTGTGTCTTGCTCCTGTTTAGGAGAGGTGGTGGGGCCTTTTGCATATTTGTGCCCGGGGGCCTATTGTCTCATTGTCAGCCCATTGGCACATCTATGTATCCAGTGCGAACAGTGGAAATTTGCATGAGTCTCAGGTTCACTGTATGAGAGTTGGCAGCCCGGTAACAAACGTGTTGCACGGCAACAACAGCAAATGAAGCTTACTGAGGCAGTAAATCTGATGATTGATCGCAGCGCAGTAGCAAAGACATTACCAGCAGAAACATGCATACATTTATCTTAAAAGTGAAATGGCCAATGGGGAAACTTTAGTGAGTCAGTCAGTCAGTGACAGATTTTAGTTGCGTTTATATGGCAGGCCCTGCCTTGTTGCAGTCCTGCCAAAAAGCATACACAGAGAGCCATACATCCAGAAGCACACCTCTTTAAATTCTTTGTCTCTCAGTCTGACTGCTGCACACAGTCAAAAGCAGAAACTTATGAATGCAGATCAAAAGCAATGTCTTTCAAGAGAAACCAAGGAGAGTCCCTGCAGAAGATGGGAGAGGCGAGCGGGTAGAGCGTGTTGGCTGGACTCCTACACTGACCCTCCGTCGAAGGGTCACAGGCTGACCCCCGCCTGCACTGACGCGTGTGCAGGGGCCAGGGGCCGCTGTCTTATTTAGAGTCCCTCTGGAGCCGGCCTGTATGTGTGTCTGGTGTGTATTTCTGCCTTTGCTTTGTTGAGGGATTGCTTGCGTGTCTATTTGCAAGTCTGTGTGGGATCGTGATAGTGTCCTTTTTCATTCTACAAGCCCGATTCCCAGCGGAGATATAAGTGCTTACGAGCCTTTTATGATGTGCATTTCCTGTCATAAATAAGAAGCAGAGGAATTCTCCGCTGAGCGCTAACACACTCCATAAACCAAACAGAGGTGTAAACTACACTCTGGGCCAGCTCTGTGAAATCTACCCGACGAACCGTAGCTACTACTGACTGCAGTTGTTTGCTTTTAAGTGATAATACTACAGATTCATTTGTTTGTTTCTGCGTACAGTGCAGCACTTCACAGCACTACCTACAATTCAGTATTTGATAATACTCATTTTGACCAAGAAAATAAACGCAAATATATCATTTCCAGAGACGAGAAGTCTCTCTCCCTTCCAGGTTGTGTCATACTATTTCACTAACAAGTCAAGACAAATCCTGGACTTAAGTTGAGGTATTACCATTTTTCCAAGAGGCTTCATCAGTTCTACTTCTGGTGTGTTTCAGTTCTTCAGTTTCATTATGACTTGACATTGTACTCTGGAGGAATATGAGACAAACCTACACAAGTTTTTATTGAGTTCTAAAAATGTAGTCTTTTTTGGTACCTACTGAACATCTAGTCTTGTGCAATATAATAAGTCTATAAATGCTACTTTGTGCAACTATCCATTCATGCCTACATCCATCCATCCTTGTGGTTTAAAACCTTCTAGTTGTCAAGGGCAAGTGAAGCAGCAAACACATCTTTCAGTGTGTGTATTTACCACTAATATATGATGAAAGTGTTTTTCAAAGCTTACACTAAAAGAGAACAGTTGTTTACACAATTCAAATGAAGGATTGTACTGACAATGATCCTTGACAAATTTTACAGAGATTCAACTTCAGATAAATACTTGCATAATTAGAGGAGAAACAGGGTAATGCCACTTCTTTAGTACAAATGCAACATATATAGATGAGGGATAAGAAGATGTGCTACCCATCAGACAAAAAAACTCATTCTACAGAACTTAACTAGAATAGTGTCTAAATAGTCCAACTGTGTGCTCAAAAGAATGCAGAGCAAATATCAGAGGCAGCAGGAGTGCACACAAAGTTAATGGAAAAAAACAATTAGACACAAATTTGCCTGGGGAGACGTAAACTGATGCAAAGACACCTCCATGCAAAAAATGTTTCTACCTGACCTAAAAATTTGTGCTTATCCCGGGACCTAATAAATCTGCTTCATAATCATAAAGAGGGGAGAGAAAAACTTGAGACTGAAGGGACCAGAGTTTGTGTTGAGTTCAGTCAGAGGCTGAGATGAACACAAACACACAGACACATTCAGTGTGGACATTACCTAGCAGCTAACATACACTGGTACATGACCTGTGTGGGGTGAATAAACACAAAAAGGTGGATGGTGTATTTGGCCTGTTACAGTAACGACTTTTGGTAGATGATGTATTGTTCCAGAAATAACTGTGAATGATGTTGCCATTTTAAGATAATTTGATGCCACTGATATAGTGATAATATAAAAATACAAGGGCACCCTTTCAAAAAGCAACAAACCTTAAACGCTCTAGAGTACTCAACCACCAAAATTGGAATGTGAAAAAATAAATAAATAAAGTACACAAATAAAGTAAATAAATCAAACTTAAATGTGTCATTTAAAAGCACATGCCCTGTGAGCAGCGCTGTCAGTCCTTATAACTTAACATCAGACTGATAGTAAATGAGCAGATACGCTGCACACAAGAGGGCTGAATTGCTTCTTTTTTAAATTTAGTCTTCATTTGAAATGTTACAAACAAAGCATTTCGCCCACGGTTTCATCAGGTTTGGCTTCACATTTCAGTTTTTTGTTTGTTGTTTTTTTTGTGGAGGAGCTGAGCCCCGCCCTTTGTGAATCTCTGACAGAACAGATGAGAGGACAGAAGCAGCGCGACCAGAAATGACAGCAGAACGTGTCTCAGCATAGGTTTTTTTTCTTTTCACTTGGCTTTGGCGCTGTGAAAAAATGCTAAGGCGCTGCGCCTGACTCTCATAATGGTCGGGAAAACCCTGCTGTTTAGTCTGGCATCATGGTGGCTGAAATTTTAGTGACATTCTTGTAAACAAAGACACACACAAACACAAGGGCAATGTCGTGAGATATAGGGACAAGACTGCGATACGTCAATAAAGAAATCATCATGACAGGCCGAGTCCTCTAAGCCTTATCTCACACCTCATCTAAAACCACACACACTTTGCTTAAAGTATTCATCACTCTTCAGTAAGTGTGCCGGTGATTGAAAGTTAGTATCTCTTCACTATAACTGTAAAGAAGGAATAAGAAGTCACTGGGCTAATTTTCTAAAACATGTCACACACAGTCTCCAACTTCCCCTGTCAGAGGACAGTTCTACATGTGTTTGACAGTTCATCTAAATCACCATGTTGTTATTCTGCATCAGAGTTGTAGCCATTTGTTCCCTCACCTTACCTTCATTCACACTGTCCTTTGGGTCTAAACCAGCCCAACCCAGAGGAGAAGAAAAGTAGAGAGTGAACTGACGAATAAAAGGGTTCAGTATGGAGACCCAACCACCGTGTGTAACTGCTGACTTGGTGGGATGCGGGTTTGGGGGTCTGATCACAACTCTGTGTGTGGCCCTGCCTGGTTACCAGGCCTGTCTGGCCCGGCAGTGAGGAGCTGATGAGCCTCTGTTAATTAAAGCCTGAGCTCCATGTCATCAGCTTATCTGATGAAGTGAACTAGAGAGAACAACGCCACTGGCTGCTTTGTTCACCCCGGGGTCTGCGGGTTTCACCTCATACATGTATGTGTGTATGTATCTGTGTGTGTTTGTGGAACAGAGAAGGAAGTAAAGAAAGACCACCAATTAAAAATAATTGGGACTAATTTCATAAACACAGTGCAACAGGGGAAATATATTTAATCAGGCGCGATCATTAGACTAACTTATGCTCCACTTCCCCCTGCAACCGGGCTGGTGCTTTAGGGCCTCAGAGAGAACGAAGGAGGAAGAAAAAGAGGGTGGTAAAAAGAGAGAAAGAGGGAAAAATGGTAAGGGAAATAGAAAAAAAAACAAAGAAAAGAAAAGTTTGAGAAGTAGGCAGACGGAGAGTTGGTGGCCAGAGTTATGTGTGATCCCTTTCATGTCCCTTGACTGGCCCGTGTTGCCGTGCCAACCCAAACAGCGGCATTGGGGAGGTCCGACTCTCCCATTGCTCCCCTCTCCCTTGCCCCGTGCACACCCCACTGACAGGATGAATAACAAACCCGATGTGTGTGTCTGAGGCAGAGAGGAGGAGAGAGAAGACATGAAACCACTGCAGTTTCAGTTAAAATCCACGTCCTGCTCTAAAAAAGTTATTTTGTGACCTTCTTCCCTTCTTGTGTCGCTGCTGCCAGTAAATCACCATCATCACCATCTGGGGACTGAGATTTCATATTCACACTACTGGAGCTGCACACCCACACACTGACATAAGTACAGACAAACTATGATCCATCATCCAAAGCTAGCTTGATGGCCTAGGGTGAAGAACATTTGGGTTGGCTTCTCGGCTGACTGTAACCCCAATGCTGAGAGAAGAAGAGAAGAAATTAGAAAGGAGAGGGAGGAGGTTTAATTCCTCACCAGAGGCTGACAGGAAACAAATCCATAAAGGAGTTGGAGGAACACTCATTATCACTCTCTTACCAGCATCAGTGTCGTTTTTGCCACAACTGAACAAGGGATTAACAGTAACTGCTTGGAGTTGTTTACAACCTGCACACATCACACACACCGCCCATGCACAACACAGACCGTCTGGCAGTGCCCAATCAGACCCCAGGTTTTAGGAGAGAAGTGGGTTTCTTATCCAATCACATGCTTTGTTCTCCATTTGCAGCGTTGCCCATGACCAAGGCGGCTGTTTCCACATGTGGTGTCAGCTGTGGAGCGTTTGGTTTAAGAGCTCATTTCCCAGGCTGCAATAAGCAGAACCATTTTCTTGGATAAATACTGTTCAACCCTTTAATCAAAGCCATCCCTAAGACAACAATGCAGACATACTGTACTGTGCTGTAGAATGAATATATGAGTGTTTGATTCACATGCACGGACGCACACAGCGCTGGGAAAGTTGCATTGTGTACACAGATGCAAACAAGCAGGCAGGAAAACTTGCGGAAGCCCAAAACTCTGGTTAACACTTTATAATATGGTAGTTTGAGGAGCCTGTTGATGCTGATGTAATGTCCTCCCTCTGCTGTGAAGCTGCACTGGTGATGCACTGTGGGGAGATATCTAAAATGGCAAAGGCCTTAGCACACCAAGTCCATATGTTTTGTCCGAAATTGACACACATTTAAAAATATGACATCTCGTTTTGTCAATCATTTTTACATGCTAACTCTGAAACTTCCGTCATCTTTTTAATACTGAGACCAAGAAACTGGCTTATAAATGCAATGCATCACACAAGTCGAATAATCTGCAGAAGATTGTAAATTAGATAAACTATTTTCCTTTAAATCAATTTAAATCCCGTTTAACTGACTTAGGGCAGTCTGAATTCGTGTGTCTTTGTACATACATATTGTAACCTTCAGATTCTTCTTGTGTTTAACTTGTCAATGAATACTGTGGTTTTTATGTGCTTTTATTGTTCTGTATGTGCTGTAATCGGGGCGTCCTTGTAAAAGAGAGCTTCCTCTCAATAGCCTCCCTGTTTAAATAAACTTATTGTAATTTAAGTTTTTTGAACAGTTTAGACTTAATGTGTTCTTTTGCATCCGTCAAAAGCCTTTCAAGAGTTGTCTGACCGACAAACAGTGAAGAAAATGTGGCTGAACCTGCAGGACACACACATTTGCAACAAGAGAGAGGAACAGGTCAGAGGTGGACAGGAGGCCAGCAAGCAGAAGAGGTGGAAATATATGGAGGCAACTCCACTGGAGAGAAGCACGGGAGCAAACATGTCTTTCCATTTGATCTTGTATTGCAAATTTTCGCAACAAATAGAATGATAGAAAGCATCGGACTCAGTGTGCAACAGTGTGCGTCACAATTTTTGTCCAATGAGAGATGAAGAAAAATTGCATATACAGATATAAAGCCTTAAGTCTTTGAAATTCTAGATTTTTTTCTTATTGTCAACAAGTCCTGTGAAAAGAGCCACTCAAACAATGAATTACCTTGATGAAAGTATTGCCTGTGTAGCTAAAGCATGATAAGCCATTTCATATAGCTCAACTGTTGTCCAAGAACTAAACAACAACATTTAAATGAGCCATTATTACACAGACATTTTCATTTATTACATGAATATGAGCAGTGTAGTTTAATTTGAGTCAAATAAAATTTTGAATGCTGGTGCGTCTGGAGGAGGACTTTAACCTTTACTCTTTATATATATCCCTGTAAATGTTACCTCATGGATTATGTAACAAACCGTGGGAAAAAAACACTCCAGCCTTATTGTAAAAAACTTTGTGTTCATAGATGTTTGATGCTGCTCCACAGATAACTCAAGATCATCAGGGCTGACAGGAAACATGGAACAGAAAAAATCTACAGTCTAAAGAAGTCAGAGGGACATCATTTCCTGAAGATGCTCTTTAATTAAGTCCCCCAGAAGGAAATAGTTAGTGGGGTCGGGGGTGTGTTGCATTAGCCTGTCCTGCATACTGTCCTAAACTTACTTGTCCTTATTTCTTCTCTGTATTTCTGCCGGTCCTCTGTGTGTGTATATTGTTCTTGTGTTCCTGCATGTGCTGTAGCCAAGGGGAGCTAAATAGAAGAATTTGTAAAAACATTGTTCTCATGGCGACCAGGTTTCATTCAACGTCTGGTTTCCATTTGAGTCTTTTAATTGGGCAGAATGTCACAATCAGTGTTTTGCTCTGGACGCAGAGAGAGACGACCTCCCGCCTCATGTTACCCCAGCCAAGCACTTCATCGTCTGCCATAAAAACTCTCACACAGACGCTCGTGAGTGCGCGTACACGCGCTCACATTTAAAAAGCGGGGTGCGCACACACTGCTGAATTCCTCTGAATGGGCAAGACGTGCGCATGTGTGCACACACACATAGCTTTTTTTGTCTGAAACACACCTGGCACACTATGACAGGGTAATTTCCAATGAAGTGTTTATAACAGAGAGTCAGGTTTTTAACATGAGCCACATCTCTCGGCCTGTGCCTGCCAAGAGGCCCCTCGATTCCAAACTGCACTTAGCCAAGTAGAACAGGAAGAGAGGGAGGCGGACTATGAGAAGGAGTGAAAGAGTGAAAAAGAGCGAAAGGATCAACAATCTTTATTAGTGCTTTACATAGATTTACCAACCCTATATATACTATATGAGCGATATGAGATGAAACCCCTAACAGCAGTGTGTTATTTCAGGGTGTGTGCTAAGGTACGGAGGGGCCAGAACTAAAAGTAGCTCTAATTATGAACTATGTGGCAGGGGAGGAAACCGTGTGTGTACAGGCTCAAGGTTAAAGACGCTATTACTCAGGGAGGTACAGCTGGCTGTGGTGTGGAGGTAGACGGCTTAATTCATCTTAAGGCCTTGATCTGCTCTACCACACAGTTACCAGCTCAGCTAAACCAGCAATGACTGGTGCTGCACAGTGGAACCAAAGAAACCAGTAGATACACACAAAGTGGTGCCTATTAGAAACTTTAAACCTACAAATATAAAGTTTTCCTATTCTGTGCAGGTAAATCTCGCTGTTATAGCAGAGGAGCTGTAGATGTTAATGTGAAGGGTAATTTTTCTCTCACACTCATCCGCATGCACAAAGTTCAGACATTCCCACACTCGATTATTTGTGTAGCTGCTTGCCAAACTAACCAGAAAGTGTGTGTGTAGGTGTGTGTGCATGAAGGACTAGAAGGGATAGAAAGAGAGGGATGGGGTGTGAAGACTTTGATAAAAACTTTCCCATTAGCAGCACTGGAAGCAGACAGAGGAAATAAACAATCAGCTGTTCCCACTCTCCTGCTCCAATTTCTCTCCTCTCCGACCATCAGCAAATTTGGCAAACTGAGCACACCCCTGGAAGCAATCACGAAAATTGGGATCACATTAACTCTCTCTCACCGGTGAGTTTCTGCAGCAAGGGGCTGAGTTCGGCCTCTCGGGTGATGACCAGGGTTAGCGCTCCCATCAGCTCCCTTTCCAGCTTCTCCAGCTCCTCCTCCTCTGTGTCCTGGTCTGCGGGCTGCGCCTCGTCAGCCAGGGAGTACAGGTAAACCAGCAGGAGGATCAGCTCGTCAGGCCCGCATTCATCCTCCCTGGACCTTGACCCTGAGGCTGTGCTCTCCTCACCTCCACGGGGCTTCATCAAGGGCAGCAGCTGCCTCAGCACAGCGGGGAAATCAGAGTCTCCAAGAGCCTGTGACACCCGAACACAACATACAGACACAGACACACAAAGAAAACAGGTGGTCAGTCAGAAGACAGCAACTTTTGTGTCTGATTTTACACATAAAAGTCTATAAACAGCTGTTAGAGAGTCCTACTACATACATAAAACTAGAATTACCACCCTACGGTTATACGCCTCTGTGCACCAGTCAGGTTTCTCTTACAGTTTACGTCCATGTGTGTGAACACATGAATGCCTCACACACATCTTCCCCCAGGCAGCAGAATATCTACACAATCAGCAGAGTTTCAAGGTGAACACCCAAGGTCAGTGTCACCAATTAGTGTCTGACCAAATGTCTCCCCTTCTGTTCCTGAGATATGACGCTGAGGAATGGCCAGAAAAGTGTTTTATGCAGAAAATTATGATGTCACAGTGAAGTCAACTTTGACCTTTTGTATATAAAATGTCATCACTTTATCATTATATGAAAGCTACGGCTATTGCTGACGTGGAGTGATGTCAGCGTCGAATGAATGAAATGAAATGAAAAAAATCTGAAGCTGTGGTGTTAGAAAAAAGTGATATCACCAAAACTCTTTAGCCTGCTTTTCATCTCTGCTCCAGGATAGTGGCTCCAGGCTAACAGCATAAAAATCTCTGACCGAAGTGTCATGGTTATGCATTATGGGCCAGATTTTGACAAGAAAGAACAATGTGTGGAATAAAATAAGAAAGTATCTCTGGTTCTCCAACATCAATTTTGATTCTTTTTCATTTGTTTTTTTATTTGAAGTTCCCCTCCAGTTATGAATAATAAATATACTGTCAATAATATTTAGTTTAACATTATTATTTCCACAAAAGAAACTGTTAAAAAAAAAGAAGAAAACTTTAAACTCTGCTCTTTCTGCAACTTTACTGTGCCAAACTCTGTTCCTTGGTCAATATGTGTTTCCTGTATTAGACAGCGACTGGCTTGTGCATTAGTGACATACTTGATCTGGCTTGCCTGGGATACTTTTGAATCTCATGCCAGGTTCAAACTACACAACGTTTTTGTCTCTCCCAACAGTCACTATGTCAGGTTAGGTGATTATAGAGTCATAAAATCATGCCTTGACTTGGCTGACAGATATAACAGACTACACAATGGTCCACGAACAATCATTCCTGTCTTTAACAATGTGTGTGATGTCATTGGGTTATTCTTGTCCTATTTTTATCATTATTACCACTATTTCAGTCATGTGACAGCCGAAACTATGCAAGTCACTGAATCCTCCACAACATGTTCCTGCAAATGTTTCACAATTAAAGTCTGTTTAGAAAATGAAGAGATTCTTTTGCCGAAATTATAATCAGCTTTTAATTTTAAACAGGTAAAGGAAGTGTTGAGTATGATGTAATGCATTCACTTTACCAAGGCAAACGGGAGCGGATTAAAAATAAAACTAAGAAATATGTCACGTATTTCCCAGATGTGGCGTCAGTTGTCGTCTAATGCTGTAGCCCGACGCTGCATCGGGCTATAATCTGGCCGATATCATGTAGTGTGAACCTCTCTGGTAACAAACTTTGTACAGATCAGTATCAGACAGTATCGTCAAGGTCATTTTAAGGGGACATAAAAATAAGAAAAACAAACTTTTGAGTGAAGGGAATCTTTAAATACTGTCCACTGTAGGTCTGAAACATTCTTACTAAATTGACAGAGTACTCTCTTGTAGGAAGGGTTCAACATTTTGGTAAATCCACTTATTTAGTTCCTTGGATAAAGCTGGATGAGAGGACTGGAACCACTCTCATTTCTGTATATGAAAGTACCACCAGCAGCCTCTTAGCTTAGTAACACAGCTAATGAACACATTTTATCTTGTTTGTTTAGTCCAAACAAAAACTTAAGTGTAAAAACAACAGGTTAATTAATTGATTAACCAGCAGTGTGTGCCTGTTGAGTATATTTCATTATCATGTACAAAGTATTTACATCATTTGAGATTACCTATTCATTAGCCTGCACTCTTATTAGTGGAGTTTGTGTGTGTGTGTGTGTGTGTGTGTGTGTGTGTGTGTGTGTGTGTGTGTGTGTGTTGTAAGTGTTCAAATTAAGAGCACAGTGTGAGTGAGCTCATCGTTCCATTTGCTAATTTTACAGCCGTGTGAGTAGCTGAGGTAACGCTTAATTTTGTTTCATTCTTTTGTTGGATTTGCATGGGGACTGAACTGCTCTCTCTTTCTCTCTCTATTACACACTCACACACACACACACACACACACACACACACACACACACACACACACACACACACACACACACACACATCCAACATTTGGGCCAATGTTTAGGCGCAGTGACCTGTTTTTGTGAGCCTGTCTGAGCGGGTCTGAATAGTCCCTCACGATGTTTGTGCTCTAGTCCAACATGCTGTAGATCACCGGACCGTTTTCAGAACACTGGCCACTCTCACAACAAGAGTGAGCTCATAGATCTATAAAACAAGGGCGTGGAGCTAATCTGTCCGAAAAATTGCATGAAAAATAGGTCCGAAAGGGGGAAACGGAGGCAACGGGTTCACAGAGTGGAGGGAGAGAGTGAAAAACAAAGCAGGGGAAGAAACGGAAGAAAAGGAGTCGAGAAAGATACTGAGATATTACAAGATGAGGAATTAAGTTTCACATGATGGTATAAAGGGTAGGATTGTTGACAGAGGACAGAATGTTTGTGTCGGATAGAGCTACAAATGCCCCCGTGGATATATTTCATTTTAACGAGGGATTCCTCTGTGAGGAGCTTTGTGTTCCTCTCACCAAGACAAACACGCTCTGAGAATGAGAGGCTTTGGACCTTGTGGTGGGCCCACTGGGGGGATCCTGTGTCTGACCCAGAAGAACTTTTCACCGAGCCAAAGACGCAATACAATAAGACCCAGAGACGGTGAGCCAAAGCCACAGAACTGACTGACTGTCCCTTATGAAGAAGTGGCTGAGGAGAAGACTTTTTGGAAAATGTCCCTTACCGTGGAGAATGTTTACAATACAAGCTTTACATCAGTAACTCCTTTGATGTTAGTGATTTCCTTGATCATAAATATAAAGTTAAACTTAACATTACAGTTACAGTCTTTGCTGCATGAACAGAGACTCCTGATGGTGACATCTGCATCAGTCAAATCCTCTCAGCATCCAAAGTATCAGGAGAACACACTCCAACAAGTCCTCCTCCCTGCCTCAGACCCCAGCCAACCACTCGCCCATCGGGACCGTTCAAACACAATCTCACCACACATTTTTCTTCTTTAACATTGTGAAATCAAATACCTCTGCAAGTTGCATTCACTGGAACTGCCAAACAATGTTTGGGGATCTTTCCCTGGCTAGTTCTGCTGGTGTATGGCAGCGAGGAGAGAAAGACAAAGAACATTAGGGGTTTTTTGTTGAAACGCAAACGGCTAAGCACTTTCTCTTTCATCTCTCACTTTAGAACTATTAATCGCCCACACTTGTGTCTGTACATGTCCAGGAGGACACTCTTATGATCCTCAGCGCTTTCAAGGAAGCGTGCCCACTGTCAGCAAATTACATTTTCATTTTGACCACAGCTGGCCGGAGAAGTACCTGCTGCTAACTCACTCTGGCATCAGAAGCTCTCAGTATGGGTCAGTGGAGAGAGGAGGAGCTGAAAGAGAAGCTCTGGAGGGACTCGGCCCCCACATCATTTGTCAAGAAGTACCTCCATCATAGCTGAACTAGTCTTACCTCCTGGGCCTCTGTGCACACCAGCATTATATGTTCTCTGTCTCAGGCATGCCATAGTTTTGTGTACTGTTCTTCAACATTTGGTCTTCACTATTTTTGGATAGGCTCCAAAAAACACAAACACTATGATCCTCTTTGCAAATGACTTAAAAAATAAGATTGGTATAAGCCTGATAATGAAGCAGTCTATTGAACAGAGTGAATAATCAGGACTTGGTAAAGGAGACGCCAAACATCCCTGTAAAATCTTTCATGACACATCCAGGAAATCACCAAGTCTGCTATCTGCTATCTGGCTGTAGTGAAGTAAAGTGCATCTCCAGTCTGATCTACAAAGAGACCTGCAGTGTGCCAAGTGTCTTCCTGGAGAACAGGATTCGTGATGTTGTCACCTACACCGAGCACGCTATCAGGAAAACCGTGACTGCCGTGGATGTGGTGCATGCTCTGAATAGGCAGGGATGTACTCTGTATGGCTTCAGTGGAGAAATAAATCTGTTTGTAATCAAAATTCTAAAATCTGGTCTGTATAACTTTATATTTGAGTTGTTTTAGCAACATATCTTATACTGTAAATGGTAAATTGACTTGTACAGCACCTTTCTATTCTTCTGACCACTTAAAGTGCTTTTTACATTATGACTCACATTCACCCATTCACATACACATTCACATAGTGGTGGCCAAGGCCACCGTACAAGGTGCCACCTGCTACACAGCCTAAACACACTCACACACCGATGGAAGAGTCATTGGGAGCAGTATGGGGTTCAGTATCTTGCTCAGGGATACTTAAACAAATTTGTTAAGTTTGTAAAAAACACACTTTATTTTGAAGTACAGTGAATTTCATGCACTGAGCTTTTACTTTGAAGTGCTGTTTCCTGCTGTAGAGTGAGTGACTATTGGACAGATGCTTGACAGAGACAGCAAACCAGCTCAACGACATGACCAAATGTAAGTAAGACGCTGAATATATTAAATTCTGTGGACCTTGAACTCTTGACTGAGGAGATATCTGGACAAGTTGGCACATAAATGTGGAAAACTGAGTTTGAATTTGGATATTTAATTTGAAATCGTTGCTAAAAGAAAATATGTGACTATTGTCCATTGAGCAAATGTGTTTTTTGAATAAAATTATAAGTCTAATCTCTTCTCCTACCTTTGCAGCATGGTATGCCTTCCTTAACCATGTGCACTGTGCAGTATGTGTATATGTTTTTTATGTGTGAGAGGAAGCATGCACTGTAACCGGGTCCCTTCAGGAGATCTATAAAAGCTGCTGTCAGCTGCATGCCACGGCGCCAGAGCAGGAAATGGAGGTCTTCGGTACAGAACTGAGACTGAGCTGAGTGAAGCTGAGTGGGAAGACTGACTAAAGCTCTTTCCAGCTCCGAAGCTAAACTCAACAATGCCCGACTCACAGCGCTGGCACACAGGCTCGCTGGAAAGGTAGCCCGCTGTACACCTCTGGGAACAGAATGGAGCAGAATACAGCATGCTTTCCATGGAAGCACAATCAGAGCATTGCTCTCAGATTATATGAGCTTTATTTTCTTAGATTTATTTGACCTTTGAAGTAGAAAGTACTTTGAAGAATATGCATTTATAAAACTTAGGGCCAAAGGTAGTGAGTGGTTCGACTTTGCCCCATCTGGACCACCTACAACATTTCAATGCATCAGTAATGAAACACTTAAAAGAGAGCCCATTCAAATAAATTTTTCCGCTAATACCAGCTTTATGCAAGTAAACTTTTTAAGGATATCTTTCCACCACAGCATTAAACTCTCAAAAACCCATCTGACGTTTTCCCCTGGACACCCTATAAAAATACTCTCAATGACAGACTCTGAAAGAATGCTGCTGAAATCATGTGGCGTTTAAGGTCCACGGTGCAGATTTAGGGGCAGTGCTCATGGCCTGAGCTACAGAATTACTGCAGTAATAACAGGAAGCTAACGTTATTATTACACACCATTACTGAATGCGCTGGTCCTGCTGCCATGCTTTAATGCCACTATTACACACAATTATAGAATAACAATGGCATCGCTCTGTCAAAACAATGCCACATTTAGGGCTTGCAATTACTCAAATACAGCCATTACTTAAAATTACTTGAGAGTTTTTTGTCATGACTAAATATTTCCCAAAGAAAAACTGACTTTGGATAAAAATAAAAACAAAAACATAGCACTTCTTTGTTCCCTGAATAGACTCAACAGATTCTCTGATGCTAAATTTGCTGCTGGATTATTGGCCTGTGACTGAAATATCACTGGCTTCTTGCTCACGCCTTTCCACCAATCATAAGCTCTTGCTTGCATTAAGCTCTGGTTTGAATCGCTATGCCAGTGATTGACAGATTACTGTTTGGCAATTCCAACCATCCTGGGGTCCATAAAGGCTCAATCTCGCCCAATCACAGAGCCGGGCCAAACTCCGCCCCTGCCCGGCGCAGCCTGAACAGGAAACCAGCTCCAGATGCAACCCCTGGAGGAAGGTGAGTGTTTCAGATGCAGCACAACGCGCTAACCAGAAACAGGCCTCACTTGCCTCGCTCCCTGCCTGCACAATGAAGCTTTTTTTGGGCCTGAGGGCAGGGGGGAGGGGGGAGAGTAGTGGAGGTGGGGGTCCTTGTGGGAGCATGAACAAAGTTGGCTACAGGTCAGTTGTTCTAGTCAACCAAAGACACCCTGGACAGGAGTCACCTTACACGGATGTCAGACAGTTCATCATTACCATAGCAACTAGGAAAAAACCTCATTTGCATTCTTTTGGAAAAGCACACATGTGCTTCATTTGCAAATATGTAATCACATCCAATTTGCATTCACGAACAACAACACGCAAAGCTGGAAGGGATACAAGCAAACATCTAAAAACAAAATACATAAATCTTCAAGTTAGAAGACAGCAACTTAACTTTGACTCTAAATTATGTACAGCAAGCTTACTATTGATTTGTAGTAGAACAGCTGGAAAACAAACAAGTATGTCTTCACCCTCAGAGAGGCTGGCAGGATTTCCAACATGTAAACAACACTGAAACTCAGAGCAGGGCTCAGAAACGCTTTGAAAGACATTTTGTAGACAAGTGTGCCTTATCTGAGGCTGCCAGCGCGCACATAGAGCATCTCAGCAGGGACATATGCTCATTGTAACCTGTGGTGATGACAATGATGAATCCGAGACCGGGTTCACCGGAAAATTTCTGTTTATTAAAAGACGGAAATTTGCCTTAAGTTGAGCGGGAATGGAAAAATAAAGTTTATCTCTGGATGTCTTTTTACAGCCATTATTCTGTCTTGTGTGAAAGGTGTGGACGAAACCTCAGGTCTTTAACAAGGAGAGCGGAAATGTGACTCTAAACACAAAAAGGAGCAAGTCCGCACACAGGATCTAACATTTACTGAACAGTGAAGGTTACCACTCAATCAATTCTCTTTCTCTTTTCTGTTGTTAACCAGCTAAAATGACTTTTTTAAGGCTAAAGTATGAGGTGAGAGATGTGTGTGCACAAACTACAACATCTGCCAAATGTGAGTGGTTACCTGGCAGCTTTTATATCCTGTGGTGTGTTCACAGCAAGATTTTCATCATCACATCAAACCCAGTTTTTTAAACTATTCATGGTCAGCATTTTTTCTGCAATAGTCTTCAAATGTATTTAAATTCAGTAATTGCCTTATTATATATCATTTTCTATAGTTAGTGGCAGAGTCCTCCCGTTTAAATTGCCTCCATACAAAGGAGGGACTCACAGGAAACAATGCATGCATACAATCTTGGGTTAATCTTTTTAAATTTATTATTATTATGATTAGCCTCACTGTAACTACAAGCAAAACATTTCCCACTGCCACTGCTTCACATTTAAAGCATCAACTGTTTAAAAAGAGGATGGCTTTTATTGTGAAGCAGACACAGCTAATGCAGTGTATTTGTCACTGTGGTTAGCGCTGAGTGAAGTCAACAAGACAACAGTTAATTTCAGCATTTTTTGACAGTGACTCAGTTTTAAATGTTGCATGGAGTAACAGAATAAGAGGGCGCAGCCACAGCGAGCTGTTAGATGAAGAGCTGCAGGCGACAGGCTGCACACCTTCAACTCTTCTGCAAGGTAACTAACCTCACGGTGTCCTGCTTTCCTTGCATCGTGAGCAGCATGAAAATCAGATCATGTTTGCAATTATTTTTGAGTGAAAGCAGCTGCACCAGATTGTGTCGTATTAAACTCCACTTGCTGTTACCTTCAGTAACAAGTGCATTATTAAACATCACTAAATAAAACAGGGCTGAAATCTTAAGGATTGTAACCTTAATATTAGACACAGCTCTCTTCTCCAGAATGATGATCGTCCAGATGATCTGATGACTAAGCAAAACACTGCCTGAATGAAAAAGGAAAACAGACCAGAATTTTCTTTACAACAAATCTATTAATACTCAGTAAATGATGGAATGTACTGAATGTACTCTGTGGCTTGTCCATCAGCCACTTAACTCTTGCATGTCTCAGCTCAGAGAAAACATACACAGAAATATTGCTAAGGAGCCGAGTAAGGAGAAAAAAAACAGAAATGGTGAAAGATATAACCAGCTGATTGATTGATTGGACAGTTAAGTGAAAGATGGAATGATAGACAGCAGAGTGGATGGAAAAAGCTCTTAAAGGTAAGGTGACCTCTGGTCTGGCTCCATCAGCCTGATGCTTGTTATGTTTGTGGGAACACAGAGACATAAATCTTTCCTTTTAAATGAGGCCTGAATTACCACACAGAGCGTGAGGTGGGTCTGTTTTGTTTCTGCCCGGTCGAGCGGCCTGGCCTCGGGTCTGCGTGCTGGACTGTTTGGGAGGGAAATCAATGGACTCCTGCACGCGGAGGCAAACAGCTGAAGGTCAGCTCGCTGGAGGAGGGATGGACGGGCAGCTGCCTCTCTGTCAATACAGGCAGCAGCTCTCAATAGCTCTTACACCAGTCCTTCTCCCTTTCACCTTTTATCCCCTTTAAGCCACAGTGGCCACATGCATCTCTGTCTTTTTATCTGCAGTTTTTCTCCTCAGCTCTGTGTGTCAAAGGTTGGCTTGGCTCAGAGCTTCAGGGCTATAATTTAGAAGAGACGTGGGACCCAATCACAGACACAAACACATGGTCCCCGCACGCCACCCTGTCACCGCCAGTCAGCCACATGCTGGTCACTGCGGCTGGACTCTGTCTGCCCGGCACACGACACCCTGCCTGCTTATCACACTCAGGCACAGACCTGCAGCTCCTTTGGTACTCTGCTGGTAGATAAAGTGAAGGAGATAGAAATCAAGCTTTGATGTGAAAAAAAGTGTATAAAGACAGTATACTCCAAGTGTTTAGAAACATAAGGGAATTAATGAGGCTTTATTTTTGCCACATAGGCTGCAACAGATTATGGCGCAATTTACCAGATGAGAGTTGCTCTGCAGCCACAAACCCCAGGGCCGTGTTAAACCTCCCGCACTTTTCTCACACTGCAAGAAACTGAATCATACGCATTCATGAGTACAAACACGCACACGCACACAAACATCCCCCTAATACTGCCAAGGACAGTACATTACATCCACTACTAATTGACGCAGGAGGCTCCAGCAGGGAGAAAACATCCTGAGGTAAACAGACGGTTTCTAGACGAAGCAGAATGAAACAACCACAATTTATCCAATGGGATTTGAAGCAAAACAACTGGCTTCGACATTTTGCAGTTGCTCAGTGTCATTTTTTTCACTGCAGCCAATCAGAAACGTGATAGCGACGTGATACAAGAGTTCACTTTGCTTCTCTTGTATTTTTTGTTTTTCTAATGAAGAAACATGTAGTGTGAAAGAATAAAGCAGCCCATCTGATTCCAGTTTCAGTCTCACACATGGAGAGGAGGGCCCAGAGGTGGGGGGTGAATAAGTTTAACCAGCCCAGAGGAGGCTATTTCAAAATAAGAGTTTGGCTTGACTGGCTGGGAATGAACAGGCTGATTGCAGATTTGTAAATGTGTTGTGGCAACTTAGTGTGGTCCATTTCTGTTTTTGTTTCTGCTTGATTTATATCAAAGAAAACACATTTTTAAGTTCAAATGTTTGCATAAGAGGCAGTTCAAGTTTCTGTATATGAGAGATGCTGTGCTTCAATTCAGTTCCAGGGCTCGTGGAGACTTTCAGACTTTAGGGGGCACTGTTGCACCACGCCGAGCCCAGGGACGCTTGATCTCAGCCTGCACACATAAACTGAACCGCGTCTGCCTGTTTCTTTCCCTCCAAAACTCCATCCCTCTATCTTGGACAAGTCTTCAATAGACAGGAAATGGACTGGAGTCGAAGTGTTGGATATTTTTAAACTATTAGCTGTATGTTAGGTGGACCGCAGCTGTGTGATTGTGAATACTGCGTCGTTGACCTCAGCTCTATGTCGTCATTTCTAACCTGGCAGGATGTCATCACAGGCTGATGTAGATGCAGAGCTCCGTCATGGGTGTTTCTGTAGTGAAGTTTGAATAAAACATGGAATTCATCATGAATTACCAAAGAACTGTGTCACTGACTTGTGTACTGTGATGTGAGTCATTCCTCTGAGGTACAGCTGGTGCGTAAAAGAGGAGGGTTCTGTATGTGTGCCACATATGGGGAGAGGCAGGGCTTCTTTTCTAAACCCAACATTAACACAGAGGTCACAGAGGTAACTGCACTTATGGGTAAACAAAAAAGAGGTAATGTGCACATCTGTTCTTAAGAAAAGGGGTGATAAGCCTCAGCAAAGGAGGACTGCATATTTAGACGTGTATTCTTGAGTGTTTGTGTTTTTTGTGTAAATAAGGTCTACATCATAATCTGGACTGTCCCGCCAACCTGTGTGTATCTCTATCACAGACACTGACAAACACGCCTACACACCACTGCTCTTCCCTAAACATTTAAAGAACACTCATTACAGACACGGGAAATGGGAAAACAACTAATCTCCCTCCATTTCCCTGTAAACGCACATTTGTACACACACCTGGGTGGATGTAGAGATTAATTACACTCAAAATAGGACTGTACTGGAACATTGTACCAAGCCTTTCATAAACAAACTGAGAGAAAATAGGGAGAAAAGAAAGACAGGAATTAAGTTTGGGATGATGGGAAGTAAATGTAGCAAGACCGTCGCTGAAAGATGTTATCGGTGCAGTGACGGTGGTGTGAGTGTACTACTTCAGGTCACATGATGCTCCCCGATGACCACACTTATGACTCAGACCAGTTCTCTGTTTACTGTCAATTATAATCATCGTGATTATTTACTGTATGAGCCGGCTAACATGAGAGGTCTCAGTGTCAACAGACATACTAAAAAGATTAAATGAGGACCTGTAGTGTGCACACTGGCATAAAAATACACACACACAATCAGATGAAGGCATTATTGGGTAAAGACCGCATAATAAACAGTTACAGGCATATTCGTTTTTTTACTGGAAACCCCTTTTCACACAATAAAGGGACAGAAAACAGAGCTAGGAAATAGAAGCCACAGTGAGGGGTAACTGTAGCAGGGGGGAGGAAACTTTCAAAATAAAAGTCAAGAGGAGTTAAAAATGTTTTGTCTTTCATAATTTTGAAGGTTTTATTTATCACAGATGAAACCTGGATCTTTTTAAAAGCTTTCCTCACACATGTTTCAAAAAAGAGAGATGTAAGATTAAAAATATTATTCAGCCTAGTCGCCCGAAGATGTGTTGGCGCTGTACGTTTCTGCAAACCGCAAATACCTTACATTTGAAATTTCATATGTAACATATGAACATTTCTAAAGAGATGCAATATATGAGCTCACTTAATCATGGGGAGGTGGAGGGGATGGTGGATAGCTTGTAACTTAGGCAAGATGCTTTATCGAGACCAACAAAGAAGAAAAACAGTTGTTTTTTAGTGAAACGTTGCTGCTTTCCCAGCTGCAAATGTGGGTGCTGTGTAGCAACATGGCGGTGTCTTATCAACTGCTTTACAGGCTCCAAACATGGGTGTGTTGTTGCAGCTCGTCTGTGGGATAAGTGGCACAAAAAGAGGCTAATTTTTTACTAAGACATTGCTGCTTTTCCTGATTGTGGGATTGAGAGCCCAAAACTGGGTATTCAAAGCCAGTGGTGGGTCGCGGTCAAAAAGTGGGTCATGGGTCAATTCTGAAGTGACTCACAAATGTGTTGTTTGTAAAAAACACACTTTATTTTGAAGTACAGTGAATTTCTGGCACTGAGCTTTTATTTTGAAGTGCTGTTTCCTGCTGTAGAGTGAGAAGAAAGAAGAAAGAAAGCAAACAAGCTTGACGACATGCCCAAACACATGTATGACGCTAAATGTCTTATACTGTGTGGACCTTGAATTAATGAATAAGGAGAAATCTGGACCCTGTGACTGGACCAGCTGGGAACCACTGTTCTAAGCCGAAACATGATCTTTTCCTTACCATAACCAGTGTTGGGGAGTAACTAGTTATGTAATTAAATTACAAAAAATGTAATTATATGTAATTAAATTACATTTAAGAATCAAAATGTTGGTGATTACAAAGGGGTTACATCTATATATTTTTTTTCAATAAAAAGCTTTTATTTAGAATAAAAACATCTGCTACATAATATTGTGCAAATGTAACGTACAATGCCAACATTTTTTCTGGTGACTGGGTTGTATTATTCTAACACAGTTATTTGTTCCTCAGTGTATCAGAGCTGCGGGCTGTGAAGAGAACTCTCTTTCTGTGAGTAATCTTAGACCTGAGACAGGGTGGCGTTCTGCCCACACAGCAGTCCTCTGTCACACGTGCATACATACTAACGTGACAACGTTAACACACGTTGTATGGAAGCTGGCTGGTCCCCACTAAAACACTAAGAACCCAGTCTGACTGAAGCACAAACACACACACATGCAGACACACAGGCAACAGAAGGTGTATGTGTTATGCTTCTGTTTACTGAAGTGTCATGGGGAGGGCTGGACACAACACGCAGTCTAAAATGAAAGAGAGCACAGACACACAGTGATCCTTCTGCAGACTACATGTCTGCACACTAACACCCATCGCCCTGCATGAATTCCATCTGTTAGAACACTTTGAATATCAGCGGGGTTTACCAGGATCTCTTTATGGCAATTCATTTGAGCATTGACCCACATTTCATGAAAGGGGCAAAGACCAATAGACGCAAACAAGGACGGGGCAGGAGGAGAGTCAGGGTGCTGGGGTCAGGATGGAGACAGTCTGAGTGATGAGTGGAGGGCTGATTTGTCTTTATATGTGTGTGTGTGTGTGTGTGTGTGTGTGTGTGTGTGTGTGTGTGTGTGTGTGTGTGTGTGAAAACAAAACACATTGCCGGTCTGCTGACACTGGTTCGACACACAGGCTGAAATAGAACAATACAAACAACATCAGCCAGGGTTCTGACTGCACAAACATTCCCAGAGCGTTAAGCCCACGGCTCAGCTAAAAACACTACCGGGGCGAAACGAGACAAGCTCAAACCATTAATACAGCCTATTTCTCTTTTACTCTCTCCCATTATTGTCTCCCTTTTTCGCAGAGTTCTTCACCCACTCCCCGGTGCATCCCTCTCTCTTCCTCTCACTGAAAGCATAACTTCGCTCTGGCCAAATCACACGGACTCTTAAACTCTTCTGACGTGATAAAAATCCCCCCAAGACTATCACAACTTTGAGAAGTCATAACTCATATCTTGATCAAAACGGCTAGAACTCACAGGTGCGATAACACAAATCAAATCAAATAGAACGGCTCCACCAGGGTTTTGCAAGACAGTCCTGTATGACTGGGGGCTGAGATAGTGTTGGAGAAGGAGTGAGAGGGCACAGATTGATTGCTACACCAAAGTCAGGCTAGAGTAGACTCCATTTCTCTAACCTACTGCATCCTACTTGAATCCATACCTTATCTCCCCTGAGTTTAATGGACCACATTCACTTCTCAGAATTCTTAGGGTCACAAACTGTGTTCCCCTCACACATTAAGTATCTTCCTCGACAACTGGAGGCAGCAGCTCGAGGATGTTTCTCACACTTTCTGTTTGCATGGATCATTTCTTTACAAGAGCACCTAATGAGATGAGGTAAAACTCTCAGTTATTTCAGGGTGTTATATTTTAGGTCAGCATGAGGTTTCTAAACGTTGGCAGCTGTTTCTAAAGTGATTATCACCTTTGGGGCCCATATCCCAGGTGGGTCTTGTGAAATAAAGACGACAGCATCATTGACAATCCTGTCTTCTAAGTTAAGGACGACAGTTTGCCACAGAGGGTACACACCAATGTTTGACTGGCCTCTCTGATAAGTAATGGTCGATGTCTGGTTGTAAATCCTCGGACGCCCCCCACCCTTGCCTTCGTGCACCGTGAAAATGTCTCTCTTCCTCATCCTCTCCCATCATGTCTGTCCTTCCTGAACAGATGGTAAACACATCACTAATGCCTCGTCTGTCTGTTTGTCTGTGCTGTGATGCAGCGCAGAGCCTAGCTGCTAAACAAGGACTAAACACATCACACTGGCAGAGAGGCTCCGCTTCTCCAAACACCACTAAGACTGGGAGAATTACAGTGTCGCTGTTTGCTTTATGGTCTAAGTACCCAAGTATCCAAAGTAAATCACTTTGCTGATATTAACCATTTATTCCTTAGCTACACCTTCAGCACTGTGTTTTAAAGATGCAATTTTCCCACAACTACTGTATACACTAGTCTAAAGTAGTCTCTCACTGACAGCAGTGGTGGAAAGTTACTAAGTACATTTACTGACGCTCTTGTAGTTTACTTCAACATTTTCATTTCAGGACACCTTCTTCCTCTACATTTCAAACTGCATTTCTTACTCCAAATAAAGATCTTATCCTTCTTGAAAAGACTGCCTATAGTCTCAGAGAAGGATACAACACCTACAATTTATATGGTCACCACGATTGACATGATCATTTTGTGAGAAGGCCTCTTTAAAACAAATAACATGTTGTTAGTGCAGTGTAGTCTCTTTTTGTGTTTCACACTATGCACATTACTTTTTTTTGGTTTGGTTTATGCTGGGAGAGTAGGGGACAGTGCTTTTTGTGTTCTATAACTTGTTAAAAATGTGAAAATTAAGTATTCCAAAACATAAAAAACCTTTAAAATATGATGCATAATAAAAAATGTCATTACCCAGCATATACAGTCTGGGTTTAAATGATTAGTCAGTTATAAGGAAATTAGTCAGCAACTGTTTTGATAACTGAATAATCCTCTCTTCATGCATAACTTCCAAACATTTCATGGTTTTAGCTTCTCAAAAGAAATTATGTAATGCTTTTTCTTGTCTTAAATTACAGTAAACAGAATACATTTTGAGGTTTGGACTGTTGGTTGGACAAAACAAGACATCTGAGGATGTTACTTGAGGGTGAGCTCAGGACATTTGTCACTATTTTCTTACGTTTTACAGAACAAACAATTAATTGATTGATCAACAAAAGGCAGTTAGCCATGCTGTTAGCTATGCCAGTGGTGTAGCTCATGTAGGTCAGTAAATCCATCCCTTTGATCCAGACTAAAATATCTCAAGAACTTTTTGGATAAACAGTGTATCTGCTAAACATCAGCTTGTTAGCGTACCAATGTTATTCATTCATTGATTTTCTGTAAGCGCTTATCCTCTTAAGGGCATTGGGTGGGCTGAAGCCTATCCTAGTTGACACTGGGTGAGAGGCCAGGTACACCAGACTATTACAGGCCTGACACATAGAGACAAACAGTTACGCTCAAATTCACCCTAAGGGCAAATTAAAGTCACCAGTTAAACTAGGCTGCATGTCTTTGGACTGTGGGAGGAAGCCAGAACCCTTTTGCCATGAGGCAACAGTACTAACCACGGCACCACCTTGCCACATTTAGCATTAGCATTTAGCTAATTTAAGCATTATCTGACAACACAGATACCTGCGAGATACATACACAACAAATCCACCTGAAATTCACATTTTGTAACTGCCAGAGTGCTCCTACAGATGTGAAGAAAAAGCGAAACCTCAAGAGGTTCATCATGCTTGCAGATGCCGGTACAGCTGAGGATGGCATGAGTTACCATGGTTATGTGTCTCCAACCAGCAAGGAGGCTCTTTGGAAGTGATGTGGTGATTACAGCTCAGTGCATCTGAAAAGATACATACTGTTGATGTACATGAAAGTATGTTGAAGGATAGACAGTACACATTTGTAGTGAATGCGATTTTGGGTGCAGTGAATATGTGTCAGGAACAAGGCAACATTTGTGTATTTTTTAAAATTAAATAATACAGTAGTTTAATGGTTGTTTAAGTCACCTTAATGACATGTTTAGGCTTTTAATGTCATATTTTTCTTAAATATAGGGATTCATTGACTTTTATAAATGCATGATGAGCAAAAAGTCTATATTAAACTCTGTTTGTCATAGTTTGGCCACCTCCACTGATGTTAATGTCAGTGGACAAAATATTGCAAACAACTTTCTCTATAATTTAATGCAGTGCAACATCACCACGCACTACAGCCTCCAAAATGGCCACAGAGCTGTGTCAGCACCTCTTAGTCCCAACACAAACTGACTATGCTTCATAAATGTAAGATTTACTGCAGGGCTCCTGTGTTGAATAACGTCAAATTTAGTTGGGTGTAGTGTGGCTTAAGGAATTTGTGTTCATTATAACCAGTCATGGACAAGATTGTTTTGTTTTTTAATATATGATGACATATTTGACCAAATGCTTTCAGCGAAAGTTTTGTCTATTCAAAGAAATAAAAAAAGACACATTAAAGTATGAGCAGCGTCAGCCGACTGCAGGCTGCAGTAGTGCAAACTTGCAAAAATAAAAGTGTGATTCTGCAGTTTAACTTCTGTATTGTTGTGTTTTAGACAGGATGTGGAGTAGTGGTTAGTGCAGTGTGAATGAGGACATCTGAACTTGTGATACTCGTAGCCCAGATGTGCAGTGCGTGCTTAATGTGTCATTTAAGTCAATGCTTTATTTTCTCCACAACTAACTCCTAATAACCACAATAAGCAACTGAAAATTACTTAAAAACTTATGACAGTTTGAACACAAACATGACCACCCAAAGTGAACACACATTCATCAAATCATAATTCATTATGCCCCTCAGACGCACAATACGGAGCATGTAAAGGCCATAAACCTTGTCACTGTCATGTCTGGAGTTATGACACGAGAGGAGCAGATATCTGCTGTGACGGCACTCACAACACAGAGACATCACAACTGCAAACATAAAAGAGAGAGCACAAAGCGTCTTAAATAACTCAGAACAGAAGAAAAAACAGTGGGGTGGAGAAGATGGAGAGTAAAGAAGCAAAGGAATAGGAGGAGGGGGTTTGAGGGGGCACATGGTGGGCGTATGAGAGACCAGCCTCAACCCCCTCCTCCAGCCCCTCCATCCCTCCTCCCGCTCATAATTAGCGGTTCGGCGTTGGTGCTCGTTTTGGGTTACTTTCATTCCTTTTCGCATTTCCATGAAAACAGCAGTAGGGACAAACAGGCCCACATGTGTCTCCAAGTGCACCAGAACAATAGAAGAAGAAAAGTGGGCCATATGAGTTCACTCCAGATGAAAGCTAGAGCGGGAAAAACACAGGAATTAGTGAGGTTTTTCCCTCGCATGTTTTCAAATCAAGTTTTCCTATTGGATGAAATGCAGCATGGAAGGCTGGAACAGCTTAGTTTTGGCTTCATTTGGCAAACACCGTGACAGGCGGTGGAAAGTTTTCAACAAAAAATCGAAATGCAATAGCCCACATGTTCTAGTTACTTCAACACATTCTGTGTATTTATGTCATGTGTAGCTCATTGAAAGTACATCTTTCTGTGAGCTGTATCTAGCAAACATGTGGCCAATCAGTCTCTATTTGTCATAATTGCGCTAAACATATCCAGTATTTTGGCATCTGTTCTGAGGCACTTCTGACAAATCCGTTCACAAATATTTTTTCGATGCGTACATGTTCACATAGGCCGCTCTGGTTTCAGTCTCTAACAGGATGTTTGAGCATGTGGATACGCTCCTTCACGCTGCTGTACCAGATACACCCTTTTGCCCCAAATTTGCAGATATAACGAGACACATTTCTGCGAATCAACACAAACCAATTGTATTAATAGTGAAAGATAAAAAGGTCAGGGAGGAGAAAGACACACACTTAGAGGAGGAAAAAGATATTCACAACCAAGGCAGAAAATACAACTAAAATGGAACGAGAGGCTGACAGAAGGACTTTTAACTACCTCCAGACCCCAGCAGAGAGCCTGAAGGGCATCTCCCTATTCTCTACACCCCGATGTCAATCATGTTGCGAAGGGAGCAGTGTGGTCTGCTCTCTCTAAAAATCTCTACACAGATGAGTTTCATTTTGGTCCCATACAACATGAATCCAAGAACAACAAAAGGCAACCTTGCCAAACAAAAGTTGGGAAGCTGTATGCATTTGTTTCATCTGTATAGCTCCTAAAAATGTAAATACCAGCTCAAGTTGAAAGCTGAAAACCAGATACAGCTATTGTTGTTACAGCCTATAAAAACTGAAACATTTAAAGGTCCAGTGTGAAGCATTCAGGGGGATATATTGGCAGACATGGAATATAATATGATAGGTGGGTCTCCTGAGAAGAAGAATTGTTGTGTTTTCATTACCTTAGAATGACCTGTTCATATCTACACAGGGAGCAGATTCTCACCTACAGAGTTTGCTATCTTGCGCTGCAATGTTTCTACATTAGCCAAGAACAGACAAACCAAACACTGGCTCTGGATGAGACCATTCTGGTTTTTGCAGCCCTCTACGACGACAGCTTTGAAAAACCACCAACTAATTCAATGTCAAACTGCTATAAAAAAAATCTCAAGAACATCTGGATCATAACTAAGGTGAGCACACACTAAATTATCAGAGAAAATAGGTGAGCACACATTTACAGGGGTTGGGCAAGCAGGCTGTCTGCAAACAGTGTAGAAGAAAAACTAAGGGTGCTTCCAGACCTAGAGTACAAAGTTGGATAATTGCCTAGAGTTGGTTCGTGTTCTCACGGCAGCATTTACAAGCAGACCAGATCAAATGCCTTGTACGAAAAAGCTGCTCTTGATTGGTCAGAATTTCCATGCGGGACAAATCCAGGAAGTAAAGAAAACGTTGAAGAAGAGTACACTGTCAAGATAAATGTGACACTTTCTAATGTCACAATGGAGGGACAACTACGCAGGTTGATTTTAGCGCTGCTCATCGTGGACTATATTGCTGTCATTGTTCATTTGAGTCAAAGCATACAGTTTGAAAACGAGGCGCGGCTCCAACTAGAAAACAATGTTTTGATGCATTGGATGTGCTGAATGTGCATATTAAGGCAGTACAGGAGGAGGCGCACATTAATAATCCTCCAGGACTGTAACATGCTCATGTTTAACCCAAACAATGTGTCATGTGACTGCAGTTGGTTCAGATCCAGGTCGGAACACGTTCTCACCACAAACAAACCGCACCAGAGTTTGTTTGTAACCAGACAGAGACCATCTCTTTAAGAAGGTCTCAGTGCGGTTGTTTTGGTGCACACCTGTGTGTGATTGCTGTGTTCACACCTGCCCAAACGAACCACACTGAGGGGGCAAACGAACTTGAGTTCATTTAAACCAAACCAAACAGGGCAGGTGGGAAAGCACCCTGATATGTAAAGTAAAACCGCTGTTTTAATCACCTGTGCCATTTGTTTGTTTGGAGTAAGAGAGCACTGAAGATAATTTAGATCCAGATAGAAACCTCCTGAACAATAAACACTGAAGAAATTCTAACCAGGTGAAGTTTCACCTGGTAGCAATCTGCAATCCTCACCACTAACTGCCATTAAATCCCCCTAAATCTTACTTACTGGACCCTTAAAGTTAGAACGGACTGAGGTCTGCACGCTCTGGTTGCTCAAATCAAACGCTAAGATGCTGTTGGACGTGGCTTAGATTGCTGTACCCTGAAACATTCAAACATTTAATCAAATAAAACCTTTTGAGTCAAAGGTCTCTACAGGTCATAGGATAGATTTGAGTTATTATTGCCAACATGACATATCCATTTGACACACCACTCTCCAAACACTGTCAGAAGTGGTGCACTCACTTAGCTGGTAATAAAGACAACACTGACCCTGTCACTGATACACATATGAAACAAATGGTGAGCCCCACCTGATCATACACTCAAACCACTTGAATCCAGCCTCTAGAGCTATGTGGTTACACGTGGAGCAGTGCCCCAGGGAACTATGGGTAATTAATGACAGAACGAGGGTGGCAGGAGTCTGTCTCTGATTGACCTGGTTTGACCCTCACTGCTCAGTTGCCATAGTGATTGGTCAGCCTCGTCCCCTTTGGGTGACTGGGCGAATCCCTGGGGCGACAAGGTGGTCTGCAGGGTGGGCATGAGTGAACAGAGGGGTGGGGGTGGAGGAGACTGGGGTTTCAGATGGGTACAATTACACGCTATAGCAAAGAGGAGTCCTTGTCCCACCTTTGCTCCACGACCTAAGGGGGTCAGTCCTACTTCCCCCACCTTACCTCATTCATCTCTGATAACAGAATGCAAATCTCTGCCCATCCTTGGCAGTAGGGGGCACCAACAAACTACTGTGTCCCAAAATGTGTATGCCAGCAGGAAACTAGCCAAGCAAGTTCTGAGAGATTATTGTCCACTGACTCACCAAGCTGAGCATTCATCATCAGTCAGCCAAGCACAGAGAAACTGGACCGTCATGTGTCCATCTGCAGCGCTGCGAACATGCCAATTCTGTGAAGATTAGCTGGAGAGTAGAGTTACTTTGTTCATTTGGCACTGGTCACTAATACGGTGGTTCCCACTGGAGAAGATGAATCAGTTACTCTTTGAAATATTTATCAGTAAACAATCAGCATGAACCACTCTTCACATCTTTATAAATTAGATCCACCATACAGCACTCGTTTTATGAGAAAATACATCACCTTTAAAGCTGCTTCGCCTGTTGCTGCCGCTATTATCTTCTTCCTAAACAGTGGTGACAAACACCAGGAGCCGAGTTTTCATTACAAGAAAGGTATGCCTGGTGTGTTAAGTGCATGCCAATTTCATCAGGGCACACAAGGCCAAATTGCTTCCTGTTTTATTAAAATATTCTCTGGCCTATCTTATCTAAAAACACAGTCCGTCAGAATGTTAGAGTGACGTGTTTATAAGACACAGTTTGTAACTGGTCCCAATAATTTCATCTTCACTTTACCTGTTTGACTCACTTGAGCAGTTTAGATAACAGACACTCCACTGTCCTGTTGTTATTACAGAGGTGAACTAATCACAGACACTTGCGTCCTTCATGGACTCACAGTGGCACACTGCTGCATAATAACTAGAGGGGAAACACTGGAATGGATATTTGGCATTATTTTTGGCAATAAAGAAAAAGAGGCCCGCCAGTAGACCAGAGGGTCTGTTGGCCTGGGCCTGTACAATTTTGGGAAAACACTGCTAATATACTCTTCACCCTTCACTGATCAATCACAATGAAAAATTTAACCTGGTTAAAAATCTGTAATCTGTCTCTAAGGGGTCATTCAGTATCTAAAGAAGACACTCAAAGGTCCTGGAATGTTTCTCTGTCTCCACTTCAGATCAGACATTCAGACACAAAGACACATGTCCTGTGGGCCGTGACCTTCCCTGGCCTGTGCTCAGCAGGTAGTGACAAATGACCTGATAGTTAATCTGTCCTGAGGTGGAGCTTTCCTACAGGGAACACAGAGCCTGTTTGTGACAACAGGAAGTTGAGACACTGTTACCAGATTAAGCACATTAAAGGATGCACATGCATGAATGCATGGATGCACACACGGCCGTACACACACTAACTTACAAGCACATCTGGCTATAGTTTTCAGATGCAGTATATCGTGGAAAAAGTGGGATATAAACAGTAAGCGGTGACATGTTCAAATGAAGCAAGGGGTCATGTGCCAGTCAGAGGAATATAAAAGGTATGAAGTGGTTCGTTGGGCAGCTCCGTCTGGGACACTGGGTCATTGTTGGGCCTCTTGCAACCCCCGCCATCTTCCCTAATGGTCAGCTTTTTCTACGGCCTTCCTTGTTAACAATCTGAGGGTGAATGCTGGGCATTGTGGGATTTTCCCCAGTCTGTGGTGTCTTGCTGGAGCGTGCTCAAATGAAGTCTGACGCCAGGAGGCCAAGTCAGCAGACCACACTGACCTGATTCACCGGGGATGGAGAGCGTTAGTGGGAGCTCCAAGAGCCCCCCTCTGATCATGTTCCCTAGACCACCTCACCCAAACACTGTAAGATGACAATGCAGTTTGGTACAACTGAGTTCTAAAATTGCTAAACTGTGCTTAAGTGGAGAGAGCAGTGTGGATGATCTCCAAGACAGATCAACCATTTCATTCGGCAAGTTTGGGTCTGAGCAAGTGTGAGAAAAACCTTTGGCCGAGGCTGTGAAAAACATTCAGTTTAAATCCTGCAGAACCCTCAAAAACACACATTCGTGAGGGGAAAAAACTCCAGGCCACATGAAAAATCCTCCTGACGAGATGAGTTTTGACTCCACAGTTAAACAGCCGCAGTAAACAATAGAGACCAGCACCGAAAACATCCACAGATGCACATATGCAGTGGATGCAACTCTGGCTCGGTACAGAACAATGCAGAGCAAAAAAGGCCGCGTAAAGTAGAAGAGAAAATGTTTAGTGCATTAAACCCTTAGGAGCCCATCTTACTCCCTCAGCTTTAACATTCAGAGAGCTGTAGCTCTATAATTCTACAGCTATTAACACCAAAGCAATTCCTATAAAGTTTCAGTTCAGTGGGCTGAGATATAGATTTAGTAGAAAGATGCTTAGTAGAACATTTAAAATGCAGCACATGCAAATTACTATTGAGCTGAGAAAGTGGAGCCACCGAGGTTTAATATGAGGCAACTTGATTGAGCCTTCTTGTGTTCCTCCATTTTCCACGGCAGACGGATTGAGCACAATCATAGCCAGCAGGATGGCGAGGCGATTAGGGATAAGTAATGCAGAAAGTGGAGCGAGCCAAGCACCTATCTGTCTGAGAGGAGAGAGGTAATGATAACAGGAAGTGAGATGAGTTGGTCTTGCCCTCTGGCCTACCAGCCCATCACCTCTGTTAAAAAGGTCCCCCTCTATAAACAGGCCTCTCTCTGCCTATTAAACAGATAGTACATTAGGGCCTGAGCTGTGCGGAACAATGTAAACACAGCCGTCTCAGGGTACCGGCGCTGAGAGGAGGAGGGGAAGGGGGTGGAATACAGCTTGAGACGGGGGCTATTCCTGGGTCTTCCTGGGAGTGAACTCCATCACTGCTCCTCTCTTCCACTGTAATCCTCTCCAACTAAACACAGGAAGGAAGAGATAGGTAAATAACTCACTCTTCTGATAAACCCAACTTTCCTCTAGCGCTGCATTTTCCTCCAGTTTTAGAGGGCTTGTTATGCTACAAAATACAGTGGCGTGGACGTGAGCGGAGCACAAGAGTTCATGTTGTAGTGTGTATGTTACAGTGAGGCGTATGTTTGGAGAAAGCATAACAGAGATACAGGGTTAGCATGACATATTAAACAGCGATGTGTAGAGGGATTAAGTGGCATGTAATGGTGAAGATTGTAGATGGCAACCAGCTGAAACTTCTCCTGGTTAGTGTTTCTTCAGTGTTTATTATTTAGGAAGTTTTTACCAGGAGCTGAATTATCCCCTGAGGTCTCTTCCTCAACAAAACAAATGGATCAGGTGATTTAAACTGTAAAGAAACTGAATAAAGCAGTTTTACGTTATAAATCAGTGTTTCTCCAACACTGTTTGGCATGTCAGAGACGGGCTTCTAGCACAGCACCTAGTAATATGTGCACACCTATTTTCTCTAATAAATTAAGATCCAGGGTCCAGCTGCACAAAACACCTTAGATTAAATTTCCTTTAAGTCCAAGTTAAGGTTTCCTCCAAATAAACACAAAACACACTTAAGTCTTAAAACTTAAATACCTCTGACTCTACCTTAATTGTAACATCACTGAGTTTATGGTGATAATTGAAAAAAAAAACAAAAAACTAACACACCCCAAGACAAGTGTTCTGCAACCAGGAGAACACAAATGTTTTTCTGTGCTGTCTAAGATTGTATCCATCCAGAAATAAAATCTTTTCCTTTGACCAATATGGTTTTCTTGGGTTCTTTTCTCCAGCAATTTTTTTCACTTGCTATAAGTCAAATTTATGAGACGAAAACAGACATCTCAAGCCTGAGTCCAAGCAAACAAACAACCTCCATGGAAACTTGTACCTCTGTAAAATCTCTTTCAACGCAGTGAGTGAGTTAATGTTTTTCCTTAAAAAAGGAAACCTTTTAAGGGATTCTGTACAACTGTGTAAGTCAGCTAAGGAAAGGCTAATGAAAAATTAAGCTTTAAGTGTCATACTTAAGGAGAAAATTAAGGTGTTTACTCTGCTAAAAACACAGAATAAAACGTCCCTCTTTAGAGCCAGTGTTTGGTGTGTCTGTTCTTGGCTACTGTGGAAAGATGGCAGTGCAACATGACGGACTCTGACGAGTTCCTGCTTCATATGTAGATATAAATGGCTAATTGTAAGGTAACAAAAAAAAAAAAAAAGATTCTTACTTTCAGGTGATTATACACAAAAGAAAAAATACTGATTATATTATGCTCAATTTTTGCCAATATATCCCCCTAAGTCCTACACACTGGATTTTTAAAGGGAAGTGCAGGACAGAGTGTGGTTTGGAGAAAAGGGATGAACAGAAGACGATAGCAGAGCCAGAGAGGCCACTTTGTCAAGAGGCAGACAGGAGTTGATCCTGAACCTCCTGTGGCTCGTTCTGTGAGAGGATCTGTGTTGCCTCAGGGCTGGGGGGGGCTTCAGAGAGGATACACTGGGCCTGTACTAGGGGAGAACGTGGTACTGAAAGTGGATGGATGGGGAGACGGTCAGTCCGGGTCAGTCCAGATGTGAGGCTGTTAAACAGTGGGGAAGTAGAGAAGGTCAGTGCTGGACATCTTAGGGCAGTGCCCTGGAGTCATTCACACCCCTTTGTTACAATCTCCAGCAAAACACAGTAACTCCCCTCCTGTGGGGGCAGCAGGGACACAGCAGAGATGGAGAATAAGGGGAATGTCTGGGATGTGGGGACAGGCTCCATACCCTGGGGAAAGGCCAATTACAGGCTTAAAGCCCCCTGTCTGTCTGTGGCATGCAGCTCAGATAAGATGAAAGTTGCTTGGGACCAATATCAACATTTTTCCTTCTGTCGCCATAAGAAATGATACGATCCAGATGTTACATACATAACAGCATGTTAAGTATTCTGCCTTCATATGGCTTCCCATAACAGGAAAATGACAGGTTTCATTGTCAGGCTACTGGCATACTACAGACCCGCAGGTTTGAGCATCTACAGGTCTGAATATGTCCAGGAGAGGTGAACGGATTAGGGTGAAGGGTTGTGAGTCTTAAGGTCAGCACACACTGACACTGTACTGAAGGGGGATAATGGGGTATGTGAGTCACCAGGCTCCAACGTGGCTATATACTCACTTACAACAAAAGACATGGACACGTAAAGCAACTGAGCAAAACAACAGTCAGAAAAGAGACTTAGGACTCACCATGACATGCCATGTGACACAGCAGCATAAACTTCATGTTTACAGAGGTTCTCATATAGCTGTTGTTGTATGGTTTGTAGACTAGGGTGGAAGAAGTCCTCACAGGTCCAACATTTTGGACTTGGACTTAAAATAGACCCATGAAAAACCAACTCAAACCTGATGTGCACCCAAAGACATACAGAGGATAACTGAACCCAAAACAACCTCATTTGTAATTGTGATACGAGCTGTCTCAGGCTAGGTTACCAAGTCACAAGAGGGCCTGTAATGACCTCTAATTAGTTGCTGGAGTATTTTTTTCATATTACAGTAGAGGCTGACATTTTCAGAACAACTCATTTGGATTTATATCTTTTAAGTAAAATACTGAGAGCATTTTAACAATGTTCATTTTGTATGTGAAGCATTTTTCCACTTCTGTAAATTAATGTTAAGGGGATTAGGTTTGGGTTCATAGCTTGTTTTCAACTTACATACACAGTTTTTCAGACTTAAACACAAACACAGAGCAGAGACAGAGATAAGGACCAGGCCGGCAGCTTGAGTGACTCATGGGAGAAAGGGGACATACGGCTGTGCTGTGACCAGTAATAACTCGGAGCTCGAATGTTTGCAGAGGCCTGCCCCAGTAATCCCAGCAGAGTAAAGCAACAGGCCGGGGTGAGAGAGGTTAGCTCCTCTCCACTGCACTGCTGTCATCACTACCATGTTCAGTGATGTGACAGCTTAATGAACAGTAGGCGTGCACAGCACACCCAAAGACAATACTAGCCTTAAAAGTCCGTCAATACACACAAATAAAAATGCAGCTGCAACTTGTCAGCTCTCTCTGGGAGGGATGTACAGTAGTAGTGTACATGTTTAGTTTGGTGAGGTGGAGGCTCTGGCTGGGCCGTTGATGGGAAGGTTGTATGCCTGTGATGTTCTGGGAAGTGGTGAAAGAGTGAGTCTGTTAAGTTTTTGCCTTGGCTGCACCACCCGTGTCCAGCGCTGAACACGTCTAGCACACATTCTGCAACTGCGGGCTGGAGCTGGACCAAACCCGCTCAATCTGACCCATTCAGACAGAAACCAAGTTACATGCCAGACAGCCAGGGCCCGGGGCAGCAGGGCAGCGGGGGGGTATAGGTGCAAGCAGGGTGGCAGTGCCAGCCAAGAAGATATCTAGCCATCTCCCACAAATATAAGTGCTATATCGAGGAGGTAATAAATCCAGCAGTCTCTGTAAAGGCAGTCTAAACTGTGAGTATCACACTTACCACATTTAAATTAATGTCCAACTATTAAAACCACATCTGAGCCTCAATCCTATTAACCTCCCTGCTGCAAGACCCTCACAGGTATTGCATTTCAAGTAAAGGCTACTATTAAAAAATCAGCAAAAGCACACTTCATTTCCGAAGAACTTTTTAAGTATTACAGCATAATTCAGCATTACCTCATGAGCAAAAAAGTTGTCTAGGTCACAAAGTAGCTATTACACAGTATTTTATACCAACAAAGTAAGTGCGTAACTGTTTGGAAAGGCATAAACTAGGCCCTGAACTCAATGGCCCTTTGCCTCAGTATGGCTACTACCCACTCCAGTGCACCACAGAGGCCTGAATAAACTCACACTGTCCACCAGCGACGAAGCGTCCAGCTCTGCCCAGTCGTATCCACAGCAGCCCTCACACACTCAGGCAGAGCAAACACAGCCCAACCGCCAGGGCAGAGCTGAAAGGCATTTCATCCCGCCATTTTGTAATGTAATTAACTTCTCTGTGTCCATGTTGAGCCAAAAAAGAAAAAAACTCACATGGAAATTAAATAAACAGACAGGGCACAGAGGACACACAACTCATTTCCCTTAATACCTCAATAAAACTCAGGCCCGTTTTGATTGCAAACACCAACTCTCGCATCGCGCTCAAGGCTCGATTATGAGATTTGATTCATGAAGAATGTCATTTTGAACCCACGCCAGGTGCTATATATACTGTCCTGATGCTAAATACAACAGCAGTCTGTTATTAACATAGTCATCTTGAGTTTAACGAGACCCAGTTCCACCTGAAGACACAGTCACCTACAAGCCCTGTAGTTAGAGACTGAAACTACAAACGAGTGGTGAGAAAGTTGTACTTTAAATTATCCAGGTACAGCAGACAACCATGGGGGAGTGGATCAAAGCGGAGTCATGAAGTAAATGGATACTGGAACTATAAGCCCTAAAGTCTTCTTCCTTTATTTAATAAACCAACGATGGCCCCAGCTGAGGACCAAGGTTTATGAGGTTGTTTTCAAATTCCAATTTGGCATGGGGCACTGCTGCGAGCTTGTTTTATTTTTCCGTGATTTACTTTAATAAGTTCCTAAATACTCTGCTGTCCCCCTGCTTGCTTTACAGCTTCAGGAACATAAAGCGACTCAGTGAAAATAGCAAGGTAAGAAAAGGAGGAGATGGCTTTAGTATTTGTCAGCTCACAGTGCAGAGTATGGTGTCAGTCAGCTCGGTGCTCTATGTCTAAGATTTTCCCTGAAATATCAGTTGATCACTGCTGAGCGAGCTGATGTGATGACTGGCTGGTCTGTTTTTTGATTTATTCTCCACTCTCCCCTCTGTGTCTCCATCAGACTTGCCCTCTGACCTCTCCACAGTCAAACACACGTGCACATCCGCCTCCGTCCGCCCCCGTAAACTAGACCTCTTCCTCCTCTCAACTAAAAAGCCCCTAAACAACATGATGGAAAATCTGGCTTTTTTGCAGTGTTTACTGGATCTGAATGTTTTCCTTACAAACACAACTGACCTTGTTTATGAAGGAGAGGAATCTGCGTTTTTTCCCCCCTCTGTCAGTTTAACACAACATTCTGGCCGCCATCTAGTGAACCGCAAGCACCCACTTACCTGCTGAGCATCGGTAATAAAATATTTACCCGAAGGGGAAGATGTGAAAGAATAATTACCAGGTTAATTACAAATTGGCAGTGGATGTGCTGTTTTCTGCTTAATGCTGTCAGTGTAGCACTGGGCTTCATGCAGTAACATTTTCTTATATTTCTCTTGTAATTCCTATTAATATTCTGTCAGGAGAAAAACTGAGAAGTCAACTCCAGATGCACCAAACATTCTCAGCCATTCATATCTGCTGTTACCCAGGTGTGTTGAATCATAAATCGCACTTCATCATGAGTAACTTCTAAACACTGGGGCAGGTGTTGTGCCATGTGCAAAAAATAATCTGGAACATGCTAAAGAGATGGCACAAAAAAGGCTGTAAGAAGAAGTAGTTTTGCTGTAGTGAAATCGAAATACTGTTAAGTAAACTTAAACAAGGTAAATGTGATTTTCTAGTGTCAGAACTGGTGTTACAGGAAAATCAAAAACCCAGCAATGGCAAAGCATTTGTGATGTTGTTACTACCATGTCAGCAGCAGTGGTAGGGGAGTATTCAGATTCTTTACTTGAGTAAAAGTAGTCATACCACACTGTAAAAATACTCTGCTACTAGTAAAACCCTGCATTAAGAATATAAAAGTATGTTTCAGTTCTGCAACGTCACCTCTAGATGCCGCTAAATCCTACACACTGGATCTTCAGCAGAACATAGAGTAGTTGGGGTCTAGACTCTGGCCTCATCGCTCCCTGCAGGTATGTTTACATGAGATATAGGGGAGTGATGATTAAATATTTCCCCCCTCAGCCGGAGCCAGCAGGTGGATGCTGGGGTGGAGGTGGGGCTGAAAGAGTGAGCAGCAGTACTGGGCAGCAGTGGCATAAGGAAGAGCTGGTAAGTTTTTGTAGCTTAAACAGGCTGCAGCTTGAGTTGAGTGCCTGAACTGGCTTGCAGGCATCGCTCCATTTAATAAAGCAAAATAATTAAAATAATTAGAAAAGAAAGCATTAAGTCCTAAAACTATTATCAAAATAGTTGCCAATTAATTCTCTAATCAACTGACTTCTTGTTTCAGCTGCATTTCTACATATTCATATGGTTTGTTCACAAAAATCTTAATTTGTTAAAGTGTTTATGCATTTTTTTAATGTGCCTCAAATTTGAAACTGATGTTTCCTCATGTTGGACAACAATTAGTTTCACTGTGAAATGAGATGTTTTTCTCTTATTTTGGTAAGAGTGCTCGTTAACTTTTCTCTCTAAGAAGAGCAAAAATAAGAAATCATTTGTGACTTCCAAAATTAGCGGGAGCCATCAAAATAAGAACAAAATGTAGATACAACAAAGATAAGAACACTTGTCCGCTTCTTGCATGAGCCCCAATGTTTAGGATTGAAATCATATCCGTGTGTGCATTCCTCACATTATTTGATTCCTTGGTATTAAAAAAGAGAGTTGCTTGCATCTGTGGTGGATATCATATTTTGAAAGGAGCTTTCATCGCAAGAAACGCATATGGATAATAGGTTTGTGTAAGATGAGTACGGACCTGTAGCAGCAACCTCTCGAAGGCCAGGCAGGCGTCCCAGCGGGGCAGGCCGGGATGGCGCAGCATCTGGGCCGTGGCCAGGCCCAGCTGGAGCACCCCGCAGTGACTCTCTAGCGCCCCCCAACTGCTCCGGAAAAGCTGCATGTATGAGCACAGCTGCTCTGGGGTCACACGGCCTGAAAGAAGGCAAGAAGATACTGTTAGTACGTGGGGAGCAATCACAAATTCATTAATCAATATTGTTCATTGTAAAGTTTAAAGAATTCACAACTGTAGTCTGACTGTTGGCCTGATGGTCCTTTGTGTGCCATCTGTTGTAAACAAAGGTTGTAAAGGACAGACACACACACACACACACACACACACACACACACACACACACACACACACACACACACACACACACACACACACAGAGTTATTCCTCCTGATGGGAAGAGCGAAACAGAATAAATAGACAACCTTTTCCCAAGCATAACAGCCTTTTTAATAACTATCATACACTCAGCTTAGGGCAGAGGGGAATGACTGATACCAGGACAGACCATAATATTATCTTAATGAGCAAAAACTCTACAGACTGGGAAAAGCAAGAGCTGTGCAGAAGTGTGTGTGTGGCTGTGCCAGACAGGAAGCAATATTGTCTCTGTGTGCAGGCTTCAGGTGGAGAGTTGCTGTCAGTGAGAGGTTTACATGAGTCACAGTCGATGACTAACCATCACTGCGTATGTCCGAGTGCTCTCCAGCATGTCCACATATAGCAGAGGCGCAGGAACACCGATAAGAGGTCCTGAGTGCCCATCTTGTGTGTGACTAATAAGTGTAAATCAGAGGTTGTCTTTGAACATTTATAGAGGCAGCAGAGAGAGACTGGACTCCTAACACCATTGAGGACCCTCTGCTTCTGCGGCCCCTCCCACGAAGATTCACAGAGACACAGGAAGAGCGAAGTAAAGGGTGCTAGAAGGAGGGGGTGCGCAGGGTGGCCTGGAGGTACGAGGGGCTGTGTCAGGGGCTGGGATAGAGAGGGGGCACACATTAACTCCCCATAAAGCCTACTTCTTCATGTTGATGTTCTGAACCAGCACCAGATGTGGGAGTATTTCCTGTTGGACTACATGGCCAATGTTTTCTTTAGCGGGGCCAAACACATGACTCGAAGAGAAACAGACAGGCAGGAGAAAAAATGGAGCAGAAATCTCCAGAATACTCCATACAATATGGAGTCATGTCACGTAAAAAATGTAAAGACAACACTTTTTTCCAAAACTTTGTTTAACTGGATGACAAAGTCTATTGATGTGAAGTGTTTTCAGACAGAAATTTTGAGGTAATCATCCAGGGAAGCTGGTAACAAAAAACTAATTTTCGGGGCAGCTGATAAGTAAACCTGACAGCAAAATAAATTTCTGCAAGCTCGCCTGTTGGGAGACGTGTTTTCCAAGCCGAAGTGAGCGAGTCAGTATGTTGTGCGGCACTTGACTGCATGATGTCGACAAAAGGGAAATAACTTTCTTGCTGAAATGTAAGTATTTTTTTTTGAGGAATGAGCTTCAGTCCAGACGTATTCAAAATCTTGAAAAGCTCTATTGTGAACATATCCAGCCATAAAATCCTGGCAGCATAACCAAGGTTCGCTAAGCTTGATGTGCCAACCATAATTCAGCACAGAACCAGGAAACACGTCCAAAGCGAGGGCCAAGCATAATTTCGCCCGAGAATAGGCGACCAAAGAATGGCATACTGTGGGCCAAATATAATCAGACTTTACAGCTCGGGTAGATCATGTGAGAGCAGAGTGAGAAAATGTAAGACATTGGGAAAAAAACACACAAAAAAAGAACTTAAGATGAGAAAGCCACACAAAAGCCTGGTCTCCATTACACAATCAAACAGCCCTGGCTGAGCCTCCTTAGCTCTTATCTATGTCACTAAACGTCCCTCAAAACTGCTCTGTGATTCCTCAGGCATCTTGTTGCCAGATGCAAAATGAATCTCGGGGAGATGATCTGTCAGCTGAGCGATGGTCTCAAACTGGGATATTTCTGCAGAAATAGCAGAACTGGAAAGGCTCTAATTTTCTGTCTCTAATAAATAAGACATGTTCATGTAAGAAGACACTGCACTTGTGCCTTGAACTGATTTTTCTCTGTCAGCTTTATAGCTTGATAAACAACAGTTTTCATTAGGCACATTACACATTGTATAACTATTTGTTTTTTTCAGCTAATTTTAGTGCATGGAAAGATACACCATTAATTTCTGGTGACTGAAAACATCAGCAGGTTTTTGATATAACAGTGAAAGTTAAATGGGACGGTTAATCCCAAAACAAAGAACATGTATGTTTCATCTCAGCTGTACTGCTTTTCATAAGTCTGGACTGTTTTTGGTGTGAGTTACCAAGTGTTGGAGATATAATAATGCAATGCATAATGCAACTAGATGGCACTTAGCTTGTGGTACAAAAACAAAAGTCTTTGAGGTCATGATATGGTTACTCAAGATAATAAGTTTCATGTAGGAACTATTTTCCCTCTACCAAACTACACCTGCCAACTGTATCACTGCACAGAAGGAAGTGTGCATCTATACACAGATGTGAGGCCCGAGACGACGTGAGATGTGAACATTAATGGCGTCCTCCTCGGATGAGCTGTAATGTTACCTTGCTCAGTCGTGTTATGATAGTTTTATTGGTAGTTTAATGAATGTCTTGTGGTTTAGGCAGGTGGTAGGAGGCAAGGTCAGCATTGACGTCAAACTTGGGGGTTGGTGGTAATGACGCATTAGCCGTTATTAGCTGCACCTGGACGGAGAGCTGGAGAGGCCTTCAACCTAAGTGGGCACGCCGCGAGGGAGACGCCAGAGGGAGGACATTTTGAAGACAAAAGAGACTGAGAAAGCATTTGATACGCCACCACAAATTATCCATGTAAATACACATTCACTCTGAACAACCATGAAGAAGAACAAGCTGGCTGACTGGTCCGACGAAACGGCATCCGTAGGGTGTCCAGTGGAGTTGTCTGGTCCAATTGAGCTGGTCGCAAGGAGCAAGAGCGGTGATTATGGGCTTGCTAGCCTTAGTTGATGAGGTTTCCCGAGCCAGGTTTAGCATGGCAGCGTAACAAGTAGATACACACTTCCCTCTGCGCAGTGATACTGTTAACGGTTGTGGTTCAGTTGAAGCAAAGTAGTTCCTAAATGAAACTGCTCACAGCAAGGTCTTTGGATTACCTTGAGTAACAGGTCAGGACCTCTGGAGAGAAATGTTACTGTTGGATTTTTAAATGTATTTTTTGTAACTTTGAGCACCACAAACTAAGTGCCATGTTGTTCCATTATATTGGAGAGAAAGCAGACATCTCTACAGCTGATATCTCCAACACTCAACAACTCAAACAAAAAAACAATGAATGAAAAATAGCATCACAGGTAGGAGCAAAAAAAATTTGTATTTTGGGGTGAACTGTCCCTTTAAACTGGTCAGTATAATGTGCCTTATGTAGTGTTCAGTTGATTTGATAATGTATGCATGCAATATGAAGTTTCTTAAATTATTAGCATGTCTGTTTTGTTCACCAGGTTTTCAGGTATATACAAAATACTGTGTTGCTTTTTGCACAGAACCTATGGCAGTAGAAACTTGAACCTTTACCATTTTAATGTTCTTCAGGGTGCATTCACTGCAGCACCCGCCATAAAACAAATCACATTTTCAGCCCTCTGCTATAAACAGTTTGAGCTGCTGCCCATTTTAGCCTGATGTGCAGAAGTGGCAATTGAAGCTCAGCCATGATCAAAGTCCCGAACAATGCAAAAAAGTGCAGGGGCCAACAATGATTTAGTCCTTACTGGAAGATGACTTGCATTCTAGGTGCACAGGGTTACTCACAGGCTAAGTGATGTCAGGTTGGAGCTGAGTGGTGGCCGACCTCAGCAGCTGGACAGCCTCATAAGTAATACTACGTGGATGGGGGACACAGGAAGGCTGAGAGACTTTTATTTATGCGCTCTAAGATGAGGAAAGCCCTGGTGCTTTTATTTGTGGATGCATGTTGGGGCCCCTTTTAAGACTCTACGGTAGAGGACAGGGGAGCACAAGTTACAGCACCACATTACTCCGATCTTCTTCTGTGTCGTAAAAGCGTTTTTATCTGAGGTTCGTCTTCAGGTAAAAATGTATGCAAATGATTTTGGGATTGAATTTTTTTTTTTTTATTACATCATCTGTACAGTATGTATGAGGCATATGATGGTGACACAATTCAAAACTGTACTTTGTCTCCAGTCACTGGCCTAACTTTTGATTATCACAAATAAGATCAGACCTTATTGGGGTCCTGTTCTTGTATCATGCAGTTTTTTTGTTTCATATGTTTGAATACAATAACAAAGACTTGAGTTCAGCGACGTGTGTGAGAGGTTTTGGAATGAGTGAAAGTGGCATACTGTAAGTGCTGTGTTACATTACTTTCATAATCCAACTAAAACACATTTCATGATGTCATTGTTGGTTGACAGATTACTCTGAATATTTCAGCCCAGTCGCCAGAAGAAAATGTTGGCACTGTACGTTTCTGCAAACCACATTTACATTACAAGTGCACGCTTCATTCGTATCATGTCTACGTTTCTAAAGTGACGTAGTTTATGAGCCGACTTTGCCATATGGAGGTTGAGGGGATGGTGGATGGCATGTCACCTAGGCGAAACAGCTTCCAACCAAGCTGCAGACCAATGTTTGAGACCCACAAAAAGAAGCCTTGTGATTTAGTGAATCATTGCTGTGTTTCCAGTAGCTTTTTAAGCACGAAAAGTGTGTTTTGTAGTGACCCGTCTCTGTTGTTTTTTCCCAGGATGGTGGCATGAAAGGCAGTTGTTCTTTACCGAGACATAACTGACTTTCACTGCGCTTCATGCCAGGATAGTGGCACAAAATGCAGTTGTCTTTTACAGAGACAATGCTGCGTTTCCTGCCTGGATGATGGCCTGAAAAGCGGTTGTTTTTTAGCAAGACTTTGCTGTGTTTCCTGTGGAAGTAGCGGCACAAAAAGTTGCTGTGTTTTCTCCCAGGATAGTGGCACAAAAAGTAGCTGTAGTTGTTTTTTTTACACAAACATCACTTCTTTTCCTTCTGGGATTGAGCCCCTAAAACTGGGTAATTTCAGCCAAAAATGTTTTTTTCCCAACCAGAAACATGTGGCTTTGTGCCTAAACGTAACTACACACTAACCACAGTTTTGCTGAAACGTGAAATTTCAATGTATATACTATTTAATAACATGCAAATGTAATATATGTTTGATTTGCAGAAATGTACTGTGCCAACATTTCTTTCTGCTTGAATAATATGTTGTTTTTCCACTGAAATAAATGTACATACATTGCGATCTATGATGACATTGTCTTTCATCTGCCTGCACAAAGTTAAGATAAAACCTATAATGCCCCAAAACATGTTTTTTCTTTCCTATTAAGTTAGAGTTACATTCATTACCAAAGTGGAACTAGATGAAGTACAAAGCCTTTTTGGCATTTAACAAAACCCATTGTGATTGTCATTTTAATTATGATTAAAAAGGAGAGATGACACTGTAAAACATGAATGCTTATTTGAAACTATTGTGATATTACGCTCTCCAAAATCTCACTGCTTAAAATGATGAATGCAATCAATTGTCTGCTCGAGTCTCACTCATCTCTGCTGTTAAAAGAGCAGTCTGCACCACAGGAAGAAAGGCCCTGTCAACACATCTCATTTACACTGCAGTATCGATGCATGCAAAATATACACAAACCGTATAACCCTGTGACGCACACATCTGCGTGCATACATACACACACACAGATGAACAGATAAACGCACTTTTACGCACAATGAAACCAAAGCTGTCTAACTAATTCCCCGCTAAGAGCAAAAACACCCAAGATAAACACTGGACTCGCTGGACGCAACCACATAACATAACCACACACACACGCGCACACACACACACACACACACACACACACACACAGCGAGGGAATTTCATCATCCTATTGTGCTATGAGAAACCTGACGGGTCATACTCAGGCTCTGAGAAATGGATTATTTTCTCTGTCTCTCTCTGGATGATCTTATCCTGTTGAGATGAAAAGAAGCCAAGTTCAGTCAGTGTGTATGTGAGAACGCGGGGCCTGTACTATCCTGATACAGTATTTTCTCCACTGATCTGCATAAACCCGCAAGAGTGAGAATGCAGTGGAAAATTCTACTCTCCTAGAGAGTGAGTGGGCACTGAGAGAGCAGATAGGTATTAATGCTAAGCGTTTTGTGTTACTGGCTTTAGCTCGGTCTCATATGAGCGGAGCATGATGGATTGAGAACTCTGCCGGTGGTGCTGGTGGGCAGGATGGGAACCGTGTGGGGGGTTCGCTGGGAGCTCAGGGGGGCTTCACGGATTCTGGTCCTGTGCCAGTGGGGTTATAGAGGTTCAGTGTGCGAGGAGCCTGACAGTGCCCCCTTCTCTCCCCGCTTGTCTCTTATTCTCCTCTTAGGAAAGACATTAAGTCAACAGACTGTCAGTCAGCAGGCAGGAGCAACTTTAATGCTCCACCTTCTTCATACTTTCCTGCTTTCACTGTCACTCCTGATCTCTTTGTTCCTTCTATTTCTGCAGCTCTTTCTCTGCTCGGTGTGCATTTGTCTAAATAAATCCACAACGTAGCAGATTTATAGAGGGAGTAATGTTTAGCACAAATGTGTGAAAGGAAACCACCGCGTGTACGCAGATGCTTGGCAGAGCGTGTGGGGTGTGTGTGCATATGCATGTGTGACCTCCAACATATTACAACCTGCTCGTTACGAGAGACGAGACCTTCTTTACCTCACAGATTATAGGCGCTGAGGGACCACAATGCCCCTCCCTTTTAACCCCCTCCTGTTTTGCCAGATGCTAACCTGCATATTAGCCCTGTGTGTGTTTGTGTGAGTGTAGTACATCCATTAGCTATGTGAGTCAGAGGGCAGCGTAAAGATGAACGTGCACGAGGGCACTGTATACTTGTGCATGTAATGACTTTATTTTTGCGTGCCTGCACATATTTTTACCCCTCGCTTCAGCCCCCTTTGCTTCATTAACAAACAACAAAAGTTTTCAAAAGCAGCGTGTGTGCAAGGGAGCATGTGTGTGTGTGTGTGTGTCTGTGTGTGTGTGTGTGTGTATGTGTCATGGAGCCAACATGTGGTTCAGATTTCCTCTGTGGCCACATGGGCAAATACACAGCAAGGCAGAGAAGCTGGATCTCAGTAGGGGGCGCTATGGTTCTGCTACAAGACACTACACACACTTTTCTCTAAGAATATTACTTGTCACTCATGATGTTTTTCTTTGATGCTCATGTTTATCAGTTGTCTTTTTTAATTTTGTGTTTTATTTATTAGGAATCAAGAAATTTAATTTACCCATGCTCATCTTGATTGGCAGCTTCTCCTTGCTGGCTGCTTCCACTATTTGCCGACGGACCTCCATCACCCCCTCTTTATGTTTATTGGTCAGCATGGCCTCCCATAGTGACTGTGCTGCTGGTGACCTGGTAGGAAAAACAGTCAGACACTTCATTTAGTCATGAGGAGGGAAAAAAAGCACTGTAGTAAAGATGAGCAGTGATTTTCAGCACTAACAAGCTGAGCAACTGTGGCTGTTGTTTGTTTAGAGCACGCAGGACTCAGAGTATAAACACAAAAGGGACAACATGGACGTGATTGAGCGCTCGTCTTGGTGATGGAGAGCTTGCTGGTTGGGGAGTGGTGACTCCCCTGTGGGACCCCTCACAGGAAAAAGCTAAATTAGCAAAGGGAACATCAGGAATGTTCTCAATCCACCTTAAATGTCTGCGCTGTGCCGTTCTTACATCAGTGGCAAAGCAGCAGAGCCTGGAGACCGAGGCTCCTCTTGATACCATCTCAGTCCCTCGTCTCATTATCCGCTAGGTTATGAAACACACTGATCCACGTCTCTAATGGGAGACTGAGGACGAGGCATGTGTGTAAGACTACTTCCATCTGCCACAAGCAGTGGAAACAGCTTCAAGTCTTGCCATGAAAGAAACAAAGAGTGTCGCTGAGTAGCTTCATCATCTTTAGCTTTCGAGAGAGTGACACTTTTTCCCCTATAAAATGGGTTCAGTATCTGAGTTCAAGCTGCAAACACATTTGGTTTCTTCTTTTAGAATTCTTGCCCTGTGCAAGACACTGACACTCTGTTAGCTGAATAAAAGGGCATCAAAAGCTTACATCTCTGTGTGTGCCTTTGACAGCAAGACTGACAAGCGGACATGATCTTCTCCGTACTCTCAGGAGTGACCAGAAACTGAAAGGAGACGGAGACAAAGGGAGAAAAAGGGGCTGAGGACAGAGAGAGAGAGGGAAGGTAGGAGGGAGCTCGTTGACAAATCCACTCTGTTTTTCTTTTTCTTTCTTTCTTTTTTTTTGTACTTTTTTTCTTCTCTCGCCTTTTCTCCTTTCTAACTGCCATGTGTTTAATATCAGATGTAATCTGTTCCAGACCTTGGGCTGGGGCTAGATGGGGAGGAGAGGGGCTCACACTGGGACGCCCGCCATCTTCACACTAGAACCAGACACAAAGACCAGCGAACACGACTCAGCCCCGGACAAGAGTCTAATGTAAAAACTCATGCAGTACAAAAAAAGGAAAAGGAAAAAGAAAATAAATGAGGTACTTAATAACAATCTCTTGGTTTGCTTAAGTTATGATTAAGACATGGATATGAAATAGTGCGTTGGAGCGACTGGTCAAGAGCTGACATAGTGTCATTGCTGGAAAACACTTCTCCTAATCCTTCAGAAAAACACCTCCCATACACTTCATTAGAACTGCTACGATTACGCAAATCATGAAGTCCCACATACTTGTCATGGTTGAAATACCAATACTGTGACTTGACCAGACCATATGTGAGCAGTCATGCGTGCGTGTGTTTGAGAGCGTGTACACACGCATCTGTATATGTTTGCACACAACCCCGTGCATCCTTGTGTGTGTTCTTGGAAGATGGAGCGCCTCAGTAGAAAGCAGATAAAATATGGTTCTAATTTGGCTCTTTGCCCACCCAGCCCCCCCCCCTGTGGGCCCACTCCCCTGACGCTATCCCTGGGCCATTTGGTCAGACGAAGGCGGGGGTTCGAGCTGGGCCAAGGGGTGAGGGGTGAGGTTTATACTGGCAGGGTGTGAGACAGGCTCCATAACCAGCCAGGAACCTTGTTGAGTAACTACTCTACTATGGAAGAGAGGAGGGTGAGGGGGGGGGGGCTGGGAATGTGGGGCGCGTGTCGTTGGCCATCTGCGAGCATTAAGTGCAGAGAGGCTCTGTCTGGTGAAAAGGATGCTCAGATACAGACTGAAGGGGGCAGTCTTGCTCTTGACTTGTGTTCACCACAGTGAATGTCCTCTCTGGCTTGGACTTGGAGAGACTGAATGGGTGTGTTTGGTGAGTTTAGATGCCCAAACTAAATTCCACTACATGTGTAATAAGTGCTGCACTATTAAAAGGCAGTTAAGCAGCAAATACTGTAACCTGAAGAGAGGTGTGTGTACCACGAGAAAGAATGAACACGTACCCTCATTAAAGTGATGAAATACCTCTGACCCGGTCCAAGTCGTTAATGAGTGTGGGGGTGAGGAGGGGGATAGTATTCCTGGAAGAGCGTGATGCAGCAGAAAAGAATGACTCCAACCATTCTGACTCAGGATTTCTTAAATTTACTCCCCATCCTGTGGCCCCCTCAACATTTGGCCGAACATGCGTGTGTATGTGCGCACACACACTTCAGTGTTTATTTCTTTACTCTGAGGCCCACTCATACACGAGCAAGCGTGTACCGCAAAATTGAGTATTCATAACATGATTCAGAAGTGAGTCATTCTACATACATACTGTATGATTGATGAGGCCTCTTAGAGGGGTGGCAATATTCGTAAAAGGGTCAGTTCATCCAAATGATGCATTTTCTCACTTACCTCTGTGTTTAGCTTTATTATTATATATGACCACTTTTGTAGATATGTGTCTCTGAGATTGCATGGAGAATAATTCAACTGCAGAAAGACGTTCTGATGAAAACTGTAATGTAAATTTTATGGAATTTACCAGACTTGTTTCATTTTCTGTAAAGGGAAAAAAAGCCTTTTAAAAGGTATAATATGCAGGATTTCCCTAAAAAACAATGTGTAGACTCATACAAATGTAACCCCTCCCAATCATAACCTATGAATGGTAAATGGACTGCATTTATGTAGTGCTTTCCTAGTCTTAGCAACTACTCAAAGTGCTTTACAACACAAGCACCATTCACCCATTTATTCACACACACAGTCATACACTGGTGACTGATGCTACCATACAAGGTGCCACCTGGTCATTCACACACAATCACACATCAATGGTACAGCCATCAGGAGCAATTTTGGGTTCAGAATCAAGAACAAGGACACTTCAATCGAACCACCAACCATCTGACTGGTAGACGATCGATAATCGATCATCGGCTAGAAGGGTGTGGTGGTGTGAATATCTGCAGAGACCCTGCCCTCTGCCTGTCTTTTTATTTTGCTGTGTTCAGGACATTCCTGAGCACAGCGCACAGGTGAGGCTGAGACTTAATAAAAAGGTGGTGACCACTCCTTCAAAATAAATGGGAAACAGACTAGGATGAATCGGTTTCACAGAAAATAATCCAGAAAATCCTCTCCTCTGCAATATGTCTCAAACATGCTGTTGTACGCTGTCTGCATTGGACTTCAGTCAGACTTTCTAAGATTAAAGATGACATAGATCCCACATGTGATAGATACAGGCAGGCTCCACATGCTGAGGCACATGTTGTGGACATGTCCAAGGCTTTTCACAATTTGGCAAACCATCTTTGAGACCGTCATTAAAATATTTGGAAAAACATTTGAGCCGTCTCCATTCACTGCACTGTTTGATGTGGCTCCGGGAGACGCCCCTGTCAACAGTGAGGAAATCAGTGTGTTAGCCTCCTGCTCTCCTCTGGCCAGAGGACTGATACTGTTACAATGAAAAGAGCCTATTGCACTAACATTTAGTCACCGGATAAAGGAAGTCACGTACTATCTTAAACTTGAGATTAGACTCAGAGAGATAGTTTTTTTTTAAGCTGACAGCCTGTCAATGTAACCATTTTTTCTGATATTTCATGTATTTGTGTTCACTTTCCTTTTGTGTATATTTGGCTATGAATAAAGGATATATGTTTATATCTAGTATGGGAGGTGGTGGAGATATTTCTTTTTCTTTTTTTGCGGACATAGCGCTGATAAAAATGAAAATATAATGTCAGCAAGGCAAACACCAAGTGGACAAAACTCATTCCAAAACAAGAGTGAATCTGGGTAGACATTCACTTTTGCTGGTAAGACTGTTTACAAACATTCATTCATTCATTTTCCATAACCTCTTATCTAAATATTGCCAGAAGGCTGTAAGGAACTTAATTTCAAACATGATGTCACAATTCTGACATTCCAGATATGCTATTGTTTAGCGTCCATACTACCGGTGGAAAATCAATTTAAAAAAGTGCAAAACCCAGTGCAGATGATCCAACTGATGTGTGTTCTCTCCAACAGGTCTACATGTAACAGATTCGGCCTAATAAGACTGTGCAAGGTCAGCCTGATCCTTAAGTGAGTTAATTTATGAAGTGTGTTTAATGGCGCAAAACACTGTCGGTGTCCTGTAAACATCCTCGTGTACATGCGAGGGGGAGACAGAGGGAGTTGGACCAAAACCAGACCTGGCCTTGAGTGTCTGTGTGTCCTGGCAAGAGGGACAAATGATCCAACGGATTTTTATATGGAAAGAAAAAGAGGAAAGAGGAGTTCAGCAGGAAGTGAGGAGAGAAGGGGAGATGCGCACTAAAAATTAAACATCAATGCAGAAGAGTCAGGAGCTCTCATTCAGTGATGACTCCATATGTACTTTCACTAACTAAACTAGAAAAATAGTATTGAAATAGATGATTGTTAACACCCTTTGCAAATTATAAATTATGATTTTTAATGAAAAAAAAATCTTTTAATCTACACTAGAGGTGTGTTAAACAAAGGTGTGTGTATCTGTATCATTTATACAGTAGGGTTATGCACATTTACAGAGAAAATTTGGAAAAACTCCAACAAGCATATGTAAAAATTTATAAAATTTGATATTGGCTGCATTTGTAAAATGCACATGGGAAATAATATCAATTATTCAAAAAAATAATGCAGTAAAAATGTTAGAAACTTTTTTTTTGCAGTGTAGAGAGAATGGTAAAATGTGGGAGAAGGTGAGAAATGAAAGGAGCTGCGCGGGGGGTGATGCGGGAGTCTCTTCCTCCCCTCATGCTTCTTTGCTAGTTTACCATTTCAAATGAAAGCCAGCAGTAGGGGCTCTTTGAAGGACTGGGACTGGAGGATGTAAAGTGCCATCTTTGGGGGGTGTTTTATCATCTTACTGAATAAATGCACGCACACTCTTTCCCAAACAGAAAGTGCTTTCTGCAGTGAATATCAAATGACAGAGCAGAAGACGGCGTACAAGACAGAATAGGTTATGTTATCTCAGTCTTGATGGGAACATGGAGTACAAGTTGTTCAGGTGAAAGTAATCTACTTGATTGATGTACTGTGGGGTTTGAGGATGAGATACCTTCTACACTGGGGGGAGAAAACAGAGTTAGGCAGCGGAAGAAACAGAGACACAACATCTGAAAACGGGCCAGGGGACATGTCAGCTCACTGAATCCTAAGATATGGCTAAATCCCTGCATCTCCTATAAATATCTACCAAAATCGACAGATATGAACTCTGTTTATCTCTGTTTGAGTTATCATTGACCTTTAGGGTAGTCTTGATAAAATCAGTGTGATAAATTATTAGATGAAAGCAACTGAACTCTGTTGCTCTCACACAGACACATTTGGCTCAGAGGGAGAGCTGGTTCTCTTCTTTGAAACTGTGATTATTTTAGTCACAAATTGGGTCTCACTTCAAGTTGTAGTTAACTTTTTAAAACTGTAACTTTTTGCTTTATTTTTGTCATACGAAACAGATAATCTGTGAAAAAAAATTCTATTCCTCTGCCTGCTCTGATGCCTTGTTGCACTTCTAATGGCATTACTGCATATTAATGAAAACAACCAATCAGTCGAGGAGTCTCTGATGCAGCTGTCAATCATGGCTCGTGAACTGCGGTAAAACTGCCAAACTAGGCAGCGCTGATCAAATTTGATAAAAGATTCTGTTACTGCATTGTCTATGTATCACTGCATATGTTTTAGAAACACATTTTAGTGAACTGTTAAGCTGTGATATCCTCCTGAGACCAGAACTTTTGATTGGTATGCCTTTTTAATTTCTCCTAGCTATTTGGGATCAGTAGGACCTAATGAGTTTAAACTCTACACATTGTCAACGATAATTAAGTCCCAATGTCCTCAAACAAAACAACAGTGAAGTCTCTATGTCCTCAAATGAGACAACAATGAAGTCCCAATGTCCTTCAATGAGCTGATGATAAATTCCCAAAGTCTTCAAAGGAGTTCTTTCTAATAAATAGTGTCTTAGCTTGTTACTGTTGCTAAAATTGCTAAAAAAAAAAAAAGAAAAAAAAAGTGGCATATCAAACTAGAACTGTTGGCAATCTTAAAAAAATAAGTTTCACCCATTAAATTTGATCAGGTTTGGTACCTTGTCCACTTTTGTGTCAAGGTGAGCTGCAGACTGACTTGGCAGAGATGGCTGCCATCTCCTTTATACCTAGATAAGTATATTTTGGTCTTATTACCACTAGATGACACAAAAGAGTGTCCAAGAACAAGGACAACAGATCTGAGTTAAGCAGAAGTACAAGATCCAGTAAACCAAAAATGTAATGTCCTCATATGAGGTCACAGGGTCTCAGGAGGATATGACAAAGTTTGTATTTAACAGCTGCCAGGTTGGAAACAGTTGAGCCAAAACACCGCCCACAAACGTTCTCATTTTACAGCTAAACAGTACACTAAAATATGTTTCTGGAACACAGTAACAGAATCTTGATTTCACGTTTGATCAGCGCTGCCTAGTTTGACAGTTTGACCACAGTTCATGAACAGTGACTGACATGATTGACAGCTGCGTTAGAGACTCCTCCGCTCTGGTTCGTTGTTTTCCGAGGACCATGGTGGATTTTATCAAATGTCATTTGAGGCAGTAGGAGGCGGAGGAGGGAATGTTTTTTCCCCACAGATTATACATCAAATGAGCTTCTTTCAGAACATAGTGAATTTCAGGAAATGACAGAAAGTCATTTTTACAAGTTAACAACTGTGGCTTGAAGTATGGCACAGCTGCAATTTCCATCATGTGAAAAGTTTTATTCTCGAGAAGATAAAGCACTTTTCTGAGGGCCTGACTACCTGCGCTTCCTGTGTGGTATAACACAGTAGTATAAGCACTGCATTTCATTTCCCACAGACTAACATTTATCATCAACTGCAACTTCATCTATGGTGAGAGTGGAAAGCAGTTTCTCTAAGAGTTAATCTTGTAACAAGATACAATGTAAGGATCCCAGTGTTTGGCCAGAATCAATATCCTGTGTATGGCTGTTCAGCAGTGCTTGTGTTCCTGTTCAAACAAACCTTGTAATCCTGAAAACATACTCAACAGGCAGGACTGTACTGGACTCATACTATACTGTAATGATGGAGCAGAGTTGTTGTTCAGCCTGTAAATCACTGGAAAGACTTCAACTGTAAGTAAGTTTAATACAGCAAAACAATCTCTGCCCAAGAAGGAGCCAGCACAGAATGAATATGGGCAGTTATTTATTCTTGGTGGAGTAAAAACAGGGTTAGGCGTCCTCAGCTGTCTGTCATTTGCTCTCTCCTCTCCACACTCTACTATCTCTGCTGTTTTTGTTACTTTTCCCATACAGCCTGAACTCAAAGAAGCATGCATGGCTTTTTATTCATGCTCATATTTCCCAGCTAGGACAAAAATAGGTGTTTTCCCTCCTTCCTGGTGGTACACATGGAAGAGAGCTGGGCAGATTTGAGGAGATGGCAGCCTCGCTGTGTTTTCTCATGGCAGGGTGCGGTCGGTTACTCTGCCTGGCTCGAGCTCAGCAGCTCCTGAGGCAGACCCAGAGCACCTTGGCCACCCGTACTCGGTGCTGCCCGCAGGCACACACTCCCACCACAGGATCAAGGTCGAAGGCGGCCAGATGACGGGGGTGCAGGGTTCAGTCTGAGACTGAGGAAAACTTGGTGCCCTCTGCCAGTGGGGTTCATATGTCCTCCTCAGGATCACAAGGGCCGTGCAGCCAAGCACAGCAAATTACACAGACTGGGCTGGAAGGTACCTGACCACAAACACATACACGGACACACAAAACAACCCTCCCCCTGCCACTTTCACTCCTTCTATATACAGAAATCTGTGCATCCTGGCACTATTTAATGGCACCAAAAGAATGCAACAGTGCAGGAGTGGAGAAACAAAAAACCAGCCCTGGCAAATGGTCTAAGTGTGTGTGTATACACCCACACAAAGTATACTTTCTCTCTGCCACGATCACTAAAACCACAAAGTGAAAGTCAGGTTGTAGGATAAGGAAAATTCACACCAGGTTATGAAAGACAATACGACAGTAATTGCAAAGTAAGTGTGGGGTCTTGACAGGAGAGCTAGAATCAACAACCACCCACAGAATGTTTAAGACACAGTAATCTATAAAAATATCCTGGAATTACTGAGGGAAATATCACACAAAAGGTCCAAATCAGGTCCGCACCTAATATTTAAAGGCTTGAGCTGGTCTGCACAACAAAACCAATCAAAACACACTGTGGGCTGAGCTAAAAATAGCTCAGCAAACCATAGGTGTATAAACATCCAGTGGGAGGGAACTTATTATATAGACAATGAAACCACACAGAGCCAGAAGGGTCTAGTGCTTTGCACAGTTCACATCATGCAAAGAAAACAATCCCTTGTGTGCTTTTGTATCTTGTGTAGAATTAGGAGAGATTAATGCTTAAGTGCAGTACACTTCTAAAAACATGCATTTGCAGAGCCTTGTCTTGCGCACATTAGAGTGATTGACACAAACTCAGCCTGTGGTGGGCTGCGCACTTAAGGGCAGTTACATAAAGTGGGAACTCTAGGCGTCTTTCTTGCAGTGTCTCGGCAGCTCTTCAATCTCCTAAACATCTGCGATAAGGCTCAACTGGGCCATCTGCTCAGAGATAGCGCAGGCAATAACAGTCCTGCTGATCCGGCTGGCTGTGATCAGACATGTACTTCACACAAACAAAGACCCAGTTGCATTACTCATTACTTCCAGCTACACTTCTTTGTCTTGTCCGTTTGTGTCCTAGCACCTGCTAGAAGGTGTGTACGATATCTGAGTTGATCATTGAGACGTTGTGAGATAAAGTGTTTGGCTGAGACTCATTTTTTCGGGGAAAGATCTGGAACAATGATTGCAAACATTGCTGTCGGGACCTCAACCTCCGCACAGCCAACAGGTCCAACCTTTAATCCATGATCATACACTTAACCCTTTCTTATAGACACACAATGCAAGAGGGTAAGCTTGTTGCTTCAGCATTGACAGAGACTACTCAGGTATATTTCTGCAACTGAGACATTCAGAGCAACTACAATGACTTGAGACATGCATTTGTGGGTGAACTGTAGGTATCTGGTTGATGTGCCCCAGACTTCAGCCCTACATCCAGGGGTCGGTGCAACCTGCTGTGCTCACATTATTTGCTACAGTACACACTGTCTAAACAGCATTGACTAGAAAGATCTAAGACTGATTCCATTACAGCAGAACCTCCCACCTAGCTCCTAACGGTCCCTGCTACAGTCACTGTATGTGTAAGCCTCTTCATGAACTCAACGCGACCAGACGCACTGCATGACAGCTCCGGCCACAAAACTCTTCTTCTAAGTCAAAGTCTTTTCCTCCTGAAACCACATGAAGGGGCAAAGCAGGAGTGGAACACATGATGTAGGACTAATCCCTGCCATGTACAACAGCCCCACCGCAGGCGCCGAACACGTGCATCTGCACAGCCAAGACTAGATGCAAGCTTCACTGAACCACTGGCACCTACTGCTGGTCATGTGCCACTCAACTCACTCAGCGGGGGGTGGCTCTGTCTGGTGAGTGTGTTTGCGCAGATGTGGGTTTGGCAAGGTGGGAAAAGTATGAAGAAATGTATATTGTGGTTGTGTCAGCAGTAGGCATGGCTCCCAATGGCCAGTTCCATTTTGGATCCAGTTCCAAGTTGGTAAAGTACTTGTATATGTCTTCCTTTTCCATCACACAAACTACCTAAAAAGATCGGATGAGGAATTCGGAACTGGAATCAGACTTGATAATCGAACCCCATCGCTTGTCAGTGGACAAAAATTAATCCTATTTGGGACAGGATGAATATTCCATGGGGAGGTGGGTATAAAAATATCTGCCATGCTCCTCAGTAACTAAACTCATAATTCTGGATGGCATTTAAACCATAACACATATAGACAGCCAATTATTCCCACTCACATTCACACCATGAAGTAATTTAGAGTCTCCAATTAACCTAACCTGCATGTCTTGAGAATTTGGGGTGAAACTGGAGCATCCAGAATGCTAACTCCACAAAGAAAGGGTGCATCAGGCAAAAGAATCAGATTCAGCCATGGCCGGTCAGAGTGCCTGCTTGTAATTAACACTACAACACATGTGATAAGCTTGTGGGGTCTTTTGTGCCTGCCTAAAGGGAAATGCAGTATTGTTTGAGTTGCTACAACATACACTTTTACTAGCTCCGGGGGAAACTATGGAGGGATTAATGAATGTACTGAACAGTGTGTAATTGTGACTGTAATAAGCACTGGGGTGGAGCATTGGGCTACAACTTACATTTTTTTTCATTACCTATCAACCTGCCAATGATTTTCTCGATTCCTTGAATAAAAAGCATCAAAATGTAGTGAAGAATGTTCATCACAATTCCAAGGTGAAGTATTCAAATACCTGATTTTGTGTAAAAGAGTCAAAAACATCAACAAATTAAATCAACTACAATGGTCAGCTGCAAATTCTCACATTTTAGTAGTTATTGAACCCATAAAATGTTTGGGATTTTTGATTAAAAATAAACTTAAACAATTAATTAACTAACAAATTATCAATCATCTAATTGTTGCAGTCTATTACAGGCATAAAGCCACACATTTTATATGTTCCAGGTGGGAGTTAAATCACTGATTAGTGCATGCAGTGCTAAAATCATTATATCACTTGTTGAAAAAAATATATATACATAGTGAAAAATGGGGACCACTATGCAAAACACAAGGCTGCAAAAGAGAATATCTTCAGTTTTGCCTTTTGAACATGCCACATTGGGACTTTGAAAAACATGACCAGAACAACCAGAGCTCTGTAAAAACAAATGCTACATGTACAGAGCCAAAAAATCTGGAATGTAAGCATTTCAGTTGAGAAGTGTAGTATATATACAACATGTATAGGTGTAGAGCAAACCGCAAACATCTCTGTCCAGCAAAACCCTTGACATTTGTTTTAAACCCAGTGCCTTTAAATTGGTACCTACTTACTTACTTTCTTCTCTTGTCTAATGTTTTCCTTCAGTGATGATGTATATTGATATTTTCTTGATGGTCACTTGTCTTCTCTTTGTAATGGGTCGCGTTTAGAATAAAATACAATTAACATTATTTCAAATCATGGCTGAAAAGAGACGCGATGAATGATCACTACTTATAAAAGTAATTTCAATCTAATTCTTTTAAGCAGGTGATTACAACAGGTGTGTGTCCGTGTATAAACACCAGTTAACCAAAAAAGGCTGCTGCTACAGATGAACTTTGGTAAAAAGAGATGCACTCACTGGGTCTGTGCGAGACAGCCAGGGGCCAGAGTGGTCTGTGAGTGAGGGGTCCGCTGCAGACTTGTGAGCTCCAGCATGTCCACCTGTACGTCTGTCACATGACCAGGTAAAGGTTTGAGCACAGTCAGGATCTTCTCTACAAGGTTGTCGCCATGGTGACCAACAGCTCCTGAAAACCAGAAATGACCAGTTGTCAGTGACATGTCATCAGTACTTTTATACTTGATACTGGTAAAGTTTATTGCAATTATAGAAAGGAATACTAAGAAGGACAGCAGACTGGGTCATGACTGTGATGTCATTAGAGTTCTGCACTATGCAGAGTGATCTGATGCAATATGGTCACCTGTAAGATCCATGGTCCGGTCCACAAAAATGATGGATGCTTTATTTGGGGCTGTCTTCCTTCGGTTTTTTGCTTGAGGGTGATTGGCCAGTTCTCCTGCTATGATGCGGCTCATGGGACCCACAGCAAAACTCTCCTCCCTGGTGCCTGTAGCTTCAAACACTGAATTTAACGCTGAAGCCAAAGATTTGATGTCAAACTGCAGCTCAGTGGGAAGAGAGTGCATGTCTATATCAGCCAGGCTCCCAAATCTCTTCTTCTCTGGTCGTTTAGCATTTATTGCCTCCAGATCAGGTGAGAGCAGTGGAAACAAGTGTGCAAACGTGGGTGTGAGGAGCAGCTGCTGTGACACAGGGGAGAGCACCACTGGGACGTGCATGACTTCAGCCGTGTAGTTCATGTTACCCATCCACTCGCACAGCTTCTCTTCAAACTGCTCAAACACAGGGTTCCCCTCCATTTCTGTGGTGACATTGTTGGCGAGCAGGTGCACGGAGTGAGCAACGGTGGTGAAGACAACACAGTACTGGAAGTGACTGAGAGATATGATGTCTTTAATGACGTCGACTGTTCTGCCCTTCAGCAAGGTGCTCACCACGAACACGGCTTTCGGTTCATTCACACCGCAGGCTTCAAAGCTCGAAAACTCCTTCAAATTTCGGGCTCCAGCCTCCAGTAAGAGAGCAGCACCTCCGCACCAGTGGAGAGACTCTGCACACTTGTCATCCATAAAAACAACAGCTTTCTTTACCTTCGACAGCACTTTCTCCCACATCTGGACCGGGAAGTGCGTAAAGTCCTCTGTCGTCAACATTTTGCTAATTATCAGTGTTAGCTAAATGTAACGATATCAAAGAGGCATCAGAAATGACAGCTCAAGTAGCTCCAGCAAAACAAACACACGAGTCTCTTGAAGGTGACGTGGCAATCGCGCGGCGCAGCATTAAGACGTCACCGAAGCGTTGACTCGTTGCTATGGCAATAAGCAGCATCCAGAGAAGGACCAGCAGGAAGTACTGGTGAAGTGTTATATTTACTGTTAAAATGATTATCGTCAGTGTTAGCAAATAAAATGTTTATCAGTCTGCACAATTTACTGTTATATTTGAAATAATAAACATAAAGAAAAGAAAGAAAAAAAAGAAGTGTGAATGATTCAGTTATCGATTATTTCAATATTATTGCAGCTCTACATATCACAGCAAATACTAACGACGCCATTTTAATAATAAAAATAAAATAAAAGGAAAAATAAAGAAAGAAAGAAAAGGAGAAAGAAAGACAGAAAGAAACAAAATTGACTTAAAGAGTAGACTTAATTCTTAATTTTTTTTAAAGAATATCAACCTCGTTTTTAATATCAACGGTTAATCTAGCTAATTGCAGTTGGTCCACCCAGCGCGAGACATTTTCTGACCAATGACAAGACTGGGTTCATGAGACACGAGCTGTCACGTCCCTTAATTGCCTCCATGGAAACGCACTGTCAATTATACAGACACGGCCAGCAGGGCCACACGGGACCCCGTTTTCCACGATGTTTATAACTAACAATACCTACATTTTTTAATTCTGGTGTATATTTATCTAATACTACGTTTTCTAGGCTGCATTAAAATGTATTCATCGGACTCGGACTCCTCGGTTGTCTCCAGTGAGGACGAAGAGGGAAAACTATATCAATGTAAGTCTAAACAGGCCAACCGTTACTGCACGTTAATGTACTGTTCTCTTAATTTACTTAAGTACTGTAGGCCCACCTAGCTCAAGTAAATGTTTGAGGTACCTGTAACCTACTTTACTTATGCATTCCTCTTTTTTGCTACTTTATAATCAGTGTTGGAGAGTAACTAGATACATGTAATTACAATATGAATGTAATTGTAATCAGTTACACGTACTGAGAGTGAGATATAATGAAATTACAGTTACTAATTAAAATGTTGGTAATAACAAAAGAGGAGATTTATTCTTTTCAGTAAAAAGTGTAGTGTGTAATGTTCTTGCATCTTCTTGCTGTGCAGTAACTGGTTATCTGTGATGAATTACATTTAAAAAGTAACCTTCCCAACACTGTTTACACTTATTAACTGCTTCATTGCTATTCTGTTTGTAAGGCAACAGCTTTGGTCCTTGTTTGTTTCCTGTCATCTACCCAATATAATACATAATATAATACATATACTTTATAGTTTGTCATCTACTACATTTAAAAACATCCCACGGGAAATACACTTGGACCCATTTTGAATGTTACGTTGTGTTTTCTTGTTACTCCACTATGTTTACTTGACAACATTAGGTATTAGTTACTTTGCAGATTCAGATTATTAAAACAAGATATTGATAAAGTAATAATATTATTATGGATTAAGCTACCCACCAGTATATAGGCTAACAATGTTAGTTACCTTTACCACCTGCACCACCTGTGATATAGCACATTTCTGAAATGAGACATTCTGCAAAATGATTACTTCCAGTTTTTGTACTTTAAGTATATGTTGATGCTATTTAAGTGAGATTTTAAACGCACACTAACTTGCACCGGAGTACTTTTACACTGCAGTATTGCTACTTTTATAATCTGAAAACCTCCACAGCTGTGTAAAGAGATCATAGTTGATGGCCGCTATTCTTGCCACAGGTGGCCTGGAGAATGTAGCACACCATAGTTAAAGTGTCAACTCAGGCCACAGACATTGTCTTAAGTTTGCCGTGTGTGTGTGTGTGTGTGTGTGTGTGTGTGTGTGTGTGTGTGTGTGTGTGTGTTTCAGTGGTTTTTGAAATGGGCACCAGTAATAACAAGGAGGAGGAAAAGGAGGAGGTTCAAACCCCATCCAGGTGTGTATTGTCTATGTCATATTTAAGCATATGGTCTTGCTGTATTTATTACCATGCTAGTGACCCTTTCAATTTCAATCTGAGTGCCATTCAAAAGCAACATTATAGGCATAAGGCTACATTTGAATACAGCCCCTATTTTGCTTCCCATAACATGAGAAAATGATGATTTAACACAGTCAGCTATATGAGGCTGTCATTACAGGTATTTTACCTTCCTCACTTAATTTTCCAGCACCTCTCTGAACCTGAACTGTGCTGCTCATTTCCAATTAGAGCCGATTGTGTTACAGTAATGAAGCATTCAGATATAAAACACTTTTCACAGTGCAGTAATGACAGTGATCATCACAGTTGCACAATAGGTGTGTGACGGCACTGTGTATGCTGCCTGAAATGTGCAGCCAGTCATGTGCAACATTAAGGAGTATTTTGATGCTCATTAAAATTTGCTGCCAGGCAAGCAGTGTTTATTTGTGAGCTGGGAAATGTGGATGTAAGCAATCACACAACTGGAGCACTGACGATATCTGTGGTCTGCATTCTCCAGCCTCTTTACCTCTGAGTACATTTAACATAACCTGGCGATTACAGTACATTACTGTAACAAACAAAGCTTCAACAATAGTATTGTTTTTTTGTGTGTGAGTTCAGTCTTTTTTTTTTCATTTGTCACCTAAATATTAAAAAGATAACAGTCATTTGTCTCCGTTTTTGGTTCATTTAAATCCCGGATGCCTGATGGTTAGAATAACCGCCCCCCAGACTCCCAACAAAACTTGAACAGTTGTTGATAATTGTATTTGAAAAGCTTAAATTTAGTCATGACTGTCCTTTTTTCAACAGAACGTAAGGCATCTCTCTATATTAAAAGAAGGTGTTTTAAAGGTGTGCCTCTTTTCAGATGGTTTTATCCTGTTTACTTTTGTGCCATTGGATACTGGCTTTGGAAGTGGTAGGTTTTTTTTTTATAATAATAATATCATTCTCTAAAGAATCTGTGAAAGTGGGCACTTAGCCTGTAACTGGTCTTGACAAGAGCAGTCTGAGTGAAGCACTCAGCTAAAAATAGCAGCACTCACTGTTGAATTTTATCCCCAGCTCTTATTATTTTCTACTGTGCACAGTATTTTGTATTTTTGTCACAGCACCTGCCAAATAATCTGTTTTATGATATGAAAGTTGATATTATTATGATTATTTTCATGTGTTTCTTTTATGAGGTCATTTTAAAGCTGCCTGAGATGATGAAGAAAGAGACAATGACTGTGTTGATGAATGCAGTGATTTTTGTGTAACCATGCAGCCGTGCATATGAGAACTGCTTACTTTCCATCTTCTGACAAAATAATGTTACATTTTTCAGCCTTTTATTGTGTTTGTTTGCCTGTTGGGCATAATATGAATGTGCATCATTTGTCAGGAACCCACTTCTGTCAGAATGTAGCTTTGAGATATTTTCATTGTTATTTTTTTGTGATATATTAGTCTTGTATGCAGAGGTGCCATTTGAAATTAGGTTATCAGCGCTCCACCCAGACAATAGTGTTTCTCAGTGTTCACGTTAATGTCATGATGATGGAGATAACTGTGCTGATAATGTGCGTTCCCCTTGTTTTCTTGCAGCTCTGAGAACTCACCTGAGTATCAGGAAGCTGGTGATGAAAGGATGTATGCAGATGGTAAGTAAGGTAGAACCTTTTAGGGAAGGCTCAGAGAACAAGATGACACAACACAGCACAAGCACAGACACAAAAAAGACAGAAAGACTTAGAAGGTGCGCATAATTATTTCATTCATTTAACATAAAACTTTTAAGCATTCAGCCTGTAAAAATTCACAGTTCAGCTTTTTCCTATTGTTAAAAAACACAGGAAACATAAGCCGTGTTTCCACCAAGCAGGACGATACGGTTTGGTTCAGTTCAGTTCGGTATGCTTTTTTTCCTTTTCCATGTCATTGCAGTGTAACCACTCAGGGCATTTGTGCACCCTCAGTTTACTCCCTCTCAAGGTGTTTGTTTTTGCCAGTAACAGGCTCAAATTAATATTCTAAGTGTCTGACAACATTATGGAAATCCCTACAGAGACAGACCTTTTGTTAAAAGGAAATTCATTTTATTTTAACCAGAAACAGCTCTAAAATTAAATAACAATTAAATAAACACAGTTTTAAGCATGTATAAAGCCAGCATATTCTCACATCTAACAAGGCCAATTAAGGGTTTATTTCAACCAAACTAGAGCTGATGATTGTTGGAACAGTGGAAAGATGAACCAGGACTGATTTTGTGAGTTTTATTTGGTTTCTGTTGAATTTGAATGTGTTTTATAATTAAAAAAATACTTTTTATTTAAATGGAGTCTGGTGGGTTTGGTGATAGCAAATTGTGGCTGTTCCTGGTTAAAGAAAATCTTACCCTTTAACAAAATGGTCTGTCTCATGCTGTCAAAGACATATTACAACAAATGGAGCCTGTCAGTGGCAAAAACAACAACAGCGCTCTTACTCAGTACTGGACCAGTTTTTAAAAAATTGGTGTTCCCATTAGTTGCTTGGACACAAAACATTGGTAAATAGGGTCCAGGTCGAAAAATACCAAGGATATTCTTTAAAGTTCTTGGCAGTTACGCTTGTCTCAATTGTGAGTTGTTTGTTTCAGGCAGATCTAATCCTGTCGAATGTTTTACGGTCGATGATACAAATGGACCAGACATTGATGCACTGGACAATAACCAAGGCATCCCAGTACTGAAGGAAAAGCCATGGAGGAAACCTGGTAAGCAGTGGATTTACAGCCAGTAGGTGTTGGTGATTCATTCCATTGTGCTCTCTCTAAGTAAACTTACTCACTATGAATCAGTAATTATATGCAGACTTGTTTGTGACTATTTTGTGTTTTGCTTTTAGGTGCTGACATCACACATTACTTTAATTATGGTTTTGATGAACAAAGCTGGAACGCCTACTGCAAGAAACACGCCAAACTCCGTGCAGCTAAGAGGAAAATGTACACTAAAATCAAGGTAAGACAAGATGTTACTGATGTGACTCAGTCAACAGGCTTCTTTTTTTGAAGAGGCCATTAAATCAAGAGGGAGAACAAAATCTGAAAACAAGAATCATAACAGATACTATTGCTCTTATGAGTAGATAAGAGAGCAGAGGAGTGTGAAATTGTTGTCATTCCACTTTGGTCCAGGAGAGGCAGACCAGATATGAAGAAGGAGAGTCCTGTCCTTATTCTTCCTCAGGCAGCTTATCTAGACTATCCTCCAGGTTAGTAACATGTCTTCTACCTACTGTCAGTGTTGGTGTCCTCAGTGCCTCACCTCATATCCTCCTCTATAACCCTGAGCTCAGAGCCTGGAGAGGCTGGCAGCTGGTTGTTTCTGTTTGTGACACAACAACTATCAGCCTGGTGCCATCTGTTTCCTCTGATCCTAAGATGGGCTCAGCATATTAGGGTTGTATTGGCAAGGGATCCCAAAGTGTTGAGGTAAACAGAGACTAATGTTCATCTGTTTAAGCCTGAAGTGAAATTTCGTAGAGGGTATGTGGACGCACAGAATTCTAATAAGGGATTTGTCCAAATAGTTGATTTAGAGCTTCATTATGAACAATATTTGACGAGTTTTTTAGTCTTTGAGACCTTCTTTTGCCTTTATTTTACTTGTTTTATTTTATTTTATATATTTATTCAACATGTATTCATGTAGTTTGTTTTCTGATAACAATAGCTTGCCACCCCTTTGCACTCACAATGGTGGACAGTAAATAAGTACACCCACTCAAGTACTTAAGTACAGTTTTGACATACTTGTGGCTACTTTACTTGAGTATTTTCATTTAATGCAACTTTATACTTCTACTTCACTACATTACAGAGAAAAATATTGTAATTTTTGCTCCACTGCAATTATCTAACGGCTGTATTTACTTGTTAAAATTAACTAATTAAGTACTATGTGTTGTCATTATAGATTAAAAAATAAATTCAAATTAGTATCACTCAGACCAGCTGCAACATGAAAATACTGCTCACATGTTGATGCATCAGTAATACTGTTCCACACAATGAGCTTGTACAAGATGAGCCAAGCCTGCACAGATTCAATCAACGCTGATTGCCTTTCAATGCATGACGGTTAGATTTGTGCAGCTTGAACTCATCTTACTCTGACGTCATGCACAAATGGACAAAAATAACCTCACAAGATCGAGGTGGTCACGGTTTTTAGAGTGAGGTGTGGCAATAGCTCTCTACCAACTGCAAGATCCAGGGCTCAATGGGAAACACTTGTCTTGTACCTGATCTGACAGCTGATTGGTTTAGATGTTGATTCAATAATAAGATGTTTTCTAAAAACTTTTTTTTTTTCTCATCTGGAGAGATTTTTTTTGTCTGATTTTAAGAATTCTGTCAACAGAAAATGTGATGTTGATGGTGACTTTTAGTGGTCAGAGAGACTACAGATCATAAACTATACATTATCTATTGTATAATAACTTTGGACTGTTTTAATTACTGAAGTGTTTCTGATAAGTGGAATTTGAGGATTTTTAAAATAACATTTGTACAGATGTAAAGCCCTGACCATATCTGACTGATCTTTAATGAAAGCTATTGCCTTGTATTTCTTTCTTCTGTATTTGACTATTCATTTATTTATGTCCTTTGAGGGGGAAAGGTCTGCTCAGCTGAGTTTTATACAGTAGCAAACTGATATAATACTGATTTACATGAGAATTAATGTAAAATGGAGGCTGAACCATGAACAGAAATTACAGATCGCCTGTATAGCGTTTTAATAAGCTTTTCTGTCATAATTTTAAAAAACTGGAGACGGCGAACAAACTGATGTATGGGCTATATAACATTTTAATGAATCAAAATCAGATCTAACATGTTATGACTGTTTCCCTGACTTCCTGTACAGACTGAAGGCTGCTGGAAACTGTCTGACTTAACCGCGGCTATTTGTCATGCCCCCTGCTGCTGCAGACTGATCTCAACCACTTTCCAGGCCAGGCGCAGTTCATCTTAAACAAGCCTATTATAACATTCTGACAGGGGCTATTCTTCTGTCTAATGAGCGCTCTTACTTTTATACCATTTTACTCGTAATCTAATACTTCAGTACTTAGTGTGTTTGTTGTATTTCTACTTTTACTTGAGTTAAACAGCTTAAAACTTAATGAATAATACTTAATGAACATATTGAATTCATTTACATACATTGGAATAATTACACATTTTTAATGTGAGAGGAAATAAAAGTAATATAGTAACAGAAAAACTACCCCATCTACATTAAATGGGTCAGCTTGTGTAATTGCTCTGTTCCTTGGTGCTGTGCATGCAGTCCTCTTCACATTAATGTGGAGCTTTTAAGGGGAAGGTTTGAGCACCAGAGCTGGCTGAAGCCTGTGGGAGACAGGATCGTTAGACTGGGCCCATGGTGCTTTACAGCCCAGTTACAGCCTCCCATCTTTTATGTATACACTCATGAGCAGCAGATACTTGTCATGTTAGTAAACAGCATCCAGTCCCAGTACACATTCTGCGTTTATTTATGGACCAGGTGCTGCATGCCTTTTGCTCATACACAACAGCATCTTGTCCCTAACTCCCTCCAATTTAGTTGAATGGCTGTCAAGGATGCTTGCTGGCAGGACTGGCCACTTAATTAAAGATTTGTCCCTGCCTTGATGATGTTCTCCTCTATTGGCAAGGTTGCCCCTCAGGGGAGGTCATGTGGATCTGAGTGCAGTGTGGCGTCATGTCATTTCCCTGTGTCTGAGTGACAGAGCTGGACCGGAGGGGGAACCAGGAAGTCATAATGTAGCATGCCAGAGACAAATACACACACTCTATTATGTAGTGGGTGATGTGTTCAATGAGGCTTTGATACAGTAGATGTCTCATTCTCTCAGAGTCTCAAAATGTGATGCTTGCTTATGGAAACTCTTGTATTTGTTGATCTGTATGTGATGTTCTCCACTGATACGGCCTACCTTGCCATATAGCTTTTCTTTGAGATGTGAGTGGGATTCAGTCACAGTTTTTCCCCTATTTTGAATTCATGTTGTATCAGAATGGGAAAAAAAAGTGTGTGTTCTCTCTCTCCCTACAAAGCTATGTGTTGAAATTTTTATTTGGTGCATATTTCAAAGCTGAAGCGAGTAGAAGAGACATTAAGGAGCTCCAAGCACTTCCCTATTGAGCTGCCATTAGATGTAGTTGTTATTCCTTCTTTCTGTATGTTTTTCCCTGCTCTTGATTAAGTCCTAGTGACAGAAAGGGGTTAGTGTCCCATCTGTGTGTGTGCGTGTGTGTCTGCCCTTGTGTGTGTGTGTTCGATGGGGGTGGGGTTGGGGTTTAGGACTGTAAAGGTCTGTTTTGTGAAGAAGGCGAGATGACCCAGATAAGGAGGTTTAATGCGTTAATGGACCTGCAGTGAGTTGTAGTAGGGACATGGAGAGTGAGATTACATTGATGTCCTGTTTTTAAAATGTTATGTAAGTGTGCGTCAAAAGGTGAATATGAAAGAGGACTTATCTTAAGAAAGGCTCACCTGCTATTTTTAGCACAGCATCAAAATGTTGCGTGAATGTGATGCAGAGTGTTTATCATGCGACCTGATCAGCAGAGAGTCAAGTGCCACCCTCGGTGTGATTGGAGGAAGACCTGGATGCAGAGGCAGTGTGGAAGGGCGCAGATATCTCAGTGATGAAGAAAACATTTCTCAGGTAGTGTATGTGAGATTGAGTATCAAAGACAAAGCCGCTGAAGCTATATCAGAGTTTAAGTCGTAGGGGTCCACATTTTACAACAGAAAATCTGTATTAAAACATCTGTTTACAACTCTCACACGACTTGTGCAATGTATTCCAAGCATCTCATTTATCCGGTCATATCCTCAGGTCTTCACCTTTTCCGACAGGGGACTGAAAGAAAAGTGAAAATCAAACCATGTTCTCTTGAAAGCCAGACTCCACTGACAAAAACAGTAATTTTACCTCACTGAACACGGGAGCTGCTGGGCCGTCGCTGCCATGATCAGTTAGTTAGTTTGTGTTATTGTGTGACTTTGGTGTTTTAAAGTGTTGGTTCAGGTCACCAAGATCACACAATAACACAAACAAACTAACTGATTGAGGCAGTGGTAGACCAGCGGCCCCAGTGTTTAGTGAGATAAAATTATTATTATTATTGCTGATGGGGTCTGGCTTTGAAGCGCATGTATAAGTTTTACTTTCTGTTTAGCTCCCTGTTGGAACGGGCTGTCTGTTTGGGAAGTAAGAGTTACAAACAGATGTTTTGATTTAGTTTTGCTGTTGTTAAACATAGACTCCAATGTCCTCAATTCATAAAGAATTTTCTCCATTTTTGGATGCTTCTTTCACCTGAAGCATGCCACAAAAACAAAGTTGTCTTTACAAATTTAGAGTAACACAGCGTGATTGACTGATACACAAATGGCCATTTGGAGGGAGAAGTATTCTTTTAATATCTATGTTAACATTGCAGGTGTTTACTGAGATGTCCTCCAAGGAAGATATATTTACTTCTCGTCATCTACCCTCTCCATCCTACATCAGTTCTCTCTTTACATATATCCCTCCACCACGTAAGTTACCCCATCACTGGGAAAAAAGAAACACACTAACTTATATACATCCACATAATCCCTCAATTTAACAGGCAAACATCCTTGCATATTGCCTTTTCACACTGATGCTGTGATAATGAACAGATGAGTTGTCTTTTAAGAAGCTGGAGGAGTACATTTAAGTGAAAGATGGAGATTTCAGGTGGAAAGGGCCCTGTTAGAACTCCCTGTGGGCTAAATCACGCATCATGCAGCTGCACAAATGACTAATGGCGATCTGACCATGTGTTTGTGAGGCTGCAGCACGTGTCATAATAAATAATCCTGTGGAGTTGAAGGACAGAGGTGAACAGTGAGTGCATGTGTGTGCGTGTATGCATTTGAAGGCATTGTATGGATGTATGTCTTCCTGCAGGCAGGTGTCCGTAGTGCCATCCAGGTGCTGTCAGTCTTTAGACTTCCTCTTGGACTTTGTAGTGAATCGCACTGAAATCCAGGAAGGCTCCCTGGCCTTAGCACACAGCTGAGCCATGCCATATCTCCATCTTCAAAGGTTCCAAAATAGATGTGCCGGTTTGGACCCCCTTCTTACCCCTCACACACCCTCTGTGAGCCCCATACTGCCTGGTGAACCCGTGCCAGAGCTGCTAACACAACCAAAATATCAAACATCCTGCCGACTGCAGCTTTAAACAGTCAACTCCGGCTTTGAAGTGTATTTGTGTAGCTTTTATCTAGGCCACTCCCCTTTCTTTAACTTATAGGCCCGGCCTGCTTTTGTGATGCAAATGTGTAACATGATAAAAATAGCCCTCCGGTAAGAAAAAAAAAAAAAGTGCTGGGCCAGCATATTGTGACAGGAGAAATGTGCTGAACAGACCGACCATAGGGAATAGGGCAGAGGGAAAGAAGGAGCTGGTTTTTCTTTTCTTTAATTTTTTGTTTGTCTTTTCATTCAGGTCACATTAGATGCCAAGTGTGTTTGATTGGTGCAGATTTTGGAGTGGAACTGTGTCATTGCAGGGTTGTTCTTGTGTCATCTATCAGTGCAGCACAGCGTACAGCCAAGGTGAGGCTGACTGCTGCTCTGCGCTGCAGCTAATGCTTTCTACAGCCGGTTAGTGGGTCACTACAGTCAGTGTAGCATAACAGCTTGTATGTGAGGGTCCTTCCATTTGGCACTGATACTTTGACTGAAGATCACTGCGGAGCAAATGCGTAGTTCTTTCTGAATTGACCATTCCATTACCAGATGCACTCAGATCATGGTTATTGATGAGAGCGACTGACCTCTATAGCCTTTACCATTTGAATCAAAATGAGGAATATTACCACTCACATAATACGTTAAAATACCAATAAGATTTAGGCTTTGTCATCATTTCCAAGAAAACAACTTCAATTGCATAAAAAGTTTGTATCCAATATTGATTTTAAGGTTTGCTTTTTTCTCTGGAAGCTTTCGACCAGCAGCTAATGGCTCTTCACAGGCAGCACAAAGGGCAAAGACAGGACACTGTCACTGCAAGAGGAATTGTGCACACATATGTCCATGCTTGCAGATCACTGCGTCTCAGAGTGCGGCAGACAGTAGCCTTTACCTAAGCAAAGAAAACTACAGACCTCTGCTGTGGTGCAGAACGACGGCATGTGGTTCGATGTGAAATATCAACTCCATCTAAAACCCTCCAGCCTGTAGCTCTGTGAAACATTAGCATGAGAGAGAAAGCCACGCAAGCACAATCGAGCGGCAATTAGCCCTCAGCCATTAGCTCTCTCATATGCTGCCAAGCGTGGAACTCCAGCCCTCATCAAACACTCACTTGAGAACACCACAGGTAGAAACAATTACTCACTCACGCTAGCATCGATAGCATGTGTGTGGACGTGCTGGTGTTTACTGTAAGTGCATGTGTGCGTATGCAGCACACACTGCACAGCACAGTTACTGTGGGAAGATGTCCCAGTTTTAAGCACGGTTAATACGTAGTTCTAGCATTTTCTCCAGTTATTGATTTCACAAACTCTTGGTGTTTTCTCATGCAGTGACTTTATTTGTTGTAAGGAATCCTTATCTCGGGTTTTTGTTTGCATGCAGTACACAGTATTGTCTTTTGCTTTGTTTTCTGAAAGATACTATGTGTAATTTTCAGAAAATCCTTGTCATCAGGAGGATTTAGGGGGATATATTGGCAGAAATGGAATGTAATATTATAAGTAGGCTTTCTTTGGTGTATAATGACCTGAAAATAAGAATCATTGTGTTTTTGTTACCTTAGAATGAGACGTTTTTATCTACATAGGTAGTAGGTCCCTGTCCACTCACATCTGCCATGCACTGTCATGTTTTTACAGTATCTCAGAATGGACAAACCAAACACCGGCTCTAGACAGGGCCATTTGTGTTATTGTGTCGGCCACTGTAGTGAGAGGCCCCTCTGTGACGAGTAGTGAAATGATTATGAAACTGCTTCATTCTATAATTTCTTTCTTAATTTTTTTACCTGTTTAAATCACGACATACGTGATTTGACTCATAATGTGGTGGCTGCAAGTGTAGGAACCAGATCTGCCAGACTGGCAGATCTGCTCGGGTTCTGCATTTACAGATGACATTAAACATTACGATTGGCTGTATAACAAAAAGTGAAATGATGCTCTGTGTTTACGGCAAAGACTACCTAATCATAAATCATATCAATACCAATCCGGGCCAAGTAGATCTCTTTGCGGACTCCATTTCTTAGCTAACATTAGCTAGTGTTGCCCACAGTTGCTGCTGTAGGGGGGGCTGAAGAGAGGCAAACCACTCTGGAGTGCGTAAAAACGTCACATGCTTTGGATTTTCCCGCAAAAAAATGTCTTGAGTACATAGAAATCAATCCACAGGCTGTTGAAGGCAACCAAGAATGTCACCTAGTGCATTACACAAAGTCATCCGGTTTTTGCCCTTATTTCAAAACAGACAATATTCCTACTAGGCTCATGAAAATAAATATTCCATTGATATTGTTTTTTAGATATAGCTGTGCATACTCATATTAATATGCCCAAAATGTTGTTTTTCACATCAAAATATGGAAAAGCTGGAGCCACTTCTCATTTTGCTGTGTTTTTTAAATGTTACATTACAGTCCGTTCAACGATTGGCAAAAAAAAGAGTGACTTATACATGTAAATTGTTACATGTACTACTTTTAAAAAGAATTGCCCCCAGCACTACACTCCAAGCCTTTCTCTCTCAGACTGATGGAAGTGCATGGGAGTGTGTCTTCCCTTGGGTGTCGAGGTGTGTGAAGTATCAAAGGCCTTGCTGGGTCAGTCTTCCATAGTGAGCAGTTCAGGTCCTCTCAACTCTGTGGGACTTGTATTTGAAAGGGAAGGAAGATGTTCTACATTTCACTTACAAAGCAGGGGAGCCCTGTGCTCCTTTTTCATATTCAAGCTTCAACTTCCAAGAGCTCTTATTATTCTTCCTCCTGTTTCAACCCTTTTTTTGTGTTCTGTATGTTGTTGAAAACTGCTCTGAGCCACTCTCACGTTAGGGGTCTTAATGGAAAAAAGAAGAGGATGGTATCCAGATGTGTGTGTGTGTGTGTTTTTTTGCCTTGGCTCTTCAAAGGAATCTCTATATGTGTGTGTACGCATTGTGAATGTGTACTCAGCCCAAGTGTGTGATTTAGATCTGCTTGTGTTGCTTGGTCACGTAAAATTCGAGCATTATTACAAGTGGGACCATTAACTGTGCACCCAAGCGTTTGACTCATTCTGTTTTATTGATGGAGGCAAAGGAAAGTAGGACTTGCCACATTTTGTTGCTCTGACATTTTGAGGCTGATCCAATTTCTCTACCTTAAAAGGAGTAGCACCATAAATTATTAGGTGATGTTGTTGGTAATGGGGAGTGTTTTTGAAATTGTGGCTTGTGTTCCTGTTATTTGTTCCATTTATTAATGCTGACACATTGATCTCCCCATACTTTTTGTGTCTTCCTAATATTTCCAAAGACACCCAACTGAGATTTTTGCTCAAACATTTCACAATGTTGCATGTAGGAAGACATAAAATTACAACTAGGCCAGGTTGATTCAGCAGTTTTGCATGGATTCTAATGCATAATCAAAATAAATGTTCCCATTTTTTCCTTATGGTTATACTCATCAGCCACATTAGCCACATGAAGGCAAATACCTCAGCATAACCACCTATTAAACCCTGTCTCTGTATTACAGTGTTTTTGCTCAAACTGTCTGCTGAATCTTTCCCTTAAATTGTGAAGCAAACTCATCTTAAACAAAGGCAGAAATCCAGTTAGCACTCTTGAAAAAGTAGTAAAGCCAAAGTGATGTTGAATGTTGTTAATGTCTACTCTCTCCAGTTGAGTTGACAGTGAAAATGATTGCATTGCTTTGGGATTTGACATTTCACATTGGGGAGAAAACCAGGACAGACAAAAGATCTTTTGCAAGAAAAAAACAACATTGCATACATTGCATTATTGTGTTTTTATTGTCACACAAGCACATGGTGCACTTAAAGGCAGAATAAGTTGGATTTTTCTAAAAAACCAAATGATGCATAGACTATAATCCCTCTTAATCATCACCGACTAAAAGAGTGTGGTGGTTTTCTTCCTTTCTTATGGTGCCATGTTTGGGAAGTTTCTGGGTGTCAACCTTTAGGCAGTGTTGTAAGGCCCCCAACAAATTACAGTGCAAAGAGTGTAAGGCCATGTTCACACTATGAGCGACACAGCAACAAGCCATTTTCAATGGAAGTCACTGACACAAAGCTACAAACTAACACCTGACACTTGTCGCTGCGGATGATGTGACTCACTACAAATTGAAGTTAAGATGGCCTCAACTTTTGTCAGCGCACCAATGATGCGTTGAACTGTCAACCAATCATATGTTTCTGTTTCTGTGCTGTGGTATTGTGTTAAGCTTAGTTAGCTGACACTATGCTAGCTGTCTGTGCATTACAGTGCACACAGGGATACAGTGGGGCAGCGAAATGTTATGTAAAAATGTTAGGTGTGGTCAAGTACATTACTTGAAATCCTAAAATAATTTCATATAAAGTCATACTTCAATTTTGTCACTGTAAGGCACATGACTCAATAGTCATGCCCCTGTCTTCTTCTTCTTCTGCATGCAGCTTTCCTGTACCAACCAGGGACCCCTGCTTCCTCCTCTTTTGCTTCTTCGAACAGGTGAGTCCATGAATTTGTCCTTTTTTTTTGCCCGGTACCACAGAAGCCCGTATGTAGTGGCTGCAGTATAGGAGCAGGAGAAACCGCAGGTGGGATGGAGATACTGTCAGGGAAACAGCACACTGATCTCTATTCAGGGAGGTTTGACTCAGGTGCAGGCACGGGTAAGAAACAAATTCAGCAAAAAATGTGGGAAGAAGAGGAAAACATTAGTCAGAGACTGGACTAGAGATCATTAATAAAAGGTGCATTAGTGCTGAAAATTTAAAACAGAATAATTGCTGTTGGAAGCAGTTTCCTAATTTCTGAGGCAGACCTAGTGGTTCTTATTTGACACCAAAGGACAACCTGTGTTTAGGTTTTTATGACATTACTGCTTTTCATTCTGAGCTGGATCAGTTTAACATGTACACTGTGCTGTGTTGCTGATCTTGCAGCTGGACCAATGTCCAAATAAGGTAGAAAGCAAGACAGCAACCTTGTTTGTGCCTGTTTATCAGTATCCAAGGCATCCCCCACTCCCCTCTTCCGATCCATGTCACAACCTGTCTGCAAACTCCCACATTTCAACTCTAATTTACAATACTTAGATCACAAGTGGGCCACGCTGTACCCCAGGCTCTCCTGCATTTTCTTACAAGGCCCTAAATGCAACGCCACTTCAGTCTTGTTTGCTGCTAAGCTTGTTTCTCTTGGATGTTGTCTTTAGCCAGCCTGTCTCATTCCATCTCTGGTTTGTCTGTCTCTCTAGCTTCCTGTCCCTTCATCTTTTTTCTCTCTTTTCTCAATCCTACTCTTTTTCTTTCTCCTAATTTGCTGCCCAAATTCACTCTGTGCTCCGTCCTAAAGGATGGTTTTTCTCACATCTCAGTCCATCTGCCAAATCCTCACATCCTTCAGGGACTTACTGTTCCTATGAACTCTGCCAGCCATCTCCCATACGCTTTATGAATCATTTCCTTTTTAACTTTTCACTAACACACGTGTAGTGTCTACACAGATAGTCCCTGCCTCACTTTTGCTGCTCAGCCTTCTCCCTCTGGGATATTAGGAACAGCAGGTATTCCTGGCACGGTTTGGGCCCTGGCTTCCTATGCTGTGTGCAGGGCCAAGGGCCCATAGGGCTCCCAACATCCATATTTAGTATTTGAAAAGGCGTTGTGCTAATTTCCCAATGATATGCCTTTATAGGGAGATTAGTGGTGTCATGCTGCTGCTGAACAGTCATGATTTTCAGTCTTTCACATTCTCCTATTCAGTCTAAATCTAAGTTTTTGTCGGATGAAAAGAAAACTTGAGTGCAGTTATCACTAAAAAAAAACAACTAAATCACTAAAAAAAACTGCTGAACAAGTCAAACTAGAGAAAACACTAGATATTAGCATGCTGTTTAATCAAAACCCAACACAACTGTACCTGATTTTCACAGACAAAAGCTTTCCAGGAAAACAAGTGGCTTTTGTTATGGCATAAACACAGGAAGTATTGAATGATAATCACTGGCAGTAGTTGGAGGGGATTCAAGGTAGTTTAAAATCTCTACTTGGACACGTTTACCACTTTTATTGGTGAATTAGTTTTACACAGTGTAACTGATTTAACAGAGAGCTCTGGACACACAAGACGGGGATGGATCCATTATCATACAACTGTTAGAAAGTGGCTTAATGTGGGTGAGAACAATGCACAAGCTAATAGGAAGCCTTTCATATTCTTAGAGTCAGTCATGTCTGCAGTAAAAATAGTAGAATAACTAAAGCAATGCCAGAAGCAGACATCCACTCACAGTCCAAAATGCCAGCACAATGTTGGAAACAGCAAACCAGAAACATATTGAAATTCAGCTGATTTTAATAACTCTCTTTTTGCAGGGTTATATTTACTTGAAATGGTCCAAACTGAGCATTCTATAAATGTCAATTTGGACATATTTTCTGTAAAATAGCCAAGGTAACATCCAGATCATGCCTAAAAGCATCTGTGCATATTTATTATATCACCAACCTTTAATTTAACACCTCATATCTGTTCTTTTATTTACTGTGTTGCAGTAACAGGGCCCGACTCCTCTCTCTGACAGATGTGTCAAAACCATAATATGTATTATTGCCCATTAAAGAACTAGTAGTGCAGTTAAGATTAATTTAGAGTCATCATTGTTTATGTTGATGAAACACAGAGGCCACAAAGTAAGAGGTGTGAGCACTGAGTGAGTGCAAAGTGCTTTGATGAACCATTAAACATACTGTTATTATCCTCCGGTTAGGGCCCTGCCAGCAGCCACATGCTCACTCATCCAGACTCACTCTTTCATTCACTCATCTTGTCTCCATTCACAAACAAGCCTCTCTATTCATCTCTCTATGGTCTCTATGAGAGCAACATAAAAATTATAGAGAGAAGAAACTGGCCGGGTCAGTGCTGACATAGCACAGGGAATGATGGACCTGCTTACTACGGGATTTATGGTGTAGTGTGTTTGGACTCACACCTGCTGGGAAGCAGTCCCATTGGATGAGCTTCATACACACCTTCAGCACACTCGGAAGTTTTCAATTGGAAGCGGGTGCGGGTCCAGGCCACGTGGACGGTCGGAAGATCCAGAAACTTTCAGTAATATGCCCTCCATCCGTTCCTCATGGGTTGGCAAGCGCACACTGCGCTTTGACAATGAGCCAGTCACTTCAAACACTGGGAAAACACAGCTGTGCATTTGTAAAAGTGCTTTGATCCACTTGATTTTTTTCATTCATTGATTCATCTGTAAATTTGTTTGCTCGCTCTGTTTCTTTTCACAATTTTCGGTTGAATTACCGAATCAAGTTGAATGATAACAGGCAATATACGCCTGCCAGGACCAGATATTTGACAAGGAGGTTGATAAATACTATAAAATGTTGACTGCAGATGTCACCACAAATAGAACAGACAGCATTTTACATAAACTGTATGCGGCAGATGAGGGTTTGGGGTCATGTAGAGATTTTATGTGTGACTTGTGACTTTTTTTTTTTTTTCCATTTTCAGTGAACACTCTAAAGGCTTCGATGACCCCTCAACTTCAAGGCGCAGGTCATCATCAGGTACATATCTATTTCTAAGAGTTCAGAATGTGTGTTTGATAATAATGACTTCTGCCTACGTTCTACACATAGGCCATGATGACTTTACGTACAACCCAATTGCTTTTGTGCATTTCTGCAAGCCATGGATACATTACATTTGCATGTTATTATGCCTTGGATACATTGAAACTTTACATTTCAACAATGCTGTGGTTAGAATGTGGTTGGTGTAGGCACAGAAAGACCTTGGTTATAGTTAGGAAAAGATACTTTTGGGGGCACAATCCAGGCAGAAAAACCAGCAGTGTTTTGGTAAAAAACAAGTGCTTTTTGTGTCACTATCCCCGGGTCGCTACAAAACACCCACATCTGCAGCCTAAAAAGCTGCTTGGAAAACACAGACAGTTGCTACAAAATACCCACATTTGGAGGGTAAAAGCTGATGGAAACACATTGATCTGTCGCGACAAAACACCCACTTTTAGAGCCTAAAAAGCCGCTGGAAACACGGCAAGGGTTCACTACAAAACACCCACCTTTGGAGCCTAAGAAGCTGGAAACACAGTGATGACTTGCTTAAACACAACCGATTTTGTTATTTGTTGGTCTCAAACAGCAGTCCGCAGCTTGGCAGGTGTCTCACATTGGTGACATGCCATCCACCATCCCCTCCACCTCCCGCTGACAAAGTCAGCGTATGTATAAGGGCTGACTTATATCATTAACTTTAGTAACGTTGATGTGATATGTATGAAAAATGCAAATGTAATATATCTGTGGTTTGCAGAAACATGCAATGTCAACATTTTCTTCTGGCGACTTGGCTGTTGCATAGAGCATATCAATCATGATCGATGATGAGTATTGAGTACTGCTTCTGGGTATCTTGGCTATACTTTGTGAATGGATTCCTGGAGTTAGTCACTCTCATGCTCTCAACTGTACTTTGAATACTGATACATACCAACAACTGGTACAAAAAGTACGAACCTTTTAGACTGATCATTATACATTTACAGCCTTTTGAAGGTTTTCTTTGATTATTTCCAGGTCAGCTTTTCATGTATTTTCTTTCAGAAGCTGCCCTTTATATTGTGTTTGAACTTCCAGCAAGTTAATGTCCTAAATATGCTATTTGAAAAAGCCATTAGAGGTTACACTGATGGCTTAGTTTACACATTGAGGAAATGAAAACTGGTGCAGTTGTTGGCTGCTGCTGTTTATGGTCCTCCCCAGTCAGCTTTCTAGCATGGCTCTGTTCTTCCTCTCAGGTGTATCATCCCAAATCCCAAGAGGTATGCTCTCCAACGCTGGAGTGATTAACACCGCCAAGGCCTGGGAACGCTACATATGGCTGGAAAAGTGTGACAAGGCCAGAGACAGATCTAGAGAGCACAGCCGTGATGGAGACAATGACAGAGGCAGAGATAGAGACAGAGACAGGGAGAGCTGTTCTTCTGCACACAGGTGGGTCTCGGTGACTTGAAGTTAGAAATATTCATGATGAAGTTACCTTAGCTGAGTTTATTTAGTGAATGTAATTCAAAAAAAAGGTTTCCCTTTTGAATGTCATGTTGATCAAGCACAAGACACAGTGCGTCCTCTTCTATCACATGTCCCTCTTTCTACTCTTGGGTGCCTCTGTTGTGGATGAATGCAAATGTCTGTTGAGCAGCTGTGGCCTTTTGGATTGGACAACATATAGTGTATTGGTTCTGGTCCAGTTATCCAGTCTGTTTTGGGCTCATTCAATGTGTGTGCATATGCAGCCTGCCTCTCTCGCTCACATATACACACACACACTTACATGTGTGCACAGCTTGCAAGATTTGCTGCAGAGTGATTGAAAACTTCAAAGGAAAGACAAAAACAGAACAAAGAACAAGGAGGAGGAGGAAACGGTCTGTTTGCCAGGTGAGACGGAAGATGAGAGCAGAGGATGGCATTGGCATCATTGCTGGGTAATATTTCTGTAATGTTCGTTTCACTTAAAAGAAGTTGGATCCATATGCAGGAGGCAGCAGTCAAAATCAAAAGGTCTTTACTTGAAATAGTTGGAGACAGTCATGCAAATTAAGTAAACTTCTCTGGAGCAAAACAAACAGAGGCAAGGCTCCAAAAAGTCAAAAGGCTAGAAAGTACTTAAGAAACAAAGTGATGCAGTGTCACCCAGCAAAATGAGAAACACGCAGTGAGCTACAAAAACTAGGGCTTTAAATACAAGGCCTAATGAGATTGGATTCAGGTGTTGCGGTGACTTCTTTTCCGTCCTCTGTGCTGCTGGTTAGCTCCGCTCCCTGCTGCCGCCCTCTGTTGTGGCTGATTTATGACAGTTTCAGCATGATAGAAGTATGTGATGGCAGTTTCTGTGGGAGCTCAAGAGGCAGAGAACCAAAACTCTGAAGACGTGGACAGTAAAAAAATGGATTGTACTAACTTTATAGTTCCTGTAGTCTGTATCTTAATATGTAGCCTCATGTTAGTTAGTGAGGCACTGTAAAGTCACAGTATGTTCTAAGTGCCTGTTGTTGCAGAGGGAGGAAAGTTGCAGCTGGGACTGTGCAGTCTGTGAGTGGTTCCTCTCTCATATCTCCAGCTGATAGCTATAATATAAACAGCAATGACTGTTGTGAGAAAATGCACAGCTATTGTGAAGAAGTGCACACTATTGCAAAAGAGTGCAAGACTATTGTGACAGAAATCAAGACTAATGCAAGGCCAGGAGAAATTATTGCCAGCATATGCAGAAATATATTTCTTATTTTTTACTATTTTTGTTGTGGTGCAGTAGCACGGGCCAGGATGCAGTCTAGATGAAGGAATAACTCGCTGTATTTGCCAGCTTCTGCCAGGAAATCATTTAGTGTACGCTCCTCTGCGTGGAGCTGGAGTCCTTACTCGCGTGGCTCGTGGATGATAAGAGCCAATCTTATATCCACTCCAAATTTCACATAATGCCCTACTACCCTACACTCTGACAGCCAGAGTGCCGCCGTATGTGTACACAAACACTCATGCTCACATGCGTGCCCAAGCCAAATCCTGCCCTACATTTTCTCTGCACACTCAGTGTTGACCGTTTGCCAAATGTCTATTTAATTAATATCAACTCAGGCAGCTGCCAACTATAATACACACAGGCACATCTTTCCTCCTCCTCACATACTCCTCAGCTGTCCGAAGGCTTATACTGTATGAAAGGATGAGAGTGACATTTTGCTGTGACAGGGCATTTCTCACCAAAACATGTACATGTTAGGTGTCAGGGTAGTCCTGCCATTACTCTAAACCAAAATGCTGGCCTCAGATCTGGAGCTGGGACTCACACATTAGACTGTGACTGCCTATTGGCCCAGAATAGTTAAAACTACAATTGCATGCAGTAAAGCTGAAATTTGGACTCATTTTCTCCGTCTGTGTGTGTGGTTGCAAAAGCTGTAATGCTGTTGATAACATTGAATCCCTGTGTCAGCTAGTATTGAAGCTTCACTGTTAATGAGCTTGCATGGAAATAAGTGCAAAATAACAAAAATGACAAACTAAAGTATCTGTGCTCAGATGAAATTTCCTCGTACACTGTTCTGCTTCTCAGCACTTCTCCTACTTAAAGTGGTGAGCTTTTTTGCTGTTGAGTGTTTGTGTGCGTCAGATGAAAGGATCCAGGTTTGTATATAAAGCCCAGAACAGTCTTGCGGGTCAAATGAGGGAAGTGGGACATTGGGGACAGCTGGGAAGCTGTAGGCTAACTGCAGAAGATAGGAAGTCGAGACTCACATGTGCGTGACAGACACACAGCGAATGCACAGGAGATTTGGATATTCACTCCAATAGATTTGTTCTAAAGTCACTGCCACTAAGGACTGTTCCTGAGGCCCAGAGTCCAATGTGTGCTGCTCACACCTTCTGGGCTCTACTGATGTGTGTTGCCCTACATTCTGGTCACATGATCAGGCTTCACACAGCGCATGTCACACACATGCACTCGTGTGTACAGGTTATGTGTTTTCTGTTACATTGATTTATGACTGTGCTCAAAGCTATTTTTAGACTGGAAGTGGAGGGATCCATTGTTAGAGTGTGTGTGGGTAGTGTGTGTGAAAGAGGAACAGATGGAGCCTTCTGCAGCTTTCTTGCTAGCCAGCCTTATTGTTCATGGTGAGGTCAGTGTGAGTGTTAGATTGTGCGTTTGGGCTGCTGATGCAGAAGCTGTGCTTAGTAGCCCACATGTCCTGTGCTGAGTCACACACAGGCAGGCAGAGTGTGGCAGGGCAGCCCTCTAGGCATCAGCTACTGGTTATCAGCTGTGGTTGTGACCGCATGCCTTGGATTTACCGCCACCACTAATAGATTCCATGAGCTTGACACTCACATTTTCACCCATGCATTTATCCGGTGGGTGATATACTGTCTCTCCTCCCCTGCATCCGACCCCCTCCACCTTTCCCAGTAGGTGGAAGCTGAGGAGCTGATTGGCCATTTGGTCAACACTGACTGCAAATCACATCTCTTATGATAAATGTGGCTCTCATCTTTCCAGCTGGCAACGCCTCAGACTCTTTCATGTGCACATGTGCACACACAAGACAGTGGTAACACGCAACATCCACTTTGTGTCTGGGTCTTACACACAGCATGGCACACATGTTCAAAGAGACGTAAATCTAATTTAAATACCCTTTGGCTAGTTTGATCATTGGTCGATAGTAAAAGCTTGCACACATTAGCCGCTAAGTTCATTGGATAATAATTGAGCGGAGAAGTCCCAGTGTGATGAGGAAATTAAAATGATAATTGTCTTCCTGCTTAAACTTGCACTAAAAGCTTCATTAGAAAATGCTGTAAGGCTAGTTCCAGTGTTAACAAAGGGTTTAGCTGACTCCGAATATGGAACAGGAACTGATAATTGAAAAGAGGCTGCTGTAATACAATGCAATGAAACTAAATTAGAGCATTGCTAATTTGCAACAGCAAAAGCATGGCAATAATATTTTACAGCCTCAAACTAATTTGCACCAGTAAACAATAACAGTCTTATTCGTTTTGCATTAATGCACAACAGAGTGATCTCCTTCCTTAGCTAGAAACATTTGGATCGGTACATTTTCATAAGTTTCATAAGTCTTGCCTGTAGTTTCAAAGAATATCCTCAATGCAACTTTGATGGCAGCCTTTGTGATTTGGAGGAGCAGCTCTGTCTTCCTTCCAGCTTTTGTTTTAGATTTAGGCATAGCAAGATCCAATTTGCCTCCTTTCTTCTACCATAGGCGGAGAAGGGTACAGTAAAAACCTGTCTTTTACTTGATTTTCCTCAGCTGCCTTTGTGCACAGTGCCACTTTTATCCTGGCTTAAGGGTCTGACTTGGGGCCTGTGTATTCTTCCACCGACATCTGTTTTTATTTTCCCCCCTACCCAACTTACTTAGCCCTTAATGTGACATACTTTCTGTCTTTCTGACTCAACTTTTCATGCATGAAACTCATTTCTTTCCACAGCCAATCTCGGGCTCTGTGCCTAATCAGTTTTAATGTTCCTTCTGCAGTGCTTGTCCTTGTATTCGACGCTACTTTCTGTCTTTATTTATTAAACATACAGCATCACTTCCTGTCTTAGCTTCACATATGTAGCTCACTGCCGTGCATCCCTCTCCATTTGCCTTTTTGTCTTCCTAATCACAGCCGACAACACTTGCTTACTTGTTTGCTGTGTATAGGTTAAAGCTCTCATTCCAAGGGCACTGCACACTGGTAATCCTTTACAAAACATGTTTGTTTCTCACACACTCAGCTGCACTTTCCACTTCTTTTCTTTTGTAGCTTTAAATTGACCTGAGCCCCCAATTTTGTTCGATTTTACACTCACCCTCCTACGGAAATATTGGCTTCTTAGTAGTATCTTTGCTCTGTCTGGAGCAAACTGATTGGCATTGGTGTCTTTTCACAACCATGGTTCCATCAATAACCTGATTAAAGAGTTCTTCCTTACGAACCCAGGTGGCTCTCTGGCTTTACGTGTGTCTGGCTTTAGAAGCAGTTTTAGAGAAAAACAAACAAGACAAGTGCCTGAAAATGTCTAAGTAGGATTGACTGTGCAGTTGCTTTTAGAAGCATGGCACCATGGGATGTGTCAGCGTTACCAAGTAAGGTCACATTAGTAGAATCTACATATTAATTGACTCTAATATGTAAATATCAAGCCTGATTATCTCGGAGTAAAATAATTGGTAGGAACAGGAGAGAATAGAGATAGAGGGAGAAACAATAAAGCTAAATGAGGTTGAACTGAGTTATATGTTACCTTTTTGTCTTAAAAATATTTATATAATCTTTGACAGCATGGGCAGATAATGAGACAATGGGCCCCTGGGCACAGAAATGCAAAGGGCCATGGCAACGGTCCCACATAGGAGGAAGACACACAGACTTTATGGTGGTTTTGTGTCTTTTTGTAGTTGTTTGGATCTTTTTTTGTGTCGTTACATGTGGATTTGTAGTCATTTTTTGTCTCTTTGTGTTTGGTATGTGTCTCTGCAGTCATGTTGTGTCTCTTTGTGGTTGTTTTGCCTGTTTCTGTAGTTATAATGTGTCTTCTTGCAGTTCCTTTGCATCTCTCTGTGGTCTTTTTGTGTCTCTTTGGGGTCATTTTGAGTCTCTTCCTGGTTGCTACATGTTGATTGTTGAAGACATTTTGCAAGTAAAGACCAGTGGGGCCCTGACACTTTGGGCTCATTAAATAATCCATCCATTTTCGTGAGATCAAACACTCGCCTTTACAGAAAAGATGGCTTATTGTTGACCCCACAGTGCTGCCCACACTGGCACAGTTGCGTTTCTTTTGGCGACTCCACCATAATTCTCCGCCATAATGTAGCTGAAATAACAACATCTCCTGCTCTGTGAGTCATTAGACGTTTCACTCTATCCCTTCACTCGCAGCTGCTATTTATTCTTGTGGATATTACTTTCATGTTAATTGTGCCAATCATAAATTGTGTTTCATATCCGCAGTGTGGCTCACTGAATCATCTGGGTTTCTCAGTTTAATGACTGCAGGGATGAAGCGGACAAAATTACACCGCGACAGGCTCAGGCATCTTATTATGAAATCTGCGATACTGCCTGCCCTGACAGGCCTGGGCACCACTGATTAATAAAATCATAAAATGTGAAAACAAATCCCGAGGCCTCTATGCTATAATTTACTCTTTCTAACACTGTCTCCTTGGGAACTGTTTGAATGTGTTCTTGGCGTTGTGTGAGGTGGTTGTTTCTGTGTTAAAGCTAATGGCTTTGAGCAAGAACAAATGTGGGCCTTGGGTCTTAATCCCCGCTGCTAACACAAGAGCTGTCTCCAAATATTGAATATATTTAGCTTTGTACTTGCAACAACTCTGCCCCTTAAGGCTCGCACTCTCTCTCTTTTCTGTGTTAAACAAGTGAATGGTAATAATTACTCCAGCCATGTGTGTTTGCCTTTGTGGTGCCTGTATCTGTGTTATTCCTATAGACTTTTTTGAGGAAGATGATACTTTTATTGTGGCAGAGAGAAATGCCTTCAGCGTGATGATTCTTAAAGGTCAGGGTGATTATTCTAAATCTGCAAACTGCAAGCTCTGCCAAGGTGTCTTTTGTTGAGGCGAGGGAGTGTGAGAGAGAGAAAACTGTTGTAAATGTACACACACATTACAGATTCCCCTTCAGCTGATGGCAAAGTTTCTGCTTTAAACTAACAAACAATCCACAATATAATTTGTATTCACTGAATTCCATATGGGCCTTAAAGGTGCAGTTCATCCCAAAAATACATGAACTGTCGCTTACCTGTAGTGCTGTTTATCCATCTAGATTGTTTTTGTGTGAGTTGCAGAGTGTTGGAGGTGTCAGCTGTTGAGATGTCTGCCATCTCTTCAATATAATGCCACTAGATGGATGGAAAATAATCTACAGACCTTGTTGTGAGAAGTTTCATGTAGGAACTATTTTCTCATAAACAAGAGGTTTGTGCGAGATGTAAACATTAATGAGCTAGCAGTAGATTCAAGCATCCTTCTGCACAGTGACACAGTTAGCAGGTGTAGTAATAAGTGGTAATAAGGAAATAGTTCCTACACGAAACTACTCACAACAAGGTCTGTGGATTATCTTAAGTCATCAGGTCATGATTTAAGGAAAGAGACATTACTGTTGAGTTTTTCAAATGTTTTTTTTTTTTGGCGCTTTTGAGCACCACAAGCTGAGTGCCATCTAGTCCCAATATACTGGAGAGAAGGCAGACATCTCTACAGCAACACTCAGCAACTCACACCAAAACATCTGGAGAGATACATAGCACTATAGAAAGGAGGAACAATATGTATTTTTGATTTTTGGGTGAATTGTCTGTCCCCACTCCCACTTTTTATGACCAGCCAATTTGAAATAGCATCACCTCCTGCAAAGATGTGTGCACTGCGTAGTGCTGTATATTGAGAAGCAGCATAGAAAAGATCATCAGCTGCTCATCTTGCTTTGAATTAAACAAGGCCAAGAACCAGAACTACCACTGGAGATGCTCTTGAAAACAGAGGAAAATTATCTCCTTGAAAAATAAGCGCAATTGAATGCTTGGGCATTGTGTATGATGGTTAAAGCTTTCTTCCCAAGGGCACTGCGCACTGGTAATCTTTTACAAAACATTTTTGTTTCTCACACACTCAGCTGCAGTTTCCACTTCTTTTCTTTTGTAGCTTTAAATTGACCTAAGCCCCCAATTTTGTTCGATTTTACACTCAGCCATCAACAGAAATAATATATCTTTGTTCTGTCTGCAGCAAACTGATTGGCATTGGTGCTTTTACACAATCATAGTTCCCTCAATAACCTGATTAAATGGTGGTCCATTTGGCCAAATCAAACAATCAGTGTTTGTTCTCACAAACACAGATGGCTCGGTGGTTGCTGTCCAAGGAACTGAAACAAATGGTGTTGAGGGCAGAGAGAAAGCTAAATCTTGTTTTGGTGCCAGCCTGTCATTGTCTTTCCACTGTTCCTGGTGAGGCCAGAAGCAGATGTGGGGGTCCCATTTGTGACACTAGAAAAAAGATTTACCTTAATTCAAATCCTCATATTTGTATTTTTTCTCTTTAATAAACAGAAAAGCAGGCAGAGTAGAGCTGATAATGCCATGTTCACTGAGCTTTTTGTCTTATATACTAACTGTAGAAACATTACAGTGCTGATTAACTAAAGCTTAATGAGTGAGAAAGTAGTGGTGGTAACGTGTAATTACGTTGTGGTGCATCTCATTTTGGGAGGACACAGTGTTGCAGCCAACCAGCCTCTGATTACCAGAGACGCCCTCTGAAGGTTACACTGTAATAGACTGCATCCTTCAAAGTAGGCAGCTACTGTAATGGGACACTACAGTACGCTAGTAGTGATTTTTTTTCATGGCACCCCCCCTTCTAAAAATAAATAAAGATTAAGTATGCTAATACGTAGAAATGGTTTCCTTTGGCCCTGTTCAAAAGTAAAAATAGCTTATATTTTAGAGTTTTCAAAATGTCTTTTATGGTATAACAGTTTTTCCCTGCAGATGAGGCATTCTGGTGTGGGACAGCTAAATTCACCCTGTTTTTGCAATGCTTGCTATGATAGACGCTTTTTTCTGACTACCACACACCTGAAAACTTGTTGCCGAAAAGTATGTTGCTAGTTACCATGACAACCAGTGACTGGGAGCTGTTGTCACCAGTCTTGTAGCACGAGTGCAAAATGACCAGACTGATTTTAATGGTTGTTTCTTACTTTTATAATTTTGTTTTATGTTTGAAGATGAGGTGAAACGCAATGCTGAGGCACCCTTGGACTGTTGTTAAAGGAATACTTAACCCCCAAAATGATCATATGTATATTAATTACTCAGTCTGTATCATACTGAAATTGTTAAGAAAAGTTTGTTTTTGTTGAATGCTACCGTGTTGAATGAAGAATCCACAAACTGTGGAATTTCTTGATGAATTGGAGTGGAAAGGGGCCACATTTAATGACAGCAAAACTATATTTGTGCAGTATAATCCAAGTCTCATCTATCCAGTCGTAAGCTCAGTACTTCCCAAACACATGCATTTTTGGTAACACCTTAATATTTAAAATCCCATCAGTGCCTGACCTTGTGTTTCCCAGGTGGTTAAAGACGCTGCATGTGTGTGGCCCCTACGCTCTACGAGAGTTTGTAAACAGATGTTTTGTTATGGTTTTGCTGTTGTTAAATGTGGCCCCTTTCTCCTCCAATTAATCAGTTAATCAATTTGTCTAATTTTGGATTCTTTGCTCACCATGGAGGCATGTGAGAAAAACAACGTTGTCTTCCCTAATTCACGGTATCACGGGATGAGTAATTGGTATACTAACGATCATTCTGGGGTTGGGTTCTCTTTCAAAAGACACAGGGGGCTGCAAGTAACACTTGGAATATCTGTCTGTCTGTCCTGTATTTTTGCATGTGCTGTCAGAGGTCATATGAGGGCAGAAAAGATGTGCAGTAATTTATGACTGATCAGATCCTCAAGTGAATAGTTTTTTTTTTATTATCTAAGAGGATACTGCAGCATGCCTGCTTGGCTTTAATGTACAGTAAAGGGCATGCTGGGACACAAGTGTCAGGCTCTTTGTGAGGAGGCTACAAAAGCTCAGCAGCAGGCTCTGTGGTTAAGGTTTTGGTCCCTTGAGTTCTGACTTATCTCTCTCCCAGTGGAGGAAAGGAAAAAAGGCCAGCAGTCTCATTCCTGTGGGCTATGAGCTCCTTTTCCCTTTGTGTTATTTCCCGAAGAAAAAGCCTCCAGCTTCATCGGTAGCAAATGTTAAAAAAAAAACACTGCGTGTGCGTATGATATTTTTCAGCGGGGAGGAGCGAACAAGGCGCAGGGACAGAACGGAGCGAGGGCACAAACATCACAGTTTGGGCAGATCCAGTGGAGAGAAAAAGGACAAACGGCACAGAAAGAGACGGCATGGAGACAACAAAGAAGGGTAAAGATCATCATGCAGGTCTCACACACACACTCACATAGTCTGAATGAAAAACAGCAAAGACAACAGAATTATCATGTGGTTGTCTTATATGTCCTCAGCAGCAGCAGCAGGGATAGGAAGGATGGTGGTGAGGAAGGAGAGAGTCAGAGTAGGAAGAAAAGGAAAAGGGCCAGAAAAAAGAGGAAGGACAAGGAAAGCAACGAGATGTCCTCTGCTGACCAAGAGAGGAAATTAAAGTCTGACTGACTGTCAGTCTCTCAGACTACTTAATGAGAGGAACTGCCTCGTGGCATCCTACTCTGTTTTATCAGAAATGTGATTTTTATTTGAATTTTATTAAGCAGGCTAAAGATAATTTTGTGCATATAGTTGCATGAGCTTTTAGTGTTGTTTTTGATGAGTGGAAGTATGGCTTTTAAGTAAGGCTTCTCTCACACAACTCTCTTTTTCAAATGACTTTATTGATCATTTAACCAAATGTACCATCAGATATACTACACAGGCCGAAGCGTGACAGACAGAACCACAGTAGAATGGCCTCAGACCATCCACTGATACACAGAAACCAAGTCAGTTTTTTTTCTTAAAAGTAAGAAAATTAGTAAGGCCTCCACAATGTCACCTAATTAAATATTATTTTTTAACATGTTATGAACACATTTATCCATTATTTTTTGATATATTTTTTTTTGCCAGTGGTTGGATAATTTTGCCATAGCTTCTGAAATAAAAGAAAGAAACCTCAACACAGACTACTACTTGGCAACGTGTCCTCAGGTCAACGGATGAAGATGACAACCACTGTCAGTACAAACAGAATGGAGCCTATATTTAAAGGCCATACCACAAACGAACAAAATAAACGTATTACAAGTGCTTGGATCAGTACTTTTTTAGACACCCAACATTTACAGTAAAGAAATGTGAGTCCAACTTAACGCATACCCTAATATATAACTACTGGAATTGGCAACGTGTTGTGTCTCCTCTCGATCCGCCCACCCCACTCACTGGATGCTGTGCCAGAGAATGATCATGTCCTCCAAACAGATAACACCAACATCCTGGTCAGAAGTGGCTCAGGTATTGATCCTCCTCACATTCAGCGTGCTTGGAGAGGGCAAGTTAACCTCTGGTAACAATCCAGTCTCATGTTTGTCCCTCTCCGAACTCCTGGCAAAGTCTCTGCTGTCCATCAGAAGTGAGATATCCACACAGCTATAGCACTAGTCTAAGCTTCTCCCGCACACAGCAAGCTTAGGGTGGTCAGCCAGTCTAAAGCTCTGCCTTCCACATTCCTCGGTCAATGCCGCTGAAGCAGCGCCAGGTGACTTAGAGCGCCGCTACAGGAGGCTGCCCGGCCAGGAGACGATGGTCAGGGTGATCCTGCCCCGGAGCTCCTTTAGAAGGCGCACCAATGCTGTGTGGGTCATCCCCCATGTACTCTTCCCGTTCACCTCCAGCAAGATGTCCCCACACCTACACAGAGCGAGAGGGTCATTGAAAAAGCATGGTTAACCTAGCATTGTGTAAGTTAACATAAAGAAATGACTTGACAGATATGAATTTTAAAAAAGGGAAATTGTAGGATAATAAGCCAAACACCAGACTGTCTCAGCAGCCGCTCCTGAGAACATAATGGCACCTTGTCCCAACAGCAAACCAGCGTCCTATCGTGTTGCATCATGAAACAATGGAGCTCTCTGTCCACACTGAGTCCATTTAATACGCACTTCTGTTACGTCATGTAAAAAAATCCACGTGCCTGTCAGCTGTGCGTTTAAGATTAGAATAGAGTCATAACCTCTTGAAAGATGGATGAGTAGCCTACTTGCTATGTTCCCAAAATTGCACTTTTTAAACCGAAAATGCATGTTTTATTGTGATACTATATGAAACGACATACCATATGTAGCCAATAGTAAGTAGGTTGTTTTTAGCAATGGTCATTTACCCAAAGCTTTCAGCTCCGTGGTGACCTTTCTCCAGCCAGCTGCCTCCTTATTTTGGGTTTTGTAGTGAAATACGGAGGTATCTTATGGATAATTCTTCATTTTAACTTTGTGAATCGGCTGTTCTTCACCCATTGAGATGCTTTCAAAGTGAGTTACAGGAATAAACAGACACATGGCGTCTGATACAAGTTTAGCTCGAAACAGCACACTGCATTGTTTGTGAAAACCTAGGACACCTCTGCCGTGATTCGTCTCGTCACCCCAAAAACCACATAAACTTTCTAGTAAACAAACACAATGTGTGCTGCTCTTCCCCCTCCCACCCCCACTGAAATTTGATCCCTTTTATGTTGCCTTTTGGCATTACAGGAAATTGTTCCGTCAGTCTCATATATTCATAATATAATCTTAATCATATTGTCATATTGCTTATTACTAATGCAATACAAGTTGGATTTCGAGTCATAGCAAGATCAGCACAGCTTGCTAATGTAGGCTACTTTTAAGTTTTCCAAAATAATGACAAATGCCATTTCAGCTGGTTTGCATAAAATCAAAGTGGTTTAAGCTCATACACCAGAACGGATCGGCAAAACTAGACATCGACCCAGCTCTAAAAATTGTGCTTTCTTTTTGCACATACAGGTTATGTTGAAGCTAATCTGAAAAATGTTCTCATAAGAAATAACAGTGATAAAGGCTTCATACCTTATCCGGCCATCATTGTAGGCTGGCGTTCCCTCCACGATGGAGCGGATAAAAAAGGATTGATTGCAGTTGACCTCCTCCTGACCTCCCACGATACTGAAGCCCAGGCTGCCTGAAGTGCTCCGCCGCAGGACAATGTCTTTGCAGCAGTAGAGATGCCTGCATGAGCCAAGAGAGAGATTAAAAACACTAATCTCTCAACTGCATCTTTAAATTATATATACTGTATATCCATACGGAGCGTGTGCACAGTAGCTAGAAACCGTTCCTGTTCAGAAGACAAAGGCCCGGCTGCTCTTTGAATGAAAGTGTGACTTTTCCTCCCAGGAGATGTGAAACAATGAGAATATTTGGACTTCTGTATCAGTCCCATAAAGATAGCCTGAGTGAAAATTACATTCAGATCCTTTTAGCTTCACCGCTGGTCTAGACTACATTCCCATGGTGACTCAGTACTCGGTTTTGACTCCTAATCAATTTACTGTTTGAGGAGAAACACATTGTTATTTCACTTGAAGCGGGAGCAGCAGTTGTTTATTGCTGTCAGCGCGCCACTGTCCTCCTGACAACGCATTCCATTAAGATAAATTCATATGTTACAATCCGAGGGAAAGTTTTCCATTCTCAGAAGTTCCACTGATATAACAGTGGTGAATACTTAAGCTGAAAAGTTGGTTTGAAAGTATAATGAGTATTCTTTCCCCCAGCTGGCTCTGTCAAAATTTCAGTTGGCACCAGCTGGCAGAGGTCAAAAGGACCAATGTGGGGGGTGTAAATTATACTGGGCTCAGAAAAAAGTAGTGGGGAAAGTAGAAAAATGTAGATGGAGTGGACACAGACACAAAGCGATGCTCACCTGGGTAGCTGCAGCCATGAAACCCACAGTGGCGAGTAATCGTCATTGGGCAGTGGGCTCTTGGTGCTGTCTGTTGGTGAGGGCGTGAGACAGGGCGGCAACGGGCACTCTTGCAGGCTGTCTTCCGGGGGACGCATCTCCAAGACCTTGAGCACAACGGGAGAGGAGGTGTTCTTCAAGTTGGCCACGGCTTCACCTCGCGTCACCCCCGTCAAGTCCACCCCGTTCACGTTTAACAAGATGTCACCTGCGGGAGGGAGGAAGTGGACAGCACAGCTCATCCTCTGCCCAGGGTTACTGCCCTGATAAATGCTTTTCAAAAGACCTCATAGGACAGGGACTCATCATCTGCCTATTTAATATTCAACACCCTTCCTGCTTACAACACAAAGGGGATGGAAACAGAGCGCCACCTGTGCTTTAAAAAGCCCTCTAGCGATGAAAGTGGTGCAAAGAAAAACAGACGGCACGGTCCAGCTTGCTAGTGAGCAACTCAAAGGACACGCTTGCCCTAGGCGGATATGCAAATGCAAATGAATAGTCTATTACAATACACAAACATGTTTTATAACCACACAAACAGAGACAGCTGCTGCTGCTCCGGTGTCCCATATGAATACAGTTATGTGCACCTTGAACCATGCACAGGACAAACAGGCTCAATTTACTTCAGTTTTCATGAAGTCTTTCTGCTGTTGTGATGCTCCATCACAGCTTTACTCTCATTACCAGAGCCTCAGATAGGGGGGATTCAGTGTAATGATGATGTTTTAAGATGGTTATGCTGGAATCGGCAGTTGAGGCTAAAATCGCTCACTCCCCTGCCTTCATCTGCATTATAGGATATCAAGACTGCTGCTATTACATCCAGTCATTTGCATACCGCTCTATGTTTTGCTCTATTTCAGAGCTGACTGATTTCATAGAACGAAATAATTAAGTTCTCCCTGCAAATTCTCTGCAACACAATAAGTCCCGAGCACTGCTATGCTCACGTTTGTTTGTGTGTTTGTTTAAGTGCGTTAGAGCCAATTTACGGAGCACTGAACCACAGCAACATCACTGAGCTTTTTTTGCTGCCGGATGAATACACTTCATAATGAAACATGAATCGTAAGTGTTCATCAATCACCCCGTCTGTAATGTACAAAGTATTCATCACCAAAGCCAAATCCATGACAGTCTGCCAGCCACAGTAGACGACAACCCCACAAAACAAATACACCATCCACTAAATGAATAATCATTTGCACTAAAGCGCTGAACACAACAATCCTTGTAATAAAGATTATGAGTAATATTCTGTTAATTACATGATTGAGTGTGCAGGTAAGCGATGGGAAGAGACTTCGAGAGATAAATTAGTCGTTCATTTTACCTTTGCGGATGGAGCCCTCCTGCCCCACCACTCCGTCAGAGTCCACGTTTGTGACGTAAATGGGAAGGTCCCACCCTCGGCTGGACATCCCGCCTGCCACCGTCATACCCAGGGAGTCATACGGCTCCTTAGTCAGTGTGACTGTCTTCTCATAGCATGCAGGCTTCTGACAAGAGTCCTTCACAGAGAACAGAAGACAGAGAGAGAGGTTGCAATGGAGGGTTAACCAACAGTGATGCCCAGGGCGAGGGGGGGACAATTGCTGCTACTGCAAAAGTATTTGTCTCCTTGTTCCTTAAAATGAATGTACTAAGCTGCATTTGTCTTTTATTAAAGAGGACAAACAGCCTATTTGAAGAAAAATGATTTGCCTGACACACATACACACAGATACATAACACATTAAAAGAGGAACTGTCGTGGAACTAAAAATGTTTAAGGTCCAGTGTGTAAGATTTTGGGGGATTTAATGGCATCTCATGGTGAGGATTAGATTGAAACCAGCTGAAACTTCTCCTGGTCAATATTCCTTTAGTGTTGATTGTCTCTGGGGTTTTTACCGGAAGCCAAATTATCTGCAAAGGTCTCTTCCTCTCAAAAACAAACAGACCTGGTGAAACCCGGTAAAAACACCGAATGAAGCAGTTTCAAATTATTCTTATTTTAAGGTGATTTTACACTAAGAAAAACATACTTATTATATTATATTCCATATCTGCCACTATATCCTCCTAAATCCTACACACTGAATTTAACTGTACCAGAATTAGTCACATCAGATAATTAGTAATATTAACTGTAAAATAAGAAACAAAAGTATCAGTATGCAATTACCTTAACTCTCCATATTGACATAGTTTTCTACTAGCCTCTAGACTTTAACAGCATCAGTGAATTCCTGAAATTCACTTATGGCTTTTGGTTTTTGGTTTGCCACCCTAAGATTTTCAGTGGCCCCATATGGCCACCGCTATGAAAAATATGCAGCGGTGCCACTGAATGCCACGTGGTATTTAATGTTACACTGCCATGGTAGTAGATCCAAAAACATGCAGGATATTAAAACCGACGTTGTCACCGTGGTGTCTTTCTTTGTGTATCCACATCTTATAAACACAATAAATCAAGACCAAACATGATATCAACTTAATTGTTACACCAAGGGCACCTTCTTTAGACCTCATAATCTAATTAGATTGTGGAGCCACACATTTGCATATTAATAAAGGAATGTTTTCTCTGGGACTTATGATAGCTCCTTAATGGTAGAAGAATTGATATGAAAACCATCCGTGCTATGCTGTGTGAACAAGAGTCCAGTGACATAGACATAGCTGTTAATTAATGGATGACCTCATTAGCATAACTGGTATAATGTATAATATATGGTGGTTATATAGGGCACGAGGCAGCTCAAGTGCCTCATCATTTGGCGCTCTCATTCCATGCAGAGCAACTGATTTATTCATGGACGTCGTGTTGTGCGTTTTGGTTTGGTGAACGAGACTGTGTGTGGGATAAAGCGAGTGAGATTTTATTTATGACGAGTGTGTTTGAGTGTCAGATGGGGGAGAGCGATGGAGAGCAGAGTTGTAATGAATAACACATGGACACATTGAGGTTGATGGGATGTAGCTTGTGCCGCTTCACTAATGTGCTGCATTCACACATTTCTGCTGCGCTCACAGCAGGAGATCACTTGTTGTCACGTGTCTGACCTCGGGGCATGGCACTGACTATAGCTGTGTGAACACTGCACACTTGCTGCCAAGCTACAAAGTAGACTACACTATGTGTGTTGTACACTGCTGGGCGGTGTACATTGTGAGTACATATGTAAATTATTATGAGCAAAAGACAGAAAGCTTTTCGCATATTTTCCAAAATAGGGACTTTCAGTAATGGTAACTCTTCTTTTCTGACATGAAAAATGATCATTTGTTTGTAATTACTCATCACTGTGTTGCATTTAATTTGGAAGAAAACTTTGTCTGGCATGTCTCCACAGTGAACGAAGAATCCAAAAAATGCATGTTCTTGGAAATGACTTAGCATACTGGATGAATGAGACATTGTTGGAGTAGTGTTGGAGTTTGTAAACAGATGTTTTGATAAAGATTTACTGTTGTTAAATGCAGCCGCATCATGAATGTTTGCCTTTTTGGGATTCTTCGTTCATCGTGAAGGCATACAAGAAAAACAAAGTTTTCTATCTGAATTTCAGCGTAACACACGCTGAGTAATTGACATACAAATGATCATTTGGGGTGTGACTGTATGCCTTCAGTTCTGACTATTTTCATAGGAATACAGGTGATGACTAATACTTCTCTCGTGGCTGTACGGTAAATATGAAGCTACATGAAGCTTTGCTTAGCTTTGCATAAAGACTGGAAGTTGGAAAAAACAGCTGGCAGAGAAGGTACTGTAACTACCAACACCTCTAAAGGTCACTAATTAACACATTACATCTACTTTGATTATGCTGTGCTTTTTTTCAGAGGTTGTGTGCCAGACTGTTTCTAGTCCAGACACATTGACTTTTAATTAACAAGTTATTAGTGAGCTTTAGAAGAGCTGTCTGATAGGATTTGATTACCTTTGGACAGATCCAAGCTAGCCTTTCCCCCTAGCTCAGGTTAAGGTGCTAAGCTAACTGGCTGCTGGCTACAGCGTCAGAGTCATTGTTCGCCAAATTGCCAGAGCGATGGCATGAGAAAGACACAACCCACTGTACTCATCCTCTGATTGGCTAGTGCTTGTTGCTGTAAGAATGTCAGGGTAAGCCAATCAGAGGCAGAGTAAGGCAGAATAGGTCAAGACATGCCCTCACCATCCTGGAAAACAAAATACTCGCTTACTGCATAGACAAAAGAGAGATACTGATTTATTTGACAGGGTATTTAGGCCAAAATGTGCATTTTTGAAAGAAGATAAAGTTCATTTTTAAGGATAGGGATCAACAGAAGCCTTTTTTCTGCCTGTCTTAGCAAACTAAATTTGAAATTGTACATTTTCAGCTGGAAACTGATATATCACAAGGTTCAGTAAGGAACTGTGAAAGGTCTTTCAGGGAGGGATTGTGGAAGACACTGTGGGTTGTTTTCTGTGTACTGAAAAAAAGATGGCTGATATGGATGCAACAATTCTCTGAGAGGAAGACTGCCCGGCGGTACTGCTTGAATGACATGCTCAGCTTTGATGGCAGAATAATACCTCCATGGATGATTTGCACCTGAAAGGGAGTATTTATCATGGGGAGTGGAGACAGAGGAACAAAGCCTGTCTCTGTGGATTGGTACAGTTCTTGTCTCGTGTGTATGTGTCTGCTCACCAGTAGTGTTTGCTCTATATCCACAGGGGAATATGGTGGGGGACCGTCCATGCCCCATGGAGCTTCTTGTAAGATGTCTGGAGTGGGCAGGCAGATCTGACGAGACACGATGAAGTGGACGCCCTCCTCGCTTGCCTGGAGAATATTAAGAGACAGCAAAATTCAGACATGAGTTGCAAATCATACGAAGGCAAAAGACATTTTTAAAGCAACATTGACACAGCTCTCATGTTCGTGTGTTTGTGTGTGGTTAGTTTAGCTTAGCACAAAGGCTGAAAACAGGAAAACAGCAAGGCTGGATTTGTTTTATTTCAATGAAATGGAAATAGTTTGGCACAAAATCACCTGCTAAATGGTGAATTGATTTTGTATTTTGGGTTTTGTACAAATTAAACAAACGAAAGGGCTCTGACACAACAAGCCGACAGTTGGCTGAAACAGAAGTGAGGAAAGCAAACAAACAGCTAAAATCAAGGGGATGTGAGGTCAAAATAAATTTGGTATATAAATTAAGATTATTTTCTTAGCCATTGAGCCGTTAAGCAGAAACAGTTCGTAACTGGGTGCGGTATTGTTTACTAGCAAATATCCAATGTTTTTTCAGCATCTGGTTGTTAATGTGCTAACTGGCTAACTGGTATCTTGAATCCGCCCTTTAGGTCTTCCAGCTTCTTTTTTGAATGACGAATACAGACTAATGCTACATGCTGGTATGGAGAGTCATTTCCTCTCACACAGGCACAGAATGTACATGCTTGTTGGCTATGGCATTAGTTTTGCGGTGTGTTCAGGTGCAACGTCTTGGCTGAAACACAGGTGACATGAGGCGACGCAACAGTTGGCCTTCATTGCCGCTAGTTCTTTAATGTAGGTTTAATGTGTGTGGGCCTTTAGAGGTGCTGGTAGGTGTATTTTGTTACCTTCAGACGAAGCCAGACTAGCTGTTTTCTTCCTTTTCATTCTATGCTAAGCTAACCAGCTGCTCACTGTAGCCTTATGTTGAACAGACAGATATGAGAGTGGTATCATTTTCTCATCAAAACAAATAAAAACAAATAAGTTTATTTCCCAAAATGCTGAACTGTCCCCTTAAAACTATTCATTAAGTTGTTGTTAAAGGGTTAGTGTATTCACATTACAAAATGAGATTTCATTTGAGATGTTCACATCGAAATACTTACATTTTTAAAAATCGCATTTAATTCTTATAGAGCGAAGAAACACGCCTTTAAAGAGATATCCACAGGAAAACATGATCAGTCATTGTTTAATTCACTGCCATCTAGTAGCAACCTCGTTTGTAACTGTACTTTCTGTGAGTCAGACTCCTTCTACTGACCTGCCAGTCCAGCCACACTCATTCACACATTCACATACAAGATGTCCAACAGACACACAGATAGGCTGGCTGCGTCCCTCTCCCCCTGCGCTCTGTCATTCCTCTGAGACTTCCCGTGGTCTCTGTAGCACAGAGCTGACTCCTGAATTAGCCAGTCCAGCCCATTATTGCCCTAACTGGACTAATTTAATTTCTTCCCTGCCAGTTGTTAATCTCTGACAGAAAGTGCCTGCTCTGAGAGGCCATGTTGGCTCCACAGAGACCCAGAAGAGGCCAGTCAGACTGCTCAGACAGGAACTCTGGGCCCAGAGACCCTGCACAGTCAGCCGCAAACACACAGCAATTAACCACGATTAACCACAAACACACAACCATTGACTGGCATCAACCAGGAACCAGAGGCAGCAGCATGGCCTAGTCCATTAGGGAATCACCACAATTAAATACTATTAACTGCAGTGAGTGCAGACACAACAGCACAGCACAACACAATTAGCCTGAATCACCACAATTATCTTTAATACCTCAGGGACCCGGGTAAGAACAGAACACAGTTGTTTATGGTCTGTAACAACATGTGGACTAATTTGACTGTGACAACTATGAACTTTCTATAAAATGCTAAGAGCTGCTGTAATCATTTTAGTTTAAGGAGGAGTTGCTAACTGACCTGGATAAGCAGAGCAGCATGTTCTGGTGCTCCATAACGTAGATCGTGCCCGTTGATAGCCAAAACGCGGTCGCCAACACACAACTGTCCGTCGCGTGCTGCCAGACCGCCCTCCAGTAGGTGAAAGATGTAGACGCCATGCTCTTCCGGCCGCCTTACTAACTTAATCCCCAGCTGCTCATCTGGAGTGGATTTATTCAGGACCACATGGATGCTATCATCCCTCAAGGGATGGTGGGGCAGGCCGTGAGACGGGTGGCCAGTGGCGACATCATGGCCATGCCCGTGGCCATGTGGGTGGCCGTGCGAATGTGAGCGATAGCGATGGCGCTGTTCTCTTAGCACTGTTAGCCGGAGGAGCTGGCAGGGCTGTTTGAGGGTTGCCACGGCGTAGCAGTGGGGTACGTTGCTGATGTCAATGCCATTTACCTGAGAGGGCAACAGATGCAGTTTAAAAAGGGACTCTGATTGCTTCTTATTGAGTTATGGTACAAATTTTTACTGCAGTACCTTCAGGATCATGTCCCCAGGCAGCAGGCGTCCATCTCGAGCAATGACACCTTCTCTGTAGATATCCTGGATGAGGATGCGAACCAAGGGGGTCTCATTGCCGCCCACGATGCTGATGGCCAGCGGCTCTGAGGGATCCACCCGTGTGATCTTAATACTGGTAAGTTCACCGTCAGGAATCAGGTGATGCAGCTGAGGAAGAGCCAGCACTAGGGGAGAGGGTGCGGGAGGAGAGAAAGGCTGAGTTTTACTGTACAACGACAAGAAAAACCAAGTTTGACAAAGAGCCAAATATAACAAGGGAGGAAGTGGGAGAAAGTGAGGGAAAGAGAGACACATTGAGGGAGAAAGAGTGGTAGACAGCAGTGGAGAGGTTCTGCAGTGGAGCCAGCTGTCTCTACTCCCTCAGGTTACTAAAACAAACTTGTACAAGCCGAGAGGGGAAATTTACTTGGCTGATTATCCTGCTCGATGTTTGTATCATTAGTCACATACATCTGTACCAAGTATGCTTGGGAAAACCCACAATTTCAAATTTCCACAAGGTTATTACATGGGCGGGGGTGCAGAGAGTGTTATAATTCGGACAAAGTTTGCACGTATTGTGACCACTGCACAGTGAAAATATAAACCCCAAAAGGCAGTTATCTTATAGTTTCTCTTGAGATCTGCACAAGGTAGTCACAAAAGTATGACTTTAAGACTTTAAATTCACATTTGTAGTAGATGTCTTAACTTATTTTTTACCTCAAGATTCGATCAACTCAACCAATATACCGGATTCTGCAATAACAACAAATGTAGGATGCTACTTCACCAAATAAGATTTCTATGCATACAGAACCTCTCTGTAATACTTCACATTCTTGAGATTTATGTACTTGTCTGCTAGTTTTATCTTATTCAGTTGTGCAAGTTGCCCTCATGCCCAGGAGTGAATTCCACTCAAAAGCAGAGTGACACATCTTAAACTGGACCATGTGGAGGTGGGTGGGGATCTTTTACGACTACTATGGCCAACAGCCTTGGCCAATAAATAACAGAGAAGATGTATTCCTCATCTTTTTTCTTTTTCTTTGGTTATGAAGAATGTCTCTTTCTCTCCTTATTCCTCAGCGGCCTGTCTCCCTCTGTGTCTCTAGCTCCGTAGCCTCAGTCGCTTCGTTCTACTCACGCTGCACTTTCTCCGTTCCAAAGTCAATATTTTGTCTTTATCGCAGCAGATTGCTTCTGGGGTGGAGACCACTAACACAGAGACCTGCAGCTATTATATAACCCTTCCTCCTCTCCATCACATACCCTTTCAGCCACTCTCAACGTCTTTCTTCATCCCATCTTTCCTCTCGTTTTTTCCATCTTTGGGGACATTGCTATGGCTTTATTTGTTTCCTTATCTCCATTGTCTTTTTCCGTATCCGCTCTTCCCTCCATTTGTTCTGTATGGGTCTATCTCTACTTCAGCCTTCCATCCTCTCCGTCTATCTTTGTCTCTCCAGCGGCAGGCAATGAATATTTAATCTATTCTCTCAGCCTCCTCAGTGATGGCCTCAGAGAATAATCTAGTCCCTGATCGTTCGTCATCCTTCATTCTTACGCAATACCACATTCCTTCTTCTCTTCTCGTCACGCTGCAGTTCTACTTCGACATTATGCTCTCTTATGGTTGACTATATGTCCTCCACTTTACTGTCTAGAGGGTCTGGCTGTGGATATTACATTAAATATCTCCAGAGCACATTTTCTTCCTACATAGCATCTTATGGATCTACCATGTCAAGAACACTGTGCACCCTGGGGACTACTCCATCAAGTTGGTGCAAACCTGTTGACCCTGGCTGTGTTGGAGGTCGAAGAAGTGGAGGAGGGGATACAGGGTGAGAAGAGAAGGAGACGAAGAAGGAGAAGAATGAGATAGAGGGGGGGAAGAACTGGAGGTGGAGAAGAGAAGGTCATCGTCTCCAGTGACCTCCCGTATTCCATCCCTGTCTAAAGTGCCTCAGGCTACCACTCTTCCTCTGATCCATCTCTAGCAATGCACCAGTGGACTTATGCAATCTGCAGCTGAATTATTAAAGAAACATATGCTACTGTTACACTGCGGGCTCCCAGCCGTGTCACCCTCCTCGTACAGCTGAGGGAACATCGCAAATACACACATTTGGAAACACGCACACACGTTGAGAATTCTCCCCGGAGCCCTCTTCGGGGAGTCATCAAAGTGCAAATGCAGCAGTGACATCAACACACAACAATGCACGACACAAGCCCAAAAATGTGCACGTTAAATAACAAAGGCAAGAGAAGAGATGAGATGCAGGCCTTGATCCCTACCTTCCTGTGGCACACTGGAATTCCTGGCATTGTCTCTCTCCTCGGATGTTTCATTGCTTACTGCGGTGCCACTCTTTGTCCTCCGCAGGACGCTGAATGCTCGGTTCAACCTCCTGAAGGAACGGCTCCTCACTGAAGAGCGGTCAAAATTTCTGACTGCAAAGAACACAGGGGAGAAAACAGAGGCACTTTATAGATTACCTCACACTCAACATGCCCGGACTTGTCTGAATCTGCCTCCTCGCAGCCAATCAAATGCCTCCTTGTGGCTTAGTGAGTGAGATTTGTGTTGGTGTGTTGCTCTTGGTGAATCAATAAAATACCTGTTTAATACAGGAGGTCCGGTTTGAATACAACCATGAGTTTCAAGGCTTACTAGATGCCAAACAGTGCACAGTGGTTGGTGCTAGATTAAAACAAGATTGTACAACTGTGGTAAGTTTTCAGCAATCATTTTCCCCTTCATCTTCATGATAGTGAAATAACAGAGGGATGCTGTTTCTCAAGTATTTGATTGGCTGGTGCAGTGTAGCTGGATGAATTTGCATTGTATTAAAAGTGCCCTGTAGAGTTTGTGATCTCTGCTAGGGTCATAAAGCAAAGAGACAGTGTGTCCCTCTTGTATTTGTATTATGCGCATGCAAGAGGATACACAAGGACACACATGTGCAAGGGGTTACACATCCTTGCCACAAGTCTCAAGCTATTTAGCTGATTGACAGTCGGTGGTCGTAACACAATAGCAATGCACCCACGGAGGCAAAAAAGACTGCTGGCAAGAAAAAATGAAACCCTGCAATAACTGATTTCTTTGGACACTCAGGGGCAGCAGAAACAAGTTATAAACACAACACTGACATATTTCACCTGCGGAACATCTTAGGAAACAGTAGCATGTTTACATGTCCAGCAGTTATGTAGCAACATTACCATTCACTAGCTTTTAGCTCCTTTTTGGTCTCTGACCACTCCTGAGGGAAATATCTGGCTCTTTAGCCGCTACATACTCCACTATGTTCACCAGCTAGTCACTAACTTTGTCTGTTGCTTGGTGCTCAGCCAGGTTGGAACCCATCGGCTATCATCTCATGACGATTAAAGGTGCAAAGGCAAATTGGCTAAGATTTTCTCTACCTTGCACTGCTCATTGTTTACAGTCGATTAGCAACTTAAGACAGATCTAGACAATATTCGGATGATCTCTATAAACAAATATCTGCGTATGGATGCAGATCAGTTACAAAAAGCTAATACAAAGCTAAATCATTGACAGATGATCGCCGATGGGTACCAAGATTGCATTTCAGCCAATGTGTTCTGCCTCTTTTTGTCTTCAAACAGACTGTTTATCTGCAGGCAACCACAGCCTGCTCAAACAGAAAACTTCTGATACCAAAATAAAAAGATATCTTGTATAGTTGCCTAAACATTCTGCATACATACTAAAATATCTGTTTATAGAGATCAGTGCTGAGCAGGTAGTGTACAGTGGGTTTGTGGAGGCTTTTTGCTGAAAACAGCTGCCTGCTGCAGCAGAAAATAACTCTCAGAGCAGGGAGAGTAAAACAAAACAGTTAACTTGAGCTGAAACTCACTAGTCGACTATTTCCTTCCTGATTCAATTCTGATGTCTGAAATCAGGGTGTCTCCTGATACTGAGCACTGATCAGTTATCAGTGCTCTCTTTTTTCCTACGATGAAACTCTGAATATCTCACTGTGTGGAACTTATGGAAATCATTTTATGGAAGGTAACGTGTCAGCGGCTCACCGTAACATAATCAATTTAACTGTAACTGATAGCGGAAACATTTTATATTGACACTGACAAAGAAACTGCATGTAGTGTAGACTGATTATGTCATGGCTGATACCCTGTCTGCTTCATAGGTCAGTATCTGTGCCTGTGCCCATGCAGTTTATCAGATCCCTACTATACATGAATGTAAAGAATACAGTGTTTAAAAAGATTAGCCTTACAATTGTTTTATGAGGAAGGAAATAAAGTTGTTCGACCTTAAGGATGCACAGAGTGCATTCTGGTGAGAAACACTTAAGTAAACACAACTTAGTTTACAGGAAATCACAGTGCACCTTAAAGGCAAAAGTCGAGACTGACTCTGTTTCTTTTGCTGACAGGCTTGTGTTTTTTCTGAAGCCCTCTGTGACACCCACTGTGTCACTGCGGTGGTCTCACTGAAAGGCATGAGGACATAGTGTTTTTCTGCCTCCAGCCCATCCTTTTCTATTTAGGTTTATTTGTTGCGCAACACTTTCAACAAGCTCCAATAAAGTATCTATTTTGTGTGTGTATGGAGGAGCTGCTTTCAACCGGTGGCTCTTTAATTAATAAAGCCAATCCGTGCTGAGTATAGTTACACGGTTGCGTAACCTTAGCGGTGATGTAACACACCGTGGACTCTAGTGACCACATCCAAAAGAGACCTTCCCAGTGAGACTGCTGTCTGGTACTTTACTTTTCTAAGAAAACAACTGGCAGGCTACAGGAGGCTGCAGTGGAGAAGCAGCAGCCCCAGCCTGGCTGCACTGAGCACGGGGCAGCATGCCTCTGCAGCGCCCCTCCCTCCCTCTGCGGGCTCTGGGAGATGCGAGAGCTCCTGACAGCCACATTATTCTTTAAAAGCGCCAGCCGCTTCTGGAGCTGTCAGCTTGTTCAGCAGTAGTGGCGCTTATGGTGGTTGTGGGCGCTCAGCCGGCCGGGTCTAAAGTGCTGGTGCAGCGTCATTTGGTGTCCCCACTGCATGTACGCTTACGGTAGTGGGGGGGTTGGGGAGAGGGATGGAGGGGCAGAGAGGAACACTCGTGACTGCTTCCTGGTTTCACAGGTGGGAGAAATGGAGGGAGAGGGGTGATCACGTCATTAGGCATTAACACACACTTGCATCAGGCTATATTTAACCCACCTCTCCTTCCATTTCTCCTTGACTGCATAATGTACCTGCCCTCTCAGTGACTTTCTCTCTCTCTGTGTTTCTCTGCTGTTTTCCACAAAGAGAGTTTTTTATGGATTGATGAAAAAACAAGGCAGTAGAGCTAATTGGCTGATAGGATTTCTATCAGAGACCATTAGAAAGAACAAAGACTGTATTTGAGGTTGAACGAACTCCTGCGTTATACGTTGTGAGTCTGCAGATGTAAACGTATGTTTGAACATAGATCACTGGCGTGTGATTTTGACCGGGAGACTATGTAACTGTGACCACAGAGCTCTCTACTCTATATTGATTTTCAATCTGTCACTCTGGCAAACACACTCCCTGTAGCTCCCTCTCCCTCTCTCACATCAGATAACTACAGGGTAACATCACGCAGGACCGAACACGACCACGCACAAACATCCGTTTGCCCACTCACACTCACTCTTCTTGCTGCTGCTGCGGGCGGCCAGGCTGGTCGTGCTGCCTGTCTGACTGTTGTCTTCCATGCTGGGGTCAAAGGCGGGGTTGACCAGACCGGGCTCATCTGACAGGAGGGCCACGGCGGCGGAGGTGGGGCCATCGTTGGGCAGCGTTGCAATGGTAAGTTCTGACGTGCTGTCGGTGCATTCGCCCTCCTGTGAGCGCCGCTTCCTGTCTGCTGAGAGTCCATAGTGGGAGGCCCCTTTACACCTGCACACAAGGGTCAAAAGATCAGTCTCAAACTTAGATTACACAGTTGGCGTGATGCATTTAATACTGGACATGTTGATGAATTGATGACATTGATGATATGACACCAAGTGGCAACCTGTGGGGCTGGAAAATGAAGCCAACATGGAGGTGCCCCCCCATGACAACTGTACAGGGGATGAATTTTTATAAAACTCGCCCGTTAAGATGTTAGTAAGGCTTAATGTTATGCATATTTAAGGGCATGTCAGCTTTAAGTGACAGGTGGACAACGTCTGTCGACAAGTCGCTATCACAGTGTTAACGCTGGTTAGATAATGTAAAGATTCACAAGGTACAGCTGTCGCCGTAGCTGTCGCCGTATTTGTCGCCGTATTTCAGCGTGTTTTTGGTTCATGAAAGGTACCACTTCTAGGGATTGCATTTACACTTCAAAACTTCAGATATCATTATGTGGTGTTTATTTGTGAAGATTATCTTGCTGAACAAAACACTAGCGTAAAGTTTGCACCATCCTCTCCTCCAAACACGGTCACCTATGGCTCCAAAAATCTAAGAAGGCGACGGCCAATATGCCAAACTTGAGGTTTCAAAATGGGAGTCCACAAACCAAAGGGTGACGTCAAAATGGCTACATCCATTATTTTTTCACAGTCTACATCTTACACAGGACACTGATGTCAAACATGCAGCCGTAAATAGAATCGCTTATAACAGTGGAGTGAAAGTCAATAAATTCATGTTAACATCCGATGAAAAGGTCACATTCTCAAGACTAATGTGAGGAGATTTCAGCATCTCCTCTAGCCCGAGGCTTTCTGCACACTGACCTCTATCTCCTGCTTTGGGAACGCTTATCTGACCTCAACGCTCAACCAACTCTCGAAGATACCACACAGCCTCAACAATAACAACAAATGTGGCTGAATATATTTCTCAGCGCTCTCACTCAGAATTTATGCAGCACCTCTCAGAGAATGTACCAGAAATGTCATATTTACTCTCCTAAAAGGAAAATAAATTACTCATTTCTGTTGCTTTCACTTTCTTTTGTGACAGTACCTGTAATCACATGTAGGATGGGTTTTCTCTGTGGCTGTGAGTGTGAGCATCCCCGACAGATGATTGAACACAAATGTAAGAAAACACCCGTTAGACAGGAGGGAGGAAGGGTGACACAACAACTGACACAACATTTGAATATAAAACAGAGATCGTCTGAATGTTGTTTTTCTCAAAAACAAATCTAATTCCTAAGTTCCAGATGTCTTCTCGCTGTCAACACACACCACAACCACAACACATTTACAGCTCCCCCCTTCTCATACACACGTACACAAGATACACACCCCAGTACACACTCGTGCACATATTATGCTTCACACCATAAAAGGCTTTTCACACTGACAATATTAAATTGGGAATGTTTGTGTGTGAATTAAAGATATCCCTACAGAGCAGGGTATTGTATTGTTGGAGAATTTTCCTCCATCTGTAAGCCATAAAGGCTTTACGCTGACGCTTCATCAGAGGCAGGAATAACACTGGCTTGTCTCTCTGGCTGTCTCTGCGGAGCCATCAGCACAAACATTAACTGGGTTTTAATGAGCTGGATCAAACCCAGGCTCTGCTTCAACAGTAGCTCAGAAAAACAAGAGGAGCTGCGTCCATAGCTCCTGTGCTGGAAGATGGGCACAGTACCACTGGACCTTACATGGAGGATATCAAGCCAAAAAAGGAGGTGAGGTAAAATGGTGGCCATCATTGCAGAGTCGCTAAAGAAACATGATTACATGCTGGTGAGCCATTTGAGCCCAGGGAGGCCACCGGCCCCCCTCGGGGCACCACATCACTAGTGGCAGCATTTTGTCTCAGTAACAGAGCTGTCAAAGTGGGTCATGCACTCTGTCCATATCTCACAGGGAAAATCATTTCATCCTGAAGTGGGTTCTATATCTCACTTGTAGCCACGGGTCAGACTCACAGTTAGATACAGCTTTACACAAAACTGAAGCACCTATCGATCTCAGCCTGAGCTCGGTGACATAACACCTGCGTGTGGCCAGAGCCACAGGGAGTTATTCTTCTTCATTCAGTTAGTAAATTGATTGGTATCAAGCATGTCCGTGCAGCAACATACCACTTAACTGAGTGAAGTGGTTGAATAGAGCAATATTTCAATCAGCAGCAGATAGGGCCGCGCTGCAGTCTTGAGGATGCAGAAGCTTTCTTTGTGTCAGTCGCTATCAATTAGAAGAATAAAAGCTGTATGCAGCTCGAAAACTACTGCTGCTCTCATTATGTGTTCAAGTGGCACGGTGAAGTAAACAAATATAAATACATAGGCTAATGCACACTTGATGCAATGTGCAGCTTTCCTCATGGTTTAACTGCAGTAAAGACACACTTTGTAAGGTGTTTTACCTTTTTGTCTTTCTTAAACAATGGAAATATCACATCAAAACATAAAACTAAATAATATTTACTTCAGTAAAGAGACTTTTTATGATAAACTCTTACATACTCACGGAAAAAAAAGAAGAAAAAGTACAAAATAAAAGAGTCCAGTAATTACTAAATTGGAAAAGATGTGAACATTTCAGGTAAAGGATCATTGTCAGCCCAATTTATGGAACATAAACTTGAATATTCCTGGCAAAGTTACTCCTGCTTGACCACTGCTGTTTGTCTGAAAGCCTTTTAAGGTGGAAACTCTCCATAGGAGCAAGTGGAAATTTAACATGCCAAGTGATGAGTTAGCTAACTTGCATGGTGACTAACAGAAAAAGACACTTTAAAAAAACTGAGCCAACAGTGTCGGGTGTGCAAATGTAGGGTTTAAAGTGAACAACTAAGTTATTAAATAAATGTTTTACAATAAAGAATAAATGGAGACAGATTAATTAAAACTCCCCAATTAGCATACGCAATTAAGCAACATCCCACATGGTAAAAACAATGTAAAGAAGTTGTCAAGTGTGTACTTTGCTTTAGGCTACTATGTGCTGGTTGACTGAAATATCACAAAAAATACAAGATATACTCATATTCACTCAAGAAATTTAATCAAAGCATGTAGGTCTTTGGCTCAGACTGCAGTAGTGTTGGCGGTACTGTGGGCTGCACATGTGTTTGGATAAGGCACTGTGCATGGTTATAATTTTTTCTGAATTCTTATTTAAAAGGGTGGCAAATTTTAACCATTTTAAACCAAACAGGCCATAACACCTAATATTACTTTTACTTGTGTATATTTTCCCACCAAATAAGCTCACTATTAAAATCTTTATTGGCTGAATTGTCAGAAATTTGCTAAAGATATTAAAGTGACCTAGCGGATACATCCTAATTACTTTGGTGATCCTCTGACATTTCATCGAAGGCGTTCAAGTCTTTCAATTTGTCCTATAGAGTGACCCAGGAATGAGTCCTAAAACCAGGAAATTACTTTCTGCCCTCCTGGTTCCCTCGTCTCGAAATCAAATGGTTTTTGGTTCGATCCCTGAAATAAGGTTAACACAAGAGACTTTCAAGTTTTGTTCTACGACATAAAGATGTCACTAAATGTCCCACTTATAAATTTTGAAGCTTTTATGTGTCTAACAAAAAAGTGGCTAAATTAAAGTGCAGAATGTTACGCTGAACACGGCTTTACAGCCTCGTTGTGTTAGGGGTGTTAAGTTGTACGACCTTGGTTTAATTCTTTTATAGCCTAACGTTAGCTTTTTTACTTCTGGCGATTCCATTTAGGCTTCAAAAACCATAAAGGTGGTGTTCATTTGTGAAGATTATCTTGCTGAACAAAGCGCGTAAGTATCATAAACGTTTGCTTGCTACAGAGCTTATTTTCTGCAATTGTCGAAAATCCAATTGAAAATCCCTCAGGCTTTCTGACGAGAGAACCAGAGCGATGATAACTTCTGTGTCGGCCCCCAGAAGCATCATCCCTTGAAGACTTTTGTTTATGACCTGCAAACAAAAGCCTCACTGGTGCATTGTGTTTAGTGTAAATTAAACTAAGATGGTAAACATTATAAATCCTTAACATCACTATATAAGTGTTGTCATTGTGAGCATTTATAGCATCCACCAGCACCATTGTGCCAAAGTAAGGCTTCACAGAAGAGTTAGCATGGCTGTAGACTCTTAATCTTCTTAATAGATCATCACACTCCAACCTACAGATAGATATAATAACAGTCTCTGAGCTAAGAAAACATTACAAGTCGTCCTTATTGTAACACCACTTAGAGCTGCTGTGACCATCCTGCATAACAATGTCCTCGTTCACTTTAATTTCTCCCAGCTGGTGTTAATGTCTTCATCTATATATAGATTTCGCTCCTATATAGATGCTTGGCTGAACATTTGCTTCCTTTTTATTTATACACACACACACACACACACACACACACACACACACACACACACACACACACACACACACACACACACACACACACACCCATGATAGGCCTGTATAGGACGTCTGCTTCAAGCTGACTATATGGAATTAAAGACTTAAACAACATTCCTCTGTTTCAGCATGGCTAGTGGAAAATGGAAAACCACAGTCAGTCAGTGGAGATGGGCAAATACCTTCGAATACAGGTTCATTCAGTCACATAAATCTTAGAGACCACCCAAATATTAGCAAAGATGTCTGTCCAAGTATTAATGAATGCACACTGCACAGCGAGTTTGAGGAAGGAACATCTTACGGGTTCATTTCTAAAACATGCACTGTGATTTTGAAGCTCAGATACAAAGGATAAAAAACAAAGAAAAATAAATTTAGAGCTGTCACGGAGAACAACAGATACAAGCTGAAGGTTTGTTGAAATCCCAGAAACACAGAGGCCATCACAACACAGTCTGAGACAGCAGCAGTGCACAGTGCCACTGGTTTATTAAAGGCTTTGTCTCCCGTTAATTAAAAACTCCTTCCTCCAGGGGACAAGAGTTGCCTTAAAAGCGGAGCCATATCTCAGCCGCTTAGAGTTTTAATGTGTCGAGTTTTAATGTTAAGGCCACAGTCTGTGCTGTCTGAGGTTAAAGGCAGGGAAGCATGACAGAAACCCCTTGTCTCCCTCGCCAGGGTGGTCCTGGAGTTTTAGAGCCAAGGTAAGCGAGCCAATTAAGTCTGAACGCTGGAGACGTGCAGTGCATCGAGGGAGGTATGCTTGCAAAGACATCCACAGATATACACTCCTTATTTTCTGTCTTCTTGTCTCGCCCTTGTAAACAAACATCCTTTTTGTGTATAATCATGGAGCTTTGAGTACTTGTGCGAAGCCATCCCTCTCTCGTACAGCATCATTTTTCGGGGGATGATCACTGAGCTTAGAGGATGCTCATTAGCACCGCAGTATCCATGTCTCGGTCAGCGCAGCCTCAGTTATCACATCATCTCTCTAAAACCCCGGGATCTATGGCGAGATAAGGAGCGAAGACGCCAAAACATCCTCAGTGCTCATCCTTGCCTCCTCCCCTATCCTCCTCTACCTCTCCTACCCCTTTATCCTCTGCTCTCTCCAGCGCAGTAACAATTACCCATGATGCTTTCTGTGACACGGTGGTCGTGCCGAAGCTCCCTGGCTGTGACACAAACAGCCCTGTTCTTGTGATGTGAAATAAACACCAGCTCACAACTCATCAAAGCCTGTGAGATTCTCCAATCCTCTTTAGGGGTGAGTGGATTATCCTTCCTAACCCAAATACTCTCTCCGCTCCCTGACTGCCACGGACAGTCGTGTTGGGCCACACTACGCATACAGCGCAAATTACCTCAGCTGAGGTGACGATTCCAGGTCAGGCAGTCAGACACAGAAACTGGGGCTGTGTCCTGGTGCATACTTTCACACGCTGCGGGTGTGGAATCTAAAGCATTGTTTATTCACAGAGATAGCAGGTCTGTGGGGGTACAGCTGGCCGACCTGTTCATGACCCGCAGCTTGACGAACTTTGCTTAGTTGAGCTCTTCTTTCTCTTCTTCCTACATCCTTATTAATCTGCGCGCAGCAGCAGGCAGTTGCTACTGACGAGCTCTGACACCAACTTTCTAATGCTTTTGAAAATAAACCAGCGACACCTGACATGCAAGAAAGCGTGAGAAAAGAATCCCAGGCTGCATTGTGAGCCCAGAGGTAGCCTGCAGGCCTGTGTATGTGTGAGCGTTTGTGTGTATGCGTGATATATGCGAGGATTCCTTGTGTGACAGAAAATGTGAGAGAAGCTTAAAAGTTACAGCATGTGATGTTTGTGTAGTTTATTTTTGGTGCACTAATGATTATGGGGATGCACAGACACTGTTGGTGCAATATTCAACAACTTCAGTTTAAAGTGCAGAAACATCTCTGGCGTATTTTCAGCTAAAAAAAGACAGTTTTAATTTCCTTTAAAGGTTCAGTGTGTAGGATTTAGAGGGGTGTATTGACATAAATGGTATGTAATATAATAAGTATATTTTCTCTAGTAGACAACCTGCGGCTCAGGAGCCACATGCAGGCTCTTAAGCCCTTCTCCAATGGCTCCCTGTGGCTTTGACAAAAATTATATGAAAGTAGTTAACAGTTATTTTTTGACATTTTCATTTTCATTTATCATTGTTGAAGCCATAACGCAATTCTTGCATTTTCCAAGTGTTATACATGTGTAACCAATACGCTGAAAAAAAAAGACGTTTCAGCATCCCGTCAACTATGTACATCACATGTCTACTGCCTGGCGCATTTTCCTAAACTTTGCCAAATCTCAATAGCGATGGCTAAGCTGAGAAAACATCTTGGGGGAAAATAAAGGTTGCTCTAGTGTACAATCACCTGAACACAGGACTCATTGTGTTTTCACTACCTTAGTATGAGGCGTTTATATCTTCATGGGGAGCGGGTCCTCGTCTACAGAGATCACCGTGTTTCTACAGTAGCCCAGATTGGACAAACCAAACACTGGCTCTAGATAGGGCCATTTGCAATTTTGCATCAGCCACCACAATCAGCAGCCCCTCCACGACAAGTAGCACCAGAAAAACACGGATTTGTAATGTGAAATTGCTTGTGTCCTGAATAATTAATACTTAAGGAATCCTAACTAGGAGTTCACACGAAGCACATGGGAGACGTTTCAGCTGGTTGGAATCTGCAATCCTCACCGCTAGTTTCCACTAGATCTGACACACTGCTCCTTTAACTAAATGCCCGTGGACAAAGAACTAAACAAAGACATAATCAAACTCTTACACATCACATGCAAGGCCACGAATTCACACATTCCCTTCTCTACCAAATTTCCCATCGTGCTCATAAAAAAAATAAACAGAAAACACTCATTAAAATCCAGAAATGTTTTATGGACCCTGGTTTTACTCAACATCTAATTCAGTTGATTCAGGAATGAAACTTGTGAGAGTCTGTCCATAACAGCTTCTGGCTGAGACACATCAAGCTCGCCTTAGAACAGACTGAGCAGGGTATAAAGAAATAAATACAGTGCCCTCGGGAAGCACCTGTAGGCATTACACACACACACACACACACACACACACACACACACACACACACACACACACACTAAAAGTAGCCAAACAAGAGGGCTGGTGCAATATTGGGAGGTGTGTCGGTCATTAATTGAATTTATGGAAATAAAGGTTTGAATTAAACATTTTTTTCCTCGATTAGATTAGTATATCAATTACTCCTTCATCACACACTTGGGCCACAAGCCAAACACATAAAGTAAAGTTTGATTGGGAGGGAACAGACAGAATGATAGATAGATACATAGAGAGAGGAGAGAGGGAGCGGGAGGAGAGAGCGACATAAAGACAGACAGAGTAATCCAGTTAATGATGAACTAGAGGAGTGTTAATCAGAGGATGCGCTGGTGTGTTGATTGGATCCGCCTGCTGTGAGGGGTAATCCCATCTGCTGCACGAGGAGGGGGTGAGGCCGCAGCTAGAGGGGACAGTCTCTGCTGTGGGAGGAAATTTTTTTGGCCAAGCTCGTTTCTAAAGACGGATCTGCTAAATTGAAGTGGGAGGCGAGGTTTAGTTGGGTGTGACTTCTAACAGCCTTTGAAGATGAATGCATACAGAAACCAAAAGTGATTGTGTACAACAGCCCACACGGCGCATAAATCCTGTCGCTGTGTTTCGAGCTTTCCATTGTTGCTCCTGTGCAGCAGTGGCTCAGCAGGTTTGGCATGCTTAACGCATCTGTGTGTTTACGAGCGCGGAGGACTCCAGTCCAGTCAGCCTGTTAGTAACAGCCCAAACTCTGAGTCATGGCTTTTCAGCCAATCGATTGGTGCGATCATCAGTCGAGCCCTGACCTCATGATCTGGCTGGAAGGATGTTTATGCAGCGTTTATTGTGTCGGTATCTGGTTTCAACCAAGAAGGCAACTCAGTCTTTTTGTCAACAGAGAGGAAGAGCACGGCTGATTTATTCTTTGCTCTCTGGCTGAGCTGGATTTAACCTTACATGTGTTCACCTCAACAGCCCTGTAGTAAAATACTGTGTCTACATTCATGGGTGGATTATGAGAGAATGGCCCCCTGGGCACAGACATGCAAAAGGCCCAACAATTCCTCCTACGCAGGGGCAAGACACACAGAGTTTGGGCTGGTTTAGCCTCTTTTGTTGTTTTACATCTCTTTTTAGCTGTCAGCATCTTTTTGTGGCTTTGTGTCTCTTCGTGCTTTCTTGTGGTTGGAATCATTTTGTGTCTCCTTGAGGCCATTTTGTGTCTTTTAGGGGTGTATTTGTGTCTTTTTTGGTTATTTTTTCCCCTCTTTTTAGTTGTTTTGGTTTTTTTTTGTAGCTGTTATGTGTCTCTTTGAAGTTATTTTATGTCTCTTTGAGGTATATCTGTGTCTTTTTTGGCCATGTGTCTCTTTGTAGTTGTTTTATGCCTCTTTGTAGTTCCTTTACATTTCTTTGTGGTCATTTTGAGTCTTTTCCTGGTCGGTACATGTCAGTTTGAGTGACATGTTCCAGGTGAAGGCCTGGGGCCCCTGGGACTGGTGCCCAGTAGGCCCGTTCAGTAATCCATCCATGTATATATCTCTGTCTCTGACTTGCAAAGAACTCTAACTGTAATCCCCACTGCACTACTGTATATGATCATAGAGAATCCCCACTAGGCTGCTGTCCCACATTGCTCTTGGCACCTTTTAGTCTATATTCCTCACTCTAGCCCTTGGCAGTGTCCTGGTTTCCCTACCTCCACGTGCCATGGTACAACTGCCTGAAACGCAGCCAGCACTGGTCAGCCGAACCCAAAGCCCTGGCACTCGGCAGGGCACTGTTCACGTGAGAGATTAACTCCACACTGCTCTCCTCTGTGCTGTCAGTTACACTCCGCTGGCTCCCTGCTCTGCAGGCGGCCCATATGGATGCCCTCCTACAGATTAGCCCGTTTCAGACAGTAAACTGAAGAAAACAGTCCATGTTAAACACGTCATGCCTCAAAGACCCAAACACCAGTCAGACTTTGAGCCAGAGCCAGAGGCAAAGGTTAACACACACCTATTTTTACAATGCACACAACTTCAGTGATATGGCTGTGGAAGTAGGCCACTTGATGTGAGTGATTCAGCACTGATATAAAAGTGCACTGCATTGCGGAAACAAATTTATTTAGGTTTAGTTAAATGCTATTCGTATAAAACACCGAACTCAATCCCATCTTTAAACCCTCTCTGCATGCTGACACTAATACCTGTCCGCTGTGCTGGTGTGCCGAATTTCTGCCTGAACAGAGACACATCAGAGAGGAAGGCTCTGCTAAAGTAAACACTTTGACCTGCTACTCACTTCTGCTCATGAATAAATGAATACATACATAATTTATCTGTTCTTTTGTGACTGTGTATTTACACATGCATTGGGCGCGCTTCAATTATACATGGTCAAATGTGTGTTTTGGCGTGTGGATTTTCATGCTTATTTGTTTTCTGTGAAGTGTAATATGTAATGTGAGATTTATGCATTCGTCTGTTTGTTTGTGAACGACTTCAGTGTGTCCTCTACACGTTGTCCTTGCCCCCTGTGTTTTCTTTCATGCCTGATTGTGTAGTCTTCACATGCATATAAATGCTCCCGTGACGGATTCACTGAGTATTGTAAATCCCATGCAGAAAAATAATTACACTGATTTAGTGTTATCTCCTTTTAGAGAGATATGCAAGTTTTCCAGGAGGGTAGAAAGTGGGCTGTTAGCCTGATTTTTATCTCAGCCACTCTCCCCGCGGTCTTCCCTGTATTTCTGCCCTGCTAGATACAACGAGACAGTGAAAGCTGCCTCACTACAGTACAGGGATTAATATTTAATCCAAACAAAAGTCTAATTAGTGAAGCCTGCCCCACACTCCAAACTGCCACGAGGCTGGAGGGGGCACGGCGTGGCGCGCTGCCTTTGACTCGAGATGGACCCGGCATAAACAAATGACTGGTATTGTTCAGATCCAGCAAATGCACGGCAGCCGGGTGGCTAATCCTGTTAGAACGCGTCCATGCTGAAGATGTCCGGAGCACTGGGGAGTGCGCGCAGCTCTCGGTGATCAAACACCTCCCAGATGAGGACTGAAAGGACGGAAGCTAAGCTAATCATAGTGTTTAAGACATCTCAGCGCAGGCCCCGAAATGAACATAGATTAATCATTAATGCTCTACAGCACTGCACTGTGAGCATCAGGGGAAGCCATGTGGGCTGGGGGAGGGAATAAGCAAAGTCTAATACTGTGTGTGTGTGTGTGTGTGTGTGTGTGTGTGTGTATTTGTGTTAGAAATGGGGGAAAAAAATCACAATGTAGGTGCACTGTGCCAGTGCTGCTTTTTTATTGGCCGGTGCTGACAGAGTAAAACGGCAGTAACCATATTAAGCATTTCATCACAGAGAAACATTTACTCTCCCGCTGCATTGTTATCTACACCCTGCGTATAGCCAATATAGTCTGTATACGAGCCTACGCTCATTTATGTGTGAGTAAGACAGATTGCAGCCACTCTCATTTTTCCCACGCAATATAAACCCACTGTAGTAATCACATAAAGTGAAAGAAATCAGACAAGAGAGGAGGCGAGGGAGAGAGACGAGCGAAGGAAGAGGAGAGCAGGAAAAATAGACGGTGGTAACACAGGGGAGAGCTGGAGGCTGCTCCTGTCAACAGTATGGATAAAGACAAATGGTGTGCCACTGCTCTCTAGCCAGGCAGAAAAACACCACGTCCGCGTTTGTCTGCTCCTGGTTTCTCTCCCTGTCATGTCATAATCAGCAAAAAGCCTCACTGTCACAAGCGCAGAAACGCACTCCGACACTTTCCCCGTCTGACTGCCAATATTCCTCACTCGGTGGGCAAAATCCGATCATTTTATTTACAAACAACCCCCTTATTGATATGACCCACATACTGGGCGTGCTGGTGCTGTCACCATGACAGCTGTACGTATGGTACGTATGGCCAGATGGAAGGCAGGCACAGGAAGTGACCTTATACCCTCCTGTCTCCTCTCATTTCCACTCTCCTCTCTGCTCGCTGAAACTGCTCATCCACTTTCCATTCTCATCGTATCCTCCTCCCATTCTTTCCTGTATGTAATGAAATGTAAGGATTTCATCTCTGCTGCCTCTCGTCTTTCCAACCCATTCAGTCCATTTGCCTACAATGCCCCTTCTTTCCCTCTTTGGCATCCACCGCTGTCCAATATGGGCTCTTGGTGTCTGCAGGAGCTAAAGCCCCACTCAGTGGAGAGAGCATACAATGAAATGAGGGGATTTGCGAGGCGCTCCATTGTTCCATGTATTCATGCAGCATAATGGGACATTTCCGTCAGACTGGAGAGAGGAGCGGTAGCCCAGCTTGGGGATCAGAGAGCCCTGGCTTCACACGGAGCGGCTGAATATAGTCAACATTAACTCCCACACAAAGAGACTCTGAGGGCCAATACAGAGCAGGAAACACAGCTCAGGAGAAGAGGAGCCAAGAACAAGGATAATGTGACATGTAGTGTAGTGTAAAGAGATATTTTGTCTGCTGTTTGGTTGAATTACGAGGAAATGATCGGTGAATTTGGTCAATAAGTTACAACAACTTTGACAAGCTTAGAAAATGTGGGGATTTGTCATCTTCCTCTGTTTATTTGGGTTTTGGTCGGGAAAAACGAACAATGTAAAGATGACACCTTGAGCTTTGGGAAATTGCAATGATCACTTCTCACTTTTTTTTTAACATCTTTTAAACTAAACGACTAATATAAAGGGCTTGGTCTCAATTCATCATCAGAGGGACACTGAAATGTGTCAAAATATCGCACATCGAATACTAACTGGTAAATTTTTATGCACCAATTTGTGGCTTTTGCATCAATTTATAGTGTAAATGTCAATTCATGTTAATATTAGAGGAGACAAATACACACGTTCAAAATACTGAGAGGGACCTGTCCCTTGCAACCACCCAAAACCCACATCTATCATTCATATTGACTGCAAAAATAGTCGACAGATGAGTCAATGATCAAAACAATCAGCCTTAATGTTGACACACCACATTTGTTTGTTTCCATGATGTCAAATTCATCAATACTAAACGCGCTGTGTATCTGCGTGTTCATTTTAATGTAACCGTTGCTACTGATGTAATATGATTTAAAAGGAAAGGTTGGGAGAATGAGCACCAACAGGTGTGTCTTTATGTGATGTGTTATTTTAGATACTGATGATGATTTGAAACACAACAAAGATTCTGTGTATATAAGGCTTGAACAGATGCGATGCAGTAGTAGAGTAGCCGGCTATGAATCATTAATGCTGAGGTGAAAGTCTGTTTCACAAACAAACACAACCCGTGGCTACAACCGTCCGTATGCTTAACGGGACTCGCTCTCGCACGGTGTATAGAGCTGTGAGCAACTGTGAGCAAACGTGTGTTGACGTTTTGCTCAATTCAATACAGTAGTCAGAGACACACTCGCATGCCGCTGAAGAGAGGGGGAGAGAAAGAGAGAGATGCCATGCTGCAGTGCTGTAGCATTCAAACTGTCCTGGACAGCACAAAGCCTACCTGCTGGCTCTACTGCATCCCAGCACCACAACAACCAATGACCAGGACATTAGGGAGCAACTACATGATGATTTTCACACCACAGATTCACACTGCAACTCTTAAAGTGATGATAAAAATGTAAACACTGGAACACGAATACGCATGAATGAACTGCACTGACACAAACAAATGGTTTGTAAGAGGAGTGAAAGACACACAATAACACATGAGCAGGACTGTTGATGGAGGGGAGAGATGATGGGGTGATGATGGTGAAAGGATGCAAGAGGAGGCTGAGTGTTGTACTCACAGCTCAGAATAGAGGATGTGCAGGTTGCCCAAATTGTCTGTGTAGTTGGCCGGGCTGAGCCAGGGCAGGACCAGCAGCAACAGAGCCTTCATGGTCAACGCTCGGCTCTTTTTCCTCTCTTTTTCCCCTCTTTCTCTCCCCTCTCTGCACTGAAGCTCTGTCCTCGTCTATTCCCCCCTCCTCCCCCTCCTCCTCCTCCACCTCCAATTCTCCGAACCTGGCCGTGCTGACCCCCCCTCCTCTCCTGCCTTCTTTCTCCAGAGGCGCCTCACAGATCAGAATTAATCCTTCACTTCCTACCTTTTCAGCCTCTTTCTTCCCCTCTGTTTCCCCCCTCTTCCTCTCTTTCTACCTTTGCCTCTGTGTCTGTGTGAGCTTGGCAGTTTCTTCCTCTGCCTCAGGCTGGCTGCCTGGTCATCTCAGCTGCAGAGGCAAACGGGCCAGTTGCCAGAGGTTGAAGACGGAGCGGAGGAGGAAGAAGCAGCAGCAGGAGCAGGTGCAGAGCAGAAGTCCCGTTGTGGCACAGGAGGAAGAGGAAAAAGTGCAGGAAGAAGAGGAAGGAGACCCATGCAAAGGTGGCACATTTGGAATACAATTTGAGATGTGCAGCCCCTTAATCTGCTCTGGGCACTGACGAGTTGTAAGAGGATTTGCGCTCGTATGCGTGTGTGTGCATGTCTGTCTCCCTCGGTGTGTGTGTGCGCGTGTGTGTGTATGTCAGAGAGAACGGCGCAGGCTGTGACTTATACTGCAGCAGAAACCACTGAGGGGGGAGATGGAGCAGACCAAACAAAGCCAGGAGCTGAGGGGGGGAGGTACCTGGTGCTGCTCTGATTGGCTCTGCCCTCTTCACACGCACACAAACAGACATACACACACACACGTACAACCTCTGCATTCACCTCCCCCTGCCCGCACATATGTTGGTCCATGAAGGGGGGGAGGAGAGAGAGGAGGGAGGGGAATATGTTGCCTTCAAACCTTCACCCCTCCTCTCTAACGATGGACTGCTCCCTGTGCAGCAGATTGGTCTGATCGCTAAAAAGAATCTGCCTACATGTGTGGGGAAAAAAAAAGAGCATGACCAAAACACACCAGCAAATCAATATTCTCTGCAGAGATGGAGGCTTGTTATTCTGAGTGACATGAAAGAGAAAGACAGGAAAGAAATAAGAAGATTTGGAATAAATCTTAAGGAAAACACTGTCTAAGTGCACCATTCATTCATTCATTCATTCATTCAGTCAGTCATTCATATAATCACTGTCACAATATACACAGAGACAGAGGAGGAGATAAAGAGGGAGAGGTGATGCACAATAACAAAAGTTAACCCTGTCTGTCATCACCGCCCTGATTCAAAAGGTTGCGCAGGGATCTTGGGACGCACTTACAGCTGGGAAGTGACAGGCGGAGAGGTGTGTGTTGATTGACTGTGTTGCATGTCGGTGGCAGGAACTGGCATTCACTTAAAGGTTGAATGAAAAAGCAAGACAGATTTAAAGGTCTGATGTGTGTATTTCTACCCCTCTATCTAGAACTGCACAGTTAATCGTAATGTTATCAAACTCTCAATATGGCCAAGAACGATGAGGTCGCAGGAGCTGCAATTTTTTTGTTAAAGGAAATGTGTCACAATATACTATACATGGAAGATACAGAGGTGATCAAAGGGGAAAGAATTTGTGTCTTAAAAAAGTGGAGAAAACTTCCGATTTATTGGTCCATCTACATCCCAACCCTAACCTATGGTCATGAACTATGAGTAATGACCTGAAAGAGTGAGGTCGCGGAAACAAGTGGTCGAAATGAGCGTGGCTGGGCTCAGCCTTAGAGATAGGGTAAGGATCTCGGAGATCTGAAGGGAGCTCGGTGTAGAGCTGCTGATCCTTCGCGTCGAAAGGGTTTAGTTAAGGTGGTTCATGCATCTGATCAGGATCCTCCTGGGCGTCTCCCGTTAGAGGTGTTACGGGCACGTCCCGCTGGTAGGAGGCCCCGGGGCAGACCCAGAACACGCTAAAGGGATTACATATCTCAATTGGCCTGGGAACGCCTTGGGGTCCCCCAGGAGGAGCTGGAAAGTGTTGCTGGGGAGAGGGGCGTCTGGAGTACTTTGCTCAGCCGGCTGCCCCCGCGACCTGGCTTTGGATAAGCGGTTGGAAATGGATGGATGGAAGTGGAAAACATAATTAATTTTAGTCTATACCGTCCTTCTGTATCATGACTTATGACAAATATTGTTTAAAAAAGTTTTTAAGCCCAGTTCAGACCAAAGATTCGCGATGAGAGGAGGTGAAACATGCAACTACTTGCATTGCGCCGTTTTGTAATGTTCTAAAAACATGCCGCTTGATACCAAAGCAGGTAGATGAGACAGTGTTTCAAGTCATTGTACTTCTGTTCTGATTTGCAGCTTTTCAGGCTCATTTTGTGGCTGAATATAATTTGTAGCGTCTTAATATATGAATGAGGATATGGCTACAGCTGCATTTGTAGTAGTGATTAAATGGTAAAAAAAAAAGGAAACAAAACGAGGCATCAGATGGATTGTATTCATAATAAATACGCCACGATAATATGAGTAAGCACATACAGCGAGCCGCAGCAGTGACCCGACGTCCGACAATGGCACATGTGAGGACAGAAACACAGGGCTCACACTGTCTGCGGTCTGGCTGTAGAAACAGGTGACGTGCTTTACGTTCTAAAACCAGCCACCGGCAATTTGACCAGCTGAGTCGCAGATGACACCATCAATCGGCTTGAGTCAGGCTGAGACGGGTCAGTTCACACCGCTGCAACTTATCTTTGCAATGTTCTAAAAACGGCTTAGTCTCTTCACGAATCAGTGGTCTGAACTGGGCTTTATTCTTGGTTTAGATTTGATAGTTGAAGAGAATGGAGCTTTTATTGAATACGTTTTTGATATTGCTTTTAGATTCTCTGAGTATCATTTCAGGGCTTGGGATAGAAAGAGAAAATTAACACGATGGATCCTCTGACTCCGTTTTTGTATGGACTGCAGGCTGTTGGTGTATGAATTGGATCGAACAGTGTTTGGTGCTGATTCTCATAGATGCAGATTTAGTCTTGAGTGTCTTGTACTTGGAGGCTGTTTTGTATTCTATTTTTGTGGTTGTGGGAAATCTCTTGAAGCATTAGTTGTGGGAGGTTTGTGGGTTTTTTCTGCCAGATAATGTTTGTGTTTATTTTTGGATGATACTTATGTGTTGTGCTGCTGGATGATGGTGGGTTAACAAACCAGAATGTTTGATTAGTCACTGGTTAATGTGTCTGAAGAATCCCATGAGGGATGGGTCATGTAAATGAACTGTGTCGCTACAGAGATGCCCCCGCCGACAAAAGCATGTTTGGTTCAAACGCCAGCACAATCACATTTTTATACACATGAAACCCTCTTTTCTTGACTGTTGGTGTTCCCCAGTTCTCCCAGGCTGTGGCTAATGAGCGGGCTACAACATTAGTTTCTTCCTCTTTGTTTAATTTTAACCAACATGGCAAGACAGTACTAACACATCCCAACTTAGGGTTACAACAACTTCTCTTCACTGTTGAACACAAGGTACTCACTCTCTCTTGTGTCTCACTCATACCTGTCCCCACTAAAACAAGGGCAGGTAGGAACCAATTAGCTCATAAACAAGAGAACTCCACTTAAACACCACACATGAAGACTGAAATGAAACAATATACAAAGAATGAAATAGTGACTCATATTGCAATTACAAAATCTACAGTAGGATTTCTTTTTTTTTGCATATCATGCAGCCCTACCTCTATCATCCCCTCCCATTTCTTTCATCACTGTTGCCACTCTTATCTTTCTCTGTCTTTTTCTGTAGTGAACACAAAGCAGGAGTGGGAGATTGTAGCATTAGAACTTTGAATGTTAAATACTGCGGCTTATCTATTTTCATCCCCTCCTGTCAGATCGCACCCTCAATCCCCGTCTAATTATATTTATTTAGCTCTTTTATTCTAAGTAGAGTCATGTCAATTTCACTTATAAAGCTCAAGCTTTACTTAGTATCACACTATTTTTCCTAACTTGTCATCTTCTCCTCTCCCTTTCTTCCCCTCCTTTCCTTGTTTTCCCTCTTTTTACCTTTTTTCTCACTGTTATCCGATTTTCATAGTGCTCAGCCGTCTGCTACCCTCGAGAAAGACACTTAACTGGTGTAAATACCCTGTCTGAATGAATATTTCATGGATGGAGGTAGTGTGGTTACAGGCTGTATCTGTGTGTGTGTGTGTGTTAATGCATGCATGCGTGCATACTGAGGCATAAGTTATCCTGCGGTATTTGAACAGTGCGCACAGCAACAAGACCACAGGGCACGCAGGAAATGGAAATGTAATTGGATTGTGACAGGATGCAGTTTGTGAACAGAAACCAGTCAGCCCCCACAGGAGTCGTTTCATACACTCGCACATTGACTCGCACTCACAAAAACACCATCGTTACATATCCACATACTCTCCTCCCCATTACTCCTTTTGATTTCCCACTCACAGCAGCCAAATCCTCACACTGATGTGGAGTCAGACTGGGTATTTCCAAAGACACAGTATGTTTGGGGCTCAGGATTCTGCCTTTCAGAGACAACACAGCAGGACAGGTGTTATAAATACAACCTAAGGTACCATATGTACATTCCATACATGTTAAGAAAAGAAGAGGATGCTATGATGCCCAGATGATACTGCATTCTTACCACCATGACACCTTGGATGATTTATGGGCACAACTTCCGGTTATTCCTTTGACTGTGAGATCTAGCCGTATGCTACAGGTGTCTATTCTCTTTTCCTAGAGCTTTTTGAGGGAAATTAATGATGTGGGAACACAACCTGCCACATTTTAGGCTGCATTCACATCAAATGAGGCCTTGTGGCGATTAGCCGCAGGGTTGTGCGGCGATGTGGAAGTGTCACTTAAATGGCCCATTTGTGGGGGAATAGAGGGTAGAGACCAGCTATACAAAGCCAACCTCCTCATCTCAGAGACTGTTTCTCTACAGCAAGTTGTTCATGTTGGCCTAAAATGTCTGTAGAATTCTTTTGATTGTCATTACTGGATTATCTTTACTGCTATTAAAGACAGATAGTTCTCTTGAGCTCTTGATGCATACGTTGATATTTCTATTACTCACTATAATATTTAACTATAGCAAAAAAAGTATGTGTGTGCCTGTGGACTGCAGGTGTCTTCTGGTTTGTTCGCTGGTTACATGACTGACCATTGCAGCATGATGTCGATTTGAGTTTCTCCAAATGTTGATTCTGTTTCAACTTCTTGCCGCAGGCTGCTGTGTCTCCTTTTATTCAATATCCCCAACGGCTCCTATCACTGCAGCCGAGGTGCGGTGGTAGGGGCCATGCAGCCTAGGCGCATCACCCACATTGAAACAAATAGGACTGGTGTATTCGCTACGTCTGATTTGGTAGCAAGCAACACAGCAACAGGGTACAAGTAATTTTCAACGGAAGCTCTTAACATGAAGCTACAAACTGACGCCTGACACTTGTCGCTGTGGACCTGGATTGACTACATATCAAAGTTGAGCTGGTCTCAACTTTTTCACTGCCCTCCACAACACAAATTTAATTTAGCTTGTATTGGTGATGCAGCTGCAGCAGGTTGTCCCTCCACCCGTTGATAGTAGACGGCACAAGTATGACCACATTATCCTTTTTAAGGTGTGACAGGTCGTGTTCCCACTTCAATTAGTTCCTGAAAAGGAAAAAGGAAACCTGTAGCATACACTTACTCTAACTGGTTAAGAGAAAGAAAAGTTCAGACGTTGCGCCCCTACTTAAAGCAAGGTTGCATGGGGTCAGGAATAACGTGGGTAGCAACAGATTGGCTAACCTACTTGTCACCAGCTGGCTTTGGCTACATGGCCTTGTCTGTCTTTCTCTGTCTATGTCTCTCATACAAACATACACAACAGGGAGGTCAAATAAAAAACTACCCGCCACACTTAAACATACAGAATAAAATCATAGGAACTGCCAGGAATTCTCATTTCTTTTTCAAATATTCACAAAAGCTTTGATGAATTCCTCTGTGGACTTTGAACGTGTACTTGAAAACAAGTACATTTCACAAAAAAAGGAAGAAGAAAAAAAAGAGGAAAATCCATCATGCTCAAGGCAGAACATCAGTAAAACACACACATGGAGCTCTGGGTAAATTAATTTGACTAATACAAAAAATATGAGAGCGAGAGCCATTCAGAGCAGATAAAACCAGTTTCAAGCAGCACATGCACATGTAGCTACACGTAACTGGCTAAAAAGCAGAAAATACCTGAGTGGGTGGGGAGGCTGTTTCAGCTGAAGTCTGTGCAAGCCCTTACAGGGCAAAGTAACAAAGCCGCCTAGAAATACTGCTGTTCAGATGGTTACGATTTTGCTCCTGATTACACTGGTTGTGTCCAGAATGACAATTTCTCAGAGCAAAAGGCCAATAAAGGTCATGAATGATTACATGGATATGAAATCAGCTCTGACCAGATGGCGTGGCTGTCTCAGTCATTACAACTCCTGACCCTCTGCCAGATTCTGGGGTATGGCCAGAGACAGTGAGCACTGCCATTATGGGCACCAGTATATTCGCAGAATGATATGAACAGGGAAGGATGGTGTCATTTATAAATCACCAGTCTCCTAAATGTATCTCTATGTCTAGACACAGAACAGATGTGTGTCTTACTTTTCTTTGTCTTATTGGCTTTATTCCCATGATAACATTTTGAGCTTCCAACCTATTGAAGATGGAAATATCCGGAGTTAGCACCAAGCCATTGTTCTGCAAGTCACAGGTCTTTGCACTCAAGTCCCAAGTCAAGACTGACAAGTCCCAAATCACGTACAATGTAAAGATTTTTAAGTCCCATGTCAAGTACCAAATTAAGACAGGCAAGTCCCTAGTCTAATCCAAGTCCCAAGTCAAGTCCTAAATCAAGACAAAACCCAAGTTAAGTCCCAAGTCTTGACTTTGAGTTTCAAGGCCCAAACAAGTTATAAACTGAATTTATTGCTGTTTTAACAACAGAGTAATAACGTTAGCTAAACATAGCTTGCTAACTATGTTGATATTAGCCCCGACTTCCTGTTCTTTGCGCAACTTCAAATGCCAAACGGAATTGGAAGCTGTTGCGTCTCCATCTATAATTTTCGACTCGCACATTTTGCACACTGTTATTCATTTTTTTTATAATTTTTTTTTCCCCAGCTGCAGCTCTATAGTGTGGCATTAGTTTGTCATTATTCTCTCCTGCAACTTGATGGATGGATGTTAGATAAGTTCAAACAAAGTGAATCTGGAGAATTAAGTGTCGACTTGCTGGTAGTGTTACGAATTTACTCATGGCATACACTTGCTGGGAATCAGCAGTATATCATGTCACCAATTCTGCAGTAGAAATCAATTTAGATTTACATGCACTGAAAAAAATGTGGATATGGTTAAAGTTTGTTTAGTTTTAGGCTCAAAATGATTTGTTGGCTTAGGAAAAGATTATGGTTTGGGTTAAAATGACTATTCTGTTATGATTACAAGAACTGTGGGGTCATGGTTGAAATAATGACCACTTTCTTTCAACCATGGCCACAAACGTCCCCTAAAAATAATCAGTGTTAACTTTCGGTGGGAAATGGGAAGCCATTACTAGTCTCCTGTGTTAAAGCCTGACGTTTGGGTGACTCATCCAACCACCCTGACCCATCTGACATGTTAAAAACTCAGTACTAGGCCAACATTACAGTAATAACCAGCTTTGTTAAACAAAGTATGTTCAGGGAAATGCACATTTACTCACTGTATAAACAGCAGGAACAATCAGTGGACTACAGCACAAGAAGTGAACGGAACAGAAATGTTGAGATGGGTCTTTCGGTAACTTTATAACATCCTCGAACACAATGTGTAGCGTCGTCCCTCAGGACGTGGCCTCTCACCTCCACAGATAACACCTTCTAACTACGGGTGAGCAGCTGAATCCTTGCGGGAGTCGGCCTCAGAGCTCCACACCTCATTATGACACTCACACTACATGAAGGAAAAGACTGGGAAACAATGGAGCAATGTGGAGGAAAAGGTAGAGGGAGGGATGGGGTTGAATATAAGGGAGGAGGAAATGGAGAGTGCATATGTAGGCGGTGGGTGGTGGAAGATAAGACAGAGAAGGGGCAGAAAGAAGGGCACAACTTCTTTAGAGTTTATAGAGTTTTATAAAGTGCAAATGAATGGGAAACACACTGCTGCTTGTGTGTGATGTGTGGTGAGATGCACTAATTATCCCAGAGGCCTTTGGGCTAGGGGAGTGTTAATGAGCATTAATGAAAACAGATCCAAACTGAGAGAAACCAAAGTACTCTCTTTTAATGATATAAACAGAAGAGCTGGGCCTAGTTTAGATGAAAGCCTGGTCGGAGGAAGAACTCTCCCCTTTGGGACTGGAGCTGTGGGTTAATGACGGTGGGCAGAGGAGGGTGGGAAACCTAGAGTGTGTGTTTACTACAGGTCATTGTAGTTTTTACCAGATAGCAAGGGTAAATAGAAGAGAATTAAAAATAAAAAAGAAACTCAAGTACTTGCTTACTTGTTTAATAGGAGCACTGATTATATCTGACTTTCTTTAATGGAAAATTCAGCTATTGGCCTGCAAATGTTGAAAGTAACAAACTGCTTTTACAATATGAGTGTGGGGATAAACTCGAACTGTGCTTCTTCCATCCTACCTGCTCTTGATGTGGTCTTCCAGTTCACCACGTGGCATTGTTTCAGTGCAATGGTCAGTGAAGGGGCAAGCTACGGTCAGCTTGTCCAGCAGCTTGTGCACCAGCAGGCTGGGCTTCCTGCAGCTCTGCAGCATGAGGGGCGCCCGGCACACGGGGCAGAAGTCACTCTCCAGCAGGAAGCTGGTGAGACACTCTTGGCAATAGGTATGTCCACAGGGCGTGTCCAGGGGCCTGATGAGCGCCTGCAGACAGATGTGACAGACGAGGTCGTCGTCCACCTCATCTTTGTAAAGGTACTCGTGGTTCTCCTCCAGCTGGTGGCTGTGGCCACATGCGGCGCACAGGTTAGGAAACAACAGTCCATAGTCTGATGGGGAAAGGGGTGGAGCCGATGCTTCGGCCATCGCCGTGGCACCCTCAGTTTGTATACTGTCCTCCTGGATACTCATTTAAAATCAGGATGTCTTCTTGCATCTGGTGAGGAGGTCATTAGCAGCAGAGATCTCTCAGGAACTCTGTTAGGAAAAAGGAATATAGTGAGAAGCAGTAGTGGAGGAAATACTCACATCCTTTACCTAAATAAAAGTATCAGTACAACATTGTAAAAATACTCAGTAGTCTTGCAGGCAAAATCCTACTCAAAGGCTCTGTACGTGACATTCAGAGCATTAATACATTCGCCATATAAAGATATAGTGAAGATATTGTGCCCTGAGTAGAGAGAGAAGAAACGCAGCCTCTGTGTGTTGTAATCTGAGTTGCTCTGTTGTTTGTTGTGGTAAGTCTGGTCTGGCCACACGTGCATGTTGGTGCATGTGTATATCCCACTGGTTAGATCATTGCTGCCACTGTTCAGCGGTCACTGCTGATATCGGGACGGTGTCATCACAGAAGCGCCCACACTTCGGTTCTCCCCTGGGTAACACTGTTAGCTCTGTTGCCGTTGTTTAACGCCATTTATGGAGTTAGCATGTTAGCTGCTAGCTACCAACCAGGCAAATCATGCTCTCTGAATTTTGCATCGAGCCCTTATCAGTACAACTACAAAGGTATTATCAGCAAAATGTACTTTAAGTATCAAAAGTAGTGGTACTGGTTGTGCAGTAAAAGGTGACTGATATCATTGTGTAAGATATTAAATTCTTAATATTGGGGCTTCAATGTAGCACCGTTTAACTGCTCAAGGTGGAGCTAGTTTTGCAGGTCCCGTGTGTAGAATTTAGGGGCATCTAGTGGCAGAAATAATATTTATTTGTATAGCACTTATCTAAACAAGGTTACAAAGTACACAAAAGTACAAATCAGGCATTAAAAGGGAAAGCCTTCCTATAAAATTATGTTTTAAACAATGATTTAAAAATGGGTAATCTGCTAGCCAGCCTAATCTCCTCAGGCAGAGAATTCCAGAGCTTTGGGGCCTTGATGGCAAAAGCACAGTTACTTTTAGTTAGCCCAAAACAGACAAACCAAACATTGGCTTTAGATAAGGCTATTTGTGTTTTTGCATTTGCCATCATAGTTCTCCGTGCTTGGCACATGGAAGAAGTTTCGTCCAGGGTTCCTAGTGTGGTGATCGGGCCCTCCAAAGATTCACCAGATAAATCAGTGGAAGAGAAAAAAAACTGAGTTTGGTATTCTAATTGGTATGATGCTTTTTGGACATTTTCTTTCATCTTTGCTTTTTTATGTTACTTATTGCAAAATTTCATATTTTAATCAATCAATCAAATCAATATGAAAACTGTAAAAGAGAAAAGTCTTTTTGGTGGAACTGCTTACAGCTCAGACATGTGAAACTTAACAAGCGACCCAAATAGACACATTGACACCAGAAAGGTTGTGAGCCACTGGTTTAATATTTCTGAGCCTAAAAGGTAACCAGTAGTTACGCGAATGAATATAGTGGAGTATTAAGTACAATATTTGCCTCAGAAATGTAGTGGAGTAAATGTATAAAGTACCATCAAATTAAAGTATAGGTACCTCAAATTGTACTGAAGTTTAGTACTTGAATAAGTGTAATTTCCACCACTGAAGAAAGGGAGACAGCGACCACAGTTATCATGTCAAATAAACAGGGTGTGAAAATATTCATAAGCTGTGTTGCCGGAGCAGAGCTTCTCTTTCACACACGTGAACAACAGCAGCATATGATGTGTGCAGCAGCCCTGCAAGGTTTTTGTTTTTTTTTCTCAGTTTGATTTCTTCCGCTGGCACAGAGAAGTGATATTGAACTACAGAGATTTTTTTCCCTGGATGCAGGAACGTCAATACTGCTCATCTCAGCAGCAAGTGTAGGGACAGATAAGACACAGATAAGTCTCCAGCCCTCGCTCGCTGTATTGCATGACAAACACATCACTGCTGTGGGATGTGACATGATTTCAAACTGGGTTTTTTTTCAACTGCCACACAGGTTTACATTGTGCTCGACACCGTGAGCGTGCCAGTGTACACGTCATATTCAAAACAGGCAGGCTCCTCGAGCACATGGACACGAACAGATGGGCTCAGTCAGACACACGTCACCTTGGCAACAGCCATCTTGTTGGCACTCCACAAGCTTTGTTTCTGGACCCACTATTGGGTCTTGGCTGCTTAATGAGACACTAGATCTTGTTAAAAAAAACACCAACAACAAACTTGTGTATTGAGTCTATTAAATAATCTAGTTCTATTTTAATTGCACAGATTCCAATGCTCTAAATAAAATCTTAGCAAACAATACACTTTGATGTACATCCCAATATGCTAATGACGACAAATATGGCCGCGCACTTACAAGTACAAACAAATCTACAGAGTAACCGCCGAGTTGTCAAAACAAACCGCCCTCCTTCATCTCATTTTTACATAAGCAGTGTGAGGATGGTGCAGTTGTGACAGCCATATAAGCTCAGTGTCTTTGGTGTGTCTGGGAGGGGACAGCTAATAAGAAGAGGCTGAGCAGTCTTAACAAAGATGAACTTTCCCACTGAGAGCTTGCGGTAACATGGCTGATTCATCACAGACTGTGGCACCTGCTGCGTCTGAGGTCTGGCCTGATCTATGGAGCAGAGCACTTTCATCATTACACAAGAAAAGCCAGAGACAGAAAGGGATAGAGAGGGAGGGAGCAAATATCTGCCAGCAGGAGCAGAAAATGTAAAAAAAAAAAAAAAAGTGATTCAAAGTTAAAGAAAATGAAAAATGAAGGTGGTTTGATATTCTCTTCAATTCCTGATCTTACCGGGATAACACAGTCTCATTTAAGTTTGTTCTCTTTTCTCTCCTGGAAAACTTTTGTGTTAAAAGAGAAAAGATAACTAATAAAAAGTACAGAGTAAAGGGATCAGAATATATGACTCTGTAGTCTGAAACAAAATGGATGACACTTTACAGGAACCCATTAGTCATAATAATTTGCGTTTGGATCGAAGATCGCATGATAACAATAGAATTCCCGCACAAAAATACATGTACCTACATGCAAAGACATGCCCACATGCATGCCTCTAACACACCCACTCATACAGACGGGCACATTCACACAGAGGACACGCCTGAGCCTGAGGAGCATCAGCTCTCTCTGGCTCATTTCTAATTCCTGACGTGACAAGACAACACTGCCACAACAGTCCTGATGGAACTTGGGTCTTTACTCTAGAGAGACAATGACATAACTACATATTACTGATGTGTTTTTAAACATCTAGTGTGACGGATTCAGGGTAATACATTTGCAGAAGTGGAATATTATGTAATAAGTGTGTTTTCATTGGTGTGTAACCACCTGAAAACAAGAATTACTGTGTTAACCTTAGCATGAGCCATTTATATCTACATAGAGAGGGGATCCTTTTTACTAAGATGGCTATGTTGCACCACCATTTTTCTACAGTATTCCAGTATGAACAAAATAACACTGACTCTAGATAGAGCCATTCGTGTCTTTGTGTCGGTCACTGTAGTTAGCAGCCCCTCCGCAATGAGGGTGTCAGAAAAACACAGACTTTTTAAGGTGAAACTGCTTCATGTAGTATTTTTTGCTGCTGTAAATCACTGGGTCTGTTTGTCTTGGAGAGGAGGAGACCTCTGTGGATAATTCAGCTCCCAGTAAAAACCTCCTGAACCTCTGGATCTTAAGGGTGCTTTCACACCTGCCCTGTTTGGATTGGTTCAATCGAACTCAAGTTCATTTGCCCCCTGTGTGCAGTTTGTTAGGGCAGGTGTGAACACAGCAATCGCACTGGGTGTGCACCAAAACAACCAGACTGAGACCTTCTTGAAGAGGTGGTCTTGGTCCGGTTACAAACGAACTCTGGTGTGGTTTGTTTGTGGTGAGAACGTGTTCCGACCTGGATCTGAACCAACTGCAGTCACATGACACATTGTTTGGGTTAAACATGAGCATGTTACAGTCCTGGAGGATTATTAATGTGCGCCTCCTCCTGTACTGCCTTAATATGCACATTCAGCACATCCAATGCATCAAAACATTGTTTTCTAGTTGTAGCTGCGCCTCGTTTTCAAACTGTATGCTTTGACTCAAATGAACAATGACAGCAATATAGTCCACGATGAGCAGCGCTAAAATCAACCTGCGTAGTTGTCCCTCCATTGTGACATTAGAAAGTGTCACATTTATCTTGCAAGTGTACTCTTCTTCAGTGTTTTGTTTACTTCCTAAATATTCCCTGGATTGAAATTCTGACCAATCAAGGTCTTTTATCTGGTCCATGTGTAAACACGAACCAACTCTAGGCAATTATGCAACTTTATAACAAGATTAGTCCCTGATTCGGACCAAAGCAAGACAAGTCTAGGTCTGAAAGCACCTTAAGTTATCTAAGAAAAAGGTGAGCACACATTTGCAGGTGCTAGGCCAGTGGCCTGTCTCCGACATGCCAAGCAGCGTTGGAGAAACACTGATTTGTAATGTGAAACTACTATATTCAGCGTCTTTACCGGGTTGAATCACCAGGGGCTAGCTCAGGCTAAAATCTTCCCACTCAAAGAACTCAGACCAAAATTCTAATCGGGAGAAGTTTCAGCTGGTTGCAATCTGCAGTCCTCGCTGCCGGATGCCTCTAAATCCCTCTAAATCTTACACACTCTTCCTTTAATAGCTACACCAGCAATCCAATACAACATGCATGAGAAGTGTGAGGTTTTGGCTGCATTCTGTCCACTCTTCCATTCCACTTTATAGATCACAAAATGAAAGACAAAATCATGTTTGGATTGTAAATACAGCTCAAATGAAAAACTGTTGCCTTTGTCTTTGAACCAAAGTCACGTCAAGCTTTGGCTCAATAGGTCGTCCCTTTTCAACTATTAAGGGCTGGGAGAGTTGTTTGTCTTAGATAGCCTCCACCTTCCTCCACACACACACTGCACATTTTATGTAAATAAGGCTGTTGATTCACTCTCAGGTTACTCTCCTGTGATCGGGGATGACTTGACGAGTTAATAATGATACAAGGCTGTGCCGAGTCAGCTCCTTTTTATAACGATTGAGTGTGAAAAAACAACCTGAGAACAAGGTAAATGTGTCTGCGTTGGCACTCTCGCTGTCCACGCTGAACTAGCATGTTGCTATTTACATATCCACTCCTCATATATAAGAAAATCAAACTGGATCTGTATCAATGAAGCACACCTTCGAAGGAAAAAGCGCAGTCAGCCAAGTGCATGTGAGCAAAGCACGCTGGATACAATGTAACACAGCCGTCTTTTGCATAACTAGTTTGTTAATCATTATTTTATGAGCTGCACGGATCGTTCTAGTTGCGGCAGGTGTGGTCTCACATTGTCAAGACAACAAACTGCTGTGTGATTCATGTAAAAACAACAAACTCATTCAAAGGCTGACACACAGTGACAGGGCCCACGCTCTCCAGCATGATTACAGCACAGAGTGGGAGTTGGTCGTGAACATAATCAGTTCACCATCAGATCATAACAAGTCAGAACGGCATGCTGATACTAGATCAGCATTGCTCCTCCAAGCAGCTCAATAAAACATGGACTTGGAGTACAAACAAACATGAGGCAGCCTGGAGTTATAGGCACACACACACACACACACACACACACACACACACACACACACACACACTCCAGCATAGTCTGTTGTGTTCAGACATGTCGCTGAAACACTGAACTTCCAGTAAGCAATATTTCCCCCCTCTTTCTGCAGACATCTGTTTCATAACCACACAAACAGTATTTCTACAGAATATAACAGGACAACTTCATATCTATAACTTCTCTATATTGATAATTAGGACATAAAATACATGATTAAACGTACACACTTTATCAAGAATCTCATCATGACACATTTACTCATAGCTCTACATGTATTACATAATATTTTCAGCACTTTTCAAATCAAGCATCTCGTTCCATTAGGAATGAGCATATGGGATGTGGAGCAGCAGAGTAATGTAATTCCTGCCCTTTCCATAACCTCTACATAAGGCTCTTGTGTGTGTATGTTTGTGTATGCCGGTCCCTCTCTCAGTTCATAGCATATCTCCACGGTGAGTCTGAGCCAGACCTGACACCTCAGTCTGGGAGAACAGCTGCGGGCAGATGCGAAGCTCTGTCAAGTGTCTCTAATATCAGAATGGCTGAGTGGATCAGCACAGACTGTACTGAACACTAACTGAGATTAGCCATCACACACATAGGTACTAGTAGATCTACGCAGACAACATCATTACAGGCACTTCATGTCTACTACATGCATGTAAAGTGAACTCTCACACAGAGAGTCAGTGCAAATGAGCTCCATGTAAATAACTCTGACCAGCAACAGGTACTGAAACTGAGACAGTTTCACTATAAGTGCAGGTAACACAACCACTCTCCTCATACAAAAAGTCAACTTGAGAGAGGAAAAGATACTTACATGTCTTCATGATCGACGTTCACTTTCAGCAGAGCAGTTCACCTGGACAGGTAAAGCCTCACAGAGGGTGTAACATTAGACAGTTGGGAGGGGAGGTGGAGGGGGGAGCAAAGGAGAGTTAAATGACTCAGTAAAGAGGACTTTGTCCCAGTGACGGAGTCTGCCCATTGGCTGCCGCTCTTCAAGTGGAGAAATTTTATCCGACTGCTGGTCTTAGGGGAATTCTACAACCCAAAGTAAGGAAGAGTGCTCCTGTGTGAGCTCAGAACCTGCTCACCTCTAACAGGCCAAGGTGATCAGGAAGTGGCAGGGCAGAGGGGAGGAGCTGGGGAAAAGGTAAACAAGAGAACTGCCCAAACCTGCTCTGGGAGTTCGGGAGAACCTGGAATTTCCTTCGAAGTGGAGTGGAGACAGGAAGCAGAGGAACGGAGGGTTGTAAATAAACTGTTGGGACATTTTTTAAAAGTGTACTGCTCACAAACAAATCCTTTTTTGAAATGAAATATTGAAATGTCTTGCAAAAGGGCACCAGTCGTTTGAGCTACAAGTTCTGACAGGACGTCTTCTATAACACAATAAAAACATTTTATGTACCTACATGATTGATTTCCTGCAGACCATTTACGTAAACAGAGGGCCTGTGCTCTAATCTTAAAACAGGAAGCCCATAATCTCAGTGAATGACAACATGTCTCAGGCTTAGATACGGCAGGTATATTAAAGCTGTGTACAATACACACACTATAATACTTGCTGCTTGTATGGGGCTTTCTTTTTTGTTGTGGTTTTGCGTCTCTTTGACCATAGCTGCTTTTGTAAAGCTGTGCGTGTGATTCCGGCTTTGTACAAAAACAGTTGTTATCCTTGTTTTTCAGATGTGGTTTCGCTCTCGGCTTTTCCTACCTCACGCTGCTCTTTAAACCCCGGGACTGTGAGCCACAGGTGCTCCAGACACAAAATGACGTTTCTGCATGAGTCACTCCAAGACGCAAGCAGAGCTGAATCATTGGAGCGTCTGAGCAGAATATATATATGTACACAGGCTGTATCAGTTACTCAAGTGTTGCTAAAATAACTGACCACAGCACGGGAAGAGAAATACGTCCAGTCTGAATGGGGCCTTTGTTTAAATGACAAATTCTGAGGTGATCGATAGGAACGAGAGTTTTTAAAAAGGTGAAGGAACATTATAGATTAAAAGGCAGTTAGAAAAAAAATTATACCTCAAGCAAATTAAACAGACAGTCATCATAATACATGCATCCTGAGGGTGATGTTTTGCTCTCATTTCTAAGCAAATTTTAGTCTCAGTTTAAACATCACTCATGGCGTCTTTGCAACAAGTGTGTTTTTTGCAGGAACAGGAACTCAGCTGTCTTGTGATATTTTTTCAGATTCTGAGAGTCAAAGGTATTTGTCATAAATCTTTACACTCACTGAACAATCAGGCAGTGAAGTCTCTAGATGACTCTCGGTTGATGAACAAGAAACAGTTGAGCAGTTCCTGGTGACCTTTACAGCTGACATATCACTCCCACTTCCTTTCATGAGGCAGAGCGAGGTGGGGGGGTGGGGGGTAGTCTGGAGCTCCAATCCCAAGCCCTGAATCTTTTAGGTTCTTAAAATACCTTCAGCTTTGTGTCATTCAGATAATAATACATGATGTTTATTATACTTTTCCTTGAGCATAGGTTCTCACATGGACAGTCAGGATGTTCTCATAAACTGCATAAATTGTTGAGGGCTGCAATCACTTTACCAGCTTGCTGATGGGGTAAACAAGGAAGTGGTCCCGAGCAGTCCAGCTGGGAGGCAGGTTGAGGTGGTGAATGGGTCACAATACATAGGACCTCCAGGACATTACCCTGGAGGCATGTGTCTGGAACCATGTGAACTCACCATGTTTCTTTTTCCTAAACCTAACCACTGTAAATTAACTTAAACCTTCATCACTTAATGTTGATTCCGTGACTTTACCTTAATTTTTGGTTTTGGTATTCCACCTCTGATGAAGGGCAGCGCACTGGACTTAAACTCTATTGGATGATTTTTTTTTCTTTATCAACTGTTGTGTTTTTCCAAAATGATGCACAGATCTTTAGGCATTCTCTCATCTTAAATGGCCTCAAGAATAGTGCATAGAGCCCCTGGCCCCCCTTGGTCTGGGCTGAGCCCCACATATTTACAACATCTAGCTCCGCCCCTGTTCCTTTACCCTATCCTCTTCCTCTCCTCTCCTCTGATAAACAACATAAGGCAGCAGGATTTGCTAACTGCTAGGAAATGCCCATGAGATTGTTCTAAATTCTACGTTGTGTATCGCTACAGTGATTCTAATATTTAGAGTTTCTTCAACTCTTAAGTTCTCTTTGAAGTGCTGAGTTGAACCTGCATCCTGTTTCATTTCTGCTGAGTCCTCAGCTCCCTGCCGCTGGAGTTTATCTAAACACTGTTGTGCAGGTGAAACCAATCTCCCCCTGTCTCTTTAGGACACTTTCCCTCTTTCTCTTATTCCTCTCTCACACATACACATACACCGAATCGCTCCCAAGCTTAGCTGTGCTTCACATTTCTCTGACACACTTTCCACTAAGTCCTCAGCAATGATTTGAATTCAGATGGCAGATGAGAAAGTAAAAGAAACTGGCTGATACAAAGACTGGGAATATTTTTCCTTTAAACTCACTTTAACAAAAAAAAAAAAAAACCCTTCATCAGTTTCTTTTTCTATCCATTCTCATGTGGCAGTGAAAGGTCGGTCGTCTCTCTTCCTTCCACACAGCATCCATATTTCATGGTACCTGATGCAAATGCTGTCTGTAGCTTGAATATTGAAGAGGAAAAACGGCGGGAGGAAGGTCATCAAATAGAAGGAACCGAGACCGCTCCACCATCACCACGGAGATGGCCTCCTTCTTGTCCTTCTAATGTGATCATTCACACAGACTGTGTGGGTGCAGGTGTGGGTCTATGCAGATGCATGTACTTGTGTATTGTGAGCACGTATTCGGGGGTCAATCCGAGAGAAAGACAAGGTTTGTCAAACACAATGGAAATACATGCTCGGCCTTTTAATATTTTCTTCTTCATCAAAAAGGTTATATTTTAGCCTTAAACCAACTCTCACCCACTGTATTTAGATAAAGTGCCACCTTGAGACCAAGCTGCAGTCAATAAATTATTGATCTGTCATCTGTTTCGAAAAAACACACAAAACTCAACAAAAAAAATTTCTGTGATAGAAAGCATATCTCAACCACTTGTCGAGTCCAGCCAAAAGCAAAATCCCCTGGAAACCCTGGTAACTATTGTATCAAAGTGCAAAGTGCAAAGTGCATAGTGGAAACTTCTGGTCAGCTGACCTCATACCTGCTGTAATCGTGCGTGCAATACCTGCATGCTGGCTTGTTTATGTTAAGTTAGGGTGTGGCTTGCTTTCAGTTTAGCTTGTGTGTATGTTAGAGATGTTGTGGTGAACAGGAGAAGATGGTTTACACCAGCAAGTTTCCAAATTGCTAAGATAAAATGTTCCATAATGTGCACAGCACAGCCGTGCTAGCAGCAGATCAACACTCTGGTCCAAACTGAAACATCTCAACAACTGTTGGATAGATTATGTTGACATTTTGTACAGGCATTCATGGTGCCCAGAAGATGAATTCTAATGTAGTGATGCCTTAGTCTCGTGTAGCAAGCGCTGTGCCAGAGCTAGAGATAGGTCTGGAATCAGTGATGATCTTTCTGCTATAGGGGAAAAATACGCCCTGGTTTGCTTTGCTTTTTTAAACCAATCACAGTTGTCTTAAGTGGCATATTTTCAGGGGTTAACCTAATTTGGTTGAACATTTGCATGTAGGGAGCACTGATATTGAAGTGGCCCCACAAACGAAAACGCCACAAAAAAATGGTAACAGTCACATGAGGCTGTGTAATTCAACTTTTAGTGATATAAAAGACAAATATAATTTGATAATCCGTGCCCTAGGGGTGAAGCATGACTATACTTTAGCTGCACTGGATCCATTTAAACCAGACAATTTGCAGGCTGTATGTGGCTCTTGCAGAATAGTATTACGACGATACCTCAGACGCTCCTGTTAAGTGGAACAGATTGGTACATAAATGAAGACAATGTCACTGCTGCCAGGGTAAAAAGATGTGGCAAATCAACTCTGACTGGCTTTGTCAGAAAATGGAGCATCATGGGGCATGAGAGCCCTGTGAGACGGAGCTTAGGTTCTCAAGTGCTTTCAGGTTCTTTGAAGTGCGTTCACAAGTTGTTTTATTCGTTGTAGATCTTTACAACAATTCACCAAAACAACACAGCAGGCAGGTCTTATTGCAAAATACAAATCTTCTTCAAAACATGCCATTTTCAGTGTGTAGGTTGTCAGCTCGCGGGTTGTTGTTGTTGTTTCTTGTAGTGAAGGGGATTTGGAAATGGTAACACACAGACAGCAGAAGAATGGGAGAATGCTGGCCAAAATCAGCGGCCCGGGTGGCAGGCCAATAGCCACAGGCTACATCCAGTAATTCAGACTAGTGATCCCATGACTTTTCCTTTTGCACCACTATCAGGACATTTCCATCAGCCTCAGCTGTGATTTGTGTTTAGTGGTAACAGCTAATGGAAGCATGCTAGCTTACTAAACTACGTAAGATTATGAACATGGTAAACATTAGTCCGTGCATGCTTAAAATCAGAATGTTATTGTCATAGATTTAGAATAATAACTATAATAACTATAGACCTCAAGATGGCACCTTTTCAATCCAGTGGAACTGCTCACCTTGCACATATGCCAAAAACAAACAACTGTTTTCTAGCTTCCAGGTTTACTATGTAATGTGGCCCACTCAATAGAGTGCCCCAGGGATGATGTTTTCTGTAGGTTGATGTGGAAGTTAGCATAGCACTGGTTCACTCGTCAAAAAGCCTATGGGATTTTTTCACTGGATTTTAGATTATTGCAGAAAACAGGCTCTGTGTCAAATAAATGTTTATGCTACATACACGTTTTGTTCAGCATAATTTTGCACAAATGAATCACCAATCAACACCACTTTCATGACTATTAAAGCTTAAATGCAATCGCTAGAAGTAAAACGCTAATGTTATAAATGAACTACACTAAGATTGCACGGCCTAATGTCACCACCATAACAAGACTGTAAGGCAATGTTTGGCATGGCTTGGTGTGATGACGTTCCTCAGTCACTTATTGGCAACTGCCTTTTTTAAGGCACATAAAAGCTTCAAAGTTCACAAGTGGGGGCATTTACTGACACATTTTATGTCGTAGAACAAAACATGAAAGAAGTCTCCTAAGCGTGTGTTAACCACAGACCTTATTTCAGTCATCTAACCAAAAACCAATTAAAAAAACCCATTGACTTTGAGTTTAGGGAACCAGGAGTGGTAAAATGCGAACTCATTCCTGTGTTACATTTGGTCTGACTCAAAGGTAAATGAGATAATTTCTCTGTTCCTGCTCCTTGCCCACATCAATGTTATCCTTGAGTCAGAGTTTCCTAAATCTTTAGAAAATCAGTGAAGTGGAAGTGATGAGTAAAAGGTAATCATGACCAATATCAATACTGGGAAAAATATGAGCACACCATCCAGGTTACCAAACACCAAATTTCCCCCTTACAGTACTTAGGCCAGACGTCTACAATGGCACTGACTATACAGGTAAAACTCAATTCATTGTATATCATCTCGTTGAGTTCAGACTTTCTTTGTCTATGTGACACAATGTGGCTATTTTTAGATTGAGTTTGTGGGGGAGGTTCACCCCAACTGAGTTGTTACAGTAGCCAAACAAAGGTAATGCTTTTAGACTTGGTCCCTGAGTAATTATTCAACAACTTGAATGAAAAACACTCCTTGCACTGCAGGCAAATGACGCACATTCATACATGGATGAAAAAAGAAAACAGTCCTCTTCCCTGCAAACCCACTCCACCATCTATCCGGTGGTTAACCTTCAGAGTATTCTCATACCGCTTTTTCCTTTTATACCTTCTCTCTTCTTTCTGTTGTACCACTTCTCATTTTATTCAATCTCAGGGAAAAAAATGGTGCCATTTCACCTTAGCTGTTGTGTTTTTTTCCCATGAATACATTTTCTGAGTCAAATGCTTTCAATTTCTCCTGGTAATCTTCAGCTACCTAATTCAAGGTGGCATCTGAAATACACAAGCGCTGCTGTCTCATATTGTTTCCTTCGCCCCTTCACTCGCTATAGTAATAGAATGTGGCTTTCCATCACTCGCAGTGCCACACATACAAACGTATGCAGTTCACTTTCACATATATACGCACAATAAAAAACGTCACATGTCAGACAGGAGCTCATCCATTAGTGTCTTCCTTGACACTTCTGGCCCACTGCCACCTGCCCAAACCCCACCCTCCTCTAACACACTTCAGTCTGGAGACACACACTGAGACAGGACATGAGAAAGGATGAGTTTTAGAGCATTTTCATTTAAGAGTTGCACTTCTATTTTATCACTGCTGGTCTCATTTACACAAAAAGGCACGGTGATAAAGTAGGGCAGTCGATTTTAATTTTCCCAGCCCTGACAAAATAATATGGGGAAATAATGACGTATTCAATAAGTCATTAGTCTGGCGTCAAAAGGGGCTCCACTTTTGACACGGGAAAAGTGCCATGTATCGGTGCCCATAATGCAAGCGTGTGTGCTCGTGCGGATCTGACAGCTGCTCTCTAAGCAGTAATCACTGGTGTGAACATCATCATTCAAAGTGCATGGGATGGATAGTGTTATTTGTTATGCTATTTGTCAAATGTCACAGTGACACCAAGCCAGATTGTAACAAAAGAGGGAGACATTTGTACATGTGGGACAAGAGGGACAGATGCCGAGCAGAATGCAGAATGAGAAGTTTAAGGGGGAGGGAGGGAAAGAGGGAGGGAGCAGGGAGAGAGAGAGAGAGAGAGAGAGAGAGAGATATGAAGCGAGTGGTGTGTCTGGCTCAGTTTTCAGTGTTGAATCGGTGGTGTGAGTCTCAGGGGGGAAGCAGAGCGTTGCTGTTCCAGCAGGTAACACAGCTAACGCCAGCCAACAAATGAAGATGAATGCACTTAATCTCTCTGCTGCCAAAACTACACCTTAGACACACACTCACACATAGACACCTAAAGGCCCTCACACACACACAGAAGCCATCAGTCTAATACAGACTTCAGTGCCAAAATGTTTACACTTTACATTAAAGGAATACTTCACCCAAAAAATGACCATTTATGTTTCAATTACTCACAGTGTGTAACCTGGAATTCATGCAGAAAACTTAGTTTGTCCCATGTGCCTCTATGGTAAACGGAGAATCAAAAACGAGCAATGTTCGTGATGAATTGAAGTAAACAGGGACCACGTTTAACAACTGCAAAACAAAATCAAAACATCCGCTTACAAACTCACACACTCGCATTATGATCTTAGTTCATGGGTTGGCAACCTTTACGATCAAATGGGCCACAAAACATAGGCCATTTGAGCCTCATAAGGAAAGGTACACAGCCCATTAAATCTAAATTAGCTATTACTGACAGTTCTAAATTAACATTGATTAATATGTTTACCACAAGGCGGCTATACTGCAGTGGGCTGTTTATGACTTTTGACTTTAGCCACCGCTAATGAGGTTTGGCAGCATTTGGAGGAAAAGGCACCAGGCCGTGGACATGTGATGCATATTTTATGTGACAAAAGTTGGACTTTTTTTCTTATTTTGGTGTATATGCTGCACATTTTTACAATCAGACAGACAATGTAACAACCACTTTAGGTTTACAGTGATAAATGAAAATTAGATGTTAAAAAATAAGGGGCTAAAGAGCCACATGCAGCTTCAGTGCTACAGGTTACCAATCCAGTCATGTCCATCTTCACTAAAACGTTATAATACAAAGCACTAAAGCCTACGAAAAGCATACCTGGGCATGCAAGTGCGTATGAGCTTTGCTCGAACAAAGTTCAGAGGCACGCTGCTCTGCAGTGCATGAGTCTATTTGTACTGATGTGATGTAGGTGCAGACGCTTCCAGTCGCCTCTCTGTCAGCTCTGTTGTATTTGTGGTAGATTTAGGCTCTTCTGTTCATTTTGCAAGTGCTGGTGCTGCTTTTTGTGGTTGGTGTTACATGGTGGTGGTGGTGGCTGTGAGTCAATGGGATGTGGAAACATACTCACCAGTATGTTTCCACATCCCATACAACTTTGACCTGGCTAGCAGCCAGCTAGCCAGGTCAAAGTTTTCAAATGTAAACATCGAGGACATGGTCGAGAAGAATAAGCACCAGCTGAACTAGCACCCTGCTAGCCTTTGTACAGATGTTGGAGAACAAACTGGACGACCTTTGTGCTTCATCAGTTTCCGGTGGGACATCAAGAACTGTAATATCCTTTGATTGACCGAAACTTGACTAAATCCCGGACAGAGCCATTCAACTACGTGATTTTTTTTCTATATGCTGATCCAACAGAGCAGAGGACTCCAGCGAGAGAAGGAAAGAAAGCATGTGCGTTATGGTGAGTAAGAACTGGTGTGACGATGGGAATGTGAGCAGCTGTCCCGTTCCTGCTGTGGATCACTGCTATACACCGTTCAGACTGCAGAGTGGTGCTGTGTTTGGGAGAAGCCCCCGTGCGGCTGTCTCATTGGCGTCTGGATGTGCATATGACTGGATAAATGACACTTGGATTATACTGTATGAGTTGTGTCAGAGTTTGTAAACTGATGTTTTGATAAAGTTTTGCTGTTGTTAAATGTGGTCTCCATGTAGGCCAATTCACGAAGAATTTTCCCCATTAAAGTTTTCTTCACAAGTTCAGGGTAACACAAAGAGAAACTGTAATAAAATGGTCTTTTTGCAGGTGAAGTATTCCTTTAATTTAATATTTCTGTCTTTCAGTAATTAAAACTTACTTTGTTTGTGACTGCTTTTAAATCCCTGGAAGTGTCTGCCTGTGTGTGTGTGTGTGTGTGTGTGTGTGTGTGTGTGTGTGTGTGTGTGTGTGTGTGTGTACTGAAGTGTGCGTCGAAGGAAAACTAGAGCAGGGCCACAGATGCTTGACAGCGGGACAGTCTCATTATCCTGGTCCAGTGTGAGAGGCTAGCAGCGACCCCTGCCAACCCCGTATGCCACTCAGAAGTTGCCTTTGGTAACAGAAGATTAGCCTGATTGGCTGCGGGTGCTGTGACAGGAGAAGGCTGATTAAAATGTCTTACAGTGTGAGAAACTACACAGTGGACGTGGGCAATTAAAGAAAAAGTGTGGTTTTTAAATAGATGCAACAATGTACAGCTTGTACGTGGGTGAAAATGCAGCATTCAGTACTTACACTGATCTTTCCAGGGTTTTGAACACCCAGGCCAGTCACCAGAAGAAAATGTTTGCATTGTACATTTCTGCAAACCATTAATATGTTACATTCGTACATTTCATACGTATCATATCAACTGTTTTAAAGTGACATTATAGATAAGCTGACTTTGTCTTTGGGAGGTGGAGGGGCCGATGGATGGCTGCTAGGCAAGACAGCTGCTGGTTGTTTTTTGGTAACCCTTTGTGGTGTTTCCACCTATGTTTGTGGTACCGAACCTGTGTATTTTTTACCAAACTTGGGTGTTTTTAGTGGCACATCGCAGTGTTTCCCAGTGATGTTAAAGCCACTGAACCTGGGTGTTTTTCACTGATCCGTCCCTGCTTTTCCAGCAACTTTTGTGCCAGCAATTATGAGTGTTTTAAGCCAAAACATGAACCATAATTAGGTGGTTTCTGTGCCTAAACCTGACCACACCTTCACCCCAGCATCGTTGAGAAATGTTAAGTTTCTCAACAACAATGATCCATGTACAAATGTAACATATCTGTGGTTTGCAGTCACGTACAAAGCCTTCATTTTTTCTGGCGATTGAGTTGTAACAACTGTAGATAAAGTGTGAAGATCAGTCACTGCATTTGCTGAATCCCCCATAACCCTCCCCATATCCCAGTCCCTGACAAGCCCTCGATCTCCCAGCAGGACCTCCTTGCCTCTGCAGAGCTGTGAAAACACTCTCAGCCCACTGAGAATAGATGGCAAGTGGAGAGCGTCCACAGTCTAATTTTCCATGACATTTACATCAGGATCTGTGTTGAGACCGCTTCACTGTACCACCTTAACGTCTTCTCCTATCAGGAAAACTCTCGCCTGAAAAATGTCATTTTCATCCCCTTCAATTCCCATCCTGCCCATCTTTCATAATGTTAGTAATGGTTATGTAAAAGTCGGGTCAGGTTGCAGCATACAGTAAAAAGAGGCCTGTTAGGGCCCGTGTTGGTATTGCTCCAATCATTTCATAGTATTTTGGAGTGATTAAATTGGGCTTATGATGCAACAGTCCAGATGACCAGGACTTACAAGAATGTGAACAGACGGAGTCATTCATCACAGCAGTAATCCTCTCATCCTTTTATTAGACAGTCACTCCACTCCGCTGCCATGCAACCCTCGCATCATTATGCATGAGCACCTAGCATGGGAACAACACACGATCAGGGATGATGCAGCAGTTCTCAAAAGCAGATACAAAAGCAAAAAAAGTGGATCCAAGGCCAAGGGCCTGTTTCTATTTAGTGTTTCTGAAAGCAAACATCATTTTGGGAAGGTCTGTTGAGCACTGAATGAATTAAGCTTCATGAATATTCACAAACCTCTCCTCCTCTCGCTCTATCCTACTGTGATCGCTTAACAGCATGTCCAAAAAGCCTTAGATCTTTACAGGCGCTAACTTCCAAAGGGGCTCTAAAAACTTATTAGTACAGTGAAACTCAACATGTTTATTTGTTGAGAAAAATATGCGTGTATTCGAAATGAGACATGAAAACTTGCCAGGAACATGCCGCACCAAATCACATTAATCTGAGATCACAATTATGGGATCAGTGTAATTGTTCTGTGTGGGTGTTCTGACATCCATTTGTGGCGGTCATTATTTCTGTCTGTCTGTTGCCATGGAGATAGGTTTCTAATTTCATGCCTCTTGACACGATCTACGAGTTGCTTGTTACCATAATGATACCTGGCGCAGGTTTGTTTTCTGCTCCACTGATTGTTTCTGCATGTATGTGAAGCCTCGTGCTGCTGCAGTGTATCTATGATGTATTGATTTTCACTGCACACTGCTTGTCTCTCCATGTTGCTATAGTGGAGTCTAATGTGTTGCTCTGGCCATTGTCCTCACTGCTCCAGTCACAGCAGCTGCTCTGCTCTTAAGCTGGCCACCAGTGGGGAACTCAGTCTTTGATGTGAAGCATCTTGATGGCTCTCATTCAGCCTCGGGGCTTAGCTTTACAGCTTCACGGTGACCCGGACAACAGTCGTGTCAAAGAAATACTGCAGAAGGAATGATATCATACCTGTCTGCAGGACAGAGTGTACACTGTAGTATCTATATATACTGTAGTACTACACGAAAGCTGCTTTTAGTACTACCACTACTGTTACAAATGCTGTTAATATGGGATTTACTGTTCTTACTAGATTTATACTATGCTTATGTTAAGTGCTTTATTTGACAAACTCATACCTAACGCAGAAGCCAACATGATTATGCTCCTACAGTCGATGTAATAGCAGATATCTGGACATTATGTAATCATTAGGAAACAAATAAGGAGCGCTGCACTGGGTTAAGGCACCATGTTGTTATTGTAAAAAATCAGGCACTCTTGAAGGATGGGGCAAATAATCACATAAAGGTGAAAGACAATAACTGGCCAGCTCACTTAGTGTAAAAGTCCATGGTATAGGCAGGCAGTACAAAAATGCATCAGAGGCACTCTGACTGTAGTTAAAAAACCCTTTATCAATATATGGATAAACCAATGCATTTCAACTAGAGCGTCTTCAGAGTGTAAAATTCATTGGAAACAGATGTGCAATTTAAGAGCTCATGTAGGGGACATGTGACACACTCCCATTATATATTGGTATAGCCCTACTAGACGAATAAACACAGTGAAAGAAACTGACATTAATTGACATGTCACATAAATGTATAATATAAATACTTCACATTTTTAGTAACAAGAAAAAAGGTTAAATGCCAAATAAAAAATAAAATAAGATTATATCTTGTGACAAACCTGCACATTAAGTGGCAGAAAATGAAAAATATAAGATGTGTATGACAAAGATAAGAAACAACGTGTGAACGGACAACAAACTCATGACGTGTTTAAAATTGAAATACTTATAAAGACTGTAACTCATGATAAGTAACATAAGGATTTCACAGTAAGGATAAAGTTAAGCCTAAATATTTAAAGGCAGGAAAACTTCATAGGCTCGCAAAGGATCACCCCCAGTTATGTACGTGTAAAAACTCAGTAATATTGTACACTTAAAAGAGAGCGTATAAAAAACACTCAAGGGTTCACCCTCACTAATACTAGTTCAAAAACATAACAATTCTGAGAAGAAAGTAAGATGTAAGGAAAACCATAATAGATCAGCCTCAATGATATTATTAACCAGAGTTATTTTTGCAGTGATGGAAGAAGTAGTTCAACATTTTGGGAAATATACTCATTTGCTGCCTTGCTATGAGTTAGATGGAAATTCTGGAACCACTTTCATGTGCACTAAATATCAGGCTTAGGCCAGTGTTGGGGGGTAGCACATTACAAACTCATTACTGTATTCCAATTACATTGGTCTGTAACGCAGTAATGGAATGTGTTACTGTTCCTAAATTCAGTCATTACATTACAGTTACTCATGAAATAATCATGTTGCTTGCGTCATGTGCACCTGAGCAGTGCTGTGCTGACTCTGTGGAGGAAAAGGTTGTTTGACACAATTTGAGAGACTCCTCCTCATGAGGTTAACTGCTGCTTTAGTGATATACATGTCAAAGAAGCTGGACGTAACTACTATGAAACTATGGTTTGGTGAGCGAACTGGGTAGGGTAGGCTAACCTCTAGTTTTATTTTGAGACAGTTAGCACCAGCTGCAGTGCCGTCTTGATTCTCCTGAGCGTTGTTGTGTGCTGAAATGTGGACATATGTAAGGTTTATTGTTAACTGCCAATTAACGTGACAATGCATATCAACATTAGATACAGAGATGGACGGAGCCTTCTGTCCATAATCTGTGGTTATTTTGTCCATATTTGTGCACGTTTTCTGAATGCTTACAGATACGGACACAACGGAGCAGTAGTACTGTGGACCTTGGAGACAGTACAGCTTAGTTCAAGTGAGATATGACCATGGGAGACAATGAAGAAATTCAAAGCAATGCTGCAGTGGAACTCACAACATATGAAATAGTTAAGTACAAATCTATTTTCTTACTTAATGGGAGTATAAATGAGCAAAAGTAATGTAACAAGTAGTGTATAGTGAGTTACTTTCTGGATGGAAAAAACATTTAAAGGAATGCATTATTCTCTTCAAAGTAATGAATATTTGTAATTCATTATTTTCTCTGAGTAACGACATCAACACTTGCTGCTGCAGCTGCTTAGCTTAGCTAAATATGCTGGAAGGGAAAAACAGCTAGCCTGGCCGGGTAATAAAATCCACCTACAAGTGCTTCTAGACCTCAATAATTAACATGTTATGTCTTTGTCTGTTTGGTGGTAAACAGGCAGTCGGTTTTTGAGAGCTTTTCCACTGAAAACAGCTGCCTGCTGCAGCTGGAAACAATGCAGTGAATGTGAACCAAAACAGCTGAGTTGAGGGGTCTGAAAACCAAACTAATTAGCTAAAAGATGCTAAAATGTTGTGTAAAGCTGAGGGAACTACAAAAGTCAGTTGATAATTCTCTGTGGTTTTGTCACCACCACATACATGTACTCATGTGATATATTGTTTATGTCAACATATCGATTATAGAAGCTTTAATTTTGTACATAAGTAGCATTTTATTGTTGTAGTTGGTTAAGTACTTTAGTAGTGGGGGAAATTTAGTCTTCAAGAATGCATATATGTTAACTCGTTATAGGCTTTGTATGTAAAATCTCAGTCTACAAACTAACTAGTTACTATGGCTGTCAAATAAATGTAATGGAGTAGTTACAATATCTGACTGTGAAAGGTCAGCCCAGTTGTCAGAAGAAAATGTTGGCATTATACGTTTCTGCAAACCATGAACACATTACATTTGCACATTTAATACAGATCAACATTTCTAAAGTAACCAAGTATGTGAGCTGACTTTATGTGCTGACTTTCATAGGGCTTTCAAACATCAGTCAGAGACCCCTAAGTCGACTGAGATGTTTTTTTGTTAGTTAGCGTGCTGGGCAGTGTACTTCTGGTGGCATTTTTGTGCACAGATTTTGCTGCAGAGTGAGCACTCTTGATTTTCACAATGTTTTTTGGTACAAGCAGCTGCAGACAGCTGAAACTGGGCGAGAGGCAGGGTACATCTTGGATAGGTTGCAGTGCTAACACAGAGACAGACAACATTTTACACTCACATCCACACCTACGGCCAATTTTGAGTCACCAATCAACCTATCCCCAACCTGCATATCTTTGAACAGTGGGAGGAAGCCGGAATACCCAGAGAAAACCCACACTGACACGTGGAGAACAAGAAAACTCCACACAGAAGGGCTCCCTCCTGGGATCGAACCCTCTTGCTGTGAGGCGACAGTGCTAACCACTACACCACCGTGCCTCCACCCTAAATAAAGATTCTTATAATTTTTAGTCTTCCAACTACTCAAAGTGCCTTTACACTACATGTCACATTCACACTCTCACACATTGATGGGACAGCCATCAGGAGCAATTTGGGGTTCAGTATCTTGCCCAAGGATACTTCAACATGTGAACTGGAGGAACTAGGAATCAAACCACTGATCTCAAAATAACGGACGACCCACTCTACCTCTGAGCCACAGCTGCCCACGTACAAATGTTGCATATCCGTGGTTAGCCAAAACGTACAATGCCAACAAAAGTATAGTAAGTATAAGTATATAACACTTACTTGTGCTAAAGCAGAGTACTTGAATAAATGTACCTAGTTACACTGCACTGATGTTTGAGGCTTAAGTTTATTGTTGCTTAGGATCAAACCTCTGACATGGTAAAAATGATTCACTGGGAGACTTTTGTTTTACGTGCCATGCTATGATAATGTGAGGATGTTCATGATATTGTGTCCACCCCCTGTGAGCCTCGAGCAGCATTAGCCCCATCTGAGGATAATCTATAAACGATATAACTGAATGTTTAATCCAGCTTTCATGTGGAAATCTTGCCCCTCTTTTTCCTCCATACACAACTTTTTCACAGGCTTTTGCAACAATGTGTCTTTGTCTTCTTGTGTGTCCTACACAGTGTGTGTAGTGTTACCAATATCTGCGAGACACACACACGGCGGATACAGTTTTCATAACCTAAGGGTGACATAAGATATTCAAGCAGCGATGCCCGAGCTTCTGAGAAAAGCTTAGCAGAAACAGGGTCAGAGTCAGATAAAGAATAACAGTGTTTGAATCTGAAGTTATTATGATGCGGGGGAGACGAAGGAGGAGAGCTGCTGTGTGAAAGAAAAAGAGAGCTTTCACATCACAAAGTGGGGAGACAGCCGACATGGCTAATAAAGGGAGGCGGAGAGGACAGGGAGAGGAGTGAGAGACGGAAGCTTTTAAGCCAAATGACTAGTTCACAGACTAAAAGGAAGGAGATGGTCGGATGAATGTGAGAAACACAGAGCCAGAGATTAATAGATGTGTGTAAAATGGCCAGGAGTGACACTTAGGTCACACTTGGAGCTTTGCCTCCGACTCTGTCCCTCCCTCCCCCTCTCTCTCTCCTCTGTGCTTTCCAACACCAGCTTCTTTCATCCCTCTCCTCCTCATCTCTTTCCCTCTGGTCCCCTTTCCCCACGCTTCCCCTCCCTCCCTCGACCTCCCCTGCGGCTGTCCTGTGACGTTGAGCAGACGTGGAGGTTAGCATCACAGAAAGGATGGAGGAGGAGGAGGAGGCACAAAAGGGAGATGAGGCTGGGGAGGGGGGCTTGGACATAAATAGAAACTGACCTATCATGAACACACACTTGCAGTTCCCAAACATTAACGCAAAGGCAGAGGGAATTGAACCAACGTCAACGCACACATTTTTGAATTTAGCAAAGGTTACATACAGCATTATCATAATCGCTTTTCTGTGTATTTTTGCAGGAGGATTAAAATAAAATGCCAACTACTGTAAGCCTAACAGAGTAGTCTGATGTTCCTGGTGATTCGGGGAACTAATGTCATCTCCTCAGATAGCTACTCTCTTGCCAGTCTCTCTCTCTCTCCCTTCGACAAGTAGGAGTGCAGTCATATTTCAGGTTCGCCCAGCATGGCTGTGCTCTGCTTCATCTGCCAGCAGTCCTGTGCTGCACAGCGACAGAGCAAGGTTGGTACAGAACGAAGCCAAACCACTGGCAGGCAGGACAAAAGAGGACACAAACACAACATACGGGCGGATTATGAGACAATGGGCCCCTGGGCACAGACACGTAAAAGGCCCCGCCACCTCTCCCACACAGGACTGGAAACACACACAAAGACTCTCACGGGATTTTGCTTCTTTTTTGTTGGGGTCATTTTGTGTGTTTTGCATCTTTTTGCCAAAACTTTTAATCAAGTGTCTTTTCTGGTCGTTTTGTGTCTCTTTGTAGTCATTGTTGTCTTTCTTTGGTTGTTTTGCACCATTTTGTCCCTATTTTGTTTCTCCTTGTGGTTATTTCATGTATTTTTTGATCATTTTGACCTTTTTTGAGTAATTTTTCTTCTTCTTTGGATCATTTTGAGTCTCTGTTTTGCCTGTTTAGCCTGTTCTTGTAGTTTTTGTGTGTATTGTCATTTTGTATCTCTTTGAAGTAATTCTGTGTTGTTGGGGGTTTTTTGGTAATTTTGTGTCTTTTTTAGTTTTGTATCTTTCTGAATTTGTTTTTTATCTCTTTGAGGTTATTTTGTGTCTTTTCTAGTTGTTTTAAGTCAGTTTTTCCCTCTTTTGTAGCTATTTTGTGTCTATAGCCATTTTGTATTTCTAAGGTAATTTTGTAGGGATGTTTTTAAGTAATTTTTTGTGTTTTTTGGGGTATTTTTGTGTCTTGTTCTGGTCATTTTGCAACTTTCTCCTGTTATTTTGTATCTCTTGCCTCTTTGTTTTGTTTTTTATTAGCTAGTTTTTGTGCCTTTAAAGTTATTTTGCTTCTATTTTTGGTCATTTTGCCCCTTTTTGTAGCTATTTTGTAGTTATTCTGTGCTTTTTTTTTGGTATTTTTGTGTCCTTTTTGGTAGTTTTGTGTCATTGTGTGTTTCATTTTGGTTGTTTTGTTCCTTTGTGTACTATATTTCTTTGCAGTTCCTTTGCATCTCTTTGTTGTCATTTTTAGTCCCTTCTAATTTGAGTGACATTTTGCAGGTCAGGGCCAGAGGAAGCCTCTGGGCATGTACCTGTTAGGCCTGTTTAGTAACCCATCCATGTGCACACATTCATATGGACACAAGAGAGCAGAATGTCTGCTATTTCATACAAGGCAAGTTGGATTGAAATTTAAACTGGTTTCTTAATCTCAGAGTCAATAACAAAGGGGTCCTTGCAGTGGTGGTAATCCCATTTAGGTAGCCCTAATCCTGTGGTATAGCTGGCCTGAGCTCGGGCAGACTGTACTAGATGCTAATGACGGAGCGTATTGACTGTGGCGGAGGCCTATTTTTAAACTGAAATTGTTACATAATTAAGAGCGGATCGATAAGTCAATTGAAGGAGAAAGAGAACAGTGACACAGCCCACATATAAACATGTTAACAACTCCCAGGGGAGCTGTGTGCATGTACTCTCTTTTCATCACCATAAACACCCCCCCCATGCCGACACACATGAAAACAACCATTATGCAGAACACCCTGTGTATTAGTACTATGCACTGAGTAGTCAAAAAAGAAGGGTAACTTTAATTAGTGTGTCTAAATATTCACTGGCTGCTCGTAGCGACACAAGAAGGAGCAGTGAAGTGGCCTCAGCCCAATAAAAGGGAGGCAGTGAACTGGTGAGGTAGGAAATTATGTACAGATTGAATTCATTTCATTCTCTTTTGTCATTTTTTATTACAAGAAAAAAACATCTGTGTTTAGTCATTATGCATATTATGCTAAATTATTCAAATGAAAGCAATGAGTAGCTCCAGTTTGTGCTGTGCAGATCTCTGTTTCAGTCATTAGAAAACAGAATGTTATTGACAGTTAAACTGTGACAACAAAATGAATATGATGTAAGAGTGATTGTGGTGAAAAGGTGACACAGTACAGACTGTTGTAACGCAGCATGTGGCTAGTTAGAGTGCACAGTCTCATTTCTTGCTATTGATCTGAGCTGCTCTGCTGTAAGCAAAGCTTTGTTGAGGTTTTTAGTGCACTGTGCTTTATGTATGCAGTAAATATGGATCTGACTTCCTATGAGCCTAATGATGCAGCCTAGGTGACAATATCCATTTAGCTAATACACTGCAATGGCCTTCATCGTATTAACCTTTAGTGCAAAAGTTCAACATTTTCATTCATTACACATTAGCGTAGTTGTGCTAAGCTAGCAGTTAGCTTTGCACAACAACTGGAAAAAGGGGGGGCAAAGCTGGCGAAGCTCTGTTCAAATGTAACAACATCTGCCAGCATTTTGGAAGCAAGTGTGACCTTCCTTGGCCTGGAGACACTGGTTGCTTGGCAACTGCTCAGAGCTTAAAGTCCTGCACCACACGTCCATAAACAGGTGAACTGTCATCTTTTATACTTCGGTTAGTGTGTGAATTAAAAAGGCAAGACTGTTTCAAGGCAACTTGAAGTAGCTTGAACAAGCTAATGCTCGCTAGCATGGGGGACCCCCAGGTGTTCCCAGGCCAGACAAGGTATGTAATCCCTTCAGCATGTTCTGGGTCTGCCCTGGGGCCTTCTGCCGGTTGGATGTGCCCAGAACACCTCCAACAGGAGGTGCCTAGGAGGCATCCTGATCAGATGATGAACCACCTCAACAGACCCATCGCCACACAAAGGAGCAGTGGCTCTACTTCGAGCTCCTTACCCTATCTCTAAGGCTGAGCCCAGCCACCCCACGGAGGAAACTCATTTTGGTTGCTTGTATCCGTGACCTCATTCTTTGGGTCATTAGCTGAGGATTGAACTCCCTTGCTTGGGGCAGTAACTGCAACAGATGGTGGTTTTGATCTTCTCATCGCCAGAAGAAAATGTTCACATTGTATGTTTCTGCAAACCATGAATACATTACATTTGTATGTTTCATATGTATCAGATCGACACTTCTTAAGGAACGTATATGAGCCGACTTTGTCATCAGGAGGGTGGATGATGTGGCGCCAAGGCAAGATGCCTGCCAAACTGCAGACCACATTAACGACAGTGTGTTGAACGTGTCTGCTACATAATAATGTACAAATGTAATGTATCTGTATAACAACAAGTGTATTTCTAGAAATGTCAAACTAACATCCAAACATACAAAAAAGCAATCAAAAGGCAAGAGCTTATGAAGCAAACATTCCATATTCATGCACATGTGCACTGACGCATATGTACACACAGCTCACCCGTGGTGTTTAAATTGCATAGATAGCAGCTGTATGATCTTAATTCCTCAGCAAAGTGTGATCTGAAAATAGAAACATTAGCAGCAGCTGCAGTTGAAACTTAATGGATACAGCTAGGATTAGCTTGAAGACAGTATGTTTGATGCTGGTTGAACACATTTAATATCTTATACCCAATCATAAACACATGTTAAATGAGCCAGCTGGTGAATTTTTGATGACACATGCAGTATAAATGTAGAACTCCCTTTAAATCTGACGAGAATAACAATCATCAGTTTGAGGAAAAACGAAATAAAACAGTTTTGCCTGTGTAAAGCAGCCATGTCAGTCAGTCGCCTGTCAAGCCCTTCAGAGTGATGGAGTTGGGACAGAGTGGTAGTGTACTGCGGCTGGAGTCATCAAGATGCAACTTCAGCCAGCGCACAGTATTTAGCTCTAATGAGCCTCTGACTTTGAGGCACATCAATGAGGCGCCTCATTCATAATAAAGAGCTTCTGTCCCGCAGGGCAGCAGCTAAATGAACTGGGACCGAATGCAGGCAAACAGTTTAGCCTGCTCCCTCAGCTCTGTGAGCATCGGCCGTGATAATTAAACACACAGCCAAAATCCAGAGAGCTCTGATCATACTGTAGGTAGCTTAGCAGACACTGGAGACGCACATGGGCTGGCAACATGTGAACATCTGACGCAGTCAAATGAGGTTAGGAGATGACAATCTTGTCCATGTCCCATTACGCCCAGCTGATGAGTCAAACAGGGACGGAAGGAGTTAGAGTCAAAGAAAAATAACAAAGTCTTCACTTCCTGTTCTGTCTGTGAGTGAGAAACGACTGATTACATCTCACCAAGCTGAGGATTCAACCCTTAGGCCCACGAAATAATTTAACAGAAGACTTGTGGGAGACAAAGTCAGGATTAATTAAACACGGAGCAATTTAAAAAAAATTATCTTACACAACAGACAACATACATACAATACCCTGTGGATCCCAAAATAAATTCAGTGTTTTGTCGCACACTCTCTCCAAATCCCCTGAGAAATGATCAATGGATCAACTCTGCAATTCTAATACCCGGAACAAAGCACACAGGGAGATTAGCAATGTTTATCATCATTATCCGAATAGTCCTCATCCAAATGAAATGAATTCCAGGAACTTGTTCATGCCTCCCAGTGTTTGAATATGGGCATACAGCGATGAAGAGGCCATCAGGAACGCCTCAGACATGACAGATAGCTTTCATACAGGTCAGCGCTGACACTGATTGATCAGCCTCTCGGGCCAATGATCGAGCCAGTGTGACTGAGATATGGGAAGACATACATAAAAGAGCCAGACAGGTGCAGGACAGAGCATTCATCACTCAACAGTCATATGGAAATATGCGCTTTTAATGTTTATTTTTCTTTCTGCTCTGGCTCTGTGTTAGGTTGTGTAACATGACGGTGCAGTTTTAGCCAGAACCCTCTTGAAAATGAGATTTCAACTGCAGGAGACCATCCGGATTAAATCAAGGTCAAAAAGGAGATAATTCAATAAATGCATGACGATCAAGAAAGCTGTGCAGATTACTCTGCATGTACACACTTACACTATGTACAGTATCAGAGACCTCAGCCTTGTTTTTAAGTGAACCTAATGGCAAAGACAGTACTTACCTCTACTGTATGCTGGCCTGTTGAGGAGACATTTTACAGCATCCATGGCTGACCAGTGCAGATTGTATTGCTCCAGGGCTGCACTGCTGCTGGATAAACTACCAAATGTTACTTTGCCAAAGTCACAAAGTTACAGATACAGGCACATGCTGCCTCCATAAATATGAGTCCTTAGTGACTGTAACCAAAGTGGTAGCATGCAGGCAGTGCTGATCAGTAGGGTAACAGTATGTCAGTGGCCTTGGCTCATGTGCAGCAGTTTAAAGCAAGTGGAATTACACTAACACTTGTTTATATAGATTTATTCATTCATATGAAGGACATGTCCTCTAATTAGTCCTTAAAAGTTATAATCCTTAAGTGTTTTTAGGAAATCTATCCCCACTTTTTCAACGATTGCCATTTAGGCTGCTTTCAGACCTAGAGTTGTCTTGCTTTGGTCCGAATCAGGGACTAATTTTGTTACAAAGTTGCACAATTGTCTAGAGTTGGTTCGTGTTCTCACGGCAGCATTTGCAAGCAGACCGGATCAAATGCCTTGCAGGAGAAATCTGCTCTTGATCGGTCAGAACTTCCATGCAGGAAAAATCCAGGAAGTAAACAAAACCTTGAAGAAGAGTACACTTGCAAGATAAATGTGACACTTTCTAATATCACAATGGAGGCATAACTACATGAGTTTGAAAATGAGACATGGCTCCAGCTAGAAAACAATGTTTTGATGCATTGGATGTGCTGAATGTGCATATTAAGGCAGTACAGGAGGAGGCGCACATTAATAATCCTCCAGGACTGTAACATGCTCATGTTTAACCCAAACAATGTGTCACGTGACTGCAGTTGTTTTGGATCGAGGTCGGAACACGTTCTCACCACAAACCAACCGCACCAGAGTTCATTTGTAATTGGACTGAGACCACCTCTTCAAAAAGTTCTTGGTCCGGTTGTTTTGGTGCGCACCTGTGTGCGTTTGCTGTGTTCACACCTGCCCTAATGAATCGCACTTAGGGGGCAAACAAACTTGAGTTTGAAAGCACCCTTATTGTCTTCTCATTCAGGGCTTAACTCTATAGTTATCTTCATTGTTTGTGGGGATTCACACAGAAACAGCACTACATTCAAACAGTGCAGGGAGGTGGGGTGCTAATTAAGTCATGGGTGAGACAGCAATCCAAAATTTTGACAATTGCCATCTTTTTTTGGAGCTAGAGGTGAACATATTTGGACAAGAGGGTGAAGCTGTGGAGGCGAGGGTAGGATCTGACTCACTGCCTGTTCAGAGCGGGAATATTGCACCATTATGCCACTGTGCTGTTCATAACAATTATTTTAAATATTTTTTGATGGTGAATCAGTTCCTAAGTATTGTATAGTAAGAGTATTGCAACAGTAAGTAGCAGCCATAGTGAACTTTTACACAAAGTGCTGCAGGTGACAGGCAGCACATCTCCAACCTCTCAGCAAGGTGACTAAACTTACCGTGCCAGTGTCACATTGTGACCTCAATTACTGCTGTTTCTTTAATAACTTCCATTTTTTAGGCTGGGCTGTAAACAGATACACCGGGTGCTCTTCTGTTGTATTCACAGCCCTCAGAATTCTGGGACATGTAGTGTTAGCTCGCACCTGCTGTTACCACCAGCGGCCCCAAAGCTGCCAAATCAACTAGGATTAAAATCTTGAGGATTTTAACTTTAAACTTAATCAAATGCTAAGATCATGCTTTGGGTTGTTAGATCCAATGTATGTGATTACATACTTCATACAATACTATACTTTGCCAAAACTTGTATAACTATACATGTTCATAACAAGACTTTCCTTTCTTTACTTCTTTCAGTCTCACCCACCTGAGCTCTTTACTGCGGTGACTAAGAACCTGAAACTCTCTGCCTACCATGACTCACTAATTGACCACATTGTGGTGTTCGTGGAAGAAAGGCAAAATTGCTCCATTAGCAGCTCTGGAAATGGCAACCCTGCTGTGGTTACTGTTATTTTGCTCCAAAAGCTCTTGCAATTTAATGTTCAGACTTTCAAAGGTTCTGTTTCTGGGAACATCTCATTGTGAGTAATTCATGAATCACAGTTAAAACAAGTTTGACTTTGGCCCTGGTTGTACCCCACTGTGATATCCTGATGTATTCACAGCTGAGCATGTACACACTCTAAGAGAATCTCTTGTCTATGCATTAATGGATAAAAGTGTAATGAGGTGGCTGTGATGGCAATGTAAGTTTAAAATCAATGTAACTTCAGCTGCTTTTTGAAATCACAGCAAATGGATGTGTGTTGTTGGACAAGACTCAGACGGCTGGAAATGACTTTGAATTGATATGTGAGCAGAATCACGAGGGACCTTGGGTTTGGTTATGGGATTTATTCCAAGGTGAAACTGGCGGTGTGCAAAAAATAATATAGAGTACATGTAACTTACATCATTTCTTTGATTTAAAGAATATTTTTTGCACAAATGAACGAGAGAAACACCAAACAACATGACTGCGATATAAACAGCAATCAGATTATTGCTAACACAGCTTGGGTTAGATACTGAAATTTGATTAATAACAACAGAGTAACCTTGGAGGCGTCAGACAGAAGGAGAGGAGCAGCAAATACACCCAGACCGTGTGCTTGAGTTTGGTTTCTCTGCCCAGGGCCAGTTTAATTCACAAGGGGGCCCTGTGACAAAAAAGAGCCAAATTCTGAGCCCATCTCATGCACCATCAAGTTAGTTGGGTAATAATGTAATTAAATGTTAATTTATATTTATTCAGTGTGTAAACATGAGATCAACTGCAGTCGTGAAGGTATTAAATTAGTCACACAGTGGTCCTCTGCAAGAATATAGACAGCTTTAGTGAGCTGTAATACTCATTGTAAAGAAAACCAAACACAGAAAAATGTAAGTTGAGGTCCAAATCTACTCTCACAGGGGAGTAAAGGTAACTAGAAAAAATTGCATTTCCTAGCGAAAATGCAGTGGGAATGCTCATTGCAGAAAAGAATTTGAAAAACACTGCTGAAAATGCAGAAACCATAGTAGCAGAAGTAATAGAAGTAGTAGTAGTAAAAGTAATAGCAGTAGAAGTAATAGGAGTAATAGTAGTTGTAGTAGTAGTAATAGAAACAGTAGTAGCAATAATAGTAGTAGTAATAGTATTAAAAGTAGTAGTAATAGCAATAAAAGTAATAGTAATAGAAGTAGGAGTAATAGTAATAGTAGTAAAAGTAATAGTAGTAATAGTGATAATAGTAGCAGTAATAGTAATAGTAGTAATAGTAGCAATAAAAGTAGTAGAAGTAGTAATAAAAGTAGTAGAAGTAGGTTTGAAGATTTCTCCCATAGACTTCCATTGTAAAAATTTGTTAAAAAAAGTTTTACAGTGTAAAAACTATAAAAGTTAAAAAGCTGAAAAGTAATAGCAGCAATCTCCTGAAAGAGCTGAACGTTCTGATAGTTGAACGGTTTTAATAGCATAAAGTATGAAGGAGTTGAAAGGTGTCAGAAAAGGGACGGAAGTAGAAAAATAATAATAAAGAACAGAAGAACAATAGTGGGAATGCTATGAGCATTCCCACTAATAACAGACCAGATGCTGGTGTCTGAATAAATGTTTTTGGTATCCTTCTTGCCTGATATCAGACAGAAATGTCAACTTGTTCGACTCGGTTTCCATCTTCAGTCTGAGCTGATTTTCTATAACCTATCACTAGAGGCCATAGTATCTGTCTGAATCTAGCCATGCCAACATACCTGTTTTGTCGAGCTTTTGTGAAGCGGAGCAAATAAAACAAACTACAGTGTTTGGTGATATTGAGAAGACAGCTTTGATAGCAGCGTCTGTCTTGGCCACCACATTTCCCATTGTTGTTATTACTAGTCATCGGTTCTGACACATTTTTATTTTAACTCAGAAACCACAGTTTGATGACACAGTGCCAGACAAATCAGTCAACACCAGCAAATTCAACGGTCTCGACCGAGGCAAGTAACCTATATCAGAAGGGTTCATCATGTCATGAACATGGAAGTGTTAAGAGAAATGTGCATGAAGATGGTGGAAGCAGAAATGTAATCATGTTGTAAATCATTTGTGAGATTTTATGATATAATTAGTGTTGGGTGAGCTAACGTGTGAAAACTGAGCCAGAGAGATGGAAGAAACAGTCTATTACTGATTGTCATTTCTGTACACTACATCAGTGTTTTCATCACCACTATAGCATCTTACATTGATAGCATGCTAATACGTGTTAATTAGCACAAGGTACTGTTGAGGCTGATGGGAATGTTATTCACTTTGTAAGGATTCGGTCAAAGTGCCGTTTTTCTTAAAAATGACCTCACCATTTAAGTTTACATGTGCTTTAGTGGAGTATATCAAACAAATTTACTCCAAGAGAATCCAAGAACCACAAAATGATTGCCAAACATTGAATCTGGGATCTTTGGGGTGCCAGCAGTTTTCCATTTTGTCAGTGTATACCCTCACGTGTCTGGTGAGTCCATCTCCTAACATGTAGTTAAATAAAAATAAATGTCTATACTTTTCAGCCTCAAGAAGAAAAAAAACAAACTTTCCAAGTATACTATATTTGTATCAGTTACCCTGCAGCTTTAACTGTATGCATACTTAGGGGATTTCATTTCAAGGCACTGAAATACCCTCATCACAATCCCTGCTGCTAATTACAGAGAAAAACGCATGCATGCATGTACTATGCACACAAAAACACATTTCTTTATGACCTAGTACACTACTGTTCCGGTATTGTAAACTTCCTCTGTCAGAATGATCTAGAACATTGGGGACGCAACTGTTTAAAAAAAAAAAAAAAAAAAACCCTGTCCAGAGGCTGAGAGATTCAGGTCAGGTCTGTTGACGGAACAAGAAGGTCTGACTCTAAGACACACTGGCCCCAAAGAACAGAGAGAGAGAGACGCTCAGGTTGTGCTCTCCTGAAATAAAACAGTCAAGTCATTTTCATTGTAAAAACCAATCTCAGAATCCATCAGCTATCAGTCCGACGACGATAAGCCTCTGGGAGCAGCAGCCTATATTCCAGGAGATTCGGTGAAAAGTAGATATCCGGGCCAAGACTTTCCTCTTTCATGCTGCGGTCATTTCGGCTAATCTTCATAAAACAGATATCTATATACATGGGTGGATTATGAGACAAGGGCCCCCTGGGCACACATATGCAAAGGGCCCCAGCACCTCTCCTACACAGGAGCAAGACTCACAGACTTTGTGGTGATTTGTGTCTCCTTTTAGTCGCCATGCATCTTTTTGTGGGTTTATGTCTCTTTGTGGTCATTATGTAGCTCCTTGTGGTTGTTTTGTGCCTCTTTGAAGTAATATTGTGTCTTTTTTTTGTCATCTTGTGTCTCTTTGTGGTCACTTTGAGTAGTTGGCCCCCTAAAACTTAAGGCCCCAGGGGCCTGTACTCGGTAGGCCTGTTCAGTAATCCTTCAATGTCTGCATAAGAATGAAGATCTGATGAAATGCACAAGGACTATTTACCTCCTGATTGGTCAATAATACTTGACTACAAATGGAAATCAGAGCGCTCCAGTTACCAAAATCTTGTCCTGTTGCCTACATATGCAGATATCTGTTTAGAGATTATTGCAAAACCTACCTGTAAACCTACATCTTTTGTTCCAGCACTGATTTTATTGTCCCCACACTTACACGCACACACCGTGTATATAACATGCACGTCTGAGCTCTTCCTACTTCCTCTGCTTGACTGCACCAGCGATTCATTATCTTATAATTATTGTGACATTTAAGCTAAAGCACAAAAGGCCTCTCTCTGCTTCAGGGTCATAAATAACAGTTAAACGTATTACTGTAATAACTCTGTGGATGTATGAGATTGCCTCAGTGTATTTCCTCCCCTCTCTTCTCGTCCTCCACACAAACACTTGCAGTGGCTGATTCACTTGATTAACCCTGAGTGGAGGACACTGTGCCTTCACAGGGGTTGCTTCAAACAAATATAGACTTATACAAAGAGAGCGCACAATTACAGTCAGGTCTCTGCGGCCACTTGGGCCTGAAATAGCATGAACTAGGCAGCAGTGGGAGATTTATGGAGCCCAGAGTCTTCACCTTCCTCCAGGCTGGGAGCACAGAGCGAGCCCAGGCGCAGGGATCGTCGCTGGGATGATGCTCGCTCGGGCCAGAGGGACCATTACGCATCGACAGGGATACTGGACAACAGTGGTTCTTGGCTGCTTCGGCTTTAGGCAATCATTATCTTATACATAACTCCATATCGAGCCAGCTACTCACAGGGGAATAAGGTGAAACGGGATGTGTGCACACTTGTCCCTTAAGCTGTGTTTTGCCAAACAAAGTGTGTGCTACTTTACTGTCTTTTTAAAAGTTTGTGCTACCCCTCTGATGCCACAGTATGAATAATTCTATTTCTATTTATTCGTCTAGCTTTTATCTCAGTGAGACATATGAATCACCCTGGGCTCGTGTCCCCAAGCGAGTGTGTTTTTATCTGCCTGTTGTTCTTACTTTTCCCAAAATTTCTTCCTCTCTCCAGCGGTCTCTAATCTCTCTCATCAGTGTTCTCGCTCGCTTTCTTCCTCCCAGTCCTAGCCACCACCCTTAAGTTTAAGCACAGCTGGTAGCAGTAGGTATTTCGGGGCTGTCTCTCCCCTCCTTCTTCAAATGTCATCCTCTCATGTTGTCACGTGGCATTTGGAGCGAGTCCTCTGGGGCCCGGCCGTTTGAAGTATTGATTGAAGTGCCCTCGTCCCCTGAGTGCCATTACGTAACAGGCATGCAAAAATCCACAAAGTCACTGTGAGGGAGGGACAGCGAGAGCGTACAGGGAGATAGAGGAAAGCCGGGAGGGAAGGAGAAACTCTACGGCAGCACAAAAGGGATGGACGAAGGAGAATGAGATTGAGGGATTGAGAGGAAAGGCATTGCAGAGGGGTAGAGAAGAGTCAACTGTGGATGAGAGGAAGGCGATATCTGAATGTGTGGCTCATCCATCAGAAAACAGTCAGAGCTTGGACAACTGCAAACTAGTGTCATAGATCAAACAGTTGAAAATAGGCCAGTGAAGGAAGGTATCTTTACAGCATCATTACTGTTGTGTCTTATCATGGGATCAGAGATATTCTTGATGTGTTGCACAGAGACGCAAAGGCAGAGCAGATTTCCTTGCAGAGAGAGATGAGGAAAATGAAAGTGGGCCAAGGTTCTCAGAGGGATAAAAAGCTTTTTATTTACCACGAGCGCAACAGAGTACAACAGAAAGGATCAATAATTTGACAGTTGAGAGTTTGTTGTTTCAAAAAATGTTTGGTGACGGCTGCACTATCCAGGCTCCTCCAAAAGTACATGTTGATGGGAAATAAAAGCTGCTCGTAAGCATATAAACACTGATACTGTGGTGAGTCATACATCAGACTGAATTACTGTTAACAATTTACCTTAGATTTTCAGGATGACACCTTTTTCTAAAACATGCATCAATGTTTCGCTGCCTATACTGTACCTTTGAGGGATGCTAACATATAGGTGTGTGTGTGTGTGTGTGTGTATGTGTGTGTGCATACACCAGCAGACACACTTACATACATGATAGTGGACATTTTATTTAGTAGCATCATGGGAGACAAAAAAAGCCCCTGACATGGTGAATTAATCCAGGATGTGGGAAGGACCTAGATTGAAGATGGCTATGTCCACCCCCTCATGCCCTCAGTGCTCAACACATACACACACACACACACACACACACCTACCCCCCCCCCCCCCACACACACACGCAGACACACACACACACACACACACACACACACACACACACACACGGGAAGACACAAACAGGAAGGATGGTCCTTGTTATACACAAGGTCTTCGTTTGACACACAGGACTCCCCACCATGATGTACGACCCCTCTTCAAAGGTGTCAGAGATGAACGTCGCCGCGAGGACAGACTCAATATGTGACCTTTGATCCAAGCCAGACCCTTGAACTGCGTATTATTCTCCTGGTGCTTCGGGATGGGCAAACATGTGTGTGAATGTGTTCTTACAAATGTGTGCTGAAGCCTGTGTCTGTTCATGGCCTTATTTACCTGCCTTAAATAACCCGAGTGCAGACACTCGCTCAGTATTTCTTGTTTCATTGACCATTTTTGAATTTGTATCAGAGACTCCTTCAGGCGTATTGGAATGACTAAACACACAGTTTTGAAAACAACTACCCAACAAACAGAATTTAAAACCATCCAGTGTACACTCTTGTAAATGATTGCTCACTCTTGCCTCATTTCAACTTATGAATCATCTGCCCACCATTCAAATTTGTCTTGTGAATCAAAAGTGTGGGTTTTGTCCTGTCAACAATCTGTCAATGGAAGAAAGAGTTTTGTGTTTCAGAAAAATTTGCCTGTCTCATATTTATTTTCAAATATCTAGACATCTTGTCCTGCTTTTTGCCTTTGAATCAAAGATGTGTTCTTAATATTGACCAATTGTTCTTTAAAGTCATAAAAAAGTTTTTCATGAACCAAAGCGCATTTTAAGTTTTATTATTTATGGCCAGCATCACTTCTGTCATTTAATGTATTCAACGAGTCCCCCACTCCTTTGCTGGATTCAGATTGCCTCCCGATGAACAAGGAATTCACAGGAAACAGTGCATCCAATGCAGTTTTATCTCATCGACATCAGTCTCAACTGTCAAAGCTTTGTAAGTTATTGTTAATGCTAACTGAACATTTTCTAATGCTGCTTTATTTTGAAAGCTTTAAACTGGTGACTTTATAGTGATGCAACCACCGGAAACACAATGTGTTTGTCTCCACTGGTGGTGCAAACTGCGACTGTTCCCTGAAAATACTTCCACAAAACAGTAGCTGTACATTCTTACAAAGTAGTTGCTTAAAGGCCAAAACACAATGGTGGCGAACAGTACGTGTCAAAAATACGCCCATATTATTTTTAATATATAACCCCACATTAATGGCGGCTTGACGTGCATCTGGATGGATGAGGAGTGACTCATTGTAGAGGTCCAGAAATATCGTCCCACAATCCTGTCATTATAAAGACAATGGCCAAAAAGATACTTTCTGGCAAGTCATAGCTCTGGAGGCTCTTCAGGTGAAAAATCAGCTTTAATTAGTGGCTGTCCACACATGATTTTAAGTTCATGCAGGGGTGGAGGAGTACAGATCTTTCAGTGAAAGTAGTAATAACTTTCTGTGGTCTTCTGTTAACAAGCTGCAGCGCGATGCATCCTGTGTGTGCTAGAGGTGGCACTTGATGTGCATCACCTGACATGTTGCACCACAGCGGCTCCAAAGCATTCAGAACGTGGTATTAAACTGCACTTGCTGTTAGTAAGGTAACCGTGGGCATTGTCAAATTAATCAAGACTGAAATAAAACTTGAGGCTAATTGTATGCTAACCAACAAAGCTCCAGTGTTCAGTTGTCCAGCCTATACAGCCAGTATCCTGGCCTTTCCTCTCTCCACATAACTATACACTTGCACCACTTCATCCAAGGATTTTTACTTTGTTTCCATCTCAGCACAACATTTCAATTCTGGCTGGACTTAAGTCTTTGATTGTTTCTGGTGTACTGCAGGTCGAAGAGAAGAAACATCTCCGTCTGCTTGTCTCTCTGTCTCGTTTTATGCCTGGTCTTTCCCCGCGCTTTCATCTTAACAATGTCTCGTTGGCCTGCCGTCTCTCCTCCAAACAGAGAACAGACCTTTCTCATAATTAACTCCAGTGACTTTCTCCTACCCAGAACCTCTCCTCTGCCAGCCAACGCACGACGACCAGGGTAGCTCGCCTTTGATTTTACGAGCATCAATGCTCTCTGAGAGGCATTTGTAAGATTAAATAAAAACAGAACATCTCCAGCAAAGCGAAGCTCACGGTAGGAATATCATTTAAGCGAGTTCGTGTATGATGGCTGCATGACAGGAAGCCATCAGTGAGAGTTAGTTAAAGGGTCCTGTAAAAGCCTTTCCATTCTGGAAGTAAAACCAATTCATCTGCCTCTCCGTTTGACTGTGTGACTTTCTCTCTGGTGGAAGAACAAAAGGACTGCTTCCATTTATAGGGCTTTTAGAGCAGCATACTGTCTAATTTTACCTCGGAAAATATCAGCAATTACCTGGACGCCCTTCATGATGACAGGTGGACTCTTCTCAGTTTCTGTGGCTCTGGGTTTTAGTGAAGCTGCAACCAGGCAGTCTTGTGACAGCTGTGTGTAGCGGTGTGGGCGTTGATGGTGACAGATTTTAAAAGGGCAGCCTATATAAATGTCATACATACCATGGAGGCATTATGAGACAATTGGCCCCTGGGCACAAATACACAAAGGGTCCCACCACCTCTCCTACGTGGGGGACACACAGACTTCGTGATGGTTTTGTGTCTCTTTGTAGTCTTTACACTTGTTTGTGGTCTTGTGTCTCTTTGAGGTAATTTTGTGTCTTTTTTTGGCTGTTAAGTGTCACTTTGTGGTTATTTTGTGTCTCTTTTGAGTCTGTTCCTGGTCAGTATGTGTTAATTTGATGACATTTTGCAGGTGAAGGTCAGCAGGGGCCCTGACACTTTGGGCCCCTGGGCCTGTGACTGGTAGGTGGTAGGCCTGTTAAGTAACCCATCCATGCATTTACACACTATTATACACATATTTATTATTATTATGTATGTCTGGCAGAGGGGGCGGCATGGTAGTGTGGTGGTTAGCACTTTCGCCTCACAGCAAGAGGGTTCCTGGTTTGATCCCAGGTGCAGGAGCCCTTCTCCTCATGTCAGAGTGGGCTTTCTCCAGGTTTTCTCCGGGTACTCCAGCTTCCTCCCACAGTCCAAAGACATACAGGTTGGGGACAGGTTAATGGGTGACTTGCCATTGCTCCCAATCCCCTGGGTCAGGACTCAGACACTGTTCTAGCTGGTACCAGACCAATAACTGAGTGCTTTCAATTGATGCAGCATTTGTAGCACTGGCTTGGCAACAAGGAAACTCATAGACCAGTTGCATGTGTAAATTTTTCTCACATGATGCTAGTCAGCAAATCAAATCTCTGCATTCCGATAAGCATTGTGACTTGAATGAGTGAGATACACACAGATGGGATGAGAGACAACAATCGGAAAATTTAGTAAGTCAGAAAAGTTAATTCACTTAATATATTCTAAAGAGAGAAAAGCAGATGGCTAAAAACTGAGCTTTTAATCAAGAGTGGACTCTTGCACGTTCGCTCTTCCCACGGACAGTTCAAAGCCAGTATGTTTCATCACGTGCTGAGACTGTGGGGATTATTAAGAGCGGCAATGTGAAGCACCACCACTAGACAAAACACTGAGCATCTTTTGAGCAAACATACCTACTCAAATATGAACTGAGGGCACAGAAAATAATACATTTTATAGGACAACAAATCACTGAATCATAATGCAAGTTAGACATTAGACGGGGTGGTGGTTTCCCTTTGTTAACAAACAAATTGTCTACTCCCTCTATCGCGTGGGGACACTAACTTATTTCTTTACCTGGCTGCAGCAGTAAAATCAAAGACTAGATCCATATCAGACAGCACCAGCTTCAAGAAAATGTAATTTATAAAGTGGTCTGCCTAATAACGTAATCAACCCGGGTTATTACGCAGGATTCAGCTTCTCTCTTTGAACTCCTCATCATCATCTCTGTATCAACGTGTCTTTAAGCCACCTCCTGCTGATCTAAGAGATAGGACGTGTTCGCCAGCCCGCGCTCCCCTCTATCACAGAACACTTATGTAACACCCCCACCTCCCATATGTATATATGGATCTACGCACTTGTGATGGGAACGGGGAGGAAGGGTGTCTGGGCAGACGCTGAGGGACATTTTCATGAGTGTCAGGACTCACTTTGAAGATTAAGAGGGTAGATATCATCATCGGGCCAAGTACATAGGAGACTGGAGCTACCGCACTGCGACTCCGCAGGAGGAACTCAAGGCCATCAGCTGAGTATCCAGCACACACACAGAGACACACACATGGGTGTTTGTTCATATCTGAACATTAAGTTTTGTTGAGGTTAAATTTTAAAATCATCACTGTGCTGGTATCAGGTATCCTTTAAATGCAACAATAGCAGTCTCTGCTTGTTGCTAAGCAATACCCACCTTACACCTACAGATTTAAGCTTTCAAACCATCCATCCATCCGAGTTTAGTTTTTCACACCTCTAATTTGATCTGGCCCAAGCAAAACTCTAACAGCTGCTTATTCAAACACAGGAACAACTTGATGAATTACTGAGATACATCCACATGTGCTCATCATAACCACACCTATGTGAGGTCACCCGGTTGACTCCGTATGGGGCTGACTCGGCTGACCTCGTGGCTCACGGGTTACCATCCATCACAGTCCATCATGCCCAAGGTGAGTGTTTGTGATCAGGCGGCCCACAGAGCCACTGAGACAGCCAACCAGTAGAGAGCCTCAACGGTGAGGTCAGGGGTCAGAGGTCACGCCTGTTCCCACAGTAGCAGAGGGGGCTTGTCTCTGTTCACTGTCACCTCATCAACACACTCATGGCGTTTGACCCCCATGTATTATTGAGACAGAGTAATCCTTGTTTCAATAAAAGTAAATGGAAGAAAGCCTTGTAAACACAAATTTCCAAGCAGATTAATTCCAATTTGAGAACTGCGACAGGGTGTGCTGCGGCAGCTCTGTGAACTCACATGAATTACTGAAGTCATCCGAAGTGCACATTGTTATTTTTAGTATGAGAATGACACTGTTTCAATCTCTGACACCATTCAATGTAATAAGTCTCTGTAATGACTCAATGGCTAATTAGTCCCCTAATTGACTGCAATTGCCAAAACTCTGTGTAACTGAGTCACTGTTGCTCACTGTAGACCAAAAAAGCTTGTGTCTCTCTATCATAGCTTTAAATCTTTTCAGTTTTCCTGGTCAAGCTTTAACTATAAAATTGCACCTGGGAATTGTGAAGTGAGCATGATAGAGTCTGACACATGTTTGCAGTGAGTTGGGACCTCAGTAAATGTTTTAAATACTCTAGAGTAGAGAAATCTGCTCCTGACTTGGGAGAGCAGCAGCAGTCACCGTCTCACGGGAGTGTCTGGAGGGCTAAGCTATAGAAAGTGTCAGAGTCAATGTGGGAGGAAACCACTCTCAAAGACAGAGGTGTTAAAGAGGATGGGACCAGCAGAGGAGTTCTTTCCATCACCCATTTACTCTCCTCTTCTTCTCCCGTCATCATCACAACTTAGCAAGAGGGCCTAAATTCAAAATTCAAATCCAAAACGACGTTCACACTGACATTTTTTTTTTTGCTCTTTCAATATTTGTTATAAGCAAAATCACAATGTCCTTCAAGTCTGTGTTTTCAGACAGAACACAAAGCAAACCTTTGAGGTGACACCTTTGCATGCAGTCAATTAGATTCAAATTTGCCTGCATCACAGGACCACACACAGTCATAACAGCTTTTACTTAAAGAGCTGTACTTCATCCACCTCTGCATTAGCTTTAAATTATTTCTGGACATCCACTAATTAAACTTCATTTCTCACCTGAAGAACCAATCTCCAGAGCTATGGCTTGCCAGACTTTTTCCCAATGTCTTTATAATGACAGGACTGTGGGTCGCATAGCTCGGAATATTTCTCAACCTCAATCCATTCTTTGACACACAGGAAAGACGGCAGCAGGAAGAGGTGGAAAGACGAGTGGAGCTGCCACAGTAGCAAAGACGAAGAGCTGCTATGAGAGCGGGGATGTGCAAGCAGAGAGCGAGTGAGGATAAAAATCTATTTTTTTAGCAGGGATGGCGAGGCTGGAAATAGGATAGTGGCGTGCGGGGTAGCACATCCACAAGTGCCCAAGCACGCTGAGCTAACACCGGAGTGGGGTTGTACAGAGAAAATAATAAGGAGGCTGTTTTGATGTGCGCCGTGCGGCGGCGGTATGTTTTGGCCTTGGGGCATTGAAAATGTTTCAACTCGAACGAAAAATGTGCGCTTTATGAATCTGCTTCCTAAATGTACAGAGATGAGAGAAAAAAGGAGATAAACTGGAAGGAAAGAGGGAAAGAACCAGAGTGTAGTGAGTTCTGAGTTCAGTCAGAGGCTGAGCTGAACACAAACACACAGATAACTGTCAGCGTGTCTCTTGCTGCTAGCTAGCCAAGCGCTAACACACAGTTATTACATGAACTGTTTAGGGGTAAATAATTGCATATGGCTCAGGGGTCAAATATGTGAGTCAACGTTGCTTCTGTCTGAGCACCCCTTTAGACAAGTTGGACTTACACGGCTGTTTTAGATGTGCTGTAACAACAATAGGACGGAGAGAGGAAAATATTTTGTTTATTGAGACAAAAAGGATTCCAGCTTGAAAAGCTTCAAAATGTTTTCAGAAAGGAAAGTTGAGGATTTTATTAATATGGATAAAACTAAGCTACAGTGACACAAGTACCCACTCTATTGTGCTGATAAATATTCATGGGAGATGCAATTTGTTTTGTATGCTAGCAAATACATTTCTATTTTAATTTGTTAAAATCCTTTCATGAAATCATTTTTAGTAGTGATGAAATGATGACAAACAAACAAAATGAGCATCAGATGGACTGTATTCATAACAAATATGCCACAGTAATAAAAATGACCAGCACTAACTAATCAGTCAGTGAGAATGTGTGTGTGTGGGAGGGGCATAAGCACATACAGCGAACAGAAGCAGTAACCCACCGTCCAACACCAGGACACCTTGAGGACAGAAACAGAGGGCTCAGCGGGGACGGAGCATCTGTCGCAGCAACAAAACACACTGTCTGGTTATTTTAACTTGACCTGCAGACTTCACTACAAGCCGATTGGCTGTTGAAACAAGCGGTTTGACCAGCTGAGCTGGTTGGACCTGGACCTTTAAGTTTTAAGCTTGTGAAAGAAATGCTCAATAAGAGCTTGCATTTACCTACAGAAGGTAGTGGAGATGCTAGTTTAGGAGTGATGAAAGGACTTCAGCTCCCTATCCTAACTAAAGTGCTCCACAATCTTCACTTTCCAAAGTACAAACCAGCATTGGGAAAAATCTTTGAGACCTGCGCTGCACGACAGATAAACTGCTCTCTTACTTTAACACAATCACAGCACCAGAGGTAATCTTTTTGGGAATTGTTTTTCTGATTTAAATGCTACACGCTTGTCTCCAGTAATGAGTCTTCACACGTCTTTATTGTATTACAGTAAAGTGATCATGAAATCCTATCTTGCTATAACAGGCTGTGTGTTGCCTTGGTTTCCTTGTTTGCCCTGAAATTGGGTTTTTAATAGTATTTTCAGACTTTTTTGTGGGAGGGGGAGGCAGACTATCTCTGTTTCTCAGGGTATGTTCATGCATACCCTGCAGCAAGCTGGGCTGTGGCAATCAGAAGCAGGGAAGTTGTAATAAAAGCAAAAATTGGAAATCAGTAACAAAGAATCACCTGATAATCAGACGTGGGCAGATAAGATACAGAGATGGCAGCTGCCTCACCTACAAGCTAGACACTATTTCAATGTGGACAGCTCATCAAGATGAGTGACAAGTATTGGGGCAACAACCCAAACCACCTCAGTCAGAAAGGGCACGGCTAACAATACGCTCCCTGCCTCGAGAGGAGAAGTTTCCTTTTGTTCATTTGAAGTATTTCTTTGAGGTGCATATTTCTTTTTTTTCCTCTTTGTCCTGATCTCCGTGCTCCTGCTTTCACCCTGGTTGCAAACTCTAGGTGCAGCTGAGGGGAGAGGATCTATCACTCCCATCAGTTGAGAGAACTCCAGGAGTGTTATTACTTTGAGCCAAGCCATTAAGCTTTTACCCCGGAGCGATCGATGGCAGATGCTGGAGGGGTTGTTTATCTTTTGTCTTCTTATCAGAGCGGCAAAGGAGAGGTGGGGGCACGGAAAGGCGAGAGAGGGGGTGAGGGAGAGATACAGGAGGGAAGGAGGCAGCCTGACGAGACTGGCGAGAACACCTTGTTCCGGTGGAGGCAACAACTTTACTTATAATTCAGGGCACAGTCTGTACGCCGCCTTTTGATTTGCCAGAATTCATGTGAGGAGCTTGACACTTTTGATGTGCGAGATCAGTGATTAGACAAGGTTATGTGAAAGGCTCACAGCCTTCAGGGGAATGACTCAGTATGATAATCAGATGAACTGAAAGTCCTGCTTCATATCATTAAGCTCACCAACGTAACACTTTAGCCACATTATGCAACGCTCAAAGTCTACCTGTATGTTTTTGGTTTAATATTTTATCTGACGCAAACCCTCTCATTAAGGCAGCTCTCTGCTGTTTTTGGCTCTGAAATCATATGAGCTGCCTCAAAGTGAATGCAACGTGAATGACTGCTCAAAGGTGACTTATGAAGAAGTGGGCACACACACACACAGGAGAAACTGTTTTTCCAAGCCCTGAGATGTGTGAGAAATCCTGATGAAAGGCGCGTGAGTCGCCACTAACGAGGAAGATGGACTGAGCATGAAGCAGAACGACGAAAAGCAGCTGTCTAGAGGAGATGTTTCCCACCCTGCCTTTCTCCCTGTCTCTGTGTGTCTTGTCTCTGCCTTGTAAACACACTCAGACATATGCCCCCCCCCCTCCATCAATACTTACTTCAAAGCCTGCTTGTTAAAATGTGTTAATTCCTCCTCATAAATAAAGTCAAAACACACAGCGAACTCTAATTACAGTGAATTAATCTTCATGATTATGAGATGTGTTTTTCATCCCGGCGTTATTTTCTAAATCTGTTTATTCATCTACCTCTATCCCCTTCAGTCCAGGTCCTCGATTAATGCTCTTATTCATCCTCTCGTCTCTCTGCAGCCCTTGGCTCATTTAATTTGGCACTAACTTCATTAATTACCCAGATGATTCTGCATACAGGTGTGAGTGAAGACGCCTTTCAAATCAGATAACTGTGTGTTTTCCTCAGTGTCTGGAGATGGTGTTGTTTATCTGACACAGCAAATCCTCATCTCACACATTGGATGCAGACAGTGCCATAGTACACCCCTTTTATTAAAGCTCCAGTGTGTAGGCTTTAGGGGTGTATACTGGCCCGAAATTAAATATAATATAATAAATTTGTTTCTTTAGGGTATATTAGCCTAAAAATAAGAATTGTCCTGTATCTGTAACATTAGAATGAGCCATGTATCTACAAAGGGAGCAGGTCCTCTTCCATGGAGTCAAGTTGCACCGCCATGTTCCTACAGTAGCCCAGAATGCACAAACCAAACACAGGCTCTGAGTACCCAGTAAATCATCTGCATTTTTGCGCCTCTGTGGTTAGCAGCCGCTCCACAACGAGCCGAATAGCATCAGAAAAACACAGATTTTTAACGTGAAACAGCTTTATTTTGTGTTTTTACTGGTTTAAATCACCAGGTCAGTTTGTTTTTGAGAGGAAGAGATCTCTGTGGGTAATTCGGCTCCTGGTGAAAACCTCCCAAACATCTGGATCTTAAGTTATCAGAGAAAAAAGGTGAGCACACCCTGGCAGATGCTGGTCTGCCATTCACCTAGTTTCTTTGTTTTGGAGAGGAGGAGATCTCTGCGGATAATTCAGCTTCTGAACAATGAACACTGACAGAGTTCTGGGAGATCATGTTTGGCAAATCAGAGGAGTTCGAGCTGGTTGCAATCTGCAAAGCTCAACACTAAATGCCACTAAGCGCTACACACTGCAACCGTTGAAATATATATAGAATCATAATTCTGTTTTCGTTAGCTAGAGTTGCAGGCTCTAATAACACAATGTATATGCACATGCTACATGTGACATATCGGAGACTCATTAACTGGATGCGGTGTTTGCAGTGTTCAGAATGTACATTTTGGTTTGCAGGGGAGGTGTGAATCACGCTCTGTTTACCTGGCCTGAACAGGGCTGGTGTGTGCCTGTTGAAAGGGCTCATTGATAGGCCTGAAGCCTGGGCATTTCCTGCTGAGCGGTTGCTGACAGCACTAACAGTGCTCTGGGGAGGTGCCTGTCAGCAGCTTCCACTCTCTATAAACCAGCAGCTTCAAGTATCAACAGCTTTTGGAAGTGGACAGGGGTCAGTGTGAAAGTAAGGTGGGACCAGTGTCCTTCCACTGGAGCACTTAAGTATTTTTCCACTCTGTAGTTTGAGTTTCAGTCAGTGAGGGTCCAACTCTTAATGACAGCGCTCACAACACCATCTCCCTCGTTCATTATTTTTTAATCACATATAACGGTCCCTTACCAGAGGAAAACAAAAGAACTGGCTGGCTCAACTCCAGTATCTTTAGAGTATAATGGCTGTCGACCCAAAAATAACAAATTTAGCAAATGAAGTCGACAGCCCTCAAAAATAAGTATGAAATACTTTTAATGAGGCACAGCAGCAGCAGGAAACGGACGGGTTTCAGCCCTAGGCTTTCCTTAGCTTTACTGAAACTTTTGTGGGTGTGACACCCATTAAACAGCAGCCAGAAACCTGGCAAGGATTAACAACCAGCTAATACACATCATCAAAACAACACCATCAAAAAACAAATGCTACTGTAGATGTGATTGCCTAGCAGCACTGTTCTAATGACTTAAAACTACAGTTGGTAACTTTCATAAATATAACTTTATTTTTCACATTTGCTGAACCTGTCACTACATCCAGACAGTAACACATGAGGCAGATGTGAAATAAATCATGTTCCTCCTCCTCCTCCTCTTCGTAGTGCTTCTAATGGAATTTGATGGTATCCATCGTGGCTGAAGGAAAGCAACCAATCAGAGCGGAGGAGTCTCTAAAGCCCCGTTTCCACCAAACAGTACGATACAGTACAGCTCAGTTCAGTGCACTTTTTTCTGTTTCCACTGTGAAAAGTTGTGGATGGTACTAAAAGAACCGTTCTGTACTGTCCCCATGTTTGGTCCCCCCTCTGTTGGGGTACCTAGCACACAGATCTGGTACTAAAAGGTGGAGCTGTGAACACTGCAGTCTGATTGGTCAGTAGAGGACGGTCACTCTGCTCAGGGCTGAGTTGTGGCTGGTTTTGAGGCTCATGTAACCACTGTTCATACTACTACTAACTACTAAATAAAAGGATGTTTTGCTGCCTCTAACAGCAGCTGTAGTCTGAGAAAAAATAACTTAATTCACTTGGCTGACGACCAGCAACTTTTAAGGTGGACTTGTTATGTTACTCAATGCACAAGTTAACAACGTGAATCCATTACCACACCATACATTTCAGTATGACAACTTTGATCATTACTTTAGTTTTTATTGTCTCCATTGGATGACACACACTTGAGCAATGAGTGTATCTTCAAGCGTTTAAAAATATTAATTTTGACCGAATTATGTGAATGACATATTCTAATCTCAGACCAAAAAAAAAAAAAAAAAAAGCATCGCTGAGTGTTGTTCCTGTGGGCTCCAGCAACACTAAACCCCTGATCTTGCCTTGGAAGGACTAAATGCACAAACCAACTGTTTTTAAATATCTCAGAGAGAGACTCTCACTGCAGCCTGTTCTATTTTGTTCTGAAAGTCAGCGTGCAGCCTCGCTCTGTGGACGATAAACGAGGTGCAGACTGACAGGACTGAGTGACAACAACCCCGCCCACATGAAAGAGTACTGTTTGTGGTGGAAAGGCTAAGTGGACCAAGGATCTATGAATCATGTCTCAAGGGTTACTTTTGGTTCCAAAGGTACCGCACCAAAAGTGTTTGGTGGTGGCTTATCACAGCTGTCAATCACGGCTTGTCAACTCAAGTCAAAACTGTCAAACTAGGCAGCACTAGTCAAACACGAGTCAAAATTATGTTACTACATTGCCTATTTCTCACCTCAAATGTTTTCAGAAACACTTTAGTGTACTGTTTAGCTGTAAAATGAGAAAGTTTGTGACCCGGCTGCCATGTTATAAACGGTCAGGTTTGCTCCAGCCACTGGGTGGTGCTGGGTTTTGGCTCATTATTATTTATTTTTAAGTGGATTTTATTACCTATTGACAGTCCTCAGACTTTGTGCTAGGCCAACCAGCTGCTGCCAGTAGCTTTGGATTTACCATACAGACATGAAAGTGGTATCAATCTTCTCGTGTAACTCTCGGCAAGAAAGTGAATAAGCTCCAAAACTGTCAAAACTTTTCGATTAATGCTCATCAATATGTATTTTCTCATTGCAAAAACAATAATATTACCTCAGTTGCTTTTCAGTGGATAGTCTTTAAATCTCCTTCTTACAGAAGTATTGCTTTCGAGTTGCACTCTCAAAAATTGGCATTGCATCAAATTGCATCATCTCTTACCTTCAAAAATTGGGATAGTTAAAGTACATTACCTGTGTGCCTCTGTGCGAATGATAAAGGTAACAAAACACCGCTGATGTCCAGTGTTCTTGTCATCACTTTGCTCGATAAAGTGCCCACGCGCCTCGGGGAATACTTCAACTTAGAGAAAGTTAACTTTAGTCACATTTTATCACCCCCCCATCCAGGCTGAGTCAGAGAGGTCAGTCGGGCTCACAGCCTGCCCGTGTCAGATGAACAGTTTATGATGAAACTGACATGGTGATGGGAACGATCAGAGTCTTTGGTTAATGCAGTGTCATGGTGGTATTAACCGGTGATAAAAAAAACTCTTAAAATGCAAGATAAGATACATTTTAAGTGCTCCTATCTGGAAAAAAGACATTTTAATAGCAAACAGTTTTTAGAATACTGAGACTATATTATCCAAACATATGGAGGTGACCTGCAGAGATGGCTGGTGCAGTGAAATGTATATGCATTATGAAATTAATGCATCATTACATCACTCACTCATTACTGAAAACAAAGTGAGCTAAAAATAGCCTGGTTATTGTAAACAAACATAGCTGTATATGGAACTGTATGTTTCCGCATGAGTGTGCACTCCATTCAGCTCAGCATGTAAAAGCTCAGCATTTTAAACTGGATTAAATCATCTAAACACACACAGATCATAAATGGTTATTATATGGAAGAGGCTTAGCTGCACAATGACTCCCCTTCCGCACCCTTCATTGTAAGTCTCTTATTTGATATTTCCTCGCTCCTTCTTGCTTGAAATGGAGGTTGATCTGGTGTGCCATCTTGAAGGCTGTTCCAAAGCTTTTTTTTCTACCCTGAGGAGTGAGGAGGGATCTAAGGAGCGATGAACAGGGATAAACGAGAGCAGGCTTCATGGAAGTCTTTTATAGGCTGACACGCCCCCCTGTTGAATTGATTGGATGCTGCAGCTGATCTGATACATCACAGGAGTTTCATACTGGAGTGAAGACATAAGACATTAAATTCAAGGGTATCCAGTGGGACTGATTACCCAGGGCCCCAGTGAGAGGGGGGCCTTGAAAAGCCTGGAATTAAAAGTTTTGTTTGTAATTATTTTTTAAAATTTCTGAGTAATTTGTGCCATTACTAATTTAAAATTCGCTCAATAATTTGTTGAAAGACTGGTTGAACTTTAATTCATTGATTTTCTGTAACCGCTTATCCTGTTGGGGTTGTGGGTGGGTTGGAGCCTATCCCAGCTGACATTAAGCAAGTGGCGAGGTGGCAGGGCTGACACAGAGACAGACAACCATTCATGCTCACATTCACACTTACAGCCAACTTTGGACTTTGGGAGGAAGCTGGAGCACCCAGAGAAAACCCACGCTGACACAGGGAGAACATGCAAACCCCCGGGAACCCTCTTGCTAAAACTCCTTTAAATGTCAGTGCTAACCAGTGCACCTGGTTGAACTTTGTGTAACACCAAAAAAAAAAAAAAAAAAAACTTGTGGGGCCCCTCTCACCCTTAAAGGCACCAAATGGTTTAGTCCACCCCTGCACTAGGATTTGTCTCTAAACCCTGGTAGAGCCGAGTGAGTAACTGTTTATGTTGCTGGTGCACGAACGTAGACTGCCATGTCTTTCTCCTATTAGATCAGCTGTGGTAATTGTACGTCTGAACAACAAAAGGACCACAAAAAACTTTTAATTTATTAGAAAGCTTTTTCTTTTCATGATCTTTTCTTTCCCCCATTAACTTTTATTATGGATACAGTTAAATGCAGACAGAGTGTGTCTGTCAGCAGCAAACACTTATCATTCATTAACATTCTCATTCAATCACATGAGGCTGATATTCCTGAGCGTCGGGTTTCATGAGTTACATATTTTCAAGTTTCCCTGAAGCATTTAGCCTGATAAATAAGTTCAAAGGACACTATGATCAAATCCTGGGTTATTAAACAGCCTAATGAATTCACAATCAGAATATCAATAAATACAGATGCAAATAATTAATAAATAAACACAGTCTGTGCCTCTGAGCGGGACACGGCACCATATAAACGAATGCAGGTTGTTATTCATGTGCAGGTGTTTGTTAAAACAAAAGAGTTGTTCTGGCACTGATAATGGTGTGCCTTTATTAGTATTAGCACAGCGCACGTGTGCAGACAAACTCCACTAAAGTTTAAACAGCTGTTAAAGCCGACTGACAGCAGATCCAGGTGTGATCAGCCACTGCAGGCATCAGAAACGGATGTCTCACTTCTCCATATTTCCTTGCTTCCTCTCTCCTTGCACAATTTCCCTGCATCCCTCGGTAGGAGGGACGAAGATGCAAGGAAAAGACACAAGTGAGGGTAGAGTGGATGCTATTTAAGAGAGCTGGCACTCGGCATACAGTGCTACAATACTGAAGCTATAAACCAATCACATTGTGCTTCACTTCTCAGCGCACTGCCATTATTCCTCTACATTGTTTTTCCTCTTTAGATGAGACTAAGGATACCTTTTGAAGTCAGTATGCACACAAAGCTTTGAAAGTAACATCAGTTTATGTAACACGCAGTCCTCTCTCTCATTATTGCTTTCAAAGCTGTGACATTTTTGATCCTTTGTTTTGAGTATTTTTTTCTATTTTTGCATTAAGCTGTTGAACGTGGTATCAGAAACAGCACCAACATCGTGTCACTGGTGAAAATAATGATTTACGTGTTATTATGTTTCCTCATCAAATGAATGTTCCCCAAAGTGGACTATGTTTTTAGTGTCCCTTTCTTTATGTTCCTCTTGCCATTCACAATCACTAACAAAGGATCAGACTGGAAGCCCTTTACAAGGCTTTCTGCCAGTGGTGGGGTTTTATGAGGCTCGAGAGAACCTCAATAAGCACTGGCCCCCGTGTGTGTGTTGTTGTGTGGCTGAGCTTAGACAAAAAAATCAGACTCTCGGGGTAAAATGCAAGGTGTAGTCAAAATGCTTTATACGCTATAAAATGTCAGGCTTACACTTGGTCAAAGGTAGTGAGACAGTTTTATGCAAACAACTCAAATCGGAACACACTTTGGCAACAGGCAGCCAGAATGAGCAACAGGTAAAGTTAAGGAAGAATGGCTCAAACCCTACAGCGGCACAGCAACATAAACAATCTGGCAAACCACAATGCTAACTGCCCTCTATATATCCTGGGGAGCTAATGAGCAAACGAGCAGCAGCTGTGCAGGCAGGTGGCTGATCACAAGAGCAGTCAGGTGATTTAACAGAGGCAGGGAACTTCAGAGAATGCCTACTGGGCAGGTATGGCATGACCGAGTATGAAAAAAGAACACAAAACACACAGACACAGGCTGTGTCACAATGGAGAGATGGAAAACATCACAATGTGGCTGTCCCGGATCAGAGGATGGGAAATGCAGCCTTATTTTGTGTCCCATTTTCTATTGTGCACTGGACAATAGGCCTTTTTCACAGCAGACATTTTGAGTTGTCAGAGCAGGAAAAGCACAGGTGGCAGTAATAACATTAATGATGGCTCTTTTCAGTTCAAGTGCCCCAGTAAACCATGACAGTGAGCCAGCATGCACAATACCAGCAACCTGACAGTGACTATGTTTACATGCATAAAATATTCTGGGTTTTTGCCCTTATTAAAAAGACAACAATATTCCTACTAAGCTGTTTACATGACTAATAATACTCCCATTCACATGCAGTCCTCTGTTCTGCCTGAACATGTTATTTGGAACAGCTGGAGCCGCTTGTGCCATTTTTTATTGCATCAAAATAGGATTTTTTTCTTAGTTTTCCACTGGAGTCAGAATTGTTTGACCATGCTCACACCATCTCCCTCTTTCATTCCTTCAACCACCTTCTTGAAAAAGGTCAGGGCTGCAATATTTATTTACGATATATATCCCAGTGAGTATTTCCAAGTCTTTCATAATGTTTAAAAGTAGATGTGTTTCTTTCTCTGACCAGAGATGTGGGCTTTTCTTTTGGGCATGCATCTCTACCCCAGCCTTGCAAACTGCTGATGAGTTGGTTTGTGTACAACATAGAGGATAACATACAGAACTGTAAACAGGCAGTAAAAAACCCCAGCCGAGAGGCATATTTTGAATGTGCTGTATACACATCCAAAAAATGCTCCTAAAACCTGAATAATACTGGCATACTCCATGTCTTTGTCATAAAACGCAACAACCTAAAAAAGGCCCAATTTGGAATATTCAAATGAAATATGCTGTTTGCATGATCTGTATCAAATATCTGGAATAATGCTGCTCCTGACCGAGTAACAGGCTGCCACACCAGAAGGTATTATTTATGCACTGCAGCTTTTCTTAGAATTAAACAAGACATAACATAAACTAGTGTCCTCCATAGCTCCCACTGACTCCGATTTAATGTGGTCAGGTCTGATAAAGCTAACATTTTGCCCAACTTAATTTGAACTTCGTTGAGGGACAAACCATTCCCCATACTGTGTGGCCCTGTTGACTGTGACCACATTGAAGACAGTGGTCAAATGGCTGCCAAGTTTTCATGGTACTGCCACAGCCTGCCACCTTGTAGCTGCTCAGGAACAGCTGTGTCCTGAGTGCCAGCTGAAATCCCTGTCAGATAACCAAGAGTTCATCCTGCTGGACCACTGACACACTCCCGCTGGCTGTCCACCCTGTCACTCTCCATGACCCTTATCACTTATCACCAGTCTGGTCCAGGCTATACACACGGAAACACATAAACACTTCAAAACACACACAGATGGCTTCTCAGAGGACCACATGCACACTTGTATAAACTCAAAATCTGTCACACACATTCACTCTTGTTCTGTCTCCGACTTGTAATTCATGCTGAATGACTCTCTTTGATCGCGCTGGTGTTTACCGAACCATCCAGCATCTCTGCTTGTTTTCACGGTATTAAACTGCATCGGGGATGGCTGCGAATGCTTCCTGGCTTAATCATTCAGAATGTGCAGGTGAATACATTAAAGTGATTATCGTTAATATGGGGTTGTGCTCTGCATCACTCGGCTGTCCGATAATGGGAGACCTGCATTCAGAGCATCTCATCCCTAAAAGGTTCAAGATTGTCTGTGATCTGTCACAGAACCTCGGAGGGTCTCTGCCGGCTCATTTGCTCATTATACCACGCAGGGCGGCTCGGGTGGAGGATATTTGTGGGTGTATGAGTCTGTTTGTGTGCATGCTGCTTTTTGAGCACAGTTATTAATAATTTACTTCTGCAGCCAGCAGCCATCTAATTACTACAACCCATAGCCCTCAGTGGACTGTTACACACACAGAGTCTGGGCATGTTTCAGCCTGTTATATAAACTGTGAAAGTTAGAGAGATGTTGTATGTACTTTAATCCACTGTAGTGCTTTTTTACAAATAAATCCTGCAGGCGTGAGATTATCGCGAGCCAAACAAAAATTCTTGCATGAGATCTGCCCTGATGCAGCTGACCTAGTGGACAGGTGTTCTTTTTAATTCCCTCCACCTAGGTTTCAAAACGCTCAAAGTCACTCTCAGCCAAAAAAGAAAAAGACTGCAAAGAAGTCTGAAAGAGGCCCAGACACCAGAGTTCTGTCTGGCAATATCTGCTAACATGAGGTCTGTCTTAGGTCAAGGATGGATCAGAATGGATCAGAATCAGATACACCCTGATTGGATCAGAGGGGAAATTCACCAAGCTGCTCTCAATTCCTAATTAGGAGTCAGTCCCCACACCCTGCGCAACAGGTGATCTGAATAGTCCTTCAATCAACTCAAGGGAACTGTGACATCCAGCTAAAATGACGAGGATAGCAAGTACAAAAGAATGAGCAACTGCTCAAGACTGATATCACATTTATGTCATGTTGAGGTTATCGTATAAGTGTCTGATATGTGAATACAAATGAGTGAAACTTCACTAAAATTGCTGCCATGTTGGTTTATATACCTTACATACATTACGTAAGATATATTAAATTATACGGAAGTGTCTGGAAAAGAAAATAGGATTCCCCACATCATCCAAAATTCATTGTCTGAGGTAAACAAAGGCTAAATTAACACTGTGTCTCCTACAAATTATGTTTGGGTTCTGCTAATTTGCATCAGCAAAGCAAAGTAATATGTTTTCTAAGAAAGGTAATGATGTCCACATTAAGTTTTCTATTAACATAATGAGGAAATGTTGATTACTGCAATCTGGTGAGTTGCAAAATGTTGGCACTGGACGTGTTTACAAAATGTTCATTGAAATTCATTTATTCATTAGTTTTCATACAATATCTGCACTCGCAACAGAGTATCTGCTCATAGCAACTAAAGCACAATAAAAGTTTTAAAGGTTATGTTTTGGTAGTACTTGGTTAAGGTTAGGGAGAAGAATGCGGTCTTGGTTAAATACTGAAAAAGCAAAAACACTTCAGAGTTCACTTTAAAGGTGAAGAGCTGTAAAAGAGTTTGCACTATATTCAAAGAATAGACCAAATCACGATGTTTGTTCACAGTAATTTCCAGTTGGAAAAACCCTGTGTGACACACATTAAATTGAACAGTGCTGAGCAACCATTGCCTAAGTTGGTTAGTTTCTAGCCACCTAAAGGCCCATCTAAATAAAATCTATATCAGTTGAAGTGTACATTATATTTTGAATATTTTCACTGCTTTACCTTGCTGTCAGACAGAGCTTTCTGATGAGGAACTGAAGCTGTTATCTCAAAGCCACCAGACTCCACTGACAAAAACAGTCATTTTAGAACATGGGAGCTGCTGGTCTACTGCTGCCCCGATCAGTTAGTGTGTAAGATAAAGCAGCAATATTCCACATATAGCATACAATTAAACCGATATTGATTTGTAGGTGGCTAAAATATATTTAGCTGCAACCTCCATCAGCAGCAATACACACCTTAACTTCCAGGCCAGTAGATTTGGTTTATCAAAGAGGCTTATAGACCAACACAGTACCTAAAATAAGCACAGCAGAAACATCTGATACGTTGGACCACTGTGTTAAACCATATATCTTTAAATGTTACAGCTACAACAGAAAGTGAAAACACAAACAAATAAGTTTGCCAATTTGACATATTTCTGCAATTCAAAACAATTGTCAACTGTCTACCTGGAAGTGTTAGTGAGACGTCACAGTGATTGGGTCCATAGTGTTCTAAACATGTAGCCAAAGAGAACACAGTCCCATTTCATAGAAAAATTTCCCACACAGTGACAAAAATAGTTAAAGGCTATTCAGGTGCACAAAGTACTGTGGCCACAAAGGTCAAAAACAACATTTCAGAAACAGAAATTTCAGACAACACAACATTTCACAAAACACAACGGCAATAGAGAAAATGCAACAGGATCTGTTGAGACTCAAAATGCAATAGGTAGGTACATATTGGACTCATTTCCTCATTGCTGACTGGACTGTGTTTTCCAAAATGTTTTGTAAAATGCTGTTATGCTGTGTTTTGACCCTCAAGGTCAAGTAAGAAGTGGTACAACTTAAACATAAATAAATATTAGGGCTGCCCTCGACTAAGACTTTTCCTAATCGACCAATAGTCGTCATTTAGCGCCATTAGTCGACTAGTTGCCGCATGTTTGTGATATTAGTTTACTTATTAAATGATATATTTTGGTGGTTTGAGTTGAAGGTGTGAGAAAGAATAGTCTCAGTAACATTGTTAACACTGTGCTACATTACAGAGAAATACAAAACCGTACTAATGAACCTTCATTAATATAGGCCTATATTTTATCTACAAGTGCACGTCACACACTGAGCGAGTCGCCTGTTAATGACGCTGTGGGCTAATGGGCATGTAGCTACTTCCATGTTTCACATGATACGTCATGTTTGTAGTGGACCAATGAAGATGAGTTTGCAGCTTGAGTTTGTCCTTCACCTTCTCAAAATGACCCCACACTTTGGATTTCCTGCCCAACTGGCCTGTGAAATAACCACAGCGACCAGCCCTGTAAATTAAAGTGACTCCTGTCAACAATTAGGGGGCAGCCCTAATAAATATATTCAGCATTTTTTAAGACGGTAACGATACACACAGTGCATACTGGTGAGAAAAAAATTTGAATTTAAGCATGACATAATATTGTTCACTAGAAAACTCTCCAGGACACCTTGAACACCTTCCCCCAACCCTTACCAAAGTGCTTTTGTGACCTAAACCTTTAACAGCACTGTGCTTTTATGCCCACCATCCCCCCTGCTTGTGAACCAATTGTGTGCAGAACATAAATATAACACTCCCAACAAAACAGTGCCAGTGAACATAATCAAGGCAGCGATTACATCTCCTTTAAAAACTTAATTGGCCAAACAAATTAGCAGCTTATTTAATAGTATATAAATGTAATTTCTGGGAGACAGGGTTGTTCTGTGACATTACGATCTTTAGCATTAACAGAGAAGGTCAACAGTTTGCAATAGAGTGCCGTATAAGCAGGTTTTTATTCTGTCCGACTGCACCAGGTAATTTCAATCATTAGTCCTCCTCACGATGGCATGCAATGAGAAAATTAGTGAAATCACCCAACCACCTGCAAACTGTTGTTGTTTACCCCCCAAATCTTTATCTATTATAACGGTCCTGCATTTCATAGTACACAGTATAAGGGAGGGCGGACTGCACTGTACTTTATATATTTCACACATTCAGTGTTTTAGATTAATGTGTGGGTCAATAAATCTTTTCACAGCAGCTTTACTGTCACTAGCTGATAATAAAGTTTAAAACTTTCAGAAAAAAATAATAAAAAGCACGACTCTCCAGTGACACAACACACATGCACATCCCGCATGCATACACACATAGATAACAGTGTGTGCATGCATACAACACACTCCTCTGTGTCACAGTAAGCGGACTAGCCCTGCCCGTAGTGGTGGTGGGCTTTAGATAAGAATGTCAGTAATCTCAGCTCTTCTTATCATGCCGGCACAATAACATGACCCTAATCCTACACTGCAGTAAATACATTCTTGAAAACCTATATTTGTACCGCAGCGAATCTGTGAACCATCAAGTTCTCTTATCACATCGTGCGTGCCCCATGAGGACCTCGGTTTCATGTCTTTTTTTCGTGTGATGAGAACTTGCAGGAAATGTAGTCCCTGCTTCTTCCTCTGCCTCTGGGCGTTGCTATAGGCATGACAGTTTTATCTGATATTTCATCATCTTGTCAGCTTGTTCCTGCTACCTTTACCCACTTTAGTCAAACAGGTTACAAGAAAATAAGTCGAGTTCAGAGCATTTTTGACGTGAGAAAACAGTTTGACGCTGAAGCTCTCGGCTGCCTCTTGATTCTAAAAGTGTACATCTATTAGACGTGTTGATGTATGATGCTACCAAGTTGAAAAAGAAGTTAAAGAAGTCGACCTTTTCATAAAACTGAGCTGTCTATTCAGTAGAAAGACTTAAAAAAAATTGATGCTACATGACCAGAGATTACGAGGGAAAAGGCTGTGGCATTTGCTTTTGCCCCAGATAGAGGCATACAACCTACACCTATCAGAATGAGCTACACCACATCTGACCAATAAACACACCCACATAACTTAATGCACGCTTGGCTGTTGTGACACAGGAAATAATATGGCGGCCTGCGGGAAACAAACAATCTTGAATTATAGTTAAACAGTAATCAAAAGTGTGTTTCTTAAAACATTTGATGGAAGAAAAAGGCAACGCAGTTACAGAATCTTGGTTCATATTTGATCAGCACTGCTTTAAACTCTGTTTTTACGATACAGGAAACAGTACGGAGCCCACTTCCTGTTCACAAATTCTTGTATCACTGCCAAACAAAGCACTAAAATCGTGCTCGACCTAGCACATTTGGCATCCTAGGAAAACTTCCCCTGGCGACCCTGGTCTTATTAAATTATTATAAATATACTTCATACATTTTAGGTGAGACATAGGCAACACAATAACAGAATCTGGGTTATATTTGATCAGCACTGCCTAGTTTTTACAGTTTGAATGGTGTTTTAGGTCTGGATGTGCTTCTATGCTCTTCAGAGTAAAGTCGGAATGCAGAAGCACAATCAGTAGTTTGAGCAAGAGCCTAAGAGCCAGTGAAAAAGAGATGAACTGGGAGATGTGGGCACTGGTAAGATGGAGGGAAGTTTACCGTGGTTCATTTACACATAATAGCCACATTACTATGATACAAAGCTGGTTGAAAATCTGCAAAGTCCCTTTAAGTTCTCAGGTTGAGCTACTTTACATTTGACACATGACCTGCCGTCTGGTCAGTTCTAGATTCTGCTCTATAATGGCTTAGAAACACCTCCCTCCTACTCAGTTTAGTCCCTTCTCCTTTTGCTCTTTCCATCTCTCCTTCCTCTCAGATGTGTGCTTCAAAGTGCGTCACAGATCCGGCTGTTTATTCCCAGCCTTCCTCCGGGCGTCACTCCTCCTGAGCATCACTTTCATTTGCCACTGCGGCTCTGATGGCCTGTCAACTCTGCCACGCATGTCCTGACACATACTGTATGCTCACAGTGATACACATGCAAAGGAAAACACACAGTACCTAAGTAAGTAAGTCAGTAAGTTCATTAGCACATGCCTTTTGTATATACCAGCAATGCACACACATGCAGAGTGGCCAAGGCGAAGGGAGGGAGTTTGGGTGTGACAGAGAAAAACTGCACACACAATAAAATGTGCTCACATCTGCAGCTGCACTTATCCCGGCTTTAAAGGAGCCTTTGCAATTTGCTTGTTCTGTTCGGCGGAGTGCCTTGGGCACAGCTGAATGCATTAATTACACATGCACTGCTATAGATCCACTGTCTAACCCTGCTGATTGCCTTCACCCACCACACGTCAAACCTAATTGCAATTGTTAACCTTAAAGTTGCTCTCATAAATGAAATTGACAATCTGTCAGAATCGATTAACTTGGATAACAGACTGGATTGTGTAATTTCCTTTACACCTTAGCACACCTTCAACATTTCACATGGCAGGCATGCTACGACTGTGTATAGGCAATCCATACCAGGATTGGTCATTTTGGACTTTTTCTTTCAAGTTTAGCTGAGTGGTACAGCTGACACAGCACAGTGCAAAGGCCCTCATCTTAAACACATGTCAAATATTCATTACTCTTTTTTCCGGAGTGGAGTCCTGTGACCAGCAGCTCTGGATGTCTGAATATAGCCCCAGTGATCTGGGGATGATGCATTGCGTAATAAGGTCCACAGTGTAATCACTTTCATTTAATAATTTATGAACAAATGTTACACAACATGCAGAAGATCTCATGTCAGAATTTCATTCCAGGATCACACACGTGTTGAGGTGAATAGTTTGGATGTTGCATGAAAATTTTCACACGTTTTTTCCCCCAATCAGAAAAAGAAACACCATAATATAAAATGCCACAGAGCAGGTTCTGATAACTAGATCAGAGCATTAGAAAGAAGCTGGCTTTATGGAACTCCATGTTCTGCCATCTTGTACACATCCTCGCTCTCTGCAATATATGAATAATGTAAAAAAATTATGCAACAACACGGTTCAATATGCAGATCAATTACGGCGTAACTTGAAGGGAGATCACTTCTATCAATGGAAGAAAAAAGAGAACATAGCCGCCCTGGTACTGTAATAATTCACCACAAAAATGGTCTTTCTTTTCTCTCCCGCTGACTCACTCTCTATTCTATTCTCTCTTTCACTGTGACTCAGACAGGCGATGGAGATATTGGAGCTTGTAGGTATAAAAAGGCTCAGTATTAAAAAATGTAAAACCAGGAAGGAACGCCTCAGGGTGCTCAAGACGGACACGGGTAGCCATCATAGTCCTGGCCAGAGCTGACAGAATAGTAGGACACTGTGATGTAGGGCTCATGACAAAGAGACATAAAGACTAACTGGTGACATATGAATAGGAGTCTGGGTGGCGAGCCAAAAGTTACTGCTGCAGCTCCATATGGACAAATCGACTGATGGTATGTGTTTGATGAAGTTCCTCGTGAACAAAAGCTCATGTTTTATAGACGCAGTAAAGACGTTAATAATGGAGGCCGCCATTCCTTAAAGACTTCGATGAAGAATACCAGCATCATTCAGAGTTAAAGTCCTTTTACAGGCCTTCAATCTTCAGCTCTGCTTTACATTTCTCCCTGCTATTATAATGCATTCCAAAAGTAATTAGAATTGTGGACATGAACTTCTTTTTTTTGTCATTTTAAAGGCACAAAATTTACGACGGTAAACCAAGCTTGAAATTAACTGCTGTTCTGCCTGCAAAAACCCTCTAAATAAAAAGACATGATCGAGATAATAAAGTTTGTAAGGCGACATATTTTAGGAGGGATTATTTCCTGGCAGAACTCTCATTTATTCCTGAGGGTGTCAGGTAACTCACAATAACCAGAATGTGATATAATGAGCAGACTGATGTGGAATACTTTACTCGGAGAACGAAATGATGATAAAAGAGACAAACTCTGACACGACCAAATTTACAACTTCATTGTCACGGTGACGGATTATCTAGCTCGGGCTGTTTTCAAGGCGGTGGAATTTGATTTTCATAATGTACTAAAAAAATAATGGCTTCTTCTTTGGGTAGGAAAATGAGTCTCAATATCTCCAGTTCTGCTCAGTGCTTACAGACACCTTCGGGAATAATAGAGTTGACATGCCTGGCAAAAGAGCTCTTTTTAAATCTTTTGTGGCAAGTGCGAGCCAAGTCTTAAGTCAAGTCTCAGGTCCTTGAGAGCCCTCGTCGAGGCTTACGTCTTATGAAGTGAACTGTAAACTGATTACCAATCATTCGGATCTGAATACTGACCATTAAGATGTCATGGCATTTAAACATTTTCTGCTTAGAGATGTTTGTTGTGTTTAGGCAAGCTGCTTTAAAAATAACAACTACTAAATCATTCATTGAAAAGGCACTACATTACTTTATTAATGACTCTACAGGAAAAGTAATTAGCTTCGTTAATTCGGTAACTCAGCACAGCTAGCTCTGTTAAAGCTGCCTTTAAACAACTTCAGTTCCTCCAGGGGTCATCCCTACGTTCCCAGGGTCCTATGTCTCTTAATAAACTCTCTAAATCTCAAAAGAACAAAGGGATATGGACCATTCAAACGCAGGTTGAATGGTAGAAATCCGTTCAGCCACTGTGGAGATATCAATGTCTAATGTCAAGAAAATTGTCTTGCCCACAAATTTGAGGGTGCAGGTTTCAAGGAGGATACAGTAACTTTAGTTGCCGATAAGCTGTAGGTGTATCGACCTCCCCAGGGAAACATACACTGAACATTTGACTGATATAAAAACATTGCTAAGAACATAAAATCCATTGAAAGGTCTCCTTGATTACTCATAATAAGAGAATATTGAGGTAGGTAACATACGCGCCCATCCTCCATGACCACACATCACATATTCTGTACTTGATATGTAGTAATAGGAAACAAGACAAGAATTGCACTACTTGTTACTAAAAAAAGTCGCATTATTCAACACATTCTCGCTACAGCTTTGTTACAAATCAACGTTTGGTCATGGACCCTCCATGTCCAGATACGATGTGAAAGGTACCCTGGGTACGTTGGCTGTTGACGTTCTGGGACGCCGTGTCTAGTTATGTCTGTTACATGCATTGTCTTCTTTCAAAATACACTTCTGTTTTTACAGGAAATTTACCGTTTTCATACGGTCTGTTTTAAAATGAACACACTGCGTTGGTACAACACCGTGAATTGACGTACTGATGCATTTGATTGGGTTTAGGCAACAAAAGTACATGGTTAGATTTGGGGAAAAAAGAACAGGGCTTGGCTTTATAATACGCTAACACTGCTCTCCCAGGTAAAAGTCAGTGGTTGTTGGACCCATCCACCACCTCTCTCGCCCACTCTGCTCAGACTTAACTTTTGCTCTTGTCCTGACACATTTCCCCCTGACACTGTTGAGCGCTGTTAAGCTATAACAGCAACCAGTCGCGGATCACACCAACGCTAAGGACGCCTTTTTTCTTCTGTGTCTGACACTGCAAGTCACTGCCCAAGGTCTGGATTTCGACGACTCCGGAGTGAGACCGGGTTGCATTTTTGTAACAGGTTATTAAGTAGTGTGTTGTCAATGCCATCTCAAAACACAAGACTTTGTCTTAGTTGTAAATTAATTCTCCTGGGTGGAAGGTCTGGCACTCTGCTGGGCACAAACCTTTTTTTAAAAAGTATCTGGTGCACACATTGCATCAACCAACACACATGATTAAAGAATACAGAAACATCTACCTACACATTCAGCTCTACTTCAAACTGTGATGAATCTTTGAGTTATCAAAGGATCAAGTGTTCATGGCGAGGCCTGTGCAGCGGGTCGGAAGGTAGACTGAACCTGCGGCTTCTCTCTCACCCAGGCGGTGTCGTTTTCAGAGAAAGAGAGAGAGGCGCGCTCAGCCAGCCGTGGCCTGAAAACTGGCTCTGAGGCTGCGATGTGCTGAAAGTATTGTATTGTTACAGCGACCGCCCGACCCCTGAGGTTTCCATCTATCACACTCCTTACGTCCACAGGAGCATACAAAGTGAGAAGTACAGCAGGTTCAACTAAAAAAAGAAGATATCAGACTTAAGTATAACACTGGTTCAGGTTTTCTGTATTATTCAGATGAGTGAACAAATCCATGATGATAAATAGGCTCTGTGATAGCCACTGGATTAATGATTAGTCAATCGTTCTGTTATTGGAAACACATCTGAGGGAACATTGATATTAATGAGCAGCCATCCCAGTTAGCGCCTAATGCATATCACATGGACCATACTGCTGCACGCTTCCTGCACTAATGGCTCACAGGGTTCTTTTATCTCAGCTGTGGCCATGATCCAGATGATGTAACAGCTCAATTCAAATATCACAGGAGAAAGCCAAGCATCAAAAAACAAGGAGCGTCATCCCCAAAACAAACCTTAAATATTAATTCACTGATGCCACTTATATAAGCCTCGGCACCAGTGGGGAGGAGACAGACACGTGTGCATGAGGAGAGTAGAAGACAGTTGATTTTTACAAGTGCTGTTATATATTCTCTCCGGGTTTGAAACGTCTGACTCATAACGATCAGCAGACAGAACACGGAGTGCCAGATCTCTCCCATTCATCCTTCTATCTACTTCTTTTTTAAACTTTCCCCGACATGGTTATTATGGGTATTTCTTAAGACTGAGACAGAAAATGCTAATTTCCTTCAACAGTCTGAGAAAATTTAGGGTTTCTGAATTATCGCAGCGGACAGGGCCTCGCAGATACACAGTGCAGAGATAATGATAGCAAATGAGACACTATTTATTGGAAAGGTGAGGCAGAGTACATATCACAGGAAACAGTTAATCTTCCTCAAGACAGAAAAGGTTACCCAGAATCTGCAGATGTCTCAAATATTTACATAAGGTGTGCGTGGACATTCAGTCTCTCTTTGCTTCTTGCTTCCTTTCTCTCTAGTGCTGTGAAATAGTTTACGTCCTTCCTCTGAGGTGAAACACCGGGGAAACATTCTAAACAGTTTTATTAGATGTATCAGGGGAACCTAAATATTTGTGTAAGGGGAAGGGCGAGAGGATGATGTATCATTCTGGGAGGAAGCCTGCAGAGGGCACAAAAATGAAATTTACTGTACCAACACTTTTACTCTGTCTTTACTGATATCTTATGCTATTTGAAACACTTGTAATAACAATATTTTTAGGCATGCCGGTGGTATGGCTCAAAGAATGTCAGTGTGCGTCTGTCAGTTGGCCGGTCCAACACTTTGGTCTAGATTAAAATACATCAACAGCTATTAGATGGATTGTCATGTAATTTTGCAAAGAGACTCTGAATGACTCTGGTGTCTTTTAATCTGGTGCTATCATCAGGTCAAAACTTCAGTTTGTCCAATACTGTGGTTTATGACCAAATACCTGCAAAACTCATGACCTTCCCATCAGCCTCAGCTGTTGTGTTTTGTGCTAATCAGCAAATGTCAGCATGCTAACATGCTAAATTAAGATGGTGAACTTGATGAATATTATACTTGCAAGACGTCAGCTGCTGTGTTGTGGACCAGAGGAACCCTACTTTTTAATTTGTCTGCGCTGCAAGAACTACAATCAATCACAGCTCTTAGAATGTTGTTTTGAGGGAATTTTTAAGGCCATGTTTAAGAGTTGGTACTCTTTCAGCACAGGAAAAACCTTGAGTGACGTATGTGCATAGTCTTTGGGCAAACACACAAGCCAATGCAGCACCAGCAACTGCCATTTTTAAAAACCTGTTAGCCATGTTAACAACAAATACGCAAAACACAAACAGTTCTTAACAAAAAAATTGAAGTAAACATGGACAAACGGACAGACAGTGAAGTACAGACTTTACTGAGTATATGTACAGCGGGGAAAACGCAACGTGATTTTGACTCAAAGCGAAATACACGAGGCAGTGCAAATGCAAACAGAAAAAACGCTATCGAAGGTATATAATTCTTAGAGGAAAGAAGTCAACAAGGAAGCAGTCCTGAGCGGTCTTATAAGGAGGCAGGTTGGGGAAGTGGATGGGTCACAAAAACCCAGACTTTCCCCAGGACTTTCGCCTGAACTCAGGTTCATATTCATGTGAACTTTTAATGAAGTTTGAGTCAGTTTAAGGTGCGTCCTCATCATGTTTCTTTTCCTAAACCTAACCACAGTAAATGTATTTACCTAAACCTAACCTCCATAACTTTATTAATTACGTAACAGTATGTTAAGAACATAACGTCATTCATGGGGCGCTAATTTGTAATACATCATATGAACTGTTCTATGAGATTGTGTTGCACAGTGAAATTAGCATGGCTGTAAACCCACACGTGCAGTCTTGAGCACTTGGGTGTGCATTCATACTTATTCGAACCTAATGCAATTATACTATAAGTCCTATTCGGCAAAATGTTATCACACAGAAATAATTTTAAATAACCCTGTGTCTATGATAACTCCTTTTGCTCCTAGATAACCAGATTTAATTAATCTTTATAATTGTATTGCTCCCCTCAGTTCCTGAACGTGTGTTTTTACTCTTGTCTGATTGTAACTGTAATACTGTAAAACTGTCCTCCTGAGCTCTGATAAACGTCCACATGCTTAAAGTCTTAACGGGCACTTGGGCACTCTGGCAGGTACTGTAAATACATCACACCAGAAGGCACTTGACTACTCACAAATTCTGCAACTGCGGGCACTGGGACGCTGCTGCATTCGTCCTAACATGAGCTAGAGGAAACTGAGACTTACCAAACGACTGTCTGATTTCTGTTAACGCATACCAATGTAGAAAATCTCTGTCTTGCCTTCCTCCAGCGTCTTAAATACCTCTGTAGTAATCTTGTTTAATCAGCTACTGATTATTCTATCATCACTACTTAACATGCTCCCTCCTACACGAAGCAAAGAAAAGGAAATTGGGATTCTAAAGATAACAACAGCCTGCGTTTACCAGTTGAGCTGTAGTAATGGATATTCTGCCATCTGCACCTCAGGGATAATTTGATTTGCCCTGACATGGTAAATTACCCTGCTACAGCCTGTCCATTTTATTTGCTAATTCAATTCGGTGTCACTTAACACCCAGAGCCCTGCCTTCGACAGGCCTCCAGAGGCACAGAGAAGCCGCTTTACTGTACTGTGGGTACCTCCCTCGGCTGATGTGCTGGGTTGGGTGGAGATGACCCGGGTTAGTTGAGGTGTCCGGCCTCTGAACTTTGTTAACACTTAAACCAGCGTGACCTTGACATGGAGGGAAAAATCTGCCACAATAGCAGGAATACATGCTGACTTCATTTGTGGTGTCAAGGACAGCTGAACTCGGCTGGCCACAGTTCTAACCTCATACATGAACACACACATGTAGATGAACACACATGCATACATAATGGCTCGCATAAAGTAATTTATGATGCTTGCTGGATTAAAGAGACGAAGCTTCTTTCACTACCACACCCTCCTTTCTCAGTGGTGTTTTAAAGCATTTGATTACACACATTAGCATGACGAAAGGCCTATATATACACCATTAGACCATTACTCATCCCTCTGGTCCTCTGGGACGTGATCTAAGATAACTCTCCATTTATATTTTCCATGTGGTTGATTAAAATAAAGATGTTCTCTCACTGGCTGCTGGCCTTGTCTTCCCGACCACAAATTATACTTTATGAACCAGCTATGTCATTTATAGTTCCTCCACATAAATATGTAGAGAAACAGTTTTTCTAAGAAACAATTTTTCTCTCCAAACACCCAGACTGAGAGGGGACTTTACAGTTTATGTGTTTGAACAAAGAATCTCAACAAAGTGACTAAGTTGCTCCAACCAAAAGTTTCTTTTTTAACCAAGTGTCCATTCCCTTCTTCTTCTTCTTCTTCTTCTCACCAAATTTCTGTGTTCTGTCTTTTATTATTGATGTTTTCGAACCCAAAGCCCACTCCTCTGAGCTTTCCAGTAGACTAATATTTGTCTTTCCACCTCCTCCCACTCTCTGAACATCTGGACTGGAGCTCTGCAGGAACACAAACTTCCTTGGCGAGCCTTTTGTATCTTTTGATGATTGCATACATAACCGTCGAAAGTTTACCATGGCCATAAACATTCCCCCTCCGGCCACCAACACACGGTCGCTCAGCTGACTGGGGATTTTGTCGATAATGCTATTTATCAGCGGGAGATGAAGCGCTTCGTAAGCCATCCAGCTGATGTGGTGTAGCAGAGGGACATGTATTTATCATGGAAAGTTCACAGATTGAAACACAGCTAAACCATCTGAAGTAATTTGGTCATATGACTAACACAAAGGTCTGCTATTGTAATTTATACTGACAAATGAGAATGTATCACCTTGGTTGAATTATTCTTGAGATGAATCTGCAGTTTTGAAACTCTTGACCAAGATCTGGCCAGAAAATCTGAGAGGAATCGTAAGCCTCATTTCCACTGCTTGGCTTAAATTGACCCTTTCTCAACTTACTTTTGGTGCCAGTTAGGGATGGGTGGTATGGTCCTAAAATACTATCACAATACTTCATTTATTGTTATCTCATTTTTGAGAGAACTCCACCCTCTAGTATCGGTGCAGCTTGCTTGGAACTACAGCAGAAGTGATACCAAAAATAGCAGGTACTAGTGTTGTCAAAAATATTGACTTATCTATACATAGAGTCTGAATATTTCAAATGGTTTCAATACTCATATTCTGCAGTATTGATGCTATTTTGTTGTTCCCTCTACTCTCCAACAGCGTTGACAAACACAGCTGCAGTGCCCCGTAGCCCCGCCTCCTGTCACTCACTCACTGCCTTCTCGTCACTCCTCTCATTGGCTGCGGTTGCATACAGGCTTTGTCAACTTAATTTTATTTTGTTTTATTTTACTGGCACTTTGAATGTGTATGAATGTTTTAGGAGAGGTGTATGAATGTGTAAAAATCTTGTGCTCTACTGCAAGAAGAATGTTGTTTTCATTAATGTAAAGTTTTAATTAATTTTATCTTTTAATACCCATTTTAAATTCTGTGCCCTGAATGACAATTTGTCCCCATAGTATTGAAAATGGTAATGAATATCAATATTTTTTTCTACATTGTTTCAAAGCTAGAAATTCCAGTATCATGACAACATGCCAGGTACTATCCACAACTTCTGTCGATGGAAAACCAAAACAGAGCGAGCTGAGCGGTCGAGTCTTGCCATGCAGCAGAAAAGAGGCGAGAGTAAAATGCAGGGGGACAATTTTAGTAGTGAAAAGTTTGATTGCATACAATTGCTGATTATAAGGTAAATCAATAAATGCTCTGAAAAGCTCAGCAGGAAGTCTGACTTGAAAAGGTTTTCTTGCTGTTGGAAGCTCTATCCCTTGATTTTGACAGGATGGTCTGCAGGGGGCTGATGTGTCTGTGGTCCTCCGAAATAATGGAATGGGGCTGAGCACTGAGGAGGAAATGAAAAACACCACAGCCTTTATTTTGTAGCATTTTTTGCTTCTATGGCTGAGGTGGTGATAAGAGAAAAGAAGAGAGAGAACAGAAATGAGCATGAGCTGGTGAACGTGCCTGCACTGTCAATATGTAGGTGTGGAAGTCTGTGCATACCTGTCTGAATGTCTGTCCCACTGTGTTGCGTTTCTACATGTCACAGAGTCAAACTGCCTGAAGTTCAGTCCAATTTTCTCCGTGTGATGGAAGTCATTACAGCTCTGGCTCACAGCTCTGATTGAAGTCTTTTAGTCACAATGGGCTGGCATGACTTCGTCTGAGGCAGGGTCAGCGGAAGCCGGCTCAGTAATCAGGTGGGATTCAGGAGGGAAGATGTGTTCAATCAGGCACATTCCAGCTACACTCTGCAGGTCATGAGACTGTGAATTTCATGAGCAGCTCCACGTATGAAAGGTGGCATCAATCACAGACACACATACAGTATACTGAATACTGTAGCTACTGTATGCAGGCGTGGGTGAGTACATGGATGCACAAATACAGTTTACTTTATGTTATATGGACTCACCGTGAGTCATACAGGAATTTAATGATATCAGCGTATCTCTTCTTTATCATATGTATTTCGCGTATTAAATTCAAGTTAATTCAACTTAAAAATGCTATAAAATGTGGCCTTAAAATGAGTTGAATGAATGTACAGCTGAGAGTTTACTTAAGGATTTAAAGTAATTGTTTGGTGTGTGCTACAGACACAATATGTGTACTATTAGTCAACATACATTTTTGTAAATAAACAGCAGTTTGTACATTTTTGAACCATAGATTAATAATAATATTAAGATACCTGACGATAAGATGGCACCAATTCATTCCAACAGAGTTACTCGCCTGGCACATATACCAAAAAACATGTCTAGCCTCTGGTTTTACTTGGGCGATATGCAGCCCACCAAACATGCGCAGTAACATTTCTCCCGCTGGCCCTGCCCACAAGTTCTGGTTCGGCTCACAGACTTTACATTGTGATGATGTCACAGATTTTTAAATCGCTTTTCTCGGCTCAAGGAAAGTCTTTTTAAATATAAATCACCATGGATCAAAACTTCATAATAGAAAGAGTCATAATAGACTTTGTTGCCAGTTCGAGGTGTCCTGTCAACAGTTTTAAAGATGTCTCTTTTATAATGGTGGTCTATGGGGAAAGTCCTGTTTGGGCTGCAGGGTTTTTTACATTGCAATACCACGAGTGGCCACTTGGAAAAATTGGCTGCAAGGCTGAGCGGCTTTACTGGTAGGAAAGCTGTCAAGAGCGTGCCATGCCAACAGGCAGCAATATAACTGTAACCCTAAAGCTGTACAAAGTACAAGAAGATGTTGGCCAATCAGAAGTCTAGATAAAAGCTATTACTGGAAGACCTACAGCAGTGACCTCCACAGTGACTCTGACACCTCTTTTCTTCAAAATAGTCAAAGAATAACTTTGCACTTAAATGTAGACATGTAAAAGTCTTGTTAGTCAGGTTAGATCCAGCACTATTTTGGCCATGTTTGCCATTGCAAGAAATGTTGCTTCATTTGTGATGCACCAACACTCTGCTGTTACAAGCCAAAACCTCAGTTCTTCCTGTCGACATGTCAACACTAAAAATTGAGTTTCTAATCATCTTCACACCGGAAGAAGTTTTACAAAAGGTTTTGCATTGAAAAAGGGAAGTTTTCAAATACACCCATGTACCTGTGGCCTCAGGTAACATTCAAAAACAACAGTGCTTCTACACACAACCATGTGACCCAGTGATGATTTTTTTTTAGAAATCATAAAGTCTGAACTAATTTTAAAAATATGAAGCCTAACAAAATTTTATACTTACACTTAAATGTGCAGTGTTTGCACTTTGTGACATAATATTACCAGAAATTGTATGCAATTCATATATTACTGGTTTCTCAAGGTTTCAGACATACTAAAAAATCCCATCAGAGTGTTTCATCATACTGAAAAGCATGTTTGCATGGAATTTCGGATGCAGTCATTATCAGCATATTAGCAGAGTTCTCAGTGTGCACTGTGTGAACGTTAAAAATGTCCAGAGACCCTTCGTTTTAAAGTAATGCTTGTTCCTTTTCATAATAATGAAAACTGTGCTAACCATGTTAAATTTCTGTACTGAATTGAGTCCATTTAGTGGGAGCTAAACAGCTTAATGAGGTGTAATTTGCTCTAACTCTGGTGTGAAAGTGGCTCCAACAGCAGCCGTTAGTTCTTTGAGTCAAATGAAGAAGTAAATTGTAAAACACAGAAAGTAGAGAGCATAAATGACTTTGACATTTGTCAGTGAGACTTAACAATTTTAAGTGAACCCATTCCTCAAGTTTTGTGAACTTGGTTTTACAGTTTTACATCTCATCAAAACAACTCTGAACTGATTATTCAACTTAAGTTCAGTGTTGCATTTTCAAATCTTTAAAACTCAGACTGTTTTACAGTGTAGACAAACATGAAGAATATATATTCAGAGTGACAGAGACACTTTGCCTATGTGATGCTGCAGGAAATAGCAGTGTGTTTCTGTAGATGGCAGTGTAGCACAGATTTCCTGCAGCTCTCTGTCTGTGTGTGAGCGTGTGTGTGCCCCTACATATTCATGCCCCTGATAACCAAGATAAATCCTTTTAATGGAAAAATTCCACATATCCCTGAAATAGCAGCACTCTATCTTACCATATTTAGCTCGCTTTTACATAAATGCACGAACATTCATACAAATAAATCTTAACCTGATTTGATTCCTGTCCTTGCAAACTGAATTGTTCTATTAAGTTAAGAGCTTTGATATAAATACAGCAGGAAGACAGGAGCATTTGTGAGTGTGTGTGTGTTTTAGGAGACGATTGATGGAAACTGCAGATTCCTCCTCATCCGCTACATTGGACATGTCAGGAAAACAAGCCAGCTCTTTGAGCGAGAATAAACCAAGATCCTGCATTCATTTGCATTCATGTTTCCAGTAAATATATTCCTCTGTATTCCGCAGACAGAGGCTTCACTGTGAAGAGTATGCTCAAGAGTGACCACAAGCAAAGAGAAGGGTGCAGGAAAGGGATGAAACATAGAATAAAGGACCAGATTAGAACAACGGAAATAGTAAATTTAGCAGATATGGTATTGATAAGAGAAAGGAGGCCTGATGGGAGGAATTCTGCTGCCAGGAAAGGCTTTGACATGTATCGTAGTGTTGCGGAGGGAGAGGAGGAAAGAGAGGAATGACTTTATGTTGAAAGAAGGAGACGGATGTGACCCGGTGGTTAGTCATGTCCCCTGTGGGGTCCTCGAGGGCCAACAGCGTTTCTTGCTTACTTTTTCCCCTTCTCTTCTCTTTCTCTCTCTGTGTCAGGCCTCTTGCACTCTTGTCCTCTGCTCTCCTTCAACATCTGGAGTCTGTTTAGCATCATCAACGCCAGAGCCCCTGCCATGACACCTCTCCTAAAAATGCCTAGGATCAGGACTTTTTTCGGAGGGTAAAAGGAGTAAACAGTTTTAAGAGAGGCTCAGTTTGCAAGTGTTTTCTTACACAGTGTAATGTTTCGCAGAGGTGAGGACTCAAGTTACAAATTCGATGAATTTAGACTTAAGACAAAATCAAAAAAGACTTGACCTGAACTTAAACACAAATGAGACTTGACTTCACTTGGAATTTTGACTTTAAAATACTCTATACTGTCCCCTAAGCCCAAAGATTCAAAAGTATGCTAAGGTTGGTAATTTTGTATACTGCATCAAAGGACTCTATTTACTATTTTTAGAATATCTCCAGAAAGCTGTCCAGAAATTTACTTTAAATTGCCTGCACTTTGTCTCTGTTGTACACTCTAAAAAATAAGCCAGTGGTTCAACTTAAAAAATGACGGTGACAATTTGCATGTTTTTTTAAGTAGTTTCAACTCTGGCATTATTGAGCCAATCCTCTAAGTCTCTTATGATATGACAAACTCAATTAGTTTAGTATAACCAACATGATTTGCTTTGACCTCAAAAAGCTGACGTTAAACCAACTTGATATGTACTTAAAAGTGTTAGTAGTCAAACTGTTTTAGTTAAGATATTTTAAGTTATTTATTTCAATTCCATCCTACTCAAAAATGTCAAGTGTTTTGAATTTGACCAACTCCTCAAATAAGTTGTCAACCGACTAAAACATGTTACTGAAACAAAGTATTTTTTATGCCGGAAAACTTGAGTGTGGCTTTCCAAGGAGCACTGCAGTGTGATTGTATCCTTTTCAGAGGCTTTGTAATCCAGCATGGGACAGCACTTTTATTTAAAAAAGTTTTGAAAACTAATAAATCCAATGATTGTCTTTTGTGATAATGTACAAATGAATCCATGTCGAAAACAGTTCTTGTTGGCGTTAGCTGTTAGTGGACTATCGCATGATGTAGTGGGTTGAGTCTGTCGATGAATCAGAGATTGCGTGGCATGTGTGCAGAGCAGCGCTGATCTTAGAGGCTATGCTTAATGAAATAACATGACATTCACCCCATCATAGTAGAAGCAGAACTGTGTTGTTTTGGCAGCAACCCAAAAAAATGGGTAGAATAAAGTTAGCATAATAAATAAAATGTAGTTTTAACAAACTTCTCTTGACAAATAAATACAAATTTTAAAAAGCAGCCATGATGTTTCTACATTTAACATATTTTTATGTTACTAAAGTGGCATTACATTTGGTAAAGAGTGCATTTTTTGCAAGCTTTTACTTGCAGCTTTTAGTTTGTATGAAATGTGCTATATAAATAAAGCTGACTTGACTTGAATAATGACTTGTTTAGGACTCGAAACTCAAAGTTTGGCACTTAGGATTTATCAATCTTGACTTGGGATTTAACTCAGGACTTGCCTGTCTTGACTCGGGACTTGCATGCAAAGACTTGAAACTCAGTTGTGACTTGCAAAACAATGACTTGGTCCCATCTCTGGCATTTGCTCAGGTTTTACACTGTGTCAGTCTTTGTCCTCATTGCATGCATCACAAATCGACCAAACCTCTCCGCTCTAACTTCAAACAGCTTAATCATGTTCGACTAAATGCTTTGACATTTTCATCGGAAGATAATCTATTGCTTTAATGAAAAACACTTCCAGTAAGGTACGGCTCATTGTCAGATGCTTTGATGATCTCTGGTCAATTAACTGTGAGATTCCAGTGTTTACAGATGCAGCGATACTGAAACTCAACCGCTGTGTGTTGTTTCTTGTCTTTCCTGCTGGTTGACAACGTTGTAAATGAGTCACGTTTAATTGGGAGGTTTTACATAAGCCACAGCCTACTTGTAGGTATGCATGTGTATGTGTGAGTATACGTGTGCGTCTGTGTGTGTTCAGTGTTTACACGGAGCTGTCACAGTCCCCCCGTGGCCAAAGGATTAGAGGTTAGCAAACACCTCTGTGAAAGTGTTTAACGTCGGGGCCATGATGACGGATTTTCACGCTGGTCAGTCAGCAGATGAGCACACCATTCATTTTCTGTTGTCAGAGAGGTGACCTCTGTGTCCGCACCCGGGCCGTCCCCTATATGTCGGCTCATGGGAAACAAGCGAGGTCTGGGAGGGTTTAAAGTCTGTGTTCTGGTCAACAGCTCAAGGCAGAGATGCTGTGAAGACAGGGGGGAGGGAGGAGGTGGTACAGAATGGGGTGCAGATTTTAGGTTTGGGGGTGTTGACGACTGTAAAATGAATTATTGACTTCATATGAGGCATACGTGTGCCATGTGTGTGCTGAAATACCTGATGTGTTATGCTTTGAGTCGAGATGTGTTTCATGTCAGCTTATGTAATGAAAAGAATGGAGGTGCAGTCTACTAAGTACCTCATGGGTGTAGAGTTTGTGCATCAAATTGCACTCTGTGTGCATGTGTGTGTGTGTGTGTGTATGTGTGTGCACAAACTTGGCTGTGGGGGTCCACATGGGAGAGGGCGGGAGATCCTGGGCACCAGGCCTTTAACAGTAAAACATTTCAGAGGCTGTCCGTCACAAACCTAATGACTTCAGCAGACCGAGCCTGGATTTTGGCTTTTCCCCACCGCCGACACCAACAGCCATAAAAGCCTGCATGTTTGGAATGCAGAACATGGATCCTGTGGAAGAGAAACAGCGACACAGAGATTACACAGAAACCAAAAAACACTGCGGCTCACACAACGACCTGCTCAGAGCTATTTTAATATAGGAGGGGCTGTAACTTTGAGCAGCAGACTGTGATATTTGTTTGCACACTATCAGAAAACAGACTCGTGTGCATGAATTCACATTACATTCGTTTTGTAAGAGTGATGTGCAGCCAGAGGGTCAGGACACTGAATGATTCATAGGGCGGTGTAAGTGACAGCGTTTACAGGAGGTCGTACCAACAGACCAGTCCTCCTGACCTTTAACCTCTGACCCACAGAGGCTAAAGGAAGGGTTAGTTTACCAAATCAGGTGACAGAGAACAACAAGAGAACAACTCCAGGATCGAGCATCAGTAACACCTCATTGAACTGAGAAAGCAGTACACTCTTAGAAATAAAAGTGCTTACTAGAATCATATAGGGTTACTTGGCTTGTCCCCGTAGGAGAACCCTTTTTGGTTCCTATTAAATATTTTATAAAGATTCTATGTGGAACCCTTTTAGATGGTTCTACCAAGACCTCAGAGGGGTATACCTTGAGCCACCTGTGAAAAGGTAAACACAGAACCCTCAATAATACCCCTTTTTCACCAAATTAGCTCCAGTTCTTGAACCATTTCTGGTCAAGATTCTTGGAAGCTTGGTGCTAGCTGGCAAACCAGCTCGTGTTTCTAGCAGTTTTGAGCTGAACCATTGTTATCAAGGATGAGTCATTAACGAAGGGCGTTTCACAATGTACTAACAGAAGAAAACAATAATAGCAAAATCCTGGATTACACTGGTTACTTGTGAAATTTTGTTCTGTTATTACAGATATTTGTTTTAAACAAAAATCAAGCATGGGTCAAACCACGGTGAACTCTTTTTCTCCAGATGATTTCTAACTTGACTTCTCCATCATCTTTTTCCAGCTGTTTGCACTTCAAGGTAAGGTAACTGCTCTGTTTTCCCAACCTTTGGGTTCTGAAGCAATGTATTCTTGGTCAAAATGCTCTTAACTTTTCAAAATTAGCAGCGGGGACTAGAACAGAACTGTTTCCATGTGGGTGGAAATGGGGTATCTACCAAGGACCCACCCAGAAGGCTCTTCCATAAACCCTATTATGATCCAGGTATTTCATCTCAAACCTACCCTAGGGATTCTGCAAAGAGCCCTTTTTATATTCCACCAATCATAGTTTATTTTAAGTTTAGCCTGGGGCTAAGGGAACCACATCCAGCAGTCTTGGGCTCCATGACATTCCTAAAAGGCTGAGGCTGATGTGGTCCAGTACAGCCCACAACGCTCTTGGTTCACACAATGGAACCAAATGATTCTGGGTACAGAGTTTGTTTGAAGAGTGTAGACAAGAGGGGACTTAGGGGGCAAGAAAATGCTTAAAAAAGGGCTAATAGTGAGATAAAAATACAAAAAAATATAAGGCTGGAAAGGTTATAGTTTCAAAAAAGTAAAAGCTGGAAGTAATAAAAGAGACATGCTCAATAAAGGCAGAGAATGCATAGTCCTAGAATGTTAGCCCTCCAACACACCATGACAAATTCCCCAGCATGTGTCCATTAAAGTTCCTTATCTTGGCCCACCTCCTTCACACAGGGTAGAGGTGGAGTTGGGTTACTAAGATGACCTCCCACACAGAGCCGGCACACAGCAGAGATGGTGCTCTAACTGAGTTTCCAGTGAAATATGTCACATGTAAATCCCTGAATCCTCACCTACAGAACTAACAGGCACAGGCAGCAGAACTCCACCGTTAACCACTCAGACACTTTCAGCTGAGCTTCATAATTTGATATAACTTCACCGACTGAGCATGTCATCCAAACTTTCCCACTTCGGCACATAAAAAAGGTGTGAAGGAGTCATTAGCGGCTGGACATGAGTTTTCCTGCGAGAGCTATGGTTTTAATCTCACTTTGGGCCAAATGTCAGGTCAGGCTGATCGAAGAGGTGACACAGATGATTCTGAGTGCCACAGAGGTCATTGTCATTTGTAGCTGGTCCCCATCCACTGTAATAGGTCAGCTCCCCGGGAGCCACCACAGGCACACAGCCCAACACCGTCACCATGGAAACCAGACGGCCCAGGGGGGATTAGACATGATGAGCTGTCACGTTGGAAATGAATACAATGAGTTTATGAAAGTGGACTGTCACTGGTAAAAGAAAATGGTTGTCACAGGGGGCAGGTGAAGGCAGTCTCATTAGGAGGGAGTGTGTAGTCTTCGTGCAGTCGGATGTGTGACTTTAAAGTGAAAATAGATATGTTTTTTGCTTTAACTTATCATTATCCAGGAAATGTTGATAGCACAATGTAATGGCTATAGAATAATAACACCATCTACATTTAGATTGGCTCCCTGAAAGCCTCACTATGCACTTCTGTCTGATAATGGGTATGATCTCACAGGAAAATGAAGGCTAGATTTGTGGCACAAAGGAAGTTCGTCAACCATCGTAAAACCATAACAGGAAGAGGATAGCACTTTTATTTTACCTGGTAGCTATCAGTAGCTATACCCAAATACCAAAGAGTATCAGTGTAAGTTCTTTGCAGTAATTGTTCCCAGTAGCAGAACTGATGGAAGGAAAGAACTGTAGAAACTCTATCCAGCAAAGAAAAAGAGCCCAGTTGACAGAGGAAGCTACGGCGATGATAGAGCATGATTAAAACCAAGATGAAACAAGAGTGAACCTTGGATGGCCATTCACTTGATGGAGAGAGCTTGGGGACATAGGAGGGTTTCAAACTAACAATCAGTTGGCATTTTCTCTACTAAATTAGAAAGAAAAAAAAAAATCCTATCTCCTTATTAATGTTATATATGAGTGTGTTGTTGGCAGTTGGTAGTTGGTAGTCTTTGCAGCACCAGGGTCAACAAGTCAAAACATTTTCTATTTCCACTCTGAGGATTTCACACAGCAAACTTTTTATTGCAGTATGAAAACTCACATCTAACATTTAACATTAGGAAAACTGTCAGTTTGCTTTTCTTTTAGGACTCAGCCGTCATTAGTTAAAGGTTAATGGATGATATACGGAACAAGTTTTGGAAGTAAAATATCCCAATCTTACATTAGGCTCCCACCTTAATTTTGAAACAGGTTTTAATCGGATTTTTGTAACTAATACGAGACTTCTGAGTGTTTGTCAAATCAAGTTGGTATCATCCAAAGTTCACGTCTGCCTTTTTGTAAGAAATTCCCTCTTTGTGTTTCCCTGCTGAGCTGCAGTAAAAGGTTAGTAACAAAAACGGGAAGTTTGTACTAAACAGGCTGTAGCTTTGGAAGATAGCCAGCTGATTTGACTAATTTTGGAATACATTTTTGCATAGAGGGCGGACCCAAATGTCCATTTCTGCAAACCATGGATACATTACCATTTGCATTTTATTATGTAGAGGTTATGTTGAAACTTTTCGTCACAACTTGAGCTGTGGTAACCACAACACTGTGGTTAACATATGGTTATGTTCAGACAAAAAAAAAAACACTTGGTAATGGTTGGGGAAAGCTCATGTTTTGGCTTAAAATACCCAGGTATGGGGGCACAATCCCTGCTGGAAAAGCAGCAATGTCAGTAAAAAACAACCACCTTTTTGTAGCACTATTCTCACTGGAAAAAACAGCCATGGGTCCCTAAAAACACCCATGTTTGCTGCCCAGAAAGCTGCTGGAAATAGCAATGTCTCAATAATATACAATTTTGCTTTTGTTTGTCTCAACAAGTGGTCAGCAGCTTGTCAGGCACCTCTTGCTTACGTGTCACGCTTTCCACCACCCTCTCTACCTCCCAATGACAAAGTCATCTCATACACTGCATTACTTCAGAAACTGATTTGATGAATATGAAACATGCAAATGTAACATTTTAGTGGTGTGCAGAAACATACAATGCCAACATTTTCTTCTGGTGGCTGCACTGGGATCTTGTCACTTACACTAAAAGGGACTTTTTTAGGGATCTTTATTTAAAAAGCTCTTTCACTGCTCATATAAACATGCAGTGTTTTTAGCCAGACTTGAAAAATTTTGAACCAATTTAAGCTAAAAGAAGTTACCGAAACAAAATCCAAGCTGAAGCATCTTCAAACACAAACATAAAATGTAAATAAGGTAATACATCAATGTCATTTAACTTTAGTCCGCTTAAACATCAGAGTTGCATTGAATGGTTTTGTAAAGGTAATATTTCTATTCATATTGCTGAATGGAAATGCTGCTGAGAGCAGCGTCAACAGGGAACAAGCTGTAACTTTTACTCTGAAGGCCTTCTCTTTTTTTTTTTTGAAGGCAACATAGTTACATCCTCAGTTATATCCTGGATGTAATACGCTTCCTCCTATTTGCCTTGTGGACATGTTAAATGTTTTGTTTCCACAAGAACTCACTGAAAATGTTTGTTTTGCTTACAAAAACCTTACTAATAAAACGGAGCGTGTGAGAAAGCAATACTGCGCTGACATGCAGATCAGCCTGACAGCGACACAATGGCTGTTTTCTTAGTGGGACTCGCTGAATGAAAGGCCCCAGAGGTACACACACACACACCCCCAGGTTAAAAAAGACATCACATTGTCATTGGACTGGTAAATGAAATTCTATTGGTTCCCTCTGAGAAACAATTTATCGATTCACCGACCACACTCCTCACTGAGTCAACAAAAGCACTGCCAGCGTCAGTCTCAGCCATAAACAAGCGAGGGAAATGACACGCAAAACTATTACAACAAAAATATAATATCATCCAAGGCCAAATGCATAATTGCAGGCCATGGGTGACAGCTGGGGTACATCACATTGTTTCTGGATACTTCAAGTGAAGGTGAATCATATTCCTGTGTTTCCACATGATGGAGATAGAGGGCAGTGTTTGTCTGTTCAAGCAGAGCTGGTCACACAGGAAGCACAGAACAGAGATGAGCTTCTTATAGATAAACAGGGATCAGGGAGATGGAAGATGATCAGTGAATCATTTTTGCATCATTAGATGAAGAAATTAAACATCTAAAAATTGTTCCCACAACTGCATTTGTTTAAATGAACTCACATAAATGAGCCCAAAACGCAGCATGCAAGGGTTTATTAAATCCTTAAACACAAGTGTAATATCACCCAAGCTTTTTTATAATGTCTTCTTCGACTGCACAGTGCTGGGTGGAGTGTGTAATCATTTTCTTATTGTGGGTTGCATCTCTACAGCACTTTGTTGATCCTGAGAATGATTAGTTACCGTAATTGCTGCTCTTACACTTTGTCTCCTTTGAAGAGACTCATTTGAGAGCGTCTTAAGAATAGTCTCGAGTGCATCTGTCTCTCTTGAGGAGTTAAGAGTGGTGTGGTTTTTGTAAGCTGCCTCATTTACCCTGAGAGTGTGTGTCTCCGGCAAGCTCCCCGCTTGTGCTCCAGCTCATCGAGAACAATGCTCGAACTCTGGACTTTGATCCAGAACTAACTTGAAAATAACATTTGTTTGACCGAGAGAAAAGATTGCTCCACTTCAAATGTTGGGCGAGACTGTCACTGTTGACATGTTCGGCTCTGGAGCCAGATCAGATGTGGCTTTCATTTGTTAAAGCTGCTGTTTTATATTTATTTATATTGGACCTTTCTTTAAACAGTAACACTGATTGATGACATCATGTTTTTGTTCTTCATTTATTTGTAAGCAAAGTTGAGCTATAACAGCTGCTTTTAAAGGTCCAGTGTGGGATTTATGGGGACATATTGGCAGAGATGGAATATACAATATAAAAAGTATGTTTTCATTTGTGTATAATCGCCTGAAAATAAGAATCAGTGTGTTTTTGTTAACTTAGAATGAGCCGTTTATATCTGTAAAGGGAGCAGACACCATCATGTTGCACTGCCATGTAGATCAGTACAGAGGCCCAGAACAGACAAACCAAACACCGGCTCTAGATAGGGTCATTTTACATTTTCACGTCAGCCACCGTAGTTAGCAGCCTTTCCACAACGAAAGCGTCAGAAAAGCACAGATGTTTTTTAACCTGAAACTGCTTTAGTCCGTGTTTTCACTGGTTTAAATCACAGGGTCAGTTTGTTTTGGAAGGAAGAGACCTTTTTGGATAAATCAGCTCCGTTAGGATCTCAAGTTATCAGAGAAGAACGGTGAGCACAGATTAGCTGGTGTTGGGCTAACAGCTCGTCTCGGACATGCTGAGCAGCGTCAGAGAAACACTGATTTGTAATGTGAACTGTTTATATCCACATTGGGAGCAGGTCCTGGAGTCCACCATTTTGCGCTGCCATGTTTCTACAGTAGCCCAGTGGCTCTAGATAGGGCCGTTCAAGTTTTCGGGTCATCATCGTTAACAGCCAGGAACCCTCTTACTGTGATGCGATAATGCGATTTTTTTTAACATGAAAAACTGCTTTATTTGGTGTTTTACTGGTTTTAATCACCTGGTCCATTTGTACTGGAGAGGAGGAGACCTCTGCAGATAATTTGGCTCATGGTGAAAACCTCCTGAACATCTGAACACGTTAGCAGATGCTAAGCCAGCAGCCTGTCTGCCATGTGCCAAACAGCCTAGGAATAACATTGATTTGTAATGTGAAACTGCTTTATCCATTGTTTTTGCCAATTTAAATTACTGGGTGTGTTTGTTTTGGAGAGGAAGAGACCTCTGCACATAATTCGGCTCCCAGGAAAAACCTCCAAAAAGTCTGGATCTTAAGTTATCAGAGGAAAAAGGTAAACCCATATTAGCAGGCGCTAGGCTAATGGCCTGTCTCTGACATGCTAAACAGTGTCAAAGAAACACTGACTTGTAACGTAAAACTGCTTTATTTAGTGTTTTTACTGGTTTGAATCACTGGATCTCTTTGTTTTGGGGAGGAAGAGACCTCTGCGGATATTTCAGCTCCTGGTAAAAACGTCCTGAACAATAAACATGAAGGAATTTTTAACCAGGAGACGTTTCAGCTGGTTGCAATCTGCAATTCTCTCCGTTAGATGCCGCTATATCCCCCTAAATCTTAAACACTGTTCCTTCAAGTTTTAAACCCTTCTTCCAAGTTCAATAAAGTGTAGGTAGGTCAGCCCACTGTTTGGTCGGGCATCACATAATGGGTTTCACCTACAAATGACCTTAACTGACAACCAAATCCCCTTACTGCATCCCCGCGAACAGATTAGCCATCAAATCCCCCTCTGTGTGCCACCTTGCTTCTTTCTAAGACAAGACAAATGTGTGACCATGACAGCCAGTGTGACATAATAGGGTTTTGCATGTCTCTGAGCTGAAGTGTATGAAGTCAGTGTGTGTGCTGTGTGTGTGTGTTTTCCTGTAGGTGGGTAAGATTACAGCTCATGTCTTGATTGGATAGAGTCGCAAGTCTTTTGATGTGTCAGCCAGACGTTGAGAAGAACTCCACTGAGTGATTTATGGAGGTGCTGGAACACACACACACACACACACACACCTACACACACACACACACACACACACACACAGCCTCCCTGCAGAGAGGCACAGTAGTAGACAGGACGCTGGCCAGGCCTGTGTTGTCGGATGGTGCAGACTAAACAGTAAACAGACACCTCACTGGGCAGAGTCAGAGTTTACATAATTTCCCATCTAAATTGTCAAAGACTGGAACAAAACAAACAAAATCTCAACTTTTCCACATGCAACATGATCGTAATTCATTCATTTAAAAAAAAAAAAAAAAGTGGGAAATACTCTTTGAAATGTATTCCCATTGTTATTTATAAACACAAGTGTTCGGACTGCGTCTGTAATTACAGAGAAATGTGTCATACGAGGGAAATGTCGTAAAACAAATGGCACACAGAATCTATACGCTCTAAGTGTAACTGTGCTCAGTGTATCTGTGTAATTCTTGTGTGTGATGTGTGTCAGCCGAGTCTTTGTGGTGTGGCCTGTATAATAGGAGGATCTGGCTTTATAATGGGACCCTCTCTATGAGACCTGGCCCACTGCCAGCAACCCCAAATGCCTCTTACTGGCTGTTGGTTTAGCCGTTGATCCCTGGAAGTGGCGGTGGAGGATCGTGGCCGTATTGGTGCTCGTATAAATCACAGGATATGGTTGGTTTTACTGTGGTGGATTTTTTTATTTGACATCTCTACAATGGGCTCAGGCTCTCTAACAAAGCTGAGATGCTTTTCACCCATGCTTAAAATAGTCCTCTGTCTTCAGATAGGCCTGTGAGCCAGCGGGCCACAACACAGATCCAGTTCTTTAATGTTTCTTTTTGCGTCTTGTTCGTTATTCTCAGACAAGCATATAACAGTCCCCCCTAAAAACAAAGTCCAGAATCCCTCTTATCCATTCATGTACTAACCTCCTACACACACAGTCACAGACAGACAGGCGGGCACACACGCAGACGAGCTGAGATTATAGCAGTTGGAGCTCATGCTCTCTAATCAGAAGCAGAAGTGAAGATGTTAGCTACAGCCAAGGAAAGCTTATGTGACACTAGCTCGTACACAGAACATGGCAAATGTCTTGTGTTCATAGATTGCTTCCCTTTTTGTTGAGAATTTGTGCTGTTCTCGAGTTTTGTTGTTTTCTAGTTACAGCTGCGGCTAGACAGACATATCAGAGGGCCAGTGCAGATCTGTATATGTTTAAAGAAGTGCTCGAGGTCAATGTCAGTATTACATAGTTTGTATAGAGGACTATGTTAAAAAACTCTCCGAGGCATATACAGCTAAGACGACAACACCTGGGTTGGGTTTGACCTCTGACCTTTTAGCAGTAAATGTCACTCCTCCACAACATCTTTGTTAAAGACAACCATGGCAGCTCTGAGGTGGTTTGGATGTTTTTAGTATTTTTTTTGCTTTGCTTTTTACTAACCATTTATTATTTATCTTAAAAATATAGATATGAATGTGTGTATGTGATGGTGTGAATGATGTGAAGAGTGAGTGTGTGTTGAATATGTGAGTGTGTGTTGGTGCTTGTGTAAACATTTATATGCTGCTGAGTGGATTGCTCCAACAAAGTTTCATTGTGTAACATACAATGACAATAAGGGATCTATCTATCTGTGCTGCGGCACAATGCTATTGTGGGCGCGCTAACATGCTCTCAATGACAATGTAAACAAACACGCTGTTGTTTAGCAGGTATAATGTTTACCACACTCACAACACTACACAATGTCTACACAGCATGAATAACAAAAGCAGCACAATATGCCTACAAGACACTACAAGGCACTACAAGGCTTTGAATAGACTTTTAGAAGACTAAAGTCTGACACCCTCTCACATCTTAAGACAATGTGTGTGTGTTTTTAGTTACACACTAGAAGATTTTGCACAGACTGGGGATCTTGCAGCATCAATGTTTACAAGAATAGATTCCCTCTGAGATTATTTCCCATCCTGCTCCTGGTGGAAAATATTTTGCTAAACTCTCTTTAAGAAATATGACATATTAACAATTCCTTACGCTTCACATAACTCAATTTTAGAGGGAGTACACTGTGGGAACAAGAGGCAAAGGGTTTCAATAATTCAGATCTCACTAAATAAATGCTGGGTGATGCATCAGATACATGCCGAAATAAAGAGACTCTTATGAGGGGATTATGAGAAGTCTGAGAAAAGTTTTCATGGAAAAAACACTGATATGTTTTCCTAAATTAACAAGAAAATCTTCTTAATTCAGTTATTACATAACTACAAAAAAGCAGTTTTTACAATACAAAAATACATTCTGAGCTCATAATCTTGTTAATTCAGAAAAACAAGATTTTTTCCCTTAAGTTTTGCATCATGTTTCTGCAGTGTGTCTATCAGAGTCCTGTTTAAAACTCTGTGGCATGTACGCTGGTAAAGTACCATATCACGGCTGAGCTGACAACACGAGGACTGAGTTGGACGTGTGACTCCAAATTAACTGTTACTGTCTTGCTTCCAATATGTCTACCAAAGCTTAGACTGATTCCCAATGTGATGCATCCTTGCTGAATGAGTATTTATGTACTGTCATTCCCTCTATCAGCCTATAAAAACATGTGAATCTATTGTGTGCAGGCCGCGGCACATAAGGCCAAAAAAAAGACCTTCATTTCCATACTTGGGAAAATGAAAAAGAAAACAAAATCTCTAAATCAAACCTTCCACACTGAGAACTAGCAGAGGTTGACAAATAAAACGGTAGATTTCATCCCATCTCCTCTCATCAGGCCCGCAGGCTTATCCCGCTCGTAGAGCTGTTTCGCTGTGTGAGGGCGGGCACACACACCACCCTCAGCCCCATCCTCGCTGTAATGAAAAGTGTTATGAATGTATATGTCTTAATTCTCTTCTACTAATGTCTGTGGGTGGCAAAATTAGGGTGGGCTGTGCTGGGGCCACTTAAATAGAAAACCGTGTCCAGTTTAACCGAGCTGCTCTAAGCCGATTTTTTAAGGTCACATTGGCACCAATGGGGGATTAGTTTGGTTCAGATCAATGTCTGATTGGGATCTTTCTTTCTGCCATTGCCTCCCTCTGTCCTGAAAGAATGCAGCCAAAGTCTTGCGATTTGTACTTGGGGAGAAGAAAGGCTCTCCCCTCCCATGGAGGACAAAGACACACATTAGCTCAGTTTTGCTGTTTTTTCTCCTGCAGCAGTAAAGCTCCCAGCCAAAAGGATCAAACGTATGAAGACATGACCAGTGATGGCACCCCACTGCAGCTGCTGTAGCTACTGTTGCGCAGGATGTGTGTCCAATATGTGTGTGCATTTTCTTGTGCATGTGGGTTATGTAAAGGAAAAGAAAAAAACAGGTGGCTGTAGCAGCCAGTGTATGCATATGTTGTCAGTGTATAGCTGTAAACATTTCTGGGCTTGTGAATTTTGTCTGTGAACAAGTGGCGTCCACATTAGTCAGATGTTTGGCATGTTTCCCACAGGACTTTAACATAACTTAGCATTGAGTTTAACCTTCAAAACGGTCAACACCACCCACCCATTCAAAACCTGTATTGCTTCATAGAGCAGATAATATTAAAGTAATGCAGTCAGCAGAGTATCTGGAGTAATTCTTGGTGTTTGAAAAACAGATACTACAGATCTGCACAGTCGGCTCAGTCAGAGGTCACTTTCAAATCTATAGATTTTTCAGAGGGTAATGAAATATTTACAGATAAGGGGATTTTAGCTGGTGGTAAAACTGCAGTCAGAGGTGGCAGAGTGAGTAAAAGGTGAGACACATAAACTACTTTAGTAAGGAGTAACTTCATAACTTAAAACTGCACACTATCATCTTGTTCTAGCTTCTTCTACATGTACATATCATCAGGTAGAGGTAATAAAGTGAGCATACGCTCGTAATTGAAGTCAACTTGTGATGAATTGTCATGTTATTGTCTTAGTTAAATATATACCAGGGCCTCATTAGAAAAAAAATATTCCAACTGCCTGTCCTATAAGTTTCAAAGATAGGAGAAATCCTTTCTTCCTATTACAGAGGCTGTTCCTGAGCTCATGGCTGTGTCCTTTCTTATCTCAGACCTCTTATCTTATCTTAGCTTCTTGAAATGGACAAGCCATAAAATAAACGGCTCTCACTTGTCACTGACTTGTTATCTTGTTATCATGGACTCTTTAATTTTAGCTACAAGGAGTCAGAGGCACTGATCAAAATTAAAACATTAATATTAGTTAATAATTAAAATAAACTCACAATCATCTTGGTAGTCAATATACAGTACAGCCTACCCACTATGTGGCTTGGGAGATCTGAAGTGTTATGATGCAGTTTGAGTAGCCTTTCAATCATGTTATTTTGATGATCATATTGTTTCCCGCCTTCAGTGTTATTGGCATACAGACATAACAACAGTGCTGCTGCCATTTTTGGCAATTATTCTGAATTCAGGACAGAGTGTCCTAACTTAGGGTTCCTAACTTGGGGAAATCTCTCAGTTAAGAAGGTTATAACAAAAAGTAAAGTCCTGTCAAGTCCAATCCGAAGACAAGATAGCATTTTTTTAGGAAACTAAAGTCGGCTGTTTATGATCATTTGGTAATTTAACTTTGCAGCATTAGTGAGGAAAGCAAACAAATCTCTCTACACACTATCAAACTCTCCATTTTCTTCTGAGACTTTTCCTTTTTCGGAATTGAAATCCATAGACAGTCTGATTAGGGAGAATCAAGAGTAGCCACAGCTATTGAGGTTTGGCTAAATTTAGAGGAAATGGCACCAGGCTTAGACCTGATGATGCACATTTTAGTTTTTAGTGTGTAGGCTACACATCTTAACAGCTGGAGATAAGAATCACTTTAAACCTGCAACAGTGTTACATGAAAATCAAAGTGTTAAAAAATGAAAGTTACTAATTCCAGTGTAATTTCTTGTCAGAGCTACAGGGGGCCACTGGAGACGGGGCTCAAGAGCCACATGTGGCTCCGTAGCTGCAGGTTACAAACGCCTGTCCTAAACTGAGATAAAATTTCAGACTTAGGAAGTTTCCATAATGAGGCCCCAGAACAATATTCTATTATATATCTCTTTAAGACTGACAAAAAAAATCCCATATAAATATTCCATTAAGATGTACGTAATTGCTTCTTGTATTATATACTGTGATCTGGCGAGTAATTCAGCAAACTAAAAAAACCTGAACCAAAACTATCATGTCAAAAAAGTCAGAGTAAAGAGCCACAGCAGAGATGAAGTTTGAGAAGGAAGGAACAGAACCTGCACTGGCTGAATACAATTTGAATAAATAATAGATAAAAAGTAAAGTGTATCCAAATGTGAAAGTGTCAGTGATTTCCTAACCGTTTTCTAAATTCTAATTTAAATGCTGCTCCCATAAAAGCCCTTATCACTTGAGGGTTAATATTGGTTTCATGTTGGTGAAGAGATTACGAGAAATATCAGAGCTGCTGTAAACTTACACGGGCATTGCTTTTTAAATCCAAGTATCTTTCCGCAGAGAGACAGCTATTCTAGCCTATAGTGATGAGGTTACATCACACTGAAAAATCTCATATCATCACATTGATGTGTTCTTCTCATGTGAAGATCTATCATCAGAGTGTTTTCCAGATATTTTGGTAAACCCATATTTGTTCAGACAAAAGGTTACAGTTCATCAGCAGGCATAAAGCATGGAGGGATAATTACTGGTGTACACGGAGAGTGAAATGTTTCTTTGTTCGCCTGTATCTCTCGTTACAGCTCAGTGTATCATTATCCAATCAAAGAGGAGACCAACTAAACAAACAGGGCAGACCATAATTGACGACGAAGCTGCAAAGTAATCTGTAATTCCATCTGTTCTCCCACCAAAACCAGCGCCATTATTTAAATAAAAGAGCAAATCAGAAATGTGTCAGGTGATTTGTCTTTTTCATTTCTCTGTTCACACATTACGTGATTTACGCTGGCACATCAGACCGGGCGTAAATAAACTGGTTTACACAGAGAGGTTCCCAGCAAAGGCTGAAAATAAACACAGAAGGAAGCGCAAACATCAGGACTGAATATGTGATTGTTGTTTGTTTTTGTGACACTTGAATACATTTGGTACTTGTTTTGAAATTACTGGAATTACTTTTCACATGACAATTATTCTCAAATGATGGATAAATCAAAATAATAACAATCTCCATCATTTTAAAAACATCGTGCGAGGGCTTTGTCCCTGCACATTTGAATTGTTGTTATCTGCTGACACAACAGTCTCAAGTGACTTCCTACAAGTGTACTACAAGAATCTTGAGCCTACTCCGACTGCTGCTACAGAATGGACTCCCCTCCCCTTTAGTTAAAGGCCTTTGAGAGCCTCAGCAGCTGGGAGTGTTTGTCTCCTTGTAGTACGCTGGCGAGGGTTAGTTAAATGAGGGTCACAGGTCGGAGGTCAACCGTGGCCCTGGTGTTAGAATAGGTTTAATTGACATAGAGCCAACCACCTCGGGCAGACACCTGTGACACTGACGAACATATCTGGAGACAAATACTTCAAATTTTCAAACAGTGTTTCCTGTCAAACTCAAAGCTAACAGAGCTACGCTGAAGGTTGTTTGCTCCAAGCAGACCAAAATGACTGAGAGCTTCTGGGAAGATCAACATGAAAAAGCTTTTGTGCCTCAAACTGCACAAATCACAGAAGAAATGGGTGGAGAAATTTGATTATTTCAAGAAGGAAACTTGCCGGTCAGCTGAAGCAGAATTAGCCCAAGTGATCAGGTCAGAGCTTTGAATTTTATATGGTTCAAAGTAGGCTATAGTTTTGCACAGAACCTGGTGAGATGATAGGCCTCTTGTTTCTGCAATATACTCAAATTCCTGAAAAAAAAAGTTACTGTTACTTCTGCCTCTGTGTCTGTGTATTTAATGTGCTGCCAGTTGACACATTTATTGCCAAAATGATGGCATTCAATGTTTCTGCAAATCACAGATGTTACATTTGTACTTTTCATACGCATCATATCAACATTTCTAAAGTGACATAGTTCTAATTACGTGTATATGTACTGAGTTTCTTATTAAACAGTGGAGGGGATGTTAGATGGCGTGAACCCTTGATGAAACGTCTGCCAAACAGCAGCAGACGACTGTTCGAGATCAACAAACAACAAAAATCTGTATTTTTTTAATGACATGTCGGAACATTTACTGCCGTGTTTGTAGCTATGAAACTGGGAATTTTGAGCCAACACATAATCTTTTCCTGACCATAACAAAGTGGTTTTTGTGCCGTAACCTAACCACAGCCTTGTCACAACATAAAATTGAAAATTAAAACATAAAAAACCCAATGTTTACATTTACATATGAAATACACAAATGTTACATATCTAAGGTTTGCAGAAACCTACAATTCCAACATTTATTCTGGCAGTTGGATTGTCATTTCTCACGACCTGAAGAGCTAACTCTGAATAGTCTCAAGTCTCTTTTCCACTGCATAAAAAGAACTTGCACTTTAATGTAATGGGAAAGGTTACAATCGCCATTCACACCCACGTCAAATGACTCTGCAGTAGTCACAGGCATTTATCGCCTTCACCCCTGATTGGCATTGATGGATCCACGTGCTAATTTTAGCCCCTTAACTACCACAATGCTGCAGAGCAGTGTACACAGCTCTACTCTGCTACCAATGGGAAAGGGGTGTATAGCCTGCTTTTAGCAGGTTTATCAGTGTTTAAACAATGTGTGTCCGCATGCTATTTTTGCTGGAAAAGGGGTAGTAAGTGCATTTGCTACAAGCTGCCACTACTCACTGGAAGTCATGTTAGCTAGTGGCACAAGGCCGACAGGCTTGTGCTCAGGCTCAGCCTCAAGAGTGTGGTAAGATGTTATGAAATGGAGTGCTGCATACAAATTTGCCTTTAAACAGTATTTTGACTGAAAGGTGCCTCATGTCTGAATACTGTGAAAGTCCATAATTAAGCTATCATGACATCGTGGCAGTGTGTTTTCCACTCTCCTGCTGGCTGTTCATACTTGATTGTTTGTACCATAAATAAAAAACCTTTCTGTTTGCACATCCAGATGATACAGAGCAACACTAGCTTTCATTTGAAGTTGTGTTTGTGTCCACCTGGCAAAAATCTAAGTTCAACTTTCTCACTCCTCTTGACTCTGTTTTTGGTCCTCAGAATTTTTCTGGCTGCTAAATGCTGCACAATGTTTACTAGCTAGTGGCTAACTTTGTCTGTCTGCCAATTGGTGCTGGGCAGGTAACACCCAGTTACACCCAATTTATCATAACTGTTTTTTTTGTTTGTTTTACTGAAAACAGCTGCCTGCTCCGGCCAAAAGCCCCTGTGAGAATAGTGAGAGTGAACCAAAACAGTAAAACTGCAGTCCAGAAAACCAAAACAATGAGTTCAAAGAGGCTGTAAATCTCAGTATAGCTGTGGCGAACTGCTGAAACGGGCAGCCTCTGTGTGAGTTCATCACCTTTCACATACAAGTAGTGGTGCAAATATGATACTGCTTATAGATGCTTTAAATTACCACAACACACCATCCTCACAAGGAATCAGACTGGTGTAAAACTTTCAGCAACCGTCTGCGATAGGTAACTGAGAAAGCCCAAGAGGAGAGCGTATGATTGGGGTTAAGTGTTTCCTCTGGTAACTCAGTGTTTGCTTCTGTAATGTTGCACTGAGCCTCACTAAAGGCAACCCAAATAATATACACAGCTGCTACAAGTCAGAGTTTCCCTAGGAACAGCAGCCTCTGCTGGAGGCTAATCTCTGATTGCCTAATTATGTTAAGAGCCGATGTAGATGAAATGGTCTGAGAGGTCATTATGCCGGGATACTTCTCACACAGCTACAGGGCAGGGACAGATGGGTTTGTGCTTCTGTGAGAGAAAGTTAAAGAGGAGGAGATGAGGTGGTGTAAACAAATTATAATTACGGTATCACAGACTGAAACAGAAGGGGCAGATAAAATGAAATACAACAGAAAACCCAAAAGTTTGATACAGAAAACATGAGGAATACACCGCGTCCTGTGGTAGACATATACAAGGAAGGAGTGGAAAATGTTGGTCTGTCTTTACTCAATCTGATGAGGTTTTAATCCTAAATCACAAATTATCATCAACATCATACATCAATGAAGATGTAAATAATGTCACAGAATTTTCATCTAGACCCATAAAAACAATGACCTCATAACTCTTCATCTCCTTTGTGTTTTTTCCCTCATTACTGTGACTGATGTCACAAGTCAATAAAGCACCCTGTGGATGAGGAAAAATAACATTTCAATAATCATTTGTCTCCTGGGGTGTGATGGTATTTCTCCAGAACCTGCTGTTACAGAACATTCAGTTTTGTACGCAAGTTATTTCTGTACAGCACGCCCTACGATCCAAATGATTACGGTCTCATTAGTATAATTACAGTCTGCATATTAGCTCAGGTTCCACCCAGAGAGCCTCAGCAGTGTCAGTTGTTGATTGTTGCATAACCAGGTTTGCCTAGTCTCTATATGTTTGGTATCGTGATTAAAAATGCTCAACCAGAGGTGCAAGAAGTTGGAACAGGAGGTTTTTTTGTAAGCTATGACAACACTGGATGAAGAGCGGATCGGACACCTGTGTGTCGATATTGTTCAACAGATTCAATGAAATACCTAGAACGAGCATCGTTCACACAAGAAATCAAATCAGCCAAATCATTGTTGCTTTCTTTATGTTTTCTGATCTGCAAATTCCATGATTAAGTTTGGACCTTAGAACTACACGTTAAAGCATTAAGGAAAGATTGTGCCTTCGATTAAAAACCAACAACATGAACTGTTGTATAGGAAACAGGATGCAAACATTGGTCTCTGATTCAAAGGCAGACACCTTGTTTACCCAACTATCTACCCTAAGTGCTTTAAAGGCTCTGAACAGCAAGCTGACGATTGGTCAACGTTGAGCCGTCTGTGAGTGTCTGTCACCCTCGTGTGTCCCGCACTGTTGGCGCTAGTCGGCTCTCGTCTGCTATTGTTGGATTTTTTTTTTTTTTTCAGCTGATTTGGCATGTTGATTCAGCCTCGAAAATGGTGAAGATTGTCGGTGAATGAAATCACTCAAATAAATGGCTGAAGTTAAGCAGGAATGAGATCAAAACAAACTTGTTACCTTGTGCTAACTGGCTAACTAGCATCTTGAATTCATCATGTTGGTCTTCCGGTTTGCCTTTTTGAAACCTGCTGCTATGGTGTTATTTCCTCTCACGCAGGCACAGAATGTATGCGCTGGCTGGCCGTTGGCTGAAGCCTTTACAGTGTGTTCATGTGCAACTTTTTGGCCGAGACACAGGCAACATGTAGCGATGCAACTGTCGGCCTTTGTCACTAGTTCTTTGATGTCGGTTTGGTGTGTCTGGGCCAAACCTATCGCCAGACAACAATGTCAATGCCAATTAGTAATCTATAGACCTTTTTAAACTTTTTAAACTCTAAATGAGCTCTTTTGTATTTTCTCCTTGGCATGTTTTGCAGTTTATGTGAATGATATCAGCTGACAGGAAGTAAACATGGATCCAAGCTGTTGCCTAGTGATGCAATTACAGTGAAATGGTCTAAAGATTCAGCAAAGTTAGGAAAAGATTGTGGTTATGGTTAATAAAGAGAAAATGTTAACTGCAGATCTGTAATGGAAAGTTTTCTTGAAGAAAACCACACCTGTACTTTGCTCTTCAACTAAACTCTGTAAAGGACACACTACTTCCTGCTTTGACAAAGTATGAACCGTGGAGCTTAAACTGTGAAGTACATGACCATCCATGAATAGAGTGCTGGGGTTGGCCCATGAATACATGGTTTACAATAAATGTAATCTTTGGATTTGTCATTAAATCAAAATGTACTAAACTTTGACTCCATAATGACAGTTTGTATGGAATCTTGAATTTTGCATATTGGTACACGCCTTATGGCTGCAGGACAAAATTTTCCCCATTTTCTTATTGAAGAAAAAAAATGTTTGTTTTACTCATGGGTTAGATTTTGGGTATGAAAAGCAAAGATTGACAGTGCACCTGTGGGCTGCCAATGAAGGAGTGACCCTGAAAAAGAGAGGGGGAAGAAGAGGGGGAGTGGCTGCCCGAGAGGTTCCTCAGCTCTGCAAACCACTTCAGTTCTCACTTGAGTGCCTCTCTTTGGGCCTTAACCCACACGGACCCCCACCTAACCGCTTCAGATTGAAATTCCTCCACTCGGCAAGACCCTGTGCTCCCCTCCTCCCCCAGCGCTCGGCACACACCAAGGGGCATTCAAAACGCATTAACACCAAATCAATGGGAAACAGTGAAAAAAGCAAAAAAAAAAAAAAAAAGAAAGAGAAAAATCTCCTTAGCAACATAATCTAGACGGCCTGACGAGAGGAGCAGTGAAAAGAAAAGAAAAAGAGAGGGGCGGTGGTGCCGTTTAGGGAGGGAAGAAGAATTGGACACAAAGCCTGGGCACACAGACAGCGACAAAATTGAAAATTAACACAGAAGAAACTGTTCCTTTTTTCATGGGAGCACAATCAGCTACATTAAACCGGAGCCAGGCCCCTCCTCCTCGCCTGGCCTTCCCTCGGCTGTGGACAGAAGCTCCTACGGGACTTTGCCCTGTTTCAGAGAGCTGTGGAAGGTAGTTACCAAAGACAAATGTTGGCTACATACATGGGTACCATCAAACAAGTTTTAAGTTGTACTTAAATTTATTAGAAAATATCTTTTAAAGAGAAGGACTTGCATTTGTTTTTCGATCACATTTCTTTTTTAACGCATGACTGTCAATAACCTCTGCCTTAAAACTTTTCTGCATTTATCTTAAAGATCCCATATTATGCTCACTTTCAGGTTCATACTTGTATTTTAGGTCTCTGGTAGAACATGTTTACATGCTTTAATGTTCAGAAAACACTTTATTTTCTCATACTGACAGCCTGAGTACACCTGTATTCTTCCCTCCTAAAAAAAAAGAAACAGTCTGCTCCGACTGGTCAGTGTTTCTGAGTCTTCTACATCTGCACTTTCAGCCTCTTGACACTGTTTTTTGCAGCCGGGGAATAACTGTTACAACACTGTAGCTACAGTTTCTACCTTTATAGACTGAATCACAATGTTTATTTACAATAACTTCCAGGTAGAAAATCTTTGTGCCACGTACATGAAATAGAGCAGTGCTAAGCAAATGCTGTATTTATAGAACATTTTCTCCGTTTACCTTGCCATCAGACAGCCATTCCAACAGGTACCTGAAGCCATTCTGTCAAAGCCACCAGACTCCATTGACAAAAGCAGTTATTTTAATTAGCAGAGCACTGAGTTGCTGGTCTACGGCTGCCTTGATTGGTTAATGTGAACAGTAAAGCGTACACTTACATCATCCGCAAAGCTGCATTGCTTGGCTTTGATGCACGTAGATGAGGTTTATCAAAGGTGGCAGCAAAGCAGTAAAGTACATAAAATAAGCACAGCAGAAACATCGGACCACTGTGTTCAACTTTATATCTTTAAATGTTACAGTTGCGGCTGAAAATAACAACAGAAATCAACAGGTTGGCTGATTTGATGTATATTCTGCAACTGCAATCATTCGCCAGTTGTCTTCCTGGAAGTAACAGTTAATGTTAGCGCGATGTCACAGTGATTCAGTCTATAGACTGTTTCACTGGAAGTGCATTGCAAGGCAACAGTTTTGATCCATGTTTACTTCCTGTTAGCTGATGTAAGCCAGATAACACTGCAAAACATCCCAACAGGAAATATAAAGGAGCCCATTTAGAGTGTTTATACTGTCAAGTTTGAAACAGTCTAGTTGGGACATCGCAACTTCTCGGAAGTCCTAATGGTTCGTTTAAAGGCACAGTTTCCGAAAATGGGCTGTGTGCATTTCTCTGTGGACTGAGCGTTTTGATACTTTCACAGTATTCATACATCACCTATACCTGCTTTATATTTAAAAAGAAACAGAAATCTGACTTGTTACAGTATGGAAGTTTTCAATATGGCTGCAATTCTTTCTAAAAAATGACTGAAAAGCATTTCTAAAGACATTTAAAAGATGAGATCCTTCGTGTGAATCCTTTAAATGGTGTGTGTTTACAGACCTTATCTGCATGTCCACAAACACTTGGGGATTTAAGTTGTCTCGTCTAGCCTTTAGACAAACATGTCGTCTGGCTTAATGAACTCAGGCTCTGCGTCTGTGGCAGGACAAAGCAAAAGTCCCTGAGAGAGACGGTCAGTCTGACTGTGTACTGAGAGACGAGAGATTAGACAGTGAACTCATACTGACGCAACAAAAATAACAACACAAAAAATGTTATTAGGAAAAACCTTGTTCTGCTGATGCTAAGAGGAGGCAAATAGACTTATAACGTTTACCTGCCAGAATGACTATGTTGTGTTAATTTGTGTATATTGGAGGGCAATTAGCATTGAGCAGGAACTCTGGCCACCAGCAGCCCTGTAAATGACCTTTGACCTCCACTACATGATCAGCCCATTGAGAGGAGGGCCTGCTTTAATTAGGAGGTCATTAAGAGCCAACCTCAACACACCATGGGACCACATAAAGCCAGCACACACTCCCACCTGCAATCCCAAAATCTGCACTGTGACTTTCATTCAAACAAAGCTGACAGCTCCCCAAAGCTGCAAGTCTTGTTAAAAATTAAATAAGTTAATTTTATACATGTAGCTCCTGTTAAATTGTTAGTTTGTGATCTGTTTTCTCAGTCGAAGAATAAAAATGTTTTATATGAGCAGCATAGGTCAAAATAAAATAACAAAACAAAGCCAAAAATCAAGTTTTTCTTTTCTACATTTTATCACTTCTGGGAAAACATATTTGAGGCTGAACAGTAAAAAGAAGGTTACACTCTGGCCATGCCTCACAGAATGAAATATAGAGGAAATGAAAATTTAAAAAGGGATGAAAAGTGGGTGAGCGGCAGAGAGCTGAAGAGTCTAAAGAGGCGAAACAACAAAGTCAGATAGAGTATAAAGGTGGAGAAAATAGATGACAAGGGAAAGAGTGATTCCAGAGCCCTTTTATTCAAGCCTCTGATTTCACACTCGCACAAAGAGCTTTGGGGACGTTTCATCCTTTTCACATTTCTTCTGCATTTAGTCAGTGTTATTCTGCAGTGCAGTGTCTCCTATATGGGAGAGGGAGCGCTGCCCGGAGAGGAGTCAGCTCCATTCACAGCTTTATAAATCACCTCAGCATGTGCAGACCGTGGCCAATCGGCCAATTACGCCCCCCTGACACACCGGGGCTGATAAAGAAGGCCCAGGACAATAGGATCACAGGCCAGATAAACGACCCTTTAATGAAGTCGCCCACAAAACAGGCCAAAACCGCGCGCCCCACTTACGTATTCCATCATGCCGTTGCCCTCACATTTCCTCTTGCTCAGCCGCCACGGCAGGCACAGCTGGGGAGAGGGAGACACAGAGAAAGAGAGGCAGAGTGAGAGAAAAAGGAGAGAAAAATGACTCTGTGCTCTGACACTGCTAAGCCCCCCACCCAAGGCCCCTTTCAGACTTTTGGCCGAACAAAAGCATCTGTTGCCATACTGTGCCGCTCAGACCCCCCTTAACACACACACATACTCAAGTCGGGTAAGGAGCCTCGCAGGAGCTAAAAAAGGCAGCACTGGGCCGTATGCAGCTGAGGCTGCTCACCTTGTGGCACAACCTATTGTGTGCCCCATTCCAGGAGCTTCTCCATCCATCTTTGTGTCTCGGGGACAAATAGAGAAAGAGAGAGAGAGAGAGGGAGAAACTTTGTATGACAGAGTGAGAGAGAGGGGCACAAGACTGCAGCTGCAGGATGAATAGGGGAGGGAATGAAGGGATGAGGTGGGAGTGAGGGAGAGAGAGAAGGGGGCAGCTGCAGGGTGGTCCCACCCCTCCGTCCCTCCACCTCTAGAGTGTTGTTTGGCTCCTCTTAGGATTCAGAACACAAACAACTTCATGCTACGTGCTGCAGGAGCACAGTGTTTCTGTGACGCCACTGACAGGACAGACAGGGGTGAAAGAGTGCACAGAGAAGGCTAAAGGTGTAAACCGCGAGTTTCACATGTCCACCATCAGGGCTCGAGAGGAAGAGATTTTCAGTTATCAAAATCACTTAACATCCAGTTTCTCCCTTAAAGGGACAGTTCACCCCAAAATCGAAAATACTTTCTTTTGCTATTTGCTTCTTATCAGTCTGGGTTGTTTTGGTGTGAGGTGCCGAGTGTTGGCGATATAGGCCATAGAGATGTCTGCCGTCTCTCAAATATAATGGAACTAGATGGCACTCGGCTTGTGGTCAAAGTGCAAAAAAAAAAAAGAAAATTCATGGCCCAGTTACTTTAGATCAACATATGAATCAGCCTGGCAAAGGGTGCAATCCGGTCCACTAGATGACTAGACTAGGAGGTGCTAAGATTCAGGAGCAAGTTCAACAATGCGTTGCCTACTCCACGTACATGTAATGACAGTGGGAAGTAGACTGACTGTGTGAGTGTGGGAAAACTGCGACATACTGTTGAAATTGCATTTATTTTTCTTAAGACATCTCTGGCTGCTCATCTGTTTTGTAAAAGCATGAACATCTACAGAATGTACTCATAATTTTTTTCCACGAAAAAGGGGAAATATCAAATCTGATGTTACATATAGGTTATTGTGCAATGGTTTTGGGCTGTATGTGGCTCATTCACTAAAATGAGTTTGACACCCCTGCTCTAGATGATCCACAGAACTCGTTGTGAGCAGTTACATGTAGGAACATTCTACCGAACTACACCCGCCAACCACATCACCGCGCAGAAGAAGGTGTGCATTGACTGCTAGCTTGCACAGCATCACTGAGCTATTTCATGTTGCAGCTCAGCCAAGGAGGACGCCATTAATGTTTACATCTCGCAGTGATATGGTTGGTGGGTGTAGTTTGGTAGAGTGAAAATGGTACCTGCATGAAACTGCTCACAACAAGGCCTGCAGATTATCTTGAGTAACTGGGTCATGTCTCCTGGAAAGAGGAGACATTGCTGTTGAGTTTATTTTTTTGGTGTTTTCGGTAACACAAGCTGAGTGCCATCTAGCTCCATTATATAGGAGAGAAGGCAGACATCTCCACGGCCGATATCTCCAACACTCTGCAACTCACACCAAAATAATCCAGACTGGTAAATAGCACCACAATTAAAAGGAAAAATGTGTAATTTTAATTTTTCAGGTGAGCTGTCCCTTTGAGCAGCTTTGTTGGACAGAGTCCTCTCCTGTATATTCTGCATCAATGCTCTTTAATGAAGATATACAATTTTTACACTGAGTAAAATATCAAAACCACAGACTGTTTGCAAAGCTTGATAGCATCAGGTGAAAATATTTTTGATGTCTAAATTCAGCATATTATTTGGTATCTAAACTTTGCGATCGCCACTAGAAATTAAAATGAAGCTCTGTGTGTTTCACTACTGTTTGTCTCAATGACATGAGTCATGAGTCAGGGCAGTAACAAAATACATTTACTTAAGTACTGTGCTCAAGTACAGTTTTTGAGTGTCTGTACTTTTCTTGAATTTAATTTATTTTATTTAATTTTTGACTTCACTACATTTAAAAGACAAATATTGTACTTTTAAATTCCCTACATTTCTATGAAGGATCTTGTTACTCCTTACATTTACTTTGAAGTCAGCCAATGATTTTTTTTCTCTTTTCCTAAAATGCAAAACTATGATCATGCAATTCTGTGTGTGGTTTGTTTGTCAAAGTGGTGTTCCCGTTCCTCTACCTCCTGCATGTGCCACTTAGATTGGGCGGCTCATCAGCAGAGACAGGTAGAGAGGTTATTACTGTGGATATGGCAGCAGATGGAGGTGAAGATTTCCCCCTTTTCCCCTTCTACAAGCATGTCAGTGGATTCAGTGTGTTGTTTTAGAGATGTTTGGTTCTGTAAATGTATTGTGACAATATACAGTGCATTGAGATAAAAAAAGTGCTTTGATTACTTAAGTATTTTGAGAGCAACTACTCCAGTACTTTAACTAAAGTGATACAGTTGTGTACTTTGTCCACCACTGGAGGCAGGCTGCTGCTTGTCTGATCTGATGCCATTTCAAAAAATTGAAGTCAGGCTTTTTAAGATTATATGTCTGTTTTTCATTAAAAACGATGTTCACCAAAAAGTGGTGTATCCTCTCTGTGATGCAATAAAATTATTTGTTTCACAACATGTAAGGTAAAGTGATTTCCAGTATTTTACAGAAGAAGAAAATATACTTAATTAATCCAGGAGGGGAAATTCAATTTTTTTTTTCACTCTGTTGTCATACACAAACAGGCCCGAAATACACACACATGCACAAACAGGACATGCATTAAATGGAGAGATGTCAGAGCGAGGGGGCTGCCCATGCACAGGTGCCCTGAGTAGTTGGGGGTTCAGTGCCTTGCTCAAGGGCACCTCAGCAGTGCCCTGGAGGCGAGCTGGCACCTCTCCAGCTACCAGTCCATTCTGCATATTTGGTCCAGATGGGGACTTGAGCCAGCGACCCTTTCAGTTCCCAACCCAAGTCCCTATGGACTGAGCTGCTGCCGCCTCCATTTTGCCATTTTAGGAGTTTTAAGTCATACTTTGATGATTATCGGGATATTATTCATCCGTTATCTGTAACTTATCCTGTTTAACAGTCACTGGGGGGATTTTCACTTCATTTTAGAAAAACTGAAGGATTAAGGGAGAATTTTGTTTATATGTTTTAGGGCTAAAAAAAAAAACAAGAAAACATAAAAATCATTGGACTACTTGAAAATACAGTTTGACCAAATTGAATGAAGGGCAAAGTTGAGACTTTGGAGAGAAATGTTTTTCACAGGACAGCAATGAAAAGCTGAAAACAGAACATTTAGTTACAGTAAACATGTTTTTCATAATTCTGTATTCAGAATTCAAATGGTGCATCGCGTTCTTGTTGTAGAAACTAATAATATGACAGAGTTGTTGCAGTTGGAATAAGCTGATGATTATCACAGCTGCAGGTGCAGGAAGAGTGTCACCAAGTTCAAATCCCTCCGCCCATCCCTCCCCTCAGCCTCAGCGGTCGCCTCTCTGGAGCAGAGTCACGGTGTCCAGCGGTCGTCCTCTCCGTCATCGAACACCACGGGCCGAACCTCCAGCCTCCTCACCCCAAACCACTTGTTTGTACTTTGTATATGTAACCTTGCTCCTGCAGAAAACTTATTATGGATTCAACAAAAATACTCTTTTATCAGCAGATACTTCTTTGTGACAAAGTACCTTTGTCTGAAATCCTCTCCTTTATCATCACGAGGCTTAAAGCCTTTTTTGAGAAGATCCTCCACTGAGGTCTGTGTTTTTCTGATTTATATGTAGATCAGGTCTCATCCAAAGATGCTCCTACAGTATCCTCACTGTAGAGATATCTATTCTCCGTCCATACAAACATCTCTCACTCACACTTAAAACAAATTTACTCTCTTGGGCATTGTCATGCTTCAGAATGAGACTTTTTAAGAGTGTGTTTAGCATTCAGGTTTGGTCATTCATTCCCCCCGTCTCCGCCAAGAAATCTTTGTTTGGCCGCTCCTCTTCAAACCTTGGAGTGTCAGGAGGGGCGGGGGGATCGATTTGATTCTAATCGGACCATGAAAAGAACATGATCTAACTACTTTCAGACCGGAGTATATTTAGGCCCACTCCTCTTTACACTCTCACTCTCTCTATCCACCCCCCCACACTTTAGTGCGGGCACAATGAAGCTGGCCAATTTGAAAAGCTTTGAATGTCTCGTCAATGACTTTGTGAATACAGGGGAGAGAGATTTGGAGAGGAGGAAAGGGAGCGAGGGAGTGAGGAAAGCAGGAAAAAAAGAGGGGGAAACGGAGGAAAAAAGGCCAGGGAGCAGACATAAAAATTCCAAGAGTTGTTTAAGCGTGGGTGGGTTCATTTGCATGACAGCGCCATGTGAATAAGACTGACCTCTTGGACCGCCCCAGTGCTAGGCCGAGCTGCAGCCTGACGTGCAGGCTTTGACCCAGCTCATTGACTCTGAATGGATACTCTGTCAAAGGGAGGGACCTTGCAGCTCTTAGCCGGACAGGCATCTGCAGACCTCCTGTTTGACACCCAGCTACCTCGATTTCCATCCCTACTTCTATCACAGTGCCATGCACACACACACACACACACACACACACACACACAGATACACAAACACATTTACCAAACCATTAGGCAGATCTCCAAAACTCTCTTATCGCCGACCCCCAGGCCTGCGAGAAGAATCCCATTCAGCGAGGATATGTGAATACAGAGAAGTAAACATCCATAGAAACAGTTAAAACATTTGCAAAGACCTTTCTTTACTTCTTCAGAGCAAACACCCACACACACACACACACACACACACACACACACACACACACACACAGACACGACAGGTGCAGCAAAGCTCTTGCACGTGCAGGCCCATCAACACGCTTCACTTGATAGCTCTATGATTTACTGCAACAGGCAGGTGAGAGGACATAGAGTGGACCAGGGGGGCGGCTGAGCGATGTAGTCTGCATACAAATCTTAGTAACTGCCCCAGACCCCCCCCAAACCCCCATACAAAGTTGTGACTCTGTCCAAACACAAAGCTCAGACAGCTTACAAACACTCTATCCATTTATCTGGCTGGCACAGAGCTGGGATGATGCAGACAGCAGCTCCTGGCCCTGACCTCCACTGTCTAGATGCGGTGAAAAGGAAGCCCGCTGCACTTGGAAATGCAAACAGAGTGGAGCAAAACACTTGTTAAATTTCTATAAATTACTTTTAAAGAAAAAAAAAAGACCAGGATCCTGCATTGAGTGGCTCGTTATGACAACGGTGGAGCGGATTTTTTCCCCTAAGAATCACTTTCCAAACATCTAGGTATTACTTCTTTTTTCCAGCACCCACATCACCTCCAGCACCTTTATGTACAAACTATATTTCAAAAGCTTGTTTCGTGACGTGCAGTTTACAGAAGCAACTCAGCCTTTATTGTTTTAATCATGCCAATCATGTTATTTTGGTCTCAGCTCTCCAGGTGAGTAGCACTGCAACACAGCTGCGTCTCACTTCACTTCATTAAGAGGTAGAAAAGCTGCGTGATGTTTATTATGGAACAGACTGTGCAGGTGGTTTAGGTCATCAACAAGACCTTCAGTCATGTGGTTACAGCATCGACTAAATTGGTATAGAAAATAACTAAATACGGACTCTTTCCTAAACTGATTTATTATAATTATTTCTATGACAAGTTTTCTTATTTATTTATTGTGATTTTTTTAAATAAAATAATATCATATCATCAACATATTTTCACAAAAAATTATAAGATTTTTAATAACATTTAAAAATGAAGCAAATACAGTCTGGCTTTATAGGCAATAGTACAGAACATAAATTTAGGGTTGGAAAGAAACTTAACTTTGATACTGAGGGTTAGGGTTAGGGTTAGGGTTAGGGTTCTTTTACATAATGACATTTATGAAAATACAAGGGAACATCCTGTAATCAAAGTTTTATTTGAGTAAAGTTTTATCAGAAAAAATATACTTTAATGAAAGTAAAAATGCTAATTACACAGAGTGGCCCTTTCTCATTTTTTTTTATATTTATCATGTATATAATTTTAATATTATTACTGTTCATGTTTTTTTTAAGTTTTGAAGTTTGAAGTTTGAAGAATAATGAAGATTAATAAAGATTTAATAAATATAAAAATTTTAAGTGAAGCAGAAGTACCTCAAAACTGTCTCAGTACAGTACTGGAGTAAATATACTTACAGTCATTAAGCTTCATTATTGTAAATGTGGAAAATGATAGAATCTATGCATGTTTAATCAGGGGCGTAAATATAGACAGTGGGGCCCTTGAGGTGGAGGGTGGCATAAAGAGAGTGGGCTCTCCAACAACAACGTGTTGAGTGGAGAATGGGCCCATTTGAGTGACTGCCACTTTGAAACTATGCCTGTGTTCAAAGACGAACTCGCACTGCGACAGTGTCTTGCTATATATGCCCTTGAAAAAGGCAAACCCATCTCTGTCATTTTCTTTTTTTTAATAGTCAAAAGCACCTATAACAAAGTGATATTCTTATTCTATAACTATAAATCAACAATTAAAATTGTTAAATTATACTGAATAGATACTTCCTTAATTTCTAATTTTCTTCTGTATTTCTTGTTACACACAGATATGCAATGATGACTGTTGGGTAATATGTATGTTAATATCATCCAGTGTCATTCTCAGATCATGTAAGCAGATGACATGTGCATGATAATGTGCACTGGGGCCCGCCGTAACTACCTTACTGAAGTTACTGCTTTTAATGTTGGTTTAATTTAAGGTGAGTGTTACTTTTAGCTGCCATTTTTTGTGCATCAATCATAAATGTAAAATGCATAAATGCATTTATTTTATATATTTTGAAAAGTTTGTTTTCAACATCACATTCTGTATTTCTCTGTTCTTCACTTTCTTGAACAATACCACATTTTTGACTTGTCAGTAGTTAAAGCTCAGGTGCTACTAAGAACATTAACAATGGCTCTGTTCTATTCAAGTGTCCCGGTGAGACATGACTGTGTGACAGTGAGCTGGCATGTACAGTGCCAGGACCCTGAAACTGCGGCAGCTAAATGGAATTAAGCCATCAGTAAGTTTGACAAACTGTTGGGAAAAAAAACTACATTTTGCATTCCACTTTAGTTGCATAACTCTATCACATTCACAAAAAAACAATATTTCATTAGTATATAGTTGTAAATTAATCTGATTTTTTAAATTGTAGTCAAAGACTGTAAGTGCAGCAAGTAAGACAGTGTGTAAATAAATAAGTACATTAATAAATGCTCTAAAAACAAAAAAAAAAAGAGAGAAATCATGACAAATGATCAGACTGTGTGTGAACCTGGGTCACATTTTAGATTTCATGCTTAAAGCACTAGTTTAATTTGTTCAATTTTATATATTTATATATTTTTAGTATTATTTTTGTTTTTGACGGATTTACTGATTTATTTTTCTTTTGAAGAGATCAGAGAGGTGTGTGTAAAGAATCTGACATGTGGTGAGAGAAAAATAGGGAAGCTGCCGAGTACAGCACAGCATTTGGAGATTTTCTTTCTTCTTTAGATACCTAATATTACTGATACTCCATATCCTAGTTTGCCAGTCCCACCACAGCTTGTTAAACATATTTATTCAGCATGTTGTATGGAACTGTGAAGACAATTCAAAACAGTTTAAAATGGGATTACAGCATTTTAGAATTTTTCACATTTAAACTGAATTACAGGAATCGTAAAATAATACTGCGCAAACAAAACAAAGCAGAGCTCGGGGCTGTGTTCCTGTGGAGGGCGGCTCTGTGCTCTGTGACTCACTGAGCTGCAGGCTGGATGCAGCTGCCCACCAAACTCCAGCCAGTTCATGTGATGCCCCAAACTGCCTGCAGCACAATTAGCTGCCTGTTGTGTAATAAGCTCCGTCGGGCTTAAAACAATTTATGAGTTTCTCTGCTATTAAGCCTTGTGATGCCCTCGATAGATGCCTACTGTTGTGTGGATGCAAAAGCAGAAAAGAAAAGAAAAACTGCCAAAACACAGAGGACTGTGCAGACTCACTGCTTGTGAAGAATAACTAGACAACTCTCGTCGGCAGTTTCACAGATATGAAATCACATTCATCATTTCATGAGGAATTTATATCCTGATCTAAAGTAAAATATTTTGTCACAATCAGAATGTTGAGTTACATTTACTTTAAAATAATTGTGTCTCATATACTCTTAAGAGGATCTTCATATGAAGCAACACTGATACAGTAACTGACAGGTATTTAGGTGAACATTTCCTCCTCCAGGTATTTAAAGCTTTAATCTAAGCTCTGTATCTGAGAATTACAAAGACAGTAAATGACTGTCTGTGGCTGCCTGCTGCCTATTAACATATATAAATCTGATAATCCTCTCATAAAGAGAATCACATGCGCTGGCGGGAAGGAACAGATTCGGTACTGTGTAGAATATGAGGAGGATTTCAGTTACAATGGCTTGTGTTTTTGTGGGACAGTGGAATGAATATAAATGAACAGTGAAATGCCAACAGCTGTAAGAAGATGAAGACATAAACAGAAGAAAAAAAAAAATCAGATCGATGTTTTCCTCATTGCCCAAATGAGCTGAATAAGTCAGAGCCTCAGAGCGCGGCTGGATCCTGACAGCTTGCTCTCTACCGTCCTTTAAACTTTTGCATATCTTCCAATAAATCACACTGTATTCATAATAATAGATAGGAAATGCTGCCATCATCTCAATTAAGAAACTTGAAAGCTTTCCCATTTGTCTGAAAGCCTCTATTTGACCTCAGACGAGGGGAAATCAGGATGAGGTTCGAGACAAGCTGCCTCAGAGACGCTAACAGGCAACAATGAAAATCAACATAATGACAAACTCTACTCAACATGACACTTTTCCAAATCAATATTACATCTGAAGAGAGTGCTCATAGAAAAATAAATCAGAAATATTATTTATCTAAAAATAAAATCCCTTGATCTGTCGCCTTTGGCTAAATATAGCATGGAGAACAGCAGTGCAGCAAAGAGGATGCTAATTAAAACTAAAAAAGCTGCAGGTTCTTGGATGTATTTGCTGCATGCTAATTGGATTAAAAGATGTAATTCAGTTAAAGTTATTATTTGAAAAGTTCAAACATCCCCTCAGAGAAGAAAAAACTGATTGACAGGTATGAGGTGCCGATAACATGCGGATAAAACGTTTTGGTTTGTTTGCTTCTTCACAGTCTGATAAACAGAGGACAGAGAGATCGTGGCCCACGTCTATTCACGGTCTCGGCTGGCGACAAAAGACGCAGCCCGGACACACATTCCAGCCTGCTTCCGCTCCAGCACACAAGCTCAATCCTGGGATTTCCCCTTTCAAAGGGAGAAAAAGGGCTACAATATCACCTCCTTTAGATAGATGGAGAGACTGGTTGGGGAAACTGGGTGGAGGGACTCCTGTCATTCACTTCTTTGAAACATTTCCTGATTTAGGTTTCAGGGGAAGTCAGGATCTCTCTCTGTGCAGAGGAGGGGCGAGAACCTCTCAGATTTGGTGGAGGCTGTTGGAGGTGATTGGTCTCCATCTTTACCCGCAGACGTTTTTAATTTGTTGATTTGTGTAGAATTGTCTCCATGGTAGAAAATCTGTCTGAGCATGTTTGCACAAAAACAGACCATATCCACCCATTTTTGAGGCAAAAAAGATCTCCATACATAGCAGCATTTTGGCACCGCTTCAAAAAAATCTCCATCCAGACTAACACGCCTGAAATCACATGTCACATACACTGGGCGTGTGTGTGCCAGTTTAAACATCATGCAGACTGCTAACTTACTTGGTTGCTTAATTACAAAAAGTACCACAGAGATGGTGAAAACCAAGACCAGAGATTTCTTTGCTTGGACTAACGGTGAGGTGGAACTGTTACTGAAAGTCACATGAGTATGAGGCAGTCAAAGTGGTGGAAAAAAGACTGATCTGACACACCAAGCTGACAGTCAGCTGTCGGTCAAAGTTAGGCCATTGGTGAGCATCTGCTGCCCTAGTTTTTGTGGTGCGTTCCACACCGTTGACACTCGTCGGCCCTTGTCATCTTTTTTCTGGCTGATTCAGCATGTTGAATCAGCGTCGGAGATGGCAGAGCCTGTAGGTGACTGAAATCACTATGATTGGCAGTTTAGCTCAGCACATGAGGAGAAACAGAAGTGAGGAAAGTAAACAAAGAGCTAAAGTTAAGAGTGAATGAGATCTAAACAAACTTGTTATATTAGACCTTTTTTTTTCAACCATTGAGCCCTTAAGCAGGAACACCAAGCTCTTAGCACGTGCTAGTTGGTATTGGCTATAATCTTTGTGGTGTGTTCAGTGCAACTTTTTGGCCGAGATACAGTTGGCCATGGTCGCCACTAGTTCTTTGACGTTGCGTTGGTGTGTCAGGGTTTTTAGAGAGGTACCAGGAGCGTTATACATCGGTGGAGGAAGCCGTGACAATGAACAAGAAGTGCCCACGCAAGAAGGAAAGAAGAATAAAAATCACAAGCTTAGCTATGATGTGTAGATGTTTAGGCTTGGTAGGTCATGACTGATAAGACTCTATCGGGAAGAGAATGTGTGTGAATTTTCTGCCTGTCCAGACTCAAACAGGGTTAGCATTGTTTTCAAAGGTCTTCGTGTTAGGAGTTCTAAAATGCCGGAGTAGTGTTGTTGCTAGGCGTAAACATAGCAATAGTGATGTGCCTTACAGTGAAAATGTTTTAGTGTGGATGTAGCCAAAGTCTAAAGGCACTATCTGCAAACAAGTAATTTAAAAGCCAAACATTACCAAATATAAAAAAGCATCATTATGTTTTTCGAAACCATTGAGCAGCACAATTATAAGTCCTTATAGCTCCTGCAGTAACCAACAGTGGAAGAGCTTCCCAATACACGAGTACAAGGTGGTTAAAGTGGCAGAACACAGATCTTGAGTCACTGCAAGGCAAATACAGTGACATATGAGAGCAGAACAGGGAGCACTGTGCAACGGAAAGGGAGTACCCACACAAGAATCAATCCACAAAAGGTTTGTTGACCTAGCTTTAATGTTTCGTGTTTTTGCGTTGTGATTGATTGATTGACAAGACCTAATCAGGATGCAAACATGGGTGTCTGCGACATCGTTTTCACATCTCCATTTCGACTAATCCAAACTAAAACACAGTGGAGTTTTCAAAATAAAATGGGGTCAGCAGCATTTTCAAAGGTCTTTGTTTTAGGGGTTCCAGAACACCCAGTATGGATGCTTGGCATAGACGTAGCATTTGTTACGTGCTTTAAAACTACAATGTATAAATGAAAGAATTGTTCTGATACCAGTGTAGAGGCTACGCCAATGCTTTAAGCCACTGAGTTGCTGCACCTGGATGACTTAATTGACATGCTGATTGTTGCCCTGTCTGATGAATCAAGGTCTGAATCTTGCCAATTGAACACTCTGTCCATTTATTTTCCATCACAAACTTGTCAGTGTCCATTAAACTTGAACATGTTTCCAATAATACTCAAAAACAAGCTGCTGCAGCGGTCAAAAACTGTTTTTCCTTCTGGGTGGAACACCTGACCAGACACAGAAAGGTTCCTACCATATATAGCAATGACCGCTAATGACCCCATGAGACCTGATACCAAATACACCACCCACACAAAAAATAATTCATGCATATTCTGCTCCTACCACAAGTATTGGCAATGACTCCAATACTGCATACAATGCTGGATCAGGTATAAGTTTATGCATGGATCCGATACAACAGTTACTTATTGATATACTTTGCTGATCTAAAATAGTTGCCTACACAGGAAGTTACACTGTGCAACCACTGCAGCTTCTCGTTTAGAGCGGCGAAGATTTCCTGTAAAAAGTGTAATGTTGGCCATTATTAAATGTCAAACTGCGTAATAAAAGAATGGTGTATGGTGTTAACTCTCTGTTAACCTGAGCTGAGCCAAACAACAATGATGACAGCAATCATTTTACATCCATACAGTGTAAACAGCTCTTCATTTCTTTTAATGCAATTGTTTCGGATGTGCATTTTGCATTGGCCAATATGCAAGTTCAGGAGTCGCAATCTGTATCAGGAAGGAAATTTGTATTGGAGGATCTCTAATTAGTGTGGATGGAGTCAAAGTCTAAAGGCATCCTTCTGAACCCAAATCATTTAAAAGTCAATCATTAACAAAGACAAAACAGCATCTTGATCTTCTCAGAAACCAGTGAGGAGCACAATAATGAGTCCTCAGGCTGATAACTCCTGCAGGGAGAACATGCACTACAAAGTGACCAACAGTGGAGGAGCTTCCTATTACAAAGAGGATGGAATTTCGGGACTATTTGACAACTCAAGCAAGACAAGATTGAAATAAGGGCTGTTCTGTGCTGTCTCTGTAATGGCATTTGCTTAGTCTTTTGGAAACGACAGAGGAGGCAGAGGGACAAATCAGGGCCTCGAACAATGAGCTTTAATAAAGACGTTTCTCTGGGAACTTAACCGTGATCGGCGTCACTATCAGTCGGTGTTTATCTCATTTTCGAGGCTCGTTAATTGTGCGCGCTGCGAAGCACAGACACATACACATGCTGCGTCGAGTGTGGACATCCAGACACACTCGTTGGCGCAGGGGCACACTTCAGTCTGGAGTGTCTGGTCTGAGCAGCTCTGTGAGACTGAGAAGCGTCTCCCTAATTAGAGGGAGCCTGGTGCAGGACTTCTCTATAGGCCATCAACAGGGCCCTCGCTGGCTTTGTTCAGCAGCCTCTTCTTACACTGAAGCTGTCACTTTACTTTTCTATAGGAGTGAGGGCCGTGCTCCCTACACTGTTTGTCTGTTCCCAATCACAGAGACCGTTTGTGGACATTTTTAAGGATATAGCTGCAGCACAACAATCACACACTGAAACAGGAGTTGTTTCCTGATCCATTTTTGCACTAAAAATTAAACTTCTTGATCTTGACAAACTCCTACTGTGAGACATTAAAAGGGACTGCTCCTCTTTGTTTATCCGGCTAAGTTGTCACGGTGTTTTAAACTGTAATTATTTCCAACTCATTTTTGCATAGAAACCTAATTATTCACCCAGATATAAATTAGATTCCACATTCACAGAGACCATGAACCCCCTAAACTCCTGCAGGATGCTATTCACTGGCGAGCCTCTTTCTCTCCCCTCTCCCCTTTTCTCTGCAAAACCATGAGATGGAGAGTAGCCACTGCAGCTGCTATTCACATCAACCAGATAATTGTTAATGAAAAGTCATTGCGTGGCATTATGTTGTCCACAGGATCATTGTTCATTTTCCCCCCATCGCCATTGAGATCTATATGGAGGACCAGAGTGTTTCCTTTGAGTTTTGGTATTCAGGATCTGTTGCCTGGTAACTAATAAAGGGGCAAATCATCCACTGTATTGGCCAAGATGGGCCGCAGACTGGCCCTGCGCAACAATGCAAGGTTTGTAAAAAGGCGTTGAAACAAGTTAATGACGCTTGTTCAACAAAACATTAATGGACTTCTTCACGGTATAATATGGCATGGGATGCGATGTGAATGAGAGGGGGGAACTTTAGCAGTGCACTTTTACAAGTTTGTGTGTTTTTACTACTGGGAGGAGCTGGATACGCACACACACACACATACACACACCTTTTTCCTCCTCTTTGGTGCACTTGCTGCTAATATTAAAGATGTTGTTTGCTTCTGAGGAGAAAACTTAAACTAATCAGCTTCTGAGGAGAATAAACTTTTCTTTAAATCTCCCATTTAAATTTAATTTTCATGTTATTGAATGGCCCAGTGATTAATTGCCCATCAACATGATTTGAAAAGGGGGTGAACAGTGGAGGGTGACTGCTGCACTATAAAGTAAAAGGCGCACAACATAGGGGAGAAAGAAGAGGTGGGGCCCTGAGAGCTTTACACATTTCTGAAATTCTCTCTTTTTTTATATAATCTAACGTTTAAACAGTGAGTGATACAGCACCAGCCCCCATTTGTTGCACCGGCTTCTTAACCGAAGCGGACAAAAAAACTGCAGCCCTGTCACCCCGAGCAGAATAAAAGGGAATCAAAGGATTTTTCCCTTAAATGGACTAATTTTCTCCTTGAATTATGAAAGTAATGGCTAGGTAACAGCCTGTGCTCAGTACCCGACGGCTTAATGCTTCCTAAATCCTTCCACGTGGCTCCACTAGTCCTGGCAATTAGGCCTCATTATAGCCTCATAAAGGATCTCATTTGTGGGATTACTTAATAGACAATGAAATTTTATCGTGCAGAATTATGGAAAAATAATATTAGAGCTCGCATGGTGTGTTGAGGGCGCGCGCCACGCATCATTCCGCTTGGTTTCCTCCCTCTCTTTCTCTCCCTCTCTTGTTTCAGACTGTTATCTGTACCATAACAACTCTGTGCGTCTTCATTGTCAGGCGCTGGATCCACTTTATTATAGCAATTACTGTCTGTGTGACAGACATGTTTGTTTTTAACTATGGTTGGATTTTAAAGACTTTCTAATTCTTTCAAAGGCTGCATTTTAACTCACACTCCAATAAGTGCTTCAGTTTGCTAACCGTGTGTTTGCTCCATAATGAGGGGGCTGGGAGATTTTTTAAAGCCAAAGAGGTGCAAAAAGTAACTTATTAAAAGTTAGGATCCACACCAGGCCTGCTCCGCTTGTGTTTACATGTTTTATCTGAGGTCACTGAGAAACTAACACATGCTGGAGCTGCACCGTCTGCACCATAAACCTACTGACGGCTCGCCTCTGTCTGAAGGTCCGAGGCGTTTCTTGGCAGATGAAAGCAGAAGCTAAACCGACCGGTGACCCGCCCGGGGATCAAACTCGCTAATTATTGTCACAAGATGAGGGATTAACGCATTTCTGAAATAGCTGCCTGTTTACCCCCGCACAGACCGACCATTATAAACACTTTCTAATTGAATCCTAATCGCCATCGAATAACCGCAGCCCAGACTCGCCATCAGTTCATAATTCTTTAATTGCTGGAAGTGAAACCTGGACCAACCGGATTCAAAGCGTGATTAGGCTGCAGGGCAATTAGTGCTCAAAGTCGCGTGCGCAATTCTTTAACTCGCATTTGGGTAAAACAAATCAACTGTGGAATAAAAGCAGGTCTGGATAAAGTCCATCATGCCAGACTTACTACAGATATTTTAAAGAATAAACCAAATTTATTTGATCTCTGTATTAATTTTGAAAAAAAGTAAGAAGATCAAATCACCTTTAGTTAATTGAAAACTCAAATAGTTGTTATTTTTGTTATAATCATGAAGTTATAAAACACAGAGTGTGTAATATTTCTATGTCAGTTTCCACTGCACCTGCTCCAACAGGTTCTTCTCTCAGCTGTTTCTAATTCATCATGCATGTTTATTATTTTTGAAGTGTAGCTTGGTGATCAGGCTTTAAAATTATATTTGACAATTTCAGATTTATATATGACCAGTCCTTTAAAAATAATATAAACCCAAGTTCCACACTATAAAAAAAACACACATTCTAGCAGCACATATATGAAAAAATATTTTTGAACCTTTATTTTTTTTCTACATTGGATTAAAATGATGGTTTATTATTGGATAGTCTGAGTCTGCTGAGGACAGCCAATGCAGAACTGATATAGTTTGTAAGAAAATACATAAATATTTTTTTGTTCCGGGTAATATTAGTTTAGTGCCCAAGACTTTTCTAAATTCGGGGATAAAAAGAGTAAATCTGCAAGTTGTGATTGGAGGCCCAGGGAGACATCACGTGGTTTGGGTCGCTGACAGTATAAACCCTTGGAGCCGGGTGCGCACGTGGGTGACGCTGCAGGGCCAACCCTCTTCGGGGTCCCTTTTGTTGAACCATCAAACATAAGCACCTTTGGAGATCCCGAGGGGTTCAGATGAGAAACAGCTATCATCTTGTGCACGGAGCGATCACTTATCAGCGGCGCAGCCATGTCCAGGTCTTTTTATGTCGATTCTTTAATAATCAAGGATACGGTGCGACCTGGACCAGTTGAGCATCCCGGACAAGACTTCCTTATTCCCATCAGCATGCATTCTCCGAGCGTAATGACGGTCACCGCTCCGGTGTGCCCATCCAGGAAAACTGGGACTTTCTGTGTTTGCCCGCTGTGCGTCACGTCCCACATCCACTCTTCCCGCAGCGGCATTCCCATGCTGAAGAGTCAGTTTCCAGGAGCGGAGGCACAGTACTGTCAGAGGATAGCGCATCAGCAGTCTCCTGCACTCGCGCACCCGGGACATACACCTGTCTGCACGCCCACATTCAGCGTCACAGATCCCAGGAGATACCACTGTCTTTCTATTGGTAAGCCACCTGTTTGCTACACTCTCAACTCACAGCTGAGAGCATTGTTTTGCACCTGTTAGATTCGTGTTGTTACACTCCATGATGCACTTTCAAGCAGTTAGATGAATGTAAACGCTCGGTTTTTACGCACAGTGATTTACGCGCGATGTTGTGACATTTGCATATCTGGCTGAGGTCAGATTTGTAGTGATACTACAAAGCTAAACTTCTGACTTTATTCCTCCAACAGGCGCCTCCGAGAGCAGCCACATACAGAATGGCAAGAGGATGCGCACGGCTTTCACGAGCACGCAACTCCTGGAACTCGAAAGGGAGTTTTCCACGAACATGTATCTTTCAAGACTCAGGAGAATCGAAATCGCCACGTATTTGAACCTGTCTGAGAAACAGGTGAAAATCTGGTTTCAGAACCGCAGAGTGAAGCACAAGAAGGAGGGGAAAGCCACCCAAAGGAGCGCGCACAGCGGTTGCAAGTGCACAACCGGTCACACAGACTATTCAAGGTCAGAGGACGAGGAGTCTCTATCTCCTGCCTCTGCTTCGGAAGAGAAAGAGGTGTCACCCATCTGAGAGGAACGCGACTCTCCCAATTCACACTGCTGGCACTTACTCTGCCCTGCTGCGGTTATGGGTTACGGCATCAGGCGACCTCTGGGCCAAAAATCTCCTGCATGAAGTCTGAGAAGTGTTTAAAATGTAATTTCACTTCATCTTTATCCTACTTTTAAATTAAAGGAAAAATGTGAATACATGTTTTAACACTGTCGTGAAATACTGAAAAACGCCACCCGCTGTATGCCGTAATAACCTGATGTATTTTGATCCCTTCAGGGTTCTCACCCACACCCAGGTCTGGTTAACTATCCCCACTAAATGTTTTCAACTGTTGCCTGAAATCCCATTCCTGTCGGTGAGGTTGTGTGGTAACGAAAACCCTTAGAAATAGTATAGGCCTAACCTGTGTGGAACCTGTACGACACTATTTGTAAACTATGTATATGTGTATTTATTGTAATAAACATGACGAATTGACCTGAGAAGTTGTCTGTGTATGGATTTACTATGATCAATGATGTGTTCAGTTATTATCGCATATATTATCATTATTATTATATTTAAAAAATAATTAAAAACATGTACTTTTACATCAATGCAAGCTGAAATACTTTGATAAAACTGGTCCATGGGAATCAATTAACTTCATTTTTGCGTTTGAAAATTCACATAAATACTCTGCATAGACTGCACTGCATTATTATTATGATTATTATGATTATTAACTGTTATAGCATATTGATTACTAGCAAACACCGTTTTTCACACTATAGTTGCAATGAAAAATAGTATTCCCTTAACTTTGTCGCATTTACATCCATGACATATGAGTTGACAAAATATTTGAAACACCTTTCAACATACTGCAACCACCACCAACTCCATCTACAAAACTGACAACAATCAATTTCTCTGCAGTCTCAACATAAAAAAAATATAAATGTCACAGAGGTACTTTTCTATTTGATTTCAATACATCACACTTTATACTTTTCTGTCCACTCGTGCGTAAAAGCAAAGGAGCTTTACAACTGTGAGTGCAGTTATCTTCCATTTTACACTTTACAACATAACCCTGTCAACTCTTTTCTATCAATCACAGCTATCATTATTAAGCTGCCATTAATGCGCTATAGCTGCTGTGTTTAATAGCCTGGTAGAGCAAATGTTCCCTGTGCGTTTTTTTGTATTCTGGAACATTATACAGCACAGTTCCATTTACATACGATGATATAAGCTTTTTAATTCAAACTGGCTTCAGAGAGCTATATGAAAGTGTAGCTGTAATTTCTCCTTAAGTCTGACCACAAAAGGGTACCCGATAACGCCCCTGGGGAGCAGCCAATAGTCCATTAATGTTCACTTTTGAAAAGATTTTGGTTGTCCAAAGCGAGTTTAATTGCGTTTTCGGTCCCACGTTGGTTGATTATGCTGCTATTGCTTGAAACCACAGAACAAGGATATATAGAAGTGGGCAAAGGCTTTGACAGGTTAGATTGTCCTGTCTTGGGACTCGCATTTAGCCGGAGACCCCCGACGGCTGTGTGCTCAGAGAGCTTTGAGAGACAGCTACAGGGTTCCTCCGAGCGACAGAGAACGATTTAGTCACTGTTTCATTAGGCACTATTTGAACCTTTCAACTTATGGTGAATTAAAGGGGGCACGCTCAAATGGATAGACTCTGAGGGGGGATTACGTAGGAGGGGCCGCTGGAAATTAGCTGACGCCTAATTTAACTCGTTTCTGTCAGAGTTTGGGATACATTCCTAATTGAGAGGGGAAGCAGGTGAAGTTTTGGTCCCACGCAGACCCATTCAGAGCGGGAATAAATGGTCCCCTTTCACATCCCGCTGGTGATCATATATTATTGGGGGAAAGCCACCTAATGAATATATATTGAAGTTCCTATTAATCGAATTAGAGTTCCCTTGCAGGTGTGAAAGACCAATGCAGCATTTAAAGCGATTAACAATCGCAGTTTTGAGAAAGACTCCCCCCTTTTCAGCCCCACAGGACGTGACCTCAGACTGTAAGGCCACTATAATGGGCTGAAGCTCCATTTGAGAGTGGATCTATTCGTCCAGGTCAAATGGATACCTCTCCCCCAAACTGCCACAGTGAAACTTCAGATCACATTTATCAAACAAAATGTTTTAACCGACGCAAAGCGAAGTCTGCGGAATGTAAATTTCAGATGAAAGGGACTATACCTACCACTGCACAGAGAAACGAGACCACTCCAAAGACGTCAGGCCTCGGCCACCATTGAAAATGTGGCAATTACGCATGACAAAAGACAATTAATAAGAGCGCTTTTCAGCCGGTTGCAGCTGCTGTCTCATGCGGAGAGATGGAGGCTGGAAGAAGCTGAAGTACCGGTGTGGAAAAAGAGGGGAGCACCGTTGTCTTTTCCCGAAGAGACCTCCACTTTACTAATGAATCAGCAGTGCAATATAATCCTCCATGGATGCGGCCTATAGGCTACTTCCCATCTAAAATCTGGGTGACACCAGAGACTGTGAGGACATCCGGGAAAACAAGATCTTTCTTATAAACCGTGAAAACCATTCCATTTGTAGAATAATCTGTTTTTGCTCGGGTGCAAGGACACTTTCACATCTCCTGCTCCCCTCCTTTTTCAAACTTTTTGCGCAGTTAATCGTGCACCTTAAATAATGGTGATGGCCTGCTGTCATCAAACGGTTAGGGGCCAAACTACAGTGGAAAATGTGAAACATTTAGGCTGTTAGATTTTGTATTTTGTCAATATTGGGAGATAAATTGCGAAAATCGTGTCAAACTGGTGAAGGGCTAATCTGTGTGTGTGTGCGTGTGTGTGTGGGTGCTAGTTAATCATAATGACGACCGTTAAAAAGTAAAAGTCAAGTGGGTAAATCTCTCTTTGCATAATCAAGGTCAGATACATTCACACACACAAGAGGCAGCGGCAGAGGAATACTTTAATTTATTTTTGTTTTTATAAGGCTAATTAAAATCATTTTGCTCACTCTTTATGAATAACCAAGAAATGTGCTTTTTTGAAAGTAATATGACGTCAACTGCTCTTGAAAGATTTTTTTTAAGCCTTAAATCTGCTCTGTAAGCACACAGTTGAAATGTGGGCCAATGTGCTGTGTGAAAAAACAAAAATATATCTACAGGCCTCTGTGCATCACAGCTCAATCCCTCTATTTTTCGTAATACACGATTTACTTGGTCTTTTTTCGTTTCAGTCAATAGAAACTCACCTATACTCATGGGTAATGCAGCTCTCCACAAGGCCTTTGAGTTTCTCTGCTTCCTCAGGGAGGTCAAGACTCCTGCAAAATAAAGACGGGAGAATTTTATTGATGTAGGCTATGTATTTATTATTTAGATAAACAGACAGACAGTTGGCTGAGAGGCCAACACTGCCAACACTGGTACAGACACATTTCAGCACGCTGGACAGCTCCCACAGGGACCCGCCGCCCCGACGGCCACCGACAGTCTGTGGAGTCATCTTCAAACACTTATCACATGTGTGTGACCGCAGGATGTGCTGCTGTGTTGCATGATGACGAGCACTGAGGCCTGTGTGTTGTATGGACTCTTAATCATAGACATGCAAGTAGGAGAGTGACATCAGAGAATAGTGCGTCATTTCATTTGACCTGAGTGACACCTTTGAGACAACGACAAAGCGACGGAGCGTCAAAGAACTTATTTTATTAACAAGTTTAAAGAGTAGCCTTTAAAGTAAAGTTTAAAACAGGCATGTTGTTGATCTCGGATTTGGGGCCTCGCTTTGACTCAATAAGGACAAATCGAGTTGAAATTATTTGCAATACTTGTTAAATTTGTTCCGTTTTAAAGGGAATTTATGATCATTCCTATTTAATAAGTCTCCTTTGGTTACAATATAAACCACTTATTTGGATACAGATATTTTCCCAAAGCCCCCTAGTGGACAGTTGGGGGCAGGTCACCATAAAGAACATGAGTAATGTTGGTAAAGGGGAGTATCCCTTTTGAAGCGATGGTGTGCAAACAATCCTGATTGTGAGGATTTTAGAGCTGCTCCATCTTTAAGTGAAGGGTGTCCAGCCACTGTGTACAGCCCTTACGTGTGATGGCACTGTGGGGAATATTTTGGGGAAAAAATATTTAAAATAAAAAGTGTCTGGTCATCTTACAGAGAAGAACACAACTGGCATGACTCAGCAGTTTTTCCAGTGATAGGTCAGAGATCCCAGCGCGTATTGCGCACGTGTTTATGACTTATTATTTTCAATATAACTCGGGTGTATGGTGTTTTTTTCCAAGTTTTAGTGAAGGAAGATATTTGCCTTTAATCATGCTGACATTATTCAAAACAAAATTAAATATATAGTTTTTGTTGTAGCAAAAATGTGCCACAAAACTGTCTTTATAATCTCAGTGACCTGAGTGCAGTTTACAGATGTTTTTCAAACCAAAAGTGTTAAGAAGATCCCCAAAAGTGAGAACCTCAAACCGGTTTGAGGTAAGCTTGGCCTTCCGAAGTTGAGATCCTTTGTTTGGAGAACAAGGACACTGTTCTTTTCGGCAACATGTGGAAGTAATTGCGCCAAGCGGCTGCATGGAGCAGGGAGAGGAAAGGGGAGGGGGTGATCATCGGCCTCGGGGCTCTGCTCCGCGCAGAATCACCGGTCTGATGCCCCTCTGCTGTGCCCAGAGATAGGTGATTCATAGCAGCCCATTATTCTCTTGTTGCCCGCCAGGACAGCCCCGAGGTGAGGGGGCTGGCGTGAAAGAAAATAATAATAATAATGGTTGTGCTTCAGGACTCGGTAAACAGCTGACGCATGTGTGCCAGTAAACAGAAGTCCCATTAGTTTTCTGTGGAAAAAAGAAGTACCCTGATGGTTTCATTTCTTTCAATACAATTTAAGGGAGACGTGTGTGTGTGTGTCTGTGTCTCTGTGTGTGTGTGTGTGTGTGTGTGTGTGTGTGTAAGTGAGAGGGAGAATGAGGGTCTGATGTGGCTTGTGATATGATGGTGTTGGAGCGCCCTCTATGAGCTCAGCGCTCCACTGTTCCCAGTTTGAGACTGATGCACAAGAACCGCGTCCATTCACTGAGCTGCCATTCATCACGCAGGAAGAAGTTTTAAAAGTGAAATTCTGCAATGTAATCTCGTGATAACGCCTGCTGAGATAAACTTACAACACTTGCACTCACAAAACAAGAGCATTTGCGCAAAATAAAGACATTGAAACATCATCGAATGTCATATAAATTCCTCAAAAATACACCAGACCTTTTTTTCTGTCCTCCAAAAGTTCTCGTAACCACATAAAACCCCATGAAAATGCCATTCCTCCCTTCATTTCGCCGGGGATATTCGTCTGCAATTCTCCCCCAAACGGACTTTTACTCTGAAGAGAGAAGCAGCGCACGAAGGCAGGAGAGGGGGGTGTCATTTCCTGAGAGTTATTTACTTTGAGCCAGATGATTACTTTTTTTGTCTGAGGGGAGGAGGGAGGGAGGACTGTAACATTGAATCAGTTACAGGTCGCTTAGCTGGAGCGCAGTTGTGAGGACGGTCGCGGATGCGGACAGAGGGTCGCACATATGCTCTCACAGCGCAGGATCTCTGAGGATTACAGCCGCTGCAAAGGACCCTTACTGCGCCTTTTGGAGCGACCAATTCACTGTGGATATACTTACACGAAAGGAATATAAAGAGGGGATTACTAAAAGGTAATTGAAAGGTTGCTGGGAACCAAAAGATGATTGAAACATTTTTCTTCAGTCTTCTAAAAAAAGTTTGGGGTGTTTTTTTTATCGAATAAAGCGCGAGGAATTCAAGATAGAATAATACTCTATGGGTTTAATTGCAGACTTAATTAATTTATCCAATCATTAGATCCCCGTCTGCTCTGGAAAAGTTTCTTTAAAAGTTTTATTCACCAATAAAAGAATGCTCTGCTGCCCTGAAAGTTGTTTGCAACTTCTGCATTAGGCAGCGCATTTTATTCCTTTAGATTAGATTTGTGTTGCCCCGTGCACCATATGGTCTCACCCCTGGACGCCGAGCAGAGAGATGTCGCTGACTCTGCTGGATAAAAGCGCTCGGTTTCGGCCTCACAGCTGGAGGTGTCACCTCGAAGACTGAAGGCACCATTGTGGGATGCTGCCTGGCATGTAATGGGAAACACATTGGAAATTGTACATCACATTGTTTTCTCGTTTGGCCCTGGAATGTGAGGAATTAAAATGGAAAAATCGGCACTGGAGGCACTGGAATGAGTCCGAGTGAGGCTTCAGAGCTGCAGCTGAGTGGATTCAAGAGAGGGGGGAAAGAAGAAATTAGTGTTTTGGAGCCACGACGCATTCTTCATTAAGCAACACATACCCTGCTGTGTCGTCATGGGATTTTGCATCGGAATACTGCTTGTGGTCAAAACTGCCTAAATATTCAGACAAAGAGATTTTCAGAACTTTTTTTCATGCGTGTTGCACTTTTTTTTTAAAGAAATGTTCGCTTCTCAAAGTCGTTTCCATGGAAATCAAACTTTGGGACGCATATCACCGTCCGTGGAGCGCAGAAAGTTGAGACGAGCCTTATCAGCTGTTGCTCAAATGTATCCAGCGATGCATTTGGTATCTGCCACATTTGTCGAGTCGCTTGGTGTGAGCCGGGGAATAAAAGAAGAGCAGGACATGCGAGCAGTCTGACTGCCACTCCAGGCTTAGTGAGATTTACGCGCAGTGGCTGGAGGATTCTCGCCAAAGCCAAGGCAAAAAAAAATTATCCCTTATTGAAATTGTTTTAGACAAGGCGTGTGCACAAACACGTCAAAACGGATTAGACTTTTTGTCAGCTGATTCCCACGCGAATATGTACTTTTGTGCGGAGTGGGTCCGCTAATTATAGAGTTAAAGAAACCCAGGTTACCCATGGATAATTTAGGCCGTTTCGGATGAGACAGAGCGGACAGCCACAGGAAGCTATGTAAGGGCCAAAAGTTTTGTTGTTTGGGGACACTGTCCATGGAAGATACAGAATATCGACAGTGGCTCCTGAAGTTAGAGGTCAAATATAAAACTAAGTTAAATGATTTTAGAAAGAACAGCTGTGACTTTTGGAAATGAAAACGTTTAGACGCGTTTTCTTTCAGTGAGCGCCTCTCACACTGTGTGGCCCCTGATGAAAACCTCGATCCAACATAAGACAGACAGAAAGACAGACCCGGGGAATGTGCGCTGGAGAACTCCGTGACAAAACCAAACTTGACAGGATCTGTGAGATGAGATGAGGAGTCTGGACTAAATTTGAGAACGTCTTAATTAGGGACCCAGTAGACATTTCATTTGAAATATGGTTGGGTTAAACAAGAAAAATGCAGTTTAAATATGCGTTTTAGGCTTGGAAATAACCGTTTGGGGTCAAAGAAACAAAAATGGGACAATTTCCTCAATGAGACAAAAAGAAAAACTCAAGAAAGGCGGCTGGGCAATCTGGGGCTGATGAGAGCCAAGGAGGTTCCGTGCCAAAAGGTGGACTGTGTCGCCCTCTACCGACAGTCCTCATGCTCACCCGGAGCGCAGCGCTGCAGCCACAGGAGCGCCCTTTGTCTCCTCTCCATCCTGTCCACCATCCATCCTCTAACGCACTGGAATTAACAGACTTGTTATCTTCACCCCCGTCATACAAAAATAATCCACATGATCCTGTGATAAATTTTAGATTGTGACTTTTTTTCAGCGCTGAAATGATGTGGGAGACCACAAGAGCTGCTGCCAAGTCCCCCCAGAATGATCCCTCTATAAATCTTTGTGGGTTTATTATAGCAGGAGCATATTACCGGAGCAGGCTGAGCTGGACGGGACTTTAGGAAGTCAATAGATTTATTGATTAAATGTTATCTCTAGAATGTGGAGACAGTGGTTGCTTATCAAGGACCCTATAATCTAAATCTGCTTTCCTGTGTTTACAGATCAGAACATCCATAATCATGGATGGGGTAAAGGTGTATGTCGTCTTTGGGGGCATCCTGGTGGTGTTGGTTTCAGGTAAATATAAAGTGGTGTGCATAATATTGATGTTTTTCTCTTTGTTGGCAGTTTCTTAATGTTTTCAAAACTATCTTTCAGTCACTTCCGGACTGTCTCCACCTACCATTGTGTCCAACGAAGAGGATTTCATCCTGCAGCCAAACTCCGTGTTCAACATAAGCTGCACCGGTAAAAGAAACGTGGTTTGGGTTGAACCCCTGCCGAAAAACACCTTCGTTTATCCAGGATACTACACGGCGACACTTTTTATTTTCAACGCAACTGTAGAAAACACCGGCTACTACATGTGCACCTATGAAACCCCGGAGGATGACCTGGGAGCTGAACCGGAAGAAGACAATGAGGCTGGAATATATGTGTTTGTCCCAGGTGAATAAGCCTTTTATTCATTTATTTATTTATTTAACAAGGTGTTAACAGTCATGGATTGAAAGTGCGACCAGGTAACTGACCACAAGTCAAAATGATTGGAATAACAGCAAATACCAATAGAAAAAAATCAAGAGAACTAGCTCAGTCGTCAGCTGCACGGCCAGGGGCGTAGGTTTCATTTGAAGATTGAGGGGGCCACATATGAAACAAGGCGGTTCAGGGGTCCTCCGCCAGAAATATCTGAGCATCAAACACTTAATTTCCTGCATTCTGGTGAATGCTTATCAACCAGTAAGTGTGTTTTCTACATGAATTTAGGGTGTATATGTCTTCCGGGGCCAATTCACATGTTCTAAATATTAAGGAAGATGTGTCCCCTGTACCTGAGCATTATCTGTGCTAGCATTGCCACCATGTACTGGTCATACTAGACTAAACGCCTTTGCACACTGAGTCCCTTCTTTTCATCCAAAACTGTCACATGCCTAAAAATAAATTTGACTTAATGTTGTGTCAATCATGTTTGCGAAACTTTCGTCCCTCCTTTCTTATTAAAATTTTCAGAAAAGGTTAGATTTTCTGCATATTTCGCATCTGTCAGAAGCTTTCAAAGAGTTGTCTGACCAAGAATCAGTAAAGAAAATGTGGTGGCGGGACACAGCCGCGACAAGACAGAAGAACAGGTTGCACAGAATCATTTCAAATCTCAGATAGCTCACTTTCAACAGGTCAGATAAAAATATTCAGGTGGATGATGATGACGAGGAGGATGTGGACCGCACACAGAATGTGGAGGACAGCTCTGCCCCTTCATGCAGCTGCAGAGTCAAATGAAAGACAGGGAGAGAGTGGTGACAGCCAGATAGGTAACTCCAGTGGAGAGAGGCAAAGGAGGAAATGTGTCTTTTCATTTTGTCAAGTATTGCAAATAGAACAATAAAACACATCAGAATAAGTATGCAGCTATGTTTTGCAGATGATGGATTAAAAAAACGTATTAAAAGAAACGGAATCATTGTGCAAAGGCAGCAAAGCCCGAGCATAGATGGATTACTTGAATGGGCCTACCAGGCACAGGACCAGGGGCCCAAAGTGTCAGGGGGCCTTCTGAACTTCACTGGCAAAATGTCAAATGTCAAAAAAACTTGAAGATGGCTCAAAATTACCCCAAAGAGACACAAAACAACCACAAGGAGATGCAAAACCAACACAGAGTCTCTGTTTCTTGCTCCTATGTAGGCAAGGTGGTGGGGCCCTTTGCATATCTGTGCCCAGGGGCCCATTGTCTCATAATCTGCCCATGAGCCTGAGTGTATTAAACTGAGAAAGGGCGTGTTTTATTGTTTAAAAACTAAATTTTTCATGTGTATAAAGATCAATGTATTAGTCTACATCTGTAAAACGTTACATTGTCTTGCTTTAAAGAAATGTAGGATAACAATGTAAATACAAAGTCATTTAGATACATAGGAATTATAAAACAGTGTATCACAAGATTTCTTGTCAATACACCAAATCCCATTACACAGTGTGACTTAATCCCTCTGCTTGCACACTTAGATCCCAAGGCTCCCTTTGTCCCCGAGACCCGTGAAAACTTGGTAGTACCCATGGACACTCCCGGTGTCCCCATCTCCTGCCGTGTGTCTGACCCTTACTCTCACGTCATCCTGAGGAGTGTCCCCAGTGGACAGGAGATGCTCGCCTACTACGACAACAAGATGGGCTTCTTTGGAAGCCTCATGCCCGGGAAGTACCAGTGCGAAACCACTGTGAACAGCCAGACTGTCAAAAGTGAAGTTTATACTGTGGAGAGCGAAGGTAAGTCTCATAGATTTTGGGTTATATTGTTGTTAAATTCTGTTGGTGTGTTGTGTGAAAGCATCTGGATCTTTACTTCATTTGATTAATATGTATTCTCGTTTATAAAATGAACAGCTTAAATGAATCAAGTCGTTATTATTGAGACTTTTCAAAAAGCTTTTATTGGGAAAAAGGATGCTAAAACTGCGCAGCTGGATTCACTCCCCAAGTCTGTTTACCATGCGAGAGCTGCAGGGTGATCTCACTGCATGAGAGCAATGACATTATGTCATTATCACAGAGGGAGATGACTTAACACGTCTGTTTTCACTCTGTGTGTGTGTGTGAGTGAGTAATGACGACCTAGTAAGCCACAGCTCTGTGATAAATGAGCTCATGGTAATCAAGATGTCGCTATCTTGGGACCTGCGTGATGACAGTGCTGATATGTGCTCTCTGGTGGTCTCTCTAGCCCCTGTGGAGATGGAGGATTTCGATGTGGAAGTAAAAGCCAGTGAGGAGGCGCTGAGAGCGGGGCAGCCTTTTAACGTCACGTGTGTCGCTCCTGCTGGACTGGGCTTTCAGCAGCAGTGGCTCCATCCTAAAAAACAGGTTAGATCCAGAACCTCTTCTTTTCTGTGTTTTTTGTTTTTATTTCAATTTTCTCTCCTTTATGGCTTCATCCATAATCAGCATTAACTTCTCAGCCTTCTTGCTCTATTTCCTTCAACCCCTTGTCATATTTCCATGTCATTTCCTACCCAGCAGCACTGAGCCTTAAATTAGCAAATAATGCTTTTGGACCTAAACCTACTGTAGCAGCGGCAAGTGGAATATAGCTCTGAGAACGGCCCTTAGTGGTTACAAAGTATGTTAGGAAAGCAGCAACAGAATGTTGTGTCTTCATTATGAGGATGTAAGCCAAAAAGCTCTCGCTGCAGTTAACCCCATGTGCAAGACGATGACGGGAAGTTCAGGACAAATGGCTTGAGGAGAGCAGGCAGTTCAAAAGAAGCAGAAAAAAAGGATAGTAAATCTTTTGACCTCAGTGACCTCGTGCCGTGTAGGACAGATGCTGTCTGCACATGACAGCTAACTTAACATTTAATGCTTTTGAAGTGCCGTCTGAAAGGATCCCAAAGAGTTTCTGGTGCAGTTTATGTTTGTTTATATTTATATTCAGATTCTTAATCTATGCAGCACGTTGTGTGTTTTTCTGCATGGGGTTCCTCTAAGCCCTTTTCCAGAGACGGTGAGGGTAGGAACGCTGGAGTCTTGACTCCTGGTTTTGGTCTCAGTTGCAATTACAGACTTTTAAAAGGCTCTGTGATCCTGATTTATCTTCTGCGGCCTAGCAAGTGTTTTAACCATTAGCCTTCTGCAGCACCACAAACTGACTCTCATGCATCGTACCTGTAAAACGGAAAAAAACACTGAGAGTTAAACAAATCAAATATCTTATTACCAAGATTTTCTCTTCATTCCGGTGAGTATGATCTCAAACCCATATTGTTCTTCTGTTCTTATAGGCTGTGGATGCAGTTCAGATGAAGCAGACTTTGCCTGACCGGGTCATCTACACCCTCAGTATCCCACAAGCCACCATTCAGGACAGCGGCACCTATGAGTGCTCCATCACCCACGAAATCAGCGGAGAGGTCAGAGTCAGCAGCGTGGCTGTCACCGTCTTCGGTAAGACTTTGTCTGGATGGATACCATTAATGAGTTTTCAGCAGAACTGTAATAATGTGAATAAGCGCTCACACCACCAGCTTACACACGCTTAGTCCAAATATTCTCATCATCATTCAGTTAAATTTGTCGAGGTTTCACGTATGTGCACAAGGTGCTTTCGGTGGTGTGTGGAAGTCATTAAGTACCATTCGCCTGTAAAGCTTCACCTCTGCTTTCAACATCAGCTACTGTGTTTTATGGGATGGCTCCAGCAGATGTGTGTCAGACCTTCATTTCACCTCTCTGTCACTCTGCATTCATCTCAATTCTCACTCTGCTGTCCTGCAGTTTTTACACACTGGGTCCATTTCTTTATCCATTTTCATCCTCGATGATCCCCCTGCTTATTCTTTTCTTATTTTCTGTCTCTCACCTCAGAGGACAATTCCTTTGTGGCACTGGACCACAGCGGGATTATAGCCACGGAGTTTGTCAGCCTGCTGGAGGAGACAGAGTTTACCATCCTCATTGATGCCTACCCAGCCCCCAAAGTGACGTGGCTGAAGGACGGCAAAGCCCTGCCACAGACCTACTACGTCCTCACCAAAACTAGCCACCTTGGAGGGAATCGGTGAGAATAAATACTTGTTAATATGTTAACAGATGAAGCTGTTCAATGTCAGCTCTGACAACCGTTAATACGTTTAAATGAACAGTTTGATGTTTAAGGAAAGACACTTATTTGCTTTCCTGCCAAGAGTTGGGGGAGAGGATACCCCTCTCATGTCTGGATAGTAAATATAAAGCTGTGGCCAGGAGATGCTTAGCTTGGAATAAAGACTGGAAACAGCTAGACTGTCTCTGTCCAAAGGTAACAAAGTCGGTCTACCAGCTCACTGATTTACATGCTACATCTTGTTTTTTGAATTGGTACAAAAACAAAAGTGTTAAAGGAAAAGACTATTTGTATATCAGTTACTCAACATGTGTTACACTGAGTTTGTGAGGGAAACTTCGTCTTATGCTTCTATGTTGACCGAAGAATCCAAAAAAGTAGAGCTCTGTATTTCACAACATCAGCAAAACTATAGCAAAATATTCATTTACAAGCTCTCGCACAACTGGTGCTGTATAATCCAAGTATCATTTATCCAGTCGTATGCTCAGTGCTTCCCGAAACAGACAGCCCTTTTCAACTGGGAACTAAATGAGGAGTGAAACTTATCCATGCTCTCTTCAAGGCCAGACTCCACTGACAAAAATAGTCATTTTACCTGGCTGAACACAGGTGCTGCTGGTCTACCACTGCCTCGACCAGTTAGTTTGTGTTATTAAGTGACTTAAGTGAATAAGAACTGACCCTTTAAAATTTTTCGGATAGTTCATTCATCAGAGACATGCAAGAAAAATTATGTTTCTTTCCTTTATACAATGCTAAGCTAGCCACTTGTGGCTCCAGCTTCACATTTAACACACAGGTGTGAAAGTGCATCACTCCTCCCATCTAACTCTGCAACAAAGCACACATTTCCCAACTTGTCAACAGTTCCTTTAAATGCTAAAAATATTTGTTCATTTTCTTCTCACAGGTATCAAAGCGTTCTGACACTACGGCAGCCTCTGGGGAAAGACAACGGGAACTATACCATCACAGCCCTCAGTGGCTCTCGCACTGCTCACTTCTCTTTTACCATCAAAGTGAAAGGTAAGATAGACACGATATATACCATAGAAAGATAGATATATTTGTGATCTGTGACTAAGCGTTGGTCATGTCTTTCTTTCAGCCCCTACCGCAATGATGTTCCCACCTTCCTCAGCCCCTCAACTGCTGCCACAGGTGGAGGAGATGGTGGTGCCCCTCCACACTCCTTTCACCTTGACCTGTCGGGGAGAGGCCAAACTAGCCTGGGACACGCCGCTCGATGTGCATGAGCAAACGCAGGAGGACAACAGTGGCTTGTTTGTCACCACAGTCACTGTGGAAGAGGCCACTGCAATGCACACCGGCTACTACACATGCCTCTACAGCAAAAATGCTACTGACGATGCGGAGGGCAGCAGCATCTATGTCTTTGTGCCAGGTACACAGCAGCTCTGAGCTTGTGTGTTTTTATGATTTGACTTGTTGATTATCTGGTCTGTGAAACTTATGTTACTCGTCCTCAGATCCAGATGTTCCTTTTCTGCCATCACCGGTGCCCTTTGGCAACCATGTCCTGTCCGCCCACGAGGAGATGGAGATCCAGTGTCGAGTGTCTGATCCCAGTGCTAACGTGACCCTGATTAATGTCGACACCCAGCAGCCTGTGCCCAATGTTTATGACAGTAAGAGGGGCGCTTTGGGAGTATTCACCGCTGGAACCTATATCTGTATGGCCCTTATAAACGGAGAGGTGCACCACAGCGGAGAATACATCGTCCACGGCTGGGCAGGTGCGTGGTCACGTTTGTGAATGTGTATATCTGCGCTAGCAGATGTGTGTAATGTGTGTTAACCTTTCAAATCCTTTGTTGAATCCATGTCCTCACTCATTTTGACCCTGTCAATTGTTATATCTCAGGTGGCGCTGCGCTGCAGGTTGAGCTGAAGGCCAAACGGACTGCTCTGCTGGTAGGAGACACCATCACAGTCACCTGTGTGGCTCGGGGATCTGAAATACTGGAAGACCACTGGAAATATCCCGGCAAACTGGTGAGGGCACACATCATCCTATGCAGCACAAAATACAATTCAAACCGCTTGTGTGTTTTTGTGTCAGTCTGCCAAAAGTCCCATTGCATGGCAGTGTAAAACTCATAGTCTCTGACTTTTTTTTTTTCGTTTAACAGAGTAATCGTGCTGTTAAAACAGTGCATGAGAATAAGCGGGATCAGGAGATCCTCTACACCCTCACGATTCCACAGGCCTCAACCAAAGACAGCGGCATCTACTCTTGCTCCATCACCGACATTATTAGCAATGAGAGTCAAACAAAGCAGCTAGCTATTGAAGTTTTTGGTACGAAGGATGTATTTTCTTAACTTGACATTAAATCACAAATTAATTTCTTCCCAGTGGTGATGAATGATTGCTGATTGTTTATCGGCTTCTCCTCTTTTCTAACAGCGAGTGAGTTCATGTCTGTGTGGTCGGAGTTCGGACCATATGAATCAGCAGAGCTGGATGAGGTCTGCGAGTTCAGGGCCGAAATCAACTCCTTCCCCAGTGCTCATGTCACTTGGCTCAAAGACGGTATCCCCCTCAGTGATGTGACAGCAGAGATCTCCACCAGCCTCCGGCAGCTCACAGAGACCAGGTGAGACTCCTACACAAGGTCAACTAATGACAAGCTCAAAGCTGACCTTCCCACACATTAACCAGGCCTGTCATTATGTTCTATGACTGTGTGTTTATAGCAGTCTCTGGATTTGTTCCTCTGTTTAGGTACATGAGTGTTCTTACCCTGATCCGGGCCAAGGAGGAGGACAGCGGGAACTACACCATGCGAGTAGAGAATGGAGACCAAAGACGTGATGTTGGATTAATCCTGGAGGTCAAAGGTCAGAGAAAGGAATGCCCCAAACCTTTCATTACCTTTTATTTCCTTGCTCTTCTTAACTTTTGACACTCAGTTACAGTCTGCTGTTCCTCATGTATTTACACACACTTTGCTCACCATGCTCTGTTGGACTACCTTACAGTTCCTGCAGTCATTGTGGACCTGATGGACATCCATCATGGCTCAGCCACAGGCCAGTCTGTGGTCTGCATTACAAGAGGGCAGCCCACTCCGATAGTGGAGTGGTTCATTTGCAAGAACATCAAACAGTAAGTTCTGTCCTCTTTAGTTCAACAGCCAACAGAGATGCCTCCAGAAGTCTCAGCCCACATACATGCAGACTGCGCTCTTTAATTTATATCCCTCTTTTCCCTTTGTTCACATTAAGTTGTGCCAATGACTCGTCTTCCTGGGTTCCCCTTGCCCCTAACTCCACGGAGATCACAATGGACTCACACGTCGACGAGGACAGTAACCTGGAGAGCCAAGTCATGTTCGGTCATCTGGAAAGCACACTGGCGGTGCGCTGCCTGGCCAAGAATGAAATGGCCACCGTCAGCAGGGAGGTCAAACTGGTGTCAAACGGTAAGGACAAAGAACCTCTTTAACCAGCTTTCAAACTGACATTTGATGTTGTTGTTTCCACCTTGTTTCCTCTTAAGTTGCTTCCGTTTCTGACACTCGGAGTGTGACAGGCTTTGTGAGTGAGTGTGTTCGAGGCTGGGTTAGTGCTGTCAGTGTTACAGCAGCTGTCAGATGATGAGTTCGTGGCGAGACAGCTGATAGGGGGCTGCGCTTTAGCCATGAGGAAGGGGCTCTCATTCTGACAGCTAATTCTGGGAAGCAAGAGATCGTTAGGCCATTTGGTATTTCCAGATGAGCTTTAAACCCCCCTCACACCCCACCCCTACTCCCCCTCAGCCTAAGTGCCTGGACCTCTCCCTCACCCCCCACTTCCATGTTATCTTCCCAGCATACCTTTTGGTCCCAGTAATCTGAACACCCTATGGATCTAAAGCTTTCTGATGCCTGATAGACAACATTTGCTATGCGCACACAGAACGCATTTCCTTGCAAGCATTTCATTTTGTCATTACAACAGACACATGTTGCATCCATGTGATCAATGTGCTCTCCATCTAACTTGTGCAACGGCTGGCTCTCCTCCTGAACAGGCCCTCACCCAGAGCTGACTGTAGCTGCTGCTGTGCTGGTGCTCCTGGTCATTGTCATCATCTCACTCATTGTCTTGGTTGTTATCTGGAAGCAGGTACTGTTGCCACCATTCTGCATTCATTCTCACATATTCACTCACATCTGTTCTTCTACTCTCCCACTTGTTCATGTATTTGTTTTTTGGAGCAAAATTGCAAAGCCTTGCAAAATGAAGCCTGAATGTCCTCATATATGTTTTCAGATTAAGACTGCAGTCTTAAAATGAATATTAATGACTTCTGCCAGCCAACAAGCAGCAATGTACATTTTAATATCAGCTGTGCACTGTGCCAGATTATTTTGGGTATCCACCAAAAAGCAATGCTTCTAAAGTCTCCTGAGCTAATAAATAAAACAAAATTTCTGGGCAGACTTTGCAAGGCTGAAAAATTGCTGTTAAAAACATCTGTGGATGTTAAAATGCTCCCAAAAGCCAAATATTGCAAAGGTTAATTAATAAGCTCTTATATGCGTTTTGTCTTCCAGAAACCACGGTATGAAATCCGCTGGAGGGTCATAGAGTCTGTGAGCCCAGACGGCCATGAGTACATCTATGTGGATCCCATGCAGCTGCCCTACGACTCCAGATGGGAGTTTCCCCGTGACAGACTTGTGCTCGGTGAGCTGATTGTGATTTTCAATGTGCTAAAGCTGCAGTCTTGTCCCAGTGGCTCTGCAGCCTGCCTGCAGGGATGTTATAGCCAGGATGTCTCACTCCGTCTTTGAAGTGAGGCTGTCATAAGCTTATCAGGCTTGGGCAGAAGGGGTTTGGTTCGCCTCGGTGATCAAGGAGACATTTAGTCACTGGAAGAGTCACAGATGAGAAAGCAGAGGCATCCAAAGTGCATGGATGTGTTTGTATGGCTGTGTCTGTGCAGGTTGTTGTTTTTCTTTGTTGATAACTGATCTGTGTTTTTCCTCAGGTCGTATCCTTGGCTCTGGAGCCTTTGGAAAGGTGGTAGAGGGCACCGCCTATGGACTCAGCCGCTCCCAACCTGTCATGAAGGTGGCAGTGAAGATGCTGAAACGTGAGTTGACCAAATTAAGTTGGATTACAATTACAAGACATTAAAGCCATGCTGCTCCCAGTCATCTGACATGTTTCTTTATACCAGTGGAAGCTCATGAATTATAGGCAGTAATTAGGTAAGGGTAAGGATGCTTCTCATAACTCCAGAACTTGCCTGAGAATTATAACTTCTCTTCAGTATCAAAGTAACCCAGTGACAGCTGTCTGTACATTCATGAGTGCTTTGCAAATGGGAATTGGTAGTAAGTAATTTGGCATACCTTTAATGGTGCCAAATTGTTAAATGGAGGTGTAGACAGGAGGTGCCATAAATCAATGTCTGTAAAATATTAAATTCAATCAGTGGCACAACATATTAGACCTGCTAAACCATTTAAAATGTGACTGAAAACACAGAGAGTCGTAAGTGTAGCAACACCTCACACGCACCAGCTGATTTCAACTGGTGCAGAACTTTGTACTTGTGGCGGGGTAAACAAGCGGAATAAATGAAAGAAAGGAAGATACTGAGGAATCTGCAAGCGTTCAATCGTAGGATTCATATGAAAGAGGTCTTGGCTAAATGCATTTGTTTGTCTTGTTTGATGGTTAGATTATTTACAGCGATAATCATGGTTTCCGTACCTTCTCTCAGCCACAGCCCGCTCCAGTGAGAAACAGGCCCTGATGTCTGAACTGAAGATCATGACTCATCTTGGACCGCATATCAACATTGTTAACCTCCTGGGAGCCTGCACCAAGTCAGGTAATTAATACACACACAAACTGCAAACATAAAGACACATACACTCCTTCATAGGAAAACACATACTGTATAATAACAGCTTGGTTTAACCATTGTTGCCTCTCCCTTGCAATTTTGTCACCACTTGACAAAGAGACACAATAACGCCTACGTTCATGCTGCCAAAAACCTGCACGCACATACACACACTCACTCAGATTTGGCATTTGTGCACATTTACAGCTCTAACAGCCAAAAGAGATTGACAGCCCTGTCTCAGCTCTCGGTGGGTGTGGTATTTTAATAGGCTTTTTATGGGAAAGTGGAGGCTTGCCCTTGTGACTGTGCTTTTAGCCTTTACAAGCCTCTGATAAGATTAGCCTGCAGACTGACGCCGATGCACGACTTTATCTGCTGTGTTCTTTCTAGGCCCTATCTACATAATCACTGAGTACTGCTTCTACGGGGACCTGGTCAACTACCTGCACAAGAACAGGGAGAACTTCCTCAGCCTGAACCCGGAGAAGAGTAAAAAAGAGCTGGATATCTTTGGAATCAACCCTGCAGATGAGAGCAGCAGGAGGTATTAAATATATGTCTCTGAGCTTGCATACATTTACATTTTTATTTTTATCTCAAATAATAATCCCCATTTCACTTACTGTGTTTGGAAAATGTTATAAAAAGGACAAAACACACACTTAAATAAACGTTTTACATCAGTTCCCCTTTGCCACTCCCAAATATTACAGCCCAACAATTTGCACAATTGCCTCACACACTCACATTCTCCCCTTCCCCTAATCGGTAACTCTATCGCCATTTTCTCCATGGTTGAGGAGATTGTCTGGCGTCTTCACCTAATCAAATCGCAGTCTGAAGTGGTCTCGGCTTTCAACCTAATTTCATTGTATTGGAGGTACCTGTTAATTCTGTCCAACCCAGACGTTCATGGTGAAACAGCAGCCCTCACTCTCCCTCCCTCCGAGGCTCATCTGTGTTGATGGATGACTCACAGTGACCACACCTCGAATTGACCATAACATGATTTAATCCTGGCTACCATGTTAGGCTCAACCACATCTTCCTCTAACCCCAGCCGGAGGGAGGGAGGGAGGGAGAGGATTTGAGGGCACATTGACGTACACACAAACAGGGACTGAAAAAGATGTAAAACATTAAGTATTATCACTGTAGTTCTCTATATGGCTCATTATTCCCACAACCTGTCCTCGCCTTGTCGCTAACAGTTTCTTCTTTGCACACAGTTATGTGATCCTGTCCTTCGAGAGCAAAGGAGACTACATGGACATGAAGCAGGCTGACAACACTCAGTACGTGCCCATGCTGGAGATGAGCAATGCCTCCAAGTACTCGGACATCCAGAGGTCTAACTATGACCACCCACCTTCTCAGAAAGGTACATACAGGCTCTTCCTCTTCTCTCTGTCCTGCTTTCCATTCTCTCCGCTCTGAGTTATTGGTGTGGACTCGCTTGGCCTTAGTGCTGTGTTTGAGTCAGTGTTGGTTGAGGGGTACACCCTTGTCAGAATTTAGGACTGGTACAGCCCTGTAATTACATGGAGAGGATAATTGTAGCACACGCATAATAATGCCCGGTTTCTCCCTGCCATTAGTAAAAGCCAGGTTTGAGCAGCCAGTACTATATTTACAATACATGTTGAACATATACTCATGGTGTTTTCTGTGTGTGTTTTCTAAACCAGAGGGCGAGATGGACGAGCTGCTGTCAGATGACATGAACGAGGGCCTCAGCACCACCGATCTGCTCAGTTTTACCTACCAGGTGGCCAAAGGCATGGAGTTTCTGGCTTCCAAAAATGTAAGTTATGTCCACAGTGAACAAAATGTGGAACAATGAACGAAGCTCATATTTTTATACATTTTTTCCCACATTTGTACCGCTGGGGTTTGCATACCACATATAAGTCCTGCAGCCTCACATTCCCCTGCTTCCCACTGGCTGTGGATTTTGCACTGTGTCCTATATGGTGACAGCAGTGCCGGCCAAAGGGGAACTGAGGAAATCAGCAGTTGTGTGATAAGCAGTCTCGCGGAGGCTGCTGAGCCCACTCAGGAGGGAGGCCAGGGGCTGAATATAGTAGCCGCACAACCAGGGCTAGAATTACCGGGCAGGGACACGCTGCAGCCAGAAGCTATTCATTCAGCTTCATAGTTATTATCCCTAAATATCCAGTGGTCACAGCCATCCCTCCAACTGGCATGTTTACACAAAGACCATGCTTTATAAAGCAATATGAAACGTCATTAAAAATGAACTCGGCTGAAATGAAATACATACAGAAATAGATAGCTGTGGGAGCGAAATGTGTTGGGAACGGGTGGAACTGAGGATTGAAAACAATAAGTGTATGATGCAATGAGCTGCTAACACCTTTGCTTGCTCTCTCTTTTAACAGTGTGTGCATCGGGATCTCGCCGCCAGGAATGTCCTCCTCTCTCAGGGCAAGATAGTGAAGATCTGTGACTTCGGACTGGCCCGAGACATCATGCATGACAACAACTATGTCTCCAAAGGGAGCGTAAGTCTCTGTGCAACGCTTAATGTCTAAAACATAGCTTTAATATTGTTTTCCATGATAGTTTTGCAAGTCTGATTGAACGTTTCCATTTTCCGTCATCACACAGACTTTCCTGCCAGTGAAGTGGATGGCGCCAGAGAGTATTTTTGACAACATGTACACCACTCTCAGTGATGTTTGGTCCTACGGCATCCTACTCTGGGAGATCTTCTCCCTGGGTGAGCCTCTGCAAACATCTATTACAGAAATTAAATCCTTGAGACTGGAGTTGGATGATAAACTCATGAGAATCTGTTTTTGTCTGAAGGTGGCACCCCATACCCGGGGATGGTGGTGGATTCAAGCTTCTACAACAAGATCAAGAGCGGATACAGGATGTCCAAACCAGAGCATGCACCTTCTGATGTGTACGTGATAATTCCCATGATGACTGTACTGTTGCTGCACATTACATTACCTAACATCCTCTCAGATGAGGAATGTGTTGGGCTGTAAACTCAGAACAGTTTGTTTCTGAGCTGTGATATACAGTGGCTGACATGAGTCATGGCAAAATTACAAAGCACAGGACAGGTCGTACCGTTCTCCATGGTAACATCGCCTGTTTTTTGCTTTTTTCAGGTATGAGATGATGATGAAGTGCTGGAACAGCGAACCAGAGAAGAGGCCTTCTTTCATGGGTCTGAGTGAAACTGTATCTTCTTTGCTTCCCTCCAGCTACAAGAGGGTGAGTCTCCTTGTGACCTCTCACGTCCTCAGACCTCTTCAGAGTCTTAACACCTGCTTTCTAGTTTACCACCCCATGCTTGGACCTGCACATTCTGTTTCTCTTTTATGCATTTTTCTAGCTGACTTTTTTTTAGAAGTCAAAGTGTCCTCACTCATGCTTTTGTTTTTAATCGCATTGCAGGGCAAAGTACAGGTTGAAAATCATTTAAATACGCTCTTAAAGTAGCAGGCCGTTCATTTAAAACCCCTTCCGCTTCCTAAGAGAGCGCATTAGAAGTGTTACTGCGGGCTCTGTGTTTCTGTGAAACCAAAACCTACAAGTGATTAGAGCGCAGAAGCAGCAGCTGGATGTCAGAGCGGCTGGCCTCAGACTGTGTAATGACGCAGCCCCAGTTCTCGCCTCCACCACCCAGCCTTAATTACCCCATTAAACTCCACACCGCACATGGCACATCAAAACAGCTTTACCTCTGCCTCCTTCACAGAGCTTTAATGGCTGTAGTGCAGAGGAGGAACCGACTCTTGTTTTAGCACCTTGGGCTTGGACGGGATGTGTGAATTTCAGTTTGGGTCGCACCATCCAGCTGGCAACACAACCAGCGATCACACTCGTACTACAGTTCTCCTGTGGCTTTGTAGAGCTTTATTAATTCTGTGCTCACACTTGTACGCTGTGCTGTGGTAAATTAAGCATTTCATTCTGATGTATCCGTCTATTTTGTGCAGCATTATGAGAGGGTGAACCACGAGTTCCTGAAGAGCGACCACCCCGCTGTGACTCGGGTGTGCATGGAAAACGACGACGCCTACATCGGCATCACATACAAGAACCAGGGCAAGCTGAAGGACAGGGAAAGCGGCTTCGACGAGCAGCGGCTGAGCTCTGACAGCGGCTACATCATTCCCCTCCCTGACCTGGACCCCATATCTGATGAAGAATATGGAAAGAGGAACAGACACGGGTAAATAGAACCACAAGTTTACCTCCTCTACTCCATGTTGTCTCGATAGTGCTCCATAGTTGACATTAACCTGTGTTTTTCATGTCCCTTGCAGCTCTCAGACATCCGAGGAGAGCGCCATTGAGACGGGCTCCAGCAGCTCCACATTTGCTAAGCGCGAGGGTGAGACTCTGGAGGACATCACGCTGCTGGATGAGATGTGTCTGGACTGTAGCGACCTGGGGGAGGACAGCTTCCTGTGACAACTACCAAGCCTGTAGAGCAGAAGCAGTGAGGAAAAGGAGGTGCAAGGAGACAGGACACTAGAGGGAAAAAACTTGTAAATCAACCAAAGACTCTGGCTGTCGACCCTCAACTCTTCCTCCATTCCTCCTCCTTGACCTGCCGTTCACAGGACAGAACAAAACCACTTCACTGTCTGGATGTGTCTGTGGTGACAGCACGGTACACCCTGTCCTTCTCCCTGGACACTGCCCCCTGTTGGGCTGGAGGAGTGAGAGAGCATTAATGAAAACGTGACATCAAGGAATCAAAGAACCACCGAGCCTGTGTCGGACCTTCTCTAGATAGAAAAAGATTGTCTTTTTAATCTGCAGAGCTTTATTCTATCGGGCATTCTTTAAACAGCAATATAAGCAAGAAGGGACGAATTCAACATGTTGGTCAGCAAATCTAAATGAACACTACAGGATGTCGTTCACATGATATATATTTAACCACTACAGATGCACTAAACTAAATGAGTCCAATACTAGCAACAGCATTGGCAGGTAAACTCACTTCACACTCACCTGCTGCAAGAGAAGCACCTGATGCTGGCACAATCAGTCGCAATACTCAGATCTGAAAGCACAAAATCTGGACTGTGTTTTGTACATGACCATATAGTGTTTGCAATGGCGGGATAAGTGCGGTAATTCAAGTTTATTTTTTTACGTCATCATTGTGTAAACGTGTTATTTGTGAATACCGAGTAGATGTCGACCATAGCTGTTTGAATGGTTATGAGAATAGAGCTTTTGAGTTGCAGTGTCTCACCTGTCACCTTTTGCCCAAACGCAACGTAATGTTCTCAAATGTCATCCCTAAAGATGTCAGTCATATGAGTCATATGGGCTTTGAAAAACAAAATGAAGCATGATTGTATTGTAAATAGCTCCAGAGTTGTTTTTTATAAGAGAGACTTGTTGGAATAACAGTATTTTATGTAAGAACATGTTAAGCTTCTGCACCCTCATTTGCCCTGTTGGAGCCAACACATTACAACAAAGGAAATATAATTTCCCTCAATCGGAATCACATAAAAACATTTGACATCATAGTGGACAGCATCTAGTCTCTGACAATGTTTGCTGACTAGAAATATTCACACTTTAATATATGATATGGATAGTAATTTAGCTGCTTCAAAAACAGGAAAATAAAGGGATGAAAGAGACATTCAGTTCATCGGGTCAGAATTGGAAAAAAGAACTTAAATGTATGTGTTTTCCAGTCTCATATTTTATCTACTGTCCTGATGTTTATTAGCAGGTTCTAGTTATATGAAGACACTAGATGGACTACAGATTCATGTCAATCTGATGTTATACATCAGTTATGTGTAGACTCTTTGTAATCCTCCGTATCTTCCAGCTACTGTACCAGCTGTGCCACTGCCTCTGCCTCTTCCTGTTGACTGTGATATAATCTGCAATCATTTGTTGCACTTTCCTCTTTTTTTTCCCCTCCATTTTGTTTTGGATGTTGCAGAAAAAAAGAAAAAAAAAAAAGTACGACAGAAAGGTCTTGCTTTGGCTTTAGATGTTTTAAAGCTGTGTGGATGTGAATGTTTGTGCCGCAGGTGAGCGATGTGTTGTCGACGGTACAGTATCTGTAATTATAGGTAATCACACCCAATATGATGATTTAATACTATGTTTCATTATGTTACATCGTGTACATTCAGATGATTTATATTTCAATAAATGATTTATAATGTAAAAAACAAGAGACATGTTCTCCTGCTCTCTGGGATTTTAAAGGAAACACAACCAAAGACAAATAACATTAGTAATAAAACAGGATTTATGAGGTGCATGTCTGTTGGGGGGAAAATAGCCAAATAAAGAATTGTAATGCACTATTTTTTTGTCCACGGGGGTGTGAGATGCAACAGAAGATGCAGCATTCCTGGACAAGAATAATGAGACTCATTTTATGTATTTGCCAACATAACATATTGATAAATAAAATCAGTATGAATAATACAAGACTGGAGAAGGAGGTGCACATGTACATGAGGGCATTATCATACACACAGGCACTGACACACACAAAGAACTAGTGGAAGAAATACACAAATCATTAACTTAAATAAAAGTACCAACACAAAAATGTAAAATCACTCCATTACAAGCAGAAGTCCCTGTGACTGTATTATTATATATGGCATTATTATATTATTTATAGAGATGCAACAACGTATAAACAAATGTTGCTGCTGTAGCTGCTCAAGGTGGAGCTAGTTTTAACTACTTTTCATACAGTTGGTAGTTCAGGCCAATGGTTGTCAGCCTAGGGATTGGTGTCCCCCAAAGGGTCACCAGATTAACCCAGGGGGTCATGACTTGTGGGAGGAAATATCAAAGCTGAATTTATTACTTAGACCTTTTTTCCAGTCCTTATTTGTTACATAGACTGTATAAAATAATGGACGTAGCTACCATCTCATCATCCATTGTTTCGTGGACTGCCTTTGAGCAGCCTTGAGTTTGGCATTTTTGTTTTTTTGTAGCCAGAAGTGACCATATTTGGAAGAGAGGGTGGGGATCTGACTCATAGACTGCAGCTACACCTTGCAGACAACCTGTCACTCAAGCAGCCCCCTGTCCAAGCCCAAAATTTGGAGAAATTAGCTAGAGAGATCAAAATCATTTTTTGTATCACAGTGTAAATATATTTATTTCTGCTGTAAAGCTGGGCATTTTAACATGGATGTCTTTGGATTGACTTACTTTTGGAGCCAAACTCAGGTGGCTATTCAAGGAGCTGCAGTTTTTGGCACATCTGCATTGGCTCCATTTTTCAAACCCAGAGGTTACCACGTATTTTTTTAAAATAAAACTGGATACCTTCTCCTCTTCGGGCCTCAACAGTTGCATCTAAATGAAACCAACTAATAACTCTTTGCTACAAAAGTCTTACCTTAGGAAATATAGGTAGCCAACACCCAGAAGGGATGCACCAAATTTCCCCCCTCCCCAAAATGCTCTATTTATTTTGACATTCAAAAAAAAAAAAAAAAATCAAACACTGGGTGCCCACTGGCTCACCTGCTAGAGCAGGCACCCTGTGTGCAAAGGCTGTGTCCTTGCCACAGTGGCCACAGGTTCCTACCCACATCCCTTTGCTGCATGTTATTGCCCCCTTTCACACTATAGCTGTCCTATCAAATATAGGCAATAAAGCTCCCAAAATGTCTTTAAAAATAAAATAAAATAGGAAAATTGTGCAGTGAAATATGTGTGGAGAGCATTACAGTGAGATAACATTAAAAAGCAACAGTGGGGGTTTAATTGTTCAGGGAAAGCTTGCCTGATACGCCAAATGTGCTACAGTAGGTCCAGCACCGAACTGCCTGCGAACAACTCATGGACATCTATAAGACGCCCCATCTAGACCCTGCTTTATCATTATGAGTCACAATATTCAAGTAAAGTACAGGTATTTCAGACTTGGAAGTAAGTTAAGTACAATGCTTAAGTAAACGTACTAAGTCACCTTCCATGCAGCCTAATATATTAAGTGCATAAACAGTCACACTAATAACACTTTTTTCTCTCTTTGTATCAGATGTATAAAATACAAAGAATGATAATAATTGCAATAAAACTTAATTTTGTGGTTTTATTGATCTATATTGATCTAATCTATTGCAATAAAATGGTTAAAAATAATAATAAATATTATATTTATTTAATGTATGGCACACACTATTACAAATGCAATCTGACAGATGGCCATTAGAGGGCAATAAAGTCCCTACCAGGCTGCCAGCTGCTCTGCCAACAGACTGCAAACAGTCATTAAGTCATAAAACATGCTGCCCAGTTTTCTCAGTGTTGCTGCTTCAGTGGTGGTTTCTGTGGTTAAAGTTTGAGATTATGTTTGAGCATCTGAAAATCCCAGAGAAAACTCCTCTGCATTTGCTCATAACAGTGAGGGTGACTTGTCATTACCGTTTTATCCCACTAGAGGGAGGTAGTATCTAGATAATGCTCAGCGGCTTCAGGGTGGGAGTTGAAGTGGGAGAAGAGGAGGGTCAGCATGATGCAGAGGTGCAGCTAATGTTTTGGGCCTGCAGATGTTGGGTGGACCATTACACTATCTTTGATCCTGATAATGACAAGCAGTGAGGGTGTGTGTGCTGAGGCGGGTGTGGCTTGAAAGTACAGTTTTATGATCCATCAGGTCACAGCCACAAACACCTGCACTTCATATGAACCATCCCATAACCTTCTGGAGCTTTAACCCAATACTGACATGCTGTTAACCTACAATTTTACCTGTAATCATAAAGCGACACATTACAGCATGTTAAGAAGACAAATATTAGTTTCAGAATCGTTTGACCACTCCTACAGTCCTACTTTATAACTTTACACGCTGCACAGTTATATAATTTTAACAACAACTCTTCCCGTATTTGTGTTACTAATACAGTCGTGTTTTACTGGTGTTCTTTTTTTTCTTTTCTTCTGTTTGCTCAAAGTGTTTAAACCCTTAAGGTAGACCGGTGCTACTACAAAGCAGGGTCAATATCTGCTCCAAACCGCAGCTGCAGCTTACAACCCCTGGGGAGCTTGCAAAGGAGCTTGTACTGGATGGACAAGTTATGATAGCTGGTTGAGATGTGCTTGAGGCTACTGGTAAACACATCAGCGTGCTAAGAAGAACCAACAGTTGAAGGTGTTTCTTGCAGCAGAAATTAACTGCTGGATCTAGGGAACAGTTTTTAAAATATATGTTTGATAAATTTGCACCTGGGCCAAGAAATGAAAAGAATTAACCCTCACGTCTGGGGTTCACTCAAATAATTGCAAGAATCCGTCAAAATGAGGCGTGAACTGCGGTCTGCCAGCAGGGGCCTGCAAATGGACCACATAATTTTTCACAAAAGGCCCACATTACGTCTAAATATGTCAGAATGATAATTCTTGAGTATTAGTTTAATTTGAAGTGAAACAACTGAGCCCACAATGGCTCCATGGGAGGCTTTGTTCTCGAGAAAAATGAAGTCCCCTGTGGTGTGCGCCGGGTGGAGGAAAGATCCCCTCATAATGCTTAATGTGAGACATGCATGCAAAGTGTTGCGGTGAATATACAGCAATAAAATAACTGTAGGTTTGGCAGGACGGGTAGTTTTATGGAAATGTATTCCAGAGAAGCATATCTGATGAGAATGTAATTATTGATATATTTTATTAGCATGAAAGAGGAAGTACGGCCGAGGCTGATGTTTTTGTTTTTAGGTATTTGATCATAAACCAACTTATTGAACAAAAATTTTGGCCTGATGATCCACATATGTTCGCCTCACGGTGGCACTAAACCAGGACATCACCAAACCTGTTAAGATTCATCATCTTGGAGCCATGAATGTCCAAAATTGAATACGATTCCATCAAATAGATGTTGAGATATTTCACAAAATAAGTGAAAATTATGTGCTAAAATAAAACACAAGGGCATTATCAAATCCATTAGAATTCATCCTCTAGGGACCAGGAATGTGTTTCGCGGAAATCCATGTGGTAGGTTGGAGTGTGCTCCTCAGCCAGTCGGGAATTAAAGGAAATAAAGCATTAGATTAAAGGAATCGTAACCCAAAATCTGCACCATGAGTACATGTACAGAAAGTGTCTGATGAGAATGTATTTATTTATTTATATATTTTAGCAGTATAAAAGACAAAGTACAGCAGAGGCTGATTGGAATGACATTTGTTTTTTAGATATTTGGTCATAAACCTAAGTACTGGACAAACTCAGCAGGGTAAGATCATCTTGGAACTATAAATGTCTGTCCAAATTTTGTAACAATCCATCCAATAGATGTTGAGATGTTTCATAAAATAAGTAAAAACTTAACGTGCTGCATTAGAGGAAACACAAGGGATAATCACAGTCACTAGAATTCATCTTCTGGGGACCAAGAATATCTTAAGCAGCGATCCATCTGATACGTTTTAATATATTTCAGGATACACAGTCTTTTACCTGTAACTACGCTGGTCCAAGGAAATAATTGCCACAGATGTCTTTTAAGTTTTATTTCCATCCTTCAGTCCTCCACAGACACCGGAAAAAGTACAACAATAAAACACATAAAAACGAGCTTTGAAATACAAATCTCTTAATTACTTTTAGAGTCTCTCAATGAATGTCCAGCATTTAGACGGGCCCCACAATAGTCTCTCATGTTAATTTTCTGATAATAGACAGGTCCCAAAAAGTTAGCACAGCAACAGAAAATATATTGAATTGTCCATACAAGGCCATTTAAACAAATATTATAGTGAGATATGAAAACCAAAAAAGGTGAAAATGGATGGATGGGTTCATATAATGTACTGTATAGCTGAACTTGCTTATGGTTAATGATACAATATATGATGCGAAATTAGTTTTTAAATGCTTTATTTCTTAATAGGGTGGAGACCTATTTAGTCCCCCCAAACTGTTGATTCCATGGCTCCAGCCTCGACTCAGACACAGCAGTTAAAGCAAAGCAAACCAACCAAACAACCTCATAAATGTGCTAAAGATAATATCTTGCTGAACAGAGAGGATGAAGACAAAGCCACACATTATTGGCTGTGTCAACAGTTGTTTATTTATAAAGTGATTTGGAGTGCTGCTGATACACTTCACGCTGCTGCCTCCATTTCTTAAGCTAATTCACTGTGCCGCTGAGGAGAGTTGGCGCCCTGCAGGGTTTGGGCCTCTGTCAAAATGTGTCAAAGGGGGTGCACTCAAGCGAACCTGGAGTACAAAAAACTACTGTTGGGCAAGTTAGCACACAGAAATATGCAACAAATCATATGATTGGATTCTGGTTGACCCTGCCTTCCTACTAGAACAATTCATTTCTTTGACTTGCTAATGGAGGGTTGAACAGCAAACACATTGCAAACAACGAGCAGGCGGCACATCTACTAAATGCTCTGAGAACCAGGCTGACACTAGATTTGATTTACAATGACAAATAAAGATCTCTTTTAACAATATGGAAAGACTGGGTGAGACCGTGCCAGATCATAAGTCATTAGAGAGATTGGGGGAAATTTGATTGCATCATGTTTTACTTTGCAAAAGTGAGAGGGAATCTGATTTTGATATATTTGGCTGCACGAGTGAGTGTGAGACAATGAGATTAGCCATCTCTTTGGTTTGTTTGATATGTAACATCAGTCTCCTTCGTGAAACTTGACGCTTTATTGCCATCCGTGTGGTCTCCATCCTCCACCCCTCTGGGAGAGCAGGTCCAGGAGTAGTCCAGGGTTTAGACAGATCCGCTGTAAAAGAGATTTGTCTCTTAGCCGCTGCATGTCCTCAAGGCCGGTGTCCTATTTCCAGCTTTTTCTCTGAGGGGCCGGCGTGTGCTTCCCAGGCTTTTTGTTTAACAGGGGGCATCATATACAGATTAAAACACCATCTCTGTAAGAGATACTTTCATTGATTTGTCACACAAAAATGGGAAAATAAACAGCGGCCACATTACATAAACAGTCGCCTTAGCCCAACCTCCTAAAAAAACCATACACACACACACATTGTATATGCTTTAGGAAGACCAAAAACCCCTTAATGTCTGATTCATAGCTGTAATTACATAGGCCTCGTTGTTGGGAACTTGCTGCAAGCCAGAAAAACATGCTAACTCATGACTGTGAAAGTTTGCTTTCAGGAATCATATGAGCCGCTGGAGGCTCAGGCAGAACAGGGATCCAAACAGCACTTTTAAGACTTCTTTTTGTATTTTTTTTTTTATGTAACCTCTCAGAAATAAAGTGGAGAAAAATTCTATTTTCTCACACTTACTTGTCATGAAAAGGAACACACAAAAATAAATGCTAATTATTTTTAGTGAATAAAAAGTGCTCTTTCATGTGTATTTTTATTGTATTTCCTTTGTCCCTGAGTCAGATTTTGGACATTCAACCCTGCTTAATTTTTTATTTAAAATTAATCTAATATTAACTTTAAATACAAATGACACATAAATACCTGTTTTATTTTAATGTATTATGTGTTGTTAGAAAAAAAATGACCCCTGTCTTTTGGAGTTACTGTCGTCTCCACCACACTGTACAGAATGTAAATTCAGGGGCGGTTGTTTTTAGACTTTGTGTACTTGGTGACTGCATCGTCATGTGACAAGAGAGCACACTGCCGGAGGACAGTTAGCTCCATGGCAGGAGTTTTTGTTAAACCAAGAATATGTGTATTGGCTGTTATTTCCAAACAGCTCATATTTCCTGAATGTACAAATAATAAGAAAAATAAAATGTATATTTAATGCCAACACTAAAACAGACATTAGCTAGCTAATATATCATAAAGGGTTTTTTTAAAATCAGTTTTTTTCATGTGACAAAATGTCATTTGGTTTGTTGTTCAGTAATCAGTTATCAAATACCATCTCTTAGCCTGAGTGCAAGAGTTTAAGAGAGTTCTAAAAATTAAAATAAAGGCTGAAATTGTTCTCATGCTGACTTTTACTTTTTTTCCTTGCACTTGTTTTCGTACATGATTAGTAAGGGTCAGAGCTTTTCAAATTAAACTGCTATTCAAGAGGCTATGCTGTTAAAAGCACAAACACTTTCTCTGTCTCCGATTGGTCCCATGTCTGTTCAGGGCTAAAGGTTAGCGGCAGTGACTTCATACTGTTACTTAGAGTGAAAATATGTTTTTTTCCTAATTTCCCCACTTAATAAATGAAAAAGGGGGTTTATTTTTATATTTGCAAGCATGTATTTTCTAAATTGTTCCATAAAGTCATCTTAAGAGCCACACAAATCAATTTAACCAAAGCTTATATATCCACCCACTACAGCCACAGCATAAATAAATGACTGTAAGATAAGATAACATGGTCTTTACTGTCATTGTACAGACGCCTATAAAACGAAATTGTGCTTGCTACATTAGAGTAAAAACAGAATAACATAAAACATATTTAAAAAAAAAACAAGGACAGCACACACACGTCAGTCAGAGAGTGTAAAAAAATAATTTAAATTGTCTGAAATAAATAATAAAGGAAGTGAGATATTGCACTTGTTATATTAGCTCATGAAAGGGTAAGTATTGCACCGTAACGACAGCTCAGAGTTCACATCATCATGTGGGTATTGAGTGTCCTGACAACCCATAGAAAGAAACTATTTTTCAGTCTGTTAGTCCTGCTCTTTGTGCTCCTGAGGGCATCAGGCTGAACAGGTGGTGTGCAGGATGGAGGTGGTGATGGATGATCTTTTTTTGTTGAGATCAGCATAATATTATTTTTATCCATGAAAGGGAACTTCATTTGAAAAGGCAGCCTTTGACAGTTCAGGTTTGACAAGCACCACTTGGTCTTGGACTATAGTAGTGATTGTTAAAGACACCAGACACCCAGCTATTCAGTTCCACTGCTGCATAAACCACTCCGGCCACATACAGTAGTATATTTAAACATTAATGTACGCAGCCTGCCTCATATTACAGTATTTCCTCTATTTCGATTCACCTAACTCTGTTGGTGCTACACTGAAAAAGGTTCCCTGGAATTTGCTTTATCAGAGGAATAATCTCCAGTATGCTCTCTGGCTGTCTCAGCCAAATGTATTGGAACAATCAGATTGTTCCCGACCACACTGCTGCCAGACTTCTACAAAGCACTAACACCCGTGGTGTCTGTATCACCCCCTGACCCCTCCCTCTCCTCTCAAACACACACAGGCATCTTGGAAATTCTGCACAGAGTGATGATTGTTTTCTTCATATTAAATTCTATTCACTTAACCCCCTCCCTGTCTCTGTCTTTATAGGTTTGGTCTAGAACATCACCCTGCTGCTTCCTGGAAGACTGACACAACCTTGTTTACTCAAAACAACTGTGTGTGTGTGGTTTGTTTTTTTAACGTGTGAGGGCTTGTTTTTGCATAATTGTGTTTTTGTATCTTACACTGTCTTCGGCCAGTGTGTGTGTGTGTTTGCTTTGGTGTGTCTGCTTGTCTGTATGGGTGCATGTGCACTTGCGTGCTACTGAACCGATGTAGTAGTCATGTGCTCTTTGACTTGTGGCCTTGGCCTGGGGATGACATCCTTCCATTCATGTGATCAGTGACAATGGACTGTGTTGGCACTCCATATGAGCCCCAGGCTTAAGTGGGGGAAAATATACTCTTTTCATTTTCCAGACCGACAGAAATAAACTCTCTAAAGTCACCAAAGTGCATCTGACCCCTAAATTGTTTCAAAGAATGGCCACAATATGCCCTCCATGTGGTGTGAAGGAAACACATCAAATTCTCAGCCGCACTAAATAGAGATTTTAGGGTTTTAATCTGGCAGCGGTCTAGCAAAGCCACTGCAGCTGCTACTGATTCAGCACAGGCAACAGTCACACTGTCTTCTTCTGCAGCATTTACTAAACAGAAAAGAGCTAAATGTAAGACTAAATGTATTTTATTAGAAAATGTACATTTGAAGTGAATTAATAAAAGCTGAAGCCTGAGTTAAACAAATAGCAACTGTTATAATATTTGGTAACGTTAGACTCCTCTCAGGATACTGCTCCCCTAATGCACCAGCAATACAGAAAACACAACCAAACACAGAGATGTGCCTTATTCCCATTGTGTTCCTTGTGTTACCTCTCTCAGTGACAGCTTACCTGCTCATTACTGTAGTTGGGAATTGTTCGGAGTTGGCTTATTTAGATTCATTTGCTCTGCTCATTATTACCTGGTAACTAGCTTCTAGCGGTCTGAACCACGCTGCAGAAGGAGGGATGGCGAGGCGTTCGGGTGCTGTTCACCAACAACGGCTTTATTGCAGTCTTCACAGCAAAACAACAAACATGACCTGCTCATGAGGTTGAACTCTTTGCCGCCTGTGGCCTTCACCGTGACATCCCCTGTTCTGGTAGCATGTGTCATTTATGTTACTCTAATTGGTCGAGTTTTCTTTCCTTGCAGCATTTTTTGTCTAAAGTCAGCTCATTTAAGTTAATTCTATTCATATAGCCACATATCACACATCACAATTTGCCTCAGAGGGCTTAACAACAAACACATCCCTTTGTTCTTGGACGCGCACAGTGGAAAAGGACAAAACCCTTTAACCAGGAAAAATGGAAGAACAACCTCTCCCAGAACTAACAGACGTGCAATAGATGTCATGTGTCTAGAACAGACCAACATAATAAAATTACAGTAATCCACATGACAAAATGATATATAGATGTAGAGAGAGGGAGATGCACAGCAACGACAATAAAAACAATAACAGCAATAATAACAGAAATATGACTAAAAATACTGGTAGTGAGGCGACACGGTGGTGCAGTGGTTAGCTTTATCGTCTCACAGCAAGAGGGTTCCTAGTTTGAAGGGTGGGGGGTTCAAACCTTGGGGTGGGGAGAGCCCTTCTGTGCAGAGTTTGAATGTTCTCCCTGTGTCAGCGTGGGTTTCTCTGGGTACTCCAGCTTCCTCCCACAGTCCAAAGACATGCAGGTTAATTGGTGACTCTAAATTGTCCGTAGGTGTGAATGTGAGTGTGAATGGCTGTCTGTCTCTGTGTCAGCCCTGTGATAGTCTGGTGACCTGTCCAGGGTGTCCAATGTCAGCTGGGATAGGCTCCAGCGCTCCTGTGACCCCTAACAGAATAAGCAGGTTACTGAAAATGACTGAATAATAGTAGTATATGACAGCATATATGTTATATGTATATTTTAATACATATGATAGTATATGGGTGTAACAATAATTATCATATGTGTCTAATAGTAGTAGAGATATGACTAATCATAATGGCAGTAGCAGTAGGCATCAGGTAGGACCCACGGCAGCAGCGCAACCACAACCCACGATCAAGGCGCAATGCCGCTCCGTGGGAACCTGCGAGACAAGAAAGCACGACACCTCCGGGAAGAAGCCAAGTTAGGTAACGTGCATTAATGGGACATGATTGTGTGTAAAGACAGAGGAGAGAGGAGCTCAGCGGATATTAAGAAGTCCGACGGCATCAGCCTAACTACGGGCCAAGGTCCAAGGGCAGCCTGGGCCAGCCCTAACTAAAAGCTTTATGAAAGAGAAAAGCGTCAAGTCTTCTCTTAAATGTGGAGATGGTGTCTGCCTCCTGGACTGAAAGTGAAAGATGGTCCCATCGATGTTGTCTTCATTTGCTTTTGTTTTTTCTGTTTGCACGTGTTTCTACGTTGCAGCGCACTGAGCACTCAGGGTCACCGTAGATAAAAGCCCTCTGTTTGAACCAAATACATCATTACATGGTTCAGTGTTTGCAATACAGACTGCAGTTCAACTCCATGTGCGGGGCAGAACCTTTGAAATGATTGATTAGTAGGTTTTCGATTCCTCTGTCACGGCTGCTGAACTATTGATTGTTCTGCTTTGACTGTCTTTGTATATCATTATTGTCAATAAGAGCAGTGATAGGCCATACGAGAAGAAAACTGTGATGGCTTCCAGAGCAGACTCGAAATAACTGCAGTTGCCTGAAGCAATCATAATGATTCAGCTACAGTGGAAAAGTCCATAAAATTGTTTAGACCTCTATGGTATGATTTTCATTTGCCAGCAGTTGAGGCTTGTCAGAAGGCTAATAAACAGCATTACATGATATTATTCAGGCCTGTTACTCATGATTCATTTGGCTCTAGCTGAAATATGAATGTAAGTGCAGTACAATGTACCATCTTGGAGTACTTTGTTGGGATTCCCAGGACTGTGAAGATGATTTTCCTCTGGGTCTTGCCGTCTGAAATAATGGCTGATACTCTATGTTCTTTGTTCATCAATCAAAGGACAGTCATTTGGCACTCATCTCCACAAGGTGCCTCAAGTGTCCCACCTCAGGGTGACATCCTGCCCATGGACTCAGCATTAAACATGATTTTGTTTTGCTTGTTCTCTTGTGCATAAATACTTTTGGGATCTTACTTGCTGTCAGTTTAATATTGCACAAGAGTTAATGAATTGTAAACGACTGTGTCAAGAGCTGCAAAATCCTTTAACCTATTACTATTAATTAGGTAACTCTGGTTATAGTTACTGATTTAATTATTAATCAGAGCTCCACATTGATAGTTTAGTGTTCATTATATGCGATTGATTTCATTAAAGGCATGGTATGGAATTCTTTTCTGAGGCCATTTTTGCAAAATCACTTGAAATCCACGTTACAGCCCAATAACGGTCACTGAACTGCATGCACTGATATAAAAATAAAAAATGTCAGTCACCTGTGGAACAGGTAGGGCTCTAAAAACTCCAGCCAATCATCCTGACCACTCTGCATACAACAAATGGACGGTGATATATATCAATCAAACTGTCACCTACCCCTCCTCCTCTGTGCGTACTGTTTCGTGTACAGTGCACACAGTTAATGCGCGTGACCCAAGCCTCCGGCAACGTCAAGTTGACCGCGCTCTCAGCTAGTACACGGATAACATAAGCTAGCTAGCTAGCCAGCTAGCTGAATGTTGAATGTGAAGTTCTGTGAACCAACTCATGTAAGATGGCAGAGAAGGCACCAACACCAGCCGGAAGCTCTAATCAAAAAAGGAAATCGGTACACGAGAGAGCTACTGCTAAAAATAAAAGGTGCATGCCCAAAGAGCCAAAACATGAGTCAAAATCGGTGTGGCTTTTCAACGTTGGTGTCAACTTAAAGATCAGAAGGGGCCTTCCAAGTGATGCAATGGTCGCCCTTTTTCTGCTGGACAGGTAAGACAACATTTTTATTCGATTCTACTAAGCGTTCAGTAGCTTGGCAATGGCACTTGAGTCCATGCACTATCCTCGTTCGCTCACGCTCGTTTGCGTACGCGCCTCTGTGAACAAGCAATGAGCATTCGTGTTCTTTGGAGGCGTGACTCCTTGGGGAAGAGGGTAGGACCTTTTTGATTGTGGATTTTCTAAATCTAGCTTGCACAACCGTTATTTGACTCCAGACCCTCCCTTTAACTGGCTTTCATTTTTGCCCTTTTGGGAATGGTGCCCCACAAGGTTTTCAATGTGAATTCAGTCACATTATTTAGCATAATAAATTATTCTTATTATTAATTATTTCTGATAGACATTTTGATATTTCAAACCACTAGTTCCTGATAATTGGCTGACCCATTTTGAGGTCTGGTCCCAACAACCCACAGTTCCATTTGACTTTAGTTAAATTTACAGTTTACATTCTGGCAACAGAGAAAATATTTACAGATCTCTAAATGTTTAAATGTTTGAAACCCTTTTGTATAAACAGCACAGGTACACTAAACGCCCGTGCGAAAGACTGTTTATGTAGGAGTTTTTTGTACTGTAACATTTTAGGCAAAATGCATGAGTTTGGGAAGTACCTGATCATACGTCTGGATGAGTGAGACATGGATGATACTGCAGGAGTTTTTGTAAAGGGATTTTTTGATATACTTTTGCTGTTGTTAAACGTGGACCCCATGACTTCTTCAAGAATTTTCTCTGTTTTTGGATTATACATTTAATGTAGCTCAGGGTGAGTATTTGATATACGATGCTGGTATCACCATTACAATTGACACTGCAATTTGTAATGGTTCAAATGACAGGGTAAATATTTTGCACATAGAGAAATATTTTCTGGGGAGGTACAGGGGAAGACGTACAGAGAATATGGGAGTAACAAATAAATAAAAATGGATTAAAAGCATAGACACTGACATGTCATTTGATGGTTTTTAAGAATCACACTGTTCTTTGTCTATATACTATTGTCTTTGTTGTATTTCTATGGCTGCAGTATGGGTGTAGGGCCCAAGACAAACTCCACTCTGTGGGAGAATTAAGTTAATCTTGATCTTTATGCTGTTGTTTGTCCAATAAAACTAAGATAAATGTACCTATTTTACAGCTACAGCTGTAGAGCTGCACCCTTATTCCTAGGCTCAGCCCAGTGTTTTGTTCTCCAGCAATAATGTACACTTTAATAATAATGACAATCCATAATGAAAAACAAAAAAAATCATAAAAAATATTCATTTCAATATCACAACTGTCATGTGTCCCACCTTGATACCTTGCATGACTTGTGTTTAATAAGTACTCAGTGACGTAGAGTGTAAATTAAGTTGTTATGCCCTTACCTGACCCAGTATTTAATTGTTATCCCATATATACCCAATAATTACACTGTAATTTGTGGACAGTTATCTAAATTATTACCCGGATGTCTAAAACTAAATTGCGACTGTACAAACTGCATTAAATAACAAAGCTCGCAGAAAACACACCCAGCACCCAGCAGGGCGGAACTCGTATAAAACAAGCAGTATATAACAGACTACTACTGTGTTAAAGTGCAAAAAATGAACTACAAATACTCATCTGGAATTTACAAAAGGAAGAAATTGGATGTCAGAAATGAAAAACAAACGTCTGTACACACCAACTTGCAACTGTTAGTCACAGCCTGACTGATAAACCACATTACCATAGATCTTTTGTCTTGGTGTGGGGAGCAAAATTCTTTTTCTGCATTTCTTAAATCTTTGTGATCTTTGAGGATATGAGTATGAACCTCAAACCATATTAAAATCTGGGCACCAGGTTCTCGTATTAAGAGGAAATGAACGAGAGTAAGTTGCATGCACATGAGACGGTGTGTGAAAGCAAAGTGTAAACTATATTTGTTTTCTAGTCATCCAGTTTAGCTGTATGTTGGATCGGTACGTTCTCACTTCCATCTCGTCAATGACCGCCACTTTGTCAATCAATCAATCAATCAATCAATCAATCAATCAATCAATCAATCAATCTTTATTTCTAAAGCCCAATATCACAAATCACAATTTGCCTCAGAGGGCTTTACAGCATACGACATCCCTCTGTCCTTAGGACCCTCACAGAGGATAAGGAAAAACTCCCCAAAAAACCCCTTTAATGGGGAGAAAAAAAATGGTAGAAACCTCAGGAAGAGCAACTGAAGGAGGGATCCCTCTTCCAGGACGGACAGACGAGCAATAGATGTTGTACAGAACAGATCAATATAATGAATTAACAGTAATCCATATGACACAATGAGACATAAAGAGAGACAGAGATTATATTAATAATATGTTTATATATGTATGTGACAATAATGATATGTGTATAATAGTCCAGGTATGACTAATAGTAACAGCAGCAGTGGGAGGCATCAGGCAAGACCACGGCAGCAGCACAACCACGACACACCATCCAGGCACAGCTGCGGTACGAGTTAACCTGCGAGACAGTGGAGCACAAAGGCTCCGGAGAACAAGCCGAGTTAGTGACATGCAGTAGGCCAGTAGGTTAGAGAGATGCATTAACAGGACATGAATACTAGCAAGGGAGAGAGAGAGTGAGAAGGAGAGAAGGGGCTCGGTGTATTATAGGAGGTCCCCCGGCACACTAGGCCTATGTCAGCCTAACTAGGGACTGGTCCAAGACAAGCCTGAGCCAGCCCTAACTATAAGCTATATCAAAAAAGGAAAGTCTTAAGTCTAGTCTTAAAAGTGGAGACGGTGTCTGCCTCCTGGAATGAAACAGGAAGCTGATTCCACAAAAGAGGAGCCTGATAGCTGAAGGCTCTGGCTCCTGTTCTACCTTTGGAGACTTTAGGGACCACGAGTAACCCTGCATTCTCAGAGCGCAGTGTTCTGGTGGGATAATAGGGCACTATGAGCTCTTGGAGATATGATGGAGCCTGATTATTTAGAGCTTTGTAGGTTAGGAGAAGGATTTTAAATTCAACTCTGGATTTTACAGGGAGCCAGTGCAGAGAAGCTAAAACAGGAGAAATATGATCTCGTTTCTTAGTTGCTGTCAGTACACGTGCCGCCGCGTTCTGGATTAGCTGGAGAGTTTTCAGGCACTTATTAGAGCTACCTGATAATAGAGAATTACAGTAATCCAGCCTCGAGGTAACAAATGCGTGGACCAATTTTTCAGCATCATTTAGTGACAGGATAGGCCTAATTTTCGCAATATTACGCAGATGAAAAAATGCAGTCCGAGAGGTTTGTTTTAAATGGGAGTTAAAAGACAAATCTTGATCAAATATTACGCCGAGGTTTCTTACGGTGGTGCTAGAGGCCAGAGCAATGCCATCCAGAGAAACTATATCATCAGATAAAGAGTTTCTGAGCTGTTTGGGGCCAAGAACAACTTCTGCAACTTCAGTTTTGTCTGAATTTAACATCAGGAAATTGGTGCTCATCCAGGTTTGCATTTAGTGCGCATGCGCCAACCGTGCGTGCAGCCTGTTGCGGTCGCTCCTGCTTGTTTTTCTTAATTTCTTACTTTTTTTTTTGCTTTATACACATATATATTTTGTAAATTATCTTCTTATATTTTTACTTCTGTTTGTTCTATATCTTCTTTCTACACTTGTTTGCACTATATCTTCCTCTTTTTACACTTGTAAGGAGCACCTGTAACGAAAACAATTTCCCCTTGGAGATCAATAAAGTATTTCTGATTCTGATTCTGATATCTTTAAGGCATTTCTGAAGTTTAGTTAATTGATCCGTTTCTTCTGGTTTTATCGATAAATACAACTGTGTATCATCTGCATAGCAATGGAAATTTATAGAGTGATTTCTAATGATGTTACCTAAGGGAAGCATATATAGCGTGAATAGAATTGGTCCGAGCACTGAACCTTGAGGTACTCCAAAACAAACTTTAGTGCATGAAGATGATTCATTATGAACGTGAACAAACTGAAAACGATCAGATAAATAAGATTTAAACCAGCTTAGTGCAGAACCTTTAAGGCCAATTGAATGTTCCAGTCTCTGTAGCAGAATTTGATGGTCAATTGTGTCAAATGCAGCACTAAGATCTAGTAAAACAAGTACAGAGACGAGTCCTTGGTCTGAAGCAATCAGGAGATCATTTGTAATTTTAACTAGTGCTGTCTCGGTACTATGATGGGCCCTAAATCCTGACTGAAATTCCTCAAATAAATTATTATCACGGAGAAAGTCACACAGCTGGTCTGCAACTACTTTCTCAAGGATCTTTGAGAGAAAGGGAAGGTTGGATATAGGTCTGTAATTGGCTAACACCTCTGGATCCAGTGTGGGCTTTTTCAACAGAGGTTTAATTACATCTACCTTAAAAGACTGTGGTACATAGCCTGTTAATAAAGATATATTGATCATGTCTAGTATGCAAGTGTTAACTAAAGGTAAGACTTCCTTAAGTAGCCTAGTTGGGATGGGGTCCAATAGACACGTTGATGACTTGAATGAAGAAATCATTGAGGTCAATTGTTGAATAGAAATCAGGGAGAAGCAATCTAAATATGTATCAGCACTTATAGCTGTGTTTGAAGGCAGATTAGTACTGTTAGACGGCAGGAGGTCATGAATTTTGTCTCTAATAGTTACGATTTTGTCATTAAAAAAGCTCATAAAATCATTACTGCTAAGGGCTAAAGGAATACAAGGCTCAATAGAGCTGTGAGTCTCTGTCAGCCTGGCTACAGTGCTGAAAAGAAACCTGGGGTTGTTCTTATTTTCTTCTATTAATGATGAGTAATAGTTTGCTCTGGCATTGCGGAGAGCTCTCCTATATGTTTTTAGACTATCTAACCAGATTAAACGAGAATCTTCCAGTTTGGTTAATCGCCAATTCCTTTCAAATTTTCGCAACATTTGCTTTAATTTTCTGGTTTGGGAGTTATACCAGGGAGCAAACTTTCTTTGCTTTGCGAACTTCTTTTTAAGAGGTGCTACAGAGTCAAGAGTTGTTCGCAGCGAGCCTGCAGCGCTATCGACGAGATGATCAATTTGGGAGACTTTAGTGGATATCGCTGTCAGATTCTGACATGCAGAGATGCTCTTGGCTGCGATATGATGCACGCCTGGCGTTGGCTATTTCTGATGCCCCCTGCAATTACTGTGGTATAAAGAGCAAAACAGACCATATAGGGCAGGTGGGAGGGGAGGTGGATGGGTCCAACAACACCAGATTTTTACCTGGAAGCCTGTTCGTTTCCTGTGTGAAACCAAAAGTCAGCAGGATTATTTTAATAAAAGTGTAGTGTGCTAGTATGTGTAGCATGCTAAACACCAAACAAAAACCATTAATGTATTTTTCTAAACCTAACCAGGGACTTTTGCAGCTTCGTATTGTTGTTATTTAAAGGCGAATGAAAGACCTAGTTTTTAACTCTTTTACTTTGCAGAAACATTATGTCGAACTAGTTTTGCCATCTCTGTCAAGTAGCTGTTTGTTCAACACATTCTCACTCTGACCTCGTCACATATCAACATTTGGTCATGGGCTTTCCATGTCCAGATACGACGTGAAAGGTACCCCAGGTAAATTGGTTGTTGTCAGCCTGGGACACCTTGTCAAGTTCTGACTGTTACATGCAAAATACACACAGTCTCTTTCAAAATAAATGCACCATGAATTGATGTTATTCCCAGGTGAGAATCGGCGTTTGATGGACCCGTCCACCACTATCCCACCCGCCCCACTCGGTCTTTCGCCGCCTTAACTTTCATTCTTTTCCTATTGCATTTACCTCTGACGCTGCCAGGCCCCATTTAACTATAACAGTGACTGGCCATGTACCACGCACGTTAAAGGACAGCTTTTATCATCGGTGTCTGGTGCTGCAAGTTACTGCCCAAGCGCTAAATTTCGCCCACCTCTGAGCGAGACTGGATTGATCCGTTAGTCACTCACACTACAGCAGGAAACAGCGCCTCAAAAACAAGCTCTGCGCTGGAAATTCACTGCACTCTAAAGTAAGCGTTTTTTACAAACTTAACACGTTCATGAGTCAGAATGGGCCCGTGACCCACTTTTGGACCGCGACCCACCAGTTTGGAACCACTGCTTTAAATTGTGTCTGTGTTCTTTTAGTTTTACTAAGTGAAGCACTTTGGGCAGCATGTTTGTATAAAAGGTGCTATATAGATAAAGTTGAGTTGTATTGAGTGTTTATCCTACCTTGTAAGTTTATATTGAAAAAAAAAAAAAAAGACGAAAATGGAAATGTATTTTGAAAAGACACAATTGGGACACCATCTGTGAACATCCAAAACTGACACAAGAGTCTACCTTGCGCGCCATATTTTGATCCACTGACAAAGTATTTGATGAGGTGGGATGACAATGGGTTGGCTCGATTGATGAAATTGCAGTTTTGAAGGATCTGTCTAACCAGCTGAGCAGCTTCGAATCCCTCCATGATCCACAAACTGATTTCCCACCCTCCCAAAAACACCTGTTTCTCTCATGCCCTTGTTTTGTTTTTACGACATTTATCACTTAATAAATTCCAGTTCTGTGTTGTGATAGCCTAATATAAAATGTCAGACCAGGACACTGGCAGTTCATGGGATGCTAGTCAACACCTGCGTTACATTTAAGGTTTATTTAGTGCTTTGAGATCACAAAGCCTTCATGCTAACATCTCTGGCTTAAACTGAAACAGATGGGAAATAACAGTGACAAAACTCTATTAACTGTGAATAATGGATAAGAATGCCTCATCTGTAAGACAAATAACACATTATTTAAGCGTTAACATTAATTTTCATTACTAGACATGGTGGTTAAGCAGTGGTTACAACAGTATTAGTAGATCAAGGTTGTTACTCTGTGCATTCATAGACTATGCCAATATCGACATAAGCAAATGAGGCCTGTGGGGAATTCTGCAGAAGCACTGTTGAAGATATTCTCACAGGCTTTTTGTTTTTTTCACCTGCACATTGCCAAGAACATTTCAAACGAAAACAAAAGGCTATGGAGAAAATAACAGAGCTCTTATTATAATTTGTATCCAAGCAAACTTCCCTGAGTAAAATATCAAACCAGCCTTGGTGGAGTAAATAATCAAGCTAACATTTAAAACAAAAAAACGTCTCTTCTCTCAAAGCTGCAATTCCCAGTCATATCTATGTCGTAAATGTGTCTGAACTCCTGCAACAAACAGCCTTCCCTGTCTGGGAAACTGTGTTTTTAATGTCTACAGGGTGATAACAGACAGCTGGGCCCTGCTGCTGCAGAAGTAGATTATAGACAATGTTAAAGTATAGCTGTGTCAGACCTGCTACTTCCTCTTCTATGACTCTCAGAGGTTCATTGCAGTCTGTTAGCATTATGTTGATAGGTTTATGGCACAACAAACAAAGCGTTATAGTTGGAAGAGATTGCAACAACTTCATGGGATACGTATAAAATTGAGGGAAGGGAAAAGTTGACAATTCACACCATGGAGTAAAAGAAGTGATAAAAGCTCATTTTTCATTCTGGCCTCTTTTTAAAAGAGGCAATATTTCTGACTGTGTGGTCCTGGGAACCAAGTGGTCTCCAATGAGGGCCTCGCTAGCAAAATAATTCACCATTATTGCCTTTGTTATATGTAGCCTGTGTGAAACACTGTTATTATTCTTGTCCGTAACGACAGAGCAGAGACTTTCTGATAATTTAACTGAACTCAAGATAAAATACTAAAAGATATGAAGGACTTTGACTGTTCAGATAAAAGTATGCTTTTATCAGAGAAGTACAGGTGTAGGTTCTCCATTAGTTACCACATGATAGGAGTCTCTGTTGCTCAGAGTTACCTAATCTCAACCAAGTCACAATAATAAATGTTGGCATTGTACGTTTCTGCAAACCACAGATATACTACATTTGTGTGTCTCATATGTGGCAGATATGCTGAAACTTTCAGGGTGCTTCCAGACCTAGAGTTGTCTTGCTTTGGTCTGAGTCAGGGACTAATTTTGTTATAAAGATGCATAATTGCCTAGAGTTGGTTTGTGTTCTCACGGCAGCATTTACAAGCGGACCAGATCAAATGTCTTGTGTGAGAAAGCTGCTCTTGATTGGTCAGAATTTCCATGCAGGAAAAATCCAGGAAGTAAAGAAAACGTTGAAGAAGAGTACACTGTCAAGATAAATGTGACACTTTCTAATGTCACAATGGAGGGACAACTGCGCAGGTTGATTTTAGCGCTGCTCATCGTGGACTATATTGCTGTCATTGTTCATTTGAGTCAAAGCATACAGTTTGAAAACGAGGCGCGGCTCCAACTAGAAAACAATGTTTTGATGCATTGGATGTGCTGAATGTGCATATTAAGGCAGTACAGGAGGAGGCGCACATTAATAATCAATCAAATCAATCAATGTAATGCGACAGTAGTTTGTTCGGATCGAGGTCGGAACACGTTCTCACCACAAATGAACCGCACCAGAGTTCATTTGTAACCGGACCGAAACCACCTCTTCAAGAGGGTCTTGGTCCGGTTGTTTAGGTGCACACCTGAGTACGATTGTTGTGTTCACACCTGCTTAAACGAACTGCACTTAGGGGGGAAATGAACTTGAGTTTGATTAAACCGAACCAAACAGGGCAGATGTGAATGCACCCTAAATTAATTTTCTGTAACTGCTTATCCTGTTGAGGGTTGCAGGGTCTGGAGCCAATCCCAGCTGACATTGGGTGAGAGGCAGGGTACACCCTGGACAGGTTGCCAGACTATCACAACCATTAATGCTCACATTCACACCCACGGGCAGTTTAGAGTCACAAATTAACCTGCATGTCTTTGGACTTTGGGAGGAAGCTGGAGTACATGAAGACAGCCCACGCTGACATGGGGAGAGCATGCAAACTGTACAAAGAAGGGCTCCCCCATCCCGGGTTTGAACCAGGAACCCTCTTGCTGTGAAGCAACAATGCTAATCACTGTACCACAGTGCCATCCACTTAAAATTTAGTTTTTTAATTTTATTTTGTGACAACTTTGTGGTTAGCATCGGATAGTGATTAGTTTAAAAAACCACTTGGTTAGGGTCAAGTAAAACATCATGTTTTGGCATTTAAAACTCTGCTTGGTCGCTACAAACACAGCCACACATATCCCAAACTCTCATTAAAAAATACCTTCTTTTGTCTTTTGTTGGTCATGAACTGTGGTCTGCTACAAAGCAGCTTTCTCGCCTAAGTGTGACGCTATCCACTGTCCCTTCATTTACATGTAATCTGAACTATGTCAGATGTACGAAATCCACAAACGTATCACATTCGTGGTTTGAAGAAAAGTATAATGCCAACATTTTATTCTGGTAACTCTGCTGGTTATTTCAGCTCATTTATCATTTTGAAAACACACTAATAAACCACTTAACATAAATCCTGAAACTGCACCAAATGTTTATATTGACTACAATAAAAATATCCAAGTATATTGTGAACAAATTACATCATGACAGCCCATGACTCTCACATCCTAAAAATGTGAGCATATTGTATTGCAGAATATTAAAAAGATGGATTAATTTTAGATCACAGTTACCCACACTTGCTAACAGCCCATATAACATTGTTGCTAAGGTTTTAAAATTAGACTACGTCTGTTGCTTTAAAAAAAGATAAAGAAAAAAAAAGCACAATTTTCCACTCACAAATAAAAAGCAGAAGTTTTGAAATTTCAGTTTTACTTCACTTGGCACAACCAGTACCTTATTGTGGCTAATGTTAGCTATCTACAGGTATCCCTGTGTCTTGTCTTTGTGATTTATCTCTGGGCTTCTGTTACACTTTGTTTAAGCATTTACAATGGTCCTCCCTTACAGCCAAGAGTCCATCAAGTCATGAATAACTCACTCATAGTGTTTATTATAGCCGATATTGTGTCTTGTTTTACTCCAAATTGCAGTTCCCACCATCCTACCCCAGGTCTCCACTGAAGTTTTTGTGTGCACCAAATGTATCTAACTTTATCACTGTTGATTTTCATTTTACTGTGTCAATTACTTTTGCTCTGAATGCCAGAGTGTCTTTTGTCAACCAGGAAGTGCCTAACACAACACTTCCATGCTTTATTTTTGCCCTGAAGTCAAACTTTAGGCACTTCAGCAGCCCCAGTGTCCCCAAAATGACCTTCTGGCTCAGCCCAAATGCCCTGTTGGCCCATGTGCCACTCTATGGTGACCTTTGGGAAAAATTAAACTCTAAACATAACCGCAACAATGCCCTATCCTGTGCACAGTCAGTTATATATGCCTTTTTTTTCTTTCACTTGGAGCCTGGAAGTTCCAAAAAAGGAGCTTAAAGCATTGCCTTTGTGTTCTGGAAATACGGCTCTCCATCTTAGGTGACTCTCCATGGACCTTTATGACCAGCAAGTGAAATGGAGCCGAGCTAGCACTACTGCTAGCAAGCTAATCTGCTAGCGTGTTTACTGGCACACACTGTACAGTGTGTTCTAATAGCCTCGTAGCATTTTTTAATGAAACCAAATGGTGAGGCAACAATTTGTACAAGAGGAAAATCATAAAATTACACAATGCACTATTTCATATTTCCTACTCAGGCATCAATCTATAGGGCACATATATGTTTGTATGTGCTGTCAATTTGGGCACTGTCAAGCAAGCCCAATTTTACTGGGTTGTCCTGCTGCTTTAATGTTTGGTAATCCTCTCAGAAAGATGCTTGAGGCTCCTTTCCTTGATCAGAACAACCATCTCCTTCAAACAACCCACAGGGGAAGCAAAAAAGTGTCTTATCTGAGAAGGTAGCAGTTTTTTTCCTGAAGAACTACAATATCCAGTGGCTGGTGGACACCATGTTTAATCTTATGTTTTTCTTCAATAGACAGACTTTCATATTCATTCTACGAGATAATCCACATTATTCATGGTGAACAGAGTTACGATCTTCTTTAAATTAAATACTAACTTCTGCCAATTATGAGCCAATGATAACAACTGCACTCAATTGGCTGTTTGCCAATCATCAGTTCCACTTGGCATCAAATTTGTGCCACTCCTTTTCATTGCCAACAGCTTTGGGCATGTGTACCTGGGGCACTTGACATTGAAAGGGTGGGGTTGTCCTCACATAGCACCTTCTCAAGCCAGGCACAAGTAAAACACAATTTTAAAACTATTATATCCAGCTGCTAACCTTAAATTGTGTACCCTAATCCATGTTGAGCCAAATAAGAACCTGGAGCACCCAGCTTTGTCTGCGGTATTTATTACACGAGTGCGAAACTTTCAGCAATCCCCATGAAAAATAGCAGCTGCCGCTAAGGATTTTTTATGTCATGCTTTAACCCAGTAGTTAGTCAGTGCCACCAAAACCACACTTTTCCTCTGGCCTTAAAACCTGTTGCCTCCAATTAGACCATGCTGGGTTTTACGAGGATTTATTTGCGTGCCCCTGAGTTTAGACACAGTTGGTGGAAGTCACATTCTGTGTTAATTGAACTGCAACACAGAAATGAAAAAGTCACTCATTCTGAAAGCATTTATGAATAAACTAGACATTATACTGTGTGAATATTTGTAATGGATACAGTGTTGTATTTTCAAGTGAGCTAGCTTGCTACAAGTCTAGTCTGTTTCTGCCATGATCAGTTTTTTGTGTTGTATCATATTGTTCAAATCAGTTTGTCAAAAATTAATCAAGGTAAAAGAATACAAAAAGAACATTTCAGTTCGGCATCTTTACTTTAGGTTTTAGCTCTATGCTACTCATCTTATTGGCCTTAAATAGATTGCAGAGTAACTATTTGCCTTTGAGATCCCAAGTTAAGTCCATACCTTCCTTGCAACGTCATGATAACTCAACTGAAAATGAAAATGTTTTCTAGCAGCACGTGCCTCCTGTCTGCGATCGTCTTCACATTCTAATGAATAGAACTAAAACTGTTTTAGTGCTATTGAGTGCTGATGTATTAGAGACAGTGGGATCTAATTTTACCCTTCACAAAGCATTGTCCTTTGAGTATCACTTTGCAGCATTGCAGGAGAAACATTAGCCTTTCAAAAACATGGCAGGCATAGCTCTGCTTCATCTTAATACAAAATAAACCAAATAACAAAATTTATTTGATTATATACTTACTTAGAATTTTTAAATATCAAACATGAGATGGAAATGATCCAAAGATCCAATGAGATGAGATGAGATTGAAATGAGATCTAATGCTAATGGTTGATACGATACGATACGATACGATACGATACGATGCGATGCAATGCGATGTGATACGATACGATACACTTTATTGTCCCAATAGGGAGATTTGTCTTAGACTCAGGAGCTGCACGTATTGCTACCTTACAATAACAGTCCAGAAGAAATGAAAAGCATAATACACCAATATAACACATAACTCTGTTGCACACCAGCCACTCATGTATTGCACATAACACCAGCACACAACGGAGCGTAGCATGTTCTTTTATTGTTTGTTTTTTATTATTGTTTGTTTGCTACATTGATTTCACATTAGCTTTTGCTATTGTTTGTTGCTTGTAAAAATTACAAGGGGGCTGGGGTGAAGGTGAATGTGCTAGGCATTGCCTCCATGTGTGATCGATTATTCTTTGCTTAATTATAGTATCACAAAATAGAGGTGATGTCTTGTGTATTACTTTTGTTTTTTGACTTCTGTGGTTAGAAACATTTCATTTCACACTTTAAGTACTATGGAGTTCTATGACAACGGCAATAGAAAGGAATGTTAATTATACCATAGATGCAAACAGCATTTTTACCCTGTCACCCAATGTCAACAGCCTTATTGAGCTATACTGTACTAAAAGACAGTGATTACAGACCACAGAGTAGGTGCTAACAGATCCACAGGTGAAAGGCATTTGGAGTCTTCTAGTGCTTGCTGTGGTGAAAAAGATGTTTGGACAAAATATAATACATCGACCCTGATGGTAAAAGATTTATGGATTTCACTGCATTTCTGATGAAGTGCAGCAAAGGGACTGCGTTAATGAAAAGAACAGAGGGATGGAGGAATGAAGAAAAAGGACTTATATCATAAGAATTGTGGAACAGCCCTCATTAAGTTAACACATGCTGGACATTACACTGATTGTGCTCATAATTTGTCTCCCCTTGATATCATGTGGTGCCGCTTTGACGCCACCTATTATATTTTCAGCTGAGACACCAGGTAAAAATGTTGGCCTTGTGCATTTCTACGAACCATGAACACATTACATTTGCATGTTTAATATGTATCAACGTGACATACTATGAGCTAAATTTGTCACCTGGAGGATGAAAAAAACGTCACCTAGGTGTGACGCCTGCCAAGCTGCAGACCACTGCAGACCACTATTCGGTTGTGATGTAGTGAATCATTGCTATGTTTCCAGCAGTTTCTAGGCACCAAAAGTGTGTGTTTTGTTGCAACCTGTGACTGCTTTTCAAGTGGCTTTTTGGGAACTTACCAGTACAAACATGGGTTTTACAGTACCAAACATGGGTGCTTTTAGTGTTTTTCCAGCAGATTTTTTGCAACAAAATGTGGGTGTTTTGTACCCACCTGTCACAGTCTTCCCAGCGACTTTTTAAGCACCAAACATGGGTGTTTTATAGCATCCTGTCGCTGCTTTTTGATTGGCTTTTTTGGCACTAAATACTGGTGTTTTATAGTATCAAACATGAGCAATTTCAGCAAACAATGGCTGTTTTTCCAGTGGCTTTTTAGCCAGCAAACGTGGGTGTTTTGTAGCCGCCTGTCACAGTTTTTCCAGCAGCTTTTTAAGCACCATACATAGGTGTTTTGTAGAGACCCATAGCTGTTTTTTAAGTGGCTTTTTGGGCATCAAATGTGGGTGTCTAGTAGTGACCATTTGCTGTTTTCCAGCTGCTTTTGGGGCACTAAATATGGGTGTTTTGTAGCAACCCATCAATGTCTTTTGAGTGGCATTTTTTGGCACCAAATATAGGTGTTTTATAGTACCAAACATGGGCAAATTAAGTAAGCAATGGCTTTTTTTTTTCAACAGCTTCTTAGGCACAGACCTGTCGCTGTTTTTCAAGTGGCTTTCTAGTCACCAAATATCAGTGATTTATTGTATCAAACAAGGGTGCTTTCAGTGACCCATGGCTGTTTTTCCAGCAGCTTTTTAGCCACTAATCATGGGTGTTTTATAGCCACCAGTTGCTGTTTTTCCAGCGGCTTTTTAGGCATCAAACGTGGGTGTTTTTTTGCAATCCATCACTGTTTTTGGGTGGCTTTTTGGGCACCAAAGGTCTGTGCTGTTTTATAGTACCAAACATGGGTGCTATTAGTGACCCGTCGCTTCTTTCTAGTGACTTCTTGCTGTTTTCTCAGCAGGGATGTAGCTTTGACGTTGACATGGCTGCATTTCCTGCCCCAAAAACCAGGTATTTTAAGCCAAAACATGATCTTTTCCCAACCAGTGCTTTTTGTGCCTGAACCCAATCACACGTTAACTACAGCACTGTTGAAACAAAGCATTGTTTCAATGCATTGGTACATAATAACGGCAAATGTAACGCATCTGTGGTTTGCAGAAACGTACAATATTTTTTCACTTTGACAGACCTGGTGGCCACTTGTCTTCATATACACACACCTCACATAAATGTAAACTTAAAATAGCAAAAACAAAGTGGGGAAAAAAGTTTGGTGTTTATTTTTATGAATCATTTTCAATGATTTACATTATGGCTTTATCATAAGTTGTAGTGTTCAATTTTATTTGTTTATTACTTTCTTCATCCATTTTCTTTTTAAGTGACATCCTACAACCAAGGGACAAATTACTGCTGTGATGTCAGATTTCCTGGAATTCAAGGCTCATAAGGAGTTGATAAACACCTGCACAAGTTCCTACAAGCCTCAGTTTCCTAAACAAGCCTGTTTTCAATGTATCACCCCTCCATCTATGCATCTTCACAGTTTCCTTATTTAGATGTGCATCAGCCTGCATGCGCCTGCTTGTAAATTCCAGGGAAGCAGTTGAAACAAAGTTGGTATGACTATTTTATCAAAACTATCTGTAACTGTGAACCCAGAATCCGTTGCTCATAAGTGGGCGGGGACAGACTTAAACAAACATTATTTAGCATGAAGATAATATCATGTTCCCAGTATCCCAGTGCCTTTCCCTACTGACTTCTACCAGCACATCAGGAAATGTTTTGGACAGAGACAGTTAAACTTTGTTTGGAAGGCTAAGAGATGAGACTGGTGTCTCCTCTATCTGACCACAGGATAGACACAACTTCCTCCCATCTCACATTACATCATGTTTTTGATAGTAGATACAGTGCTCTGGCTAAAAAGAAAATAAGGTACAGCTTTGTTTTTGTGCATTCTCTATAATAAGAGTCTCACAGAACATGTACTATTTTACAAATGTATAAGATAGTTGACTACGTCTTTTTTCCTTCTGTCTCTAACCTCTGTATCCTTAGTTTATTCTGTAAACAAAAAAAAATGAGCATTTATTTTTATGATAAATTTTTATGATTTTTTTTTTTAGTTTGTGTTTGTGTTCACATATTCACTAATTCAGAGGCTTACACTGCTTCACACATGAATCCCACTGAACATCCCGCTCCTCCTCATGTATGTTTGGGCTGTGCCACTGAAAGCAACCTCTGAATTAATAGATTTAATTGTCCCATTCAATATCTGTGCTTCCGGATACACAAAATGCCAAAATGTCATTGGTGGATTTAATAACAGGGTGTTGTTCAAGGTGGTTTTACATGTTGATCAAGAATCATTCTCTGTTATCCTAACAGACATTTATGTGAATGGAAAAATCAATGTGTGATAATTGATGGGTCTTTTACAGGAGTTAATGCTTCGAGGAAGTCAAATTAGAGATTTGGTTTCAGTGTGTAAGCCATTAGGGCCTTTAAGAGTGGTCTGTGGTACTCACGTTATGAGATATGATTCTAGAGGATATTAAATGACAGAAAGAATAAATTTATGCTTCATACCTTTAATGATGTTGAGACATTTTTACCAACAAGCATGTTTTATTCACAATAAACATAAACTGCTTATGGATACAACATTGTGCGGTTGTAAGGAAAACTGAGAACATGAGCTTGTTATTTCAAACTCTCCTTTGCAGATCCCTGTCAGGTGGCAGGAGTCTTGTGTTAAATAAATATATTAATAAAGCAGCCTGCAGCGCTTCTGTGCTTCAAGTACCTAAAGCGCTCATGACGAAATGCACACAAACTATATGAGCAGGTAATGAGTATTCAAGAAGAATCTAGATAACATTTTTTGCCAAATGCGACGCGTGAAATTATATGTATCCGCCACGTGTCACTTTAGCCACAGTTTTTAAATTTTAATTGATTACCTTCTTTCTAAGCAGGTGTCTCAAATTTCATGTCGTTTGTTTAAATGGGTTAGTGGTGACAGTCATGGCCTCGGGTTAAAAATGCCACCACAGCATTGTTTGTTGTCATTTGTAAAACAAGTAGACCAAGTATCACATTGCTCACAGACTTTGTTTTGGTTGTGGATGTTTGGGTTTGGGGCTGGTTTAGGCCACACCCACAGCCCAAGTTATTTGCATGTGCATCCAAACATTGTATGTTAAAGGGACAGTTCATTCCAAAATCAAAAATACTTGTCAATCTAGCTTTTTTTGGTGTGAGTCGCTGAGCGCTGGACACATCAGTTGCAGAGATGTCTGCCCTCTGTAGAATATGACAGAACTAGACTGCACTTGGCTTGCAATGCTTGAAGTGCCAAAAGAATACATTTAAAACCCTCAACAGCAATATCTCTTTCCAGAAATCATGACCTGGTTACTCAAGATAATCCACAGACCTTGTTGTGAGCAATTTCTTTCTACCAAACTTCACCTGCCAAACTATACCACGCACAAAAGGAAGCATACATCTACTGCTAGGTCACCTAGCACCCCTGAACTAACTAACGTTACAGCTCAGCTGAAGAGGGCACCATACATGTTTACATCTCTCACTGCCACAAACATGAGCCTCTTGTCCATGAGTAGATGCACATTTCCCTCTGTTGGACATTGCTGTTGAGGTTTTTTAATTTATTTTTAGTGCTTTGAGCACCAATAGCTGAGCACCATCTAGTTCCATTACATTAAAGAGAAGGCTGACATCTCCATGGCCGATATCTCATGTGACACTTGACAACTCACACAAAAATAGTCAAGACCGATAAATAGCACTACAGGTAAGAGGAAACAGGCATTACTGATTGTGGGGTGAACTGTCCCTTAAAGAGTTTCTGCCTGTATGTATTAACAGAAAAGGCTAAAAGGACTCTAGAGACTAAAAACAGAAACCCAAAACTTGTGCAATAAATGGGTCATAAACTGCTAGGGTGGAGTTTGAAAGACAAGGGCATTTGAAAGCAATAACACACACAGAAGATGTCATTGAGGTCCGTTTTGGAAAGAAAGCTCAAGTGTTTCTGGAGCGGCTGGACAACAACCGAAGTTAAGGGGGTGAAATGTCTGAGTAGGGCAGGTGGGAGAGATGGTGGATGGATACAACAAGCACTGACTTTCACCTTGGAGGCCAGTGTTTGCTTCCCACATGAATGTAAAGCCAAAAACATTTTTCTAAACCTAACCAGGTGCTTTTGTTGATAAAGGAAAAAATGTTCATTTGTGGTGCTGTACCAACATAGTACATTTATTTTGAAAGAGACGGTAGGCAAACTGTACATTTCCTGTGAAAACAGAAATGTATTTTTGACGAGGTTGGAGTGAGAATGTGTTGGCACAGATGTAAGCAAGATGGGGAATTATGTTGGCAAGATGGCAGCGTCGTTTATCTGTTTTTACTTTCTATTGCTGCTTTGCATGTCTAAATGTAATGCTAATCTGTGTGTTGGTGCTTTGTGTTGCTTGCATGTTTGTGCTAACATGCTGTTTGTTGTTGTTGTGTTATTGTATTGTGCTGATGATCTGCTGTTGCTAGTTGCTTTGCATGGCTTCTGTTCCTCCTTGACAATTTGTAATTGCTGTGGTTAATGCTGTCTTTATGTCTTCATGCTGTCTTTGCCCTGTGAATTGTCCTGTCATTTTTTATCCTTTTACTGGTTTCAAAACATCTCGCCAAAGGACTGCAGTTTGAAACTACCCAGCTGACTAACACTGGCACATTTACAGAGATGTTGATTAATGTGCGTTGTCCTTAAAGATTTTTTTTTTATGCATGTGCAAGAATAGTCGCAGGAGATGCTTTTTCATGAGGCCTTATAGTGCTCCCATCAACGGAAAAGTTGCTGAAAATGTCCTAGAAGTGTGGAAATTCCATGCAACAAGTACTTAAACCCCTTAAAATGCACAAATAACCTACAGTGTACATGCAGACATCTTTGGGGGAGATTACAGAACAAATAAAATGGTTTAAAAGCACATCACGGGAAAAACAGAGACAGAACATTTCAGTTTTCCCTCTGCTTTCCCCTAAAAAGTCACTCAAACTTGATTCAAACTTGAAGCGGATGGATTAGTTCATTATAAATAGCTGTTTTCAATTTAAAAATGTAATTGCTGTTGTTAACATGCACCATCTAAAAATGCTGGGTGATTTATAGCCAATGGAAAACTAGGCCAACTGTGAAAGGGTGTGAGTGTGTACCAGTGTTCAAAAAGTGTCATGTGTGGTATCATGAGGCGCAAAACAGAGGGTCTTATGTGGTTTTCTTGTCTCAATTTAGGAGTTTAACCACAATGACTTATCTGTTGTGAGATGACATAAATATTAATTAATCTTATAAAAGTCAAATAAAAAACACTGTAGAAACGTTGCGGTAGGCCAGTCACCCTCAGAGCTGAGATGTGTGTTCTCAGTGTTGGATGTAAGCGACTGTTTGAGCTTTGTTTTTGATTAGAAGAGGAAAAAGTTCAATGATTCACCATAATAAATTGAAAAGACGTGTAAAAACTGGATGCATGTGTCTGCGTCTTGATCTGTCAGTCTGCCTCTGCTCGCTCTTTTCTTTCTTTGTCGGGAGGCAGACAACAGGTCCCAAACGCCTCCCTCTCTGTGTGTAGCGTGTCAGCAATAGGCTCCACCACCAGCTCCTATAAACATGTTGTTGACGCCACAGTCAGTCAGAGGTACCTGGTCGGCCTGTATCGTCCCCTCTGGCGCGCTCCAGGAGAACAGCATGTTTGCAGATAGGCGACGACTGCTGCTGTTGCGAGCGAGCATCTGTGCCTTTAAAGACTTGTAAGTGCGCCTGTATCACAGTCAACTTCCCACAACTCCGACGCGCTCAGCGAGTAGAGTAGAGACACCTTAACCAGAGAGGCACTGGCTCACCTTCACAGCTAGACCCATGGAATAATCACTATGGAATACCACTGGATACTGCTGTCTGTCTTTCTACAGTTAACCTTCCATCCAGGTAAGACTCAGCTTTTGCACTTGATGCGCCACTTTACGCACGCAACTTGTTGCTGGGTTTTTTTTTTCTGAGCACCACAGGGTCGACTACAGGTATTCATCTCCCTTTAGCCCAGTTAGACAAAGATAATCCACACCATGGTGGACTGAATTGCTCCACTTGTTCCGCATCGTCTTTATGATGCGTTTCTCCACACTTTTCTTTGTTCTGGGAAAGCGGTGCAACGAGATCTGAAGGCTGCTGATAAGACAACCCGAAGTCACTGAAACCCGATGAGGAAAGTGGATACTTTGGCTGATGATCTGGATGCCTGCGCGCTACTTTAATAATTCATGTTTTATTCAGAGAGCAGAGCGCCATTAACAAAAAAGTAATCAAAGAGTGGAGATGAAGTGGGCTGCAGAATAATAGACATGTATGAGCGCGATGCAGAGAGACTTTCTGATCGGGTTGTACTCGATGAACGCGACAGGTTCATGCGGTTTTCCTCTTCGCGCATAACCGTCATTATGGAAATATATTGGCGACTCCTAATTCCTAGGAAGCAATGCAAACTAGTTACTGGTATGTCCAGAGCTTTTTTGCATGCTTATATAATTTATCACCCTTTGACTCTGGCAGAGCAGCGTAAGAGCATTTTTTTGTGGTGCTTTTCAGAACACATTGTAACTATTACGGCCCGGCTTCATCTCCAGGATCTTACCTCAGAGGTCACGGTCCATAAATGAGTAATTGTGTTTTTACGGCATTTTCATAACCATACCAAGTCTCGCTCTGTTGTTTTTATTTGGGGGTTTAATTTAATGGCTGTTAGTCTGCTCTTACGGGAAATTAATTCAAAGCCAACTTTTTAAAATCTTGTCTGCAGTAGCTGAATTTGGGAACTCTTAAGACCTGGCTCGCACATTTATGGAAAGCTCAAGTGGCACACACAAGCCATCCTTTGTCGAAACAAGCTTTGAAGTTAAGTGGAGTGTTGCCGTTGCGCTCTTTTGCGCCCTCGGTGCGTCTGCGAGCCTCCCGCAGCTCAGAGCGACATCAGGTGGGCTCTGTTTTCTGCCCGTATATTTCCATCTGATCGACAGCTTGACGAGTGAGTATACGATGCGCTCATGGGAGACCGTTGATGTTCACGCCGTGTCGATATCATCTGGGATTTTGAACGACTGCCACATCTCCAGGCAGTGTGCACAGGCTCGCCTGTCATGTGATGCAATATGGCACGCCATGAAGTTTGCCATAAGCCCGTTTACGCAGGCGACAGACCCAATTAACTTTTACCGCGTTTTCTTGCGCTCATTATATCAATAACCAAATATATGGTTAAATTATTAGGTAAAATCCCACATGGAGAACTTAAAGATCCTCTTTTTTTTATCTCTTTTCTTCTCTTCCCTGTTGATAACGAAACCTTTGTTAAATTCCGCAGTTGTTAGACAAATATTTACGCATAGGCGCAGAAGCTCTGCAAACACAGAAGCCACTGGAACTAACAGTCTACAAACCAATTTCTGCACAATGATACAGTCCTGTTTGCTGTCCTGTGATTCTGCAAATTCATGCGTTTCTATCGTGCCATCACCACCACCACACCCTTTTCACGTTTCATGGCAGGTTAGTTGAAGTGAAGGCTGTGGGAATGGCAGAATAACCGATTTAGATGTATTTATTGATTTAATCAAAGGAAAGATGGGGAGATAGTGGGAGCGTCTTTGTCAGCACCACCTTGTTTCACACTCCTGCTGCACTCTCACCAGAGGAAGCTACAGACACAGTTTGCCACAGGTGGCTCCAATAAAAAAAAAGGTGCCTCCGCGATGGAGATGATTTCTGTGGGAACAAACATTACTCCTTCCTCACTGCCCCCACCTGTTTTCACTTGATGTAGTGGATTAAATCTTTGGCTCGGAAAGCAACTCCACTCCACGGCACGCACCCTCATGCTACACACATTTGCACCCTTTACACCACGGCAGGACCAGACCTAGACGTTTGGGAGCCTTAGGCTGGATTTGACTTGGGGGCCCCCTTTCATTGTAACATGTTGCCACTTCACATGACACTGAACCAATTTTGTAAATATTAGTTTAAGCAAATAAGCATGTAAAGAAAAAAAAGGGACCTATCAGCAGCAAACAGACTACATTAAACACATGAAATATGTTTTAGTGTTATAGTATCAGTATGGGCTGAATCTCACCTGTCTAAATGAAAAGGATGTGATACAACTAAAAAGACATGATGCACAAGGAAGCGGATACATTTTTTAAAATGGCTCATTATATTGTGCAAAGTCTGTGACAGTGCTTCAGTGAGGAAGAAAGACAAAAGGAGCACAGTTTGAGTAAAATGTTTATATGACATTGGAGAGCAAAATGTCCAGTGACAGAGACTTTATTAGGAATCAAAAATGTATTCAGCAGGTAGTTTGGAGCACGAGTTTAGAAAACTATAGGCAAGTATAGTTGTTTTTCTCTAACTGATTATGGCACAGTAACTTTCAAACTGGTTGAGACATCCACCATGCAGACTCGTGAGGACATAACATATTGCTGTATGAAAAGAATTCTACCACTTATTAAACCAAGCTTCAAATGTAATTTATTTATCTTACAGTAATCATGGGCTGCAGGAATGGCTTATGAAGATACATATCCCAGTTTGTGTTGACTTCCATTCTTGTCTTGGTTTTTAATTTTGTTTACCTTATATCTGATACAACCACAAAACATGATATCTTTGTGTAACCACAGGATCATGGAAGCTTGGTTTACAGGAACAGTAAATAAGTTACATAGCCCACCTGAAACTGCATATTTCTCCCGTCTCTGAGCTTATTGTTTTGTCAGTATTTGTTGGCAAAAATGGCATAAAATGTTATAAAATGTTATAGCATTATTGTGTCATGTTCATCCCTTCTCAGGGGGCCCTCACAGGTCAGGGGGCCCCTAGCAACAGCTATTGATGTTTAATGATTGGAGCTGCCTCTGTATAGCATGATGGTAAAAGGTTATTAAAGAATTTCATGTTTACTTGTGTGTGATATCATCTGATTTCCTCTGCGCTGTGATTACAGAGATCTGCTCAGATGTCAAGAGGCTGAAGGTTCAATCCCTGCAGTCACATCAAGCCTCTTTACCTGCTTTATGAGTGTCGCTCATATCGTTACAGTTGGAGTTTTGGATGAAAAATAAGAATATTTGTGTTTCTTACATGATCGTAATAATTATAGTTTTGTTTCAGTGATATTAAAACTGACATGTGGACCATGCTTTGTTGTAAGGAGTCACGAGACATTACTGGTTGGGAACTAGTGCTTAACTTTACAGTTTTTAATTACACAATATGTAGGTGTTGTCTGGTTGTTAAGCCGTCTAACAAAAAATCCTCTCAATCAATTTGGAAATGAGAGCCAGTATAAATCCTGTCTTTTGTTTCGAGTTTGGAGGAGCGATCCTGTAGTTTACTTTTGGATCAGGAGTTGTACCTTTAAGCTGTTCTGATACATGTGAATCTTGTGTGGTTAATGATGGTGACACGCTACGACTTCAGCTGTGGGAAAATGATTTCACTCATAACTCAACGCTGAGGTTTTTTGAGCAATTATCTCTCTCTTCCGCTGCAAATATCTGCAACATGGCAACAATTATGCAATGATGTCATGATGTTTTTCCTCCAAAGTGTGGTTAAAAAACTGTTTTGCACCATTCAAGTAACACAACTTGTTTGACATGCAGTTGATTTCCCTCTCCGTCTCTCTGTAGGCAACGCCAAGCCCACTATTACCCCCGCCGGCCCCCACCTTGTCGTCCCGCTCAACACACCCTTCGAGCTGCGTTGCCAGGGTGAGAAGGAGATGCAGTGGCAGCGGGAGGACCGGCCCAAGGTGCGGGGAGAAAAAAAGACCCCTGGGATGTCCATACTGCGGATCCCCAGGGCTCAACCTCTTCACATGGGCCGCTACATCTGCCTGGAGGAGAGCTCCAAGGAGCAAACCTCCATCTACGTATATGTGAAAGGTAAATGGATGTAACTGTCAATGTGCTTGAGATGCTGTGGTGTTTGTGTGTGAGAGAGAACTGAAATCCAGAGCGAGTACAACAGAGGAAGTTTTTCTGGCATTTCTCGCTGTAGTGACAGGGAGCAGTGTGTGTGGGTGTGCTCACAGAGAAAGGTGTTTGTAACTTTGCCCCGGACAGGTACAGTAGATACTGTAACTATTTATTGAGTGCATGACTGAGTTTTACTGTATTTCCTCCTCTGTGTGACTCCACATCCCCTTGGCTCAGTGCCATCACTGCAGGCTGCCTCATATCATGTGATGATCATTCACTCTACAATCACCATGTCCACTGTTAAGACAACAAGCAGTAACTATTTTTTAGATGAGAGGCTCAGATATGGCTTCTTTAAAAGATATTTGAAATTTGATAATTTGATGAGACAACTCAAACATTTTTAGGGTACATTTTTCTGTGATGTTCATTGTACAAATTTGAAAAACTAAAAATCAGTGGAATAACTAGATTTAAAGTTGTCATCCTCACAATTTCAACTCTGATTGATCTGATGACACCCGTGGTTACCATGGTAACATCAGCTGCAGTTTGATAGGTCCCAGAATTTTGGGGGGTGAGGCAAACATGTCAGAAAAACAACAGATGAGCAGCTGGTGTATCTGTTTACAGGGCAGCCAACCAAAAACGTGTTGTTTTAGACAAACAAATTTTAGACAATTAAACGCCCAGTCCCTTTTACTAGCCCAGTGTGGCTACATATTGTGACAAACAAACACCTGTCTGAATTAGACGCCTGGTCTGGTTACCAAGCAGTTCATCTTTTTTGTAGAAGCTCTTCGGATGTATAAAAGCAGGTTGTTGGCTACCTCACATTTTTAGACAAGTAATATTCATACTGGTTTAAAAAAACAATTTGATTGTATTTTCCGGTCTTTGCCAAGAACAGTTCTATGTGAAAGGAATTAAAAGCCTGTCCCATATAGATGGTTTTACGGTAGTTGTTGTTTTCTTTTGTGGACGCATTTTGATGAATGATGGCGCTAAGCACGGTGACACATTGTGTTTCTTGGGATTGCTTCACAATAAAAGCCATCCTGTGTTTTACGCTTTTAATGTGAAGCAACAGCTGCAGGAAATGTCCAGTTTGCATTAGTTGTAACTTCACACAGCTCTGATACAGTTTGGGGAGAGTGAACAGCTAAACATTGAGGCAGTGAGTGTATTTCCATCCATCTTTGCATATTGATTATTCACCTTTAGGCCTAGCACACACGTTGAATGCATTCCCTCATTAAACATTAGATTTTTGAAGAAGTTTAAACCCTACATTGTTAACATGTCTGTTTAGCTAGAAGTCTCCTTCCTCACTGTATTTGTTGCTTTCTTTCTTGTCACATGACCGCCACCTGTAGATCAGCGAAACAGTGTGAAACCATTACGAGGATTGTTTGTAGTATCACCTGTCGTGGTGCGCTTGCATTAGACAAACAAAACAGATGACTCCTGGAAAAACATCTCCATAAGGCTACTAGAGATCAAACTCACCACTACAACTAGACTATTGCATTTATCAAATGAATTCATGGAACAAGCATAAATGTCATATTACCATAATGTTTTCCATGGTCTGACCGTAAGATATAAAATAACGGATGTACCCACTGTACTGTCACCTATTGGTTTGTGGACGCCTGTTTTGAAGCCTTGAGTTTTGCATTTTGTTTATCGCTATTCAAATTTTTGGCGGCAGAAGTGACCCGAGGTGACCAAATTTGAATGAAAGGGGGAAGCTGTGGGGGGGGGGGTCTGACTCAGACTGTTGTGACAGCAGACAGTTACTCAAAGCAGCCACACCCTTAATTATGCGTCACTTTGAGCAAAATTTAAACAAATGTGTTGTATAAAAATTCACCCCTTGTACAGTTGTCATTAACGGGGAAAATAGCTATAGAGGGTTTTTTATACCAGGCCTTAAACACATTATTTCTGCTATGAAGTTGGGATCTATGGGGATTGACTCATTTTTGAAGCCAGCCTCAAGTAACCATTAGAGGACGGTGCAGTGTTTTGGCACGTCCATGTTGGCTTCATTTTTCAGCCCTGGAGGTTGCAGCTGGGGTTTGAATGGCACCCCATTGTATCCTCCCTCTTTTGCAATAATTTAATGGCACCTGAGTGGAGAGTTAGCACAACCAACTGTTTTAATCCCTTGTGCATTTTAAGGCAATTTGAATCCAGCACAGGAATGGCTGACACCATCACTACAAATGAAAACTACTCTATAAAACTTAATCATTAAATATATATACACTGAGAGGATACTGCATGAAAAAAATGGTATCAACAAGGGGATTTGATTTCATGAAAATTTAAATTGTCCTAACTTAAAAGGAGTAAAGAAAAGAGTTACAATGTAAAAGACAAATATACTCATCATCATCATTAACAGATGATGGCATGCGAACAGCAAGCCAATCTCATGGTTATGCAGGAGCAAGGAAGTCCTAGTAATCCTATGGCAAGAGGTCAAAAAACAAAATAGTGTTTGGAAAATAGGGCATGTTAAACAGAGTAGCATTGTTATATCAGCTGTCACTAAACTGAAGCTTCAACAACTCAGTGTGCAGCCCCGCTTACAGCTCTGACGCCTCCATTTTTTGGCAGATCCTGACAATCCCTTCAGAAAATCAATGGTGTTCAAGATTCTCACTCGTGTGGGAGAAAATGCTTCCATCTCCTGCCTGGCAACTGATCCAAGTCTGGACAACCTGCGCCTGGAAACATGTTCCGGTGCAGCTTTGGCCTCTGGTCTCCAGTTTTCTGCAAGCCTGGAGCAAGGCATCATCATCAACAACACACAGAAGGCCTATGAGGGTTGCTATGTGTGCACAGGAAGACTTGGAGAAAAGTTTGTCAGATCACGTGACTACTACCTGACAGTAAAACCAGGTAAAGTGGTATAAATGCACGTGCGCATTGTTGCTTCAAAAGCTCCCTGACACACACACACACACACACACACACACACACACACACACACACACACACACACAGGTTGAACATTTAATCACATTTGTTTTCTTTTCAGTTCCTGATGCTCCTCCTGTGATTGAGATGCAGGCAACTGAAAGAGTGATTCTTATCTGGAAGGAGAGCCTCTCCCTCACCTGCAACACCACTAACGTCAATGGAGAAATCAGTCTAAACTGGGCCACCCCGCCCGGCTCGGTGAGAACCTTTTGCCTTTTCTTTTTCTTTGTTGTTGGTGAAACACAAATAGAAAAATTGCACTGTGTTGTTTGTTGTCTTGTAAGATTTTAAAGAGTCAACCACTGAATATCAGCCGTCCTGGGGATTCAGTTATATTGTGAATCCACTGTAAAAACGTCTCTATAAGTCTCCTTTTGTGTGCATGAAGGAAATGTTATGACACCTACTGATAACTACGTGTCAGCTACATTGATTATTGACTGAAAAATAATCCCAATTAAGCTGTCATAACTCGTGGTCTTTAAGTTTCCAAAACAAGAAAACAAACCCAGTGACAATCATGAGAAAAATGGCATTCTAGTCCACAAAAAATCAAAATCAAACATGTGTTTTAATTATTTTGAATTTAACTATGTAAATCACTTTTTACTGAGAGGCCCAGTGGTATCAGTGGTTGTTCATGTGAACGAGAGTAAAAGGGGTCAAAGTTCATGCTGTGTAAGCTTCAGGATCTTGGCTGCGTATGCATCATGCGGACTGCTATGTGTCAGCGACTGTGTGCGTGCGTGCATGCAGGCAGTTGTGTGTCTGTGTCAGTGTTTGTGTGCTTGGCGAGAATAGACACGCAGACGGGGTTAATCTCTAGAGATCTCTGGGCGTTGACAGGGTGCCGTCTGGTATCCACAGCAACCAGCAAAGGTTGACAGTTCTTCGCGTATCCTGACGGAGCACTTCACTCATGTGCGCAGTGCCACGTTGCACATCGCAGCGGTCAGGCCTGAAGATGCTGGGAGCTACCAGTGTGAAGCTGAGAATGAAAAGGGCGTCAGCACGCAGTCAGTGTGGCTCGATGTTTATGGTGAGTACATGAAGACATTTACTTTACTAAAGCTGCAGTTGGTAACTTTTGGAGTCATAAACCTAAAGAAAAATGTGGAAGTTGAACTGGCCATTAAGGTGTTTTCTTTCCGTCAATTGTTCTTGTGTTAAATTTCTTGATATTTAAACTTCTCTCCTCACAAAAGTACCGACCGCAGCTTTAAGTATTGAAAGTTTGAAATTTCTGAAATACACATTGGCCCTCTTGTGGAGAGTTAGATCAGAAGATTGATACCACACCCCATAGGTGTAGATTTCAGGGGGGATGCAAGGGAGACATTCACCCCAAAAAACTCACCAGAATGCAAGAAAATTAAGTGTTTGATGCTCAAAATTTTCTGGCAGATATCTCCAAACCCCCCGTTTCATATGTATCCCCACCCGTATGTTGAATCGAAATGTACGCCTTTGCCACACACAGATTTATAAGGTAAATATGAAGCTACCCTCAGCAGTCAATTAAGATTGAAAACAGCTTATCTGGCTCTGTACAAAGATAACAAAATCCACCTATCAGCTCCCCTAATGCTCACTTAAAGCTGGGGTAGACAGAAATCTGGAAAAGGCAAAAAGAAAACATGTCAGAAATTGAAAATAGACCCTCCTCCTGCAGCCCCTCTCTGTCCTGAGCACCTACCAGTAGGTGACCACAGGTATAAGCACCCACTTCATACAGTTAGCCCAGTGTTTCCCATACATCCATTTATAAAATCGTATTAAAGTGTCCAGATGTGTTAAGTGCATTTGCTCAGTCCCACCCTTCCCTGTCCTCTCTCTGCTTATCAGACCATAAATCAGACAAGAATTAGCTAGATAGCCAGTGCTGTCCCTCCACCTCGCTCCCCACCACTGTGGACTGCTTTGCTGGGAGGAGAGCGGGCAGTATCTCTGAGACAGACCTTCAGTCAGCAGCTGTGGCAACTAGAATTTTACCAGTGCAAACCCCTCAGCCCTGGGGGTCCTTTGTAATGGCAGCAACAGAAAGTTTGCTGATCTAGCAGGGAGTCAGGGCAGCTTTGCAGCTTTGGCACCCCCAAAAGCTGGGGTTTGTGCTGGCTGGATTTGGGTTGCTGCAGCTATTGACAGGAGGTTCATTCTATCACGTGTATTATTTTGTCTAGTAACTAACTGCAGTCTCCGTTGATTGTCTGGTATCCGGTCCTGGACAAGAAAAATCACATGTAAAGAAAAAGAGAATTGTTGTTTTATGCTTCAGTCTGTGTGCAGATCAAAAAATATGGCATATTGTTGATTAGTAGCTTTAGATGTGCTTTGGACAGAACCTCGCCAGCTGTTTCCCCGTTTCCAGTCTTTATGCTAAGCTAAGCTAGCTGCCTGCTAGTTCTAGCCTGATATTTAACAGTTAGATATAGTAGAGGTGTTGATCTTCTCATTTTACTTCACAAATAAGTGTATTTCCCAAACTCGTCAAACTTTTGCTTTGCATGTACACACTATATGTGGAGTGATTCCTATGTGTTGTTGTGCTCCATCTCTTTGGACCGTGAGGTCCTCTTATGCATGTGTTTGTGACTTGCCTGTAAGTCTCTGGACCAACACCACCTAAACCATTTTACTTCAATAAATATAGAATACATTTTACTTCTGCAAATCTTTTTAAGAATATCTCGTTTCCTTATTTTTTCAGAAAAAGGCTTCATCAACTCAACACCCACAATCAACGAAACCATCCATGTCCGCTCAGGCGAGAGTTTGACCCTAAATGTTGACATGGAGGCTTATCCAAAGCCTCACTCTTTCTCCTGGAGCTTCATGGGCCACGAGCTGAAGAACACAACCGACCATGTCATCACCATGCGCAGCCATGAATACAGGTGAGCCAACGCAGAAACACACACTTGCTTTAAGTGCCTCAGTTTTGCCACATAGATGAAAATGTTCATTACCCTCGTTGAGTGGAATTTCACACCCTTGGTTTGACTGCAGGCCAGTGGAGGTGCTGATGTAACAGCGGCACTTGTCACAGTTCCATGAGAAATACAGCTGGAAACAAACAAAAAGAAAACGCTTTGGGGTTTCTAGTGAAACGGGAACTGTCAGAATATAAATGGCTTTCACAGGAAAAGAAAGCATGAAATATCTCCAGTAATACCTCTGTGCTGCAGATAGAAATATTACATAATATTATCCAAGGCTGCATGTTCCGCATGATGGATTTTAGCTCACATTTCATGGTGTTACAAACATTTCTTTTGATATGCGGAGGATAGGACATGACCTTTGAGCCGCTACTGGCTGTGACACCCTTAAGCAAACTGTGAAAAAGGGAACACAGTTATTTTAACAATGTTAAAGGGACAGTTCACCCCAAATCAAAAATACATATTTTTCCTCTTTTTTAGTAAATAGCGCATTTAGTGCTATTTCCAGACTTACACCAACCAACTGTATCACAGTGTAGAACAAAGTGTGCATCAACTGCTGGCTCATCTAGCACCACTGAGCTAGCTAACGTTAAAGCTCAGCCACAGAGGACGTCATTAATGTTTACATTCTGCTCTGTCACGACCACGAGCCTCTCATCCACAAATAGATGCACGTTACTTCCTTCTGTACGGTTATAAAGTTGGCTGGTGTAGTTTACCAGCAAGAAAATAGTTCCTGCAAGGTCTGTGGATTATCTTGAATAACCAGGTCATCATTTTGGGAAAATACATTGCTGTTAAGTTTTTCTTAATCCTATTTCTTTGGTGCTTTGAGCCCCACAAGCCAAGGTCCATCTAGTTCCATTATACTGGAGAGAAGGAAGACATCTCTACGGCAGATATCTCCAACACTTAGCAACTCACACCAAAAACAATCTAAATTAATATAAAAAGAAATGTCGAAAGGAGACTTGAGAATAATTGGAAGCGGCATGATTTGCATGTGCATACTGTCAGTGAACTGCATAAAAGAGCAGAAGACAAACACAAGACTGGTTCTAATCTAAAATGCAAATTTCGGTACTTTTCAAGGCAGCATGATAAAAGAGAATCTGCCCTCTTCTGTTTATGCATTAGTAAAGCATTAAAAACATTTAACTAATGATTCGTAACTAATGAATGATAAGTGCACTCATGCTGAAAATGTAATGTCTTTATGTTCAGGTACAGCTTTGAGCTGAGGCTGGTGCGACTGAAAATGTCAGAGGGCGGAGTTTACACCTTTCAAGCCTCCAATGGTGACGCTTCAGTAAACCACACATTCACCATCTTTGTGATCAGTAAGTTGTAATTAGATTTCTTCAAAGGTGTTTTGTTCCCTTAAGCTACATAATGGATTCCAGTACTCCACATTGCATTAATCTTCAGGAGCTGACATGTGGGAATGAGTTTGACCTTTTTCTTCCTGTGAAATTAGGTCTTGCTCTTTACCTCGCCCCACCCTGTGTCGTTAATATCTCACTTAGATTCAATGCAAGTGGATGAGAAACTCTCTCCAGCTTGTCATATATCTCTTACTTGACATATTCTGACATTAACTTGTGTTTGTTAGGTAAACCTGAGATTGTATCTCATGAGGGCCCAGTGGACGGACAGGTGCGCTGTGTGGCGGAGGGCTTCCCTGCCCCGCAGATCACCTGGTACTACTGTGAGCAGCCCTACGCCAGGTGAGATTTTTAAAGGCCCTGAAAACCTTTTTTCTCAATCAGTGTTTTACTATCAGTGATTGTGTGCTACATGGCCACCCAATTTTCCTACTTAGTGAAATGGTTCTGGGTGTTTCACATAAAAGATTTGCATGTTTCTGAATTTGTTTGTGTGTCTCTCACTGGTTTGCAGTGGGCGGGGCAAGTAAGGAAATAATGATACCATACATCCCTGCACCAATCAGAATGTAGTGATGACAGCTGTGGGGTGACTTGCTTATGCCTCCAAGCTATTGTCAGTCATCAGGTCAATAATAACCGCACCCTTATGGTCCTGATGAGATTTTGAGTATTAAAATCTTAAGAAAAAATAACTAGATTATTCGTTTTAAACATTTGTTTAAACAGCTTATTGAGTAACAATATTTAATATTATAGAGAAAGACTAAGAAACAACAGTGACTTTATCTTATCCATATTTATTAGTTTAAGCTTCCCGTAATTTTGCAGTGAGTAGGGCATTGCTGGGAAATGTGATGCCATATGTCCCTGCACCAATCAGAGTTTAGTGATGACATCTGTAGGGTTATTTGCATATGCCTCCAGGCCATTGTCAGTCAAATCAGGCCAATAATAACCTCGCCCTTGCAGTCCTGATGAGTCTGAGTGATAACATTTAATAAAAAATAGCTAAAGATTAGTCAAACTTAAATGCAAATTGTTCCTTATTTAGTAGTTATTGTTTAATGTTACAGAGAAAAACTGAATATTTAATATTTAAATACATTTTTTTTGAGTAGCTTAAAGGTTCAGTGTGCAAGATTAAGAGATTTAGTGGTATCTAGCAGTGAGGATTGCAGATTACAAGCAGCTGAAACTTCTCCTGGGTAGAATTCCTTTAGTGTTTATTGTTCAGGAGGTTTTTAGTGGGAGCCGTATTATCCACAGAGGTCTCTTTCTTTTCTGAAACAAATTGATACGATGATTTAAAATCCTTAAAAACACCGGATAATGCAGTTTCATGTTGTAAATCAGTGATTGCCCAGCACCTGCTTCAGTATGCTCACCTTTTTCTCGGATAACTTAAGATCTAGATGTTCAGGAGGTTTTTACAGGGAGCTGGATTTTCCACAGAGGTCTCTTCCTCTCCAAAACAAACAGACTTGGTGTTTTAAACCGGTAAAAACACTAAATAAAGCAGTTTTTTTCCCATGCTTTTGTCTTGGAGGGGCTGCTAACCATGGTGGATGAAACAAAAAACACAAATGGGTCTGTTTAGAGCCAGTGTTTGGTTTGTCTGTTCTGGGCTACTGTAGAAACATGGGGGTGCAACATGGTGATCACTGTGGACAAGGACCCGCCCCCTATGTAGTTATAAACAGCTCACTCTAAAGTACATGATTCTTATTTTCAGGTGATTGGACACTAAAGATTTACATTCCATTTCTGCTAATATAACCCTCTTAATCCACACATTTATGCATATTTATTTGTGAAAGTTTCCCCCTAGTTTATCATCAGGAAATTAAAATAAGAGACAGACTGGTCATCAAATTGACTAAACAGAAGACAAACTGCCAAACCAAAATCTAAAGCATTATATGTTACTGAACAAACAACATGCTTCCAACTTTGTTTGCTAACATATGTCATTTCTTTTTCAATGGTAATAAAGCATGCGTGTCTGTGTGTTCAGCCACAGATACAAGGTCAAACTCCGTGGATAATCAGCACCACCCATTCATTACAAGGCATCCACCCACCGTTTCAGATCTGCACTTTAACTGTAGTTATACATTCAAACACCAACAAAACTCTCATGAAGTGCATCTCGAGGGTCCCTTAAGGTCACACTTAAGACACACCGGACAGGGTCAGGACTGATGATGACGGTGGAATGTGGGATTGTTGGATTTGACGTGGGCTGACTTGTGATTGGTTGACAGTGTTAAGATGGGCCTCATGTGACTGGGGATTGGAAAGAATTGACTTGTGATTGGTAGGGACTCGACACGTCTGCCTGGATACTACTGGACACGTCTCATCTCGTGTCAAACATAAAGTGTGTTGAAGGAGGAGCACCTGGTTGCTATAGTGACACCAATCCCAAGCAGCACAGGCAATGAATCACAAGTGCTTATCCAAACTTTATCCAGTAATTTTTTAATTATGATCAAATCCACTTAATACTAATTACATACAAGCACGCCAATGTATGTACAGAAAGATAAAGTAACGTGACCTGAGTGAGCGTGTGACCAGAGGGCACATAGATTACAGCAGCTTTTTATGGTGCAGTGCTGTGAGTTATAGAGGCCTGGGTAATAGTTCACACATATTTCACCTATATTTCATGAACACAGGAGGAAGTCCCCACTATTGTTATGACTTCTGCTGGACATGTGTCTATGGTTCTGAGTATTGTGTAAAGTTTTATTTTTATCAGGCAGGTGTTTAAGGCTCAGAAAACCAGGAATGTGCGTCTTGCAGAGACTTAGGGGAGAGACGCCTGAGTGTGACGATTGATGAATAGCTTGGTGATCTCGTCAGCCCCGTGTCAACAACGTGTAATCTTTTGCTTTCAGGTGCTCCCAACAGGTGAATGCCACCCAGGAGGAGCACAATGTCATCACCGTCACACTCTTCAGCCCCATGTTTGGGAAGACGGAGGTGGAGAGTCGGGTGAACGTGAGCAGGGGACGGTTCAGCACTCTGGAATGTGTGGCCACGGTGGAGGGGGAGCAGGCCTACACGCTGTTTTCTATCAGCGGTGAGTTGATATCACACATATACATGCTTACGTTAAATAAAGCTGAAAGCAGTTCATGCATGGGCGGATGATGAGACAATGGGCCCCTGGGCAAAGTTATGAAAAAGGCTCCACCACCTCTCCTACATAGGAGCAGGACAAACAGACTTTGTGGTGGTTTTGCACCTCTTCATGGTCATTTCATTTCTCCTTGTGGTTGTTTTGTCTTTTTGTAGCCATTTTGTGTCTCTTTGTGTCTTATTCGGTCATTTTTTGTCACTTTATAGTCAATTTGTGTTTCTTTGTGGTTGTTTTGACCATTTTTTGAGATATTTTCTTTCTCTTTGTAGTTCCTTTACATCTCTTTGTGGTCTTTTTGTGTCACTTTGTGGTCATTTTGAATCCCTTTCTGGTAGGTGCATGTTAATTTTGGGGCCTCCTGGCATTCACCTTCACAATGCCACCAAGACACATTGGGCCCCTGGGCTTGTGCTCTTAGACCTGTTCAGTAATCCATCCGCACAGTTCAAAAGGAGCCATGTGATATTGACAGGGGCGCCTGTCAGTCTCATGTTTTGTTGCTGATTTGATGTAATCCTCTGCATGTCCTCACCTTCAGATTAGACCTAAGCACAACAGAGTCAACACGACAAGAGAAGACGTACAGATATGAAAATCTCCCTTTTTCAGATTGCAAATCTTTGTCCACCTGATGTTAGTTTGAGTTATCATAGTAGTTATCATAGCAGCTCTGTAAACCCCACATTGGACGTAATCCTCAACTCAAAATATTTACTACAAGCATGATTTTGGCGAGGATTAACCCATAATTGTGGTCTCACAAATAGAAGTTGGTCGTCTATAATCTGTTAGGTAAACATAAGCAAGGGGCGATACCTCAAACATGATTGGCCACGATAAGATGTCACATACAGATAGGAATAAGCTGTAGTCCATTGTTTACTTTATGACTCCAAATCCGCTCTGTTATAACGGCTTCCCCATCTGCTGCACAATGTCCTCAAAGTGGTGTCGGTGCAGGAACTGAAAGTACAGCAAAGTTGTCCCTGCCTGAGCCTGGAAACCTGGGTTTATGCAGGACACGGGGGGCTAACTGTGGCTACAGCGGGTATGTGGGCGAGCATTATGAGGGAGGAGAGTGTTTGTGGCCAGGCAGGACAGGCCTTTGGGAGTGTGTGCCCAGGATTTTTGCGCTTCACAGAGTAACAGCAGACCAGGCGGAGGCGCTGAGAGTGTGGAGCGCAGTGGGAGTCCTGGCGGTGCTGGGCGTTCTGGGGCTGTGGGAGGCTTGGAGGTGTCAGTGAGCTGCAGCACAGAATACACAGAGCTTTAGAAACCACTGACAGGTTTACAGGGGATTAGTTCCTGCAGACTCTGCATTCTCAGATTTGAAGTGGAGAGAAAGCTTCTTATCTCTAAAGAGCTTATTACACCCCACTGTACAGAGGAGCAAAACAATAAGACACCACAAACAGCCAGACACAAAGGAACAGAACACTGATTACATATAATTACTCACAGCCACAGCTGTAAAAGCAACAGAAATACAGTAAAATACCGTATGATCGAAACAGATTTCAAACAGTCAGTAGAAAATTAAGTGCAAAATTTGCAAACACAGAAAAAAAGCAGAGAACGCTAGCATGTTTACACATATAATTGGATTAGTTCGCTGTGATTTGACCAAAGTGAGCTTCACTGTGACTTAGCCTTCTATGGCTTACCTTAATGCCCCTATGCAATGTCATTTAGAGTATAAACACAGCAAACCATTAAAAGAATCACTGATTGACTCTATTGCCGCTGCTCTCAACGTACCCCCAACAGTCCGTATGATATCTAACAAATTAGGGCCGAATAATCACGTTATTTGGGCTACATACCAAAGTTCCTTATGTTAGGTTAGGAGAAGAAATTTGATAACAATGTACGTTAAAAGAACTCTAACTCTCTAAGTTACCTGGCTAGCCAGCTAGCTGGCTGGTGTGGGTGACACATATAGTGTTAGATGACAGATGTAGTCCACTGAGTGGTGCCACATAAGACTAAACAATACTACAACAAACCTACTCAACATATCCTCACATAACTGTTCGTATGATACCTAATGAAAGAGCTACGTTTATGTAAAGTTATGTGGGTTCGATTTAGAAAAACTCAAAGTTCACTTGGTTTCACACAGTTCCCAACACCCGTCTCCTTGAGGAAAGTCCCGTGTTTTATGGCCCATCCACTACCCCACCCCGCCTGCCTACAGGGACTTTCAGTATTTATAATACTTTCTTTCTGACTCCTGTTAGTGTGTGGTCACGTGATAGCAATCTTCCCCATTACCTGGGTTCTACATGCATTACTTGCTTGTGATTATGTGGGTTAGCTTACATAAGGTGTGGTGCATTACTTTACATAGGAATATGTACAAACGGTGCATAATAACAGGCTGTTGCTCCTGTATCTAAAATGATCATTTCGGTCTCCCTGCAGAGAGAACTGTTCCCCATGATCTCTTCACCCCACTGCTAATTGGCTCTGTATCAGCAGCAGGCATCCTCTGTCTCGTCCTCATCATGCTGTTCTACAAGTACATGCAGGTAAGACAGCTCTGCACTTTTCCCACATGGCACACCCTCTTTGTCTAATTTTGAGACAAGAGTCAATCAAAAGAGAAAAGCATGTCAAAACCGCATGAGTTAATTTGTAATTTATGTTGTTTTTGTTTGCGTTCATGCCAGAAACCCAAATACCAGATACAGTGGAAAGTCATCGAGGGCATCCATGGAAACAACTATGTTTACATTGACCCCACCCAGCTACCATACGATCACCAGTGGGAGTTTCCTCGAAACAACTTGCGATTTGGTGAGCCTCCAGCACTCCTTTATCGTAATTATCTGCGGTGTGATCTGCGGTGAGGCCTCCATAATTTAGTTAATCTGTCATTTCTGACACCATCGTGTACGTCCTGGTTTTTATGTCTGGGGTGTAAATCACTCTAGGAGCACAGTGATGTAGAGATAAATGAGGGCTTTTGTCAGTAACAGTCTCCTAACAGTGCAGTCAGCATGACATCACCGCTGCCCCCCTCAGGCTGCTTCATGCTGATTGACAAACACTCTGGTTTTTGTGTTTGGTCACAGTATCAAGGTTTTAGCCATGTCCATGGTCACTAACCAGTTTCACAGCTCATTAATGATGTAACCCCACTCCCTCACTGCAAACATGATATTGTTGACATATTCTGGGTGTTGTTTTTGACAAACCTCCTTAAACAGGATCCTGCGTGTCCTGGTGCCTACGTACACAGCCCGGGGGCTAAAACTGGTGTTGTCCTGGGAACGCTGGCATGTGGCCAGTTTGTGGGAGGGAAACAGGATGGGGAATAACAGTTTTGTCTTCTTGTCTTCAGGGAAGACGCTGGGATCTGGTGCATTTGGGAAAGTGGTGGAAGCCACTGCATATGGACTCTCGAAAGCAGATTCAGTCATGACGGTGGCTGTGAAAATGCTCAAATGTAAGCACTGTTAGCACACATGCAAATGAAGAGGAGTGAGCGCTGCGAGGCTATTTGTGACTCCATGACAAATGTGCATGGTAGCTTTCAAGAAGTTACGATGAATCAATAACTTTGCCGCAGGTGTTCAGAGAAATACAGTAATTATGTGGATATTTTTATTTGGCGGCTTGCACACTGCCACCAAGTCAAAAATATTTAACATGCACCTTTTTATTATAATTAGCCTCCAGCACCGCTCACTCTTTTTTAATCCTGTAAATACCAGATCCAGATATGTCATCATTGTTTGACTGAGTTTACTCCCAGTCCTTTTGATTCTGATTATCGTCCCTCTTTTTCCCACAGCAAGCGCTCATGCAACAGAGAAAGAGGCGCTGATGTCAGAGCTGAAAGTCCTCAGTTACCTGGGAAATCACATGAATATTGTCAACCTGTTGGGAGCCTGCACTGTTGGAGGTGAGGCAGCCATGTTGTCCTGTATTATCATTTAAACGTTCTTCACGTGACACTCAGAGCATTAATATAGCAGCAAACAACTATTTGCTGTGCAAAGATATAGTGGAGTAATGGTGTCCTGGACAAAGAATAAAGACACGCTGTGTGGGTGTTGTAATCTGAGCTTCTCTGTGGTCTGTTGTGGTGAGCAAGTCCAACTGAGCGTGCCTGTTAGTGCATGTGTGTCTCACCGACGTATCCTCATACAACAGCTCGTATGATATGTTACGAAAATGCACATTCAGTAGTTCATATTATATCTAGTGTATTAATGTTCCATGAACGGCATCGTCAAGTTACGTACATAACTTAAAGTTAGCACTGAAAGTTACGTAGGTTAGGTTTAGGCAAGTTGAGGTATGGATTGAGCTGCACTGATTGATACATACGTCACTCTCTATGTCATCTACAAAACCCACGCTCCCCATTCGGCGGTCTATTTATGCTGCAAAATCGTCCCAGCTCTCCCTTTGCCTTGTTAATGCTGCTGCTGCCTTGCATCAGTACTGCTGCTCGCTCTTTTAGCCCCACCTCCACCTCAGCATCCACCTGCAGGCTCCGGCTAAGGAGGAAATATTAAATCATCACTCCCTATATCTCACACAACATATCTGCAGGTAGCGATGAGTCTAGATGCCAAACTCTTACTATGTTCTGCTGTTGAAATAAACATTAAAAACATGAGTAGTACCACTGAAATGTAGGTTAGGTTAAGGCAAGTAAAGTGATGTAGGTTAGGTATAGGAAAAGAAACATAGTCGGGCGTTGTAACGTTACATATTGGGGCATTGGTTATGTGAATGCAGCCTCCTGATAACGTTTGTTATGCACAAATTACTGGATCATTATTAAGTGTATCAACGTGTACAAATTGTGGTCCATTACTTTTTATAATATACATACAAAAAGTGTACAAGAGCAGCCTGATGCCACTGTTAGCTGCTGGCCGCCAGCTCTGAGCTGGCAACTCACACACTCTGAACTTCCCACAGAGCCCCTTTAAGACTGTGGATTGAAACTGTAAACTTCAGCGACTGTTGACAGAATTTAAAGAGATTAATTGTGTTGGCTGTCACTACAGAGCTTTATTTCACCAAGTTACTCAGCCTTTTTACAGAAGCTATGAGTCATGTATGTTGACAGATCACTATCATGAGGTACCTTTCTTTGTCTGCAGGCCCTACACTGGTGATCACAGAGTACTGCTGCTTTGGAGACCTCCTTAACTTTCTACGCAGAAAGAGGGAATCCTTCATCTGCTATAAGCTCGAGGAAGACTGCTACTACCGCAACGTCATGCCGCAGAGAGACGCTGCTGGGTCAGTTCTTTGTTGTGTATAAAGAGTGGTATATTGTGTGTGTGTAGGAGAAAAAAAGAGTACTAGTATTTACTATCCAGAACGTGCGTAGGAGGAGAGTATTTGGACAGCAGCGTGTCTTTGTGTGGCTGTGCTCAACTGAGACCAGACTGCTCCTTTCCTCTTCACAGTGACAGCTTGAACGGCTACATGACCATGAGGCCTTCTGCTGCTGGCAACCTGCCGTCCAGCTCATCCTCCGAGAAGAGACGCTCACTACGCAAAGGCAAGCAAGCCAGCCATTCATTAAATATCTCAGTCTTAAAATACACAGAGAAGCAGTTAAAGTAAGACTCATACCATGTCAGAAAAATAATGTTCATCCTGTTTCGTGCTCTCAGGTGGCTCCTACGTTGAAGCAGACGCAGAGAGTGAGTTGTTTGACGAGGACGGTCTGTCTCTAGACACTGAAGACCTTCTAAGCTTCTCACATCAAGTGGCCAAAGGCATGGAGTTCTTAGCCTCCAAAAATGTGAGCACTGAACAACAATCATATCTTGGTTTTTGGATACAGATATTATGTCTTTTGATGATATCTGGCAAAGCATGAATCATGTTTCCACAGCTAGTAAACGGATCTAAAATGCTTGTTGGAGCATGCTGCTGAAAGATTTATTAGCTGTGGAGGCAAGATACTGTCGTCAGTGAGCTCATGTATCAGTGTCAGTGGTTGCGTGTTACAGATTCAAGTGTGGAAATTCAGTACCAAACTGCATTAGAAAAACAGCTCCACCCATGCCTAATGTTATATTATTGATTGGTCATGTACATGACATGTATCATTAGATATTAAAGGCAGTGGTGCATTTGTTTTTCAGTGTATCCACAGAGATCTGGCTGCCAGAAATATTCTCCTGACTCAAGGAAGGGTGGCAAAGATCTGTGATTTTGGCCTGGCCCGAGACATCAACACGGACTCCAACTACGTAGTCAAAGGCAACGTAAGTCTGCACTTGACACCTGGGAATTTGAGATGCAGGGCACATCCAGTGGTGTCACGAAGTTCCTCCTTTAACATGCTACTCTTGTCTTAAATCAAACTGTGTGCTTCAGTTTCCTGAGTTGAAAGCCATTGGATAGTGAGTGTTATATGAAGGGGTTTAATGACATCAGTGAGTTAAGTAAAGAGGGAGAGATTTTAAACTTAATTCCACTGAGAGGGAGAACAAGAAAAGGAGGTGTTCAATACGTCCAGTGAACCAAATAAGGGAGCTTCAGGGTGAATATGTTTGGGTCCAACAAATGTAGGATATGGATGAGGAGATGTACATTTAGTTTTTTCAGATTCAACTGTTTTAATGACATGGACAACCAAATGCGGTATTGTATCAAAGTTTCCTCTTCAAATAGTTTAGTAGGTTTAGGGTTAGGGATATGTTTGTTTCAAGTAGGGAAATAGTAGATGGGGAAACAGTCCTCTATTGCTCATGCCGGCACACAAAAATTCCAATAGATGTGTCAGAAGCTTGCTGTGACTTATTTGTCTTATATATCGCATAATGTGCCTAAAACCCGAAAATAAGCAAGCATTTTAGCACTCCCAGTTTCCTCCCCTCAAAGTCAATGGGTTTTTGGTTAAAATATACCTTCACATTTTGTTCTACGACATAAAATACATCTGTAAATACCCCCCTAGTGAATTTTGAAGCTTTTATGGGTCTTAAAGAAAGGCTTTGCAAACAAGTGGCTAAATGAGACCACAGAACGTCATCGTGCTGAACTAAGCTTCTGTTTTGTTATGGTGGTGATATTAAATCTTGCGACCGCAGTGTAGTTCATTTTCAGGCAGCTTTTACCTCTGGCGAAAGTTGTGAAGGTTATCTTACTCAACAAAACGTGTAGGCATCATAAACTCATGTCACGCTTTTTGATGAGGGGACCCGGGCGACTCAGCACACACAAAAACGTCTGGAGCACTCTGTTGTGTCTGAAACATAACAAAAATCTCAAGGTGCACGTAATGAAAGGAAAGTGTCGAGCAAGCACTTTCTCTGCTAAAAACAAAAAATGAAACATTCATTAGAAAAGTTGGATGCCCTTTTATAACTCAGGCTTTGGTCCATCATGTCGTTACTTGTCAGAGTCATTGTGTTGCAAACCTCCTCCTCAGGGGATGTTCCAATTCACTAGAAAGCTATTTTTAACTCCATGTGTGTTAAGATAAGTTATTTAATTTCAAAACACATATTCAAGACCAAACAATAAATACAGCTGGATTTGACTTTCTATTTGTGGGAAACTTTTAGCTAGCGCCCTGCTTCCTCCCAGCTATTTGTAAAATCAAACTTAGCACAGTTTGAACATAAAGTGTTTACAAAGTGAACATTTACATAACACTAAAATTAAACAGGTTGCACCAAAGAAACTAGTTCTTATACAGAGATAAGTTGTCACTAAATATTTACACCTACTGGTGCCAAGCGTGACTCTTGCATAGGTAAGTGACCGAGAAAGTTAATGTTAGCTTGCTAACATGAAGAGTAAAGTGAAGAGGTAATATGGAATATTGACACATCGACATGACACTAATTAAATGTTTTGTAGTAACAATGTACACTGTTAAATTAGATTAAAACAACAAAATGTTAGACTGATGATGTCAGCTACGTTAGCATAATTAGGTATTTTATACTCACTTTAAACTTTCTGAAAATATCAGCTCTGACACACACGTTTCTTCATATAGAAATAAGGAAAGAAAGAGGTAGAGAAAATCAGAGTCATACCTACATACGCAAAGGATTAGCACTTAAGTTCATACATCATTTAGCCTCAATAGATAATGTTGGCAGTTAAGTTACAGCTTGTGACACCACAGTACAGTAGCTGTGTTTCATTCACCTGAGTTGAAACGCCAAACGTTCAAACAAATCTTAAAGTATTTTAAATAAAGTTTTTACACTTGGGGGAGGTGGAAAAGTTGGTCTATTAATAAAAGGACTAAATTATGATGTACCATAATGTTAGCTATTTGTTACACCATTTCAAAGGTCACTGCAAGCTCTCTCTATTGTCTGTGGATGGCATTTAACACACTTACGCACACAGGGCTGTTAGCTGGGCTCTCGTTTATAAAACAATACATAGGAGATATTACAAATGTACGTACGGGCAAAAACCAAAAATGGCTTGTGCCAAAAAATATTCAGCAATTTTACAATCAGGCTGCGTCACCAGTCTCCTGTCTCCAAAATGTTCCTAAGCAGTGGGTCAAAGTTTCTACCATCAAGTTTGTTTTTATAGAGCACAACTTTTGCGGGGGAAGTGGCATTTGCTTCTTTCAGGCCTTGTTTTGTGCTGACGCAATGTATAAATGAGACGCCAAAACTCTTCGGCTGACAGCTCTGTAATATTAATCGTTCAAAACTCTTCACTTCCATTGTTCAGTGTGCTCTCCGTTATCATACATCCATGGTTTCCTCTGAGGTTTGGCTTGCATTCTTAATTATGTCATTTGTGGCACCTGACTGACCGACTGAGAATTAGCTCCACCCACTGCTTATCTAGATGAACCAACTCTACATATCCACATAACAATAGTGGATAGGAAAGCCAGTAAATTCGCATTTTCTATTGCCAAAATTCTGAAAATTTGGTTTAAATTAGCGTTAAATCTGGATGGAAACCAGAGCCGATTGCTTTTGAGTAGACAAGGCTTCAGATGGTTCCAATGGACTTACACATTACTAAAGGTTTAGCTTTGCTAGCTAAGGTAATTCTCAGGTTTTAATTTTGCATCCTGGTTAAAACTAGCTATTATTTCACACAAAAACTTTACAATGGATTCACAAAACGCTGGTGAAACCCATTCCAGCGATATGAACGTTTTCATATCTGTAGCCATAGTATTATGGGCATCTCACTTTTCTATGTATTAGAAAAGCACATGTCGCAGGTACATATATAACTCTGCAAGACAAACTTACTTTTGTTCTTGAACCTTATTTTTATCACACATTACCGCAAAGAGCTCATCTCACAACTCGAGCTGTATGTTCCCTTTTGACTTTACCTTACCTTTTTTCCATTTTGTTTTTCTCAGTTTCTGCAGTGGCCTCCGTTTAACCATTTTATTTGATTGCTAATATACTATTTCATTTAAATCATTAGCCTTGAGATACAACATTAAATCATACTAACTTCTACATTTAATGTGGCTCTTGGCAAGCAGGTAGTATTTTTAAATGACAGCTGATGACTGCGATGCACGTCTGTACATTTCTTCATAGCTGTCAGGTGCGGGCGTTGCAGATGAGCTGTTTGTGTTGTCTGTTATTGTAGATCCTCAGGTGCATACTTGGCATTTTGTACAGTGTGTTCATTTAGCATTCCTCAGTCACAAACTTTTTTTGACTGCAGCCATGGTTAAAAAAAAAAAGAAAATGAAAGAAAAAGAAAACATCACTGGGGAAAGGCTTTTCATCTTTCAACCTAGTCACTCTGTGTTTTTCTTTCAGGCTCGTCTGCCAGTGAAATGGATGTCTCCAGAAAGTATCTTTGAATGTGTTTATACATTCGAGAGTGACGTGTGGTCATATGGCATCCTGCTTTGGGAAATTTTTTCGCTAGGTAAGTCTATCCATCTATTCTGTGTGTGTGTATATGTGAGTTCATCTGTGTGTGTGTTCAGAGGTGCACAATGTAACTGAATCTCCCCTGCTGCACGTAGGAAACAGTCCTTATCCTGGCATGCCTGTGGACGCCAAGTTCTACAAACTGATAAAAGAAGGATACAGAATGGATGCTCCAGAGTTTGCACCCAGTGAAATGTGAGTTGTGCTGAAGTGAAACACAAGTGTGTGTAGAAGGATCATAGGAGAGAGATGGTGTGAAGTGGTAGGTGGAGGTGGTGAGACTATAAAAGAATGCGGTGTGGGGGGGGATTTGAATAGCAGTCAGCTCTCATCCTGTTGCGTTTGGCTTTTCACAAGCATAACTAAAACTCTAAGGTGGAACTGAGAACAGAAAATAATATACACACAAAAAAAGAAAGGGGATGTAATAACTGGAGACAAATGAACGTGTTTGTGTGTTTTTGTGCTGCGATGCAGGTATCAGATTATGAGGTCCTGCTGGGATCCTGACCCCTTCAACAGACCCCCCTTCAGGAAGGTCGTGGAAAGGATTGAGCAACAGCTGTCCGATGCCACTAAGCATGTAGGTTGCACCACTTTGTTGTTTACTCTCACTTTAAATAGTTTAACACTTCATTTTTTAGAAATAATAAATCTAGATGACTTCACAGGTGGTTCAGCAGAATTATGAGGTAGTGAAAGACGCCGAGCTGATACAAACTGGGCAACATAAACCAAAGTATTGTCCTCTGTGCTCCACACTGAACCAAGACTAATGGACACCAGACTTATTTCATACTAAAAACTTCTAAATAAGTGTTTTATTTTTTCAGATTTTCTCATACAAATTTCCACACCAGTTGTGTGATTGTAAAACTGTTGCATCACTCCTTGTGGGAAAACTTTTGTTTTTTTTTTTTTGTTTTTTTTTTTTATAAATCACCTCCCGAGTGTTCACACATAATTCGGCCAAAGGTCAGGGGCCTCTCACAGCACGAGCTGTTGTGTTTGAACACTCAGCTGGTCTGATTTAATCATGCTACATATGAGCTCCTCCACTGTTCTCATGACTGTCCTGTCACACTCCAACAGCTCAGACAGTTCAGTGTCAATGTTAGGTAGACATTTTAGGAATTATACTTGTTTGCTTATTACAGAGAGTTAGATGAAAGATCTACACCACTCTTTGTTTGTGCATTAGATTTGAGGCATAGACTGTAATAATAGAAGTAGCTACTGTGACGTCACCCCTTGGTTTGTTGACCGTGTTTTGAAGCCTTTAGTTTGGCACTTTAGCCATTGCTATCTTGTTTTTTAGAGCCAGAAGTGACCATATTTGGAGAAAAGGGTTGAGCTCTGGAGGAGCGTGGGATGGCTCTTACTCAGACTGTAGCCACGCCCTTAAATATGCGTAACCTTAAGCCTTAATAAAACGTTAATGGGGGAGTTACTTAATTAGCTATAGAGACCAAAATGTTTTTGCACCAGTCTGTAAACATGTTTATTTCTGCTGTAAAGTTGGGCATTTAAACATAGGGGTCTATTTTGGAGCCAGACTTACTTGGGTGGCCATTTGAGGAGCTGCAGGTTTTGGCACTTCTTTGCTGGCTTCACGTTTTCAGCCTCTGAGGTTGCAGATTAAACTGAAGCTATAGCCAGGAGACTGCTAGTTTAGCTTAGCATGAACGAAAACAAAGAGGTGCAGTAAAGGTAAACTGTAGATGCAATGGAAATTTTATTTTAGCCTGCACGAACCAAACTCTACAGCAGTTTGGGGACATAATATAAAATTCATAATGCTTCCAAGCGAGCTGGTACCGGCTCCACCACTGGCTTCATGACAGTTGCTGTAGCTGAAGGATGTAGCTCAAACTATCTGGAAGATGCGTTATGATTTCAGTTCTGCAGAGCACATGATTTGAAGAGCAATAAAGGAAAAAAGACCAGGGGTCTCATTATAAATATTTCATACGCACAAAACAAGGCCTGAAAGACTTCCTGTAAAAGTTGTGATCTATAAAAACAGAGCTGATGGGAGAAACTGTGACTCATGATTACAAACATTTTGAAGACAGGAAATGGGTGACGCAGATGGTGAGCTGGATGCCTCATTGTAGAAACTGTCAAATATTTTTTAGCGCATGCCGTTTTTGTCTTTTGTCCATTCGTACATTTTTAGTATGGATCCTACACACTGTTTTACAAATGAGACCCCAGGTCCTTTACCAACATGTCATGAATCTGACTAGAGTGGAGGAACTTTGTGGCTGACGAATCCTTTTTCTTAATGATTCCTTTTCATCATCATTCACTCGCAGATTCAATGCTGGTTGGTTGCTTCAACTCGATGTGCCATTTTAAAATTTGTAACCGATGTGGCTGAGGTTTGGACTTGGTTTTTTAGACCCAGCGGGCACAATGTGCATAGAAATGTTTTTTTTTTGTTGTTGTTGGAATCTGTGCTGGCTTTAGCACTAGCAGAAGCTGCGTTCTCTGAAGTGCAGTTAGCATGAGTGTTGTTAAAGTGAATGACGCTCATTCTCAAGTTTATAAATTGCAAACTGATACATTCAGTTCACCGTTCACCAAAAGTATGAGCACGTTAAATGAATGCACTCTTTTAGCGTATTCATGCACAACACTGATTGTAGGAGATATGTGGCAGTGGCATCGAGCTCATTTGACTCTCAGCAAGATAGTGAACAAATGTTTTTCCCAAAATGTCAGACTTTTCCTTGTAGTTCTTTCTGCATGATGTAATGACACATGAATAAAACACCAAAGTGACAAAAGAGACAACTCGTGCAGATAAGATAAATATTGACATTTCACTGAGATGTTTGAAAATGCAGAACTGAACCAATATGAATTATCAAACTAAGTTCCCTCCCTCCTTTCTCTCTCTTTACCACTTCTTCCCTATCTGCAGATTTATCTGAACTTTAGCTCCAGGCCGCCTGCGACGCCCAGAGCCAGGGAGGAGCCCAGTTCTCATAGCGCTGCGCTCCACCGTCTCAACTCATCCGGCAACAACAGCGCTCAGACCCAGCCCTTACTGGTCCAGCACGAGGTCTTCCTGGAGGGGACAACCCTCAGAGCCCAACGGGTGTAAGGACCCACCCAACCTGTCTGGCTGCCTCATAAAGTGCCTGTAATGTTCCGCCACAAACCATCCAACCACTACACCCTCCCACCCAGAACCAGCAGCATTTGTTTTCAAGTGTTGCAGAGGAATGGTAATTGCCATCTATTACCAGAAACAACAAAGGACGAATGGCTTTTATCATTATCACTTCTATGATTGCCTACTGATTACAGGGAGGACAGTTGGACTAATGCTCCCCTGCTTATAGCAAAGAACTGTTAAGGCACCGTGAAGGGTGGAGGGACATCAACCGTTTCTCTAAACTGTCATTAAGTTCATTATTACACTGTTATCTGTTTTGTTATTTTTTTTGTTCAGTTACATTTTTCCTAAACATTTCATAAAGTTTATTTTGTTTCTTTCTAATAATTGGATTTTTTTTTCTTTTTACATTTTGTGTTTTGTTATTCTTTGTTGTTTTTCTGTCATGGATATTTATGTAGCGTTTTTATTTTGGTTGGCTGTTGCAATTGTTGGAGGAGAAGCACTTGAGGCACTTGAACTTCACACCATTACACACACACCATATAATGCAGCTTTATTTTTATTTTTTACTCTTTTATTGTCAGTATTATTTCCAACTGTTCAGATCTATGTTGATATGAAGGAGACACTTTTTTCGGGGGCCAATTCAAATATAGATATCGAGACACTGGTGTATAAGCTATTAGACAGCGTGGTCGGTCATGCTTAGAGTCCATAAGTGCTTCAAGTCAATTAGAAAATACATTTTTTGCTCTGTTTATGTTGGATGTCACTATCGAGACAGCAACTTTTTTCACTGGATCTGTTAACACATTAAGTGAATCAGCCCGCGATTGCTTCACACATGCAGTCATCTTCTGAGATATGATATGGTACGCTAGCTTTTCATTTGAGATCCCCAGTGCTTTGTGACTGTATATGTGTACATATCTGTAGGTAATGATAGTAGTCATTGCCATACAACGAGCTGGGAATTTAACAACCCAATCGCCAGAGGAAATGTTTGCATTGTACCTCTGCAAACCATTTATATGTAACATTTGCATGTCATTATGTGGCAGATATGTTGAAACTTAACGTTTCTTTATGTTAAAACAACGCCACAGTTAATGTGTTTAGGCACAAAAAAAACGCATGGTTATGGGTAGGAAGAGAAGAGATTATTTTTGGCTTAAAATACCAAGTTTTGAGCCACAATCACAGCTGGAAGGTAAAACAACACCTGGTTTTGGTGGCACAATTTTACTGAAAATGCCACCAATGTCTTGCTAGAAAACATGCAACTTTGGTGGCACAACTGCTGCTGGAAATTACACAGATGTTCAGGTTTTGGTGGCACAGTTACCACTGGAAATGAAGTGGACGTCATGCTAGAGAATACTCTATTCTGCACAATCACCACTGGAAATGCACCTGATGTCTTACTAGAAAACACCTGGTTTCGGTGGCACAATCACTGCTGGAATTGCAACCGATTTCTCACTAAAAAACACCCGGTGTTGGGTCCATAATTGTCGCTGGCAATGCTCGCAATGCTCGCAATGTCTCACAAGGCAACACCCAGTTTTGGTGGCACAATCAATGCTGGAATTGCAACTGATTTCTCGCTAAAACACACTCGGTTGCTGCTGGAAATGCTGCTGATGTCTCACTAGGAAGACTATTTTTGGTGCACTATAGCCGCTGAAAATGCCGCCACTGTCTTGCTAAAAAACACCAGGTTTTGGTGTTACAATTGCTGCTGGAAATACCACCAATGTCTTGCTAAACAAACAACCACTTTTCTTTTTGGTTGGTCTGAAACAGTGGTCTACAGATTGGCAGCCATTTCACTTAGATCTCGTGCTATCCACTATCCCTTCCACCTCCCAGTGACAAATTCAGCTCATATACATGTAATCAAAACGTTAAAAATGTTGATATGATATGAATGAAACGTGCAAATGTAACATATCTGTGGTTTGCAGAAATGACACTGCATACATTTTCTTCTGGCAACTAGGCTGAAAGGTCAATGTATGACAAAGAAGACAGTCTGAGAAGCCTGTAACTCTTAACATTCATCTTAGCTTTGTTACATAAGCATGTAATGCAGGTGTATAGTTTCACTTTTTGACAGCTGGACTGCTGGAGAGTTTTATTGTAAAGGTGTAAATAAGTGTTCAGGTTTATATGGTTTGCCTCTCCTGCCACATCCAGCGTATGATCTTTGTTTACAAGCATGAGACAGGTACTGCCATTTCTGAGATGCGTTTTCTCTGCTTTTCACCTTCTTCCCCTTCGTGAAGGACCGGGAAACAGGAACTTTGTTGTGGCTGAGGCAATTGGTGTGTTTTTGCCCATGCTCCACTGTGGTTCTACATAGTACAGTATATATATATCATGGACAAAGTCAGGGCGATGCTCATGTGAAATGCCATTAAGTGGACTGCAATATTCCCTGAGGTGACAAGCCAGTTGGTCTTCAAGACTCTGTGCAGACGCTGACGCTGGGCACGGCGCTCAGTCTCAGTGTGTTGGTCATCTCATTGTTCTCCGACCAGTAGCTGGTTTCCCGGCAGTTCTTCTCCAGCTGTTTCCTCCATCACAAGTGGGACTTTCAGCTCCTCTCAGCCAGTAGTCTGTATCAGTCCAGACCATTATGATTCTACTCTTCCCGCTGGTGGATGTTGTTGTGAAGAGCACCAGGAAAGTGTCCTGTTTGTGTGTATGAACATGTGTGTGTGTTTGTGTGCGTGCGTGTGTGAGCATGCACCTGTACTTGTCTTTGTGTGCATGTCGGTATGAATGCAGAATTTAAAAGAATCACTGTCAAGAGGTGCCACTACTAAAGATTCATCAAATAGTTTAGGCTACTAAAACTCCACAGTCTTACTGCTCTGTCTTTTTGTAAATATAAATGTGCGTATATTGTAAAGTAATGTTGATGCTTTTGAAGATGTTTATCTCAATGAAGATGTGGTACACTGACGCAGAGATTTATTATGCTGTATTTTCTTATGTGTGCACAGATTTTAAACTGGAGGTTCAACTGGGAAAAAAAAAGCTGCTTGTGTCTCTGTCACCATGGTAACTTAAACAGAAGAGATTCACTTTGGCTAATGTTTTAATTTTGGCTGATTCACCATTGTAACCAGTTATGCCAGTTCACTTGGTAACTGCCTCGTTAAACAGACTAAACTGCTCCCAGCGATCGTATTTGATCATCAATGTTCACGGTAATAAAAAAAGATATTTCTGGATTCTACAGCCAGGAAGGAGATGTTTCAGAATAATAGAGATTATTTTTCATGTCATTGCTCCCCTAAGAGATTTTCCTGCATTTTGCTACATATTTATTAAACCTGAGGCTTTAGTGTTCCTGTGTAAATTTGATGTGTTGCTACTACATGTGTCAATGTAAATAAAATTGTGTATATTGAATTCCCAATGAAACATTTTTGGTCCCTTTTTACCTCCTTGCACACAAACACATCAGGCTGAACACTATTCCACACAGCTTCTATCATTGTATGTCTTAAAGTCTGCAGGGTAATGCGTGGAAATCTTCTCATGCCTGACATATGACAGTCATATTTTTCCAAGTGCAGTGCCAGCCAGCTGCACATGTGTGTGTAAATGCTCATAGCAGGTTCTCCCCTGAGGCGGTTGTCACAAGTAATCCAGATCATCTCTTCTTTGCTGTGAAATGGAGGTTCAAATGCTAACGTAAAGTACAGTAATGGATGACACACTATCTGATTTTTTTTAGCCATTCTTCCTGCTTGTACACTAAATCCTTTGGCTCCAGCCCAGAAAGGGACATCTGGTTGTGAGGGGAAAGCCGTGAGGAGGACGACAGCACTGTGAGCAGACGAGCCTGGTGCACAAATTTTGCGTGGGCAGAGTCCATTGTTTCAGGATCTAACTGATAAGAGAAAACAGGAAATCCCACCATTGATGTAAATGTTTGTTTGTCAGACTTAAGGAAGTTTTAAAAAGAGAGAAAGGCTGAGACGAATCTTTGTAGTATCGTAGTAATTAGGCCAGTGGTGTCATGTAGACACTCATAGCTTTTACAGTGTAAAAGTTAGTTGTAAATGGTATAGCGTCTTTTCTAGTCTTCTCACCACTCAAGCGCTTTTTACACTACTTATCACATTCACCCATTCATACACACATTCACACACACGTGGCCGAGGTTACCATACATGGTGCCAAAGCCATCAGGAGCAATTTGGGATTCAGTATCTTGCCCAAGGATACTTCAACATGGGGACTGGAGGAGCTGGGGATCAAACCGCTGATCTTCCGATTGGTGGACAACCCGCTCTGTGTCGTTTTAATGTCAATCAACAGAGAGCCGATGTCCCTCTCCTTCTGGTGGACTTAAGAAAAAATATGTGCAGCAGTCAATGGAGAGAGACTATTTTTTTTATCCCATTTGAATTGAAATTATCTTTTCAATTGACGAACTGTTGAAGTATAACACTATGAAAATGTGTAATTAGAAAGGTTACACAAGTTACATAGGTGTCAGAAGCTGCAATGTCTGTGTGTTTTGTACAGGGATATACTTACGAGCAAAGGCTTTTGCTTGTACTATCGCTTCCCATCAGATACAAGGACCAGAGAGTCGCTGTATATAACACATCAGGTTAGAAACAATACATCTGTACTTGGGACACTGCTAAGTTACCTCACCAGTTAGCTAGATGGCTATGTATGTTGGTTAGGGAAGGTTAGATTAGTCTCCTGGTGGAAACTGCTGTGTTTGTTTGACCGATTCACCACCATAACCTCCCTCCATACAGTGACTTTCACTCTTTATAATAAGTCCTTTTCTTCTCCTTTTAGCACACTGGTCAAATGACCAGCGTTCCTGATGATGCGGGCTATATACAAATTACTGACTCATGATTATTTGCGTTAAATTCTGGTGCATAACTTTTCATAGGCATGTGTACGAACACTGCATGGAAACAGCCTGACCTACACGAGACACTCATTACTCACAAAATTAGGTTTTAAATGACAAACGTGTGTAATTCATGGCCCAATTCAAATGGGATCAAAATTTATGTCTGTTGACATCTGTTTTGTTTTTGTTTTGCCTCTCTTTTGATGCTTCTCAAAGTAGTAGTAGTAGAAGAAGAAGCCATAAATGTCTGAATTTGAAGGATGCTACATCATCAAATCTCGCCAAAGGGCTGCTCTAGTGTCAAAGATCGTTCCAACTCTACCAAGATCTGTCCGTCAGAATTTTCAAGGAAGCATTTGTGTATCCTCAGTGGGCATCAAGTACCCACAATTCTTTGCCCAGTGCACCATTGAAGAGGCCCTGCCTTCAATTTTGGCAAATTGTGTACTCATTAGCCTCTTCTCATGTATGGTCACCAGACGCTAGGAAGGAGTCTGGCCTAGCCTCTGTAGGACCCAACTTGGAAGGACGCATCCTACCAAGGATGCATCCTTGACTTTGAGCAGATTCATAAGAAACATCCTAATATTTTCCCAATGAGCAGTCTTTCAGTTACACAGTCAGTTGCTCCTTTTATTCATATGCAGCAGAGGGGGAATAAAGCATAATGAGGTGCTTTTGAACCCTGATTAACCTACTAAGACCTGTCAGCTCTTATTAAACAACAGATCACTTTGACTTTTCGGCTCCAGGTTTCCTCGAGGGCTAATAGGTGTGCACTATGCTGAAAATTTATGCTTTGAGAATGAAATGGTTCTTGTTGAAGCAAAAATCCTGGGAGAGTTATTAATACTGACACTTTTAGTGCTGTAGTCTTTTTTTTTTCCTTTTTCAAAAATCAGACTTTTATAAAGACGATCCATCATCCATCCTGGCAATCATCCCTTTCCCCTCACAAGGATGCAACTTTGGGACATGTTCTGGCTCCAAAAGAGCAGACTCATACTTTGCAATTTAAAATATGAAAGAATAAGTAAAAACATGTGCATGTAACCCCCTGTGTTTTGTGAAACAGGTCCCCTGTCAGTATCTGACTGCGATTGCTCAACCTTGCTGTGGTTCGTTGCTGTGGTTGTAAATTTGATAAGCATGTCACACTCCTTCCGACACAGTTTGTGGTAAATCTGGCAGTTTAATATGAAACACTCCTGCATGTTTTCAAGCTTAAGGTAAGAAGGAAACAGAGTGGCTGGTGCAATGTGTAAAGTACAAAGCCCGGAGGTCGTTTCTGTGGAAAGTAACGTGACTTTTTTTGGTTTAAGACTGCCGGGAATTTCTGTATTTCCAAAATTTTAAATATTACGAGAAACACACAGAAACAAAGTTTGCCTGCAGCTTCTGCTAACTTTTTTTAGGACCTGAATTAAGAGGAAATTAACATTTTACAGCATACCTCAGGGCCTCTATTAAAATGGCACTACTTGAACAGTGTCTTTCCTCAGCATCATGTGACGCTTCGTACCTTAGCATGTGATGCTTTATGCCTTTTATTAGTTAGCTACTATGTCACGAAGATAACATCAAGTCATCGGTTTGAAAAAAGGCTTTCCTTTATGTACTGTACACCAGAACGCATTCTCACACACACACGTCTCCCACAGCTTTGCTGAGCTGAATACTGCCATTGTCACAGACTGTGTCCTGCATGAACCAAAATTAACTGACATAAAGTCTCTCAATTATTTATATTGTGCACTTTTAGCAGTTAACTGGTGTGCTGGGGTGTGAAAAGGAGGGCAGCATGGGTGTCACATATGGGTTACTTTTCAGGTCACCACCACTTCCCATATTTGCTCAAGTTGCTCAGGAAACACACAACCCCCGTGTGCACCCTTGCAGAGCAGAGAAGGGGTGCTGCTGTAGCCTGCCAGCCATAAGTGCCGAGATACATGGACCGCAGAGAGAGCAGGCGGAGATGGTTGGGTGTGTGTGTGTGTGTGCGTGTGTGTGTGCGCGCTTGTGTGTGCAGAAGGTGGGTAAAGGATGTGCGTGTGGGGGGATCGTTGAGGGGCAACATTTTATCTAAGGTACACTGCACTTCCTCATGTGTTAAGAGGGAACCTTCTGTTCCCAGCACTGGGTGTTGGGTCAGTAACAGGCTTCTGACTCCAGCAGATGGCTGCCATGACGATGTTGTAAATATAAAAACACTGAACAAACTTGATGGACAAACAACTTTATACATTATTTGATCTGTAACATTTTATAGTCATGTCTCATGATATGTAAAGTGAACACAGACATTGTCTTGTTTGATTATATTGGTCGTCTTGCAAATTTAAGGGAATACAATTTGTAGATGAAATATGTTTGCAGAGAGTTCATTGAAAGAATTGATGCCATTCTCCGACCTGTTCTCATTCCCAGGTTGTCAAGTACCAACATTTTGTCATGTCACTTGGTGTCTCAGCGAAGCACAGAGAACCTTTTTGTGTATCTCAGACTATAAAAATAATGGACGTAGCTGCCGTGACATCACCCACTGGTTTGTGGACTCCTGTTCTGAAGCCTCGAGTTTGGCATTATGCCGAGGCCATCTTGGTTTTTGGAGCCAGAAGTGACCATACTTGAGTGACAGGCTGGAGCTGTGGAGGAGTGAGGGCTGAATCTGACTGAGAAGCCGAGGTCACCACCAGCAGAACGCCTGTCACTCAAAGCAGCCTGCCTTTAATTATGCGTAACTTTAAGCCTTAATAAAATGTAAATACTTGATTATATTAAAATTCAGCCCCAGTGCAGTTGGCACGAAGGGGAAAATTAGCTATAGAGGCCAAAACCTTTTTTTTGTACCGGGCTGTAAACGTGTTTTTCTGCTGTAAAGTTGTGCATTTTAACACAAGGGTCTATGGGGATTGACTGGCTGATGTTGCCTCCCCACACCCCTCCCTTTCCAAGCATATAGAGATACCTACGGTGGTCTTCACTTCAACAGAAAACCCGAGAGGCCCTCTCTAGAGCCAGTGTTTATCGATCTGGGCTAGAAACATGGTGGTGCGACATGGCGGGTTCAACAGAGGACGGCATGCTTCCTGTGCAGATATGAAGGACTCATTCTAGAGTAAGAAAAACACAAATGATTGTTTGTTTCAGGTGATAAAACACTAATTTTTGCCAATTGATTTTCCTAAATCCTTCACACTTTTTTTTTTTAAATTGTAAAAGCTGCATGTGGTTTTATGTGGAGTTATTTGCGAAATTATATTCTTGGCTGGCCACAGTGACCTCCTGGAGCAATGTTGTCACAGTGCATCTGTTGTCACTGAGTCGGTTTTCCCCCATATCCAATCATTATACAAAGATAAAACAACCGTCTCCAGGCTCCAGCTTTATATTCTTATTTTAGTGTGACATTCTGGGAAATAAACATACGTGCTCTCTGGCAGATTATTAAATAAAAAGACTGATACTACTCTCTTATCTGTTCGTGTGATATGAGGCTACAGCCAGCAGCCGGTTAGCATAGCTTAGCATAAAGATTGGAAACAGGGAAAAGGCCAGCTTGGCTCTATCAGAAGGTAACAAATCCACCTACCAGCACCTCTAAAGCTCACTAACTGAATCGGAACAAAACACACACAGACAACCAGCAGAGACTCCAGGAAGTTGTTGCCTAAGCCTAAACCTCTGTGCCCCCACAGTGTTTTAAACTGCAGTTTTCCATTGTCACCACACTGTATGCAAAGCTAAGCTAACCATCTCCTCAGTCCAGCATCATATTTACTGTATAGAAATGAGCAGGATCTCTGGCAGGTCAAATAGAACCCTTGTCCTCCCATGATGGCTCTACTTATTTCAAAGGTCTTCTGTTCAATACCAAAATTAGGGTTGGAAATTAGCACCAGCCGCAAGCTAAATGCTGGTAATATATGCAAGTTGCGAGATTTTCTTCACCCACCAGCCAAAAAAAAAACTGTTCATCTATAGAGGGTCCACCAGGCCACTGTGGCAAGTGGACAAAAAAAAAGTCAATATGTTTGTTGGGTTGCTTGATACGTTGCTTCATTTGGCAGGAAAGAAGGCCTAAAATACGGCTCAAAACAAGTCTCTAAGTCAGATGGAGAATTTGCTCTACCAAACCTAAAATTCTATTTCAGGACAGCACACATTAAACCTGTCATGACCTAGATTACTAATGATAGTACAACTCGATAGGTTGTGTAATCGCGGTGGAGTCCAGTGTTGTCTACGTTGTGCTGATATGAAGAGGTGCAGAACAACTCAGACAGCAAGAGGTAAAAACAAAATCCTCCATCAATTATGACCATATAACTCAACCTATAACTCGAGCCCCTCTCCCATAGAGTGCAACAGCAAAATGGGAGAGGTAAGGCAGGAGACACCTGCCTTTATAGGTGAGGTACCCCTAAAGGTGAACACAAGTTTTGTGTCATTTTAATACTTATAACAAATGTACATTTGACTGTTACACATCACTGTTGTATAATTGACCCTGTTACAGTTGTAAAGTCAGAGATCAAAATGTAAACATGCAGTTCAACAAACAACATTTTGTTTTTTTGTGATCACACAAGGCATCTTATGTAGACAGCAAATAGTCAATCAAACTTTATGTAGCACTTTTCATACAAACAGAATGCAACTCCCTCACTCATTCACACTCACTCACGCACTCACTCACACTCACGCACGCACTCACTCACGCACTCACTCACACTCACGCACGCACTCATTCACAGTCACCCATATGCACTCACTCATTCGCACTCACTCACTCACGCACATTAACACTCACGCACATTAACACTCACGCACATTAACACATTCGCACTCACTCACACTCACTCACACTCACTCACTCGCACATTAACACTCACTCACTCACTCGCACATTAACACTCACTCACTCGCACATTAACACTCACTCACTCACTCGCACATTAACACTCACTCACTCACTCATATGCACTCACTCACTCATTCACACTCACTCACTCATTCACACTCACTCACTCATTCATTTACACTCACGCACTCACGCACATTAACACTCACGCATATTAGCACATTCGCACTCACTCTCACACTCACTCACGCACTCACTCACTCCCGCACTAACTCACTCATTCACACTCACGCACTCACTCACGCACATTAACACATTCGCACTCACTCTCACTCACACTCACTCACTCGCACATTAACATGCACTAACACTCACATTAACACTCACTTACGCACTCGCACATTAACACATTCGCACATTAACACATTAACACTCACTCACTCGCACATTAACACGCACTCACTCACTCACTCATATGCACTCACTCACTCACTCATATGCACTCACTCATTCTCACTCATATGCACTCACTCATATGCACTCACTCATTCTCACTCATATGCGCTCACTCATTCTCACTCATATGCGCTCACTCATTCTCACTCATATGCGCTCACTCATTCTCACTCACTCATGCGCTCACTCATGCGCTCACTCATTCACACTCACTCACTCATTCACACTCACTCACTCATTCATTTACACTCATGCGCTCACTCATTCTCACTCACTCATGCGCTCACTCATTCTCACTCACTCATGCGCTCACTCATTCTCACTCACTCATGCGCTCACTCATGCGCTCACTCACTCATGCGCTCACTCATTCTCACTCACTCATGCGCTCACTCATTCTCACTCACTCATGCGCTCACTCATGCGCTCACTCACTCATGCGCTCACTCACTCATGCGGTCACTCATTCTCACTCACTCATTCTCACTCACGCACATTAACACTCACGCACATTAACACCCATGCACTCACTCATTCGCACTCACTCAGTCACGCACATTAACACTCACGTACATTAACACCCATGCACTCACTCACTCACACTCACTCATTCATTTACACTCACGCACTCACTCATTCATTTACACTCACGCACTCACTCATTCATTTACACTCACGCACTCACTCATTCATTTACACTCACGCACTCACTCATTCATTTACACTCACGCACTCACTCATTCATTTACACTCACGCACTCACTCATTCATTCACACTCACGCACTCACTCATTCATTCACACTCACGCACTCACTCATTCATTCACACTCACGCACTCACTCATTCATTCACACTCACGCACTCAGTCACGCACATTAACACATTCGCACTCACACTCACTCGCACACAAACAAACACTCACACTCACTCGCACACAAACAAACACTCACACTCACTCGCACACAAACAAACACTCACTCACTCACTCACACACAAACACTCACTCACTCACACACAAACAAACACTCACTCACACACAAACAAACACTCACTCACTCACTCACAAACACACACTCACTCACTCACTCACACACAAACACTCACTCACTCACTCACACACAAACACTCACTCACTCACTCACACACAAACACTCACTCACTCACTCACTCACTCACACACAAACACTCACTCACTCACTCACTCACACACAAACACTCACTCACTCACTCACACACAAACACTCACTCACTCACTCACTCACACACAAACACTCACTCACTCACTCACACACAAACACTCACTCACTCACTCACACACAAACACTCACTCACTCACTCACACACAAACACTCACTCACTCACTCACACACAAACACTCACTCACTCACTCACACACAAACACTCACTCACTCACTCACACACAAACACTCACTCACTCACTCACTCACACACAAACACTCACTCACTCACACACAAACACTCACTCACTCACTCACTCACACACAAACACTCACTCACTCACACAAACACTCACTCACTCACTCACTCACACACAAACACTCACTCACTCACACACAAACACTCACTCACTCACTCACACACAAACACTCACTCACTCACTCACACACAAACACTCACTCACTCACTCACACACAAACACTCACTCACTCTCAGTCACTCACGCACTAACACTCACTTACTCTCAGTCACTCACGCACTAACACTCACTCACTCACACACAAACACTCACTCACTCACTCACACACAAACACTCACTCACTCACACACAAACACTCACTCACTCACTCACACACAAACACTCACTCACTCACACACAAACACTCACTCACTCACACACAAACACTCACTCACTCACTCACTCACACACAAACACTCACTCACTCACACAAACACTCACTCACTCACTCACTCACACACAAACACTCACTCACTCACACACAAACACTCACTCACTCACTCACACACAAACACTCACTCACTCACTCACACACAAACACTCACTCACTCACTCACACACAAACACTCACTCACTCACTCACACACAAACACTCACTCACTCACTCACACACAAACACTCACTCACTCTCAGTCACTCACGCACTAACACTCACTTACTCTCAGTCACTCACGCACTAACACTCACTCACTCACACACAAACACTCACTCACTCACTCACACACAAACACTCACTCACTCACTCACACACAAACACTCACTCACTCACTCACTCACACACAAACACTCACTCACTCACACACAAACACTCACTCACTCACGCACTAACACTCACTCACTCTCAGTCACTCACGCACTAACACTCACTCACTCTCAGTCACTCACGCACTAACACTCACTCACTCTCAGTCACTCACGCACTAACACTCACTCACTCTCAGTCACTCACGCACAAACACTCACTCACTCTCAGTCACTCAGGCACTAACACTCACTCACACTGACTCTTACACACATTGCACCACTGCAGTTACATTCCTGAAATGTTGAAATACTCTGAAGTACACACAGGATGCACTGTTTTCCAATATACCATTAAACTGCAAAGAGACAATAAAGTATTCAGCATGTTTCACATACACAGAGCCTGACGAAACTTTCATGTCCGTTTAATATTTCAATAAAAATGGATCCAGGTGAAAAGTGAGGGGATCAACGAAGTCAGCTGGCTTCATCATCTGGGCAACATGAAAAAAAAAAAAAAAAAAAAAAGGTAATGGCAATTCATCAAACTGGTTGATATTTGAGTCACAGTGGTGGAACGACAGACATCACTATTCATAGAGTCACGCCCGTGGTATGACCAAAAATATTACATATAAAAAGATGTATGAGAATATAAAACTGCATATTAAAGCAGTGGTTCCCAACTGGTGGGTCGCGAGTTTATTCTGAATGGACCACAGGTGACTCGCCAACATGTCAAGTTTGTAAAAACACTTTATTTTGAAGTAGAAAAGTGCAGTTGAAAGAATGTGTGAGAGCCACGTCAGTGTGTTTTCCTCTTTTAAAAAGGTGACAGATGTCAACATCCTTGTGCAGTTAAGTTAATCATTAATCTGACCCATCACTGTTCACCTCAGGCTTGGTGCCACGTTGTTTGTGTCAGCACACAACAGGGAACCATGGCAACCTTGCTGCCTCCTTTAATTGGCCCGTATGTCTGGCTGTGAGCCAATCATTTGAAAAATGGGTTAAAGGATAACTAATTCAACTCAGAATAAATTGAGATGTTTATTCCTGACAGTTTTTAACGCCTGAGGTGTGTCCCCGGATGAGCTGACGGATGTGAACAGACCTCATACTGTCATCAGGTTTGATAGAATTATGTTTCTTTGAGTAATGTTGCTCTGTAGATTACTGTCTCTGCTCCTCCTCAGGTGATACTTCTAACACATAATAAATGATCCTCTGTGCTATTTTAATGATCTTATCTCAAGAAAACGTTCAGCTCTTCATTAGTTCTTTCATTAGGCCTGTGAAACATTTTTTCCAAGCCCTTCTGTGTGCCGGAACATTCCGTTGGGTAAGAGGATATCACCTGTCCGCTCATCAAATATTTAACCTGTGCTGCAAGGCTGACAAAAGCAAGGTATTGAGTTCATTTTAATCTCCAGTTTCCAGAAACTGGCACATAGATCATGACGTTCACTCAGAATTCACTCTGCCAAACATGCCGTTCATTCCATTTCAAACTATTGTTCGCTCCACTGTTGCGTCTGATCTCAACTCAAGAGACACTGCGTATTCTCATGCTGCAATTACACCCAGCTGATTGCAGCTCATTGTGCTTTATCTCCACTGATACGTTTTATACAAATAATTGCTCTGTGTGAGAGTTAGATAACCTTCCATATTACAGGAGGGAATATACATTTCATGATGTTTATCTATAAAGATCAACCGTCACATTTTCCAGACTACCTCGAGTCTGGTTTCTCATTTCAGTTTTTCAGTTATGACACATGATCCAGTAATTACGTAACCTTGGTTATCCCTTATACACATACTTAACCTTGCAGGACTGGATTTGCACTGTGCAAATTCAAAACATACTGAACCGCAAGCACTTCTGATTCTCAACTCTTTTGTTCTCGTTAGAGATTTTAAAGATGCATTACCAAAACTTTAACACATTTAGGACACTCACGTTGTTGTTCTCATTTGTTGTCGCATTAAACTTTACATTAGATTAATAGTGGTGATTTCTTTTCTTGGTGCTGTGTGTTTGGAAGGTAGTCAGGCACTTCCTGTACGTGTTTTATCTGTCCTGAGATCTCTTAAAAGATTACCTTATTCAATAAAGGATATATAAACATATGAAGACTATAATGTTGCCATATGTAGCCCTGGCTCAGGTGATGAGTGCATTGGATTGTGGAATTTCAAGCAAGCTGTTGCTCGTAGTCCCTCAACCCCTTCACATATGGTGTAGATGAGGGAGGTAATCTGGGAGGGCATGCATGACGAGAGGCAGGAAACCAGGGTTTTAAGGCCTTCAGTTACATGATACACATGAGCAGCTCCCTGCTTCAACCCACACCCCATAATATGCTTATGAAATCATCGTTGATTCTGGTGAAACCCATTTTCTTATTTCATTCATATTTATACTCTTAACAAGGTTCTAGCAAAGGTCTTCGGATGTGTGATATGAGCCTGAAGGGTTGGACTCTTCGGGAAACGATTTCTCAAATAAAGCAACAACCAGAAACACACTATAGTGGCCATGCAGGTCAGGTATGTGAGGCTGTACTCAGACACAGTGGTGCTTTGACCTAATGGTTAAGCCACAAGACTAACGTGCTGATGATAACAGGGCTAACATGCTGATAAAGGCAATGCTGACATGCTGATGATAAGCAAGTATAATGCAAGGTACATAGACCTGTTCACATGGCGCCATTTAAACAAGACAGAGAGTCTACAACTATGCTGCCAGCTCTCCAAGGCTGTAGTCAGTCCCAGTGGTGCTTTGAGCCGAACGTTTATGTAAGCATGCTAACATGCTCATAGAGACAACTTCCTGTGTTTGATGGGTAAAACGCTCATAATGTTTACCATCTTTGTGTAGCATGTAAGCTTGTTGACACTACACATAAAAGTCTTGTTTTAACTGAGCAGTCTGGTTCACTTCAGCTAAATATTAGAACACTGATTTTTGCATTACCAATTTTCAAAAGTTATGGGCAGTGCCAATAGAACAGCACATCCTCATGGATGGATTACAGAGCGAGCCTACAGGGCACAAGCCCCGAGGCCCGCTCTGTATCAGTGTGCCCCCTGGCATTCACTTGCAAAATGTCACTCAAATTAACACGAACAGACCATCAAGGAGACTAAAAATGACCACAAACACATGCAGAGAGACAACCACAGAGAGACGCAAAACCACCACAAAGTCTTTGTCTCGTGCTTGTAGGACAGGTGGAGGGGACCCTTTGCATATGTGTGCCCAGGGCCCATTGTCTCATAATCCACCCATGGTTAGTCTTCTGTTGAGGTGCCTAGCACACTGATCCAATACTAAGAGGTGGAGCTAGAAACACTGAAGCCTGTTGATAGGACAAGCGATCACAAACTTACTAGTTTTAAATGTCCCAAAGATTGTGACCGATACTCACTCCAGCCTGTTCTTTTGTTTTGAAAATGTTGGCTCACGACCCTGTTCGCAGAAGTCCAATGGGAGCAGGGGTTTGTGAGGTGCCTCAAGGCATGGGGGGGGACCCTTCGTGTCATCCTCAAGGTCAAGGTCAAGGTAAACTTTATTGTCCCACCAGGCGGGAAATTTGTCCTGGGCTAAACACCCATACTGCAGCCATTTAAATAAATAAATAAATAAAAACCACAATCTGTAAGCCTCCTCTTTTGCCTTAATCAGGCGTTCAGGACCCAGGGGTGTGTGGGCCAGGGAGGCCAGCCAACTGCAGGTCCCTGGCCTGAGCCAAGTTCACAGCCCAGTCTCCCTCCCTCCCCCTCCAGCAGAGTACCAGGGGCATGTCACCAAAATGCAGGAAACTTTTCTGGGGAAGGACCCCCAGACTCTCTGCTGTGGTCTCAAGGTTGGCAGTTATGTTCGTCCTCTGGGCACCATGTCTGTGTGTCAAATGTCACTGCAAATAGTTGTTGGGAAATTTCAACAAAAGTTTAAAATGTCACCGGTGGCACTGGAATAAAGTTCAGGGGGTGATTAATGTCGGTACAAACTTTAATGGCGATACATCCTGTAAGTTTTAAGTCATTTCAACCAACAGATTGACTTTGCCTTCCCTCTAGCCAAGTAAACACTGTGAGGTACCTTCACTGTAACAAGAACAGACTGTTAGTGTAAGAGATAGCTGTGCACTGCCTTTCAACATACCAGCTTTCTGTAGAAACAGGCAGTTTGTTTTTATGATCCTCTGTAATATTCCACGTACAAATTGTTAACATTTGTGACAACAGCATGTCGAGGCCTTAAAGCTGGATACTTTGTGACAAGGGCAATTACCTGTCTGGCATGTGATGTCACATACCAGACATATATGTACAAGTCTCTGAATTCTGTTTGTTTTGATTTAGTGTCTTGCCTTACTGACGCAGATGCAGCCATTTGCAGAGGTTTAAAACAAGGCCTGAGGCGTTTTCCCTCGTTCCACCGCTGAGTGGTAAGTTGATGTTGACAGACACTGATGTTTGTTGTCACAGGTTCTCTGTCAAACCCCTCTGTACTTAACCACTGACAATGCAAACAGCGAACAATGACGCTATTCCTTTTAACAAGCTGTGATAGGAATCAAGATCACCAACCGGTTTCTGGCAATTCAGATCCAGTGTTGTGGTTTTGATTGAGTCATTGTGAGGTGAGCTCGGCTGAAATACAGAACTTAACTGTCATTCTGAGGAAGCCTCAGGATAGTTTCTAGGTGAATGCGTCCTTTGTTGGGTACATATTGGCAGAGAAAAAAAAAGTATTTAGTGTTCACTACAGTGCCACTTTTCGACAGTCATGGGCTGGCTTGGCTTGGCTTGGGTCGTCAGCCCAGCACAGCAGGGATTTGCATTTCCATTACAACAGGGCTACCTTCTTGAAGGTGTGTCTTAAACTGCTGATGACTGTTTGCAGAGGTGCAGCTCTTTATCAACATCTCACTGTGGCTCTTTCTGCTTTTACTTTCCCCCCTGCTGTATTATCAGACTTGCCTTTATTGAGGAGAAGCTGCTAACAAAAGTTCCACTAATTCAGTAACACATTTCATTGCTTATAGATTCTTTCCAATAAAAGTCCCAAATTATTTTGTTGTGTATAAACTTTTATTGTGAGGCAGCAAAATAAGGAAATGTTGAGTTTTCAAGCAGCAGCGTCACACAACTTCTAACATGGCGGATAGCAAACATGAAACAGTAAAATAAAGCAGATATGTAAAGTAAAAACAGGACGCAGGAAAGAACACACAGACTTTTGCAAATGCCTTTCGATTTTGGGGAATCTGGGTCGTCTGGGGTTGGCGAGACGTCACGTCACCGCTACCAGCTTTAAGGTGGGCAGCCCAGCTTTTGGAACGTCTCCTGAGGAGGTCCACCTCCTGTCAGCTTGGCATGGCACAGTGCGTCTAAACTGACAATGGAAACAAATCAGCGTGGCATGGCTTTATTCGGCACAGCCAAGAGTGACAATGGAAAAAGGGTACAGGTTTTTTTTCATACCTGCAGTGTGTCCTGGGTGAACCTATTAAAAAGGAACCTGATTTCCGGGTACTTATTCTTTATTACATAAATTACTTTACCTTTAGAAATCCCCCTTATACCCAGTAGGCCTACACATTTTCACTCCAGGACATCATGTCTTCGATTAAATTTGTTTTCTATGTTCTTAGGATTAGTGTTCCAATCATTAAAGTGGGATTTAGGATCAGCCTCAACTCAAAGTCAAAGGAAAGTGCTATGTCAGGGAGGGCTCGTCCATGCCAGCTCAGACTGAGGAAATGATTAACGGACAGATGTGAAAGAGGACTGCAGTTTGAGACTGTTTCATTTGCTGGTTTGTGTCATATGTTCAGGAGTCAGTTATATTGTTCTGTTTCCTGGAGATTCTGTCACCTGCACATAATTTTGTGGCTCTAAGTGAATGTTAATGTCGTGTTATTATAAGCAGTTTGGTGGTACCATGAGGCTTAACATCCATGAAGACAGACTGCCCTGAGGATACTTTTATTATTTTGGTGATCCGTGATTAAAGATGTCTGAAATTCCACAGGATGTTTGGAGGTCACTGACCAGAGGCCCCCTGCTTAATGTCTAATAAGCTGCTCTGTTTACTTGACTTTCCTTGACTTTGTTTTAATTTAGTGAAATTAGATTTTGGGAAACACAAAAATAACAAGTTCAGCTTCAATTTAAGATTCTATAGCGAGTTTTTTCTACTTATTTTTCTGAAAAGGACTCCCTTCCTTTTAAGCCAGCCAGGGATGTAGTGATTCTTGTCAAAGGAGATAATTCAGAATTTTTGGCAAAAGGGTCACTTTTTTTCCTGCCCACATTCTTCCGTGTTTTCACGTCAATACAGCATTTCAGGACTGAAATTGAGCCTGAACGTCTTGAGAGGATGAAAGTCTTTTGCTCCCACTGACCATACTGTACACAATGCTGTTATCTCTTCACCTTGTATAGAAGCCTACGCACCAAACATCCTGTTTCTGCATTCATTATTTTGAGAGCAAGGATATCAGTCTTCCTTCCCTTTCAATCTGAGCTGTTTACAGCTAAATAAACATCCATACGCACACATTCTCTCTCCTACGTCCCAGATCAGTCAGATAGCAATGTGGGCTACCAGATTCACTCTCCATGAACCATAGTCCTTCCAGACACTAGAAAGCAAATAATCTCCTAAAATGTCAGTTCTTCACTGTATTATTGCTACTTTTAGCTAAGTGAAAGATAATTAGTACTTCCTCTACTGCATCCATAGAAACCCCAGTAATGCTTTAAGTTGTTTTTCTTGAGGGCTTCCTGTGTGTGCACACGCCTGGAGATAGACGACTGTAGATGGGCTCTGGCTTAAAGTGCAGCTAAAGGCACTTGAAGGAGCAGTAGGTAGTTAGGGGGTTACAGTATAGCAACGGTACTCTACACATATACCTTCCTTAGCCTACAGCATAGCTAACATTCACCTCCTCAACTGAGTAAATAAAAACCAAAGTAATAGCTAGCAGGATGAATTCACCATGACAGACTTGAATAAATATGCATTTAGAGCAAAAAAACCCCATTATATTAAATATTCAGCAGCAGAGGACCATCATCTGCTCTAACACTTTACCTTATTAATAATAACTTAGCTAAAATAACATTCATGTTAGCTTACACTAATAGGGTTTCCATCCACCTATTCTTATTCGAATTTTCAAAAATAGTGAAAATAAACATTAATGGAAACGCTAGAAACTCGAAAAGAGGCCGAAAATTCGCAAAAAAGTTTTTACATTTGGAGGGGGTGGATTTGTCTGCGTATCAATAAAAGGAAAGTGCGACTTTTTGCTATGGAAACAGGTTTTGCGGAAAAACGATGACTGGTCCGGATACCACGTCACACGTCTGGACCGGATATAACAGCACACGTATACGTTGGTGGTACGTGGTGGTCTCCTTCCAGCTATTTCCGACAGAACTCTTAACATTAAAATTCTTCCTTGTCATCTCTTCTTCAGGATGGCTCGGTACGCGGTGAATGCTGACAAAATGGTGACCAGAGTTCTTCCAAACGCCAACAGGTCGATCAGGAATCTGTCTATGATCAGTCGTTGACTGTCAGCCGAGTGTGTTGTTTGTTTTGTGGCAGAGAGACGCTCTCTGATGACGTCATCTCATGGCGCACTCTCCTCTCAATAATCGCAAAATAATAGCAAATGGAAACGGGCATAAAGTCGCATTTTCTTTTTGCGCATTTTCACTAAATTCACTCAAAAATTTCGAGACCTTCGGATGGAAACCTGACTAGTGTTTAGCAAGGTATAACCAGGCTCCAAGGAACGCTGCTCAGCCTTGCCTCCAATTTTTCCAGTGGCCACTTGCGGTATGGCGGGGAAAAAATTCCCTGTGGCTCAAAAAGCATTCTCCCCATACACCAACATTGTAAAAGAGGTCTGTAAAACTGTTGACAGAACACCTCAGACTGTTAACAAGTTAAAATATGATTTAATTATGATTTTTTTTTATCCATGGTGGTTTTATATTTGTAAAACTTTCCTTGAGCGAAAAAAAAAAGATTTTAAAAAAATCTATGACATCATCAAAATTTAAAGTCTATTAGTTGAGCTGAAACTCACGAGCAGGGCCAGCAGAGGAAGCAGACAACTGCCATTTGCTGGTACGGAGGAGTATGTTCTCTCACACAGGTGCAGAACGTACATGCTTTGAGACACAGTAATGTAAGGTGATATAGTCCTGTGTGGGGAAAAAAAGGAGCTAAAAATTAAAGTAGCCTCCTGTTTGTTTTTTTAGTTTGGTGTATTAACAGTTTCTGGGACACTGTGCCTATGGATCAAAAATTGTCCACCACTGGGCAGTCGACTCCTTTAAAACAATCAAACACATGAGATATTACATGCAAACAAGGCAATAAAATCCCAGAGTCAGCAAAACCAGCAGTCCCCATGCCAGAAGTCTCTGGCACAGGAGATCTTAAGCAACTCCTTCCAGGCCAGGTGCACCTTGTTAGGCAATGCAACATATCTGGGCAGAGCTCAAGGAGGCTAAAGAGAAGAGCCCACAGCGTCATATTGCATCATATCATTTTTGAAAGAATTTTGTTGCATTACAGCCTACAACCTCGGTCAGTGAACGTCATGAGTGACAGCTGTGTTTAAAGTATTAGCTAGGCCTGTGGAAAGCCTAAAAGAGGCCTCGAGGTCAGGCCGCTTGACCTTTGTTATGAACACATTCCATCGGTCGTCTCCCAGTTCTGGCAGAGGGAGCACAGCTACCCAGATAAGAGTGCCTGGCTGGCTCTGTTGCCATAGTTCCCAAGGTTAGGACAAAGGGAGATTGCCCAGTGCCCCAGGCTCAACAGACAAAAGCCTCTTTTTAGATAGGTGCATTTTGTAAGAGACAGTTGAGATGATTTAGAGCAGTGGTTTTCAAACTTCTCGTGCCCAAGGCACACCAAAGGACAAGCCAAAATCTCAAGGCACACCTATATTTACGTCTGTGCACAATAGCACTCTTATCACGACTTAAGACAATAAAAATAAGAAAAAATAAGACAGGTAGCTTTACTGATACTGTCTACTTTTTCCTCTTTTCTGTCAGTTGTTGGTCATCTTCACTGGTGCTTTGTTGTAATTTGCTCCGTTCAATAAAGCGACCCATTGTCCCACTCACGACCTTCTCCTTTTAAATGTTATCATCCCTCACACTAGCTGGGTTTTGGATGTGTCACACATTGATAGTTCCCACGCACGCACAGCAACAAACAGGTTCCCTGTGAAGGTTTTTTTTTAATTAAATCAAATTACATATTTTAGCTTGAGTTTTTGTAAAAGTCTAGTTTAATATTGAAATGATAATGGTTATCTCAAAATCCAACGGCACACCTAGATCAGCACCTCGGCACAATGTCTGAGAACCTCTGATTTAGAGTGAGCCAGGTAAGCATGCTTGTTGTTTAAAGTCAGTAACCAATAGAAACTTTACACAGCTATGGATTGGTACAGAATAACCTTATTTAGGTATATGGGAATACTGTTTGGGTTAAATACAAGCACTGGTCAAGGACCCCCTCCGAATCTCTGGATGGCATCCATTTTAGTGTGCCCAAAAAGTTCAGTCAGGTCCAGCGCAACCCAAGGAGCAACTAAGTGGACACCATCCATTTCTTCATAGCACCGTCCGCTGTAACCCTCCATCATCTCAGCTCCAGGTACACTGTATGTGTCACACTTCATAGTTCCCATGGGGTCAAAGAGCATGTCCCAGCCTGCTTTGAATAGCCTTGGGCAGAGCTGCAGGGCAGGGAAAAGGGAAAACAGCACTTTTCAGCAGTTTCTGTTATCTGTCTTGCTAGACAATGAAGCCTTGCACACTGTAAGAGGTGTTTTCAGTCAAGTATGTGAGGTCAGACTACATAGTCTGATGAGGATGATGAAGAGGGTTTTTAGGTATTTGGGAAGGAGACAGTTTGCAGACAGTTTTGTCCTGATACAGGCTAAAACAGGTGATTTTTCCCAAATACAAACTGGTGCCCCTGAGTAGGTGAATTAAGTTAAACAATAGTGCTGATGGGTACACAGTTATTATCAAAATCAGTCATGGCTTAGTTAAAGCACACCTGGAAAGAAAAGAAGAAGCCCTGTGAAGCACTGTGCAATATGCTGTACTTAACACCTCCTAAGCCTCAGCCATCCCAAGACAGCTGAATGGAGCAGAGCCATGGTAGATGTTATTTGTACCACCTGTGCTTTAACAAATCAAAATGTCTGTGGTGAATAAAGAACAGTCTTTTCTCTGTCTCCTGGCCTTGGGCCCTCGACCTCAAAGGCAGCTCTCAGTGTATATTTAAAGAAACAGTTCAAAGTCAAAATTCATTTTTTTTCCTTTTACCTGTAGAGCTATTTACCAGTCCAAATCGTTTTTGTGTGAGTTGCCGAATGTTGGAGATATCGGCCGTAGAGATGTCTGCCTTCTCTTGAATATAATGGAACTAGATGGCACTCAGCTTGTGGTGCTCAAAGCGCCAAAGAGAACATCTGAAAAACTCAACAGCAACGTCTCTTTACAGAAATCATGACCTGAATAATCAAGATAATCTACAGACCCTGCTGAGCAGTTTCATGTAGGAACTATTTTCTTTCTCCTAAACTAAACCCTGTCACTGTACCATTATGAAGAAGGAGGCGCAAGAGTGAGGATGATAAAGGACGCTATTGTCTCAGGAGGCAGGTTTGGGTGGAGGATGGATCACAAACACGGGACTTTCCCCAGGAAACTGGTGTTAAGTCATTTTAAGGTACGTTGTCACTGTGTGTCTTTTCCTTAATGTAACCACAGTAACTTTATATTAGGTGCTTAACTTTACGTTAAGTACATAACATCATGTGAACCCTGGTATGAGGATACGTTGCACAGTGTGTACCTCTGGCAGTAGATATGTCCCATAGAGCGCTGCACTTCACTGGGGCTTCAGCAGTGTGCCCGCCAAGTGATGTTGCTCGGATGAACGGTTTTTGAAGATCCAAGGAAAGATAGACAGGCTAATGTGATTTCATCCATTTCCTTCTAAACACCTGGAAAGAACACAGGTGAACTTTACTCCAGTAATGAGCTGTTATCCCCGTTTCACCTTGGCTTTAGGTAGAAGTGCAGCAGAGAAGTGCTTTCTAAAAGGTAATAAATAACAGAGCGATTATTTAGATTCCTCTTCCTCAAACAGTTTTAGTTCCTCTTAATTCACTTCCCTCAGCAGAAGTGATCAAAATATGCTTTGGAATTGCCTCACAAATTACTTTAAGGCCTTTAACTAACGTCTGCAAGACCCACACTTAAGGATTCAGTCGCACACTTAATCACCACTCAGTCCTCCCCTGATGCTTGGAAGTTGACTTAACATACCTGAAGGTTCACTCATGGGCCCGTGGCGTTCGTCTATTTACATGCAAGTTCTTGCCAAAGTTGTATGTTATTATAATGTAATTTTTCAGTGACAGATGCCAATTTGCAACACTAAAGGTTTGTTTATGTACTTTCCACAAGTGTCATTAGCACTTAATGCTCCAAGTATTGCCCCAAAGACACACACAGGAGCAGTGTGAAGGGTTCAGTGGTATGTAGCAGTGAGGATTGCAAATTGCAAACAGATAAATCTTCTCCCGGTTTGAAATCCGTCCATGTTCGTATGGGAGTCGTGTAATCCACAGAGGGCTCTTCCTCTCCAAAACAGATGTGGTGATTAAAACTGGTATAAACCCAGAGTAAAGCAGTTGTTGCAATGTGCCGCTAGCCAAGCACTTTCTAATGTGTGCACACCTTGTTTCTTATAACTTAAGATGTAGATACTCTGGAGGTTTTTATCGGGAGCTGAATTATCTACAGAGGTCTCCAAAAGAAACGGACCTGGTGATTTTTACCAGTAAAAACAACGAATTCAAGCACTTTCACACTACAATTTTTCCTGATTGGCTAACTCCATAGCAGAGGACCTGCTCGCTATGCAGATATAAACGATGCATTTTAACTGAACATAAACACAATGATTGTTATTTTAGGCCAATTATACACTAAAGAAAACACTTATTATATTCCATTTTTGCCAACCCCCTCCCCCCTCAATCCAACACACTGAACCTTTGAGTAGTTTTATAAATAAATGTAACAGGATTAGCTTTGCAACAATACCATTTTATAATTAAGTTTGATTGATATCAGTTTCAGCTTGTTTTGAGGAATTGTGCAACACCACCACACAGAATTTTGTTGTGCTGTAGTTTTCCTGCCATGTTTTCCCTCTGAGGACAGAGAAAACACATCTGCAGTGTGGCTGGGATATGACGCGAGTGTCCGGTGAGAGCACTGATAACCTGAGAGGGTCTCCTTCCTGTACAGCTGTGCTTGACCGGCACAACAACACTTGAATGAATGAATAATTCACCAAAGACACGTGCACAGACACACACACACAAAGAAGTACCAGTGACATAGATACCTGTCTTTTCCTTGATATGTAGTGTAGTCACTGTAATCAGACATGACTTTTTTCGAAGGAAGGAACCAGCAGTGTTATCATGACGGAGAGAAAAACATCCTGAGGGTTCATACTTTCTTGCCCCCCTCCGCCAGGACTGCCTCAGCCACCCCGCTGGCTTTTAATATCCAACAGCTAAGTGACCTCATGAGAAATTTGTGAATGGACAGAGCGGCCGGTACTCTTATCAGGCTCTGCAGATTTCAGCCCCTTGTAGGACTATGAGACACAATAACAGTGAGGCAGCACATCCTGCCTCACTCAATACATAATGGATAATTGTGCAATCAATTGTTGTGAATATACAGTGCAGTTGCGTAGGAATCATTCAGTTCATGCCCTGATACCAGCTGCAGATAGCTGCGTTACACTAACAATGTTTGGCTGGAGCTGGGCCATTTTATTCATGTCCTCTTACACCACACTAACTTCTGCAAACAAACTGATGTGGATAAGAAAGTACCATGGGAAATCTGAGGCACTTCGATTACAACAACCTCATGATGCATTTGCTGTGTGAGCATTTGACAGTTATGATCTCCTAAATGTCATGAATTTAAAATCATCTGATCTCATAAAACTTTTATTTGATGAGATCCTCATTTAATTCCAAGAAACAATCCTTAAACTGGTTTAACCTTATCGTCTTAGATTCATAATCAGCTTTCCCACGTGTCTCTGAGAGGTCCTGTGATGTCATTTAATACCAGTTTTCCATACTTCTGTCTATGCTGTTCATCTGATACAATTCAAATTCCATCATGTTGATATTTATCATTTTATGGCAGATCAATAACACCTGTTTCTATTTTCCAATCCATTCCAGTAACCCTAAAACTATTTCCTTTTTCTTTTCAAAAAAAAAAAAAAAAGTAGAGCATCTCAGTAAAATTTCACCTCCTATTGTTATGTTTCACAATAACAGAATAAAACTGAACCACAGGGGAGATTTGATAGATGGATTCAACAAAGCAATGTCAGCACGTTTCTGTTTTTGTTAACCATCGCTCAGTTTGTGCATTGTTCAGAGTCGACACAGGTTTTTACTTGAATAAAATCTGTGTTTATCACAGAACTGCAAAGTTATGTTTGCAATAGTTTGTGGGTTTGGATCTCTGTCAGTTGCTGGCTAAATTTTAACATCAGTTCAAGCCTGTCTTGGCAGAGGTTTTGAAAAGTACAATCAGGTGTGTGTGTGTGTTTTCACACCCCTGCACTTAAATCTGTCATCTGATAAATGTTTGGTAAGGAATTATAAGCATGTTGTTCCTTTGCCTCCCTCTGAGAGCAGCTCTGAGGCGTTCATGGCGCCTTTAACCCTGGGATGGACTACAAACATTGACAGTGTCTGTCACTCATCAGATATGCACTACACAAGACACTGATTGATTGATGGGCGGTGCTGCACGCCTCCTGCCAAAGACAAGAAGATGGATTTCTTTATCTGATGTCACTGGTGATAAATGTATCTAGCAGTCACCGTGACGAGTGGAGTACTCCCTGTGGGTGAATCATAAAATGGGTTTAAGATTATTACCAATGTACCGTCACATCCTGTGGACACACTGGTCAAACACAATTAGCCTTAAGCCAGAACACACAGCTTTTCCTTTTGAGTGTTTACCGTTAAAACAATTAAATGGAATGTTTCCTGACCAGGGGGTAAGGACCCCAGGGTGCACTTGTGCTGTTTATAGATGGAAAGAAAGAAAATAAAAGTTAAACTAAAAAAAGGGTATCCAGATACTGAGTCAGCTGATACACTTGAAAACCATGAGCTGAGAGTGTGTAAAGGAAAGTAAGCACGCTAGCAGAGAAGTTTAATAGTTAGCTGGAAGTAATAGACAAATTAAAATAACCAAGTAAGAGATAAAAATGGAAGCCCTGAGAGGCAAATGAGATTTGTTTTTTCCAGGTGATCATTTTTATGATGTGAAGGGGAATTTTTTTTCCCCTCAACTGTTTACACAGATGAAAAATCTTTAAAAAGAAAAAAAAAGTATTTGCCTCAAAATAATGGATTAATGCTAAAGTGGTAAGGTAAACGTAATATATTGAAACATAAAACTGATATTATTCGACAAACACTTGGAACTGTTAGCTAAAGAAATGAATAAAAAGCTGGAATAGTAAACTAAAACCAATGCATGAATGGTGAAATAAGTGGCACATTTTATGAAAGGGTGTCCCTAAAACACAGGGTTTTACCTGGATGGGCATGGTTTTGCAGGACGCAGCGGTGCACACTTTGGGGAGCTCCGTGACCGTCTCAACTGTCTCAGTCTGTGCTCTGAGTGCACACTTATACTTTACATTTAATAACCTACATGCACGTTTGTAAAACGGCATTTTAAACCCGTCAAATCGTGCCGCTTTGTGAGTGATCTGTGTATTAGACACCAACAGTAAAAGCCACCTTTAGTGGCAGTATGATATGCCATCCAGACCCCAGACTGTCACCCACAAGCCCAGTGTTCGCTTGCCATTGTGTTTTTTTTTTTCTAAACCTAACCATGTGCTTGTGTTGCACAAAGAAATGAACTTAAATACAAGTTGTTTTACTGACATTGTAAGTTTATACAGACATAAAAGGCGGTATGCATCTAATGAGCAGAAACTGTACATCTCCTGTGAAAAACAGACGTGTATTTTGAAAAGACACAATGCATTAACACCAAACAGGAGGAGGATAGCAGGAGGATACCTAATATAATATAATACCACCGATCAAGTGGGGATGCGAGACGAATTGGGATGAGAACAGGCTGGATGACAACACTGAATGAACTGTATTGTTGGTGTTTTTTTTTTTACAGGCCATAATCTGTAACGATAGGAAAGTTAAAACAAAAAAAAAAAACAAAAAACAGTTTATGCATTACTTTCCCATTAATCAAATGATAATTACCCAAGTGAAACCAATGAGCTATACATCACTCTGTCAAACTCACACACAGTTATAACCTTACAAAGCCTCTCCCAGCATCAAAGCGTGTATGAACAACTGCATCAAAAAAACTGCACTGCCAGGCTGCACACAATCATACAAGCTTTTTTTCTGTGTTGGAGGAAGAACTTCCCAGCGACCCAGCAGCATACCCTGCAGGGCACTGGCAGGTCGGACTGACAGGTTGATAGGAACATTGCTCACAGTCTGTGCCCAGAGGCTCCAACAGAACTCCATATCACCTACTGCTCCTGCCAGACCTCAGCTCCCCTTCCAGACACTACCCACAGTGAAGCCAAATGAAATGCACAGTCAGCCCCAGGCCTCAGGTTACTGCAGTGTGGCAGTTATATTTATAAAGCACAGTTCATTACATGTAAACTCAAAGCACCTTACATGAAACACGAAGGACCCCATTTCAACAATCTACAGTGCAGGGTCTAAAGTACGTGACACATTTAGGGCGTGTCCAACCTTTTTTGCTGGTTAAACAGCCCATGATCTGGTTGCAAAGCAAAATGTAAGGGCCAAAGAGATTGTATTTGGTCCCTTAAGGAGTCAGGTGTGTTTGGGGCATGGTGAATTCAGAGTTTCAGCTCTCGTTCCCTTTAATCGCCAGGTGCAGGCACACCTGGCTTTTGGGAGATGTGCACCAGGTGCACCACTATTTACACTGCAGAGGAAACAGGACTGAACTTTAGCTTTTGGATTTATAAATGTTATAAAAGTTATGTTGCACTTAGTACATAAATGCACACAGCGTCTTGATGGAGTCAGACTGTAGCTCTGCTCTGATCTCTGCTATGGTCATATTTTACAGAATCCTTATTATGTAAGTATTATATCCTTATATATTTCACCCACCTGCAACCCATCCACACTTCTGTGTGTGTAACAAGCAGAGCATACGTGTGTTGTTAACCCGTCTATGTGGGCGCATCTTGCTATGTCAATAGCTGCTGCCTCGATATAGCAATACACCAACAATGCTCTGGACCCAGCTCATTTTAGGACCTACACACTCATGGGTACACAGATGGGTGCAAGTGCATTTGCACTGACAACATGGGCACTGGCCGTGAAAATGACAACTGCGTCGGTGTGAAAGTGGCAGTGTCAGTTGCGCTGCATGCCCCTTTGTGTAGAGTGTAAGATAGGGCCAATAATATTAAAGCATGAGAACATAAGTAGCACAAATAATACAGTATGAGTCATCAACATTAAAACAAATAAAAACTCTGCACTATCATAACCAGCTTTACAAGAAACAAGTGTGACCATATGAGCACACATACACACAATAACAATCCAGCTGCACCAACACATACACACAGAGAACCTCAGCCTGATTACCTGAGAGGTCTGATCAGGTTATAATCAATGAATCATCTAATTTATTCTGCTCTGCACCCACATATCATATCATTGTTACTTTGTGGGTCTGTCAATACTTTAATGATCATGTTTTTAAATTGTGTGGAATTATCACAGCTTCTCTTATTTGACTGCTTTTGTCTCAGAACATTCAGTGGCACAGTAGCTGTGAGGCTCCCTGCCTTCAAACACCAAAATGCCACAGGAGTTGATTTTCCACTAAACTGTTGTGTATCAAGGAAGTCAATCTTGACTGCCAGCGAGTGACTGACAGGCTTGTATAAGCAGCCTTTAGACGCTCAGGGGAAATGACAAGAATATGAGATAAAGCTGGTAACGGGCCTGTCGGTGAAACAAGAATATCTATCAAATCAATGTGTGTGTGTGTGTTGTGAGTGTGTTGGTGTGTTAGAGGGAACTAAGCCCCTGTGTTGATTGCTAGTAGTTCTTTTTTTTTGGTCAGATTAGCAGTTATTTTGAACTGACAGTTTAATGACAAAACCTGGTTAAGGGTTCACAGTTTATTATCGCTGAGTGACACACAGATTTAAGTCTGACAGTTTAACAAGCCAATCTATCACTCCGTGATGATGTGTGCGTGTGTTCCTGTGTTCGTGAATGTGTCTTGGAATTCAGCTAATCTCCTCTGATGTGATTACACAGATAAGTGGAAAGAGCAAGGCAGATTTCATGTACGCATGATCCTACAAGGCACCATTAGCCCATCACGTTTCCGTTCACACACCAAATGTCACATACCATCAGGGTCTTGGAGTGTAAAGAAGTTTGGCTGTGCCATCAAGTGACAGCAGATCCAGCTCGCTGCTCCGGCACTTTTTGGCCTCAGACTTCAGCAGAGTTTGAGAAACCGATGTTAGAGCGTTACTACCACTTAGTGGTGGAAGTTAGAGCCTCAAAGTCAGATGATCCTTTGGCCTAATCCCCTCATGAGATCATGTGATATTTTGGGTGGAGCTGCACGTTGTAGTGATGCAAAAAAAAAAAAAAAAAACTAAAAAATTATATAAAAGTGGATATTCTTACAATATTATTTTCATGCAGTTGGGCTTTCCGTGTTTAGGTTGGTGGTTTCAGACAGAAACTGGATATTTTATTCATCCTCTACTTTTAGCCATCTATTTTACAGAGTTATTTGGCTATTTAAACTGCATATTCAGTACTTTTAACTATGTGTTTAAACTGTGCACTCATTACTTTCAGCTATCTGTGCAAACTATGAATCCATAATTTAACTGTTTCAACTGTTTATCCATTTCTTTTAGCTTTCAGCCGTTTAAAGATCAGGAGCTTTGTTTACTAAGCTTTCTAGAGCAAAGAGTCGCTCCCAGTGAAAATATGTGAAGAAATATTCTTAGAATTATGATGTTTTCTAAGAATTTCCCCCCAAGGTATAGACTAGATCCTGGAAAAGAAAAAAAAAAAAAGTTGAAAGCATTATAGCCCTAAGTGCTTTTTAAATGAAAAACTGTAGGGAGGACTTTTAAGATACTGAAGAGCTTCTTAAGCAGAGGTAGATGAAATATTCTCAAAAGCAGCAACACTACAGATTAGATGGTGCAGGGACAATGTTTATGGTCGATGTGCTCACATCTGTCACCCAACACTGTAATGATAAATGCCAGAATAAGCGATGACCACTTCAATACTGGGCAACTGGAAAAATACAACAGTGCAGCGGTGACGACTCGGGTCTGTCTCAACCTTCCAGCAGCAGAGTGTCACACTAACAGCTACAGCACCTTCACAGTCTCATGTTGTGATGCAGTCCATTTCCACTGGGTGTCCACGCCTTGCAGCCTCACAAAAGGACAACCAATTACATCTTGTTAGAGTGTGTCACACCCAGCACAGGGTCAAACACAGCTTCTCACCAAGGTAAAAGTTTCTGTTCCCTCTCTGCTCATAATGCTGAGAATTTTGAAAACTCCTAAGCAGGAACTCTCTGCTAGACCTTTAAGGCTGAGAATATCACAGGATGTTTGTTTACACAGCCCCAGGTGTGGAGGATTTAGTGGCATCTAGCAGTGAGGTTGCAGAACTGAAACTTCTCTCATGTACCGAGCATGGAGGAGAACTGTGGTGGCCCTCTCTAGAGCCAGTGTTTGGTTTGTCTGTCCCGGGCTACTGTACAACAACATGGCGGACTCCCTGGGAGAGGAGCATAGATTTTAATAACTAGTGGATGCCAGTGGAGTTGCTTGCCTGGTGCATATGCCAAAAAAGTTTCTAGCTTACTCTCTAGTTTACTTCTGCTGTATTCAGCCCGCTTAATATGTGCTGTGCCATTTCTTTCACTGGCCCCGCCTGCAAGTCCCTGCTAAGCTCAAAGACTTTGTGATGACATCATGGAGTTTTAATCGCTTTTCTTGCCACTTTTTTCTATCTATTTTTATTAATCACAGGCAAATAAGCAGAGATCACAACATGACATGACAACATGGTCTCAAAGAATGACAAAACAAAAAAACAAAACAAAAAGTTACTTACACAGACTAAAGTGTATAAAAGAAAGGACATACAAGTACATAGGATCAAATCAGTAATTCAATTGATTAAGTTAATAGTACCATTAAAAAAAAATTAAACTATGATTCTTTATAGTTCCACTCTTCACTAGAGCAAATCTTCTACCATGTCATGTTGTGTTGTGCTGCTTTGCAATGGTTTGTAGCAATTTTGTTTTCCCATAAGAAATCGACATAGCACTGTATTTTTCCAGGTAATTTATATTCAAATAAAATATAAAATATTTAATATAATATTTAATATTTTTTAAAGCGCAGAAGAAAAAAATTAATTTAAGTTTCCTGGCTGGAGGAAAGTTGTGTAAATATTAAACTACCATGACTCAAAATTTCAGAAAAAAAAGATTCATAAGTGAGCAATTTTACATGTCTTTTACAGTAGTCTATGGGGAAAATGCTTTTAACTGTGATTGGTCATTGGAAAAAAATTGGATGCAAGGCTGAGCAGTGTTCCTGTGGGCTTGGAGAGGATCCCCTCTGTATGTAGATATAAACAGCTCATTCTAAAGGTAACGAAACACAAATCTTTATATTCAGTAAACTAAAAAAAAAAATGGTTATGAATAAAATACAAAAAAAAAAGCCCCTAAATCCTACACACTGGACCTTTAAACTTCTTTGCTTGCTTGCTAACTTTCTGAACTTTCAGTCACAGTATGCAGCTGACTGTTTTTGTGGATAAACTCAATTTCTTTTTCTTATAATAAATAATGGAATCAATGACTGTTTGAGTTGAGCAACAATGTCCACACCAGCCCATTAACTTCAACAGCAACACTACAACAGCTGCTAACAATCATGCACTGGTTATCAGATGCTGTCTGTCTCTCTGTGCGCCTATTTATCCGTCTTGTCTGTCTTCAGTTGGTGCACTGGCAGCCCTGGTTGGCTGGGCATGTGCTTTGACACTGGGGCTGTTTGTGAATGCCATGGTATTTCCTGGCAGTGCAGAGCTCTGCCTTCAGCTTGTCTGTCCATTCCTGAGGAAATTACAGTTCCTGCCACAGAAGACGTGTCGTTCCTTTGTTCCAGATGTCTGTCTTCTGAAATATCAGCCCAAGTCTGTCATGAGGCATTGAAGGTTATGAATTCTCTTTTTACATTGACTTGGCAGCTTCACATAGGATACATACATGACATGTAATTACCAATTTATTACAGCAGAGGGCAGCGTTGCTCAGTTATTCCTACACAATAATAGCTGAAACAGTGAGGGTGGTCTTTACTCAGCAGTTTCCATCCAGTGATTTTAAGCCTCATAGATCATTTTCTGTCCATTGTTTTTAAGGGAGTGTTTTTAACCACAGTTCTTTATATGTGCCGTTAAGGTTTTTGCAGAGGCTTTAAGCTTGAGTAAAAGAATGCATTAGAAACTTTAGATTTAAAAATGTCTTGAACACACCTACAGACACATTACGCTGTCCCTCTGGTCTCCTTCATATGTAAGGGAGGATTTTCTAAATTTACCCCCCAGTGTTACGTGTGTCAGTGTGGAAACAGCTTCTCACAGGCTGTGAGTCGTTTCCTCTACATGCTATAATTAGCTGGGTTTGTTGCCCTTGATTGCAGTCAAAATATGTTGAGTTCTCATGCAGACTAACCAGCACCTTTAAATTTTAGGCCGAGCATCAGTGGCTGCAGTCCACTGCTACAGTTTAACATCCGGGAACAATAATCCTCAAACAAAAGTCCTCAGCATTACACTCTTAACACTGTATAAACATTTACTGTCATATGACAAGACGTGCGCAAACAAGACTGTGGTAACACTACATCCGTGAAGTGGTGGTGTGAGTATCACACATCCGGAGTCCTGTGTTGATGATTTTATTCCTTTGCAACTCTCAAACCTGCTTTTTGATTGTGCCCTTCACTTTGTTTGTCATCATGCTGGCCCACACTGGCCTTGGCAGGACTATTATGGGCATTGTGAGCTGAATGTAGCTAAGAAAATACCCAAGGCTGGAAGGGCATTGTTCCTATAGGACGCACACACACAATGACCAAGGCTGGGAAAGTACTGTTTTCTTTGCGTTAGCCACAGAGAAAGGAAATGAGGTGTGTGACACAAAGACACACACAAACACTCATGGATTATCATGTTTGAGGACAAATACTGATGTACGCGGGAGACTTCCTGTGTCCAATGAGAGTAAACGAGAGTGTTAATCTGTGAGTATCTTTATTTTATAAAACTAGTTACATTTATTGCAGGTTAAGTCATACGCTTAATAAAATACTGTAAGTTATATGCATTAAAGAACTGTACAAATGTGACTCTACAGAAACACTGATTGAGTTAAGAGAACTGACTCCTCACCAGGCACTTAGTGTGCCAACACAATAAAAAAAGAAAGAAAAACATTTGCTGATTCCATTATCTAAAAATTCCAGATGTCATTTCCTGCAATACAGGAAGTGGGTGGATTGCGCCTCAGGAAGTAGGCGTGTCCCCATGTCTCGGCTGCCCAGACCTTTTAGTGGCTGTGTAAACATGAAAGCATTCCTCCGGCTGTCCAAAGAGAGCTACGCTTACAAACTTATCATACAACCTTCATTTTTCCCCGCTGACTTATTAAATTATGTCTTTTTAAAAAATATCTCAGTGTTTTCATTGTTCCTAAAGTGTGACACCTGTGGAAGGTAAACAAACTGTACAGTGAAATGACTCAGGGGTAAGGTGTGGGGGAGTATGCAGGGTCAGACAGGTGGCGTGCTGTAGCGGATCTCCACGTTGAATTTGTCCGGCGTCTTGGGCAGCGGAGGCTTCTTCAGCAGGTTGTGCTTCATGATCACCTCCTCGTTGGCATAGATCGGGGCGTCTGTGTCGTCGGAGTGGTACCCGGACTGGTATCCGCTCGTCTGATTGGATGACTCAGAGGCCAGGGACTCTTTACTCTTACAGCGCAGCAGCTGGCTGAGGACAGAAAACAGGAAGCGGACGTGTATTTAAAATTTCATGTATGGCTCCCAGACAGATATTATATAGGCAATAGATATGCGGATGCATAGCCCTCACCTGAAGTTGGGTGTAGCTGGCAGCTGTTGATTCAAACCCTTCACCTCCTCCTGTGAGAAGCACATACCACTGTCTGTGTGACCCTCCTGTACAAGTGACAACTGAAATGAGTACCAGTGTTTGGTGCAGAACTTGTAGTGGTACTGATTTCCCACATTTTAGCTGATCAAGAAGAAGCCTGACAGACAGTTCCTGACCACATGATATATATTTAACAAATTGACTTGGAGAGCACCCATTCTTGAGAAATCATGCCCTAACAAAAACTTAAAATTATAACTTATTGACTTGACATTTTAGATGAATTTATATACAGTACATGGAACAAATATTAAATGCTTTGTTATTTTGCTTCATTTAATCAGGAAGTCCCATTAAACTTGTGTCTGTGTCACCACATTCTTTATAAGGCCCTTAAACTCATCAATAAATATGTTTCTAATTTCAGATCTTTTGAAGGTTGTTCCACACCCAAGGTGCAGAATAGGAGAATGTAGTTTTCCCCAGATTTGTTAAAAAACAAACAAAAAAAAAAAAAAAACACTTCATTAAAAAGCAACCACTTGGAGGAGCATAGCTGGTAACTACCACAGCTGACACACTGAAGGGTGCAGAGCTAGGCTGGAAGATTGACCTAGTATTGCTTTACAAATAGAAATATACCAGTGCTGTTGTATTTACCTAATAAGCTGTTTGCGAGTCATCAGTGACAGACAACAGCACTTAGATTTTACATCTCAACTTGCCCTGTGCCAGAAAACACCATTGTCCCAGTTTAATTCACAACTTCAGAAAGTTAAACTGTTTCAAGTCTTCAAGGGTTTTTTTTAAAGGAGTTCTTCCTTATCCACTGTGAGGGTCCAAAGGATAGAGGGATGTCGTATGCTGTAAAGCCCTCTGAGGCAAACTATGATTTGTGATATTAGGCTTTATAAATAAAACTGAATTTAAACTCCAAAAACAGTGCGTACTGATGATGTCGTCATCTTTGTTTTTAAATATATTTTTTTGTGTGAAAATATTGAAGATGTGTCCCAGATGTTTGTCGACTCTGCCAGATTTCTGCAAAAACATAATTTAAATCAGGCTTAAAGGGGGTTAACTAAATCCTAAAGGGCCAAATCTCATTTCCTTATTTCCAAAAATGCAGACTTCTGCCTAAGCACTGCTAAACTTTCTATTTTTTGATACATTAATTAAATAATATTGCTATCAGGTAAAATAAACATTTCCTTCATGTTTATTATTATAATACTAAAAACTTTTCATGTGGCTGACAGAGTTGACAAAGTTCATGTCTTAAGCTGCAAAAAAAAAAAAAAGCTATTTAAGAAAATAATAAATCGCCAGGAGGTTGGCCCATTATAAGGTTTAATAGTCAAGACTTTGATCTTCTTTCAAAGATGGTTTTGTCCCAGTTCTCAAGACTGAGTGAGATACAAATCTCACAAGAGCCTTTATTGAAAATACTTCCCCCTTGATAAAACACAAATATGGTTTTATATGGTGTAGGGGTTATACTGGGCTTTAATGAAAATAAACTAAAAAACAAATCACAAAATAAAGCCTGCAGGCTGTTAAGTTATGGTTGAGCAACCAAAACTCTTGCATGAAAACACCAAGGTCTGCCCTGACGACAGCGACGCAGTGGAAAGGTGTTCTTTAATATTCCCTCCACTGAAGTCTCAGAGTGCACAAAGTCACCCACAAACACAACAGCAAAAGAAAGCAGAGAAGTCTCAAAGGAGCCTAAAGACCAAAAGAGTTTCTGGCTGAAATATCTGCTAACATAAGGTCTGCATTGGGTCGAGAGAAGCATCAGAGTGCCCTGAGTGAGTGTTTCACCAACTCTTTTAAACCCTAAGATGATTAAGACATGAGGGACATGCCAAGCTGCCAAGCTGCTTTCAATTCTTACTCAGGAGTCAGTCCTCGCACCCTGTGCAACAGGTGATCTGAATCACCCTCCAATCAACTCAGGGGAACTGTGACACAATAACAGCAAAGAATATGAGGAAATACTACAAGCTGCAGTGATTATTCTCATCATCAGTTAATCTGCTGATACTTTTTAATATTAACTGATAAATCACATTGGCTGCAACATGTCAGAAAACAGTAAAAAAGTGTCCCCTCACAGTTTCCTAAAGTTCACAAAGTGTCAGACCAACAATCTAAATTCAAAGATACTCAGTTTTCAATCACATAAAAAAAGTAAAGCAGCAAACAGTTCAGCTGTTTTGCATGAAAAGTGACTGAAACTATTCATCGATTAGCAGTTTTATGGTTGAATCAATTTTCTGTCAGTCGACTAATTGTTTCAACAGAATTAAAAAATTTGACTTAATAATCACTTCTTTAATATTCTCTGAATCACTGGCTGCGTTTACATGCACACTAATATTCCACTAAAATTCCAAATATGACAACGTGCTGAATTTGACACAGGTCACTTAAACAACATATTCCAAATTAGTCCTTTTCCCACATTTAACATTTTCCAATTAAGACATGCTGGTATTATTCAGGTTTTAGGAGCATTCTTTGGATATGTACACAGGGCATAAACCAACAGTGTGTGAGGCTCAGATAAAGATGCATGCCCGAAAGGAAAGCCCACATTTGTGTGTGAAAGAAGAAGCACACAACTACTTGAATAAGTCTGCTGTCGGTAGAAAAAAAATTAAAAATCCCATTTTAATGCAAAAGAAAAAAATGGCACAAGCAGCTCCAGTCGTTCACTTGTCCATATTTTGATGTGATAAATGACATGTTAGGGTACAATAATCGGAGTATGCACAGCTGCATGTTAACGAGAATATTTAGTGGATTTCATTAGCCACATAAACAGCTTAGAAAGAAAACTGTCTTTTTGGAATGAGGTTCAAAAACTGGAATATTTTGTGTATGTTAACGTAGTCACTGTCTGATGATCTTCCACTACTCCACAAATGGACCAAAGACTGCAAAGACTGACTTATTTTACACCATCATCTCATATTAAGTCGTCAAAATCATCTTCAGTTTTTATTTCAGTTTCAAAGTCACATGAAAGTGTTCCTGTTAAAAATCTTCAAATGGGCGAAGTGAGTGAAATACATAAGACCCTTACGACCTGATTTTGTGGAGGTGTCGTACAAAAGACCCTTTGATGTTTCGTCAAGCAAATCTCATTGACTGCTGTTTTTTTTTTTTTATTATATTTTTTTGTTATTTTTATTGTTATTATATATATACATATATATATATATATACCTAATCTCTCCTAAAATGTTATACAAAGTTCTTAAATTATAAATGAACAGCAGGAGAAATTACTTTGTTTATCATATTTTATGTTTTGCTTTGTAAACTGCTGTCGGAAAAAAAAAAAAAAAAAAATATATATATATATATATATATATATATGTATATATATTTTGAAAAATAAAAGTAGTTCCTCTAATATTTTCTTTTTTCAAATTAATTGTTCTGGTGTGTTTGTAATGACTTGACCTGCAGGCAGCTGGCTTCATGTGTGTTCAATCAAGCCCTGATGACTGACTGGGTGCACCTGTAGAGTAACTTTCATTTAGGGTGGCTCATCATGCATGCCTCGTTTTGCACTAAGGAACATCAAACATGAACTGAAACATTACACTCTATGCACTTCTGCATATTTTTACACTGTCTGTACAGACGTAATATGTACATAGAAGCACTTAAATATCCAGATTTTAGTCTGAATCTTTTTTGCTCCCTTGCTTCCTCTCATACCAGAGAGGACTAAGAAAGGACAGTTTTAAGGTGCAGCTCAACACTTGTGAACCATCAAACTGCAAAAAGAAAAAATGTATCAATGTATAAATTAATGTATGAAAATAATGTAAGTGTATTCATTTATAGAGAGGGCTGATTCAACTCCATGGTCACTTCTAAAGCTTTACCTTTGTGGCAGTGTTACATTGGACTGAGTCATATTTAACGCATTTCTAATATTTCCAAATATATGTAAATGTAGAGAAACATTTCAGAACAAAGAAAACCTCACTCATTCTCGCAGAAGTCAGTAGATCAAATCTGCGCTGTGTTTTGTGAATGTGTGTTGTCTGTGCACGCTCACCATGACACTGCTGCGCGCCACAGGGATGTCCTCAAACGTCTTCACGCTGAGGGGCCGACTGCACCTCTCGCTCTGTTGAGGTAGTCTGCACAGAGGAGATATGTTTTTGAAAAAGAATCCCGACTGCGTAGTTTAACCTTTTAGAAGTAAAAATGCAAAGTGAGATTATCGCGCTGACCCGAGGGACGGCGGCTTGTCGTAGTGCAGCTGAGCCTCCAGGATTTCCCCACTTTGGGGAAGGCTGTAGGGGTTCCTGGGGTCAGGGGTCACTGGAGATCCTTGTGCCTCGCTGCCTGCTGTCAGAGGGATGTAGTCCTTCCCATCCTGGAGATCAAGAGTACTCTGATGACATCACCTCAGATACACACTGGATCAATTAATCCACACACATGAGTAGAAATATGATCTTACATGACAGCGGTCAATTAGTGATATCAGTGTATTCCAGTCATTATGTTTCCTGATGCTGTAATCAGCATTTTCCTGTTGCAGCTAGTTTGCAGCAGCCTGTTTTTTTTCTCTACGTCAACGTCAGCTAATGACTTCCGAAATTTTCCAGAATGACTTGGCACTGCTCAATGAATAATTCTGAACTTCTTACAGTGTGTTTTGGGTATATGCAGGGAACAACTGCAGCCATAACAACAGCAGCGGCTCAGAGGTATCACCAAGGAAAACTGTGTGCCTTCAATCAAAATTGTGTTACGGACTATTGAGGCTGCTCATAGATGTGTACAGAGAACTGGATACAGCAATGAAGATGGGACTCCGTTCATTCCAGTTAAAGTTGCTCAATGGGGGCATAGTGCCAAAAGAGTTCAATTGCTGTGTATAAAACTGTCCGGATAATCGACACTGCTTCTACATCATTGGACCCATAGAGCAGGTGCACCAGAGACCTCTGTGGGGTGAACCAGCTACCTCTGGTTGAGGACTGCTGAACTGAATGGGGATAAAACGATTTAATGGTAAAGCTCTTCTAGACTTTCCAGATAGAGTCCTGTACCTGCAAAAAGCCGTGTATATAAATTCACAGGTAAAAATGAACTACACGCAGGCAGGCAGTGGGTGAGAAAAAAAATTCAGAATAAAACTAATGAAAAAGATGTGCAGGATATGTGTAATATGTTGACATCTACATCACCATTATCAAGCTGCAATTCCTTTTACTTTAAAAGTCAATGACACAGGTCAAACCTTCGACCCCGTCATTATATTCGTCACCAACACCAAGGACTCCAGCGATGAAACTTTGCAGCCCGAGGATGAGGTGGCAGCCTACATGAAGTTCAAGACACCCAAGGAGGATCCTTTTGAGGTGGACGGACCGTGCTGAAATGTGTCCTAACCTGGCAGTGGTTGTGCAGAATGTTTTCACCATCCCCGCATCGAGCGCAGCAGTGAAAGAGACTTTTCCTCTGCTGCACTTGTACTTCAAGAACGGAGAACCCAGCTTAATGTGAGAGACTGTAACCTGTGTGTGTTTAATCACAGGTGCAGCTTGGGTCGCGGGACTTTTATTGACAGGTGTGGCTTTGACTGAGACATAATGACGGGTAATGGGTCGTTTCTGGTACTGAGCGCGTTTCAAAAACGGACCTGTGCAGGACTCTGTTTCCAAATGCTGTCAGACCAAATGGATCAAATTCTGGTCGTGAAACAAGTCGTTTTTGCAGGGGTTGTGATGCTCAAAAGAATTTATCCACTGATTTCCAGATGTCTCTTTCACAATGTTAATCTGTGGGAAAACTCTTTCTGGGCCCCATGGCATCACGTGATGCTGCTTCAAAGCTCAGTGCACATCCTGAGGGCCTGGCATCTACTCGTGTACGAGAGGCCCGTTAGCTAGGTCATGGTGCTAGGTGAGCTAGCAGTAGATGCACGCGTGGTGTCATCTAGAGCGATAATATCACAGAGAAGGCAGACATCTCTACTGTTGATATCTCCAGCACTCAGCAACTCATGCCAAAGCAAACCTGATTGATAACTAGCACTACAGGAAAGTGGAAAAATATGTATGTTTGATTTTGAGGTGAACTGTCCCTTTAAATGTTTTATGGACTCAGTAGACATTTGTCTTGACCCAAACCAACCTGTTGAGCGCTGGCCAGTAGCAGGTTGCCCAGATGTTCAACCAGCTCTGCAAACGTTGGCCTGTCTGTGGGACGATCCAGCCAGCAGTCCAACATGGTCTGGTATCTGTGAGCACGAGTAAATGAGATCACAGTGAGACATCTGAGGGAGTTACAGTTCCATCATGTGACCAACTGCATCATGTCCACTCACATCTCATTGGTGGCGTATTCTGGAGGCCTCATCCTGGTGCCTTCCTTAAGCCTCCTGCAGAATGACTCGTCGATGCAAACACCCGGATAGGGAGAAGCCCCTGTGGGTGATATGACAGGTGACATTGCTGTGATATTACAGTGATCATTATGTGTCTAGTGTAAAGTGCACTGGTGATAACTAGGCTCACCCAGAGAAAAGATCTCCCAGAGAAGAACCCCAAAGGACCAGACATCACTCTGTGTGGTGTACACGCGATCAAAGATGGTCTCAGGAGCCATCCACTTTAGAGGGAGACGTGCCTGTTGTAAGAGGAGGACGTAAGTTTAATCTATCTACAGATCTTAATTGTTAACTGATCATGTATGTGTCAGTTTGGGGGACTCACATCTCCCTTGCGGACATAGTCAGGGTCTTTGTAGACATCTCTAGCGAGGCCAAAGTCGCAGATCTTCACCACATTGTTCTCTGAAAGCAGATGTTTCTGGCTGCTAGATCTCTGTGGATACACTGCAGAGCAAACGGAAACAGATTAATTCATACTCACAGACAAAGATGGATTGTTATCTCCAGTTTTGGATGTCTACATGCGTACACACAAATTTTTGAGTAACTGTAATTTCACCTTGCGGGAGGACAGAAAGTCCATGCCTTTGGCCACCTGGAAGCTGTAGCTTATCAGGTCCTCCATGGTCAGATGGTCCTCGTCTGAGCTCTCTGCGGTCACATGATGCATTTAACAAATTTAAATATGAGCCCCTGAATAACATTATACACTCAAACAGAAATGTAATATATGAATGACAAATGTGTCAAGAGTGATGTTGCTGTATATGTTATCTATAAGGCGATACATTATTATCACATACATACATCCTCTGGATGTATGAAGAATATGTATATGAATTACCCCTAATTAAATCTGTTTATGTACATATATACAAAATATCTGTATACGAGTATATGTATCTTTTGACATACAAGTCTATCCTTTCTTTTCACATGTATAATATCAACATGTATTGATGGGTTTCAGCATGGATATATATGGACATAACATATATGTCTTCAATATATGCATATATTATAAATGTACATATATTAAAATATCTATATGATGAATTTTTATACCACACTATGTGCCTGCTACCATACATGTAAATGATATATATTCAATTTATGAAGACAACATAAATATCTGTATCTTTTCCACATATATAATTAATATATATTGATGGGTTTGGGGATGGAAATATATGTATATAATATATATGCGTACAATATAAACCATTAAATATGTGTGTTGCAACCATACATGTTATGATATATGTTTTAATCTATGCACACAAGTTACGAAAACAAAATAAACACAAAAATTGTTGTATGCTTATATGTTTTGTCTTATCAATGTTTTAAATACATGTCTGTCTTTTCTATTTACATATATAATACTGACATGTTTTGATGGACTTTGGGATGGATATATATGTACATAATATATACAATATAAGCATATATTATAAATTTACATGTATTAAAATCTTTATATACACTATGTTGCCACCATACATGTGAACAATATATATTTAATTTATATAAATAAGTTTAAGAGAACAACATGTAAAAATTCAGTATATTTATATATGTTTTACTTATTTTTGACACAGAAATCTATGTACTTACGTGTTAAAAATATCTATGTGATACATTTTTATGACCATACATGTTGACGATATATTTAATTCATATGCAAGTTTAGGAAACAACACAAGTACATAAATTCTTTATGCTTATATATGTTTTTCTTTTTTCTTTTTGACATGCATCTCTATCTTTTCCAGATATATAATCAATATATATTGATGGCTTTTGGGATGGATTATATGTACATAACACATGTCTACAATATGAGCATATTATACATGTGTGTTGTAACCATGTATGTTACGATATATGTTTAATTTATATATGCAAATTTATGAAAACAACATATATACAAAAACTCTCTATGCTTATTTCTTTGTAATGTTTAATATCTTTTGTTAATTCAAAAATATTGTGTATTTTCTATCCATGTATACTGATGTTTGATAGCATAGCAGAAACTGTTTTTTTATAAATAAAATTTGCATATCAGTTATTTATGTTTTACACATTTATACATTTATACATTTACATTTATACACGTTTATGTTACATGTATGAACATATATATTTGTGTGGGCTAGACATGTATGTCAATTATTGCAATTTCTAATAGACTTCGTGTTTAGTTTGTAAATATACGTTCACATTTTTTACTTCATATGTATATACATTTTATATACGGAAATTCAGTGTGTGTACATATTTTACATTGTCACGTGGGAAGTGTACACAATGTACTGGTGCAAACGCAACAGCTGTGTCATCCTGAGTTGTCTTTCCCACCTTCCTGAGTGTCCATGTCGCCGCCTGAAGCCACGTCTCCAGCTCTGGAGCAGACGGCCGTTCCTGTGCAGATGTCCAACTGGGCGATCTTCCCCAGGCCAAGATCCCCTTCAGTCACGTCCTCCTCTGCAGACGCCCACCTCTGGCTATCCACCCGCTTCCTCTGTTGCACACGGGAAACACAGAGAAAAGAGTTAGAATCAAAATAATGTTTTAATCAGCTTGCAGTTTTTGTTTGTAGGGATCACAATATTGTCCATGTCAGATACAATCTGTGGGTCATTACAGCTGTGTAATGGTCTGTGGTCAATGATGTGACTGTGTGCAGCTGTGTGGGCTGAGTGTGACCACATCAGAGGGTTGGCTGCAGTTTATTGGCCGCGTGAGGGTTCAGCATCATTTACCTTGTAGGGGCTGTACTCTCCGCGTTTGCTCTTCAGGTAGCTGGAAAGGTTTCCATGTTTACAGTATTCCACAATCACCATCAGTGGCCCTGCGGACAGAGGAGAGAGCAAAGAGGTGAAGGATCAAAGTAAGACAACTCATAACCTCACATCACAGGACCATGGACGACACCTAGAGGCTGATTTAATGACAAGTGTGAAGCATATTAAAGAGAGATAAACACCAGCCACTCCAAATAAACGCCTGATAACTATAATTAGGCTCCGGAAACGCCTGTTAGGTTCCATCACTGGCCCTCATAAAGAAGAAAATTACCCAGAAACACTGCATGCTCAGGACACGAGGGAACAAATAGGCTTGTCTTAATGTACAGTCCAGTCATGTGCTTGTACGATGACTCACCTCCAGGCTTCGTACAGGCTCCCAGCAGGTTGACAACATTGAGATGATGTCCAATATGAATGAGAATTTTCAGCTCGGACATCAAGGCGCGGTACTCGCTAGAGGTGGCTCCCTCTGTGACACAGACAGATGAGTTTCATTTTGTGTGTTTGAAGGTTTTAACTGTGCATACTGTCTGTCTGCATGTGTTTAGTTGGAGAGAGGGAAGACAAAATACTTACCCTTAAGCATCTTGACTGCAACAGTAGTGCACGTGGTAGCCTTCTCAATGCCAAAGGCGGCTGCTTCAACTACTTGACCAAACGCTCCTCGTCCCAGTGGGTCACCTTTAGTGCAAAACATTTGTTAGAAAGGCACACTTGCATTTAACATCACCAGCGCCTGTATTGTTTTTTTCAGATGATGATAAACCTTCATTGCCTCCCCTCACAAAGATGTGTTTGAATTAATCTTAAAGTGGAAGTTGTGTAAACCTATTAACTATGTAAAAGTGGATCATTTTTAGCCATCCAACAACACAGCATGATATTATCCCTTATCTAGCACCATCGTCAGGTCAAAATTTCAATTTGCTCAATTCATTGGTTTGTGACGAATACCTGCAAAAGAAATGACATTTCCATTGGCTCTATCTGTACTTTGTGCTGACTGCTTATTTGCAAATGTTAGCCAGCTAACACGATAAATTAAGATGGAAGCATGGTAACTACCTGATGAACATTAGCATGTTAGCATTGTCACTGTGAGCATGTTAGCATGCTCACATTAGCATTTAGCTCAAGGCACCGCTGTTCCTGAGTACAGCTTCACAGCTGCTTACGTGGCCAGACACTTGTTTTTGTACAGGACACAGTGATCTTGGAATTGTAGCTATACAATATTAATAATATTCACATAATTACTTCAAGTGCAGTGTGAATTTTGTTGATGAAAACTTTGACACAAATTTTTTATCAACAACATTTTTCCTGTGACGAGAATGAGACAATGAACTCAGAACAGATCTTGATAATAAAAACTAAGACAAAATCTATGTTTAATTTTCACTGACAAGACGAGACTTGACAAAAATGACTACTGGACATTGAAAGCCAGGAATGATCATGCTTGCAATTATTTTCAAATGCCATGTGAGCGACAGGCTGGTAATCTCCAGTAAATAGTCTGTGCCAGAATGTACTGAAGCAGTGTCAGTCGCTGGTGCGAGTTGTGAGCTGTGATTCAGTAGATTCTGTTATCTGTGGGTGTAGCTGTGCTGTAAGTAAACAGTTGGTTTTCTTTGACTGAGCTGAAAGTTTAGTTTTAATCTCGAACTCTGTGAGAGAACATATGCTTTAACCTCAAGACTATTATGTTGCAGATTTAGAAAGGATTCAGGCTGAAATTTGAATTATTTTTCTGCTTCTTAAAAGTGAGATCAATAAGTCAGAGTTTACAGTGAACCTGGGTACGTAGTGTTGTCAAAGTTTTTGAGATGCTGAGCTTTTCAAATGATGGTCATTTAACTGTGTGCTTGTGAATCACCCCTTAAATCTGTCAAAAAGTGCTGGAGAAATGACAGTTTGTAAGTGTGTAGAAATTATTTGTAGTTGTGGAAAAAACTGTCGAAAGGAAGTTTTTATACAACCTGTCACCTTGATTCTAATTTCTGATACATGAATTAGCCTCACTGGATTAGTTTAAAGAATAAAAAAAACATATAGAAAGCATAATGACTTAATGTAATGACTTTAAGTTTTTTTGTTGACGTTCTGATGTTCTGAGTTTTGGTTGACTAAAATTAGACTAAAACTATGAAGGGTAAAAATAACTAGAACGTGACTAAAACGTATAAGCATTTTTGTCTCAAGACTTAATCTAAAATAGCTGCTAAAATTAACACTGATCTGGATCAAAATGGTGGACTGACAGATCCACATTGCCGTCATGCCACTAGCAGGGAGTGTAAAAATAAACTGAGCAAATTCTCATTATGAAACTGAAACTCTTTTTTAGCAAAATGCAATCTGATGTTTATAAACTTTTTTTTAGGGAAACTGTCTGAGATGGGACTTGTAGGGACTCAGTGTTTTGCTCAAGCACTCTACAGCGATGCAGATGCTCGCCACAACTTGAAGAACTGTCTTCTTACTCACTAAGCCGCCTTGGTGTCTGCAGCATTCTCACCTAGCTTCAACCTGTCCCGAGGAAACTCCCATTTGTTGGCATCATACGTGAGCCTTTCACACTGCTCGTCCATGGGCATGTCCTCGGAGTCCAGGATCATGGACAGGTAGCCCGTCTTCAGATCCCCACCACTTGGCTGGAACAGTGCGATAGAGAGAGATTAATGAATTAATGAGCGTCAGTTCATTAACGTCTCATTCTTCCTGTTGACTACAATTTTGACGGTTTTCCAGTGATGGCAAAAAGGGGCCAAATCAGTGCTGCTGGTCTACGTGACCTATGGAAGCAGAGAGTGGCCCTGTTGTTCCCAAATACAAAGGAGAGCGGCCACTGAGAGCCAGACCAGTCACCTCTAATCAGTCATACACCCACACAGTGTGTGTGCATGTGTGTGTGTGTGTTTTAGCAGTATTTTTTTTTTATCTTTAATCAGTAGCCGGCCCCTCTGTGCGTAACTAGAGGAAAAATCCAAGGAAGGAAAAGTATGGCAAAGGGAGGATGAGGAAGTTCTTACTCGCTTTCTGCCACGGATGACAAAGACGATCAGTAACCAGAAAAACATGGCGATGACCACTGACCCAATAGGAACAATCAGTTCCACGTTTGTCTTTTCCTCTGCACCTAAAATAAACACAATAATATGAGTGACAGAAGTATTCACAAACAATCTTATAATAAAACATGAATCACACAACTAATTTGACAAATCTGGGGCCTGCTCTTCGGGGGAACTCGTGGGACAGTCACAGTGGAATGTTGATTATAATTTCAGTGGCGTGCCTTGGCAGCGTTGCATAAGGCTCAGACAGGTTTGTCATTGTCTTTGGCATGTACACATGTGTATGTGTGTCTGTGTTTGGGTTGGAGGAAGGAGACTGTTGGAATCTGGACTGTAAGCAAACTGATATTTTATCTAGTCATAACAAATGGTCAGCAGTCAGCACGAACAACGACTGCCAAAGACAACTTGGAAAAAGCCTATCAGAGCCGTGATGTGTAACTACATGCTGTAATGAACCATCTCGCTCTGCTGTGATTCAGCTGAGGGACTGAACAGAAATTATTAGGGGGGAAAAGGGGGTCAGAAAAGTAGGACGTTGGGTATTTTGTCTTTTTGCTGAAGGGAGGGTAGTCTAAATTATTAACATTTTAATAGTTACATCACAAAGATAATTATAAGGAAACATCGAATAAACATGTGACTCGTGTGCATCATTTAACTGATCTGACGGTCAGTCACATGTCTGATCTCATAAATGTTAGGCATTAATAAGACTCAACCACTCTCCCCACCCTGAGAAACTTTGGAAAGTCTCTCTTTAAATTCACCCCCTCTGTTGCTCTGTTAAACTCCCTCACATCCAGAGATTTTCTTGTTAGTGGTTTCGTCCTCCACCCTCCCTCGTTTGCAGGGCTGGCGCTTGAGCTGGGAGCTACTGTAACTGGGTCTACATTCTGCTGGCGGGGTCCAGGTCACGTAGGCCCCTGGTTCTAGTCAGCGCATTTGTTTGTTTGTCACTGTGTCTCTGTGTTCAGGACAGAAAGGGGCGGACAGGGGAGCAGAGGCTGGAGCTGTGGCAGGGCTGGCCTCTCCCTTTGTCCTGCAGTCTCCTCATTGTTTTGGATTTAGAAACTCCCAGGAGGATGTGCGCTAACTGGGGCAACTTCCTGTCATGCGGAAGCAGAGTTATTCTTACTCTACATCTTTGATATCAAAAATGTCGTATGTGTGATGTGAACTGATGAAGCCTTGAGGCCAGATATAAATACACAATCTTTGTGAGTACTGAGGGTATTGTCAAGAGGTTAAGGCTAAAGTCTCTTGCATGAACTGGGAACAATATATTCTTTACTAGCAGCCATGGAGGGATTACTGAACAGGTCAACCGGGCACAGGCCCAAGGGCCTCTCTGCCAGAGCCTCTGTTTGAAGTGACTGTTAACATTTCTTGTTGGACAGTAAATGTACCATAAAATTAGTAAATGGCTACAAAGAGATGCTTATAGAAAGAGACACAAAATGACTACAGAGGACACAAAACAACTACAAGACATGCAAAACAAGTACAAAGAGGCACAGGACTACAGAAAATAGACCTAAACAACTACACAATGACAATGAAAAGACACAGAACATCTACAAAGAGATGCAAACAGCTTAAAGAGATGCAAAACAAGTACAAGGATACTCAGAATGACTACAAAGAGACAATAAACAACCACAAAGAGGTGCAAAAAAGACACAGAACTACAAAGACAAAAGAAAGACAGAGGAGCAAAACAACCATAAGGAGACACAAAATGACACACAGAAAGACTGCAAAGAGACACTAGACAACAACAAAGAGATGCAAAATGACCACAAAGCACTCACACACAAAACTACAAGACAGAGCAACTACAAAGAGACAAAAAACAAATAACAACTGCAAAGACAGACGAAGAAGAAGACATACAAAGAAGAAGCAAAGCAACCACAAAGAGACACAAGATGACAACAAAGAGACACTAAACACAAGGAGACACAAAGACAACTACAAGAGACGCAAAAAGACAGAACAGCTGCAAAGAAATACAAAAGAAGTACTAAGAGGAAAAAAACAACCACAAAGAGACACAAAAAGACAACAAAGAGATGCAAAATGACTACAGAGATACACAGTATGACTACGCAAAAACACAAAACTACAAAGAGACACTAAACAACTACAAAGAGATGCAAAAAGACACAAGACAACTACAAAGAGCTACAAAAGAAGTACAAAGAGGGGAAAAAACAACCACAAAAGGACAGAGACAACAAAGATATACAGAATGACTACAAAGAGACACTAAACAGCTACAAAGAGATGCAATATAAACACAGAGCAACTGCAAAGAGAACCAAAAGAAGCACAAAGAGAAGCAAAATGACAATATAGAGACACAGAAAGACAACAAATATACACAGAATGACAGCGAGAAGACATGTAACAACTACAAAGAAATGCTAAAAGACACAGGGCAACTACAAAGAGATAAAAAAAGAGGTACAAAGAGGAAAAACCTACCACAAAGAGACACAAAAAGACAACAAAGAGATGCAAAATGACTACAAAGAGACACAAAACAACAACAAAGACACACTCAACAATGACAGAAGCATAAAATCACAGAACAACTTCAAAAGAAATACAAAGAGAAGCAAAATGACAACAAAGAGACACAAACAGACTACACAGAGATGCAAAATGACTACAAAGATACACAGAACAACAACAACAAAGACGCAAACAACTACAGAAGCATAAAAACACAGAACAACTGCAGAGAGCCAAAAGACGTACAAAGAGCAGCAAAATGAAAACAAAGAGACACAGGATCACTACAAAGAGACATAAAACAGCAACAAAGAGACACAAAATTACGACTACATTCAGTCTAGAGGTCTCGCTCCTATGTCGAATGGGTGTGGGGCCATTTTATATATCTGCGCCCAGAGTCATATCTGCTATCAGCAAACAGAAAATACTTCATCATTGTGCATCGTCATATTCAGGTATGACTCAGGGAGGGACTGACCTTCAGTTGTCAAATAAGCCTGCGAGGTGTCGCAGCCCCGGCTGTTACATGCGGTGCAGATGTACAGACCGCTGTCCTCCTTCTTCACCCGCTGGATTGTCAGAATGTGGTTGTGCTGACTCAGAATCACACCTGAAAGCAATTCATACTGTTTTTTTAAACTGCTGTGGCAACTCATGAAGAGAGTCAGTGTTCACTGAAAAGCCATGCACCGTCTCACCTGAGCCCTCCACCACAGTGTGGTTGTTTTTGGTCCACACCACCGTAGGGTTTGGCGTCCCAGCAGCATCACACAGGAGGCTGATTGTTGCACTCACGTTAACTTTTTGATCGGTTAAATTATTCAGGATTCTTGCAGACTCAAGACCTAAAATCACAATCAAAGTACACAAATTTCAGAAACTAAAAAGTATACATGTCAGTTTTTGTTAACTTTTTTAAACCAATTCTTTTTTAAAACATCGCAAAGAAATAGTTAAAGTTGTGAGGCACAATGAAATGATCATGTTTCAAGACTTTTCCTCAGTCAAATGCCCCCCACATATTCTGTCTTGTCTGAAGATACTAACAATAGTGTGACTGCACTGAAAACTTAAAAAATATTCTCACTCTACAGGAATTGAGCACAAGTTGAAAGATTGAAAATCCTTGTGAGATTTACGCCACTTAAAATGATGGTTTTCCATAGTGAATGATGGACTTGTGGGATCTGAATGGCAGAATTTTCAACCATAAAAAGGGAATTGTACATTTTCTTACCTTTGAGAGAAAGACGGCGTAGCAGGCAGGTTTTCTCCCGAGTCTTGATGTTTTCCACCTGACAGGCATACAGACCTTCATCCTGTCGGGACGCATTATGCAGAAACAGCTCCAGGGTCACGTTGGTGCCCTGCAGGCTGGTCTGCACCACATGCGACTGGGGCTTCTGCTGCAGTGCAAGGGAGCGACAGAGAGTGGTAAAAGAAGTATTCAGATACTTAAGCTGAGTAAAAGAAGTAAATCCACCATGGAAAAATACTCTGTTACATGTTAAAGTCTTGGATTCAAAATCTTAAAAAAAGTACGGATACCAAAAGTAAAAGTATAATACATATTACATTAATGGATTATGGAATAATTATTGATGCGTTAACATGTTCATCACTTTACTGTTGCAGCTGGTAAAAGTGGAGCCAATTTTACTTGCACTATATACTGCTGGGTGGCTTAATCTATAGTAATACTTCAATTTATTAGTTGATTATAAAGTACTGTATTTCCCTCTGAAATGTAGCAGTAGAAGTACAAAGTAGCATAAAATGGAAATACTTATGTAAAGTACAAGTACCTCGAAGTTGTGCTTAAGTACAGAACTTGAGTCAGTGTACTTAGTTACATTCCACCACCGGCGACAGGGCTGTATCGGCGCTATCTGCTCTGACTCTGAGATGTTGTTCACGCGGAACCAGGCGAAGTTGCTGTAGATCAGCTTGTCCGCCTTACAGCGCAGAACCACATGGTCCTCCTCTACGGGCTCACTGGATGGAGACACACTCACCTCAAGGCCACCTACAGATGAACACGCAAGAGAGAATGAGAGCAGTGTAATGAATGATGAAAATTACAGAAAGAGCCCACGAGACAGTGAAAAGGAAAAGGTGCTCACGTGTGACGTGGAAAAAGATGATGCGTGAATCCTCTCCCACTTTGTTGGCAGCCGTGCATCTGTAGAGGGCATGGGCCTCGGCTTTCTGAATCTTCAAAGAGCTCGCGATTTTCTGGGGAAATTCATTAACTTTGTTAATGATTGCACGTGGTCAAAATGCAACATTCACATATTTAAACGGTCCAGTGTGTAGGATTTAGGGTGACATATGAGCAGAAATGTAATACAATATAATAAGTCTGTTTTCTTTAATCTATAATCACCTATAAATAAGAATTGTCGTGTTTTAGTTACCTGAGAATGACCGCTATGTTGCACCCCTGTGTTTCTATAGCAGCCCAGCGTGGACAAACTAATACTGGCTCTAGATTAGGGATGTTCCTGGAGACTAATTTCCTTGTCAACTCAATGAAAATTTTTATTAAAACCAGTTGACTAGTCCAACAAAAGAATCAGAAAGCAGTAAAAAATTAGCACAATTTATTGTTAAGTATTTGAAACATTGGCCCAAAAAATATTATGTGCATCAAAAGCCCTTTGAAGCCTTTAATCTCAATTCTCAACAACCATGTCGGATTTTACATGCTGCTTAAGTACAAGATACTTTCCTTCTGTGAACATGATGGCAATTCAGTCAAACATGTACATGAATAAAACACTAACTGGTTTAACTGACTAATATTTCTGGTGCCGACTAGCGAGAAGGCGGAAGTTTAATCGCATCCCTACTCTAGATAAAGCCATTCACGTTTTGTGTCAGCCGCCGTAGTTAGCAGCCCCTCTGTGAGGAGTGTCGGAAAAACACAGATTTTTTTTTAACATGAAACTGCTTTATTCAGTGTTTTTACTGGTTTCCATCACCAGGTCAGTTTGTTTTGGAGAGTAAGAGACCTCTGTAGATAATTTAGCTCCAGTAAAAACCTCCTGAACATTTGGATCTTACGTTACCAGAGAAAAAAGGTGAGCACACATTAGCAGGTGCTAGGCTAGCGACCTTACTCTGATATACCGAACAGCATCAAAGAACCCTATTTAGTCACATGACACTTTATTCAGTGTTTTAAGCTGTTTAAATCACCTGGTCGTTTGGAGAGGAAGAGACCTCTGTGGATGATTTGGCTCCCAGTAAAAACCTCCTGAATAATAAACATTGAAGGAATTCTAATGTGGAGAAGTTACAGCTGGTTGCAATCTGCAATCCTCACATCTTGACAGTACTAAATCCCTGTAAATCCTACACACTTCACCTTTAACTTATAGAATTCTCATGGTGATGAACAGCGGGGAGAATGAGGTGTATTAAATGGGATTATTTACCTTTTGGGCATGCTCAGCATCAGTCATAATTCGTCCTACGGGGTGATGACCAGTGGTACTGTTGATATCTCTCCAACCTGTACACTTTGCTAACTGGGCTTCAGACTTTATTGGGCCTGACCTGTTGGACAAAAACAAACAGAAACCAGGTGACACTAACATATCTGGCTGTGATACTTTACATAAATGTTTCTTTAAATGTAGCCCCAGTGTCACATTTCTAGACAAGTGTCTCTTTCATACAAAGCACATTAATACTTACAAATGGAGAGCTGCGTCTTTTATTATCACGGTCATTTCCTTGATTTTTTTCTGTTTCACTTTATTTCCATTTGCAGAAATGTCTTTTTTTCCTTCTCTGTTTTTGTTATGTAATATATTTTTAGTTGAGGTACGGACTTAATGTCAATCCAAATTAAGAAACACAGGAAATCGGCGTGTTCTTCGATTGTAAAATTGGGTTCATGATAACGCGGGAAAGAAAGTATGCAAGAGGAGACGCAGCTTCAGCAGGAAGAAGCTCTTTTTTGACAGAGAGCACAGCGGGAACAACAGGAAACATAGTGCAGTACTGAGGAAGTGCTCTGATGTGGAGGCAGGAGATAAGGAACCTGCTGATGGTCTTCTCTGGACAAAGCCCCCACTCACAGGCGCCTCCTCCTTTCTATATCAACACTGGTCAAACCTCGGCATACCTGAGCAGGCTGTTGTGTAACAGCAAAGACCGACAGAGACAGACAGAGCTGCCATCTGACACAGCTGATGAAGAGAGGTATATATCGCTTGTAACAAAAAATCACTAATGGTACAAGTGAGTAAACACAATCTGAGTCTGAATATTTGATGTACTTCTGCAAAATGGACATTGTGAAGAGCATGAATCACATCCGCTGATCTGCATCAGGTCAGAGAGCGCTCTCATTGTCTCTTCTCTTGTTTTTGTCAACATCACGAAAGCAGTCTAAATCAACAACCTGTTGACAATGACTGACTGAGAGGCATGTGAACACTATGTGCGTACACAAAAGGAAATCCCCCCTGCCTCCCTCTCCTTTTCTCTCCGTGTCTCTCCCTCACAAACACACACACACAAGAAACTTACAGGAAGGCCTCTGGACAGTCCTCTTTAGACATCCACTGCCACTGGATGTGTGCAGGTGTGGGAAATCCACGGGCGGTGCACCTCAGGGTGGGGCTGCTGCCGTACGGGTACACGTCAGTGTCCACCGCCACCTCCTTCTCAATGATATGAGGGGGCACTGTAGAAGAAGACATCAAGAGTTATCATTAGTGTGATTAATGACCAACAGTTTCAGGTAGCGTAAAGGATAACTTCAACATTTTTCAACCTTTTACCCTATTTTCCCGTCATTTTAATTGTGTCTAAGAGAATGATGGGGACAAAACTTTTTTTGAAATAAGTCTAGTGTTGATTGAGACTGCCGCAGCTGGCAGCCACAAAACAGGCTGCAATGTAACCAATATGGGTATTTGCACACGTCACTTGATGTCTACTTAAAGTTCTTGTTTTTTGTCACTGACAGACTGACAACTTATAGAAAGGATCCATACAGAGACAGAATTTTTTTTGTAAAGGAGTAAGATTAATTTTCTTTAGCCAGAAACAGCCCCAAAATCACTATCGGTGGATTCACCAGACTCCAATTAAACAAACAGTGATTTTAGCGTGTATAGAGCCAACATATTTTCACATCTAACTGGGTAAATAAAGGGTTAATTTCAACTAAACCAAAGTTAGTGTTTGTTGGAACAGCAGAAAGACAAGCCAAGACTAATTTTGTGAGTTTTATTTTGTTTCTGTCGACTTTGAATGAAGTGTGTTTTATGATGATAAAATTACTGTTTGTTTAAATGGAGTCTGGTGGCTTGGGCGATAGCGATTTTGGGGCTGTTTCTGGTTAAACAACATGGATCTTACTCTTTAACAAAAATGTCTATCTGTGTTGGGTCCTTCTCAAAATGTTGTCAGACACTTAGAATAACAATCTGAGCCTGTTGGTGGCAAAAAGAAGCTTTAGTGGTTGTACATTGATGGTGCACTATTGTCCCTTAATGTTTAATTGCAGCGTTTGTCATGTTTGGCGGCTACAGCCCTCTCGCTCAATACTGGACAAACGCCAGAGTTGTTGTTCCCATCAGTCACTTGGACACAAAAACATGGGAAATGGGATTGAGGTTGAACAATACCAAAGTTATCCTTTAAGAAGAAATTTAAAAAGGCCAAGAAAAGAGAAAACATGCCGTTGACCAGCAGCTGGAAAGAGCGTTTCTGCTCTTCTTTGGTAATCTTATTGGTCAGGATCATCGTGTAATTCCCCGTGTCCGTTTCAGTGGCTCCGCGGATGATGAGGGCATCGCTTCTCTGTTTTATTCTGTAGTCATCAAGTGGTTGGCCATTTTTTAACCTGGGCAGACAGAAGAGAGGAATGTTATCTGTATCATGAAGTATCTAGATTGTATGAATGTAAGAAGGTCACAATGTAAAGGGACAATACATTTTTAACATGCTACCAAAACTAAAAAGTGCACATTTAGCTCATTAACCGTATACTTCTTATGCTATAGCTTATTCTTCCACTGTGAACACACCATTTCAAGCTGGGATCCGGGTAGGCTGAGTACTTGACAGGGATAGTTGCTTGATCTCGCAAATTCACTTCCCAAACCTTCGTCCACGGTTCTTTGATATCAATAAAAGGCTTTTCTGGAAAAACAAGAAAAATCACAGAATAGTTCAAGATTCGACACTTTGTTTTCGTTTCAGTGCAGCTGATATTAATTTTCTTGGGTAAAAAACATGTAAAAGAAAAACAAAACAGAAACCTCAGGACATCACATGACACCTAAAACATAGTTATTTGGCTCAGCAACTTAATTGTGTGATTGTTCCTAGAAAAGAATAAAAGTGTTCAACCAAGTTCACATAAGCTTCATTTTGTTAAAGCTCTATCCATATTTCAGCTCAATTAACCATTTTAAAGAAAGAAAATGTGTTTTAGACATGTGGCGTGGAGAAAAGTTATCACACTACTCAAACATATAACTGAATACATCATAAATTAATGATGCTGTTAAATTAATAACTATGCAGTGTAAAACAAAATATAAAGCATTCACTCTACTGTTACATACAGGTACACAAACACTGGACTAATCATTGCTCTGGACACGACAATATCATTATGTTATGAGCATTAAGAAGACAGCTTTTGTAGAGGAAGAAGGGAATGGAGAAAACACCAAAAAAAGGGAAAATTTATTTGAAAATAGAATCATCTGGCAAACATTAAATGGAAGAGTAAAATTTGAGTTTTAATGATTTTTATCAGGTGGTTTGTGGCAAAAGGAGCAAATCGGAGGTCGAAAGAAATTTTTTAAGATTTTCCAATTCAATTTAAATTGTTCTAACTAACAATATTATTTATATATTTACTTGGTTCTGTTTTTTGACTTATTTTACAACCATTTATAACAAAAAACTACTACAGAAAAAAAAACACTTGACATGAATGGGGGTTTCTGTATTTGCAGTTATGGAAAACAGCATACAGTATTATTACAGCATATCAAATTTATATACCTACCAGTTAAACCTATATACAGTGTCTAAGTATCCAGATACAAAAACATATGTCAGGCTGAATTACATGAGAAAATGTACAAAGTGATGCACAAGACATCCTGAATGTTTCCATTGAGTGTAATGGTAATGCCATAAAATGAGTGGAGTTAACCTCTTTTGCTTCAGCTACACAAAAAATGTACACATTGTAAACCTCAGCTGTCTTTAAGAGAGAAAAACATGTCGTAGACCTGTAATAAGTACGAAAGTACTCATGGATAAAAAAAAATAATTTGTCACAATGTCATAGGGATGTTTTTAGCCAACATAACTTAACTCTGAGTACCAAAACATCTGTCTATATAACGTGTTCAGGACACCTACCATACACTTTAAGAGATGCTGAAGCACTTTTCTCCATCTGCCCGCTGGATGCAGTGCAGGTGTATTCTCCTGTGTGGTCGACTGTCACGTTCTCTACTGTGAGTGTGTTCGACAGCTCCAGAGAGTTCCACAGCTTCTTCTTGTGGGGTTGCGCGTTCACCGTGGTCTGACATGAGAGAGATCGTTTGTCGTTAAAACAGAGAGTTGAGAACGTGTGGACACTAAAGAATAACTGTGAAAACAGAGAGCCTAAGATTTTTTTAAAGAGAGTAAAGACCAAATATTGGCTTTAGTCTACAAAGCTTATTTATTCGTATGTGAGCAGGCAGAACATCTAAAACACATCTGGTCACTTTTGTAATTTGATCTGATGCAGAGAAAAGCTGAAGGAAGTAAGGAATATTTGGAAGGACAGCAGGACACATGATACACCACTTCTGGTTTCTCTGTCTGTCCTCAGAAGTGTGTACAACAGGCTGATTGAAGGCTGTCACATATAAAAAGACAAGGGCTTTGACCATCACAGAGGGAGAGCAGAGAAGCCTTGAGCACTGACCAGGGCCTGACTGGAGTGCGTCCAGTTGAATTCGATGCCCACGTTGAGCTCGGTTATGGCGGTGCAGCACAGCACCAGCCGCTCCCCCACAGACAGCTTCACTTGCACGGGGGTCAGGGTGAGTTCATGGATCTTGTATCCTGCGGAAAAGGGAGGGAAGACACGGCAGTCAGTCGACAGCCTATTGTTCTCCTGAGACTCTCTCTGCGCCTGCTCTCCCTTGCTTGCTCAGTTACCCTACCAAGTCCGTCCTTTACTCTGTTATCAGTCCTTCTCTCTCATGCACACACACACACACACACACACACACACACACACACACACACACACACACAATCAAAGTCCTGCATTTAAATCTTTCCACTCACACACACATATATTACTTCTACATATTTGCCATCTTACCAACAACAGCAACAATGTAGAGAGGGGACTTAAACGTCTCATTTCCAATCCGGGTCTGGCAGGACACGACGCCGGCGTAGCTGATGAGATAACTGGGAACAGTGAAACCCGTCCTGGCGTCCCACACAGAGTCTCTCCCATCGGGATGAAGCTCCTTATTTGGATACTTCTGACAGACATAGAAATTTACTGATTTCGAACAAAAAAAAATAAAAAAGCATAAACACCAGCACTTTGTGCACATGAGCACCCTTATCTGGCTGTGTAAACAAGATAACAGTACTGTGTTGACACCACATTATGTACAGCTCAGTAAAGCTCAGTAAACTGATACAAAATTATCAGCATCAGGAGTTGTTGATAATGGAGAAAGTGCTGAGAATATAGTTTTCATGTTTGCCTAAAAACCACATGTACAGTCATTTAGTCTAAGTTTCGCTGGTTTAAAGGGGCACTAAACTGGTTTTACACATAAAGGCTAGTTTACTCCAGCAAACCACAGGTATGTTACATGTGTATGATTTCCTACATCTAATATAAAAAATTTATTTTAGGCAAAAATATAATCTTTTCATAACCCTAACCAAGAGTTTTTTGTGTCCAAACATAACCGCACTTTAACCACAGCATCGTCGCAACTTAAATTTAAAACTGAAATGTAGAGAAATGTAAAGTTTCAACATATCAGCTACATGTGAAACATACAAATTTAACATATTTGTGGTTTGCAGAAATGTACAATTCCAACATGTATTCAGGTGGTTGGGTGTTTACTTGTCATAAGGAGTACAACTCTAACTTGAAAACTCTGCCTTATAATCTTTGACTATAAGGGAACTTCCTTAAGTCTGAAAAACAACCCCATGATGTCATCACTGTTTTGGCTCAGGCTTGGAAATAAAGAAACAGAAAGCCTGTGTCACAAACTTTGGCACGAAGTTTGGAAAACATGGGCATCAACCAGGTATTGAGGGTCAAATGTTAATGATGCTATTAGTTACACTTCAAGAAAAATAGGGTCCTGTGTTTTAGAAGCTTGGCCCATTATAAGGACATAAAAATCACACTATCTCTGCCTCTTCTGCTTTGACTTTGACCAATTTTATTTATATCTTCAACACTTTAAAATAAGCTGTGACATTAGAAGCTTACTTCGGCTTTGCCTTTCACCCTACAGACGCTGTTCCAGCTTGTGCACCACTCTACATTTTACTTAAGACCATGTAAAGAATGAAAACAACTCTTCCTCACAGTGTGGAGCGTTACGTTGAGATCTCCACCGAGCCTCGGCATGGTATCACCACCTGCTCTCCTTCACGGATGAACACCACCTCGTATTCTTTCTCAGACGGCACGAATGGCACCTTGTAATCTGAAATCAAACGCACAAACATCAGAAACGTGTTTTCAACACAATACTGACAGGAGTGAAGCGAGACTGGCCACACATGAATTAAGATTTGTCACCTGAAATTTTCTTGTATGTGGATATATGGGAAATCATACTGCATTAAATATAAAACAGAAAAGTCGTAGTAGTAGTAGTAGTAGTGGTAGTAATGTGTCCTTGGTGGCTGTGGCTGTAACAGCAGGAGTCCTTTAGTGGCCCCAACTGCATGAGGTTTACTGTACTTTCACTATAATTCACTTCAAATGATCCTGACTACTGTAGGAAAGACATTTCCAAACACACTGTAGCTTTTACACTATTTACAGTGCAAAGGTTTAACGTTTTACAGTACTTTGGGTTTAAATGTTGACAGTAATATTACTCATGACAATCCAACCCTTTCACAAGTTTACCAATGACGTTTGCAGGACGTCGGTAAGTGTCTCTGAGCTGATATCTGATTTGTGAACCACACTGTTGTATAAGTATATAATATCTTTTTAGTGTCCTGGTATGTACCATGTCACCCTGTCGAATGTCCGAGTGCTCATGAATCCCTAACATAGCGCAGCGAAGGCATTTAGTGAACAAGTGATGATCGATTAAACTAGACAAGTCAAGACCTACGTTGGCCAAGGTCAATGGTGCATTCAAGTGCCCCTAAGACAGTCCATCTTCCAACTTTGGTGTGTTCATGAGCTTTAATTTGTAATGAGGCGACAACATTGACGCTACAAAGAAGATACATATTCTGTTTCATCATATCGAGTTCACCTAGCCTACCTATATAGAAGTGAGATGCTGAACCAATGCATTACTGTGAATATTTTATCTTTATTTATGTAAACTCATATATGAGGACTGGTACTGCATTGACGAGAAGTTTTGTGGGGTGTGCAACACTAGCTGTCTAACTTGCGTGCCATAACAGAGTGTCAGTCACGGAACAACTGACATCATATTTTAAAACACGCAAGGTTACAAAGATTCAACACATTTCCATGTAACAACTTTAAGGAACTGATACTGTGAAAAGAACTGTTCCGCACATCACCAGACTGTATAGCTTAGAGTGAAACATTTCCTCCCTACCCAGCGCCTACTTGCTTCAAAGTTCTGTATGACACGACATCACAACAAACCACTGCATTATCATGCGACTACTCATCACTCCAGCTACACTCCAAAATGAAATTACAATGAGTTATACCGTGGACAAAGACATAGGCCGCCACTGAAGTCTTGCCATCTTCGACTTTCAGGTCTCTGTAGGAGCACTGGTACTGTCCAGTTTCATTGACGGTGGCGTTGGAGATCCGCAGTGTTGTGCAGAAGAGCCCTGATCCACTGCAGTCACTAGTGGAGAAGCGAGTGCTGGTAGGAGGGGTCGTCCACCTCAGGTACTGCCGACCTCTGCCAATCAAGAGAAAGAGAATTCTCTCAGTATGTATGTTTGTGTGCGTCTGAGTCAATGGATGGACTGAACTCAGTAAGGTGTACACACCTGCATATTAGCTCCAGGTTGTCAGATCTGTTCATCCTGTGGATGCCATAGATGTTCAGCGTTGGTGGATCAGGCATAAACCGCAGTTCAATAGCTGGAGGAAACAACAAGTCAATCAAAGTAAAGATAAACACATCAACAGTGATGTCATCAGTCTGTACAGGCCCAACAAATACACAAAGGGGTCACAAGTCACTATTGTTTTCAATAACACACACAAGACGTTCCTTAAAATGTTTTGGAAATTAAATCACGTCAACACCACAAAGTAGACACTGAAAGTACAATACAATAAAGTAGGCCTGTTTTGTAACTGGCTCTCGGGCCACTCAGGGCCATTATTCCTCCGCTGCAGAAAATGGCGGAGCTGTGTCAAAACAGGAAGCAGGGGAAGATGGGCCGGGTCAGGCTCAATAGCCTAGCACAGTGTGGCCTAGGTGGGGTTCCTGTTTCTGAGGATACAGACTGCCCACCACCTCCCTGTGAGGCCCTAAAGCACATATTGTATTGTATGGAAAAAACACGTTAGCCTGACCAAGCAGGCATCATACAAGTTTGCCCTAATTTAACTTCATGACCTCTAAATTAACAAAATAAACTTTATTCTTAAGCAAATATAAAGTCGATTATGACTGGTTGAAACTAGTTAATCACATTTCCCTCACTTTCTTGACATATCCCAGAACAGAAATAAGATGACGCACGCTGCATTACTTTTTCATAGTTTTCATATTTCAAATTTATCCAGTGAACAGAGTTATGTAACTGTTCATAACTCACAAAAGTTTTCAGCAAGCCCATGTATGTCTGTCCTCATAGTCACAGCTGAGGACTATATTAAATTCCCAGAAACATGAAGTTTATCTGGTAGAATATATTATTGTATTGTTAAAAAAACTCCTTCAGGTTATTTAACTTAAGTCAAAACTTTATACAGAAAACTTTATGTATTTTATTCTCTTACCAGCAACACAAGTGATTTTCAGAATAATGCCAAGCAGTGGAATGACGGACGCTGCCTGAGCCATCATCCGACAGAGGACATGGACAGAGTCCTCATCAATTTAAAAAAGCTTCACTGCTGTAGTAATAATAATCCTACACGCTCAGTGCTAATCCATTGACTTCTGTTGTTTTATATTCCACTCCAGAGAAAGTTTTCGGCTCCACAAAGTCATGAAAACCAGCCGCGGCAGGCCGACAGTGGACGGTGGTCAGCGGTGTGTAAAGTGCGGCGGTGTGTGTGTCCCCATGGAGCTGGAGCTGCTGCTGAGGATGGAGACAGGCGCTTCAGCTGAGCAGCCTGCGGGGGAGGAGCGAGTCTCTCTCACTGTAACTACACAGAGACAGACTCCTGGACCTGCTGCTGGCTTTTAAAAAGGACAAACTCTTAACTTTGCCCAGAGTTTAACTTTAAATGTTCAATATAACAAAGCAGCACAGAAGCTAATCTCACATTTATAGCGCCGTCATGATGCTAGCTTACACATTAGCCGTTACACCTCGCTAATTTAAAGTTCCACTGTTTGAGATTTGGCGGCAGAAATGCATATAATATTTAAATAATATTCATAATTGTGTTTTTATTAGTTTGTTCTCACCTGATACCAATAACTGTTTGTTTCTGTTACCTTAGAATGAGCTGCATAGGAAACAGGTTGTCTTCAGAGTCCGCCATGTTGTTTCTACAGTAGCCCAGAGGGAACAAATCAAACACTGGCTCCATACAGGGCAGGTGAAGGCAACCTGCGGCTCCGGAGTCATATGCATCTCTGTAGCCCCTCTCCAGTGGCTCTCTGTGACTTTGACAAAAAAAAAAAAAAAAAATCACATGAAAATGAATACCAGTTATTCACTTATTTATTTTTTAACGCTTTCACTTTTTTGGATGGGAATGCTGCAAAGCATTGTGAGGGTGTTTACGTATCTCTGGGTCTTATTCACGAGTTATTGTAGCACTAAGTGGAGCGTGAGATGGATCAGCGGTTTGGTGCGACATCTGCAGTGATGCAGGCACTGCGCCAGACCGTCGTGGTGAAGAGGGAGCTGGACCGGAGGGCAAAGCTTTCAATTTACTGGTCCATCTATGTCTAGAGCCCTCACCTATGGTCATGAGCTCTGGGTAGTGACCGAAAGAATGAGATTGTGGATACAAGCAGCAGAAATTTGTTTCCTCCATGGGGTGTCTGGGCTCAGCCTTAGAGATAGGGTGAGGAGCTCAGACATCAGGAGGGAGCTCAGAGTAGAGCCACTGCTCCTTCATATCGAAAGTTGAGGTGGTTCAAGCGTCTGATCAGGATGCCTCTTGTGTACCTTCCATTGGAGGTGTTGTAGGCATGTCCCACTGGTAGGAGGCCCCGGGCAGATCCAGAACACGCTAGAGAGATTTCATATCTCGCCTGGCCTGGGAACACCTTGGGGTCCCCCAGGAGGAGCTGGAAAGTGTAGCTGGCAGAGGGACGTCTGGGGTGCTTTGCTCGGCCTGCTGTTTCATGCTTGTTGCAATTATAATCCAATAAATCATATTTCCACATGTATATTTTTTTTGCAAAAAATGCCCTCCAATGAATGATAAGAGAAAAGTAAAGGTTGGTGAATTATTTAGTTAATTTTAAACCTTTAACTGACTTTTTTCACCACCTCAAAACCAGCTCAGAAAGGAATGGCATAACTTTTTAAAGTTGATATGGTTAATTTGTAAGCAAACACGTACTTATTTACACCTTCAGCGGATATGGAGCAATGTTGGTATTCATTTGGAGTCATGTTTGTGTCCACCTAAAGAATATAGGTCCAATATTCACACTTCTCACTTCAGCTTTGTTTTGGGTCTCCACCAATGCCTAAGAGAAATATCTGTCTCTTAAGCTGCTAAATCCTCCACTAGCTTCCATCTACTTTGTCTGTCTGCTATTTTTTATATATTTCTATTTATACTTTGTTTGCATCTCAGTTCACAAATGGAAAATGACACTGAGACAACTGTAACTCTGTGTGACAACAGACTATGACATGGTCATATTGAGTATGTTGAACTCTTCTTACTCTTCTCACAGGGACAAATAAATCTATGGATCCAGTTTCATTACCTGCCCAAAGATGTCAAAGTTTATTAAAGTCTGAAAGGTGGAGCTCAAATAGTCAGATCAACATGCCAAGGAAGCAGGGAGCACCATTTTACCTGCTCTCTGATGATGAAGAGGAGGAGGTTTGTGTTTTGATGCTGGCATGGATTCAGGAGGGTGTAGGGAGACGATGGAGTTGTATGTTATGTGCTACATCCATGTTTCCTGGCCTGGTCACTTCTACAGGGACTCTCTGCCCACTAAACCGCCTACCCTCCTCCCAAGCAGCACTTCCTGGAGGGCACTCCGACTGTAGCATACCTCTGGAAAAGCTGGAAACAGAAAACATTTTCCATTTTTCGATCTGCTTTTGTTTTCCACATTCAGCATGAGGTGATTGCTTTGAACTCTGGCCCGCTCAGAGACAAAGAAAAACATAGAGGATGATTTTTAACCATTCTGGGGGAAAAACAAGAGGAGGAAACGTGTGAAGTTCTGTGAGACATAATACTTTATATTTGGGTCTTAATATGATATCTGCTCAGTAACTGCAACACACTTTAAAAAAGGCATTTTGTCCGTTCTTTCTGGTAATAAACAAAGCATAAAGACCGCTAATTTCTTTTTGCTTTTAAGGGAAGTTGCTCTCAATTGGACTGAATTCAAAAACAGTGTTTACATTACGATCACATTTGAAAACAGCTTCTATTCAAATGTCTTCACAAGTAAAAAAAAAACTGTGAATTGACTTGGCACTGTTTGTGTTTATGCTCTGAGATCACAGGAGGGATTTCAAAGGTCAGTGTCCCACAATTCAATACAGAGAGAAGAATGGGCGCGGAGCGCACATGCACAGAGGGAGAGACTGGGAGGGGGCGAGTGTTTGGGTATCCACTCTGCATTGTTGTGATTGATGCTGAAAAGAGGGCACAAAGAGAGAAGTTTACACAACTGTATAAGAATACAAAAAACTAACTGAGACATGAGAGAAAGAACTCAGCATTAGCATGACTAATGTAGGATCTAAAGGAGAAATATAGGCTATGAAGGAAATGTCTGATTAGACTAGATTAGATAACTACAACACAGACAGACAACATATGAAAAATATACCGCCACAACAGTAGTGCTGCTGACACACAAATTACTATACAAGAGGACATTATTGTATCACAGGAACCTACCTGGCCACTACATTAAAAACATATGTAATTAATAGATTAAAAGCAGACCACAACTGCTGCATCTAAAACAACCAATAAATATGAAATAAAATGTGTTAAATGCAAAAAACAATAATTATAAAATGATAGGGTAAGGAGCTCGGATATGTGGAGGGAGCTCGGAGTAGAGCAGCTGCTCCTTCGCGTCGAAAGGGGTCAGCTGACGTGGTCCTAAGCAACTCCTGTTAGAGGTGTTGCAGGCACGTCCAATTTGTAGGAGGCCCCGGGGCAGACCCAGAACACACTGGAGGGATTACATATCTTGTCAGGCCTGGGAACGCCTTGGGGTCCGCCAGGAGGAGCTGGAAAGCGTTGCTGGGATGCTTTACTCAACCTGCTGCCCCCGCAACCCAGCTTCGGATAAGTGGTTGAAGAGGATGGATGGATGGATGGATGGAAAAAAACAACCCATCTCTCAGGAAATAGTAGTGTATTTATCAAATTGTCAGTAAAATCCGTTCCAATTTTAAAAATCACATTAAAATAACCAAACAGTTGCTGGTTAGTTTGGTAAGTACAGCCTCATAACTACATAAACTGGGTTGCTTTTGCTGTTATCATTATTTTAAATTGCGAGAAATCACATAGTCTGAGTAGTCTAAACTCAACTTTGCCTGTACAGAACATTAAACACAACACAGTAGATCTAAAGTGCTCTACAAAGCAAACAATAAAACAAAAGAAAGGAGAGGAGAAGAAAAACGTTTAGCTACGTTAGTTTAGGCACAGTTTAGAAAAATAGGTTGAAATTTTGGGAAATACGCCTATTCGTTTCCTTACCAAGAGTTAGATGAGAAGATCATGACTACGAATTAAGAAATAGAATAAAAAAATAGTCAAAATAGTCTGGCACGCTTTGTTTCTCTTTGGGATTACACAAATAAGATAAAGCCTAACCTGTTGATTAGTGAGTTGTAGAGAGGCAAGTAGGCACATTTTTAACCTGTGATTCCCGCTGCTTTTGGCCTATAAAATAAACTGCTACAGTGACGCCACCAGAAATTTTTTTTGGTGTCCAGGTGGGGCCACTAAAAAAATCTTGAGGTGGCACAAAAAAAAAACCAAAAAGCCATGACTGAATTTCACGACTATGATGATGCTGTTGTAGTATAGGCTACAGGCTAGTTCAAAACCATGTGAAAATGAGGGTTAAGGAATCACAGACTTACATACTTTGGGTTTCTTATTTTACAGTAAATCTTACTAATAATCTGATGTGTATAGACTAATAGTATCAGTGCATGTTAGGAGATTCATTGTTCTTCTGAAGGGCTGGTTGTCCTTTTCCTGAAAAATACAAAGATACAGCTTTAATTCAAAGGAGAGCATTGATTGTGAGGAACAAAGCATTGACTGGAAACAAGACTTCTCAGGTTCAAAAGCACTACAAAGAGGCCTCCAATAACCACTGGACTGTTGGCTCTATCATTTTATTTAACAGGCAACTACAAGATCTTCAATTTATCGATCCTCTCATTTAACTACAGTAACTTCATGTGAAGTAGACTCCTGAAAGCATCAAGAGAGTGACAAAATGTACAGGAGGAGAAAACTTGGATTCAGGGATACACAGGAGCCTTTGGTCAGAGGATCTCAGGTCTCCAGCTGTGTGGGGACAAGAGTTGCGAAACGTAAGCAGGGCAAAGCCATTTCATGTTTTGTAGCCAAACAGCAGGACATGTAAAGTCATAGTGTCACAGTTTTCAATGCAATATCTGCTTTTCTGCAGTGTCTCTGGGTTTTGTTAGCAGGAACACAAAAACATGGAGGGTTTGCCAGACTACACATAAACTTCTAAATTAATTGCATGCTCCTGTAAGAAACAAAGTAAACAGAGGTAACAGTCTCTGTTTGTGTGTATTGTTTATTTGGGTTCATATGTTTTGTATGTACTGTTTTTACGATATTCCATGGTGCCTGTGGAGCAACCAGCTTAAAAACAATGTTTTGGGGGCCTAATGGGGGTCCCGCTCTTGGCGCAGTAAAAAGAGGACACTGAGGACAGAGAAGGGAGGGAAGCAGGAAACAGTCCACACTTCCTCAGACAGGATACCGTGCTCCTCTAAGAGGCATCCTGGAATCTAATGCCTCAAAGGCTTTACCAAGTCTTTCACACAAACACACTTCTTTTCCTTTGACACATTACTGCATTGTGGAGAGGAGGAACACAGAGAAAGAGACTGTGAGAGGAGAGCTCAGCAGAAACTGAGCGTTAGTGAAGTACAGAGGCCAAGAGGTCGGTCAACATAAGGCTCGGTAACACTGTGATCAAAGTGTGATGAAGATTCAGAGAACTGCTTTGAACAATCACTTACACATAAAACACTGATGCATACACATACACCTTGCTCACTGCTTCTTCTCCGCTACATCTCAGAGGGACATATTGTTTTACTCTGCATTTATCTGCAGGCATATTAACAAGCTAGTTTTCAGATAAAGACTTTACAGATAAACTTATACGGCACACATAGCTTTAGATTTAACTACCCAAGAGTAGCAGCAAAGTTTGAAAATAAATCCACCTCTATCAATCACACCATTAAAATGCTGATTTTGTGTTGATTCATCAGTGATAATAATCAAACAATATAATGTTTATAATCTTATTCTAATCCAGTAACTCTTATTAAAAAGCTATTCTGTATAATTGTTGTTACCTGTGATACATTAATATCATACATAATATTTTGATAATAAAATTGATCTAACTCTTTTCAAAGGTCCAGTGTGTGGAATTTGGGGGGGGATTTATTAGCTAAAAATGAATATAATACAATAAATCTGTTCTCTTTTGTGTACAATCACCTGGAAATAAGAATCGTTGCTTGTTGTTTTACCTTTAAAATTAGCTGTTTCTACAAAAGGAACAGATGCTTGTCAGTGGAGATTATTATGTTGCACTGCTATGTTTCTACAATCGTCCAGTTCAGACAAATGGGGACATTCACGTTTTCGCATTTGCCACCAACATGAAACTGTTTTCATGTCGGGATAATTCAGCTCCTGGTAAAAAACTCTTGAACAATGTACACTGAAGGAATGCTAAACAGGAGAAGTTTCAGCTGGTTGCAATCTCCAATCCTCACCACTAGATGTCACTAAATCTCTCTAAATTTTACACACCGAACCTTAAAGTAATAAAAGTAAATAAAAGTAAGATTGTTTAATGTAACTACTTATGGGTATTTTTACTTTGTTGTTATGTTACTTTTACATCAGTAACAAATCTTAATTAGAGCTGAAATTAGTAGTCTATTTATAAATTGGATAGTTGATCAACTGAAAATTAACCAGCAGCTTCACTGATAATCCAATAATTGTTTAAATCATTTATTAAACGTATTCCAGTTTCTTAAATGTGGATATTTGCTTTAATTGGTTGTTCATGATGTTTGACCTAATAATCTATGCTTTGTTTTTATTGGTTGGACAATATGTCACATCAGGCTTTGAGAAATTCTCATGAGCTTCTTTTTTGACATTTTATTAATCAATAAATCACTGGAACGATGAAAAGAGTCATTACTTGCATAATCATTAGCTGCAGCCACAATGTAAATACTTATTTCCACTACTTTATTAAAGTTATTAGGTGCAAAATCAAACTAACAGTGAGCAAACCTATGCAAGTGTAGAGACTTTTTTGTTACTGTTTTAGTAGCTACTTAGGTATTATGTAAAACAACAGCTTTTTCTGTTTTTGACGTCAGTTTCAGGTGAAAACGTATTTAAAAGTGTTACTTTTCTCTGTAGAAATACACTCTGGATGGATGGTGCCTGCTCTCACGGTGGCTCCACTTGTGACTGTATGATTCAGATTGAGGTGCTGCCACCTGCTGTATCATTTTCACACACGGTTTACTAAAAGTCTCAAAACAAACTAAAAGCTCTTTTAACTGGCTCTGAATATAACGTATTTCACACAACTCCCTGTTAAATAATTATTTTTTTTATGATGAAATAATTAAGCGCCTTTTTCTGCCTTCACATTTTATCCGGAACTGTTGTCACCGTTTCCCGACGGTCCCTTTTCTGCGTCGCACAAAACACCATACACAACCGGAAAATGAATTGGAGCTCAGTTAGCTTGAGTTTACCTGATGCTCTATGGTCTCTTCTGGCTTTATGTTTCCTCGTAGCTTTTTGCGCTCATAAAATCTCACAACACCTGCCGATAAAACATGAAACATGTGGACTTTACGTGTTGTTTCAGGATCTTATCCGGTACGGAAAAACAAAACAAAACCTCAAACGAGACGTATGGCTCCGCTGGTTTGACGTCCCAAAAAGGTAAAATGTCATTTAGGAATCAACCTAGCAAACGTGATAAACTGTAATAAAATGTATTTATAACTTGTTTGTGTAATTTAACACTTTAAATGCATCTAAGTGGCCTTTTAGTGGGTAATTTCATTGTGTACATGTTAAAATCTTAAATGTGTAGGTGCCAATTTAGTTGCACACACACAATAATCTTAACTTGAGCCTTTTTCTCCTTTCAGGTGGTTTTGGCACTTCTATGCCATCTCTGTTGGCTGGAATAGTCTTCTTCTGGCCTTCTACCTGAGCTTCATATTTCAGCATCAGTCATACCCATCATGGCTCACTGGAATATTAGACATTTTAACAGGTGTACCAAGCACCGACAGTCAGGGTAGGCTCTTTTTTAAAGCTTGTGTGTTTTCCTGTTTGACTCACACAGATATTAATATTCACACTGTCTGTAGTCCCACAGCTGTCCACTCTGCTGGTGCAGCTGCTGCTCTGCATCCACTCCCTCAGGAGGCTGCTGGAGTGTCTGTTTGTCAGTGTTTTCTCTGATGGAGCCATACATGTGGTGCAGTATGTGTTCGGTGTCTGCTATTACATCGTACTGGGGTTGACGGTGCTCTGCTCGGATCGTCTGGGAAAAGGTTAAACTAAAATCAGTCCTTTCTTCATCTGCTATTCACTGGTTCTGCTATGTGGTGTTGATGTTTGTGCTGTTCCATCTAGGGACTGGAGCCCTCCTCTCTCAGCTGGACTGGTTTCATGTGGTTGGAGCTGCACTTTTTATCGGGGCCTCGCTGATGCAGCATCAGTCCATGGTCCTGCTGGCCAGGCTTCGCACTGGGAAGTCAGGTAAGCTTGTGCAGCTGTCTTTGTTTAGCACCAGTGTTTGTGGGTGTTTTACTAAAGATAATGTTTACTTAAATAGTGCTGACGACTTCCCAGTGTACCATAATTTTCTGAGGAAAAGGAGAAGGAATGCCCATAGTCAGCTGATTAGTGGAGTGGGATAGAGAGAGAATTGTGAATGAATATAGCATAAAGAAAGTCTTCCTGATTAAACTTACGCTGAGCTTTATTAGATTCTGCAAGTGTTTTTGCTACCACCAAGACTTCCACTGTTTTCCATTCTGTTCAGGATGGCAGTGTCACAGATCGGATTGCAGAGATTGAAAGTGTGATAGGGACAGGAAAATCACATCACATTAAACATTGCATATAGTCAAAAATGGGTTTTTGTCACAGGGACAATCTTTAAAGGGCACATTGATTTAAAAAAAAAAATCACTGTTTCAAAGTAATTTTTGACAAAACTAGAGGTACATAATGTTCAAAGTAACATATAAACATTTTTTGGAGGAGGGGGGGACGACACAGGACAAGCTAAAGACTCAACATTGACATATAAATTAGTTATAAATGACAGACAACTCAACATAAGCATTCACTTGGTGGTTGTTTTGGTCTCCACCAACTCCTGAGAAATTAATCTGGCTTCTTTGCTGCTAAATACTCAGATATGTTGACCGGCTAGTTGCCAACTGTGTGTGTCTACTGTTTGGTGCTGAACAGATAGCATACAGTGAGTTTATTTAAGCTTTTTGTCACTGAAAACAGCTCTCTGCTGCTGCCAGAAATTAGGTTGTGTAGATGGATTTTTGGGCCAGAAAACCAAATCAGTTACTTACAGGGGGTTGAAAGCTGTGTAGAACTGAAGGGACCTGCAGAGCTGGTGATGATACTCTGTGGGTTCATCACAACGAGCAGCACCTTTCCTGCTACACATAATAATAACATTTTAATAATAATAAACTTTATTTATATGACACATTTAAAAACACAGTTAAAAAAGTGCTTTATAATAAAAACAGAACATATTTAAAAGCATAAAGGAAATGAAATGAAGCAAGAGCCATAGTAAGAACTGGATAAGCTGAATTAAATGTCAAAAAACATCAGTGAAATCACCCAAAAGCAATTTTAAAAAATGGGTTTTAAAAAGTGATTTCAAAGACGAGAAAGACTTTGCAGCCCTGATCTTCTCAGGCAGGTCATTCCAAAGTCTCTGAGCTCTGACTGCAAAGACTCCATCTAATTTGTGGATTAGTCTGGACCTGTGATCCATATAAACATGGTGACTTGTGAAGCTTTAACTTAACATAGATATATAATAACCATGTGAATAGTAACATAAACCACCAGTCTGTCAGTTACACAGGGACTGATGTATTTTCTGTTTGTTGTATTTTGTGGTGTCTTTCAGGGACAGTGGAGACGCTGGCTCACAGGATGCCAGAAGGAGGCTGGTTCGAGCTGGTGTCATGCCCACACTACTTTGCTGAGCTGCTGATCTACGTCTCACTGAGCGTAGTTTTCGGAGGCCTGTCTCTCACCTGGTGGCTCGTTGTCCTTTATGTGCTCTTCAACCAGGCACTGGCAGCACAGCTTTGTCATGAACTTTACATTACCAAATATGAGTCATACCCAAAGCAAAGAAAAGCCTTTATACCTTTTGTGCTTTGAGTAGTTTTATTTGTGTCTTCAGTGTTGTGTTCCTTACTGGGAACTGTTAAGCACTAAAAATGTGAGAGATGTCCGAGGATCTGAATGTGTGGGAGTAAAACTCCTCTCTGTCTCACAGTTGATTGACAAGGTACTTTTAACTAAGTGAAGCTGCGAGGTAGTCAGCAGGAAAACACTGACTGTTGTTGACAGCTCTCAGGTGTGAATGAGATGAATGACAGTGCTGCAGATACAGAAGAAGTCTCTCCAGGTGAGAGGTGAGCTGTTTCCTTGAGACTGATGTGAAGAAATGAGGAGTCACCACATATCACTTGTTCATTACAAGACCTTGTTTTTGTTATAATAAGATACATTCATGTAATAATAAAACATTTTTTACTGCACACAACTTTTTCTCATAATTCTGAAGATCTGTTCTTAAAATGCTCAGGTCACGACTTTGAGCAGAGGTAGTCAGAAGTTCAGCTATATCACTGGGGGCTGAACCACGTTGAGCTTTTAAAGTTATTAAAGAATCTTAAAATCGATTCTGAAGTTAACTGGCAATCAGTGGAGGGAGGCAAGAATTGGGGTGATATGTGACCTACGACTTGTCCCAGTTAAAATACCAGCTGCAGCATTCTGGACTAGTTGAAGCCGAGCTACTGAAGATTTCCTGAGGGATGTAAACAGTGTATTACAGTAGTTGAGGCGCGAGAGTACAAAAGCATGAAGAAGCTTTTCTTGAAGAGAAAAAAAAAAAATCAATGAAAATAAGTGGATATGGTCACAATAAGGAAAGAAATATGACAACAATGTGACAAGTTATTTAATCAAATAATAATTTTAATAAAATATAAGCTGTTTTTTAAATCTCAATATAAGATCCTGAGCTTTTTTTGGTTTTTAAAAATGTTGATATGAGAAACAGCTTTATTTCATATGGTTGCAATAACATCCTGCTGTTGTACAAACATTGGGATTTTTAAAAAATACATTTGATTTTGAAGTACAACATGAAGTCTTTTTTTTTTGTTATTAAATACTACACTTACACCCATTTTATTTTATTTATTTATTGAAGGAAAACAGAATGGGAGTGGAATCTGTTTCATGTTTAACCACTTTCTGTATACATATTTATTTTAATTATTTTATGTTTACACTAGGATTTGAGGAATCCATAAGATTATGATGTAATTGATTGATAAGAAAACTGTGACTTTAATAGTCAACAGATCCTATGCATTTTTGTATTCAAATATTTATTGTAAAATAACTACAGATTATTCAGACTTTTTAAGTGGTTAAACGGTCTTGCAACATCTGAATAAACACGATGCAAGTCCTCAGAGTATTTTAAAGTTTATTGACACATTTTACGTTACGTCTTTTTATTTTTTTAATTTTGTGACTTGTAGTAACAATCAACCTACCGTGATAACTGTTTTTTCCGTGGGTGTCGTTCAAACATTGAACTCAACTACAGCCCCATAAATTTGTTACCGACAAGGATATTGTCCAATCACTGAGCCGTCCTGTGCATACGTCACCTTAGAGTATTACGTCACCTTTACACTGTCCAATCATGTCTTTCCAAACGCGGCAGCAAGGTTCTAACTTCCGCCCTGAGTTGGCTCGGAACCGTCTCTGGCTCGGTCGATGTGATCGTGACGTGTATTACCGAAGAGTTCCTCAAAATGCACAGCTAGGTGGCTAATATGAAGTTAGCCAGTGTTGTTGCCGATGATATTAAGTGATTAACGGAAGACAAAATAAAGCGCAAACTGTGTTCGATCAGTATTTTTGGAAGCCATAATGCCTCTCACGGTCGGCGGAGGAGACCGACGGGCTGATAGAGTGTGCGTCTTGTTTCTGCTCGCCGCCGTGTTGTTGTTGTCTGTCGGAGTTGCTGCTGTTCCAGAGGAGAACAACCCTGCCCAAGAGCAACCCCAACAAGAGGTAACGGCTTTCACTTCATTACTATCAATGAAACATTTTTATCGTCCTCGGTAGGAGACCGTTTTTGACGCCGGTGCTTGCTAGCGCCTCCGAGCTAGCAGCACATGCTAACTGATTCAGCCACCACATTGTGTTCCGGGTGCAGCGCAACGGGGTAAAGTTAGTGCTTCATTTTTAGACACGGCCAGCAAAGCAAATGTTGAAAGGAAAGTGTAGATAAGGTCACAGACTTATGAATACGGTCCTGAGATTGTTGTAAGTGACATGCAAGAATACTTTAATCCGAAAAAGGTTTTAAAAAAAAGACACTCCATGAGTAGATTGATTTAAATTACAATTAAACACAATGGGAGCATTACATTTTAAAGGGGAACTACTCCCATTTTCAAAAGTCCTAGGTGTTATTTCAGTGATCTAAGACAGTCCAAAAATATTCATAAACATGACCAACTTTCTCCCAAATCCAAAAACTAGAGTGCTAAAACTCAAATTAGTGATGTCACTGGGCGCATACTGGTCTTGAGCAGCTCCATAGACAATGAATGGTGACAGATGTTCTAGATGACAGTGAGGGCACCCAGGGGAGTGTTTGAGTATATTGCTGCGTTCACACTACAAGCAAGACAGCAACAGGCTACAAGTCATTTTAAACTGATAACATGACACTTCACACTGACGCCTGACACTTGTCAGTGTGATGCGCTTCAAATGAAACCTGAGCTGGTCTTAACTTCTTTCAGAGCTTCAGTGGCCAGCTTTCTGTGCATTGCGGTGGCTCAGACGTTCATTATGTTTACATACATTGTCAAGTCGAGCTATGGTTATAACTTGATAATTATATTGGACCACTGTCCTTGTCCCAGTATACAAGCACAGGACGGTGATCAATTTATTGACCGAAATATTGTTGACTATGCTACAATGGGTGGCTGTATCCCCCGTTTCAGCTTGTTGGTATTGGACCTTTTTCCAGTTGACCTATTATGTTGCAGACCAAACAATCAATAAAACAAGTTAGCTGTGGTTAGCTTGTAGCAAAGTGGTACCATGGTGGACAACTTTACAGCTCTGTACATTTTGTCCTTCCTTAAAATGCACGGCTCTGGATGTAGATTTCGCCACGTTGTTACCTGCTTCTTCCTCTGTTTTACATTTAACGCTTTTGACTTGCGGGCCAAAGAGGAGCATGCACCAAGTGCCAAGGCCAGTTTGGGTCCATTGACTGTATACATGCAGGAGTAATTCGACTCCCAATCGCATTATCTGGGTGTATTCGTCCGACTTTGAGAAATTCAGTTTAGTACGATTTCAGTCGGACTAACACAATAAATCGATTTTCTCTAATGTCATATAAACATACTGACTGATGAGTTTTAATGACCATAAACAACCTTCAGATGCCGTTCAGTCGAGGTGTTTCATGGCCAGTTGTAGACACACACAAGCCTGTGACAACGCAGCTACAATAACGAACACTTGGGGATCACTTCCTCTGTGACTCTGCAATAATGTAGCTGGTAACACTCATGCTGTGTTGGCTGTAGTGTGAACGCAGCATATGGGTAGATTTTCAGTTTCAGAGTTAAGAACACTGCAGTAGAATAAAGCTCACTGGGTAACAAACAGTCTGTGTCTCCTCAAAATCAGTCTCCCAGTCATTGTTTGTGGAGCATCTCCAGACTTTATACCCTATGATGTCACACTTTGAGACCTACTTCTCTGGTTTCTGGCTCTGAGAGAGTGTGGCTTATGTTCACAAATATTGATTACACTCTCCAAGGACCATGGAAATAACACACTGGAATTCTTAATTTAGTTGTTGTTCCTCTTTTCTGAAGAACTCAGATTGATGTCATTGATGAAAATTGGTCAAAACAGCATTTCCAACCAATGGTATGAGGCCTGATTTTTTTTTATAGCAGTAGTATACTTATGGTCAGGGCATATCCTCCGATTTAAAATAATTTTCTTTTTCTCCATGTGCAGAATATTTAAGGATTGATGTGAATCTGCATGTGTATGGATTTACACATGCGTAGGTGTGTATACAGTGGGAGACTTAAGTAGTCAGCGCGTCTTTTTTTGTCAACTATATATTTCAAATGCAGCGATTCACATGAAATTTAGACCAGACTTTGGTATTAACTTGGTAAGACTGGACAGATTGAGAAATCATAACATTTCAATCAATAAAAGGAGTGTAAGAGTAAAGTGGAATGACACTGGAAAACAAGTATTGAACATTCTAACTGAAATTTATTTAATACTTGCTGCAGAAGTCTTTGTTTGCAATTAAGACACTTCCTGTACGAGGACACTAATCTCTCACAGGTGGAACTTTGGTTCATTCTTCCACTCACAGTCTACAAATCTTAAAGACTGAAGGGGACCCGCTGGTGAATCTTCACTACCTTCCACAAATGCTCTGTAGGGTTTGGGTCTGGTGATCGACAGGGCCATTCAGACACCTTTATTCTCTTCCTCTGGAACCAACTGACATGTCCCTTGCATTATGCTTTGGATTGTTGTCTTTCTGGAAGGTCCACCCACGTCTCATCATCATCATCCTGGTGGATTATGACAGATTTTTGTAATGAATTTCCTGATACATGTCTCTGCCTATCTCTCCATCAATAATTTGCATTCCAGCTCCAAACTTCCCTGTAGCTGTGGTATTTACAGGGTCATACGCAGAGCCATTTCTCCTCCAGACATGGCATGCTGTCATGTTGCAGAAAAGTTCGTTTTTTTGACCCGTCTGACCGCACTGTGTTCACCCTGTAATTAACAGACTTGTCCAAATGTCATGAAGCAAATCACAAACGAGCAGCAACATGCCTTTTTTAGTAATGGAGTCTTCCAGGGTGACTGTGCACAGAGGCCATGGTGGTGGAGTGCACCACCTTTTTGTTTTCTCTGTGTCTGTGTCTGTACCTGCTGTTTCAAGTCTGTCTGGAGCTCTTCTCAAGTGGTCTTGTGGGTTGCTCCTCTCACTAATTTTTCACTACCCAGTGTGAAAACTTGCAAGCAGCTCCTGTGCGTGGTCGGTTGATGGTGGAGCAGTGTTCCTTTGACTTGCAAATAACGGCCCCAGTGGTGCTTATGGGAACATTTAGGGGTTGAGAAATCTGTCGGTTAGCAGTGTTACTGTTATGTTGCTAAACAGTGTTGCTGCAGACGTCTTGGAGGAGCTCTTTGCCTCCTCCCATCATGAGGCGTTTCTTGGTACAGCTCGGTAACAGATGACAGAGGTGGGTGACCATTTGCCAAAGAATGGAGCACTAACCAGCTGATTCTGAGCAACACAGGAAGGAAAACTAATCAGTGGAATTAGCTGTTTAGTGCTTTCTCTTACAGCGTATTCAAAGCTTTTTTTTGTCTGTGTCATTCTTCTTTATTGCACATAACTTTTTTAATGGATTGAAATGCTACAACCTCTCCATCTGTGTAGCTTTATTGAGGTAATATCAATGTCTGGTCTAAATTTCATGTGAATATCTGCATTAGAGATACCTTTCAATTAGAAAAGTTGGCGTGCTGAATTCTTATTTCTCACCACTGTATATGTGTGTATATTTTGTTGTTTATTCAAGAGATGAACCCTCCCCTTGTCTGTTGGATTTTTACTGTTTTAAGTGTGTGTTTTGTGTCCAGTTGGCACATATATGTCACTCTGATTTATCTGTGGTCTTTAAAACAAAACCGAATAAAAAGTAAATACATTTTTAAAGTGACATTTCAATGATGTTCTTAAAGCATACGGCCACAATATTAAGCCAGCAAGGACAGACATACAAACGTATTGTTAGCTGTGTGTAACTGACTCACTGTGCTTCCTCTCTTTGCAGAAAGCCTCAAGTCCCCATCCAATAGGCCCCGTCATCTCTGAAGATGACTCCAGCAAAGGAAACCTGGGTTTCATCCACGCCTTTGTGGCCTCCATCTCTGTCATCATCGTCTCCGAGTTGGGAGACAAGACATTTTTCATCGCAGCCATCATGGCCATGCGATACAACCGTCTCACCGTGCTGGCAGGTGCCATGCTGGCCCTGGGTCTCATGACCTGTCTGTCTGGTCAGTAGAAGTGGATGTGTTGGTTTTGCAAACTGTATCGTATGTGTGGTTATTCCTTCATGTCTTGCTGAGTAATAATAACATCATTGTTGTATCCAACCTCCAGTGCTGTTTGGCTATGCCACCACCATCATCCCTAGAATCTACACGTACTACGTGTCCACCGCTCTGTTCGCCATCTTCGGTGTACGCATGCTGAGAGAGGGGCTGAGAATGAGTCCAGATGAAGGCCAGGAGGAGCTGGAGGAGGTCCAGGCAGAGATCAAGAAGAAGGATGAAGAGGTGAGCCAGCTTTTACTTTAAGACCTAGAGAGACTCTCTTATCCTCGGCAGATCAAGTAGTACAACTGCAGGGTGACTTCAAGCCGTTACAGTTAAGTAAACACAAATCATTTATATCAGCAGCTACACAAACACCTTCAGTGTGTGTGACTGGTAGCACGGTTTCTCTCACTGACTCATAACTGGTTCACATTACTGTGTCAAAGGGAAGGTGCGCTTTAAGTCAACTCAGTTGAATTCAATTTTTAATTTCAACTAATTAAAAAAGACGTTAATCACAGAGGGGCGATACCTCAGGCAGGCACAGTACAAAGAAACATATAACAGGACATATGAGGACAAATCATGAATGACTAGTTGTTTAAGATATACTTTATTAACCCCCGAGGGGAAATTCTCTCTTTTTTTTTTTTTTTTACTGTTATCATATACACACAGGCCCCAAATACACACACACACACACAGGACCTCTGCATGCATTAAATGGAGAGATGTCAGAGCTGAGGAGGCTGCTTATGGACAAGCGTTGGGGCAGTTGGGGGTTCAATGTCTTGTTTAAGGGCAACTGAGCGATGCCCAGGAGGCAAACTGGCACCTCCCCAGCTACCACTCCATGCTCCATGCTTGGTCTGTACTGGAACTTAAACCAGTAACCCTCTGGTTCCCAGGCCAAGTCCCTATGGACTGAGCTGCTGCCCCGCCATGCTAGTCAACATTATTAGTCGGTTAAACTTGTTACTAAGATAATCAGAGGGAAACGGGAGGAGTTCAGATTGGCATGAAAGCTGCTCTTATCACCAGCGGCTCTCCCTTCTCGCTCTAAAACACACACACAAACACACAAGTGCTCTCAGACTCAAACACACCTGCGTCAGCTTGATGTCTTCTCACTTGGCTGAACAAGAGAGGTGTTAAGGCCTGTTATTTGTTGGGTGCACGGGGTTCCTGAGAAGCCTGGGTGTGTGTGTGTGTGTGTGTGTCTGTTTGTGTGCACACTTATTCATGAGAGATCTACTGTCTGCATATGTGTGTGTGTGTGTTTTGAATGGAGATGAGCTAGGATGTTAAAAACACAGTAAATAAATGTTAGTTGTTAACTTTAATTCAGTGAGTTCAGCTCTGTCAGGGTGTCTGAGATCATCTAGTATTTGCACATGCACAGAGGACACACTGAAATGCTGCATCTCATGTGTCATTGTTAAAATTCAAATGTGAAACTGACTGAAATCAGAGTTAATGCAACTCAATTTGTTCAAGTGTTGAGGCCATTTTTATCACCAGGCTGTCAGGGATTACGGGAGTTTTACTGTCAGTCACATCTCTTAGAGATCAAAGTGAAGTGCCCCTAATTATCCAGGAATCCTATCTGTTATGGATGGCCACGTCTCTGAACTTTGTTCTTATCTGAAACTGCACCATGAAGGCCCTGTGTCCACCGAAGCATTCTTTCCCAGCTAAACATGCCAAGCGCTTTTTAGCAAACGCCCAGCTGGGAGCACCTGAGAGCACTTAGGAGACGCAGCGTTTTCTCAGCTGAGATGCGTCTGCTGCGTCTGGTTGCTATTATATATAGCATATAGAATATCCACAGATGTAAAAATGTCAGTACAAGTTAGAATTCTTGCTGTGGATGGAGGGAAGGCTGAAGCACGTATGGAGAGCAGACGTTCATGAGAGGAAACATATTTTAATATATGTAGCGTCCCAGTCAAAATAATACAAGGCTGGACTGATGGTCTAATGCTGTTTATTCTGTTTTCAAATAACCCTATTGACCAACTTGAGAGCTGAACAGAAATCACACAAACAGAAGATAAAAACAATGCGTTAAACTTAGCTCAGAAGTTAGCAGTTAAACCAAAAACTCAAAATTATGAGACAGTTAGACACAAAGAAATGCTGATAACACTGTTGCCCCCGACGCTAAACTCTGTTTAACGCTTCCCGTTCGTCCTTATTACTCCTTTATTTTCTGTGTTTTAGCTTCATCTTACAAACATTTACCTTTCGTCATCCTGTCTGCAACCTCTATGTCTTTAGTCTCCACAAAATAAAAGCACTTCCTGGTTCACAGGAAATAACAAAATAAAAGCAGCGTAAAGATGTAAGATGTGACGGTTGGTATTTGTGGTATTTGTCCCTGTCTCCTCTGAGCTTGGACAGCTGGGTGAAAAGTGACAGTGACACGTGCAGCGTTTTAGCCACAGTTATACATTTTTAAATCTTGATGTTCGGAGTGAAAAAGCCAAATGAGCAGCACTCAGTGTAGAGTAGATGTTCAACGCCTTGTCATACTGCTGGTGTTTGTAGTGTAGTAGAAATACACGCCATTCAAAGTCAAAGAATTAAAAAAAGTTTGATGGACACAACCTCTAAAAGTGCAGCCAGTGAAGCATTTACTTACTCTGCTGTAGACAGAACCAAATGTTTCCCAGATGGTTAGTAAAGCCTCTGCTGAATCCTGACATGTGTCTAGAGGCAGGTATAAGAGGTGTAAGAGAGTGAAACAGAACCCAGTGGTGAAAATACTCTCATATTTCAATATGTATATGGAGTATTTTAGTAAAAGCACTCTGTCTTGTGTCATCTGTGCAGCTCCAGCGTTCCAAGATGGTTAATGGGACTCCAGACGTGGAGACGGGATCAGGGAATACCATTCCTCAGGGAAAGTGGCACAACTTTATCTCACCCATCTTCATCCAGGCCCTCACCCTCACCTTCCTGGCAGAGTGGGGGGACCGCTCGCAGCTGACCACCATTATTCTCGCTGCTCGGGAGGTTTGTCTCACTCTCACACTCTCACTCTGCGTCACATGCCTGTGTGTTTTAAGGCTATTTATAGTTTGTCTTCAGTGTGTAGCGTGTCTGAATTTTCTCCTGGGTGGCCCCAGTGCAAAACAAACCTGTTTTTTTTTTTTTTTTTAGCTATGCCAAAAACAGGAAATGCTCCTCACTGCTGTGTTCATACACTGTTAATTAAACATTTAGGAAATGCAGTGTATCATTTTCTTAAACAATAACACGAAAGCCCTTTTTTTGTTAATTCCCAGGATCCATTTGGAGTTGCAGTGGGTGGTACACTTGGACACTGTTTGTGCACAGGACTGGCTGTGATAGGGGGGAGAATGATCGCCCAGAAAATATCTGTCAGAACAGGTGAGACTACTTTTTAAAAACACAGATTTATGTTATCTAGTTTAATGTTGACAGCTCATCCTCAGGGCGCACTTCACTGTGACTATATTTCTTGAAGATGATACTTTAAAACACAGTGGATTCATTTTTGAAACATTTGTAGACACAGATCAGATCTCGACACACAGATTAAGAACTTCTATAGGATCATTCATTCTAGATTTTTATGTTACACAATACAGAGTTGTAGTTGTGTTTTTTTATGAGCTCTAGCATGTCCATTTAACACTTTAAACTGTTTCACATACAAGACTGAAAATTATAGCTTTCAGCACGCTTGAGGAACATGCTCAGAGATATTATTTGAATGGCTATTTATCAGCAGCTGGTTTCCAGTGCTGGCAGGTGTCTGTTTATACGATTCTTGAGAATGAATGAATGGATGCACTTGGACGCCAGAGTTGGGAATGATGTCACGCCTGATTTGACCGCGTTCCAGTACAACAAGTTGGGAAAACAAAGGTGTAGCTGCTGTAGTCATGTTAGCCATTGTTAGCAATACCAATTAATAACAATGCATTACACTGTATTTTACAGACAAACAAAGTAGGAACATGTTTACAGATAGAAGTCCGACAGCACTGTGTGTACAGCTAATTTAACGACACACAAATAAGACAGAAGTGCTTTTAAACTGTATATTGCGACAGCTTTTACTACGTTGGATGCACAGAGCAGTCATCTTGGATTTTGAGGTTGAGGTCTGGGAGATTTTTCTTTCTTTCAGAGTCTGAAATCCAACTTCAGGGGGCGTTCCAGTTTAAATTTCCAATTGGGAAATGGAATGCAGCATAATTCTGGGTTGTTAGTCGGACCGAACGACTTAGATGACCTAAAAATAAAACTTAACAGTCAACTATCTTTATCCAGAGTTGCATACTGCATCTTTAATGACACTTCAGAGTAGAACTCAACACCTTTTGTGAGCTTTGAATCCACTGCTAGTTTGTGAGTTATGTTTTGGTGGCCCTGGCCAAAATAACCACAGGACATCTTTTAAAACAATCAAATCCATGGGACTTGTTAATAAGAATCACACAAACAAGGCTGAGAGGCAGCAGGACCCACAGGCCTCTCTCCTCTGCTGCTGGTGCAGCTCATAAGCACCTCCTTCTCATGCCAGGTATAATGGCACTTCATTAACTAGTGCAGCACACCTGTGCAGATCTACAGTGGAGGGAAAAAGGACAGCAGCACAGAACACAGAGCCGTAACAGTGACACAGGGGACATGCTTCCAGGCTCTCAGTTTCCCGGAGCGAATCATTATCCATCCATTGATGTTTGCATAACTCGTCCTGGTCAGTGTGGAGACAAAGCAACCACAGCAGCTCAAACACATTCTGTGAATGACATTTAGACTTTTGATTTGTTCCTAAAAACTGCACATTATTGAATGAGCCAACACTCTTTTAATATTCCCTTCATCTGCACACATACACAGGTTGTTTGTCTTGTAATCCACCCCATAATTAAATGATTTTTGTCTTGTTTTGCTTCCATAGTTACAATCATCGGAGGGATTGTTTTTCTGGCGTTCGCCTTCTCTGCCCTGTTCATCAAGCCCGACGCTGGAGTTTAATTGGACGAAAGACTTTCAGGTTTTCTCTGTACATACGTGTAAAATTTGGTTAAGTTGCTGTAGAGAGACTGTAGTTTTGACTCTGTATGTGTCCAGCAGACAGTGTGACAGGCTAAACAGAGAAGTCCTGTCCTCTCCTAGCTAGCCTCTGTTCCACTACACTCTGTAACTCAGTGGGTTTTCTCGTGAAGGTTGAACACTTACACATTATTTTGTTACCTTTAAGAAACACTTAGTCAGTGTTATATCTTTATAAAGTACAGATAATAAGATGCACATTGAACTTTAGAACGGTAAGCCCTGGAAACTTGACATAAGTGAGCCTCAGTGAGAAGAAAACATTGAGCTACAGAGGCTAGCTCGGAGCGAGGGGGCAGGACTGAAGCTCTCTATAAGAGCTGGATTCTCATCACAAGGTGTGTGAGCGAGAGAAGACTGGATTGTTACTGACTGCTGCCCTCCGACCCTCCGACCCATCTCTAAAAGGCTCTGTGGCCCCGAAACAGAGACTGTCAAGCAGTACTTCCTTCACACTCAGCTTTCAGTGAGACACTGAGTCCATTTAAAAATCTTTGCTTTTTTTTTGTTTTTAAATGTTCAATGTTTTTTGTTTATTTGAGCCCGGATGCTGTCAGGTGGCTGCTGACAGATTCGTAGCTACGGCCAAGCGGCCAGTTTGCTCTGACTGTACAAGAGTTGGCCTGTGATGCTTGGTTGTTTGTTCCATCTTCCTCTCTGGGTGACTTTTTCTGCCACGATGCATTAAAATCACACAATAAGCGAGCCTATGATGTGGAAGATTTTCCCAGTGTGAGGAAAAACACTGAAAACAGAACCAGCAGCACATAATTAAAGTAACGGTCCTGTGTATATCAGTTCCTCACCCTGTGTTATGATTCATTCGTGAGGCAAGCTTTTTACTTTCATGCCTCCAGCGAACGAAGAATCAAAAAATGACCTTTTTTTAATAATTGAAGTTATAGTTTTAACAGCAAAACTATATCAAAATATCTGTTTACATACTCTCACACAACTCGTTAAGTATAATCCAAGTCTCATTTATCCAGTCGTATGCTCAGTACTTTTCAAACAGGCAGCTCGTTATGATAGGGAACTGAACGGAAAGTATAAATTATCCAGGCTCTCTTCAAAGCCAGACTCCATTGACAAAAACAGTAATTTTACCTCACTGAACACAGGAGCTGCTGGTCTACCGCTGCCTCGATCTGTGGTTTGTTTGTGTTATTGTGTGACTTAAGTGAATCCAAACTAACCCTTTAAAACACCAAGGTCACACAATAACACAAACAAACTCCTTGAGCGAGGCAGTGGTAGACCAACAGCTCTTGTGTTCAGTGAGGTAAAATTACTGTTTTTGTCAATGGAGTCTGGCTTTGAAGTTTCACTTTCCGTTCAGTTTTAAATAGAAAAGTTTAAACTAAAATACATGTGTTTGGGAAGTGCTGAGCATACGACTGGATCAGTGAGACATGGATCATACTGCACAAGTTGTGTGACAGTCTGTAAATTTGTTTTGATATAGTTTTGCTGCTGTTAAATGCGGACCCCTATGACTTCATTTCATCAAGAATTTTCTCAAGTTTTTGGATCTCTCACTCACTATGGAGGCGTGCAAGTAAAACAAATTTTTCTGCATGAATTCAGTGTAACATGGTGTGGGTAACTGATATACAAATGGTCATTTGGAGGGTAAAGTGTTCCTTTAAAACCACATAATCTGCAGGCCCACTATACGTGAGATTTTAATTTTCTCAGTGTGAGGAAAAAAACACTAGAAACAGAACCAACAGCACATAATTGGGAGACAGGTTTCTGGGATATGATTTAATTTGAGACTTAATTTGAGGCAGAGACGTCATCAGGATGTTACCCTCAGTCTCTTTCACATAGGAGCATTTTCAAGAGACAGAGATCTTAACCACTAGAATACCTCTGCACGTCAGATTATCTGCATCAGTACAGCACCCAGAGAGCTACACCACATCTTTAAATATCCTGTGTGCACCTCTGGGTACTTCATATTTCCTGCTCCCAGTTTCAGGTGCCGATAGTGAACAAAATATGGATCAGGTTGAAGAACAGCCAGTAATCACCTCCACAGATTCTCCCACTCTTCGTCAGTGATTAAAGCCATTATGTACGAACCAGTATGAACCTCCTCGCCTCTATTGTTGCTGCCCTAAATCACAAAATCAATAGTTACATCAGGTACAGAATCAATGAGTCACCACCGTGTAATTTATCCTACTAAAACCTTCCAGTATAAGTCACTCCTTCAGCCATATGCAGCTGTTGTAGCCACAGAGACGCCTGGACACGGCGATGTAATTCAAGCCTACGTTTCACCCTTTTATTTAAAGTGGCATGTATTTATTTAGCTTCATTTTCTTTCCTTTTTAAGCACTTGTACTGTAGGAACAGAGCGGGTGGGGGAGGTCACTATAAACAAGGAATGGAAATATTTTTTTAAAGTGAACAGGTTAAAAGCTGCGTTGTCAATATTTGACAGGCTGTGCCCAGCTGTGAAATACTTCTGTTTGTGATACAGGTCGGTTGAGATGCCTATAAATCCAAAATGCTCAATAAAAATGTTTCATGTGTTGACTGATTTCTGAACTGGTCATTTGTGTGTGTTGAGCTGAGTGGACACATTGAGGACAGATGTTCTCGACCTTTTCCATGTCAGGGACCCCAGAGTGACAGACTTTAGTGGTGTTTCTCAAAGTCAAGGATCCTTCCTTCAGAGGACAAGTCTCTCTAAGGAAGGATCCGAAAGAGGCAAGACAGGCGTCCTCCTTAGCATTTGGTGAACAGGCTAACGAGTGTCCCCAGGTGTGCGTCATTAACCCTCAGCAGACTGAGGGGTTTCAGGGCTCTGTGATAATTTTGGCTCTCTAATGTTGTTACACAATTTGAACAAATAAAAACAGCACTTTCAGAGTCACATGACTTTTCAGGGAGAATATATTTCTGGTTTATACTTAAAAAACAAACATTTTTGGTTGTATTTAGTTTAACTACAGTTTGGGAGATAAGGAAGATATGAGATAACTCAAATTGCACTCATTTCTGCAACCCATGAATACATCATATTCGCATGTTACCTACATATCCTAACAAAGTTTCTAACGTGTTGCACGCAGTATATGAGCTGACTTTGTCATGGCGAGGAGAAGGAGGGGATGGTGGATGGCATGTGACCTATTCTGAAGCTCTATGTCTTAGGTGACTGGACTTGCTTGAGCTTCTTGAAGACGTTTCCCCTCTTATGAGGCTTCTTCAGGTCTAACAGAGTGGGGCAGAGTCGCAGGCTTTAAACTCTGTGGGTGTGAACCCTTACAGAGTCGTTAAGGTCAGGTGTGAGTCGTTGACCCATCACACCATCGTGTGTCGTTAGGGTGAGATGGGTCCAGGTGTGAATGGGTGTTAAGTTGTCTGGGGAGGATTTTACAATCACATTTTCCAGGCCTGGAAAAATTGTTAAACTAGTCAACATTATTGAAAGTCTTAGAAAAGTTGTAGGATTTTGTTGTGTATGATAAAATTGTTACAGTAATCATTTGTGGCTAACCCTTCACATCATGTACATATTGGCAAATTCATTTTCTCTGCACACATTTCGTCACTTTCTTCCTGTATGCCAACCATCTAAAATTATGTTTGAAAAGCTCCTTGCAACTGGGGTGAGTTAAAAACAAAAATCCTAATTATGAGTCCTTAAAAGTCATGGAAAAGTTTGGAAATTTTCTCCATGAAAATCTGTGGGAACCATAAAAAAATGAACCAAACTGGCTGTGCTTTAGCGAGTCACAGCTGTGTTTCCAGTGGCCGACGATCAAACGACTGAAGACGACCAACATTGACCATCCAGAGGAAGTAAAAGTCACAACAAGGTTTCTGTAAGTGAACCTGCGAAAGGATCATTCATCACCTTTTAAGTTATTAGAGGAACTATAATCAGTTAACAGCAAATGTGGGTGTTTTTAGCAACTTGTCACATGTCAGTGTTTCCAGCAGCTGTACCCAAAAAGGCGTGTATTTTAAGCCAAAACATGATCTTTATCTGACCATAACCACATGGTTTTTGTGTCTAAACATAACCACACGTTAGCGAAAGCACTGTTGAGACGTTACGTTTCAACACATCCACTATATATAATGTACAAATGTAAACGTACGCATGGTTTGCAGAAATGTACAATGGCAACATTTTTTCATGGCGACTGTGTCTCCCTCAAGAACACCTGGTGGTCCACGGACCCCAGGTTGAGAACCACTGATGTAGGAGAACAGGTAAATAAAGGTAACATCAACACAGTATTTTCATTACAGTTTTATTTTAAAATTGAAGGGGGGCAAACGATTGATACATTTGCCATAAAAGGTTATTTCATGTTTTAATTTATGGATGGTTTGGCTCAAGAAATAAAGTGCTTTAAGCATTATTGTTTTCTATCAGTAAAGGATAGTTTATTGAGGAGGTGGGCCCATTTCACATCATGTCTGAGAAAGTGGTGTCAGATCTAAATTAATTTCCGGTCAAAGAGCTTCAAACTGGAGCCTAAAAATGGTGTTTGACCTAAAACTGACCAGCAGGTGGCAGTATTGGATGTGGAGAGCAAAGAGCACCACAGCATCAGAATATAAACTGAACATTTCAGGGTAATCAGACTGAAAGTCACTTATTGTGTTGGGAAGGATATCAAAAAATTTGGTACCACATTCTAATAAAGCCAGCCTTTAAAAAGGAGCGATTAATTTTAACTTATAAAAGGAGCTTTATTAGACAGTGGTGCTAAACATCTCAGAGGTTTCAGTCTGGGCTGACGTGCTGTTGCTCTTCGGGCCACACCTGAATCTGACATCAGAGCAGGTGCTTCATTATCCTGCTCTGACATCTCTGCTTCAGCTGTGACCAGGATCAACAGGATTCAGTGTGTTTTTGCCGTCGAGTGTACCGCAGCAGTCAATTTCATGAGCCAAACAATAACGCCACACAAATATGAAAACGGAGAGAGAACACTGAGACATTCAGAGTTTCTAGTGTGTACATCAGAACTACACAACATTTAACACAATGCACTGTGTCCTTTCATTTAGGGCTCCCTTCTCTTTGGATAACAAAACATTTCCCCCTCATGTTTTTAAAACTTGGCAATGACCCACTAATAACTCGGCATCTTCTTTTTTATTTTAAAAAGCTTGTGTCAATTTCCAGCATGAAGGAAAACAACTCGACCGGCTGGTGAAACAACCTTTAAATTTAAGTCTCTGCATTACCATCAACCATCATGAGTAACCAGCTCTTTCTGGGGGGGAAGAAGTTCAACAGTCTTTGTGTGTATGTCACAGTTCGTTTAGATCCTTCATGTTTAAAAGCAGCGGCGTTGGCTGTGTGTGATGTCATGTATCTCTGCCAGCTCAATGAGGTTTATTCCGGTAATAGAAAAATAATTGAGTTCTCTTATTTACTGCATGTCCTATCATACATTGTGCAAAGTCTCTCACAGCCACACGTCTCATGCAAAAACACTCGTGTTAATGATATTTAGTTACATTCTTGTAGGTATATTGCACCACTTGTGTCACACTCCAGGAGGACCAGGTCGTCTCTACAGGACTGTAAGTGTTTAACAGAGAACTGCTGTATTTAAATATTCATGTGTTGCAGCACCACAGCTGATTTTTAAGAGGAGAGGAGTGCTGTGTAAAGGACCGGACTGTGACGTCTACCTATATGCTTAATTCAGTCTTTCTATAAGCACAGAAATGACACAGTGGAGAAGCAGGTATTAGGGACTGTATAAAAATTATTAGAGAGGAGGGAGGGTGATGGTTTTTTTTGTTTGTTTGTTTTTGTTGAAGGGAGAGCCAGGGAGGGTTCTTTTATTTTTTGATGGCCCAGATTTTCTTTTTATTTCATAATTTTCTTGCAGGATTTAGTGTAAGAATAATAACAATTACATCATCAACATCAGTTTTAGGCCAGAGTCCAATTAAAAATCGAAATTTCTAATGTTAAAAAATAAATAAATAAAAATAAGACATGTATTACAAGTAAACTAAAGCCTTTATAGTGCGGTAATGGACATCTTTGACACGTGCGTGTTCATAAATACCCACTCCGAGCACCAGAGTGCACTCCAGCACAAACTGCATCACTCATAAATGAAAGGTGCTGTTTGGTTAGGACAGTGTTCGGCAACCTTAACTACCAGAGGAGCCATTTTTGGTCCCCAAAAAAAATCTAAATCTGTCTGGAGCTGCAAAATATATTTTAGCCTTACAATAAAGGTAACACAGCCTCATTAAGTCTCAATAAGCTTAGCGACACCATTAATATTTAAGTATTTATGAATCTTTGGTGCCTTGCAGTGAAAGTAAACAAATCTGTCTATGCGTTACTTTATTCAATATTTTCCTTTAAGACTTTTCCTTTCTGGATTTGAAGTCCAAGGCTAGCTTGACTGAGGAGACTCAAGACAAGTCACCGCTCTGGATGTTTGGCAAGATTTAGAGAAAAGGCGCCAGGTTGTAGACGTCGCTCTGACTCATGTTTTAGTAGATGAAAGGTTAAAACAGTTTTTGAATCTGTTGTAGGTCTATAGGCTACGCATTTTTACAATTGGATAATCTAAGAATCACTGTAGGTTGACAAGAATGATAAATGAACATTAAAATGTTCAAAAATAACCATGATTTATTTCCATGTAGCCTAATTTTTGGTCAAAGCCACAGGGAGACACTGGAGAGGGGCTAAAGAGCTGCAGGTTGCCTTCCCCTGGGTTGGGAGCACCACACTCTCGGAGCAGCAGAGCGCACTTTGAAGACAGTGCAGTGAAAATGAAACTTAACTGTTCCTTATTTTATAAGGAAACCAAATGTTCTAACGCTGGGAAATTGGTGAGAACCTGACCTGATTCAAGCCCGTACAAATGTTGAGAAATTACAGCCTAGCCTGAATCTGGCGAATCAGGCGGCAAATCAAAACTCTACCATGGATCACAAAGATTGTGTTTTGCCAAACACAGAGGACAACAATCATATTTCTGTGACAGGACTTTATCCTCTAGTTGTTAGAACTATTTTTTGAAAAACAGTAGACGTAAATTATTATCGTTAGTCGGGATCGAACATTATCTGCAACTTTTTTTTTTACGTACTTACAACTGCCTTCACTTTATTCTGCATTATTAGATGAAATACAGTTAAGGTAAATATATCAAATAGATATAATACATGTTTAACAGCAACCTATGCTAACACCAGAGGGAGTCTTACGCTACTAACTGGTGAAGCTAAAATATGACCGCTCTGATGCCTCTGCCCCGCTCACTCATTCAGTGACAGTGGTAGTGAGTGTTCATTTAGTGACCCCAACTGGTACATTAACTCCTAAGAAAAATATTGTCCTATTATTATTTTAAGCTTGAATAGAACTGAGATGAGAAATTCGGGAGAAGGGCATTTGCTTCTTCCTAAGTCAAGCGGAGGGTCCAAACCAAGACTTTTGGAAGCCATCTTGCTTTTTCAGCCCCTCTTCCCATCACAATAATTTTTAAACAGTCCCTGAGATGTCTCAACTGCAATTTGAGAAATAAATGAGTGAGTGAATGGATGAATTAAGTGGCCATACTTGCAACACAATACAGCAGACACTGGATATAGCATGTGGTCGACTGATGTCTGACAACAGCTCCACATGGGCCTGTTTATAAAATAATCAGTCAGATATGAAATCACAACTTTAACCAGCAAAGGCAACGTGACAACCACTTAAAAAACAAAGACCAATTATATAAATATGATGCAAGCCAAATGTACTCTGAAATGAGTCATTACAACCTTTAAATAGACAATGGGAGCAATAATCTGCTAATAAAGTGAGAGTCCCACTCACCAAACATTTGACACAGATGAAGACTTTGGAGTCAAACTGAAGCATCATAATGTCAGGGCAGTAATGAGGGTTGAAAGATCTTATCAAAACCAATTTTCCACATGTTCAAACACACAAACTGAGCCGAGCTTCAGGGCACGTCACAGTAGAGACAGCAGCTGTTACATGTGATAAACTCAAGTTACTGGACTTCTGGTTTCCCTGTTATGAACACTATATCAAACATTACAAGATGCACGCTGTCGGTGTACGCGGCGAGACTGACTGATGTATTTCACCAGACCAGTGGCCATGTGCTGCGCTCAGCCTGTCACTGCACACAGATGAAGAATGGGCCGAGCCGTCAGCCCGACACCATCTGACGGTGAATTCGATCAGATGGCGAGGAGGCTGCCAGGCGAGCCTGCTAACACAGAACGTGCAGGGGGTCTGGATTGTAATGAGTTTGACAACAGTGTGTTTCATTCAGCAGACGTGAGGGGGGTCCCCATTTTATAAAGTAGGTGGGTTCCACCCGTTGAAAGCAAAACACAGGTACTACATTTAGGATGGAGTCTGCTCTGACTGCTTTTGCAACTAATTAGAAAATAAAAGGAGAAAATATTGGACTTGAATTTATCGGGTGGACAAATACATGACTCCAAATGAATAATAGCGCTGCTCTGTATCTGCAGGATGTGTGAACAGGCAACTACTCACAAAATAGTCTCGCATAGCCAGACCTATCTCATGCTGCGCCAACACTGGAGAGAAGTCTAACTGAACCCATAATAAATTCCACACTATACCACCTCTCCACCAAATTAACTCTGGTTCTTGAACTGGATCCATTCAAGACTCTTGGAGCCTTGGTGTAATGTAGCGAACCAGCCCAGGTTTCCATCAGTTTTGAGCAGAACCACGATCTGCGATCTTGCTGCTGCTGCTTCTTCTGCTTACTCCATTACAGCATGGACTAACTGTGAGCTGTTATTAGATACAGATATTTGTTTTTATCCCAAAAACCAAGGACTAACTATTAATGATAAGGAAACATAGCAGACTACTACATGCAAGACTCCATCCTCTCTTTCCGTCCTGTAGAATGTGTTTGAAGAGAGATATTCGCACATCTAACCCGTATCAGACACAGGTGTGTTAGAAAATCACTAGGCATGTCTTACACTAACATTCTGGTCCTACTGAACCTTCTTCAATAAAGCTCAACACAATTACTTATAGCATAGTTTCTATTCAAGATCACTGTTGTAAATAATGGTGTTGAACATTCATGACGAGGGCTCAGTAGGACTGAAACATTAAAGCAAGAGCAGTGTGCGGGACTTTCTGCTCAAAGTCTCATCCTGTGGAATATGACACGTCTGGGGATGTCTTTACGGTTTCCACCTCAGGTCAAGGAAAACCTAGCTTTTTGGGGTGGGAGAGGGGTGTTCCTGCTGGGAACCAACTTTTCAGGTCCCCAACCAATTTATTTTTGGTTGAAATGCTTCAAACGCTTCAATATTAGGTGCGCGTCCTCAGTGGAAAAGTGGTATGAAGGCCAAAAAGCACTCTGGTTTGTTTGTATTTCTTTAAACCAATCAGTCATCGTCAGCGATGCTAACCCGAGAGTGCAGCAGTGCTACTGTTGTGAAATAGTATCAGCAAGGAACTTGTCTTGATGGAGAGGTAAACACTGGTATTAAAATAGCTGAATCCCTGCTAAAGAAAACTCCACATAAAACATTACAAGACAAATCAGTGTGTGGTTGTTGTTTGGTGCATGACTAGTTTCACATAGCGATGGCGATTTTGAAAATGGAAACACACAGCAAACAAGTGAAACAGGCCAAAGACTCAGGCTAGCGTTGGATTCACAGCTGGTTTCCACTGTGGCCAAAAAAAAAGTTATGGCAGGTTTCAGTGAGTGAACATGCAGAGAACTGCAGGAAGTCTAATCATCTGTAGCTGAATGTGCTTTATCAAAGCATGAAGGATGAACCAGAGAACAAAGTTCTCATTAGACAAACTTCAAACCACATAACACTGGTTCGTAGCTTTAAGAAGAAGGACGCAGATTTAAAGAGCCAAATAAATGAGGTCTCTGCGGGGTGACTGCCCTTCTTCCTTCAGATAGTGCAAAGAGTTCAGAGATATGAGGGGACCTCTGTGTCGAGCCACTGCTTCATCAAGAGCTACTTAAGATGGATTAGGACTCTCTCAGCTCACACAGGACTGACTGGAAGTCCCCCAGAAAGAACTGGAGGAGTGCGACGCCTGGGAAGAGCACGTCTGGGCTGCTCTCTGTACCCTGATGACCCAGATAGGTGGCTGAAGACTGGGTGAATGATCAGACTGTCAATGAGGACATTGTTTGGTTAGCTTCATGCTAACTCAAATCATTTCACTCAAGTCTGAGAATACGAGCCACAAGTTTGTAGGCCTGAAAAATCAACATCAATAGTTTGAACGCAGCCACTTCAGGACCCACACAGTCGCCTCTGAAATGGAGGGATCTTGGCTGAAATGCTAAAAATGAAGAATATGGAGGATTTTGTTGGCAAATCTTATTGTTGCATACGTTTAGCTTGACCTTGGTAGTCTTACGTTCATTCACAATATTTGACTCAAGTTCAATTTAGTGTTTAGTGTGCAGACTTACAGTAAAGCACGTTTTAAAAAGCTTAAAAATACTTTAAAACATTTCTCTATCATTTTGACAATTTCTTGAAATTCTGTGAAAATATGGGTCGAGGATTAAACAAACTGTGACACAACAAGCAGCATCGGCACTGTCTGCTATGCAGACACACAAACACATCCCCTAGGAGAAAGGAAGTCTGTGAAAATATCAGCCACTGAGCATTTTAAGATCTTTTTTTCTTAAGAAAAAAAGCATATTCAAAGCTGCAAATAACAGACTACGCATTTCATTTCATGCATCATCATATAAAATATTAGTTCTTTCTTTTTCAATATATATTTACACAATATATTACACATGATGTTCTGTACAGTAAAAGTTCAATCTACACCACATTCTTAAAAATATTTTCTGACCCATAATTATTTTTACATGAAAAACAAGAATAGGAGAAAACATCCAAAACAAACAAGCCTCTGGCTGTTCTGCAGGACGTCCTTGAAGCTTTGATAGAAGCTTCGTTGCGTTAACTTAATTAACCGGAGAGCTCTGCATAAAATGATCCTGTGAGGGTGACTGGAGCACGCGCACACACACACACGCACACACTAAACACACAGGGAGAGGGCCAGGGGACGGTGAGAGGGGGAGTCCATTATAGGGATTGTTGCTCCCTCTTTTCTTGGAGAAAGGGCTTCGTCCCAGAGCCAAAGCCTGCTGCCAGAGCCACAGCGAGACCAGTCCTGGTTCTCCGCAGCACTCTGTGCTCAGGAGTTAAGTGCAAACAGCAAAAGATCCTTGTGAGGGGAGGGAAGCCACAGCCTGCCCATCCAATCACATCTCAGCCTCTGAGGCACGGTCTCAGTGCTGCACTTTGAGACGAACTCCTCTTTAGACCCCCGTCACAAAGACACCCACACTTGGGTTTGGCTCACTCCACCTCTGATTGGCTGTAGCCAGCTACTGTGGCTGCGTAGCAGAGCGGTCAGACAAACTGTCTGCCCTGTGAGGGGCCAGCTGCTGTTGCTGCTGTTGTTGAAGTTGCTGTTTTTGTTGTTGTAACTGCTTCTGCTGTTGTTGTTGTTGTAACTGCTGTTGCTGCTGTAACTGTTGCTGCTGCTGTTGTGTCGTGGCAGTGAAGGTACCTTGCTGCTGCAGAGGGAACGCTGCCTGCAGGATCAACTGGGTGGACTGGTTTCCATGAAGAAGCCGAGGAGCCTTGAGTGAAAACAAATGATTAGCCCGATCTTGGGATGGAAATCAACCGGTTGAGCCATTTATAACAAGTCGAGACTTAACTCAAAAGTATACTCTATTTGTAAACATGCTCGCCAGCGAAAGTAAAAGTAAAAGCCAAGCCCAGATTAACCCTAGTTTGGCGTTAAGTTAACCTCAGTTAAAGTTACTTTAGAAACAGTGTAACCTTAGTTACACCATAGTTTGATTTTTAAAATGTAAAATGTGTTTTATCCTTATCAAAATGTTTTAACTCCTAAATATCAATATAAGCATCTGCCTCAAAAGTCCAATACCAGTTGGACTGAAAAAAGGTAGGGCTGGTTTGCTCACCGTTTGGTCAATGAGTTTGTGACAAGTTTTGTTTTTCTTACTCTGTTTTTGTTCTAATTTTGGGTTGATATTGAATTCTATTGTCTCATTGATATTGTATGACTTTAAATTGATGTACTTTTAATGTTGGTTTGTGAGTGGACCCCAGGGAGGCTAGCGACCACTTTGTGGAAGCTAACAGGGATCCGAATAAAGAATCAAGAATAAAGAATAAAGAATGAAATGTGGGAAAATAACCATCGCATCACCCCAGAGTCCAAAGTGCTGTCATGAATGTCTTGTTTTGTTTAAACCAAAGATATTCAGTTTACTATGACTTATGACAAAGAGAAGCAGCGAATCTTTTCATTTGAGAAGCTTGGACCTGAGAAACTGTGGTAATGTTACACTGTCTTTGCTTAAAAAAAGACCGTAACAATTAATCAATTATCCAAACAGTTGGAAATTATTTTTCTATTCAGATTTCATTATCAGTAAATCAGATAACCAACTGCTTGGTTAATTAACAAGCTCAGCAAAGTATCACTTTATGTTGCTTCTCTGCTCTTTGGCTGTTGCCAATTTTTAAAAATGTATTCATTGATTATTTCTGCGTGTATTTGTGCAGACGATTGAAAAATATCTATTTACCCTTTTAATGTTGTTTTCAATGTTTTTTTTAAGATGATGCTTATTGATGTTTGTTGCCATTCAATGTGAAGTGACAGACAGTGGTGTTCTCCATGTACAGTGACGATGCACACCCCCCATTTCATAAAATGAGCACATGCATAAATACAGTGAAACTTACAAACACATTTGAACAGTCACTCTGACAGCATGCTGCACACACTGAGCTCACACACACAGAATACACAGTTGCTGTCATTTGGAGCCACTTAAGTTAACCACAAAGTTACCTAAATGTTTATTTTCATCTGAGTGTTACCTGTAGGAACTGTGTTTGCTGCTGGGCCAGTGAAGCCTGCCCTGGCTGCATGGCTGTGACCTGTGACTGCTGCTGTACCTGCTGCTCCTGCTGCTGCTGCTGCTGCTGCTGTGGTGGCTGCTGGGAAATGCTGATGGTTTGGGTCTGGCCCTGCTGAGGAGCGAAGGCCGTCACCACTTGGCCCATAAACATGGTTGTGGGGACCATGACTGCCCCACATGCCATCTGTCCTGTCACTAGCTTGGTGAGCAGCTGAGGACTGGCAGGAAACCTGTGAGAGACAGGAAGTGGGAAAAGGTCAAGCGGAGGTCACTGGATCATATGGAAATAATGTCAGATGAATTCTCTGAAACACTGCACTACATCAGATTAAAGTGGTGGGCAGCATGGTGGTGCAGTCAATTCACTTACACTGTATAAAATGGACCTATTACGCTTTTCCTAATTTTCTGTCATACGTATATACATATAATGTTACAATGTTGGATGTTCATATTAAACATGGCCAAAGTTATAGACAATAAGGTGACCAAAAACCTCAGTTTCCAAAAGCTTTCAAGCTGACATGAGCTCATGATGGATTTCTTTATATGTTCATTTGCTCCAGGACACGCTACTGCACGTGTTTACAACACATAGCCTACACTGCTACATGTAGCTACATGCTAACGTCAGCGAAACATGTCATCTTGGTTGGAGATGTCCAGTCTTGTTTAGAAGCTTTTGTTGTCATTCTTCGGCTGCAAGTACACTGCTAAATGTAGCTACATGCTAACACACGTAAACTTGGCTGCCATTGTCATCAATTTCTTCCCAATTTCGGATCATATTCCTGCTGGAACATATCCAGTTTTGTTTAGAGGCTTTAATTAGTGATTTTTCATGGTCGAATATGCTGCTATTCTCTGTTACAGTCATTCCCTGGCAGCAATGACGGTTCAAAGATGCCGAGATGTGGAAGTCCCGGAAACAATGATCAACCAGAGCAGACTGGGCTTTTTTTGAAAGGGGGGCTTGAAGAGACAGATGCTAAAATGGAGCGTGAACACAGTATGAGAGGAAAATAGTGTTTTTTGACCATTAAAAATGTTAACACGTTCTAGTAGAAACCCAAAATACAAGTATGAACCTAAAAATGAGCATAACAGGCCCTTTTAGTAACACATTTACTTTGAGTGAAGATAGAAAATGCAACCACGACATGATAAATGAGAGGAGTTGTTAAATGAGGAGGCAAACCTAATCTGAGCTGAACGGTCCTGTGCAAATGTGGCCACAGCAGGAGTGTTGGGTCCAGTGTTCTGAGCCAGGCTGGTGGCAATCTGGACCACATTAGGGCTTTGCTGAGGGATCATCATTGTGTTGTAGAGAGACGCAGGCAGTGCATTTTGTTGAGGCTGCAGAGTGAGAGACGACCGCTGAGACTGAAATAGACAGAACCAGAGTAAGTGACGAAATGTGGCGGTGCTGGATGTGTTTAATGAACAGCACAGGGAGAGGGAGAAGTGTTTCGTTTGTCAGACCTGTGAGAGTGCTGTGCTCTGTTCCCGTAGGAGTGTTTGTTGCTGGGGCTGGGCCTGGACCGCATGTTGTTGCTGTATGCTGTTCTGTAGAGGCCCTGCAGAGACCACCTGGCCCTGCATGCTGAGTGTTCCCCCCTGCTGCACGGCGTTCCCCTGAGCCATCTGAACAGAGCCGAGATTTAGTCCTCCGGCTCCTTTCTGCACGAACATCTGAAACACGCAGCAAAGATTCTATAACTATAACAACATCCAGTAAACAGTGAATAAATACGTCGATAAATTGCATGTTTGCCACACGCTCCTGAGCAGCTCCTCAGCCTCACCTGCAGACTCTGTCCCTGCACTCTCTGCAGCTCGTCCTGGATCTGCCGCAGCTCATCCTGCTGCCGCTGAATGTTGGCCTCGATCATCCTGGTCCTCTGCTCCAGCTGCTCTTTCAGGTTCTGCATGGCTTCTAGCTGGCTGGAGAACTGCACCATTGACTGTCAAAAGAACAATGACGTAGGGACACAGCAGGTCAGTGAAATGGCAGCTGCTGAGGTGGCTCAAATATAAACGTTTGTATCTGGCACAACACAGGGAGTGATTCATTCTTGACAGTGATTCAGTGGCACACGCAAGGTCTAACACTGACTAAAATCTGACTTAAACTGTGGTCCTGATATATCTGAGGTTAGCCTGCTTGTATCCATGAAATGTCTCAATGTAGGAAACCAAAACATTGATGGGCATACATGATCTTATTAGGATGAGGACAAAGCGTTATCATCCTGCCTCCTGCGATCGCCTGAAAAAATGTAATTGAAAACAATTTGCTTTAGCTGGGTAACTTGAATCCCACTCACTGGCTTCACTTAAAGACAAACACCAGCAGAGTCCAGATTGTAAAGTTTGGGGTTACAGTACAAGCAAATGAATGATGTCAGTCGTCCACAGGTAACAGGTAATGATGATTGATGATTGATTTGACTGACAAATGGTTTATGGGCAATCACTCATTGGGTCAGTAATTATGTTTGGTGAATTGGATGACATAAACATGAATCGTGGCCCTCTGACGCTTCCTCTTCATACCTGGCTGTATTCACTGCCCCCCCTGCATCTGGGCAGTTTTTATAGGGCGCACAATGCATGGGAGTCAGCGGAGACAGAAGGAATACTTCACAGTAATTATTCATTTTTATTTTTTACATTTAAGTAGCAACTATGAGCTTGTTTCAGAACAATATAAATTTACTTATAAATTTTCCTTTTTTATTTTATTGCAATTTTTTTGGCACCAATCTTAATGTTGTCAATGCCCGTTCAATACATGTCTGTTGGGAATGTACCGACTGCTTGGACTTTCTCCATAACTACTAACCCAAACAGCTTCACACTCAACATAGCTCTTTCTCGGGTCCTGAGCAACACACATGCCATGAAATAATTGCCTTTCCTAGTAATGCTAGAGTACACACAGCTGGCTATTTGAGACCAGGAACCAAAGCATTCAGAAAGTTACATCCCTGATCCTTGAAACGTTTGAGTTTGCAAGAATGTTCCATCTCCGGTCTCTCTGGTCTCTCTCTGTCTTCATCTGCAGTACACTCAGGTGACCTGAGGCGACTGAAGCCAGCGATGAAGAGGGAGCTGCACATAGCATGCCATTCAGTGGTAGGGTTCCCTTTCAATACACTACACAGCGTTTGTAACGCACTACTAACAAATATATCCAGATCTCAAGAACCTGCAATCGACACCGCACTGTGTAGGGGCTTCAGCGATACACGGGCAGACACACGTAACACTCATGAAAAAGCTGAAGCTGTCACTGGGCTTTTATTTTAGAAATAGAAACTGCTTCTGTATCTTGGCCACTGGTCTCTGCCACATTCTTAACTGTGCTTGATTACAGGGATGTATTATAGATGAGTGCACCCTCCCTGTGCACCATGGTGCATGGAGATTTATTACCAACTGTAAGCCACTAACTCATCACTGTAGCCTGTGCGCTCAGGTTGGCTGGCTCTCTTTAAAATTTCGTAGACTTTTTCATTGGCATTTTCTTGTTTACAAAGCTATTCTTGGCCTGCTTCCAGAAGACTTATGTGTGTACGTTAAACAAAAAATTTAAAAATAGCTAGGCTCTTCGTTCTCAGCACACGTTTTTATTGTCTGTAACGAGGGTACGCATAGAGTTTGGCAAGCAAGCGTTTATGTGTGCAGCTCCTTATATGTGAAATCTTCCACAGAGGGAATTAGAGTTGGTTCCTCTTGGCCATTTTAAAGCTCTGTTGCAGGATTTTTGTACACAATCTTCTATATGCCATATCACGATGCGTCTTAGCTGGTCTTTGTAACCATGTGTAGTGGACCTTTTTCGCAATTTTATGGTTCACTTCTAGTATATGTCAACATACTTTTTGGCTTTTCTTTGTTTTATATTGCTTGTTTCAGGACACTCTTAAAAAAGAGATTTTTAATCTCAAGAGGTTTTTTCTAATTAAATAAAGGTTAAATAAAATAAATTAATAAAGAACATACAGACAGACAGACTACTTTCATTTTAGTTTGATATTTCCTGCATATGCTGTTAAAATACAGTTTGGTTTGTGCTCAACAAAAGACTAAGCAATTAAAGTCACTGCACAAATTCTCTGTGTTATTTTTTCTATTTGGGGATAAATAATTTATTAAGAGTCTGAATTGATGAGCAGAATTGGTAAATGAATTGTTCACATCCTCTCCCTATTTATCAGAGGACCTCTAGACACAATACCTCTTGTAAAACAATTACAAACCATAACAAACCATAAATCATATTTAAATTATATTTAAGAAAAAATCCAATAAGGCTCCACTGACAGAGAGATTTATGGTGCATGAAAAGCTGGCTGACACCTGAGATTAGATATGAATTATGCTTCAAAACAAATGAGATAAACGTCTTACCTGGCTACTGGTCTGAACTTGTTGCTGCTGCTGAGGCTGCGGTTGTTGTTGTTGTTGTTGTTGTTGTTGTTGTTGTTGTTGCTGTTGTTGTTGTTGCTGTTGTTGTTGTTGTGAAACTATGGATGGTGCCATGTTCTGTCCTGTATTTTGGGAGCTCATCGACTGCTGATAGAATGAATACAGAAACAGCATCAGCACCAAACAACGACAAAGGAAGAAGAACAGTTCAGAGTAAATGCCCTTTTTATCTGTTCTCATCCCTTCACCGACCTGACTGCTGATAGATGATCTTCGTTGTGATGTCATCTCCACAGCAGAGACAGACTGGCGACCTGGTGTACTCCGATCTCCCTGAAGCTTCATCTGTGATGCTGAGAGGGAAATGTAAACACGAGGCTCAGATTAAAAAAAGAAAAGGCTGCCTTATATATAACAGTCACAGAGATGGTTGAGGGTACTTACAGGCTGGGTCAGACACGGCGGTGTGCGAGGATTTGCGTGAACTGCGAGACGAGGCTGAGGGCGTCCGGCTGTGGTTGAAGCGCTCCAAAGCCTCCTTCAGGCTGGAAGTGTTAAGCTGGGACTCAGAGCCTGAATCCTGGGACTGCTGTGGGGTGAGGGACATGGTCAGCTTTGGGTCTCAGATTACTGATCCATCGTCCTACAATTAATTTAAAGAAGCCAAACTACGCTGAACAGACGTCTCACCTTGTCTGCTGTGATCTCAGGTTGTGATTCTTCAATGCCGAGCTCTCTGCGCTGCTCTGCTCTTACTTCAGCATAACTGTAGGGCAAGGACAGCAAATAAACTACTTATATACAGGTTCTTAGGCCAACTCACCCAGAATTAAGAACTTTTCCCAGTTCATGTTATGGATTTTCTCGATTCAAAATCAAAATCAAATCAAATTAAATTAGATTTTGATTAAATTAAAATTCATGTCAGAACTTCTATGAAATTTGTGGGATTTTGCGAAATGGCCAACAGAGCTAAATTTGATCATTTTTGCAAATTCTTTTTGTTATTTTTCTAAGCCTCATTAATTTCTTATTTTTCACTGCACTGGGCTGAAATTGTACTGAACAATCAAGAAACCCTAAGGATAATGTTTTGGAGTATTACATTTTTATACGTATCAACACTGAATATTAACTCTTTTTCATAAAAGCTTTAAACAAAATTAAAATAATCAATCTTGGGAAAGTATACAGTGAAAGTATATCAAAAAGAGTTTTTTTTTTTGTTTGTTTTTATCAGTTCCAAACTTATATTTAACAAGATATGCGGCACTAATTTTTTATGCAGGACCAAATAACGTCTATGTGTGATAGAACTAGATTAATTCTGCACAGAATCCAAATTTGTCTGCAAAAAAAGTTAAAACTAGTGGAGATATTAACTTTAAAAAAAATTCAGATCCTTCATTCGATGTGAAGAAAATCTTATTAATTTGATCACTGTAAAACATTCACTTTTATTAATTATTTACATGGATACATGTTGCAAATCCTTATACTTATCCTTAAAGTTTATTGAATGTCCTGTACAAATTTTAACCCAATCTAGTAAAACAGTTAAACATTTAATGAGGCTTAGAATACAAGTACATGATGAACTTTAGCTAAAGGGGCCAAATTAAAAAAAAAAAAAAAAGGAAATCCATGAAATAAACTGAGAGGTCCCTGGTTTGTTGGTATGTAATGACCCGCAAGTATATAACATTGTGATTTAGGTGAAAGATGCAGGACAAAGATAATGTGTTTTTCCACTCTCCTCTTTAACAGTGTGAATATCTCCAGGTAAATCTTCCATGTACCTTACAACAGTGTGTGTGCAGACAATAAACTCTGGTCTGGAGTTCCACTGGTGGTAGGTGATGTAGTAGTGGGTCTGAAGCCAAATCCACTGCTGCCCTTTGGTAAGGAATCTGTAGTAGCAGGACTTTCCTTTGCCATACTGCATTACTACAGACACACAAGGAGAGGGAGCGGACTGACAGTCACTATGTGGAAGCTACAAAAGAAGCTGACAGTCGTAGATGAAGTCACTTTAATGATGTCTGACAAAGCTGTACTCACAGTGTTCGTGGCATTTGGCCAATGTTTCCAGGTCATCTACGTGGTAGTAGTCATATCCTGATGTACCCAGGACCTCGAATGGGAGGTAACCTATGATGGGTGGAGCTCTGGACAAACAAAGAAAATAGTATTGAGATGAATCATTTGAGGAGCTCTACACACCTTCTTCTTTTCTTAAAGTGAGTAAGTCATCATACACCATTGTTTAGAGGCTAACTATAATTAATTATTACAGCAGTAGGAAAAAACTGTGGGTTTTCTCAAAGGGCTCACGGCTGTATAAGTCAATATTGAATAAAAAAATAAATAAATATGGCTATGAGATCAACCAAAACAAAAAATATAATAAATAAAGGAGGCAATAAAAATATTTATAAATGTAAATATAAATATATATATAGATGAGTCAATATAGTTCAATAAAAAAAACAAATTTTTTTTTTTTTTTTTTTTGAAAAAAGGATATTTGTCAAAGGATTACTATATATATTATTTATATTTATTTCCATATTTTAATTTTTTTTTTTTTTAACTTTATGTAACCAGGTGTAAAACACTTCCAGAAATTAAAAATCCCTTTTGTAAGAGTGTCCTGGCCAAGACAGGCGGCAGCACAAACAACATGGTTACAGACAATAAAACAAACACATTACAATAATTAAAATAAAAAAATAAAAAAATAAGTTGCAAAACCCAGCTCATTTTACCTTCATTAAAAAATATTTATTTATTTATTGACTATTTTTATTTACATTTAGTTATAGATTTATTGCCTCGTTTATTTCATTCAGGATTTATTTCACAGCCATAGTTTTTTAATTTGTAGGCATAATTATTTATTTATGTATATATTTATTTTTTAATATTGTCTTAAAAGGCATTTCAGATTCATTAACTTTGGGATCTCCAATGACAACAGCAGAGTTTCATAAAAAACAATATGCTTTATGTGATTTGACTTCGACTAATCCAACCATCACACTTCGACGACTGTTCTGGAAAATGCTTCACAAAAAGCTTTAACTAATCTACATGGACTTTTTATCACTTCTGCAGCGGTAAAACTTTATTTACGTGTCAAGCTCAACAATCAGACTGTGAGACGTCGAAGCTGTGACCCTCGATGGAACATGTAAAGTTTTAAGAAGTTTCTACCAACCATCCTGCAGTTTGTCTTGACAAGTTGCTGTTGTTAGTGTGACAGAGTTAGGTTGCTTTCACACCTGTAGTTAAGATAATTTGGTGGAGATCAAGAAACAAATAACATTTACTGTTACTTTTAGTTCTGATCCTCTTCATGTTCACACTGGTTTATTACAACAAACCAAGAGGAGTAAACAGGAAGTTAAAAAGACTGACAGTGGGTCATCATCAGGACCCACGTGAGAACATCTGACTGACAGCAGGTTATGCTGCACTGCACTTCTCTGAACATGTTTATTTATCCTCTCTGGAGTCACAAAGTGCTCACAAAGAAGTAACTGATGTTGATTATTATTAGTTAAAACTGCAACTGGATCTCGTTTATCATAAATAGTGACAAACAGATACAAAAAGGACCAGCGTCCCTTTTTACTGGGGAACTGCTTCACTAATACACAGGACACAAGCCCAACACAGAGCCTGCTCATCTCTCCTAAGATTGGGGGATGACTTCTTTGACACTTCCCATCAGCAGTTAATATTAGCTTTGGAATTCCTGCTAATGCCACACATCTACTCTTTCACAGTCCTGTGGTGGGTCTGTAGCTCGAGCTCGAGTCAAACTAAAAGTGGACAGAAATTGAACCACGGCACCACAGTTCGAACTGGAAGCGAAAAGGACTGCTGTAAAAGCACCCTTAAAGATACAGCTGGTAACTTTTATACCCATAACTCTGTCATATTTGCTGTTACTGAAGCAAATGAGACAGATAATCTAAGAAAAAAATCACGATCCTCCTCCTCCTTATAGTGCCTCCAATGCCTTTGCAAGAATCTGCCACATGTGAACGAAAACAACCAATCAAAGCTGAGGAGCAGCTGTCAATCACTGTTTGTGAACTGTCAAACTAGGCAGCGCTGATCAAATATCAATCAACATTCTGCTACTGCATTCCCTATTTCTCACCTCAAATGTTTTTAGAAACAGCCAACTACAGCTTTAATAAATGATCCATTGGTAAAGGGTTACTATACAAAAAAAAAAAAAACAACTCAAACCAAAAAAGCACGGTGACAAACACACTGTAAAAATGTACAAAAAATCTGTACCTGTGGTCCAAGAAGAGAAATTTCCACTCTAAACTATGTCTGGAAGTGAATTCCTCATTAGGCTCCTCTACAGTGCACATCTCCTGTGAGGGATAGGGGTGAAAGTGTAGAACATAATCAGACATTATCTCCATTTATCTGACAAAATACATGTACTAAACAGTTAAGTATCTGAGCTCATGTTGAGCTCAACATGCAGGAAACAAGGTGAGTATTAAGAGGCAGATTTTGGTGTTCATGTTCTCTTCAAAGGGCAGTGTTCATTATCCACCTGCTGTTGAATAGCTGCCAGTTCCTGTGTGTCTGACACTACTTTGTCTTAAAAGTTTTAATGATGTTTCTGCTTCTCTTTTATTCAGATTCTGCTGTCTCAGTATCAGCACAACCATTTTGTGTATTATTCTGTGATGCTGATTGTTTGATTTAATTCCAAACTCATTTTCCAACAGTAACAATAAAAGCTGAATCAACAGTAGCTCTTTTACTCTGCTGGAAGTAAGATTTTACACAGTGGGAAAGAGACACATAAAGGAAAGTGATTTTAAGCAAATGAAAAGCGGCTGCCAAAAGAGGCAACAGGGGATTGCACATAATGGTTGACAGGAACCCAAATGTGTTTGCCTGCAGTGACTGGGCGAGCGTTACTGTTGAGCCCTGTCCTAATTAAAACTACCTTTTTCCAGACCCTGAAGCTGAATGTGTGTCAGCCGGATAAGAAGTGAGAAGTGGAGGAACAGCCAACGATTCTTACCTTGATAAACTGTGGTTTGGCGAGCCTCACGGTTGCTATGAGACACACTCTGTCTTCAAAGGCGGAGTGAAGCGACCGCTGGATCACTCCATCGAAACCGTTTCGGGTACAGTTAGGCACTGGTGACGAATGAAACAACAGAGGAGTCAGTAGACTTCAGAGCCAGGAAAACTCAACTCAAGGCTCAGACAGTTAATGCAGTGTAACTCACCATTATTCAGGGACTTGAAGTTTCCGATGAACTTGACATATTCGTACACTGGGGGCTCTTTGGGGTCGATCGTCCCTCGGAGCATGTGGCAACAGAACTCTAACTGATTTTTTGCTGTGGAAAAAACAGCTGCGTTAAAAAGTAAGAAACTGAAGAACAGAATTTGAACTTATAAAATGACGTACAGTGGAAACCTCCCACTGTAATGGATCAAAAAGTTTGGGACAGAATCAATCCTAAACGCTGTTTAAAAAATGTATTTATAGTAATACAGTAGTCTGCTAACTGTATTCATTCTGCATCATTAAATACATGACAACCTATGGAAAAAAAATATAAAACTATGATATTCTGTTTTGTCTTACTTTACTCCCACCATGATACTTTGCCTCAAGATAACCTGCCTCCTTCCTCCTGGCTACCTGAGGCTGATGCTGCATGCACATTAAAATGATGATGGGAAAAACACAAGTCTCCTCCAGGCTTATGACAAACTGCCAGAAGCAACCCAATAAGATGCAGCAGCAAAACCTGGTGTTCCCCAGGCTGCCCTGTGAAGTCTACCCAAACAATGAGAAACAGTCGCGGCTGCTGGTGATGGAGACGGAAAACAAATATGCGGGAGGAAAGCACCAGAGGATTGATAATGCCCGGTCACGTAATGGCTGTTTGAAACGGCTGTTCTGTATTTTGAAGCAGTCTGTAGAATTCAGTGAATAACGAAGCTGTCTGTCTTATTGCTTTATTTTTTAATTTTTATGTAACAGATAAGCAAATGTCAATTAGACAGTAATCTGCATGAGAAATAAAGAAAAAGCAAAACATATTGGTTATAATAACCAACCCCTTATGATGATTAATTAGACCCAGATCGAGGGAATCATTATTAAGAGGTTTCCATTGTAACAGTATGATCATTTAAATGGAAATGCCAAGTAGGGCTATCTCAATAACTGCAATATTGCAATACCGGGCTATTGACGAGCCAACCACAGGGAATGGCAAGCAACTGCCACAAATGCGATGTTTCATGGGTACATTGCGTATTTCACTATGTTACCAATGACAGCAGTGTGACAAGGCGCTGACTGAGCGTGTATTCTACAATGAGTGCTGCACGTTTGCCGTTTTTTTCTAATCTCAGAGAGTTGAAAAATATTTGACTTTGGGTAAAACGCTGTAGCCCCTCATCACTGTCACTTTTTGCCCAGCTGTCACAGCAGAGGAGGGGCAGGACAAATACCACTAAGACTAGGGATGCATGATAATATCAGCACGTCATCAGTATCGGCAGATATTGGCTTTATTATGTATATATATAATAAATATTGGCCCAACAGGCTGTTTCTTAATTTACACAATGAATGAATATTACATACATTAAAAGTAATTGCATTTCATGTCTCCATGTGCTGGTGGGCCATCGTGATAAAAGTATCGATGCATAATACGATGTTAATTCCACTACAGAAGAGACTTGATGATCACTTTAGTTAGATAGGGAAAAGTCAGCATATTGGATATCAGCAAAAATCCAAAATGGCGCATCCCTAATAAAGACCAACAGCATCAATGGAGGAGAAAATAACACTGAACCAGGGCCCCAGGAATGCAGCTTTGCCTCGCAGCCAATCCCCTGCAGCCCAAAAAGCATTGTCCCCGTAGCCCAACATTATAACGGAGACGTGTGTAACTGTTCAGAGGACACCTCGAACAGCAATCAAGGTCAATTATGAGTCTTTCGATTCTGACTTTTTGAATCATGGTGGTTTTATATTTCTAAAACTTAAAAATCAGTGATCATCAAAATGTAAAGTCGACAAGCCGAGTGGGAAGTGGAGGGCGGGGCCAGCAGGAGAAACATCACCGTGCATATTCAGTGGACTGCATACTGCAGAAGTAAACCTAGAAGCTAGATACTTTTTTTGGTGTATGCGCCAAGTGAGCAACTCAGTGGATATGAGTAGGCGCCATCTTGGCATCTGTTATCTAGGTAGTATTATAAATCTGTGTACCGAAGCTGAACATACCAGTGAGTCCATCCTCTCTCCCTACAAGCTTCATCCTTCCCTTCTTCCAGAGCAAAGGCCAGAGCAAGTAGGTGCTCTACCTTGTGCCAACATTTTTACTGCCGTGGATATTCTGAATCATACAAACCAGACGTAACCAAAGCATCTCAACTGTAAAAATGCTGCGCCCTTTCGCACTTCATAACCCTTCCGTGTCCTGCATTTACCAATGAACATGTATTTAATTTGTTTTATATCTGTGTTGTCTTTGTCATTTAAAAAGCATCAATATACCTGATAACAGCTTCACAATAAGCTTATTTAGAAAGAACTAAATCAGAATAACTGAAGTAATTTGCAAAAATAGCGATAATATCAAATTTCATGCCCGCCTTAATCACCACAGGGGAAATTCCCTCACCATGACAGCCCTAATGCCACAATGCGACTCAAAGATTCCACTTACTTTTCAGATATTCAGGCGTCAGTGTCTCTCCTTCCATGATATGAGAGGACAGAGCCTTGTACACATCTGAATGCTCCCCCATGGGCAGGAAGTTCAACAGGTTCTGATCCACAAGATCGGACTGAAACACAGAAAACACCTTTAACATGTGTCGCTTTAAATACTTAGCATGTAACACTGCATTACACAGATGGCACTGTTGACATGTCGGCTTGTTTCGAACTTAAAATATTTAAAAAATGTAATATTGACTCTACATTTTTATTAACTGACATCATATACTTACAGGTAAGTGTTCTAGAAGGGACGTCACACTCTCAGAGGCGTAGATTATATTCCCATCAGTCATAATTGCAAGAAAAAATCCATCTAATGCCTGAAAGAAATAAAATATGCTCTTAATTCTCTCATAGTCAACAAACAAAGACACATTAAGACTCCCTCATAAGCAGAGAGCTCTTACTCACCTCCAACATCAGCTGAGTGAACTCTTCATTACTAAGAAAAGGAGGCTTCCAGTCTTGTCTGATCTCAGTTGACTCGGACTGAGCAGCGATTTCTGGTAAAGGAAACATGAAACACATCAACACAGTGTTCAGCTGAGGAGTGTGACCCACAGCTGTCTGAATCAAACACGTCTGGCTGTCATTAGTGTTTCTCACCCTTGTGTTTGTGCAGGAAGTCGATGCTCTTTTGCAAAATAGTGGACTTGTCCATCTTGCGGGTGTTGCCCGGCAACATGGTGCCCAGCTCCTTGATGAGGACATTGAACTGGTCTCTGCGCTTCTTCTCAGACTTGTTTCGGGACACACTGTGAGTCAAGACACAATAACATGCAGTAGGTTTGAGGAATTGGTTATAGCTATATCAGCAATGCAGGAGCATTGTGAGTGCTCCAAAAACTACGACTGCATTCATCCTGACAGAATAAATCACATCTACAAGAACTTTATTAAGAACATGGGACAATCTGATACACCAGAGATTATAGTGTTAAACTTTTAATAAGCTTTTATTTTTATTTAGTCTGTCATGTTGGTTTTTGGTTTCAGTTTGTGCAGTTGCAGCATGCAAAAGTAAGAGCTTATGTTCATCAGAATATATAATGAAGGTACATAGAGTACATCTCAAGGTTACTTGATTTCCATTACAGTTTGCATATCAAACTACTTCGTCTTTGGGGTTTAAAGGCAGCTGCTGTGTTGCACTGTCTGAAGTGGTTTAACAACCACAGTGCAAATGGAGGGACAAAGCAGATTTTTTTTTTTTTATTTAATTTTGTTTTGTTTATTGTAGTAATTTTTAGTTATTGTTATTTTTCATTTTAATTCCTCAAACAAAAAAAAAGTTAAAATTACTTTCTCACTGCTCATTTTAGTCTTCGTTTTTGCTAACCAAAATATCCCTAAAAGATTTTTTTTTTTTTAATAAAAGTTACCAGCTGTTGCTTTAATGATCACACAAATATAAAATCAGGTCTCCAAAAAAAATAAAATTGTAATATCATGGAGGTTTTAAACAACACGGAATCTGAAAACAAACCACAGGGATCGTACCGTTTTGCTTTGTCCTTTTCATCTTCTTCCATTAACCCATCAAAGATACTGCTGTCATCCCTGCAGAGCAAACACAGCAGCAATTAAAGATCCTCTAACATTCAATCACTAATAATCTTTTACAAACACTTTGATAAGATCCCTTCTAATCCTGAATTTTTATTTTGATGTAAAAGTGGGGAGTAATAAAACTAAACACATGGCACTTGGACACTGTATCCCCCCAGGTGACTTAAATCAAGTGCTGAAAAAATCAGCCTGAAAATCAATTCAGACAACTGTAATAAACAATAAACTGTGTTTTTGACATTTTATACACAACATGATTAATTGAAATTAATTAGAAAAAATAAGCCAAATGCAGGTAACTCAAAAAGTTGACTCACCGGTCAATGCTCGAGGTCATTTTGTATCCTGTTCAGGGTCGCAGTGTTGGAGAGGGGTCTTTTAATCGTGAGGTAGACATTTGTGAATGAACCTTTGAGGGAAAAGACCTCATGAAATAACAACTTACAACAGCTTCATCACCTCCCAGTGTTTCAAAACAGTGAGCAGATTTAAGTCAGGGTGAAAACTAAATCTTACCTCACTGACAGTACAGCCAGTCCTGTGAGACGATGAGGAGGATGCTGCTGGATGAAGGCAGGGTCTGGTTGGACACACTGTGGTGATGGTGGTGGTGGTGGAGCTCTGAGAGTCTTGGAGGAGAGTCACTGAATGTTTCCTCAATCAGAGGGCAGGAAGTCGACAAGAGGTCTTCAATGAGCGGAGTTTTTCGTCTGCTTCGGGTGTGAGTGTGGCACATGGCAGCAACATCTGAGTCTACGGGAGGTTGAAAGGAAGAACATGCTTTATTATTGAAACACCAACACAATCAGTGTGTCTGTCAGATCAGCATATGAAAGACTGAATGAAAGGTACCAAACTGAGGTTGGCTGAGGAGAAAAGACTGATGCATGAGATTTGATTAATTAAACCCCTGCCACACATATAAAGCTGTCTGGCCAGTCTCATATGGGAGACAGCATGGGACATTTTTTATGCCATGTGTGCTCTCCTACGACTCCAGATGGCCAGCCAACCCTCGTTGCACTGTGACGGACCTTTGCTTTAACGGCCGGGCTAAACTCAAAGTGATGCAGCAGGCAGGGCTGAGTTTTTTTTTAGCTGCATCCCAAAACATTTTTTCCAGTCATCCACCTTCAACAATCGACTGCACCAAAAATAGAAACTATAAGGTAATAATGTGCCATGAAAATAGTTTGATGTGATATGAGACTAAGAGCATAACAACAGTTTGCAGCAACTGACAGCTTGATGCAAGAGTGAACCAACCAGCCATTTCCTGATGTCTCCCTAGTGACCACTACCACGTTCAAACCATAATCCCTAACGAGTGTAGATTATTTTGGGTGGGAAAGTTTGGTGAAACATACGAGTGTTTGTAAGATGTTAGTAATTACAGTAATTATAAGAGGTGATCATTGTTTTCCATAACATCTGGGAAATAATCTGGGATCGTATTAAAGGTATCGTACACAAATACAAACAGTATACACTGCACTACTCTGTAAAGCTGGGTTACAATTCTGATTCAGCTTGTCTGTGAATAAAATCACTCTGATTGGCAGTTCAGCTCAGCGCACAAGAAGAGACATGGAAGTAAGGAGCTCTTCAGTGGAAACATTTTGTGCTAACAGGCTAACTAGCATCAAGACAGTCTTTCTGTGTCCCTTTTTGAATGACAATTATAGACTACCACTGTCGGCTGGCATGGAGAGTTAATACTTCTCACACAGATGAAGAATGTACGGTGTGTTCATGCACACCTTTTTGGCCGAGACACAGTGACGTCAAGCAACACAGCACGGGGCCTTCATCACATCACTAGCTCTCTGAAGCTGGTTTGGTGTGTCTGGGCCTTAAACATGATACTGATACCAACAGAGTTCTTAGCTTGATAGCTTTTTCTTCAACTTCATTCAATACCCATAAGTGCTCTATCACAGGCAACTGGACTTGCTTGCGTTTCTTGAAGACATTTCACCTCTCATCCAAACGCAAGCAAATCCAGTTGCCGACGATATAGCCCTTACAAGAACCATGACCTGGATGACTGAGAATCTTCACCTTCATTCAATGCCTATCATGTGAATGGAAGCATTAGGTTGTGTGAACTGCCACTAGAGGCCACAGGTGTACAGTTTAACCATACTTCCAATCTTCTGGTGGCATCTTGGCACGCTGAACTGTCAACTCAGTCAAAATGCCGCACTCAACTTCACCACAGCACAGACTGTATGGGCTGTAGCTGCTGCAGTGGTGGACCAATCATGTAGCATTAAATCGAAGAATGCTTGCCTTGATTGGCTGCGAGCAAAACTATACAAAGAGTCATTTTTTAAACATTTTTTTCAGTCAATACTAGGGATAATGATGCTTAATCAACAATCAATTAATCATCGAATAATATGTTGTTATGCGCTTTGATTGAGTAAAAAAAAACACACTTGTTATTGTTTAGTGAAAGCAAAGTTTTTTATGGTTTTTTTGAAATCACGATTAATGGATGAATTAATTGTTAAAGTTACCAATAATTGAGTGAGGACAGAGCTTCCAATATGCAACCCTAGTCAATACCTTAAAGGTTTGATTAACAATATCCAGCCCTAGCAATACAGCAGAATGCTCCCATTTGCCATCACCATCACCCACCTCCCCTGGCAGTAGTCAGAGTAGGACACTGCACAGGCACATGCAATGAATGAAGTCTCATATTGTAGGCTGCATGATGCTTTTAGACACAGGGGTAAAGTACCTATCTTGATTTATATCAGCCATGAAAAAAACATCTACAGTCATAGCTTCAGCACATCACTGAAGGCTGACGTATTCTTCCTGTCGCCTGACTACTATTCTCCTTGCGCAGGTAGGCCTACAATAGACTGTCAGATTAAAATGAGAAGGCCCACTGGGTCTCTAGCCTAAATATTTGACCCCTTTATTTCATGAACCAATTACCGTCAGAACCTGTGTGGGAGGTTTTCACATCATAATGGCCTATTTGTGTTGGTGAGAAAATCCCTTCAGTGTCACTCTTCCATGTATCACGATACAAAACATTTCCCTTATAACCACACAAATGTTACGGCTAAAATGTTATAGTAGTTTTCCTATTTCAGGGATTTATACTTAAGTCATATAACACACATTCGGGTTCAAGGCAAGTCCCAAAAACACATAACCAAGCCATCACACACACATCACAAAATGAGGGTGTTTCTTGATTTGACTTAATTATTTTTGTCTTGTTCGGTTTGTTTTTATCTTCATTTTCAATACCACCTACTGCCAGCTTTACACCAAAGAACTTTAAGCAATTTCAATGTTGCAGACAAATTTCAAATGTCAAAATAAATCATGAGTTTAACCTCACTTGGCGAACGCTAACAAGATCTGTTTGACATAAGGTGGCTTAAGTCAGTCTTACTCTCCTTGTGATGTGCCGGCAAATTCGAACATGTTTAATATTATCTCGAGTTTTTAGTTTCAGCTCCTGCAAATATTGAAGTTCAATGATTCGAAAATTGTAAACACCCAATAGTTGTGCTCTCCCCAGCACCAAACAGGGAGCAGCAAACCAGGAGGACGGTGAACATGGAGGAGCCTCGGGGAAGGTGCAAAATCATAAACAAGTCTGGGTTCTCGTGTTGTGGAGAAGGGGGAGAAACTGGTGGAGCTGAAGACTGAGCAAGAGTCGCTATTTAATTCTGTGTGTATCTGATCCACCAACCAGCATTTATTTTAGTGACAAATCCTCATTTTTGAAACAGCTTGCCTCTCATTTCCACGGTCTCCTACCACTTAAATAATGCAGCAAACCAACAGAGGCTGGTAGTGAGTTGAGGTGACAAAAAACAAACTCTAAAGTTTGTCCATAAATATATTTCACGGATTATATTGATGCCAAATTGACAAGAACACTGTCGACATATTAGTTAATATGTCATCTTCCTAAAAGGGATTTTGGCATAATATATTCCACTGAAAGCAGGATGAGAAATAATATGAAAAGGAATTTAGTTGTAGTCTTGCAAATAGTGACCCTACAAGATCCCCAGTCTTTGCAAAATAGTAGTCTGTGATCACACTGTCTGTAGATGTGAGAGGGTGTCAGACTTCAGTCTTTTAAAAGTCTTCTTGTGTATGGTAGCATAAGACTACTGCTACAATTTTAGAAGCAACAAAATATGTTTTCAATACATGCTTAATTGCCAACATAAAGATAATAAATTAAAGATAAGATAATAGATAAAATACCAAAGGACAGACTTCAGGATTTTATATGAATAAATGTTTAAATCTATTAACAACTGACCAAGAATCAGTGTGTGAGGGAAACTCCAGTCTGTACTTATACTATTGTTATTTTAAAAAAAGACAATTGGTGTTGAGGCTTTATTTAACTCGTGGGGTTCATAAAAACGAGGACAGGAAGTCAGCACTGTGAGTATTTACACCTCCGTGTTAAGACACGCGTGGGGAAAAAATGACAGTAAGAGGAGGAGTAGGTTTTATTATGGTCCATTGACTTTCAGCTATGCAGTGTTATTTTACTGCTCACTGCATGTGACTCATTTGAAACAAACACGGAGACTGGGAGTCTTATCTAAGATTACCGTTTGTCAACACAAGCGACCAACTGCACTTTGCGGCGACATTATAAAGGGAGTGGATGGTTGTAGTAAAGAGCTTTATCTTTACACTTCGTACCTATGGAGGAACACAAGCAGAGAGCTTCTCTGCCCTGCTAACTGGAACACAGACCAGGACAGAAAAAGGCAAAACACCGGATGCCAGAAAATTAAAAAAAGAAATGTGTGAAATGAGAGCCAAATAAGAGGAGGAAGGAAAATGTTGACACTGGTGTATCAGCAGCAGTTGCAGCAGTAGCTGCAGCGAGGAGTGAGCGTTGTGTAAGCGGGAGAGCAGAGGTTGTATAACTGTGATGTCATCCGTGCTTCACTGACCTGCTGGCCCAATGACCTACTTTCCTCCTCCTCCGATCTAACTTAATCACCGCTCCACAGGCAACACCTTCCTGTTCTTACCAATAACACTACACTCCCTGTCAACACAAGTCCTTTAAAAGCCGACAATTTTACACAGCAAGTACCTTCACAAAAGGTGTGAGCAGGAAAATCACACTGTCTGCATATCACATTTCCTCATTTAATCACATGATATGCAAAGGAGTCCCCAGAGCCTCAGTGGGCACAGACATCAAGGGAAAAAGCGTCACAGACGTGTAAAAGCGCTGAATTTTCAACAGCCTATTATCAGTTTTTGGTAATGTCAACCATGTAGACAAGCAGGCTGATTCATATTAACCCACCTGACACATGCACAGTCTTCATCATGAAACACATCAAACTGAAAACACTCTTTTATCATCATTATTCTACCTCTCACACAGCATTGTTGAATGTCTGTTGAGTGTGTGTATGTGGGTGTGTGCACGCATACTCAGATGTAGGGCAGCAGAGCTCTGAGGATATGAGTCACTCTGAAGTGGATCTATGGCGCCGCTTGTCACGCACCCCGCCACACCCCGCACTGAGATGCCAGCACAGCAACGGTGCCAATGGGCAACACCATAGCAACCGGCCTCGCCGTGCGGAGTGAAAATAGCCCGCCTGAATTCCTCCGCAGCTGATACTCCCTCCATCATACGCTGAGAGTTATTAGACTATAGCGGTAAGTCTGTGGATGTAAAACACTGTGACAGGTCGAGCTGTGCAGCGCTGCAGCAACACATGGCAGTGGCCATCACTCTGCATCATTTAGGGGAAACCAATCACAAGCAATCCCTCCCATCCTTATTGTATTATGAAGCAGATTCTCTCCATCAGAGAGAGTGCTTTTACTATTAAATTAGGGGACGCAGCAAGCTGAACGAAGAGAGAAAGCAGCACAGCCAAACAGCTTTATGAATCTCTCAGCTCTTATGAATCAGGAAGGTTGGAAATTCAAGTAACAGGTGACATATTAAATGTGCCCAGTGATAAAAATCCAAAGACCAGAAATCAATATCCACCAGGGACGCATGCAGCTGTTGTGCTTATATGCTCCACCACACAGGATAATATCACTGCATATTAATATGTCGCTCTAATGAGGATAGAAACTACTTGTTGATATGCAGAGGAGCAGCAATCCTCGATGCAGAGGCAGGCTAAAGTCTCAAACAGCTTTTTTACCATAGCTCTTTTTTATTCATTGTGGTATCAAATCAAGCTTTTCTATTATGCTATGGACAAACTAATGAATGTTTGTTTGTGCCATTTGTCTCCTGCACTCAAAACACTCACACAACTGGCAAAGTGCAGTTCTTTTTTGAATCAGCTTGTACTATTACTGTGGTGCTGTGATTAGGACTGCAGTGTGCTCAGAGGATATATCCAGGTATATTTCTATCTCTCAGTAATAGTAACACTTAGGCACACTGGTGCTTTGAGCTAAATGTTAGAATGGAAACATGCTCACAGTACCAATGCTAACGTGCTGATGTTTAGCAGGCTTGATGTTTGCCATGTTAGCCTACCTTAGTTTGCTCTGTTAGCACGCTAAATTTCAACTTGATGATGGAGTTGGATGAAAATTAGGGGATCACAGTTTTTACAGTTCATCCACTGGGGACCATGACTGCCTGTACTAAATTTTATGGCAATCCATAAGAAACTTGTGAACATCATGGGGGTGCTAGAGGAACAGTCATGGGTAAACAAAGTCAGTAGAAAACATGAAATGTAAACAAAGCTGGTGCCAAGCTATGACAGTATATAAAGACGGACATATGGCCTGCTGCCATCTTGGACTGGTGACATAATTTGGAGCCAGAGTCTGTGCAGCAGCGATCTCTGCAGTATATAGTTCCTGCCCAGTACACCTATCCAATCAAGAATCAAGAGCAGCGCCATCGATTGTGAGCTTGAACATTAGGGTTCATACTCATTATTTTTTGTGGTTTTTAGGAGTAAACTTTTACAAACTGTTGCTCAGAAAATGATGTTTCATTTTTTCATCCTGGTGCAGTGATTCCTTAAAGTTTCCTCATTGCTTGTCTCTTAAGTTTCTTTAAATGTGGGTTGGAAATCACAAAAAAATTTGGTGGCCCTATAAACAAGTCAGGGCATCACCACGTCATTAAAGATTATAATCTTTACTTGAATAGCTGTGCAACATTTCATGGCAATCCATTCAACAGTTGTTAAGATATTTCAGTTTGGACCAAAGTGGTGGACCGCCATTGCCATCCCTGGAGCGAGCCCTTATTATAGCTAAAACAAGATACACATGTATACACATGCATTGCTCACAATCAAATTGAGAATATTAGTATACTTAACTACTTAGTTCCCCCCTAAAAACTTATAAGTGCATCGGATTAGGTGACCCACTGGTCCTGCTGAGGTTTTTGTTGAACACTTTATAGTAGGTGACTTGCAGATAGAGATCACAAAAGAAGCTGACTGTACAGACTTTTTCATTTTAGTGGAAAAAATGTGGAATTTCCAAGTACAAAGCCCTATATTTGTAGTGTTTTGGAGTGCATTAAAATATTTCTCAATGGAGTTTATCAAAATAGTCATCAACAAGTGGACTGATCACATTAGCACTATTGTTTAAATTAAAATAAAAAAATTAATTATCTGATGCTTTTGTTCATTTTTTCCAAAAGGGGACATTTTTCTGACGCTTCAAACCCTGTGTACAGACAGTACTGTCTGGCAGGTCTTCTATCACATGATTAGGTAAACCCTGGTGTCATAGCAACCCTTGTGTTTTCTTCATCATCTACGTCACACCCTGACACCCGAGAGCAGGGGATTTGTGAACCCTCAGAGATCCCGGGTGTCACAACAGAGCACAGCTTTTAATGCATTTCTAGAAAGACTGGAAAATTCAGTCGACCATTTAAAACTTAAAACTGGCTGGTACGTGTAAACATCAATAGTCTACAGCCAAACCGATGTGGTACCCAGGTTAGGAGCAAATAAGGAGGAGGGGCGATCGTTCTCATCCTGCTCCAAGTGTTGGGAAATATCTAGGATAATGTTATGCAGATTTTAAAAGCCGGCAAGCAAAAGAGTCACTGCCAATGAGGTCACGCTAATCAACAAAAACACATCAACGAATAAATTAGTCAGTCACACATCCTGTCTGAGGCAGCATCAAGGCGGCATCCTGGTGGCATCCGCACAGTAATCAAACATGTGATTCCTTGAGTTCACAGGCTTAACGGTGTCACCGTGACGGGGATGTGAGATACAACCAAGGATGGTTTTAATATTGTCATGGTCATTTGGCCTGTAAGCGATAAAATCCACAACACAAGCTTGTCATCTCTGCCCACCATACCGCTGCACGGTTGTACCAACCGAACCCTCGACGCTGGGCAGCCAGCTGTGTTTCCACTCAAGGCGCACACATCCACAGGCCCAGCAGCACAAAATGGGTCTTTGTTTTGCATTTTCACTCCACAGCCCACAGACAGGAATGTTTGAGAGGCCAGCAGCAGTGGTTGGCAGGGGCCCCTCCACTGCTGCTGGCCTCTTGTCCCAGCAGAGCAGGAACGCAGCCAGGGGCCTCTTACCGGTGCCAAGTGGGTCACTGGAGTTCAGAAGGATGACTGGCAACACAAGAGAGGCAATCAAGAATAACTACGGACCTACAGCCCTGTAAGACCACAGTGTACGATCAAAAGATGACGGACATCTGACCACCAACGCTTCATTGGTATATAAACACTAATTATGCTAAACGGCCTACCACTCAGTTAAGATTCAACATTTTGTTGCCACAGTACATAGAAAGGTGAACTCCCTCCCTTTCTGGTGGACCATCATAGGACCTTATTTTGGAAAAATATGCACAGTAGGTAATGGCAGGAGACAAATAATTTTTTGATCCAGTTTAAACTGCACCATGAATTACACATATGATGTTTGTCGAGATAAAAGATAATTTTGTGAATCAAGAAAGTCACAGTTTGTTGTAGAACTGGTGACTGTGAAAATATGTCATTAGTTATGTAAGTTACATCAGAGCTTTCTCTCTTGCTGAAGCTACAGGTCCTGCACATTCTTTCACTTCCCAGCTGATAAAAATACCAGGAACTGCTGGATAAATCAGAGAAGAGAACATTACATTTGTGCATGGAACCTGGCTAAGCTCCCTACCTAGCTAGCTAGCTGATATTGGTGACGTATATTGTGCGAGACGAGAGGTGTAGTTTACTGAGCAGCTTCACGCAAAACTAAATGGTACTATGACAAACCTACGACAAACTGCAGCTTTCTTGCCTTGCAAAATTCTCTGTAAAATCACAGCACAATTCAGATGGGATAAAAAAAAAAAATACTTGCTGACTACCGCACATATTTTTCTAAATTAAGGTCCCATGGGGACACCAGAAGAGGAGGAACCTCGCGTCTCAATAGCAGCAGTGTTCTAGCAAGTAAATCTAATTAAAAACCAAAATAACTGATGTCTTTACTTGACTTTGCTCTATGTGAGGATACAGCCTTGTAGTTTCCCAGAAGACTTTATTACACTCTAAAGATCAATGTGCCAAGGATAAAATCACACTTTATTGACTGCAGTTAATTTCAGATAAAGAGAACACTTCCTTACGGAACAATCTTAAATTAAACATCATTTATCACACACATTCACAAACAACTGACGCGATCTGACAACCTCACACGACCCTGTTAGACATGCGCCCCAGTAAATACTTATATTTGCTGGTATCATCTCTGAAACAATTTGTCCATTAATTTATTCATTGACAGAAAATAAATCAACCATTTTAACAACTGATAAATCATCAATCGAACAAATATGCAGAATTTTAGCTTCTCATGTGAGTACTTGCTGATTTTTTTCTGGAGACTAAACATGTTGTTGTAAATCAATAATAAAAATAATTGTTAGATACAGCCATAATTGGCATCATGTTTCAAAAGAAACTCAAACATCACACTGCCTCCGTGTGAATTTCTGAACAATTTTCAACATCGCTCAAAACAAGTACGATCAAAACAAGGCACGCTGCCACACAAGAGAATGCAACATTCTCACATACAACAGTTTTCTCTGAAGCACTTCAACCTTAACTGTCCATGTGAGTCCAACAAAGTTATAGGAGTGCTAAATACTAACGTTAAACCAATAGTGCACTTTTAACACACAGATGATGTCATCTCTGAAAATGGCTATAATCAAACTATAACAACTGCACCTTGCGAAGCCATTTGGCATCACAGAAAAGCATAAAGAAATACATAAAATCCTTAAGAAATTAGGTTATTTCTACTCAAATACAAAACGAAAACTAACGTCTTGTGCAGACTTAGTTTTAAATTTGAACATTAATATTTGAAAGCCAAAAAAATTAAGCCTTAAGACTAAATGCTACTTATGTAACACAATAAAACAAACTTTTGATACTTGATAACCCCCAAAAATACTTAGGGTTAGGAACCAAAACCTATATGCCCACTACCTACTAGATCAAATCACAATACAGATTTCAGTGACTCAGTTTGATGCCAGAACGTATGCATAGCAGTTGTGCAGTTGAGAGAGAGTGCGTGTATGACAGTGCAGCTGCAACAGTATGAAGTTAAATGTTGCAGCACAATATGTGTACGGTTTAGGCTACTTGTCAGTGAATAAATGCAACAACTCCTCAAGACCTAAGCCAGGTTTTCGTTTCGTGCGGTCCACCTGCTGATTAAATTGAAGCCGGGTAGCTCTGAAGTTAGCAAGAGAAGTTAGCCTCGCATTGGAGCCTCGCTAAGCTCGCTTATGGTCAACCAGCTTAACAACAGATAACAGAGAAACGTCTGGCTGCTGAGTCTGATTCCAGCTCAAAATGTATTTTGCTGTTGTACTGTATACTGTAACTTTATTTAGTGTTAAATTATTGTACTTGGGTTTGGATTTATTTATTTCATGAATTTGTTTACAGTTTTTTTTGTCTTTATTTATATTTATATGTTTCAGTGTATTTTAAATTGTTGAGTTATATCATTCAATTTCAAGTTCAAACTTTCCTTTGGAGTAAAAACATTTTTTAAAAATTGTGATGTCTTCAATGTCACTGACCATCATTAAGTTTCAGTTCAGGCACTGTTTAGGCACCGGTATTGTTTTAGAAGTATTGTTTTAGCACTGGAATCGGAACAAAATCAAACAATATCTAACCCTAAAAACACTCTGATAAAGTGTCACGTTATAATAAAACAACATTGCTATTATTACAACAGCTCATAATAATAATCAAGACCGAGTTAAACTCATACTTCAAGCTGATTGTTTGAGTAATATTAAACTGTCAACAAGTTAGTGTGAGGCATGTTTAACACCCAGGTCACGATTGTGAAATAGACATGCTTGGTTGAGGTTTAGATGTTGGACAGAAAAAGATTCTGACATTATATATTCAGTGATTCAGATTTAGGATTTTTGTACGAAACTAATTGGGACCATAAACTTTATGAACAAGCCAGATGACATGACAGCTCCCAAAAAGTGAAGCCAAAACATCGCGATCACCCCCTGGTGGCTGGCTGCAGTACGACTCATGTTGGTGGATGGCACACAGGCCAAAACTAAAAAAATCAAAGTTCATGTCAAATAATTTTTTCCCAAAGATGGTTTCTGTCATTTTAGGCAGTTTTTGTCACGCTGATGTATGTTCAAGTGTTTGTTTTTCTCATAAGTTTGGTTGTAATTAGTCATTTCACACGATAAAAAGGAGGGTTTGATGTCTTGATTGACAGCTATGTGTGCCAATTGGTGCAAACTGTGAATCACAGCAATGCTCATGATTGGTCGGACAGTTGTTTGGGTGAAAACGCGATACCATGAAGATTGCTACCTGTGCTGACTCTGGCTCCAAATGACATCACAAGCACAAGATGGTAGCTGCTATTTTGGCTTCTTTTTTATACAATGGGGGTTAGTGAAAACGCGGCATCCATCTTCCTATACAGTCTATGATTGGGGTGTAGATAAACTCAAACAAGCACACACATGCGTAAAGCTTGCAAAGACATGGCAATATTAGCAAAACAAACTGATGAAGAGAATCAGCGGATGAAGTCATATTAAACCTTGTTTTACAGTAGGATCTTGTCGTGAGAAAATGATCTGAAATGCTCTGGTGACTCATCAACACCGTTACAATTCCACATTCATTGTATTCAGGAGGAACATCGAAAGACTGCAGATCAAAAATAGAACATAACTGAATGGATGCATAATGTCTCTGTAATAGCTCCTCGTGAATTAGGCTTCAAAAGACTTAATTAGCCAAGCCTGCCCATCCTCTAATCTGACTGACCCAAAAACAGTCCACTGCCGCAACCAAGACCAAAACTCAGTGGGTGAAGCCCAAGATGTCTTACCTTTTGTCTCTGAGTGATGGTTAATTAACCACTTCACCTCATGACAGAGGACTCTGCAGTCGCCTGTTGTCTGAATTCTTCACCTGTTGAACAGAGAGAGAAAAGCTAGATTTACAAATGAGTGGCTTAGAGCAAAGAAACTCACATTACTCAATCAGAACTAAAACATCTGGGTCATCGTGAGCCTCCCACAGCACTGCAGAAATAAGAGAACAGCTCTGAACACACACACACACAAACTCATGCGTCTCTTCGAAGTTCATTCATTCACAACACGAGCCCCTGGTCATCAGCGAGGAAGGAGGCTTACTTCTAATATAAGCATCTGCTTGCGTGTCATGATAAAGCTATGTGTCATGACTGTAAAGAGCGATGCTTCAAGTGTGTGACTGTACATGTGAGTGTGTGTTTGAGCATCGGAACTTGGTTATTTTATAACCTCTCGTCACGATCAAGAACGTTATCATACTCGTAGCACTTACAAACAGAGCCATAAAATGCTGTTAATGTTATGTGTGATAATATGTTGGCCTCACGCTACATTAGCATTTATTTGTAGGCTTCTTGCAATTTTCCTGAGACATTTACAAAGTCTTTTAATTTACTGGAACCTCTTGTATTAATATAAGAAACTCTAATCTCTAATCTGATTTTTTAAAACCAAGGACATGATTAAGTGGAAGGGGTGGGAATCACATATCATACCATTATATCACAATACTTAGGTGACAATATTATTTTGCAATATGCTGAGTATTGCTTTACCATACACTGCAAGATATTGCTATTTCTGACCTTTTTTAAATGCAAATTACATCCCCAAAGGAAAACTTTGTCAACATCTGTTTGCTGCTAACCACTACACCACCATGCCGCCCAATATTGCAATATGAATAGTGGGGTAATTTTTGCATTTCATTTTCACTAAAATAAATCTAAAATTGATAATAATGTGATTTTTGCTGGAGTCTCTGCGAAACAAGCATGTTCCCTTTCATTTGGAATATGACTTGTAGGCCGGGGCATCTCTGTGGCACCACGATGCTGCATTTATAATGGTATGTTGTGACACATTTTACCTTTATCCAAAAAACTTCAGCTCCTATGATTGCACTTGGCCATAGGGATGCATGATAATATATGATATATATAATAAGACATGATGATCGATAAAATTAGGTAGGGAAAAAGGTGGATATATCAATATCTATATTGGTTATCAGCCGAATAAGTTGTTATATATCGGCATATTGGATATCCACAAAAAATCCAATATCGTGCATCCATACTTGGCCATATTTTGATTTCGATTATATGTTGATTAACTGTGCAGCTCTCGTATTTATTAGTTAATCATGCATGAAATAAGGCACTTAAACTTTCTGTGAGGCTGCAACTTACGTTCATTTTTAGTAATCTCACCAACTTTTTTCATTTAGTTGGATTGTCTGTAAAAAAAAAAAAAAGTAAGAAAATAGTTTAAAATGCCAATCGCATTTTTCCCAGAACTCAAGGCTACAAAGTGCTGACTTTATCAGAACAAATAAATATTCAATTTGTAAGAATATAAAACAGAAATGCAGCAAACCCTTAAATATGAAAGGCTGGGACAAACAAATGTTTCTATTTATTTCTTGATTATGACTTTAACAATTATTGCACAGCATAAGTGTCGTTGATTCACTTTCAGCATAAATCAATCAACTAATGGTTTCAGCAGAATGAATGTATAGTCCAGTTGACCTTTTTTATTCTGTAGGCTTTGACCTAATTGCAGTGACATTATTATGCTCTTTTGAATGACGACAATCACCCACATCACATCTTGCGTTATAACAATCAGTTTCAGCTTCCAGAACAGCCAAATTAACTTAATTAAGGTGAGTACTGAGGAGCTTTCAGTGATGACACTGATGTTAGAGATATCACCAATGCACCTCTACCTTGTCACTTTTAAGGGAACACCTAATAGACTTGACCCATTTTTCTCCTGATCATAGTAAAATCAGATAGTGTCACACTAAGACAGTTTTCGATTGCCCCTGATCTACATGTAGGTCAATTACTTTCCCATTTTTACAACAGACTGCTCTGAAAGACACTGAGCAAGTTTTAATTTTGTTCTGTCATGTTTATTTAAAGGTGACACATACATTACTGCCTTTATTCATGTTTGCACTGGGTGGACTGTGTTGGGAAATGTATGACTGTATGTACACATGTGCTGTTTATCCAAATGCTGTCTATTCCATCGGCTGTATAAACGACATGGGTGTCTCTGGGTCTAAAAAATTTAAGTCAATGTAGAAAGGCCTAGCCAGCAGGGGCAAATCCACTGTTTGGAAAACAGTGGAACTTATGAGTCTATGGTCTAAATCACTAGTTTCAAGCCTCCTTAAATACAACGTGATGTTCATTTAGCAAATTATGGTCCCATTTAAAATAAAATAGGGGATTAAGCAGGGGATGTTTTAGGACATGGCATGAGTCGACCTGTTGATCAGGATAGAGCATAGACTGTTTATAAAGATGGACGACATGACAGCAAATGTGAAGCCATAACATCTTGGCCGCTCCTTGATGGCTGCCTGCAGTATAGCTCATAAACCCCGCCCCTCCACTTCCCAAATGCTAATAGACAGACTCTTGCTCCAGGTACTGTCACTAGTGCAAGATGGCAGCCACCATATGCGGGATATTTAGGCTTTATTTTTGGACAGTGGGAGTGTAGGCGCATCGTCCATCTTTATATGCAGCTATTTGCATATAGGCGTAGCAATGCATAGCCATGGCACTGTGTACATTTTAATAATTATAAACTTGTTTTTGGGGCGTTTTTGTCTTAGTAGTTTGACCATCTGGCAGTGTGTTTTCAGTTCATTAAAGTTAACGTTTTGGCTGCCTAAAAATGTCTTAAGATAAGATAAGATAAGATAAGGTAAGGTAAGGTAAGGTAAGGTAAGGTAAGGTAAGGTAAGGTAAGGTAAGATAAGATAAGATAAGATAAGATAAGATAAGATAAGATAAGATAAGATAAGATAAGATAAGATAAGATATCCTTCATTAGTCCCACAGCAGGGAAATTTGGGCCGTCATTAAAACTACTTTTGTTGGACAACATTTAGTCCTAGTAATACCTGCAAAACAAAATATTGTCATTTTAAGACTACGCTATGCCACTGATATGATGATAATATAATAGCATAATGATGCATGTACACGCTTTCAAAGAGCAATGAATTTAAAACGAGCATTAGCTGACGTTTTCTCTGATCATTCGACTCAGGTGCTATAAAAAATAAAATAAAATAAAAATTCTAAGCGCTGCATCTAAGTCTTATAAATGTCAGAAATATCATGCTGTTAATTCTGGCATCATGTCAGCTAAAATTTTGGTGACATTCATATGTAAACAAATACAAACAAGGGAAATATCGTATGATTTATTGACATCACCTCAATCATTTTTGCTGACTTTGTGAAGTCTGTAATAGGGTTGCAACGGATGGAGATTTTCACAGTACGATGACTGTCTCAGAAAATATCGCGGTTTCATGGTATCATGGCATTAAAAAATTATTATTATCAGTCAGAATGACCCTTAAAGGGTTCCAGTGCTTTATTGTTTCAATATCGTAGCTACACAAATGTACATGGTATGATAACCGTCAACTTTTATATGACAGTATTCCTTGAAACCAGTGTATCGCTGCAACCCTAGTCGATAACATAATTTTATAGTCTTGTTCAGTGTTGGGTCGTACTAAATTACCCACTAAGGTGTTTGTTTTAAGCCGTTTTTTGCTACCCAAAATTAGCATCCCAATTATATCACAGTCAATGTGAATTACAGATGCACCTTGCAAACCAAACTAGCTCAGGGTTCTCAGTGAACTCCACCCCTCAAGTCTCCACAGCTCCACCCTCTCATCCAAATATAGTCGCTACTGGCTCCCCCCAAAAAAAGATAGCGATAGCCAAGACGCCACATTTGAGGCCTCAAAACAGTAGTACACAAACCAATGGGTGATGTCACAGTGGCTGCGTCCCCTTCTTTTAAACAGTCTATAGTCCAGTGTTGAGCTACTGTAGAGACATTCACACATTTGATCAGAAACTCATTTTCACATGTTTAAAAGTTCAGCAAGTCTCCCTCTTCTCTTCATCGGCTAGCATCATTGAATCATCCTTGCACACACTGAGACACGTGCCAAAGAGTTTGGTCAAGTAATGCACCATTATTTTGATGACTCTGTTTGTGATTAAGTGCTTTAGGCCACTTAAATCTGTTTACAAAGTCTGTGGAGTTTTGTCTTTAACAGGAAGAATCTTCTCAGCTCTCAGATAAAGGTCAATCTGATAGAAACAATCCCGTGTGGAAAAAGGATTTCTCTGCAGCTAATGTTGCTGTCCGTGGATGTCCTCTTTTTAGAGCTCAGAGAAACCAAACACTTAAGTGAAACCAGTAGAATTCATCATTAATCTCTTGTAAATGTCTCCTCTGTGTATATATGACACAATAAGCTCATTCAAAATATTGACCTTTTATTTTCTGCCGCTATGTCTTAATGGGACCAAACAACATATTAGCTGTTCACAGTGGCACGTTATGCTTAATTTATTGGATTCTAAATTCAGATTTTTACTCTCTTTTATCCCTTGTGGATGAATTTTGAGGATAGTGCTTGTATTATCATATCTCAATAAACTTATACCATAAAACTTCAATGACCAAACACTCATTAAAAACACATAAAAGGGTCTTACAGCTGTCTTGAGTAACATATTCCTTCATTACAATGAACATGGTAAGTGTAGTGTGAGTTCATCTAAAGGTGTGTTACATGTCAAGTCTTAACAAATCAGCTCTGCAGTGATTGGCTGTAAAAGGCATTTTGGGTAAATAAACATAATATTGTATTATACTGACATATAATGTTTACCAAAGATGACACAAGAAAACTTAAAATGCCAGAACTTTAAATGGAGTTTTGCTTCCCTCTTGATGAAATGTAGACCTCAGCGTTACTATAATATTTGTTGAATCCTTTTCTGTCCTAATTCCACTGGTGGAAAGTAACTAAGCACATCTTTTTAAGTACAATTTTTTGACATACTTGAACTTCATTTGTATTCCATTTTATACTACTTTATATGTCCAGGTCACGATATTTTAGAGGGCAATACTGCAATACTCTGCTTATTTTATAAATGAGGTTCTCCCCAAAATAGGCTCTCATTATACACTCATTATACTCTTAGCATAATGTGGTGCAGTACAACAGCACCTTTCAACTATGGCCTCACTAATAATCACGTCATTACAGTTATTCATTTCAACAGGCAATATATCTCAACAAACAACACTAATTACTGCGTGTGGAGCAGACCAAATATTGGTGGCACACGATCATCTGCCGCAGGGCCGTGAGTTAGAAATGTCAGTCTGTAGCCACAACACGGCTCCACTGGTGAAGTCAGCATATTATGGTCATGACAGTCACATGCTGTCTACTAAATGCAGTCAATAACATTAAGGAAGAAGGAAGTGCTAAATGTAGTTAAGCTGATATTATACACAAAGTCATATCAAACACTTAAGTGCTGGTAAAATGAACTTATAGTACCTATATAACATTACAAGATGAAAGCAAAAGTAAAGACTGTCACTGCAGAGAGTGCCAACTTATCAAACCCTGCCCTCTATAACAACATCTCGCGTGTGAGCCGTAATTAGGCAGGTCTAGGGATAAAACCAGGACTGATACTTGGGTACAAAGTCAATGCCAAAGTTGTGAAGATGTGATGGTACTTGTTTTTCTCTTGTACCCTTGGTAACAAGGATGCAATTCTTCCAAACCTGATGGGGCAGCATATACGTCTCCAAGTGTTCTAGTCTGCTGCTACATGCCAAAAGAAGAAGAATTAAGATTACGCTACAAGAAATCCCATTATATTACAAATGCCAGGAGCGTGACAAGACGCACAGCGTCTGGTCTGCTCTGGCTGTTGCATGTTTGGCATTTTTTTATGGTTGCTGACAGTTGAAAAAGTTCTACTTTGGGTAAAATGCTTCACTCCTCACTGTCAACTTGTCTCCAGCCATCACAAAAGACTATCACAAAGACCAACCGTCAAATCTCACATGTACAAGTAATTTTCAGTACCACTTACACTGTTGGGGGTTGTGGGGGGGGCTGTGGGGGGGCTGGAGCCTATCCCAGCTGACATTGGGTGAGGCGGGGTACATCCTGAACAGGTCGCCAGACTATCACAGGGCTGACACATAGAGACAGACAACCATTCATGCTCACATTCACACCTACGGGCAATTTAGAGTCACCAGTTAACCTGCATGTCTTTGGGAGAGGAGGCAAACTTTGTTCAAACCCCTGGATTCGAACCGGGAACCCTCTTGCTGTGAGGCGACAATGCTACCCCTGTACCACAGTGCTGCCCACAACAATAAGGAAAAGTATGTTAATATACTGTAGACTATGTAGTAATGTGTTTCCTCGCCCACAAAATCTCATAAACCCACACAAACTAGTTCTTTTAATTCAGGCGGATCATCATGATCAATAACTAAACCTAAATTTAACTTAAATGTTTTTAGTAAAGAAGTGTATGTTTAAGTACATGGGATTTATTGGTTTTGTATGTTATTTATGTTTTACAGAATTGAGTGTCTAGAATCGTGGGATTTAACTGGTAGTGGTAACGATAACTAATTTCCGGAACCGTGACATGCCTAATCAGGTCCTCTACACAAGTTTAAAACCCTCTGCTATACTGTTACCTTTGAGCACAATAAGTCACAAATGCAAAAGACTTTAGATGACGTCAAAGTCAGGGTCACTTCCTGCAGAGACGGTGTCAAAACACAGAGTTAAGTCTTTAACCTCATGATAGCAGAGTTGAAAAACCGCAGCAAACATATGGTCGACCTTGACCTATGAAATTAGTCATACATATGTATTAAAGAACACTATTTTGAAAGCTCTGTTCTTGTAAATCTGATCGTGTGCCACTTTGATTATTATAGCATGTGAAATTTCTCACTATAGGAAGATTACCGTGAGGCGATGACACTGTAGAAGTCACGCTTGAGACACTGTGAATGTGCACTTCACATTAAAGCCACTGCACTAAGCCCAAGGCCTCGCTGATTACTCAGCCAATGAGTCGACTTTTATTCCCCCTAATCTGCAGAAGCAAAACACGAAACCTGCGATTCACACTACTGTAAATTCCCAAACTTTAGCATTCATTAACAGGTCTGTAATCGGTCAGAAGTGTCCCAATCTGCTGACTATCAGTATCAACTCTGGATGTACAGTACTGGCAGTACCACCACCACTTCTTATCAGTCAACTGAATGACGCCAGCTGCAAGCCTGCGTTAGCCTAAAGCCGGAGAACATCACAGCTGAATCCACGCAGGCTCCTCTGTATCGGAAGAGCCTGATATGACAGCCGTGTTGTAATTACATTATTAGGCGTAGAGCGTAATAATGTAATCTGTATGTGTTTCTCTCCCCCTTCTTGTCTGACAGTGTTGTCAGGCCCACCCCCTCTTTTGCTTTAGGAAAACATGCCAGTGCCTTGCTGCCAAGTTTGCCCACTATTTTTTTCCAGAACTACTGTATATAATACACAAAACACATATAAATTTAAAATATATGTGGGCAGTTTAGGTTTTTAAATAAACTTGGAGAGACTTATAAAACTTGATAAACGTGCTCCGATGTCTAAAAGATGCCAGGCAGCAATGAAACACAATAGACAGCAGTAATAATCTGCTTAAGTAGTTTGCTTCCCTCACCTGCAGCCAGCCAGAGTGCCAGCAACAAAGAAAGGTGTCAAAGTATTTTTCCATGCTTCGCTAACAGCTCCAACAAGTCTGTATAGTAAAAATGCATTACTAAACCTCTATTGTGTCTGAACACGCCTGCAAGGTAGGCTATTATTAATTAACAATAGCCTCTTGGAAAATGTGGCTGTCTGCTTTCTGCGAGGAATAAAAAATACACCTTCAGAATCATGACAGACTGCACAGTAATTTCTTAAAGATATGTCACGCTTGAAGGGAATATCAGGTTGAAAGTTGCCTGGTTGTTCCAAAAATTTGATTATATTATAATGTCATTTCAGCTGGCTTGAGTATTTAGGAATCATGTTTGGAAGACATCTGACTCAATAAATAGCATACTAACGTACAGCTCAGCTCTACTCCCCTCAAATGACACTCAAAAATAATATTATTATAGTTTCTAAAATATAAAGGAAGCCAATTCAACATTATGTCATACAGCAAATATCAAGGTAGACGTTAAAACGTTCCATTTAAAATCATAACTTAACCACATTATATTATTGCATTATGTACTGTTCCAGACCATCATGTCGCAATAAGACTGAATCTAATTATGATGAATCATAGGCTGCGTCAGTGGTTCCAAACCAGGGGTCCAGGGACCCTCTGGGGTCCTTAAGGGAGTTTTAGAGGGTCCCCAGAAAAATGGGTAAGAGTTTATCTTAAGATAGATGATATAGAAGTGAGCCCACGTGAATAAGAGTCATAAGAGTGACCTCTCTGATCACAGGTTTCACTTCCTCCGCTCCTAAACTGTGGTTGACAGCTACATGATTCTGGTCTTGATCATATGTAAGAACCAAAATCTTTTCAGATGGAGGCCCCTGAAGCAGAATATTATCAAATGGGAGTCCGTGTGTATCAACTTAAGGGCTCTTGACATGAAAAAGGTTGAGAACCACTAGAGAGGGTGTACTTTACTCATTGGAACGATGTTCAAATAATAGTATTTGCTTTAATGTACTCATAGAGAGCCTGAAGTTCATATATGGAGTTAGGCTACATCAGTCGTTCCCAACTGGTCCAGAGTTCTCCTTAGACATTAGGTCAAGGTCCACACACTTAAATACATTTGGCGTCATACTTATGTTTGGCTGTGCCGTCAAGCTAGTTTGCTGTCTCTGTAAAGTAGCTGTCTGTTATTCACTCACTCTACAGCAGGAAGTGTCACTTCAAAGTAAAAACTCAGTGCTGGAAATTCACTGTACTTAAAAATTAAGTATATTTTTCACAAAGTTGAGATGTCTGCGAGTCACTTGCCTTCCATTTAGAATTAACCCACGACTAGGGGTGTGCCATATCATATCGCTCACGATAATACTGGTGCATTTTTTTTTTATCATGAAATTAAAAATTCATATTGTGATACTCGGGATATTTTAGCTTGTTGACATATCACGTCATACTGTTACCCACGGCAACAACGAGCATGGCTGACAGCGAAATTATTACTGACTCTCTGGTGGTTCCAAAAAGAGGAGCAGCTTCAGTAGTGTGGAATAAACCATGGCGTCCTGAATGTTTTATGAACAGCCCCGGACTTCTCAGACTCTTTTAGCTGTGCACACACGGAAGTTGATGTCATCAAGCGATTTTGTCCTAAACCTTTGGTAATGTAAACCTACGTGACGCTCGCGGCTCAACAAAAAACTCCACATATGTGAGTGTGCCATAGTTGTGTGACCATAACAGCCTGTCACAGGTTACAGCGTGATGATTAGAGGAGAAATGGCAGAGCATAAAGGTCCAGGTGGAAAAAAATAACTCAATCATTTAGGATTTTACAGAAAGATAAAGAAATCACCTGTTGATTCATATATATAGATCCCAGGGGACATTTTTTGGATTTGGGAGCTGTTTAAATGTGCAATTTGTGGTAGATTTTTTTTTTGTTGAACTATTAATATTGTATACAGAATCTGAATCTCACTCTGAGTTACTGCTGTTGTTCACAAACTAAAGAAACGAGAGATCATTTCAGTTTTTACTGTATATTTGAAAGCCAACTGTTAGGTTGACATGTAAAACTGTATCACTTATTTTGTTGCAATTCTATTGTCCTACAATTAATAATCAAATATGCTGTCCTTGCTAAATTGTCATATCGTATTGTGATATTATTTTAGGGCCATATCGCTCACCCCTACCCACGACCCACCTTTGGACCACGACCCACCAGTTTGGAACCACTAGGCTAAATTATAAAAACATAAAATCTGAGTTGTTATCCAAGCTTTGATACAATATGAACCTGATTCAGAGATACAACATGCCTGTTTGTGTCTCAATAAATTACTGTGGCAAACACTCCATAACTGGAAATGCACAAAATCCAGCTTGACAATTGACATTAAACTTTATTTTGGTCCACAACATGAGGCAGCCATTGCTCTTGCCCATTTGTTTTACATCCTTGATCCTCATATGAGTGCATAACTAATCATCCAGCTCCTGTAATCTTAACAGGGATGATCCAGGTCCAAGTTACACCTCTGAACAAGCCTGACAGGTAGCGCAGTGCCTGAAAACGTGAAGTGACTGTGATCAGTTTCATATCTGTTGAATGGAGAGCAGCAGAACAGAAACATGCAAAAACCAGCCTGTGTTTAGTGGAGGAAACACAGCTGTCACAGATCTGATAATTAACACTGAGAAACAAAAACAGACAGACCTTTAAAAAGAGCCAGTAGATTTGGGAAACACTCACCCGGTGAGATGTGCACGGTTGTCACATATGTTAAGCCACCTGAACTAAAGTCAGCAGTGAAGTGACAAACCCAGGGACAGCACATCTATCTGTCTATCTCCCCGCTGCCGGTGATACCGGCCGGCACACCGGGCAGTGATTGCTAGGAGGCTAACGCCACCTAGCTTACATGCTAACGTCAGCTACAGCAACAAAACAAGAGCTTTACAGTTTGCCACACTTACTGCGACATATGACACACACCGCCATGGCACCTTTATCCGTCACAAATAAGACACCCGGGTTTTTCCAGCCGGGTAGCGACTTTAAATTGTCATGCAGCGAGCGTTTAACTCGTCCGCAACATAACTGAATGTATGTCAACCCACTTTTAGCTGCAGCTAGCTAGCTTACATGCAGCATTAGATAAGAATGTGGGTCACCGGGCCTTTGGCCAGACTCTGTCACCACACAAGCGCAGGTAAAACTGTTTCGTTTGCAGCTTTACGTGTGTCAACAGTCCGCACAGAGGCGGAGGATGTAAGCGATAAAAACACGGAGCGGAGTTCACCGGTAGAGGTGTCACACTTACCCCGAACAGGCTCCCCTTTCATCGGGATATCCCTGCACCCAGTGGCGCTGCTGACGGTTGACTGCGCAGGGCTGAGGCAGCTCACTGGAGTTGGAACTGGAGCCAAGAAGGCCTACCGCTGTTACTCCTCACAACATCCAGGTTCAGTTACATTACCACACAGGTACCCTTATTATGGTCTGTTATTACATAGTTTTATTTCTTTTAATTAATAGAGTGCAGCCTGTCACATAAAACTTTCATCTTTGCACCTCTTGTCTGCACTTTTGCCATTTTAATGGTTATTTTATAATTGTTAACCATCTAGTAATTAATGTTACCTTTTATTTCCTTTTTCCTCTTCACTCTTTTATTGTAAATCTTTATCTTTTATTATGTGTTATCTTTTATTGCTCTGTAAAGCACTTTGAATTGCCCTGCTGTGTGAAATAAAGCTGCCTTCCCTTGAACCACTTGTGGAAAGGCAAAATTCAAAAGTAGTTCACTGTAGTTTTTCCCTTTATTTAGTCATGTTATATACATAAGTAATATCTGTTTTGTTTTTTTTTCCTCTGTAAAGCACTTTAAATGGTGTGTGATATGTGCTACACAAATAAAGCTGCCTTGCCTTGAACCAGTTGTGGAAAGGTAAAATCTAAAATTAGTCCACTGTAGTTTTTCCACTTATTTAGTCATGTTATGTACATTAAAAAGAAAAAAAATAACATAACATAGAGCTACTATTGTCTGACTGGTCCCATTACTGTAAATACTGTTGCTCAGAGTACTGCAGATTTTTTTTATGTTATTTTATTTTTTGGCAGATTTTTGTTTGAACAGTTTTTAACAAAAAAAAAAAAAAAGATTTATCCATTTTATTTTTTAATTTATAAATTAATTTGCAAATTTATTTTGTTATATTCTATTTATTTGTTTATTTTTTATTTTATTGTTATTATTATTATTTTATGTGTCTATAGTAGCCTAAAACAGATTTTTTCTACAGAAAAAAAAAACATTGCCAAAATATTCTTCTTCAACCCCTTTGGAAAGTATTCTAAGCATTGAAGGTTTATAAAGCTACCTCTTTTAGTAGTTATCTTACTGTATAATACACCAGACAGACAGGTATTGTGAGTCTGTAGATTTTGCATACATTGTCTTGTTTGTTTGTTTTTTGTTTTTTCATTAGAAACTCAAATTAATTCAGACTTGTAAAATATTAAAGTGAAGTCAAATACTGTGTTGTTTGTTGAAACAGTGTAGTGCTGCTGATTGCTCTTTGGATGAGAGTCTTTGGATTAATTTGCCATCAGATTGTTTTAGCATTTTCCACATCTCCGGCGTGGTACTCGTCACCATGGCAACAGCCAAAGCAGCAAAAAGCTGCAGTACCATTTTTGACCACAATGATGGAGTCAATAGGCTGGTGGCGCTGTTTCGACATTTTGGGGAGGGTGAGATTAAAAGGATGAATTTGATTGTGCCCTGTATGAAAAATGTGTCATATACAGTGCAGATTTAAAGCCCTTTCAGTCTATTATAAAGTACATTATCCTGATGTTGTCCATTTATTCCTCTCGTGGTGAAGAGGCAGGGACAGTGACATCCAAACACAGGTTTTGTTTACCACCACTGATGATGATTTGCATGCATCCAGAGCATCTCCTGCAGGCTTCTCTCGCAAACTGCTCATGTCAACCTTTAAATGTACCTTTTTTAACTCAAGTGACAGCTAGATAGTATATTGATAAAAGTTGTCCTGTAATATGAGGCCTGCAAATGACTATATGATTTCATACTGTGTTCTTATCTGCCTGGGATGATGCCAAGTGGGCAAATTGGTCAGAAATATATTTCTCTTACTCACACAATATTCTCCAGTCAACAGTCTTACTCTTGTTCTCAGGTAGTATGAGTCACATGGAGTGCTCACAGGAAACAGTTTGGAAGTTAGCCCGAAATTATTGATTGGAGTCCAGCATGAGGTGTTGCAGCGGTGTTTTATTTTACTGAGTTGGCCAGAGGAGCCGTGATGTTTGACACAGTAGCTCATTCTGTTCCCAAAATCTAAAGGCTCTCAGGCTAATTAAAGCCTCACCCTGAAAACAGTCGTATTTATTGTTGTTTGTGGTTAAAGCACCTTTTATGGCTTGAAATGCAAGCACATTGAGACACGGCCAAAAAAATGTTCTGTTCTGTAAAATGTTCCTGTCAGTGTGGCGTGGGGTTTACTGTGGTGCAGCTGAAACAATAAAGAGCTCCTGCCATGTTGTACTGATACTGAGAATAACACAGAGAATACTAATAATTCAACTCTCTTGAACCTTTCTATATGAAACTTTGTTTAGACTCAGACTTTAAATCAGACACCAGCACACACAGTGACAGACAACAGTACCTGCAGGCCTGATCAGCAGGGCCTTGTGTTTAAGACAACAGTTCCCAACCTGAGGGTCCTGACCCCCACTAGGGGTCATCTTTGCGTGACAGTGGGGTCGTGAGGCCTTCTTGATTTTAAGGCCTGGGTCTTCAACAGGGGGTCTGGGACCCCTCAGAGGTCCTCAGAGGTACTGCAGGGGGGCTGCCGAACTATTTTGAAACTGTTTTCTTTATAAAAATTAAGTTACGTCTGAGAAAACACGTTAGCATGAATCCAACAGATTTTTCCCTTTTGCAACAACTTATCTTTGTGAAAGGGAAGTTTCCTCCCTCACTTACTTGAAAAGCAAATACAGGTCAAGACTGCAGTCTGAGGGTGATACGGCCTTCTGTCTGACATCCTCAATCCGCCCAGTTTAATATGCAACGCAGTTTTTTAATATCTGTAGTAGGGGGATCACTTGTTATCAGCTCACCCTTTGTCCCTTTTTAGGGCGGTGGCCTTGTGGGTAACCTGTGAGGGTGTGATGTGTGCTTCACTAAGTGATGATAGCCAACAGAATTAAGTGTCTAGATGAGCTCAGAGCTACTGTTGAGCCTCATGAGAAGGCCATGTTTGTTGTTTTATGGTGAAGACGGCAATAAAGCCATTGTTGGTGAACGGCACCTGAACGTCTCGCCATCCTTCCTTCTGCAGAATGTTCCAGACTGCTAAGAACTAGTTACCAGGTAATACCGAGCCAAGCTATTGTGTTAATAAGTCAGCTATAGTTCAGAGCCGGTAGCTTTCACTGAGAGGTGACACACTGCTCCGCCTCTCTTTCAGCTAAGATGCCCTTGGCTTGAAAAACATTGGAGACCCTTGTCTTAAGTGGTGTAAAACAACTTTTCAATAAAGTATACAGTTGGCCTGTATCCCAGCGTTTCATTCATCTCTGAAAAGAAAACAAAATTGTTATTTTTAAAGTTTGGATTATTATTATTTAAGCGATCTGAATGGATAAAGGCACAGTGAAAACCTCAACACGAGCTATACTCACAGAAATTTGACTTTTTTATACACAGCCTTGTCCTGCATTAGAAAAGTACGCAAATGAAACAACTAAATAGCTAATAAAACAACTGCCAAGTGTCAGGGAGGAGAAAAAAAAGTCAAAATAGAAGCCTATTAAGTACTTATGATGTTAAAGCTTTTAAAAATACAGAATACAGACAGCAAATTGTGTTAAAAATTCCTAAAAGTAACAGGAAAACTCACCTTGTTTTACACAGTTACTGCAGGTATTGTGTTCACTATTTGGGTTAATTGCACAGTTTATCAGTTGTTATGTACTGTTATTGTTCTGCTTTAAATATAATATGAAATACCCATCAAATATGGCCCCAGTCTGGGGTCGTCAGTTTACTAAATGACAGAAAAGGGGTCCCTTAAGACTATGGATGCAGAGCGAGCATCACAGCACTGTTGGTTCTGTGTGTGAGTTTGACCCAAATAGTAACATGTTGAAGAAGTGTGTCGGACAGTACAGGAGGATGAGCTGAATAAGACTCTGGTACAACAATAGGAGGAGATGTGGGGCAACATGGAGTCCTTTAAGCTTTCGGATGACTGATAGCCTCTGGTGGCTCCTTTGTTGGATGTCGTTAGTGTGCTGGTGGAAGCTGAGTCAGTTGTGCAGTGTCACTCAGAGGTATTTGAACTGTCAGTCGTTACAGCTGTTTGGTTATTGATGAGAATGGGATGCTGAGGTGAGCAGAGACCAATCATTATTTCCTTTGTCTTGCTGACACTGAGGAGAAGATGATAGTGGTGTAGTGGAGGGTATACAGCAGGTATACGCGGTATACCTGCTAGTTTTTCTGCCTGTTGACAGTACAACCAGCCATCAGCCATAAAGCTATTAAAGAGTATACCCACGTCTTCCCTGGTAACCTACCCATCTACGTCACCTCACCAACCCTCACTGGTTATTCTCACACCACTGGGTGACCCTGATAGTCCTGAGCAGGTCTGTGAGTGGAGCAAGAGTGACTGTGTAAGTAAGTACTGAAGGGTGCAGACTGGTGCAGCCATTAGTGTAAAGTGTGTAGCAGTGATTGCATCAGTCCATCCACCATCAGTACCGTAATCATGTCTGTCAACTTTGTGAGCAAAATGTCAGTTCAGTTGAGGAATTTCACTACATCAGTACAAACTGAACAAATCTACACTTCAAGGATGCATCAGTTTCATCACGCCTGTGAAGGTGATCGATGCTTTAAAGGCAAATGAAAACACAGTTAAACCAAGAGTAAAGCCTTAAATAAAACCAGTGCTGTGCATGCAGTTGCATCTCACTGACACTAGCTTGGATTTTCAGTGGTATAAAGATGGTGACACCTACTGTTGATTACAGTAATTACATATTCAGGAGCAATGTAATCTTGGAGGAAGAAAGCAAAAAGAAAATTAATTTAAACATTTTGAGAAAATAAAACTAACACATTATGATTTCAGAGCAATGCTCACATCTCTTGTTGTCACCAGTTTGTATTCATTTCTGCAGATTTCCCAGTGTTGTGGCAGGGGCTGTGGTTTCATTATGAATCTATGACAGGTTACATTTGAATTTTATAAATATGTAGGTTTTTAATAACTGTATTTTTTAAATTAAAAAAGGTATGGTCATTTTTGGATAATTTTTTCTTATGTAAAAATGATGTTAAAAACACGAGCAGTTCAAATATTCTTGCGTTAATTTATGGCTTTTTCTTTTGGCAGCTTTGCTTGTTCACTGTGTCACAGATTCCTTTCTTTATGGTCATTATTATGAAGCATTCATGCAGGATAAAATGATGTTTTATCAGTTTTTCATTTTGATTATTTAAAATTGTGCTCGGAAGATACATAAAGTGTTTATTTTTTTGTACAGTATTTGTTTCTCTCTGACTAAAAATAACATTTTTACATCAAATAAATGCTTTTATTGTGTTTAAAATATTCTCACTGAATGATTAACGTCACTGTACAATACACAATTGTTCATATGAATGTAAGACTGTATGTATCTGCATTCATTCGTTCATGCAGTATCTGTTCCAAATGCAGTTTTTCATAACTTGTAGCAAATCAAATTTACACAACTACACCCGACCACATTGTAGCAGTTTTAATGCAAATGACACACATATAACACAAAATAAAATCTGGACAAATGGAGAGTATTTTAATCATGTGTTCTCTGTGTACATTCAGACATCACTGTACAGCAGTGGCAGAGGGCTGTGGCTAAAGTCTGGATCACTCGGTCGTGGTGCAGCGGCTCGGGGTCTCAGGGTCTGTGTTGTCTCTGTACACTCAGCTTCAGAGGTGGCGACTCTGCCGCACATTAAAACACACGATTAGATGACGATTACAAGAACAAACACACTTCTCTAAACATGTATTAAGCACTGTGTTAGCAGCTTGAAGTTTCTTATAATGGAAACAATAGCTGTTACCATGGAGATAATGACAGGATTTCACTGGTAATTAGGGACTTTATGAAAATTACTGGGGTGGGAAGAAGGGGTGGGCCTCGTGTTTGTTATGAGAGGTGTTCCACAGCGTTATTCAGAACTTTTTTGGGCCTCTGTTGAAAGTTCAACACCATCTTCTTGAACTCTCTCAACCATTCGTGGGTAAAAGAGGCATTTTAAACCTTATTTTTTGACAACAGTTGGCGAAAAAGGAGATCTTTACGAATGAAACTCCTGTTTGGAAGGTTAACTACAAAGCGTGTGTCATGTTTCATGAAAACTCAGTTGCGGAGGATGTATTTTACATTGTCTCCTGTTGATTACAATGGGAGAAAGTAAGACCCTGATAGGTGTAGCGCTGTGCTCCTTTGCATGTAGTAAACCACATCTTAATGAATCATTCTCAATCTCTTTCAGGCAAGGACCCCTCATGTATGTCCCTTGGAATAACTTGTCAGAGTCCATTTTTTATAAATCTGTAGTCCTAGTTATGTGAAAGAACAACACAAGACAAAAGTCCTAAATTCGTTAGATTGGAGAACTATTTTAGATTTAAAATTTAGAACATTGGACTATGAAGCTTTTTGTAATAAATAAATACATGTTTAGGAGGACCTGTGAAGGTCCCTGGACCCCACTTTGAGAACCACTGTTTTAGCCAAAAGAAAAATTAGGACACCTTATTCACTTTTCCAACTCCCCTCATAATTTTCATACAGTCCCTTAAACTTTCAAACATCACTGTGACATCTACAATAAAGATGGGAAACAATGGCATTACCTTTAATCTACTCATATTCTAAGGATCGTCTTCCATTCCGTGGCTGTAAGTGCAAACAAAATTTTATTTAATGTTCATAATGGTTTAAAAAGCTGTTAAAAACTCACCTGTACAGACTGGAAATTTTATCATAGAAAGATTTTGTATGTGTGTGTGTGTATGTGCATGTATGTGTACATAATGTGTGGACATATGTGTGTATGTGTATATTATATTATACATGTATAACTCTTAAATTGCATTTTCTGTAAGTGCTGTTCTTTTTTCCTTGTTTTTCATATCTGTATAATATAAAACAATTTGTAACTCTGGTTTAGAAAAGTGCTAAAGAAATAAAGTTTATTGTTATTATTGTCATACTATCCCGAGACATGTATTAAATTATTCTAATTTTCGGACATAAACATGTCATACCCGATAGAGGAAGTAACCTCTGCTCTGGATTCCCCCAGGTCCCTGGAGTTCAGCCTGTACAGACACAAACACACAGAATTTAACTCAAACAGAAGAACATCTCCGTCTTATTTGCCATTATTTCCCCCATGTTGCTACAACTCTCTCCTCCACCAGCCATCAGCACACACTCAAAACATCACATCCAAAGCAAACACTCTCTACGTTTCTCACTCACAATTCCTCTGTGTCCACTCTGTGAATGTCAGCGCTTGATAGCGTTGAGGGATAAGTTCACCTGTCAGCTGCACTAATTTTAGACCATAATTACTCGCAGCTTGGGAAAGAACAACTAATGTAGACTGGGCTCGTACAGAGAGTGAGGAGAGCTGGCCGACATCAAACAGCGTCACTGACATGTAAGCTCAGGAAGTGGAAAACATATGTAACAAACACATTTCAGTATCAACAGTTACAACAGGTCACTACTTCCACTGTGCATGCTGCAGTTTTATCATTTTATATCCATCTGCTGTTTCTATATTTTCAACCAAGAGATCTGAACACATTCTTTACACACAAAACAGGATTCCATGTCACCACTGATTGCATACAGGGTTTTCTGTATGTTACAAAACAAAGTATTTGTTCTCAATATCTTTGTTTTATCAATCAGTGGCTTTTTATAAAGCAAAAAAACAGAAATGGAAAGTGAAAGGAGAACTAACATGGGTGGTACATACGCGCATTGAGAGTCCTCTCTCTCCTCTGGTATGGAGTTGGGAAACTAGACGCAGGAGAGGGTGCAACGGAGGGGTCTGACGAACAAACACACAGACACACAGAAAGAGCCAGACAGCTCCGCATGGACACGACAGAGATGATCTCTTTCATCTCCAATAAAACACACACAAGAGCATGCAACACACACATCATACAAACACCCCCCAATGCCTTCACTGTAGCCTCAGCATCAGTGTGATGGAGGAGCAGAGGACAAACTTAATATCTCATTTTAGAAATATGGTTTGTTGTGACAAGTGAATGTGCATCTTGGGATGTTTTATGGGTTTATAGGTTTAAATGAGCAAAGATGCACATAAAGAAAAACAACACAATGTGTGTAAATAATCATACAGTAACTATAATATAATTCAGTTTACTTTTAGCTCAGCTGCATCATCTTTGTCGACTCTTCATCCTTTACATGACCGGAAATCATTTGTAGTTTCAACTGACACATAAAAATTAAAGAAGGATCAAATTTAATCATAAAAAATGGACTTTAATATCAGATTTCCTTTGTCGTTACAGGAATATAAAGAACTACGGAGACATTTTGCAGTGATGATATTATATCTTTGCAACCTTTCCCTCCTTTTGACTGACAGACAGGGGTGGGGGGACGACATAACCCAAGTTCTCGTGCAATCTGACATGCAGAACATAGAACAAGAAAAACAAGCACTGACAGAAGATTTCATTTTATATCAGTTTATGTATGTGCGCATCCATGTTGCAGTGTTTGCCTGCATGCATGTTAGTGCTCATCTGTGCTGCTTAATGTGCACCTGCATGCATTATAGTTTGGGCAATGACATTCTGTTGCCTGATAATGGCTCTAACAGTGCACTAGATTCAGGCGTTTTAACAGTGTCACACTAACTACGCAAAAAATGCAGGTCACATGGTTGTAAAACAAATCTGAGGTGCTCTGTTAGAGTCAAGCAAAATACTGTAACAGATGCAGATTGATCTTTAAACTCACCGCAGCCTCTGACAAAGCAGAACTTTGCTGTCTTGAGTAATGAAATAAAAACTGCACATACGGTGCGGGACGCAAGAAACAAAAAAGAAGCTGATATAAATTTGTCATTGTCATCTTATGTCGGTGTCTCTGTGAGTCTAGTTTAACCATTTTAGGGAAAAATAAGAGGAGAAGAACAAGTTGTACTTACCCTTTTACTATTTTCTCGCACTTTCAGCTCCTGAGAAAAACAACAGAATGAGTCTTTGAGTTGCCTTTTCATACAAAATCTAATGATAAAATAATTGCCAGTATGGTGACTCCTCACTGGGAGATTTTCGAGCATGACGTACCTTTGACTTCTGAACCAGCATCAAGACACAGAGTTCTCCTAAGACATCAGATGCCTGGAAGAATGACCAGAAAGAAGTGTAACTGTAACAAAACATACAATGTTCTAAAATCTTGCACTACTGTATTAAAATAAGATAAAGAACGAGTCAGACTCACACCTCACTCACCCAAAACTTCAGGTCTGCAGAGAGGTAGGATGAGCACACGGCGTCTATCTGTGGAGCAGCACAGAGGATGACGGACAGGCACACAGACAGGAAGCATGAAGATGAAATAAAAGAATAAAAGAGCGCTGCGGTGCGTACCTGGCTGAGGAGCTGCCTCTGATCTGTTGTGGCTTGCTGAAGTTCTGCTGGAGCACCTTTTGTATTCGCACACAGAAAAACACAGTTAATACACAGCTAACGTTTTCATATCATCCTCACAAAATACACAACACTCACATCTGACGACAACATTAGCTTTTATCGACAGAGCAGTGATAATACATGATGTTTTTCTGGCAGTCTGCTTTGACATGATTGCAGTGGACGTCTATTAGCAGTGATTAAAGCTTTACTGCAGAACATGGAGGGAGTTACAGTCCAACATGTTGATGTAAGCTTGCTACTTTGTGGATGTCTGCTTTTGAAAACATTTTATTCATCGACTGTTCTGCTTTTTAGAATCTGTCTGACGATGGAGCCGCTGTGACATCATGGGAAGAAGCGACTGTCAGTCTGCATCTACGCACATCTCAGTCATTTGTGACTTGATGTCAGACAGTCGACACATCGAGTCAGAGGTCGAAAGACCAGGAAAAAAGTTTCTGGCTGCAAATTTCTGCCAAAAATGTCAGCTTAACGTCACATCAGTTTGGGAGCAAGAATGACAACAATGGATGGACGACTCCTTTTAACATGAATCATGATAGGGATTCAGAATATGGATTGGACTCACCGGAAATATAAAATAAGAGAAACAAGTTTAAGTTTCAGTTTATCTATCTATCTAGCCATCCATCCATCCATCCTTTAATCCATCAATGCAAAGAGGTTTGGGGGGGACACATGAATGAAGCAGGTGGTTTGGGGGTCTTTTGCCAGAAAATTGAGAGTCAAACATGTAATTTCCTAAATTTTGGTGATTTTTTTATGCACTAATTTGTGTCTTTTCAACTTAAATTTGCAGCATAAATATCTTTATTTATTTATTTTAATTTTTATTTCTATTTTTATTCTTATTTTATTTAGATTTTTACAAAATAAGAGCCCTCTGCTACTGTCATGTTTTGATTAGGGGGGACAAATGGACATGTTCCAATCCCCTGTGTCCTCCCCCTGGATATCTACACCTATTTGACAAACTGTCCACCTATTCATAAGATTAAAAAAAGATTAATAATGACTCATATTTGCTATGGAAATGTATCATTAGGTATTAGTTTGTATTCATATATATTCTTATCACAGTATTTGGGTTGTTGGGTAACTAAAAAAAAAAGTGCAGCTATACACTATTTCATTTCTGTGGTTTTAGCATTTTTAGGTGGTGATTTTCCAAATTTTCCATCTTAAATTCAAGAACAAAACATATTTGGAGACTGAATGACAAGATATAGATGACAAAGGATGAAAAAAGTCAGATGCTAGAAAGTTTTATCTGTCAAAAATCGAAAAGTGTGACTTACTTTGGCAGACTGGGATGGTGAGGATGATGAGCAGGGCTGTGAGGGTGACGCTGGCGGTGCTGAGGGGACTCACGCCGCTGCTGCTGAGGCTGTGCCGGCTGCTGGAGGCTCCGCGCTGCGCAGGCTGACTTTGGCTCTGGACGGTCCTCATGTCCCTGTCTCGCTCTCGCTGGTCTTCCTTGTCCTGTGTGTGAGTGTGTGGTTTTTGGTTTATGTCCGCTTGACTTCTTGCTCTTCTGAGAGTTTCTTTCTCACGTCAGAGAAATATGAAGGCTCGTGTCACACACACCCCTCGCGCGCTGACACTTGGCTGCGTCATTAGAAAGTTAGATTGGATCAACAGGTTGGCTGAACGTGATGCTCCGGGGAGGCGTGAGCGGGGATGGAGGGGCAGAACATTGGAGTAAAGGTGGGTGAAGTGTAAAAACCTTGATGGTGACCGTCAGAAAAATATCAAGCAATGTTATAAACTTTGTTTCCTTCCAAACACCTGTTACTCATGTTGCACTTCTTTTCTTACAGAACACAAAGGAACATGTAAATCCATTATGTTATGATGGTTACACAGTCTGAAAGTCTGTGTTGTTGTTGTGGGTGTAGTTTGTTTTTCTGGACTGCATTAATGTATTGTGATGTGTGGATGTAATCTGAGGTTGTTTCAACAACCTGATGCCAGGAAAGAAGCTATATTTATACATGTTATACTTACCTTGAAAGGCCATTTTGGCACAAGCACATACTGTAGCCTTATTTTTCTGTTGCTGTTATCGTAATGGTACTGTAAGTGCATATGTGGGTAGCAACCTTACGCCAAGATTTAACTCCTTATAAATAAACTTACTCAGAATCAACATTTCTTTACACTCCACTAATTAGGATCTGTTAATGTGAGCTGGAATAAAAATGTGAGAAATCATGCACACATACACCAGTCAAAACCAGAATTTTAGATATTAACTTTGTATATTTTATTGTTGCCTGTAAGACAAGGCAAGTTTATTTGTTACCTCTCAACAGCATGGTCATTTAAAGTGCTTTACATAAGATATTAAAAAGCTTTAAAGGCCCAGTGTGTAGGATTCAGGGGGATTTACTGGCAGATATGAAATATAATATAATAAGTATATTTTCTTTAGTGTTTATTAACCTAAAAAACAAGAATTTTAGTGTTTTTGTTACCTTAAAATGAGCTGTATATATCTGCATAGGGAGCGGGTCCTCAGTCCACGGAGGTTGCCATTTTCACTGGCATGTTTCTACAGTAGCCCAGAATGGACAAAACAAACACTGGCTCTAGAGAGGAGCCATTTGCGTACTCACATTTTTGAGTTGGCCACCCTGTCAGCAGCCTCTCTAACACAGATTTCAAACATGAAACTGCTTTATTCAGTATTTTTACCTGTTTAAATCATCGGGTCTGTTTGTTTTGGAGAGGAGGAGACCTCTGCGGATAATTTGGCTCCTGGTAAAAACCTCCTGAACAGTTAACACTGAAGGAATTCTAACCGGGAGAAGTTTCAGCTGGTTGCAATCCACAGTCTTCACTGTTAGATGCCACTAAATCCCCACTCCAAAGTTGTCGAAATCCAGGGCTTGGGCAATGACTTGCAGGGTCAGACACTGACGATAAGCCACTCTTTGACGTAGGCATGATATGTGGCCGGTCGCTGTTATAGTCTAATGGCATTTGGCGGTGTCAGGGGGAAATGCAGGGGGACACCTACAAAAGTTAAGGCAATGAAAGTCCAAGTAGGGTGTGCAGGAGGGGTGGTGGATGGGTCGAGCAAACACTGACCTTCACCCAGGGGAGCGGTGTTGCACCCCCTAAGATTATAAACCCAAACCCTGTTCTTTTTTCTCAAACCTAACCACATGTGTTTGTTGCTGAAGGCAAAAAACATCATTTCACAGCATTTTACCAATATAGTGCTTTTATTTTGAAAAAGACTGTACATAAACGATAAATTTCCTGTGAAAACAGAAGTGTATTTTGAAAGAAGACAAACCATGTAACAGTCTGAACTTGACGCGGCGTCCCAGAGCGTCAAAAAACAACGCACCCAGGGTACCTTTCACATCGTATCTGGACGTGGAAAGTCCATGTCCAAACATCAATATGTGGTTAAGTTGAAGTGAGAATGTGTTGGATGAGCTGAAAAGCGTTGGAAAAACATGCATTTTTAATGTGAAACTGCTTTATTCAGTGTTTCTGGCAGTTTAAATCACCTGCTCTGTTTGTTTTAGAGAAGAGAAACTCTGCGGGTAATTCAGCTCCTGGTAAAAGCCTCTGGAAAAATGAACACTGCCAGTATTCTAACTGGGAGTATTTTCAGCTGGTTGCTGTCTTGCACACGTCACCTTTAAGACAAGATGTAAAAGAAAATAAGGCAAAATAAAAAAACACATAGGATCCTTTTGATTGATGTTTTTGACAGGACGACAGCACAAAACAAAAGTTATATTGCATAATCAAAAGACGTGTTCACTGTCCTCTCTTTATTCAAACAGAAAACACAGACTACATCCTATCAAACAAAACAAGGAGGAATATAATTACATCATATAATCAAAGTACAAACATTTCTTTCCTAAAATGATTCAAAGCCGTTCAGTACAACTTCAAGATGAGACACAACATGGACAACACAAAAACACTTCCAGCCAAGACAACAAAAAAAGACATACAATGCCTTAACTATACCAGTGACATCTGTATCTACCAAGTCATTCCCTCTGTCAGGCCCAGAAAGGAGCCCCATACTTGTTCAAAAATATCTTCTGTCCCCATAACTCTGTATGTAACACATGTTGCCATTTTGTAATCAGCTCGATCCATTCCTAAAAACAACATGGGATAAACCATTTCCAGTGTCTCAGTATTATTCTACATCCTGTTGTCATAGCCACATGGACCTAAAACCTCTTCTTACAAACATAGGATTTTAAGAGTAGAATAGAAGTGGCCTTTATTTATTATTCTGTATTGAGGATCCCTATTAGTCATTACCTCAGTAACAACCACGCTTTCTGGGGTCCACACAAAACGCAAAAACACAGACTAAATACTAAATTATGTGTATTATTGTAGATACTTTACAACATCAACAAATTTAAATGAAACCCAAACAAGAGACGGCAGATTTACAATGTCATCACATCAGTAATCACAAAAGCAAACCAACAGAGCCCATAACCGCTCATACGCTCATAGAATTATATGTAACTGCATGAGCTATATGTGACTGCTAAGTGAGCTCTGTAAATACACATAACCTTCACAAGCATGACATCATGTGCTGGTAAAACAGAATAATCTAGGTTAAGTAGCCTGGTTTTATTCCAAATTGACATGGCTCTGTACATAGCAGTTTTCTTTAATGCACTGGTCGTCAGTGAGGGTGGCGTAAAGCTTCCCATGCAGGCATGTCTGGTTTCATGATGGTGTCTATCAACTGAGTGTTATCTGTGAATATACATGTAGGTGTGCAGGTTTTCTTTAGGCACAGATATTTCTTGAGTACTGGATCAGGCTGTGTGCAGGTCTGTCCTCCACCCTCACTGTTCCTCCTAGGACAGTAAAGTGAGAGCTGTTTATGTGTGGTGCATTAAGACAGATGGTTGCATGGTTTTAACATTCAGAGCTTTGTAAACCAGTGACATAATTTATTTCAGAACTGGACTGATGTGTCCACTCGCACTTCGTGAGGACTACGTGTCTTTTTTTTTAAATTAAAGATTGAAATGTGGTCATTAGGAAAACATCACTGCACAACATCTTGTTCTCACCTCACTTGTTGATGGAAAACGTTATTTCACGCTTGAGCAAATCATAATAATCTCTGGTAAGCCGTAATGCAAATATTTGTCACACTATTTAAAGTTGATTTTTGTACTTTTCATAATGATATCATAAATAACATCTTACACTGTGTGTCATCCACCTTGGTGGCATATTTGTTTCATGCATAAGACACAATAACTTAATGGTATTAATTATAAACTGTCATGAATTCAACCTGACAAATGAGGAGACTATATCACTGAGGCCTACAGTGTGTTTTTAAACAGGGATTGTACCTAACTTTGAAAACTCACATTATTTTTGCATGAATGTGTCCTGCTCAAAGCTTTGGACACTACAGTTCAGCCCACATTATCGGTATATTAAATTATAAGTAACATTGTATGAAATATGACTTCAACTTTTGTCTAATTTTCAATACATTCACAGTTCTGCGTCAATTCAAATTACTTCCTTTATTTGAGAGACTCATTATGGATCATTACTAAATTACCGTCTCTCACAAAACTCAGGTAATGTGTTGGTCTTTGTGTGAAGCTGCTTGTGTGAGGGTATAAATACTCCCCGGCACTATAATTAAGTTTTATCTGTTACAATAAACCAGAAGACATAATACAATAACAACCACTGTGCTGTTTTATTCAGCAAAACTCCAGGAGAGATTCACTGGAGTCACAGTAATATGTGACACACTTGCATTGTGGTCCTGGATTGGCGTATTTTGTCACAACCAAATCTTGTTTAAAAAGATAATATTCTGATTCATCTCCCAGTCGTGAAAGCAAAGCAGATTTATTCTATGACTGAATAAAAGTTTTTGAAGCAGGATGCTGCGAAACAAGAGACAGACTTGACTAAAACAACAGTCTTCATCTTCAGAAATCTGTTGTGACTTTGTTTGAGCGCACGAGTAGCAACAAATGGAGCGCACTGATAATTGAGCAGTTCCAGGGAGTCATTGGTCTCATCCCCACCCTTGTCATCCTCCCACACTAATCTCTCTATCCTCTTTAATCTCCCACTTTTCCTTATAATTATGAATTAAGACTCGACAGTGGAGGTCAGCGGGCAATCATAGCAACAGGATGATGGGATAGCCTATATTGCTCTTGCAGCATGAGGAGGATCCATTCTTCAGGCCGTTAAAGTGAAATCACACTCTTTGCTCACATTAATGTTGCTTCTTCTCTTCGGAAAGCTCTGAAGAAAGCTCCCTTTTGTCCGCCGTTGTGGGAAAAGTCCTCAAATGTCATGCCCTTTGAAGAGTTTTCTATTTATATGAAGTTGAATGGCATTTGCACGCACTCGTCTAATTGGTTTGTTTGAGTGGAAACCCAAAGGTATTGAGGGGAGGCTGTTGTCGGTGATTCAAACACTGTCGCACCTTGAAGCCACAACACAGATTATCGTCTTAATTCTGAGCCAGAAATAAATTACCACTGTACAAGAAATCTGCACAAGCATTCGCTCCAGTATTTATAGAGTTTCCACAGCCTGCTTGCATCCTGACAAAGTTGATGACTTATTCAATCAGTCTCTAACCTTTGTCTATGCTTGTGATCCGAACAAGAGTTTGGAGTACCTGGCCTTCTTGGAGTCTCTGGATGGCGTCCTGGAAGGGACACCATATGGTGGACATGTCAGTGAGAGCTGTGTCAGTATAATCAGCACAAAACCAAACACGTTTTGGGTGGGTGTTGGCCTTTGCCAGGGTTGTCCTTTGGCACTGATTCTGTTTGTGATTTTAATGGACAGGACGTCAAGGTGCAGCAGGGGGAAGGAGGACGTGCGCTTTGGGAAACTCAGAATTTGATTTCTGCTCTTTGCAGATGATGTGGTTCTGCTGGCTGTATCAGACCCTGACCTACAGGATGCACTGAGGTGGTCCGTAGCCGATTACGAAGCAGTCAGGATGAGAGTCCATACCTCCAATCTGAGGCCATGATTCACTGTCGGTTGCCATTATTATTTAACGGTGCCTGGCTGCATCAGCTGTGCAAAACACAGTGGGACAACCACAAAAGTTAGGCCAGTTGAAGTCAGAGTAGGGCGGGTAGGAGGGACAATTGATGGGTCCAACAACCAATGACCTTCAACCAGGAGAGTGGTGTTCGCCTCCTGTAAGATTGTAAAGCCAAACATGCGTTGGTTGGGAAAACATAACCACACGCATTTGTTGTTGAAGGACAACCAACATCAATTTGCTATATTGCTGTGTGTTGTAGTACATTCATCTTGAAAAACACTGCATGCACTACATTTCCTGTGAAAACGGAAGTGTATTTTGAAAGCGTACAGACAGAACTTAACAGTGTCCCAGAACGTCAACAACCGACGCACCCAGGGTACCTTTCGCATGGAAAGTCCATGACCAAACGTCAATATGTGACAAGGTTAGAGTGAAAATGTGTTGGGAAGACGGTGCTGTGTTGGGAGTGAGTTACTGCCCCAAGTGATCTATGGGGTATCTCGGGGTCTTGTTCTCAAAACAGGATAAAACGAAGCATAAGACGGACAAGCGAATTGGTGCTGCCTCAGCAGTGTTGTCAGCGTTCTAATGGTCTGTTGTGGTGATGAGCTGGAGGGCAAAACATTCTGGCCCCAGCATCATTAATTGAAGCAATTAAAGTACAGAATCAGACCCACCAAAACATCCATCTCTCACACAAAAGATGTCATGATTTGGAAACAAGAGGAAAATGAGCAGGGAGAGTAACCTATTTACAAATCACATCCTCCTACAGAGCTCATTAGTTAACCTTATAAAACATGACAAGCCTCTGACTTTATTGCGTTTCCAAATTGTAGAAATCACGACAAGTAATTGTTGTAAACAGCTGCGTTTGGCTCATGTTGAAAAAATTATAGTTCTTAATTTCATTTCCATCTTGTGTGTGAAATGGAAGTGGCTCCCTTGGCTGAAGCCTTAATGTTCAGGGACTCTGTGTTTATTAAAACTGCTTCAAACCCATAACAGTCTCACTGCAAATGTGGCTTAACAAATTTAAAAATGCTGTGAATATAAATATAAAATATTCACTTTAGATTATCTCAGAATATTCTGTTAATACCACACTGCTTAGATTGGGTTGCAAACTGAACCAGAAACTGATGGTTTAATATTACATGTTAATAATAAGAGATTATTAACTTCAATCATGGAACTAATGAAGAACCTGAATGTGAGGAGATCCTTGACATAAATTTAATAATTTAGCTTTGGATTCTGCTTTAAATCTCTACTCATAATATGCTACTGTATTAAGTGACATGAATCCACTTTGACTTATATTACAGAAACTGTTGTGCAATTCTGACATTATATTCTATCATTACATCAAATATCACATTCTATACCAGCACGTTTACAATTTCCTGTGCAGGCATGCTAAATGAATGTTAACATGCAGAGAGCAATCCTCTCACCCTCACTATTATAGTTGTGAAATATATAGTGTTTCACGAAGATCTTTGTTCACCACGTTTGCAGTTCAGTCAAGTTTACCACTCCAGCCTCCTCCGACATTTTGCGTACAGGAAGTAGTTTCTATAATAATATTGGCAGCACACACAGCGACAGTATAATACTATTATTGAAAGCTTAAAAAGAATTTTAAGCACAATTAAGAGAATATAGGTTAGAGGACCGAAAAGTAAATGTAAAGGTCCCGAAAGAGATGAAAACATTCTCTGTGTTAACATTACTTGTGGTGTACCCCAGGGGTCATTATTGGGACCACAGTTGTTTCTTTTATATATTACTTGACTTTTGTTGAATTTCAAAAATATAAAAATTTGTGTTACATGCGTATGATGCCTCTATTTTATGCTCCGAAGAGGATTTACAGCTGCTTTTGATGGAGATCTTCACAGAAATGAACAAACCGAAAAGACGATTTGACAAAAACCAAAATGGATAAAGACCAAAATGGTGTTATTTGGAAATTTAAAAAAAATGATACGCAAGTGCAAATTAGGATAGATAATGTTTATATAGAAAAAGCATGTGAAAATAAATGATACTGGATCACAAAATCAGCTGGAAACCTCAAATTAGTCACATTCAATCAAAGCTGGTAAAAAGTTACAGGAGTTACGGGAAAATCCAGACACATACTGGACCATAAATCACTAAATATTATTTACTGCGCACTCATTTTACTGCATCTTAATTACTGTGTGGAGGTCTGAGGTAACACCTATAAAAGCATTTTGTATACATTACACATTACCAAAAAAAAGCCATCAGGATTTTACATATTATTGGATATAAGGAGCACATGAAAACTGTTTTTAAAGGCAAATGCATTGAAATTCAGGGACTTGGTTACATTTAAAACAGTGCAAATAATGTACAAAGCAAGAAATAATCTACTTCCGGGCAACACTGTGTTCGTACAACCTTGAAAAGTCTGTGTATTTTAGTGTGTGGGTTGGTTTATTTATTCATCTGGGCCTGGTTAAGATGGGATATGTATATTTAATATCTGGGACTATTGTTTATTAATCTATATTAATTGTCGTAAATAAGTTTGGAATAGTGGTTGACAATTTCCTTTTTAAATGAGATGTGAATACTGAGAAAGAGGAAAGGATTATATAAGTGTACACTTCTTCCTGCTCCCTTTTTGAGCATGTCTGTTGATGTTTTGTTTGTTTTTAGCTTTTATTTTGCTTAAAATAAAGTAGTTCATTCTGAAAAAGATGAATTTTTAAAACAAAAGTTAGTACAGTGATGAAGCTGATAAAAGTCATTTACCCTATACTGTACAAATTAATATAATTGGCCACCATTTTCACTCATCACCGACTGGACGCATGAACAGCGACACCAATTCTACTTCCTTTCATAGTTATTCTTTTTCAGCTGCTTTGCCAACAGATATCTGCATTTTCAATTCACTCTAGTCTTCATATTCATTCATAACAACATCATATCTTTCATAATGTAATTCTCTGCTCTCTGTCACCAGTAAAAAATAAAACTCTCTCCTGCCTGTAGCTCATTTGAATCTCTGCTGCCAGGACTTTGAGCCAGGAAACATAATAAAATTCAGCGATCCTGGCTTCCTTACAGTGGCTAAATGTTGCTTCAAGATTATTCACTACTCAGAAAGCCTCACCCCAAGTTATTTATCAGGTCGCTTATTGCCTTATGTCCTCTCTTACACCCTGAGATCCTCAGGTGCATCGCTCCTTGTTGTTCTAATGTCTAGATTCATGCCCAAAGGTGATGGAGCTTTTGCAGGCAGAGCTGTTGAATGACCTGCATGAGGAGATCAGGGCTGCAAACTCTGACTCATCTTTTAAATCACTGACATTTTAGTTCATTTTACTTTCTGTGTTTATATGTGTAGTTTTTGGCTTTTAGTTCATTTTATTCTCTGTGTTTTAATGTGTTTTTATTGTAAAGCACTTTGTCAGTATGTGTTGAAAGGTGTTATATGTATAAAGTTTTACCTATTATTATTAATTTTGCTCTGTCTTTATTTCTCCTCTCTCTCTCTCTCTCGCTCTAACCCTCACCTAACCCTGACCTGACCGAAACAAACAGGAAAGCACTCCTGCAGGAGCACATCAGTACACACATGCGCACACTTTAAATTACATGATTACTTTAAAACAAAATCGCACACATGATCGACCCTCCTAACAAGCAGAGAGCTTTACGCGCAGCCCCGCTCGTGTAATAGCGGCTCTCATGCTTACTTCAGTTTGGAAGACCGCCGTGTTCTTCATTGTGTGTAATTTGGAGGTGATGAGCGAAGACCTCACCTTGGGATGAGCTTACCAAAGTGAGGTGAGCGTTCACACGAGTTTTCATACAGCTGCTCGCCACTTGTTTGTGTCGACGCAGTCAGGTGTCACCAGTCACAGTGTGAAAGCCACATCACGGGAGTCAAGGGGGAATACCATAACAGTGGCAGAAGGACGCTTGAGTCGATGTATATGTGGAGATGTGTTGAAGTCACAAAAATAAGACCTCGACAAGAAGTAAAGTTAAAGAAGCCTGTACTTATGTAGATGTATTAGTCTTCTGTTTATATTTGCTGTGCTAACAGTACAACAAATATGGATCTGAAACTGATGATGCCTTCTTAAAGGGCTGCACTAAATGCCATCCAGATAGCAACTCAAACATTTCTGATTTCAAGCTGGAATAGAAAATGCTATCAGCCTTTAATCACCAGTGTTAATGTCAAATGTAGATTACACAGATGCAATCGCCTTCCCCTGACGCTGCACCGCCGGTGTGAAAAGCCCCCTTTGTTTGCAAGTCACATCTGCATGTCGTCTGCCGTGCATGTCACCGGGGCTCCCTCGCAGGCGTGATGGCCCCCTGACACAACTGGTTCATTTAGTGGGAACACCTCTCACCTGCAGCGGCCGCCGCAGTAAATACTGTCAAATAAATACTGTATCTCAATGTTTCATTCACACTCTGCCGAAAGCAAAGAGGTTTTTCTGCAGGTTGTGTGTTTCTTTGTGCTGACATCAGTGTGTTGTAGAAACATGGACGTCAGCGCTGACTGCAGACCTTTGACATTCACAAAATATATAGACAGTAAGTGCCTGAGTAAGTACCTGGGTGAGTCATGATCACAGGGAAGCACAACATGTGGCAAAACAGAAACACTGAAGAAAGATAATGGTAGTGTGTGTGTTGTCATACAGTATGTGTGTATATGGGATATAAGCTGTGTTTAGATGTATATTACAGATGTTTTTTCACATGTTGGGCTGAAAATTTATTTTATTTATTCATTTTTTGCTTCTTTTTTGGTCATTTTGTTCCATTTTGTAGTTTTTTTGTGTCTCGTTGTGGTTGTTTTGTGTGTTTTTGTAGTCATTTGGGTGTGTTTGAGCTAATTTTGTCTCTTTTTTTGATCATTTTGTGTCTCCTCGTGGTTGCTTTATGTCTTTTTTGTAGTTGTTTGGATCTTTAAAGGTAATTTTGTGTCCTTTTTATTTGTCATTTTCTGCATCCTTGTGGTTGTTTTGTGTCTTTTTGTAGTCGTTTGGGTCTCTTGGGTAATTGTCTAATTTTTTGGTCATTTGTGTCACTTTGTCATCATTTTTGTCTCATTGTGGTTGTTTTCTGTCTTTTTTAGTTGTTTGAGTTTTTTTTGTGTCTCTTTGGGGTTTTTTTGCTCTTGTGGTTGTTCTGTGTGTTCTTGTAGTCGTTTGTACTCATTTGAGTCTGTTAATTTGGTTTTCTTTTTGATCGCTTTACGTCTCTTTGTTGATTTTTTTGTGTCTTTTTATAGTTATTTTGATCTTTATAGGTAATTTTGTGTGTCTTTGAGGAAATTTTGCATCTTCTTTGTGCGAATGTGTCTCCTTGTGGTTATATTGTGTGTTTGTGTAGTCGTTTGTGTTTCATGTTTATTTTTTTTTATCGTTTTGTATTACTTTGTAGTTATTTTGTGTCTCCTTTTGGTTGTTTTATGTCTTTTTTTAGTCATTTTGGGGTAATTTTGTGTCTCTACAAGGTCATTTTATTTCTTTTTTGGTCATTTTTGATCATCTTGTGTCTTGTTGTGGTTGTTTTGTGTCTTTTTGTAGTCATTTAGGTCCCTCTGAGGTAATTTTGTGTTTCTTTGGGGTAATTTTGTTTCTTTGTTGGTCAATTTGTGTCACTCCGTTGTTATTTTGTGTCTCCTTGTGGTTGTTTTTTGTGTTTTTATAGTTGTTGTGTGTCTCCTTGTGGTAATATTGTTACTTTTTTGATAGTTTTATGTTGTGTGTTAGTCATTTTGTGTCTCCTTGTGGTCATTTTGTGTCTTTTTGTGGTCATTTAGGTCTCTCTGAGGTAATTTTGTGTTTCATTGAGGTAATTTTGTTTCCTTGTTGGTTATTTTTTGTCCCTTCTAGTCATTTTGTGTCTTTTTGTAGTAGTTTGTATCTCATTGTTGTTTTTTGTATCTTCATGTGATTGTTTTGTGTCCTTTTGTAATTGTTTGGATCTTTTTAGGTAATTGTATGTCTCTTTGAGGTAATTTTTTATTCTTTTTTTGATGTTTTATGTCTCTTTGCAGTCATTTTGTGTCTCCTTGTGGTTGTTTTGTCTTTTTCTAGATGTTTTGTGTCTCTTTCTGATTGTTTGCATATTTTTTTGTCATTTAGTGTACAATTCTGTTCATTTTGAGTCTTTTCCTGATCTGTGTGTGTTGAGTGACATTTCACAAGTAAAGGCCAGGCGGCCCCCTGAAACTCTGAGCCCTTGATTCTGTGCCTGGTTGGCCCATTTAGTAATCCATCCATGGGTGTTGGCTCATATCATCATTTATGGGTAAAGATTTCACACAAGTTTGCCCAAAAGAATAAATATCAGTCCCAGCTTGTACCTGTTGATGATAAAATTAGATTAATTCATATATTGTATGCAGCATGAGTTGTTAAAATCTTGGAAATATGTAACTCCTTTATGTTGCAGTATATATTTATTTTAAAAGGTTGATAAAAATCTTTTTTTTTTTTTTAACAAATGGCTTCTCCATCATTTTCACTGAAGGCAAAATATGTTATTGTTGTGTATTTGTTTCCATATTAAAGCAATACCTTTGTCAGATAATATTGAAGGACACAGCTCAACTTGTTTATGTAACATACAATATTAATGTGCTACAATATCACCATGTTCGTGATGTCCAGGGACGGTGATGTCGACACAAACAAGAATAAGACAGCAGCCTGTTAAAAGACACAACAGAGACCTGCAACAGGATATCACACACCTTACACTGACGCTGTTCTCTTTGCCTGAATAATACCTGTGATTTACATTTTAATTCTCTAAAGAGGGTATTACTGTATGTGGTGTGTTCGCAAGCTCTCGTCACAGGCAGCCATAAACCTTGAATTTAACTGTTGATGACAGTGAATGCCTCATTCACCAGCTGGGAAATCAAGTGCTGTCTCTGCACAATAACTTCAACACAGACAGTGTACCTCAAGGCGTTGTCTGCAGATCACTCGTTAATCTGGGACCTTCTTTTCCATCACGTCTGACTCACTGTGTGGACTCTGTTGACAGTCAGTCTCTGTGCGCTTTGGTTACAAATGGTTAATCACTCATAAGATAACATGTATACACTACAACACTGGTAAAAAAAATGACAGATATAGATTAGATGTAAGAACACAACACACAAGGAAAGAAACATGGTATGAACAGAAACTATAACCATTGTGTGGATTAACAATGCCATCTGCTGTCCTGGAGAGATCATGTATGTATATCTGACGATGCATTTGCAGGCACAGTGTTAAATGTCACATGTTACAGGATAAAAATGTAAAACATATCAACTGAAAAACACCAAACGACATAAAAGCCAACACAGTCTGCTGACATATATGTGGTATTTATTGGTTATTTTGCACATTTGTGTTCACATTAATCCCTCCAAAAGTCCAAGTCCAACATTCAGGTGAATAAATGCTTACAGAAAATTATTTATTGTCATTCAAATACTAAAATGTTGTTGAAAAGGCATATTTATTTGTAACTGTATCAATGATAAATATGGTTATCCTACTTTAAAGGTGTTAAATATCATTAATACCTGGCACCTGTGACACCTGTACAATATATGAAGAACTTGTGACATCACTACTAACATTGGTTTTATAGAGACTACATCTTGCGGTCACAATGAATATAAAAGCAACTGTTTTTCCTCCTGCTGTTTGCTCATGACACAAGCCTTACTTTTACTGAGCTTGTACTGTATTAGAGTCCATTTCTAAGTTTTTTTTGGAAGTCAGCATCTACTGATAATGTGTAAAAAAACGCAAGTCATAATTCGAGGCCTTAATCTAACCTGTGTTTTCTCTCTCTGTACTTTTAAGTCAACTTCTACTGTAAAATTGTCCCTCAATAGAAAACATGAGCAGGAAAATCAACAGCGCGTACAGCATCTTGTATTTTTCATATTTTTACGAAAGTATGCAGATTTAATTTAGATGTTTCAAAAATAATTACAGAACGAGGAATGTACGGAAATGATTTGTGCACTCAAAGGTCTTATTGTGTGGTTTTAATATGTCAGAATACACTGACGGTGCCCCGTTGTTTGAAGAAAATGTCGCAAAAGTGCTTTCAAGGGTGGCCTCAAAATGGAGAAAACATAACACAGTGCCCTCTGGGTGCCCTTCCAGTAGAGAGAAGTGCCCTCTAGGGTGGCCTTGAAATGGAGAAAACATAATGCAGTGCCCCAGGAACGAGTCAAAACCTGGAAATGAGTTAGCATGTTAGCACTCCCGGTTCCCTCGTCTCAAAATCCAATGTTTTTTTAAATGAGTTTTTGGTTAGGTGCCTGAAATAAGCTCTGTGGTTAACACAAGATTAGGAGGCTTTCGTGTTTTGTTCTATGACATAATAAGTCAGTAAATACCCCACTTGTGAATTTTGAAGCTTTTACGTGTCTTAAAACATGGCTAAATGAGACAACAGAATGTCATCATGCCGAACACTTCTTTACAGCCTCGTTATGGCGGTGACACTCAGTGTATGCACAGTCAAGCCGAGCTATAGTTAGAGCTCGATGAGGCCATTTAATTGGACTACTGTCCTTGTCCCAGTATACAAGCACGAGAGAGGAATCGATTCATTGACCGATGTATGTCCGACTCAGCTGTGATAGGTGACGATATGCCCGCTATCAGCTTGTTGGTATTCAACCTTTTTCCGGTTGATTTATGACGTCACAGACCAATTACTTGACAAACTAGTTTGCTACGTTTAGCTAGCGTTAAACTGGGACCATGGTTTACAACTTTACAGCTTTGCACATTTCCTTCTGTCCAAAAAATGCACAGCTGTGGATGGAGATTTGGAGTGGAAACTGTGGAGCATGCTCAAAGTGCGTAGGCCAGTTTGAGTCTGACTGACTGCATACATGCAGGAGTAATTCGACTCCCAATCACATTATCTGGGTGTGTTAGTTTGACTTGGAGAAATTCAATTAGGTACAATTTCAGTCTGATTAACATGTTGACATGTATTTTAAAACTCTGTTTTAGTTTAGTTTAATGTTAGCATTTAACAAAGGTAGCTTGCAAAAATAGTCAGGAGGTCTGCGTCGCCTTGATGATTTATGTACTTGTGTTGTGTGTCTCTACTAAGCTATGTTGAATGTGTGTTTTGTATCAACTAAACTTAACAGCACATTGGCTGTTTTGACGAGGAAGCCAGGGCAATGCTAACTTTTATGTATTTTTTTTGTTTATTCATGTCCAACTAAAGGTGACTACATGTAAAAAGATGCAGTTTTTGTGTTTGCACACGGGGTGGCGCACTAGAACAGGAAAATGCAGGTAACATAGGTAAGGTGCAGGTGATGAGCAGCAGGTGTGTGATGGGGGAAGCATCAAGAGTTTGTAGCTCGTTGAAACTGAAATTGATGAATGGAAACTTCTTTGACAGACACTGAACTGTTGGATGGACACTTACCTGTGATATGCTCTAAAACTGAGGTTGATTATAGACATACAATGTTTTACCTGTGTGAAGGTGAGCATGTGTCAAAATAAATGGGTCACCGCAGGTGCCCCTTTCTTTTTTTTGGGCCCCTGACCCCGAGACAGCCTGAGTCTGCCACTGTCACAATACTTCCTGACTACAGAATGACTGTGTGGTAATTTGATTAAACATTAATTAATTTAGATATAGGTAAAAAGTAAGGAAAATATCTACTTTCATAATGAAGTCCAAAACTAGATGTTGACAGAAGGATTCAGGGCCTCCAGGTCAGGTCAAAAGAAGAGGAAGAATCAGTAGAAGAATCAGTAGAAGAAGAAGAAGAAGAAGAAGAAGAAGAAGAAGAATGGTTCAATCTCTTTCACCCAGTACAAAATAATCATACTTTTAAAATAAAATACAAAATGTAGGATTACGAGATTTGAGGAGACTGGATGTAGCAACACCCCACTCTCTCAGTGGGTGGATGTGGATGTTGACACCGTCGCTGTCACATGACCGCTCCGTCTGTGAACCAGGAAGGGAGAGGGCGGTGCTTGCTTTGCAAAGGGCTGGTGGGCTGATAAAAGAAGGTAGTATCTTCTTATGTTATTTACCTCTATTAAATACAAATAGAGTTCATTTTGATTAAACATTCACGGTGATGTAGTCGATTATTTCGCTGATGTAGTCACAACCGTTGGTCGCTCTGTCAGCTAGCTTAGCGTAATTGATGCTAACAGCGGCTAGCTATCAAGCTAGCAGGAACGTTAGCAGCCAGCAAGCTAACAGACACAGAGGACAACAGTGCATTTATTTTTGGCCCCTGGTTGGTGTGGCCAACAGCGGCATTTGTATGCCTTTTAAAAACGTACTTTTAGCACCGTTTTGAGGTGCTTTCTGGTCACACTGTAAATGTGGAGTCAATGTCAACAGCCTCTGATATCCTGTAGCTAGTAACCGTTAAGTTAGAGAAGTATGTGTAGAGACACAAACGAGTCCTGGCACAGGTTAAGATTAGTATTAGAATACTTTCCATCATGACATTAACGCAGACACAGAACACTGGCTGTGATATGTGCACGTAATAAATGAGATGTTAGCTCAATATGTGCGCACTGATGTCCGGGATTTGTCCCATGTCATAAGCACATCCTGTCTTTAAATGGCTCTGGTTAGCTGGCACTAAGGGAGGAAATGCTATTCAGGCTAAATTACGTGTAAATCAAACTTGTCATTGAGTGCGTATGCATGTATGACGACAGTGTGTCCCTTATGTTCATGATAATAAGTACCTGCTGTATCCTGTATGACAGCATCCACCATGACAGCCATCAAGCATGCTCTCCAGAGGGACATCTTCACACCCAATGATGAGCGTCTCCTCGGCATTGTTAACGTCTGCAAGGCAGGGAAGAAGAAGAAGAACTGCTTCCTGTGTGCCACAGGTAAGTGAGTTCTTCTGTAAATACATCTTTTAATGACAAAGTGTGAATGTTTCTGGAATAATGTGTTTTTTTTCTTCCAGTTACGACAGAGAGGCCCGTCCAGGTTAAAGTGGTTAAGGTGAAGAAATCTGACAAGGGGGACTTTTACAAACGACAGCAGACATGGGAGCTCCGAGATCTGACAGAAGTAGATGCCAAAGATGCAAGCAAGGTCAGACAAATAGTGTATCCCATTGGTTCCCAATCTGGGGGTCCCAACCCTCAAAAGGGGTTCGCTAAAGCTTCACTGGGGAGTCACGCAGCCTTGTCTCAGCCTGTGTCTCAGAGTTTTTTTGTTCAATTCTGTGAAGAAAATGAAATGAAATTGTTATTTTGATAAGTTAATATTACTATTCAATATGTAAACTTAAAAAAATCTCACAGGACAAAGACCTGAGTTTGTCATAAAAGAAGCATATGAAGGCTCTGATCACACAGAAAGAGTTGTAGCAGCTGGAAGCGGCTTTTTGTGATTGTTTTAAATGAGAATTAAGCTTTTTGCTCACTGTTTTTGAGTTGCTACATGCCCCACGTTTCTGCGCTCTAGGCGGCTACCATTTTTGCAGGAGTGCTCCAAACTTCTGGAGTTGAAAAAAAAAAGTCAACTCAGAGTAGAAAAGTGCCCCAAGTCATCTACACTTTGTCCCCATTTTCCAATCAGATGATTTTGGAGGCGGGCACTCTGTGGTGGTCACGACAACAAGTTTACAGTTGGTAAACAAAGGAGGAGAAACTGGTGGTAGTGGTTGCTGGATATAATACCCAGAGCTATATGACTGAACTCTCTGCCTGTCCATTTTTAGTAACTGGTGCTTAATTACTGTGAAAATAAGTGGGTAGTTTTAGCTAGCCAAAAATATAGTAGATTGATCACATGGGAAAGTTAGGGTGAGGAGGTGATGGGGTGGTTGCCTGGCAACAATAAAAAGGCACTGCAAGAATTATTTTACTAGTGGCATTCAATTTAAAATAAAGGCAGTGTAGTACGCCTCATGTTTTGGAACATGCTCAATGCTATCTTTGTGATCGGGGTCCAGCTATCTAAGTATGTATGTAAAAAAAAAAAAAACTAATACAGCCAGTGAAGTGAGCCAGTGTTTCCTGCAGTTATTGCGTTCACTTTTTGGGTTAATGGTACAGTTTACCAGTTGTTCTGCACTGCTATTGTTATGCAGTGAATGTGGTATAAAATATTTTATGTAGTCAGGGGTCATGAGTTTACTCAAAAGGTAAAAGGTTGGGAACCACTGGTTTGTCACATAGTTTTTTAACCCATACCCTTGTTCACTTGTTATGAATAAATGTCCAGATCCTATACTCTTTCTTTTTATTCTTATTGTTTAGGAAAATCCTGAATTTGACCTTCACTTTGAGAAGGTGTACCGATGGGTGGCCAGCAGCACTGCTGAGAAAAACTCCTTCATCTCCTGCATTTGGAAGCTAAACCAGCGATACCTGAGGAAGAAGGTGGAGTTTGTGAATGTCAGTTCTCAGCTGCTGGAAGGTGTGGAAACGCTCTATCCTTACTGTAGCCACCCCCTGTGAGCGCATGCCTCTTTTCATGATTTGATTATATTTGTTTAAAGGCTTGTCTCTTCCTCTTAAACCAATAGTGTCGACCCTAGAGTGCATTGGTCATGTTTGAGGTGTTCTAATTTAGCCCAGAAGTGAGAATCTCTGCTGGATTTTGGTTTAGTTTATTTATTAATTGCATGTTTATTTAAAGAGTGTTCAACCTCTTCTTTGTATCTTGGTTTGTGGTATGGCTTTCTGTGTTAAATTCTTCTTTATTCTCACTCTTCTCTCTTAAACTTTCTCTGGCCAGAACTTCCTAAAGCGGAAGGTTGGTAGGACTTAACTTCCCCCTCCTCACTCCTCTCCATTGTTGTCTCATGACCTCAAACCACCATTCTCATTAGAGACTCTCACCTCCCTAAAGCTCCGTCTGTGTGAATTATCTGACACTAAATACGGCTGGGCATGATTCATTTTTTTCAGTAATCATAACACACATTTAGGCCATGTTTTTGACTCACTTTTAGCTTTTTTTACTTTTCCATTTCACCTTAATTCATAGGATTATTCACTGACGTGTTCATTAATGTGCTCTGTATCTAATTTGACCGAAACTTGTAGACCATGTTATATCTGATTGTTCAAGAGCAAGGTTTAAGTGCAGTTGTTTGTTAAGTTGTTGGACTATAATTTGATTTGCAGAGGTCTATCAGTCGTCTTTATCAGCCAGAACAAATCTGATAGTAGCCATTTCAGATTGCAGGTATACTTCCAGTAGCAGGGGGTAAAAGAGTACAATTTATAAGACTTCTGAAAATGCCATTCCCCATTACCAAATGTATTTTTGTCTGTAGTTGTTCTCACAAGACGTATGTAAATCCCGATGTGTTTGAAGATACCAGAATGTGTCTTGAACTTTGCATTTGTGCTCATGTCTTCAACATACATTTCCATGTATGTTTTTTGTGGCATTAGAGTCCGTGCCAAGTGGGGAGAGTCAGAGTGTTGCCGGGGGCGATGAGGACGCTCTGGACGACTACCAGGAGCTGAGCACCCGTGAGGAGCAGGACATCGAGAGCATGATGGAGATGTGCGAGTACGCCATTTCCAACGCCGAGGCTTTTGCGGAGCAGCTCTCCAGGGAGCTGCAGGTTCTAGATGGGGTGAGTGAGGCAACCAAAATAAAACATATGAAGATTTATTCTTGATTGTGACATCATTGTGTAGGTGAGCTTTGACAAAAATATTAACTTAAAAATACATATTATAACCCCTTTTCATTGTTTCCCACTTTAGGCCAATATCCAGTCCATCATGGCGTCGGAGAAGCAGGTCAACATCCTTATGCAGCTGCTGGATGAGGCGCTGGGTGAGGTGGACACCATCGAGGGAAAGCTGAGCAGCTATGAGGAGATGCTCCAGAGCGTCAAGGAGCAGATGGACCAGATCTCACAGAGCAACCGCCTTATCCAGATCAGCAACACCAACAACGTCAAACTGCTGGATGAGATCCAGTTCTTAGTGGTGAGGAACATGTTTGAATTTATGATTGCTGAATTAAAGGTTGTGTATGCAACATTCACAGCATTAATATCGCAGCAAACCTTAATTTGCTACGCAAAGATATAGTTGAGCAATGGTATCTTGAGCAAAGAATGAAGTCACACTTCCTGTGTGTGTTGTAACCCAAGCTTCTCTGGGGTTTGTTGTGATACACATGTTAGTGCATGTTAGTCCCTGTATGTGTATCCCACTGGCTAGCTCATTGCTGCCGCTATGCACTGCACTCATACAAATGTTACTGCTGGTATCAGGCTGACGTTGTGGCAGAGGCGTAGCGCTTACCCTCCAGTTCCCCCTTAGTTAACACCGTTGGCTCTTTCAGCACTGTTGACATTGGTTAGCATTGTTTATTCAGTAAGCACTGATGCCTGCTAGCCACCGGCTCAGCCACTGCCATTTTGAGAACTGTGTGCAGAGAGGACATATGCTCTGACTTTAACATGGAGCCCCTTTAAGAAGCAAACTGAAGCTCTCAGATGATTTTAAGACATTTAGTAGAGGCCTTTTTGCTCTAAAGGTACCTGCCACCATTATTTTTAAAATGTTTTGTCGTGCATGAACATGTTTGAAAATGCAGATATTAGGGATTTAGTTTTTTTGTTACATTTTTTTAAGTTAAAAAACTTAAACTACAACAAGATGCGAAGCTTTAAAACAAAACTAATTGAATTGCTAGATTGTTAGACTTTGATGACTGCACTGCTTCTTTCTTCTTGTAGAACTACATGGACCTGTCAAAGGGACACATCAGAGCCTTGCAGGAGGGAGACCTGACCTCCCCCAAAGGTATCGAGGCCTGCATCAATGCGTCTGAAGCTCTTCTGCAGTGCATGAACGTGGCCCTCCGACCAGGTTAGTTCACACAAGTACTTGCAAGTTACAAATTTGGAAAACCTAAAACTAAATGAACACGTTTTGGAAAAATAAAGAAGTTGCGATGACCTCAGGTGTGGTTACAGGCAGATTTATACCAATGACGTCTATGCTGATTGCACACGAATGCTGGCCTGTAAATGCCTATCTGAAATTAGTAATCAAATGAAAGTGATGTCCTTTTCCTTCCATAGGCCACGACAAGCTGATGGCTGTGATACAGCAACAGCTTCTGTTTGCTGAGCTGAGAGACACCTTCGCTCGCCGCCTCACCAATCACCTCAACAATGTGTTTGTTCACCAGGTAACAGACAGACTTTACTTACAGGGGATAACACATGTTTGAAAGCATTTAGTGTAGCATTACTCTACTTTGTAAGTTGCAGTTTCAGGTGGTACGTTACATAGGAATTTCCTAATTTTCTCTGCCTGGTTCTTAGAGCATTAAATATCTACAAGAGCATTTGTAAACAGTAGATTTACCTGAGATGATAATGATACTCTCACATGGAAATGTCTTACCTTTTGCTTCACTACATTTACGTGACAGCTGTAGTCTCTAGTTAAGATCATAAAGTAGTTCAAACCAGCCTCATCACGACCAGCTACAACAGTAAAATGCTGCTTACACATTGTTGCATCAGTCATATTAATGTAATGTATGATAATGTCTCAGTGAAACATTTTACTCAGTTTTCTAACCAACAAAGGAGAGGGAGCCGCCTTTTTAAAATCAGAGTCAAGCCCTCACATCTTGTCGTTGTGAGTCTGCTGCACCAGGCAGTCTGTCCTGTTCTTTTCCAGGCTCTCTGTCTCTCTCTCTTTATATCTCTGTCTCCGCCATCATGGACTTCCTGTTTAGCTGTGACTCTCTTCCTGGGCTTCCTTGTGTCGTTTCCTTCTAGTTGTGTCCCTCCAATTCTTGACTCTTCCTGTTGCTCACTTTGAATCATCCCACTCTGCTCTCTGTCTCTGTGTCAGTTCAACCACTTCAGTCACTTCAAAATGACCATCCCTCAGTTCTATAGGTCCTCCTGTCTGTCGCTTCCAGTGAGTACCCTCACGGTAACGCCCCACTTGCCCCCTCTTTGCTGATGTTTGACCTCTCACACCTCACTCCAACTTACATGTCATTACCTCAGAGACCTCAGGCCTTACATAGCCCATTACTTACTGCATGGGATATGTTTCTAACTACTTAACATCTCTCATTTGATCTCAAAGCTGAAGAGGCACCGCTCATCTTTCTCCTTCATCAACTGTCTGCACTCAGCTGAGGGCTCTGTGTGTTTGGGTGCTAACTTGGCTTTGTGCAAAAGGTCTCATATCATTAAAATCCTGTGCCTGTCTGCTCTGCGTGCATGTCTTGTAGCACAAGCAGTAGATGCTGAACAACATAGCAATGAGGGGACATGAAGAGAACATCAGTATGGCAGTAAGAGTTGCGCTTTTCAATAAGTTGAGCTGAAGAACTGGTGGAATTTTGAGTTGAACAATGTGTCGTTTACCTTGAAAACATCTGGTTTTGTGGTAATTTGAGGTAAGGTATCCTATCCACAGATGTTTGTGATAGGAAGATAAATACTCCTCGTGTGTTGAGTGTGTCTGTGTGTATACAGAAGGATGGAATGGGACTTAATATTAGGTTCTTGTGTCGAATGTAATGCTAATTGTCTCCCCTCACTCTCTCATCCAGGGCCATGACCAGAGCTCCACCCTGTCGCAGCACACAGCTGAACTGAGTCTGCCCAAACACAGCCCTCTCCACAGGGACCTGCTGCGCTACGCCAAGCTCATGGAGTGGCTGAAGAACACCCACAGGGAGAAGTACGAGGGCCTGTCAAGGGTCAGTGCTGTTATCTGACAAAATATTTAAAGGAATAGTGGAAATGCCGAGACTTAGATGAGAAAATAGATATCACTCTGTTATCTATTGTTAAAGGGAAACTTTGGTGTTTTTAATCCTGGACTCTATTTTCCTATGTTTTTGTTAAAGTGACTTAAGGGGAAAAACAATGTAATCCTTTGAGGCAATAGTGGGCAGCCAATGTACGCCCACTAGAAGTGCTTTTTTTGCCACTGACAGGCTCAGATCGATTTATAGGTGTCTGACAACGTTATGGGAAGGACCCAACAGAGGTATCAAACTTTGTTCCGTAACTTTCGCTTGAGCTGGCTTGTTTGCTATTGTCTTCCTGCACCAACCCGATTCCTGAAACTTCAGAATGAGACTTCTCCTTGAGTGAGACTTGGCTAGTAGAGCTGTGCCCAACTCAGAATTATGACACTCGAATCAGATGTGGCTGTTCAATGCGGTTATTGACTATTCATGCCTTTTTTCCCATATGGAGTTTGAACAGGTTTTAGCGGGGCATTCAGTGTGACAGCGACAGTGACACGTAATATAGTAAACAAAGATGGATCGCAACATTTTTTGCCAACACAAGTTGTGTATTAGATGTAAATTTACAACTTCTAAGCAGAAGGCAGAAGATAATGCCATCTGAAACCCTGTTGAGGCAAAGCCTTTCTTCTTCCTGGCAACTGCTTCCGTATAAATTTTGACACATAACACATTAAATTATTACACCCCTTAAAATCAAGAGGGCTTTGCGACCCCCCAGTGGCTCTTTTGCGCCCTCTAAGGGGTCCGGCCCCCCTGAGTCAGACCTATTAAGAAACGGACCAAATCAAGCAAACAGTGTAGAAGAGCATATGTCTTATGCTATATTAAAATAACAATCTGAGCTTGTCTGTGTCAAAGACAAGTATTGTTAATGAACATACATTCATGGTGCACTAATGCCTTGAAGATTACATTGCAGCCTGTCTTCTCACTCAATACTGGACAAACTCTAAAAAATTTTGTCTCTATTAGTCACTTAGACACAAAACACGGGCAAATCTTGTCCAGATTGAAAGATACCGACGTTGCACCTTTAAATTTGTAATCCTAAGATTTCAGTCTTGGTTGATTTTGCAACACACATAGACACTGTGGTAACAGCGACACTAACAATGAAAACTACTCTAAAGACTATAAACTTGGGTAAACAGCTTGCACTAAACTAAACTAAAGGTCCAGTGTGCATATTTAGTGTACAAACAAGCAGTCTAGATCTTCTCAATTTAACTCAGCAAGAAAGCAAATTATGTGTGATTTCATAATGTTGAATTATTACTTTAATACCAAGCACTCAAAATGATTTTGTGTCTAAACATCTAAACAAGTACCTCCTCCTTTTTTTTAGACCTACGTCGACTACATGAGCAGATTATATGAACGAGAAATCAAAGACTTCTTTGAGGTCGCCAAGATAAAGATGGCGGGTACGACCAAGGAGGCCAAGGGCAAGTTTGGTAAGAGCTGCGAATCACAGGCCTTTTGGAGTGTAGACATGCAGCGTGTTTGTCCTCTGGAGTTAATGATATTTGTGTGTTAGGAATTTCAAGTAACATCTGTTTTTGTCTTTCTCTCCCGAAGCCAATGAGAAATAACTGCATCTCTTAAATATTTTTTCAAGTATTTGTCTTTTACTATCACACAGAATTTAATGGAATATTCATGTATAAATAAGGAAACACTGCCTCATTCTTTTACAGCCTTTTCTGCATCACATCTGTAACCAGAAACATATTTTCTCAACTACTGTGTGCTCCCAAAGCGCTGAAGTCCTGCCTCTTGTTTTGATGACGTCTCTTTTTCCCTTTGTAAAAGGACCTTACATGTTTAATAATGTGTTTAAAGGAGAAGTCCAGTATTTTGCACTTTGAGCCCCATTCCTGGTTGTTTATGATGAAATAGAGTGGTTAAGACCAAAATCTTGACGATTGCTCCTTCTCTGAGAATTTGAGAGAATTTGGCTTTCCCCTGCCTGGCTTAACAATGCTGTCTATGGCCATGTGTAAATCTGTCCTAAAACCACCTTAAACGTTGGTTTTCAAAGCCATGAAACTCACCCAGTGGTCAGTGGTGTTCCTTGATGTTCCCACATAAAAATCGTAGCAAGCTGTGGTTTCTGTGATGATTTATTTGACATTTTGTCCATGCATTGACTTCCTATAGGAAGCCTCATTGCGCCACTGGAAACGGAACGGGAGGGTTGTTTACGACAAGGTTGTAGTCATTGTAGTCTTTTAGCTCAGCGAAAGTGCCGGCTCGACAGTGCTGTGTGCGCTCCTCCTCTTCGGAGGAATTCTCCTGCAGTCGCTGACCACACAAAACTTGCCCATTATTACTCGCTTGTAAACAACCTTCGCAGTACGATGCCTTTGAACACAACGCCAGCCTTCTTCTTCTGCTTCTTTCTATGTCCCATTACATTGCGATGGTTTCCTGCCGGTTGGTGACACTCACGTAAGGGAGCATTATCGCCATCAAGTGGGCTGGAGTGTATAACGCTTCAGGGTCAAACGAACGATCAAGCGGAAGTTTACACATGGGTGTGAGGCAGCTGAAAAAATAGTTCCACAATCCAGATGAATAGTGAAAACACGGATGGAAACCACAGTTTGCTACGATTTTTATGTGGGAACATCAAGGAACACCACTGACCACTGGGTGAGTTTCATGGCTTTGAAAACCAACGTTTAAGGTGGTTTTAGGACAGATTTACACATGGCCATAGACAGCATTGTTAAGCCAGGCAGGGGAAAGCCAAATTCTCTCAAATTCTCAGAGAAGGAGCAATCGTCAAGATTTTGGTCTTAACCACTCTATTTCATCATAAACAACGAGGAATGGGGCTCAAAGTGCAAAATACTGGACTGCTCCTTTAAAGTCTGATGAGGACTCTTGGTTGAGCTTTGGTTTTGGCAGAATTATAGAACTCTGCTTTCTGCATTCTCTGTCAGCTTTTCCTGCTGAAAACAAAAAATTGTTTTCCAAAGGTTTGTCCGAGCTACAAGCCTCCCTAAGCCACCGCAGTGCACGTCAGCATATATGTAACTTTGTACATCTAACATCTAGCCTCACCCCTCCCCATGCTGCATGTTTTTAAAGCCTAACCTGTCTCTGTCTTTGATGCCTGCCTTTCTAACTGGCTGCAGCCACGCTTCCGCGGAAAGAGAGTGCACTCAAACAGGAAACAGAAAGTAAGTATGACATTTGGATAGAGCTATTCCATCGTCAATTACTCACTCTGCTTCTTACCACTGTGCCTCACATTAGCTGCACTAAAAGGAACCCTTTGCTCAAAGCCCTCCGCTGCCCCGACACATACCTCTTTAAACCCTGCCAACCATTACGCCTCCATGTACCTGGTTGGTTTGTGTCTTCACAATGCAGCTGAATGCATCATCACATATTCTGATTCTATGACAGAGGCCTAAAAAAAGCTAACCATTGATTTCCATGTTTTTGATGATTTGACTGTGCAAATTTTTGAATAATTGACTTCCATAATTGACCTCCATAAGCCTGCAGATTGACTTGGACTCACTCTCACCTAACATGTGGCATTGAATCACTGTATTTGTTGTGCTGTATTAGGCCTTCATGGCAGCTCTGGGAAGCTGACAGGCTCTACGTCAAGCCTGAACAAGCTGACCGTGCAAGGGCCCCAACAGCCGGCGTTCCCAGTCTTCCTCGCTGCTGGACATGGGCAACATGTCCGCCTCTGACCTGGACGTGGCTGACAGGACCAAGTTTGATAAGGTGACACTTCCAGATTAACAGACTTAATCAAACTGTGACTGTACAATTCATCGAATATTGATCTCAATCATCCCACAATTAAATAAACATGATCAATCGCGATAGTGACGCTCATAGAAAACTTTGCTTCCTAAACTAATATTAACGGCAGCTGTCATGGGCACAGCTACGGCCTGTTAAAAACTGTCCTACATGTCACAGCTACAGTCCAGAGTAGGAGATTAATATACAACAAAGAGCAGAAGGAGAAAACAAAAATCTAATGTCTGGAGCAGAAGGCAAAAACCTAGTCCCTCTAAATGACTCATCAACCATTGTCTGAAAGTATTTCTGATTTGGAGTGAATGAAACTTGTGTTTGTGCAAAGCAACACAACTAACATGTTCAACGTACTTGAAATTTTCTGCAAACTGCAGTATGATGAACACATGAAGGCCAAGAAGAATAATGTTGCTAATGTTACATTATTAAATCCCTGTTCTCGTTTAGCATCACAGCACATCACTGTATCCATCCAGCTCCCAAAGAAAGATTGAACGGACAAGTGACAGACTGATATACCAAATGCAATTGTGTTCATTTCTGTCAAAGATATGTGTCAGATTAACACTTAAATATGTATATTTTGCCTCCAGGAGATGCTCTGAATTCAGATGAAGAAAAGCCTTATTTTAAGTCTTGTTTCTTTAATGAAAAGATTTGTTTATTAGCAGGAAGGAGGCTGAAGGTGAAAGTACAAGCAGTGCTCTGTTGATTTAATTCTGGATAAAAGGTTTTTATTTATATTTAGCCTCTTTAAGATGCGCCGTGAATAAAGACCAGTTTTTTTTTTTATGCAAGGATTTATATATATATTAGCAGGATTGTAGCACAGCATGGAAGTAAAAGGAGTGCTGTGTTTGTTTCAAGGTGAGAGCACAATAAAAATATTTTGTCCCTAAAATCAGTGAATAATCATAATAAATAATCAGGATTGTTATTTTGGACATAATTGTGCAGCCTTAAATTAAACTAGTAAATGTGGAATGGAAATAAAACTGTGTGCAGCACTGAGAGATTAAACGGAGAGTGTTTGTGTTTGCAGATATTTGAGCAGGTCCTCAGTGAGCTGGAGCCTCTGTGTCTCGCAGAACAAGACTTCATCAGCAAGTTCTTCAAGCTGCAGCAGCACCCGGCTGTTATGCCACCTCTTGCTCAGGTAAACTTGTGATCACTTAATGGACGTATGATTATACAAAATGCCACCTACTGACGTGCAGTCTTTAGTAACATGATAATATCTCATCCCTCATTTCACATTAGCTGGTCTTATGTGTGATGGCACCTGAAATTACAACATTTTTCTTGCCTGAAAGTGTGATATGAAACAACAACAGGTGCAGCATCATTCATGTATACATGTCAGCAGATGTTTGTTTGGATTTGTCATGTTTAATGTCTTTTCTCTTGTCAGCCCGAAACAGAGGAAGCAGATGGAGGCCCGCTGTCAAGAATGCCTCCCCAGGCTGAACACAGACACTCTTTGTCATCAGAGTGAGTAGTTTCCTGTCGTTGGTTCAGTTCTCCTGCTAATATAACCCTGCCCAAAAACATTCATCATATTTTTTTCAATGTTACACTCTTTTTTCTTTGTTATACTTGTCACTGCTTTTTTTATTCAACTGTATTATTTGCCCTTTTTTTGTGACGGAAGGAAAGACCTGGTGCGGCTGATGATGAACAAAATCTTCCAGAGCATCGAGACAGAGCTCAACAGTCTCATTGCTCTGGGTGACAAGATTGACAGCTTTAACTCTCTCTACATGCTGGTGAAGATGAGTCACCATGTGTGGACAGCTGAAAACGTTGACCCGGCCTCGTACCTCAGTACTACTTTGGGAAATGTGTTGGTCACCGTCAAGAGGAACTTTGACAAATGCATTGTGAGTAGAGTTCAAATGATGACGACAGATCTAGTCTTTTGAAAAAGGAAATGTAATGCTTTGTGCAGTCAAAGGAATAATTCACCCCCAAATAACCTTTTGTATATCAGCTACTCACCCCGTGTTGTGTTGGGTTCATGAAGAAAACTTTGTCTTGCATGCCTCCAGTGAGCAAAGAATACAAAAATGGAAAAAGTTCTTCATGAATTCATGAAAACTGTATCAAAACAGCCATTTACAAACTCCCACACAACTCATGCAGCATAACCCAAGTCTCATACATAGAGCTGGATGCTCAGTAGTTCCCAGACAGGCAGCCCTCTCCAACAGGGAACTGAACACAAAGTGAAACTTATCAGTGCTCTCTCCAGAGCCAGGCTCCATTGACAACATGAGTAATTTTACCTCACTGAACACGGGAGCTGCTGGTCTACCTCTGCCTCGATCAGTTAGTGTGTTTGTGTTATTGTGTTACTTTGGTGTTGTAAAGGGTTAGTTCAGATTCACCAAAGTCACATAATAACACAAACAAACTACAGATTGAGGCAGTGGTAGACCAGTAGCTATTATGTTTAACAAGATAAAATTACTAGTTTTGTTAATGGAGTTTTGCTTAGAAGAGATCATAGAGGGATTTTACTTTCAGTTGAGTTTTAAATACTAGGTTTGTGCAAAAATTCATGTTTTGGGGAACTATTGAGCACACGTCTGGATAAATGTAACCTGGATTATACTGCACGAGTTGTGTGAGAGTTTGTAAACGGATGTTTTCATATTCTTTAATGTGACCACATCACTTCAGTTCATCAAGAATTTTCCCCGTTTTTGGATTCTTGGGTCACGGAGGGCAAGCGAGAAAAGCTTAAAAAAAGTTATCTTCACATATTCAACATGAAATGGGGTTACTCGCTTGTAAACATATTTTCATTTGGAAAGGGGAAGCATTCCTTTAAGACACATATTGTGAGTTAAAATGATTTATCTCCTTCTCACAGTCTGGTCAGATCAGACAGATGGAGGAAGTGAAGATTTCCAAGAAGAGCAAAGTTGGCATCCTGCAGTTTGTTACTGGGTTTGAGGAGTTTGCTGAGCTGGCGGAAACCATCTTCCGTAATGCAGAGCGTAGAGGGGACCTGGACAAAGCTTACGTCAAACTTATCAGGGCTGTCTTTATGAATGGTGAGACCACGGTCAACCCACTAACTGGCTATAGATGAGGTGGTATTTTATGTGATGCCTGGAAACTGACCTCTGAATATTGTTTGTCTTTTCAGTGGAGAAGGTAGCCAGTGAAAGCCAGAAGACACCGCGGGATGTTGTGATGATGGAGAATTTCCACCACATCTTCTCCACACTTTCACGTCTAAAGATCTCCTGTCTGGACGCAGAGAGGCGAGAGGCCAAGCACAAATACACAGATCATCTGCAGTCCTACGTCATCAACTCTCTGGGCCAGCCTCTAGAAAAACTCAACGTAAGTCTGAATATCTTTCAGTTATCACAAAGTTTCATCATGTTCCTGGACATGAGTAGTGATACGCAGGATGTGAGCATTTACTGAGTGGCTGTATTCAGTACATCACAGGTAAACTGTTATCTGTCTCCCGCAGCATTTCTTTGAAGGAGTCGAGGCCCGCGTAGCTCAGGGTGTCCGTGAGGATGAGGTGAGCTACCAGCTGGCCTTTAACAAACAAGAGCTGCGCAAAGTGATCAAAGAGTACCCTGGGAAGGAGGTGAAGAAGGGACTTGATAACCTTTACAAGAAGGTGGACAAACATCTGTGTGAAGAGGAGAGTCTGCTACAGGTGAGGATTTCTAAGTTTTAAAGGTCCAGTGTGTAGGATTGAGGGGGATATATTTACAGAAATGAAATGTTTCCTTTAGTATATAATCATCTAAAAAATAAGAATCGTGTTTTCATTACCTTACAATGAGCTGTTTATATCTACATATGGGAGTGGGTCCTTGTCAGTGGAGACATTGCTTGTCTGCAATGTGCCAAATGACACTGATTTGTATCGTAAAACTGCTTTTAACGGGGTTTCCACAGATCCTTAAAAACTCTTAAAAGGAATGGAAATCATTAATCTAAAAATAAGGCCTTAATCGGTATTAAAATGTCTTTCAAAGTCGTAAAACTGTGCAGATGTAGGAAGTAAGATTTTATGAATCTTTCCTGACTTTGGTTTACAAAATCTCAGAATAATATGTTAAGTATTTTTTTGCTCAGAGCAGATGATCCACTGTCTGTTAGCTAGCTGTCACTGTGGCCTTGACGACTTTGTGAACTGAAAGAAGGTTTTAAAACTTAGTATGATGAGAATTAAGAGAGTGGAATCAGACATGCAGAGTGAGAAAACACAACAAAATTCGCCAAAAAATGCCACATATTTCCCAGTCCTGCTCTCTCTTCATCTCCACCACAAGACAAAAATGTCATGTTTTAAGTGACACCAAACATTTAGGCAAAATTGTCCGTAACTCAGTAGTTGATGATGATTTTGGTTATTGTATAATTGGTCTCAAATTTAATCCCTAGTGGCATAAACATTTTTTATATCTAACTGGCCTTAAGCTGTAGCAGAGCATCAGTACATCACAATAACACAACAACAAACAGCATGTTAGCACAAACATGCACGCAACAAGAAGCACCTGTACATGCAGAGCAGCAATAGAAAGTAAACATAGATAAAACACAATAAATAAATCCTAACCTGGAGAAGTTTCAGCTGGTTCAAATCTAAAATCCTCACCTTCTTGATGCCACTAAATCTGACACACTGGACCTTTAAGTGGTGAAACTGCTCCTCTGGTCAGCCTTGTCACATCCTCATCTCCCCTCTGACCTGTTGCACTTGCTGATTTCCTCCACCAGGTGGTGTGGCACTCCATGCAAGACGAGTTCATCCGTCAGTACAAGCACTTTGAAGACCTGATCGGCAGATGCTACCCCGGGTCTGGAATCACCATGGAGTTCACCATCCAGGACATGTTGGAGTACTTCTCCAGCATCGCTCAGTCTCATTAGTCTCGCTGCTATTGCACTTTTCATAGTGATTCACAACTGCCTCACTTTGGCTGATGATACACTAGCTACTCACTAACTACCCTGTACTGTTTTTTGGACAATGACCATCTCCTCTGTGTGTGTCGGTGGATATTAATGAAAGGGATTTGTACAGTGTGCAGTGATGCAGATGTCTCTGCACTGTGTGTGCGCTTGTTTCTCTGAGACTCAACACCTCTGCTCGAAACACTTGTTTGTTATATTTTTATTTCTGTATGCCATATGTAAATAATAAACCTGAAGCTGCCGACCCATGCAATACTGTGTCGAATGTTTGTATTTCTTTCATTGCTAGCATATTTTATTATATGTTTGAGGTAAATTTGTGTGCTGACTCCGCCCTCCGCTCTACGCACGGACAACGCCGGTTGACAAAACACGCTGCCCCAGATGCTCCACAGTGTATCTCACTTCCATGGTGACGAATCCAAACCGGAGATCATCGGCGCTCTTTTCAAACCTCTTTACCGCGGAAACATGTTAATTCAAGAGCTGTTCATTAACAAAAATTAACGAGAAACAAACAATAATGCCACAAGGAACGTAGTGTAAGTTACTGGCCCAGGAGATACACTTGTGTCGGTGATGTAGAAGCAATTTGACGTTAGTTAAGCTAGCTGTCAGCAAAACTGTCCGTCCAAGCTCGGTAAGTTGAGACAAACTCCCTGAAATTTAACGCTAGCTACCTAATTGGTAACTAAACAGTAACGTTAATGGTTAATACTACTTGTAATCGCTCAAGCTAGCTCAGTAGTCAACCACACATGATGCTAATATTCACTTATTAGCGTGTACGCTAGCTACGTAACGTTAGCTAATAGTAAATATCTGGCTAACTATGTTAGCATGCACAACAGTTAGCAAGTCTACTTTATGTCATTGTGTACGTAGCTGCCGTGCTAACTAAGCTAATGTCTCTGTGTGGTGGTTTTAGTGCCACATGACAGCCATGAACAACAGCGCAGAGAGGAAATATGTCAATTTGAGGAAACGTTTGGATCAGCTGGGCTACAGACAGCCACTGGGGATAGAGTCACTGCCACTGGTGGAGAAACTGTTCAGGTGAGACCTTTAATCTCACTACACCTGCTCCTCTTCATCACTTAATGTCAGCCAGTCTGTTACAGTTCATTGGATGTAGTTCAAACATGTCTTCTTGTTTTTATTGTTCTGTCTCTTCCTCTTTTATGAAAGTCTGTCTGATGACTTTTATTGTTTACAGATTCCTTAATTCCACTTCACTTCTTGGCATATTTTTTATTTCTGTCTTTGTTTTGTTACTTATTTATTTATAAGTCTACATGTTACTGTATGATATGTTGTATGTGTCCAAGGGAAGCTGTTCAAACAAATAGCCCCTGGTGGGATTAATAAACTTGTCTGAATCTGCATCTACAGTGACCTGGTCCACACAACAGAAAGCCTGCGCAATGCCAAACTGTCAGCCGGGAAAACTGAGAAGGAAAGTAGAAACTTGGATGCTCTCCTGGAGCCCTACAGGGCGGAGAATGCCCGGGTGGTCAGGGAGAACAATGAGCTGCACCTCGAGCTTCTCAAACTGAAGGAGGAGAAGGACCGTGTCAGCAGAGGTAAGCTGGGATCACCAGTTGCTCCCCTTTTCTCAGTGCAATCTGACACATTTTCCCACGTCCTTAGTAAGTACACACACAACTGGTTTTATAGCTTGTCTTGTTTTTTTGTAATTTTATTTAAATTCAGAAAAAGAAATCATCAGGTGCAAAGCCACTTGCACAGTACACTTGTTTGTAACTGACAACACAACACCATGCAGACAAATAGATAGACAAATAATAACAGGAAAAAAATGTGCAGATGAATTAAGAATTAAACACTACCCTTTAAACTAACTAGCTAAAATAAGGAAATAATAGTAATCAAAAGAAAAGGACCCTAAGGTCAAAGTGTAGCAGGTCACCAGGGGTGTTTACTAAAGTGCTGGGCGGTATGATTGAACAACTGCATCACGACATATCTTAGGATTTTGATGGTATCACAGTGCATCACATCACCTCTTGAAGTGTCTTGTTTGGGCGTTTTTACACTGAGTTGCCCATCACCTCTAGGGGCTCACAGCATAACAGCACAGATAGAGTCAACATCATTTAGAAAAGAAACAATGGTACACTGATTGATCAGGTGGATTGGCCAGCACTGAGTTACTATTCAACTTTTATTTGAAGTCTGTTATATATGGCTTAATTAATTCAGTCCATCATTTACAATGTTTTTCAAATAAAGATTTAACTATTTTTGTTATTGCTTTTTTTACAGGCAACCAGCATTGTTTGGTTTCATATCTTGTTTTGTTTCAGATCTCAAGACCCAAATCAGGAAGTTGGACCATGAGACATCTGACCTGAAATTTTTAAATAACCAGTATGTGCACAAAGTTCGCTGCTTGGAGAAGGATAGCAAGGCGAAAGCTGAGCGCATCCAACAGCTGCAGGAGAAGAACATGCAAGCTGTGGTGCAGACACCAGGTAATGCCAGGGGTCTGACGTGAGCGCCATGACAACACATTGATGTGACTTTGGTAAATGTTGGTATCTTTTCAAGAGCAACCAAAAAACAAAGAATTGGATCCTCCTTTCCTCTCTTACACACTCACAGGTGGAAAGAAGCGCAGCATCCCTTTCAGACGACAGAGGATGCAGATTGATGAGCTCATACCTTCCTCCTCGACAACAGCTTATCCTGTGTCACAGCCTGATGACCCGTATATTGCCGACCTGCTGCAGCTGGCAGATGGAAGGTTTGTTTTCTTATTAACTACTCAATGGGTGTGTTAATTATTGAACCTTATTATTGTTACTGCTTCAACTACTGTTTAACTGGCTGTAATTAATATTTGTAGAATTCATGAGCTCCAGGAAGACATCATAAAGGTCAAACTCGACCTGGAAAATGCTCAAGAATGTATAAATCACTTAAATACACAGGTAGGAAATAAGGTAACCAGAAGCATTTAACGCTGTGACATGTCAAATGCTTTTAAAGAGGTGTCAAGATGTTAATTTATTTTCTAAATACTTTTAGGTGGAGGAGAGGGACAAAGAGATAGAGCGTTTGAATCATGCTCTTAACGGAGGACGACCTCATGATGTTATTTCCCTCGAGGCTCAGCACATCAGCAACGAGAAACTGATCGCTCATCTTAACCTTCAGGCAAGCTTTGCTGTCACATAGGATATTTACCCTATAGAATATTTCTGGGAAAGAAAAGTGGTCTGCTGGGTTGCTAGTTGTGTTGACGCTGAGTGGCTGCTTTGTGTTGTACAGATTGAATACCTACAGGAGACCAACAGCGCACTGGAGCAGAAGGTTGAGGCGCTGCAGCAGAAGAAGAGGGATGCCTCCACTGAAGTGGCCAATCTGTCTTTAAAGAACCTGGAACTGTGTGAAGAGCTGACGCACATTGATGACCTCGCGAAGCGGATGGAGATGGACAAGGAGCACGTGTTGGAAACTGCTGACATGGAGCTGCAAGAAACTAAGGTAAGAAAATGAGAGAGCAGGAAGAAAATGAAAATGTTAACCTTTTGCCTACGCTCAGACGGCAGGTAAATCAGATTTGTTTCTCTAATCTGATCTTGAAGACAGACTGTCAACACTGTAATCTGATTGGATTTGTATGTCCAGACATCACCAACGTATTGGCATGGCATTTCTGAAGCAGGAGCATAAGAAATTGAGGTCAATTATTTTGCCGTTCACTGGCTGTTGGTTCTTATGTTGTCCTTTGTAGCACCCTGCTAGTAGCACGTCACCCAGAGTTTGATGTCGTTGTCGTGTGTTGTGTTCAAAAACACTTTGGAATCACTTTGGACCAGATGTGCAATTTTTTTTTGCTGTCCAGGTTTCTGAAAATCAATCTGATACAATCTGTATATGCTGAAATAGTGGATTTTGGCTGGTGTCTGAACAAGGACTTTAATTTTGCCTGAAAAATACATTTTCAAACAGTGTGTAGAGCCCCGTTTCACTTAATATTTTCAGTATAGTACATTTGGAACCAAAAGTAACCCTTCAGACATGGTATGAAGACCCTCGGTCCGCTTAGCGTTTCCACCGTAAACAGTACTCTTTCATGTGGGCGGGTTTGTTATCACTCACTGCTCTGTCCAGCACTCACTGTATGTCCTCCTTTATCAGTCTGCACCGTGTTTATTGTCCACAGAATGAGGCTGCACGCTGACATTCTCAGAATAAAAAGTGTACCGAACTGAACTGGTGGAAACAGGGTTTAAGATAACAAAATGTGAATTTGTACATTAAAACAAACCTCAACCTTTTTCTCTCAACAGAAAGAAATTCAAAGGCAACAAAAAATCATTGAAGACTTGGAGGATATTATAACAAAAATAAGAGGGGTATGTACAGTAAATACTGTATTCTCATTACATCTCCTTTGTTGGAAAACTACAGAATTTTAGTTTATAACTGAGATACTTTAGTGAACATAAACTGCTGTATGTTGCCAAAAATCTGTCCTGTGCACAAGCTAAAAACATAATCTGTTGTAAATGATTGAATTCAGGAGCAGTCAGAAGGTGACTTTGAAAAAGACCGACTCAGAGACCAGCTGGTGGAGTTCAAAGAGCAGAATGAGAAAATGGAGGGACTGGTGAATTTCCTGGAGGAGGAGAAAATCAGGCTGCAGGACAAAATGGAGAAAATGATGGCAGCTGGTAAACAACAAGAGATTCTTACAGCAGCTTCACATTGTTGACATTAGTGTATCACTGACGTGTTGCTGTTCCCAGACAAAGACCTGGTGCTGGAGTTGGAGGCCATGAGGGCTAAATATGGTGTTTGTGGAAGGGAACGCTCCCCTTCGCGGCTGGATGCGTTTGTCAAGAGTCTAGAGGAGGAGAGGGATTTCTATCGCCGGGAGGCCGAGCGCTACAAAAGAGCCAGAGGGGCAGGCAGTCCAGATGTAAGCCCCAGTCGTAGCCCAGGCAGGGGCAGGAGTCCTTGGTCCAAAAGGGTAAGACACCATAAAATAAAACCATGGTGATCCTCATAAAACTAAAGCAAACAGTACATAATGGCCTCACATTTTCAGGGAGGTGTTTCAGAGACAGAAGTGCTGCGTTTAGTAAAAGAAAGAGACGAGCTGAAGGCGGCTCTGCTGGACTTTGAGAAGCACATGGAGGACATCCAGAGCAACGTGAAGGGCCTCAGCTCTGAGAGAGACCATTTCAAAACACTGTTTAAACAAGTGAGTTATAGAAACATCATTCCAACAGGTGGACACTTTTTATTTTACACTTTAAAGCACTAAATGTTTTTGTTCACTCAGGCTCAAGAGGACTTGAAGCTGGCCCGCAGCACAGATATGTCAGCTGACCTCTTGAAACTGAGGGAAGAGATCAAACAGGCAGAAATCAGAATCCTGCAGATGACCGCTGAAAGGGAGACACTGATGGAGAGATTAAAGGTTAGTCTCAGAGTGATGTCGTCCATGGTGTGCATCACTGTGTACCAGAGATGAGTTGGCTTGTCAACAGTAAAATACTGTTCCACCCCACATCCAAATCTTTAATATGTCCCCTTTTGGTCAGGCTGTAAACAGAAATGTTGTTGTTTATCAGTCAGGTTTAGTTGGCGTCTCTATCTTGAATATTTAATTTGCTAGAATCCAGAGCTGCAATGTTTAGCCTATGTCAATATTCGCTGGTTTTCCTAGTTTTATATTATAGTAAACTGAATATCTGTGAATTTTGGACAGTTGGTTGGACAAAACATTTAAACATTACACACATTTAAGGACATCATCTCGGCCATTTTCAGTATTCTACTTCTACTTTTATTCTGACATGTTAAATGAGTATTGAATTGATTTGAGACCGAGTCTGCAGATTATTTAATAATGAAAAAAATTGTTTGTTGCAGCTCTGTTTAAATCTGTTCCTCGTTCAGCTCGGCTCAGAAACCACACTGCCACGTTGTAAACTACTTTTATAACCTGGAATGTGCTGAGCCGAAACACACAAATATTTAAACTTTTTGCAGGTTGCCCAGACCTCAGCTCTCACAGACAGACAGGGAGAAGAGAGGAGGATTCTTGACCTGGAGAATGCCGTTAAGAGTGTAAGCCTGGTGGATATTTAATAAATCTGCTCAAACACTGTCTCCACACCAAGTGCTCATAGTGTCTAAAAACACCTGAAGTCCCAGTATATAGTTAATATGTGAAGGTCACTACTGTAACTTTGGTCCTGATTAGGTTTGTGTTGCTGTGTCTGTTTTGGGGTGTAGTTGGAGCGGGAGAGACTGGACCTGCGGTCACAGGTGTGTCTGTTGAAGGAGAACATGGAGGCTGCTGAGGAGGAGCTGAAGGTTCGGTCTGCTGCTCTGGTCCAGAATGTAGAGGAGGTTTCCCAGCAGAGGGCCGAGGCTAACGCTCTGAGGTCTGTGGTGAAATAATGTAGAAATTCAATAATAAGACCATGAAATAGTGATGTGTAATGTATATCTGCAGTATCGACTTATACTGCTGAGGTTCTGACCCCATTATTCCACTTCCAGGAGGTGTGTTAGATGCATATTGTGAGCTGACAATGATCAGTGGTTGTTGTGTGTCTGTAGGCTGCTACAGGAGCAGATGGAGCAGTCACTGTCTGATACCCAACATAGGCTGTCTGTGAAAATGAATGAGCTGCATGCTGCCCACGAGCAGATTGAAAAACTGGAGGAGACAATAGGTAAATATTTGTGGATTTTATGAGGTACAGGATGGACTGCCACAGTTGGTGCTGTATTGTTGTGATATTTTCCCTCTCTGGCTGCTCGGCTGTTTGCTTGGTTTATTTATTTATGTTTTGTTTTGTGCGACAGGGGAGCTGAGTCAGCGAGGATCCAAGCACAAGGAGGAAGTGGCTGTTCTTCAGAAGTCCATCTCTGCGTTGGACAGAGAGAAAGATGCTGTGCAGGATGAGGTGGATCAGAAGACTGAGAAACTGGTCGTTCTTCAGGAGGAGCTGTCGAAAAAGGTAACTACGACCAACAAACCCCATAGAGATTAGATGCTTTTATTAAAGGATAGGCTCGCTTTTTATTCCAAGTCTGTCTTAAAACAATTCTCACATGCCCATATGTACCATGAAAAAGTTATTGGTCCCTGTTATCATTCCACCTGTTCATACTGGCTATGAAAATATCTCCTCCTGAAGCAATTTACAGGCGGTGATGAAAAAAATGCACAGTCCTTTCTGTGCATTGAGTTTTAACCAAAGTGAAAATGAGGCGTCAGCAGTTGTTAATGGAATCAGTGTTACAGTATTTTTATTACAAAATTCACCTTTTTTGTTACTGTTCTGGGGAACAGAACTCACTGGGCCGACTGCCGGCAACTTTTAAGGCAGAAAGTTTACTTTTTATGTTTCCCAGTGAATGAATTGACTACTTGAATCAATCAACACACTTTAAATTTCACTGCGACAACTTTGACCATTAGTTTTGTTTTTATTGTCTCTATTGGATGACAGACACTTCTAGTCATGAGTGGATCTTTAAGCATTTATATATATTAATATTGACCGGATTATGTGAACTGCATATATTCTAATCCTCACTCAGAAGAAAAAAAAGGCGTCGCAGAGCAGCATTCCTGTGGACTACGGCAACACTAAACCCCTGAGCTTGCCTGAGATGGACTAAATACACAAACCAGCCATTTTAAAATACCCCATCGAGAGAGACTCTCACTGCAGCCTGTTCTATTTTGTTGTGAACATGTCGTCGTGCAGCCTCGTTCTGTGGACAATAAACGAGGTGCAGACTTCCATCTGTGTCACCAGAAATGACAAAATACAGTGGGTGATGGACGAGGCAGTGAATGACATCAACCCCGCCCACATTTAAGAGTACTGTTTGCGGTGGAAACACTAAACAGACTTAAGGCACCGTCTAGGTACCATCTCTGCAGGGTTACTTTGGTTCCAAAGGTATCAAAAGTGTAAGGTGGAAATGGGGCTTTAAATGGCTCTAACCTGGGAAGAAACCCACTTGATTTGACTGAGTCAGACTTCTGCAGCCTCAGTTTAACATCAAATAAACTTAAATACATGTTTGCATGTGTGAAAGGGATGATGAGTTGGGCTGAATGAGTGCTAATGAAAGTCAATTATTTGGCATTTACACAGGAACAGACCCTTCAAGATGTGAGACTCACAGTCACAAACATGGACAACTCATTAGCGTGAGTATTGTGCTCTCAAACTTCTGTGTTGGTTTAAAACAACTAAATGAGACTGAGAGTCTCACACAAGAAATCGTGATCCCCCCCTCAATAAGCTGATTTGTCAATATGTGATCCTTGCAGTCAGCTGCAGGGGGCGTTAAACAGCCGTGAGAGGGAGATCACCAGCCTGAGGAGGCAGCTGGATGCCTGTCAGGAGGAGCTGGCTGGACTCAGGAGAGACAAAGAAATCACAATCAGGGAGAACAGGAGGCTGCAAGATGACCTGGCTACAATGACCAGAGAGAACCAAGTATGTCATGAATAGTACTGTCATTAGTCTGTGGTCGTTTCCTCTGTGTTATATATGAAGAAAACAAAGAAAAATAACAACAGCTTCTGTTGTGTTTGTGCAGACTGTACATGTGGAGATGGAGGAGGCGTTGCATGAGAAGGATGAGCTGAAGTTGAGGGTCCACTCTTACATCTCTGAAGTGTCCAGAATAGAGAAACTGATGGCCACAAAGGCAACGCAAAACTGTCTACTACTATAGCTCTGTATAGTAGATACTGCCATCCTTTACACTCTGTCCTGTCACCCCACTAACTGCTTGGTGTTGACCACAGGAGCAGGAGAACAGGGACTTGCTGGACCGTTTCAGGATGGCCCACTCTGAGGTGGAGGAGCGGGAGCAGAAGTTGCAGCAGGCAGAAGGTCTCAATAACTCCATCCGTATGGAGCTGCTCTCTTCAGACACAGAACGCCGGCACCTAAGGGATACTGTTGGCCACCAGGAGAGAGAAATCCAACAGGTAAGACACAGGATGGAAGCTGCTGATGCATCCATATTGTGGGCAGATACATATTTCCAACAGAGGTCAACTAGAATTGTAGAAGTAGTATTCTACAGTCAAATTACACTGGACAGTAAAACATTCACTTCCTATTTATACCATCCTGTGCTGAATGTGCCTTTCCCCTCACCGTTTCCCAAGCATGCACAGGCCCTGCAGGCTTATGAGGCCCAAGTATCGTCCCTGGTTCGTGGGATGTCCCGACTAGAAGAGGATCTACACAAAACACAGGAGGAGAAGGCTGCACTCCTCTCAGATCTGGCATCTGTCAGGGAGCTGTGTGTCAAACTGGACTCTGGCAAAGGAGCTCGCAGCACGTCAGCTCACCTCCAGGAGCATGGACCTAGAGAGGGTGAGGCCTGCTAGCTTTGCTGTCAGCTGGTTGCATCTGTTTGTGCTTTCTGTAAACAAAATCTTCATGTTTTCTAGGTCACAGGAGAACTGGAGGATGTTCAGTCAGAGGCAGAGCTGCTGAAGAAACAACTGGCCAGTGAGAGGCTGACTGTCCGTAACCTTGAGACTCTTCTGTCCACCAATCGACACAAGGAGTTCCAAACCCACCTGACGGCCAGTGAGAGGGAGTCGGAGCTGAAGGTCCTTCGTGATAGGCTGACCCTGGCTGACAGCAAAACGTAAACAAACCTAATTCAGTACACTGACTTCAACTCTAGAGACTTGAATGAATGCCTATTTTCAAACAGCTGATCATGATGTTTGCATGTGTGTAAATACACTCAGTGCGGAGCATGCCAGGGAGGTGTCCCAGCTCCGCGGCAAAGTGTCTCAGCTGCAGACAGAGATGGACGTTTTGAAAAGACAGTTGACGACTGAACGCTTTGAACGGTGAGCTAAACGACTGTTGGTCTTTACACTGACGCTGACTTTACAACTCTTAATCCAGCACACAAATCATTTGACGGAGTGGAGCCAATGCTGCAAGTCTGACACAAATTAGATCTGTCAACATATCTACAAAGGGTATTTTACGTTAGCTTTGTTATATGATTCAACTAATATCAATATATAATGTATTCTGTAGCATTGCTGATGCAACAGTAGTGTTCACAAACTTGATTATTTCCCCGTATTAAGTTGAAGCAGGCTGAAAAAATAGACGTTCATCCCTTTTGATCTTTTAAGTAGCGCATCATCAGGATGGAGGGACATTACTGAAAATAATCCATTTACTATGATCCATTGAAAAACATCCTCTTGCAGCTGGAAACGAACAATTTTCTTCGTACAAGGTTCAGTGAAAATAATATTTTACTACTTGTAGAATATCTGGAAATTCAGAGCTGCAACTAAAGATTATTTTTATTATCAGGTAACCCACTAATAATTTTCTCACCTAATAGGAGCCCAAGACGATGATATTGTTTTGTTTGACCAACAGACCAAAACCTAAAATATATTCAACTTACATATATTGGATCCTTAAAAAGTCTTAAAAGACAATAATCTAAAAATGAGAACTTAATCGGTGTAGTGACTACTGTCAGTGAAAAAAGCTGTTAAGAGGCTGAGTAGGCTCTTAACTGTGACTCAAAGCAATCCACGCTGAAGTCTAATGATGCATTTTATGACGATTTATTAAACAAACAACTGGATGAAAACAAAATGAGAGGAAATAAAATATTACTGATGTGATTACGTGATTGCATTTATGGTCAACACCTCGCACCCTCTTTATCTAAAAAACTGCCACACCAGTGAATGAACAGGTAAAATAATGTGAAACCACACCCACACCTGTGCCAATTACTACCGGAAAGTGAAAGAGACCAAAAGAACATGTGCAGCCTAACAAATAATAAACAATGAGGGTTAAGTTCACATTCTGGCTCCTACAATTTATATTAAAATATCTAAAATTGATCTTTCAGAAGTCTCAAAATGCTAAGTCATGAAAAGAAGGATTTTATGAATCTATCTTTTTCTTATGTTGCACTGTATAATCTCAAAATAATTGGTAACATCTGTTTTTAAAAATAATTTACGAAGATGTACCTATAAATATATGACCAATATATTTTCATAATGTACAGACTCATGCAGAAGTAATCCTTCTCAGTCATCACTTATGACCCACTCTCAGTGTGAGGCTGTTTTTTCTCTGTAGAGACTGTCCTCTGCCTGAACTTTATTTTCTTCATCTTTTCTGTGTTCAGCATGTTGATAAACATGTACAGCACTCAGGTGAGGCTGGGGCGTTATTAAAAGGGTAGCAACAAGGTGCTACACTGCAAGCAGCAGCATCCAAGAGACACAAATACAGGGGTGACCTCTAGCTCACCTGGTAGAGTGTGTGCCCCATATAGGCTGAGGCCTTTGCAGTGGCATGGTTTCAATTTCAACCTGCGGCACTTTTGCTGCATGCCATCCCCCCTCTCTTCCACCTGTACTGTCTCACTTGAGCTGTACGATCAATAAAGGGAAGATGCCCCAATTTTTTTTTTTTTTTTAAAATGCAAATATAGCGAGTTGAAACACCAAACAAAAGTGACTCTGGGGTTGGCTTTCACTGTCACTTTTGCTGGCAAGCATGTCGTAGTAACGTAAGTAGTAACCAACAATCCTACACGGTATAACGTTAAGATGTAGACCCGACATAAATATAATCATACATATAAGACAAAAACAACCCCGCAAATATTCACCTTTGAGGCTGGAATCAATGACTTGTGACATTTTTGCTTACAAAATGACTCAACTTTATTGTCAAAAGTGTTGAAGCAATTTACAGGTAAGTACTTAACAGCTTTAATACATGTTGTAGTTACAAAGCTGTAACTACACACTGGAGGCACAAACAAAACATTCTGCGATTGTCTAATCGTCTCTCTGTCCTCAGTGAAAGGGCAGTCCAGGAGATGCGCAGACAGGGCGTGTCCTTCTCGTCCCTGCAGAGTTCTTCATCCCTCTCAGCCAGTCCTCATCACATGTCCCCAGAACGCTCCATCCTCCGAACTCTGAACCGCTCCACTGACAAGTCAGCAGACAAGTAAGGCTTTGGACATGAGTGTGATACAGCTGTTTTAGTGCTCAGTGTTTTTGGTGTTTTTTCAATTTGGGAATTTAGCTATTTACTGTTAATATTAAACAGGAAGCAGTTTTTGGATTAAAATAAAAAATGATGAGCTATGACTGTTTTTAAAAATCCCCCTTCCTTATTCACCACAAACTTAACATCCTTTTTCTTTCTCTTTTCAGAAGTGTGAGCTTCAAGGATTAACGACAGACAAATGAAGGATCTGATGAGTGAGTCAGAAACCACTAGAAGCTTGTGCTTGAAGTTTGAGTCTGGACATGAATCGTTAAGGTCACGAGTCTTGGCATTAATTAGCCTCTGGCAACTTTATGTACCAGCTCAGCCTGAGGCACCCGGGACGAAATCATGCCATGACTTAAAACTAATGACTGTGCTAACGTTTGAACAAACTTTGATTTGTTTCTATTCAAATATCATTGACTCCACTCACATGTCTGGATGCAAAGTGTCCTCTCCGTTAGTACGTTACAAAGTCATTAATACAATTAGGATTCAGCTTCGAGGATGAGTCAGTGCCTCTAAAATGAATTTTGTTCTTAACAACTTTAACCTCATAAACGTAGCGAGAGCAGTATTAGTTCAGCCCTGTGGTCATGTGTGCTGTGCTTAATATTCGTGTTTTTTAATGATGTTTAAATTATTAAATTATTCATAAAATAAAGCAATACAAAATAACAGAAATCGCAGTGATGTGCATCACAAAACTTCAACTTTTGTTTTATTACAAGGTAAATAATCCACCGTTATAGGAAAAATGGGAGCCGGATGGGGAGGAGAGGCTGCGACATGAAAAACAAAAGAGACACAAGCTTGATTTAAACCCCACAAACCTGTGAGTTTGTGTTTTAGCCTGCTAAACCACTGAATGCCCACAGAAGCTATTGACCCTTTAACCTTCTTCACAACATACATGAAGAAACAAGCAAAATACAAAGTTTGGTCTTGCAACCGTATTTACATTTCCATCAATATATACTGAATTTGTTCATTTACTGTAACAGTGCATGAAAGGAACATGTTGACATTGGACAGTGATTTACATTTTTTGTCTTTGTCTTCAGCTGATTTCAAGCTTTAGTGGTTTTGTAGTCTCCTTCTCTTCCTATAATCAGCATTTTTGGATGATACTCCAACATCTCAAGTAAGAATGTGTAACAGCTATCAAAATACTGTTTGTTCCCTAGGAATAAAAAATAGTACAAAATGATTCTCTATCAAAAATAATCTCAAAACTATAAAACATTGCACATTTAATGTCGGCAGTGCTCAGTGGTTGTGTTGGGGAGAGGATAGGTGAAGAGGGAAAAGTCTAAAATGTACTTGGGCAGGAGTTCCCTCAGTAGCTTCTGTGGCAAGGTGCACAGATAATAGTGCAATGTCTCTGTGGTGACCGGCTTGTACCACGTTTGCCTCTCAGGGAAGCGCACATGAGGAGGCGCTCCGATGCGCTGGAGCACAAACTCCGAATCACTTTCAAGGTGCTCATAGGAGCCGATGAAGTCATAGGACATGGCGCAGGGTTGGCACAAGTTGTACATAGGCATCCAGTGCTCATTCATGCGCTCCACATCCTCATCCAGCAAGTACCGGATAAACTCTGCAAATGTCACGTCATCTCCTGCAACAGCTGAGTCCTTAGCGTGGCCTTTTCTGTACCGCTTTATGATCTCCACGCCGTATTTCTTCTGGTAGGACTCAATCTCTCCGAACTTGTTCCTGTATGCAGAAAGCAGGCGCTCCATGGGCTCACGCACAAACATGAACTTGAAGTAGTGCTTGAGGCGGTAGCGGATCTCCTCTGGTTTAAGAGAGGACAGAAACAGCAGGTCGCTGCGGTGGTCCATCTTGATGTTGACGTCCACACTCTCCAGAGCTCCGTTCAGAACCTTCAGAACCCTCTTCCAGTTGGAGCAGGCCACCTTGGGGACGTAGCAGTAGAGGAAGTGGTACTGATCATTCACCAGGACGTGCTGCAGCAGCGTCTTCCTCTGCACGGGGCTCAGGGACCAGATGCTGTGGGGCATGTTCTTCTGGCTGCACATCGTCCTGATAGTGCGGTTACGGATCTCCTGGAGGATCTAAATGTGAACACAAATCAATGACTTTAAGGAGCGTTACACCAATCAGTTTACTAGTCATGGCTTCTATTACTCAGCCTGTGGAGTCAGCTGTGTGACATCAAGTCTGAGAAAATCGCCCTCACTGTGTCATCGTGATGTCATCAGTTATTTCGTTTTGGCCTTTGAGACTGACTTTTTCTAACAGAAAGACTGCATACAAACTACAGGTGTGCAGTTTGAAAGATAGGAGTACTAATGAAAAGACTATAGCCCCTTTTACATTGGCTGTTCAAGGCGGGACAACCATGCCGTTATGCTGTCTTGCCGTTCCATTTAAAAGGTGCATTCGTGGAATGGGAGGACCGAGCTGTCTCACCTTGAACCCGACAGCAGAGGTAGTAACAGCCCCGAATTTGCGTCTGTGTAAAAGGGACTACAGGTGGGACAGGACCACGGGCGGGACAGGTGTGACATGATGACGTGTTTCTGTGTGCGACCCACCGTGGGAGATTTGAAAAGTAGCTAACAGCAGTTAGTGGCTAACTCAAAGAAGAATGGCAGCCAAAAATGTCTATGGCGCCCTGTGTCCACATGTGATTTTTCTTACGCAAAAAAGTGGTGGCAGGGCACTGGGCAGCACTTCATCCCAGCCCTTTTTTTTAATGACGTGCTCCGCATGGGTACATTTCTATGACAACAGTATCTTGACACTGACGTTAGCTAGATAGCTAATGCAACTCTACATTAACAGAGGTCTGACAACGCAGTCAGCATCAAGCTTACAAAGCCAACTGTGACAAAAGCGCAACACTCACCAGCAACATCCAGTATGCGCCGGCCAATCTGCTCCCAAAATGAGCTTTTGTCTTTGCTGTGATAGTAGACATTAGCCTAGCCTAAGAAGCGGCAGTGACATCACCGGCGCCTTTCGGAAAAGTTCAGAGATTTTCAACTTGGGAACAGTTGAAACAGACAAAAAAAGACTGCCTCTGAGAAAAAAATGTTATGTGAACACAGGCCCTAAAATTGGGGAAACAATGAGGCGAGGAAGCTCCTTAACAGGAACGATAAATGATTATTGCCATGTCCTCCTGAGAACCAAACTTTTGCTTCCTGTGCATTATTAAATTTCTCCTAGTTATTTGGGATCAATAGGACCTGATAAGTATAAAACATTAAACACTGTCAGGGATAATTAAGTCCCATGTCCTCAAAGAAGTTACTGTTGCTAAACCTGGTCAAATTTGTTACCGTATCAAACTACAAACATTATTTATCATAAATAAACAAGTTTTAACTACAAAGTTCGATCAGGTTTTGTCCAACTTTGTGTCAGAATCGACTACAGACTGACTTGACAGAAATAGCTGCCATCTTGTTTTTACATGGATTCGTGAATTGTTTTTGTGAATTTTACTACCACTAGACGGCACAAAAAAGTGTCCATGACGAGGACAACAGGTCTCAGTCAAGTAGAATGAAGTATGAGGTCAAGTAAACCCAAAATGTGATGTCCTCATTTGAGGACACAGGGTCTCAGGAGGATATTATGTCGTTGTTATTGTTCAGAAAGGCTGCTGGCGCATTACATGTCACACTAAAGGCCAACACTGTTGTGTTAAGCGTCACACCTTTTTTTTTTTTTTGCCTCTGCATGCTGGCCTGAATCTGAAATCACACACTTGAGTGGCATGATGCCTCCATTGTTTGGTTCTGTGTAAAAATACAAAGGTGGAGTAAGGAGGGGACTGTAGCTCCATCTCTGTGAAAAGAAGCCATATCAAGTTGCATGATGTGACTGAAAGTCAGGATATCTCACCCTCTGGTGGTTATTTTTTGACTGTTCCTTTTTAAATTCATCTTTTGGGAGTTCCCCAACATTATGAAAGTCTAATACTAAAACCACTAAGTGGCCCTTTAAAGTGCGCAGATGTTTGGGAAATGACAAGTTATTAATAATAAAAACGACATGCACACTTCTTTTACGCATTTGCAATTTGGGATTGCATCTGACCAGCTATTTGTCATTTGATGCAGTTTTAAAGATCACGACATTAAGACTATAAAGTGCACACATGGGGGATTTAATGAACACAGCAACAAACCGCAGCGTTTTAAATATAGTTTGTGGTTTCTCTTTGATGACCAAGTGAAAGTTGCTCTTGACCCGCTAATGAAACGGCTGTGGAGCCTTAAATCGCTCAGTTTCTGACACAAATTTCATAATGTTGTGAAATATAAACACGCACATAGTCACGAGATAAATCACAATCACCGCTGGCTGCACCGGAACAATCCGCACTTGGTAAACTCCGCCATAACTTCACGGTGTATAAACACAACTGTACCTGAGAGTCCACGTCCGCAGCTCCCGGGCTGTGCTTCCCAACTTGCCGAATGAAGTCCAGCCGCTTGCCGCTGCCCCGGGGTGGAGGCGTCTCCATGCTGTTCAGCATTCCTTTCTCTATCATGAGCAGCAGGCCTCCGGATGCTACGATCACCAGAAACGTTAGCACTGACGGCAGCACTGCGGAGCTGCGGCGGACGGAGCCCGAGCTCACCGTTGTCCTAAAGTTTATTACCGAGCCGCTGCGCGGTCCTCCGGTCCTCGACATCCCGAAGTCCTGCCTGCGAGGAAGCATCGTTAGGTCCGGCTCGTCTGTCCGATACTTGATGTGCTTTTAAAGTTCACAGCTATCTAACGTTACTGCGTAAGAAGAACCGCTTGTTACCTTCCACGTACCATAGTTAACTTTAGAAGTAGGTGAAGTCTGCGGCGTTAATAGAGCCGTTTCCGGTGTGAGCTGTCAAAATAAAAGCACATTGACAAACATGTTGCAAGCTCTTTTAATTAAATAAATGAGCAAAAATATTTAGGCTACATCAAAGAATTAGGATGGATGGATAATGTATCTGCTCCACACATGTACGGTTAACTAAGTAGAGATTTAAAGAGGGATTTCCTGTTAACATTTTCAAAATAAAATCCTCCCCAGTTCATTAAATGCACTGAAAAAGTATAAACAACTCTTCTGACAAATACGTAGGTCATTCATTAAACAAATCATGTTGCCAAAATACCTTAATATAGACATATTTCCTATCACAATACACCAGAAACTAAAAGTGACGTCTTAAAATGTCTTGTTTTAAGCCACCAACAGTCCAAAACCCAAAGATTTTTAGTTTACAATGGCATAATTAGAGAATACTTATTATAGGAATAGGAATCATAGGAGGGAACTAGGTTATTTTGGGGGTTTGTTGCTTGAAAAGTGACTCAAAATGTTAAAAAAAAGGCTGTCACTTAATGTAACATCTTGAAATGTCTTGTTTTAAGCAACCAACAGTCCCAAACTCAAAGATATTTAGTTTACAGTGATATGATTTAGAGGAGACTTATCATAGGAACAGCAGGGAACCAGGTTATTTTGGGGTTTGTTGCTCGAATACTGACTCAAAATGTTAAAAAACAGTTGTCACAGTAGTGGACTCAGGTTGTCTGAGGAATATAGCGTACTAAAAAACATTTTATTTTGCCACAATACCTTAATGTTGGCATATTTCCTATCACAATACACCATAAGCTAAAGGGGGCATCTTAAAATGTCTTGTTTTAAGCAACCAACAGTCCCAAACCCAAAGATATTTAGTTTACTATGATATATTGGAGAAGATTCATTATAGAAATAGGAATTACAGGAGGGAACCAGGTTATTTTGGGGGTTGTTGCTCCAATACTGACTCAAAATGTTAAAAAAAAAAAAAACTTGCTGCAGTGGTGGACTCAGGCTGTGTGAGGAATGTAGCACATTAAATAAATATTTAATTTAGCCATAAATGCCTTAATGTAGACATATTTGCAGCCAGGAAGGTTTGGCCCATGTGTGAGTATTATGTTTACAACAGGGTGATGTGTACAGACTTGTCCTCAGCTCCTCCTTCATGGGGAGCCTGAAGTGCCCACATGCCAGCTGGGACATGTAGTTTAGATTGTGTAGTCTGGGTTTGCCTCAGCATTCAGCCATAGCTCAGGGGACTCTGATTCCTTGGTCCTTACTTCCAAAGCCTTTCGTTTTTTACATTTAAGCCACTGACTGAGTATAGAGTCATTTGTCATTTTAAGTCTGTAAAGATGTACAGTGAAGTAAGAGGCGGCAATCCAGTTGTCTTTTCATGTCCTTTAGAGCCACATCATCACCTGACTCCTCTCTGTGTGGAGGAGCAGCAGCATGACTCTGTCTCATCCACTGCTGGGGTGCTCTGTACATGATTTACATGATCAGATGATTGATCAGTTTCTCCCCATAAGGGCCAACACAAGACCTGCACAGCTTTTCACAAACAAAAATCTATCAAAGATGAATGTTAATTTGAAAACCATTGCACAGCAGTGTGACCAGGCTTCAGCCTACACAGGACGGACATTTTTGTACCACAAATACTTGTGAGTAGCTACTAGGCCTGTAACTATTAAACAAATCTATAATAGAGCTAGTTTCTCACACCTTTACAGCATAGCTGGTGCTACCTCAACACACAAGCTACAGTTGGGGTTGTGTTGAGCTGCTACTTGAGTTTATAAAGCCTATTACCATAAACCCTGAAAATGGCAGATTTTAATATTAATCCTTTGCACACTTCCTGGAACAGCTGGTGTAGCTACATGAGAAAGTAATGTGTTTGAAAAAATGGTCTAACTCTTAGCATCTGCAAAGTTAAAAGGGCTTTTTTATGTTTTCATGCCTGTAATTCAGGTCTTATGGGTTAAATTATTAAATCTTAATACATGCTTGTAGACTTAGCAGCTAAAGCAAGCTTTCAGGTTTGGAGATTATCCTCCATACACTGATCTTTTGAACACATTGTGTCAGTCCTGTCATGCAGAAATCATTAAATAATGACTTAATGCTTTGTTTTGGACAAAATTTTATTAGAGAAGTACATATTTACCTTTAGGGCTGCAACTACTGATTAGATGATTGATTAACTGATTGATCTTTAGGTCTATAAAATGTCTGAAAATGGAGTAACAATACTCCAGGAACTAAAGGTGACATCTTAAAATGTCTTGTTTTGTACAACCGACAATCCAAAACCTCAAAATATTCAGTTTACAATATCAGAAATACTTTATCAGAAATACTTTATTGATCCCCAAGGGGAAATTGTTTATGAAATGAATTAAAGCAAAGCCTCTCAAATCATATGAAACTAGCTTAATTTGGCCTCAGACTATATGGCCCCATTCTGTTCATGTCTTTAAATTTCATCTGAAAACGTACTTTTACAGAGTGGCCTTTCCTGACAGTTAATAGACTTATTGTGCATACTTACAGGTATTTATGTGTTTAAGTGCATATGTTGGTGAAGGCGTTTGTAAATGCTTATGTTTTATTAGTATCACTTTTGTTTTGAATTTCCTGCACATTGGAAAGCACTTTGTACTTTCAGCTCTCAAAGGGCTCTACAAATATTTTTAAAAATTAATATTATTGCCAATTTTTGGGGGGGGTTAATTGATTAATCTACTAATTGTTGCAGCTTTAATATCCTGAGGTATGATGGAGACTGGTTGGACTGAAATGGAGATCTTTCCTTTGTAATCCTACTCTGGCTATAGGCCTATAATTGTTAATTTAAACCTAAAAATGCTCTTGTATTGTGCTCTGTGGGGGTGATGGATATAGGTCAGGACATGTCAGCCACAGTCTGTATGTGCTTCATCCTTTGGTTGGTTGTCATACAGCCTGTCATCAGCAGACACTGTAGCTTCTGTAGATCCAGACTGACAGAGACACAGTGATGGTGCAGATGTACATTAGGTCACTACAGTAAACCACAGACACATCCCTGCCCAGCAGGATTAACACCTTCGGGGAACACTGTGTTTCTTCCTCTGGGCGGTTACGGCGTTTCCATTCAGCTCCTCGTCTTAATTACTTCCGAAAGGCACGAGCTTACGTTACAGTAACGTGCTCGCATCGTGACGGGAGCTCATGTGTTGGCGCTGCACCGTGAACCACCGCCGCCGCCGCTCGCCTTTCTCTCGCAGCCACACCCTCCCATCTCCATCTCGCACGCGTGCAGCTGTGCGGGACTGACGGTGCGTGCGTCTCCCTGTCGGGCACCCGCAGCATCAGCAACACAAAAGGGTCGGAGCTGCCGGAGCTGGGCTTTACCTCAGCGCCCATCACAAGGAGGATCCGCGTCCAAGAACAAGGTGGTGGGATTTTTCCTCTTCTCTTCCATGTTGTTTGTCTTTCTCATGATTGTTTGCCATTTTCACGACGCTGATGACCTTGTCACTGTATCCCACCTCTCATTTCTCATTGACCCGCTCACATCTTCTGCTCCATCCTTCGCAGATGTGTGTGTGTGTGCCTGTGGGTGTGTGTGTGTGTGTACTGTAAATGGGCTGGGACTTACAATTTGATCGTCTTGAAATGCGCAAACGCCGATGTCAACAGGCCAAATTGTATTTATTGGTTATTATTTCAAATCCAAAATAATGCCAATCAGTTTAACGCCATTCGGATTTCATGTTTGTGAATATGTGAGAAAAGCAGAGGCCAGATTCTTTGTTCTCCGTGCGCCTTTTTACTCTGCAATTAATAGACTGTAATCCCTGTGCGGCAGCATCCGCTAATCTGCCATTAACGGTTACATATTGATCCGCTGCCTTTAGGTCTATGTTGATGTGGTGTTTCACCACAGCCATCCGAGGCTTTCTCCAAACGAAGCACAATACAGGCTTTTCGCAGGATTTTTGAGTCAGCTGGAGGAACATGCACAGGCCATATGGTGCGGGCCTGCATGTGCGAAAAAAATATGATGTGGATTTATTTTTCCACGCGTCATTTAAAGGCTTTTAAATCAATGCTGCATTACTGTCATCGTCAGTGGGATCATGTGCTGAGACACAGGAGAAGGGAGAATAGATGGCAGCTTGCCAGAGATGAATTCACAGGCTGCTGGTGTTGGATTTATGGTGCTGGTTTGACTTAAACTGGTCTGTTTTTTGGTTGGCTGCGTTGGCACCTGACTGACAGGAGTGAGAAAATGGGATTTTATTTATAAGCTGTGAGCTGTACAAGGTGCACGCACTGATGGCTGAGTGATGACATGTTAAGACAGAGCTGTGCTGTGTGCCATCCGGGTCTGTGCTTCAGGGAAGAGCTCACATAGTAAAGACTACGTCACCATCACTGATTCAAGAGTAGTGCCTTATTATAAAGTACTGCAACGTTCAGCTTCATGTCCAACCTGAAGGTTTGGATTCTCAGCTGCACCGAGCTACACAGTAAACACTAAAACATGTCACCGCCACCCTAAATGGTGACTAACAGACACTTTTCAGAGACATCTGTGCGGGGTTTTTGACAATGCCAGGCAGCAGCCATGTTATTTGAGTCATTTAACTCTCTTTGACCTCAGATAAATGGATTTGATTTTAATCACCGTGAGGCAGACAAAGACAGCCTGACTCATTGTTTTCTGTGCGTTTAAATGTCAATTGATTTTTGCAGTCACACAGCCACGCGTTTGATAAACAGGAATGGAAACTCCCAGCTAGTTAAAAATAACAGAGCGACGTTCAGAATTAACTTAGAGGCATTAGCTTATCGCTAAAATATACTTCAGAGGGTACATGTGAGGCATTGGTTTATCACCTGCATGTTTTGTGTGTAACACTGTATTTCACAAAGAAACTAGCATGTAGGTTTCACTTATCAATAGGAAATACAGTATTTTATATACTGTCATACAGGATATTATTATTATTAATGTCATGTGTAACCTTTGATAAGGTTATGTATGTTTATGTTTATGTCGTGCACATCTTTTCTCTTGATAATACACTATGCAGTACGTGTTGCTGACATGTTTGAGGCATTTAGGCCACCTCTGATATTTCAGAATATATCCAAAACAATAAAGACTAGGCTGCATCACAGTGACGATGCATAGATTGGCATTGAAGTACTTGCTAGGTTTGTTGATTTTATGTTACTGCAGGATGAAAATAATTCATGTTCGACCATGAAATCAGCACATACATTAACAGATTCTCATCTTAACTTGCAGTATTGACTCGTATGGGATGGAAAATGAACATATTGAGGCATTTATTCTCATTTCCATGAGCATTCTGAATGACTGGTTCACCACATGGCTGGCGGCGGTGGCTGCTACAGTACCATTGAGAATAGAGCAGAGGCGGTTGGTCCTGGCCTCTTTATACATGAAGTGGAGTCATTAAGGCTCATCCTGTGTGTGTGTGAGCACATGTGGACGTGAATATCTGTGTGTTTGTGCAGCTTTACTGGGGGTTAGGATTCCTATTTCTGTACAGAGTCAGTCAGAGGAGTAGTCTGTCTTTGAAGTGCTATGCTGCTGTAATATAGGCGGCATCCAGGTTGGTAAAGCCCCATCATTACCATATCCCTGTGAGACTGCAGTGTGATGCTGCCAAAACTGGAGAGAGAGGCGGGGGGGGGGTTGGCCTTATTACACACTAACACTATGCTGATGCACACAGACATTATGATTCCAGATCAGACTCATGTAAAATGAGGATTGTATTGAGGCGTCCAGAGTCAGCTGCTGGGTTTACTGTAGATGTTTGCGGTTAAAAAGTGACCACAACAGGACTGTAACATGGGTTTATGATCACAACATTAAGAAGCAGTTGTGGTGCACTGCGTTACAAACCATTCTAATCACACATGTGCATACATGATTACTGTTAACCCACAATGAACGCCTTTGTGTGCATCAGCCAGTGGAAATGATGAATGCCACTCTGTTCTCCTGCACTGGCTATCTGGCGGGGGAAACAAAGTGTCACTTTGTGCCTCCTCAGCACAGCAGCACTAGCAGACACAGGAGAACGCCCATCTCTCCTCACTCAGCGCTCACACTTACCCCGAACCCCGCTGACACACCTCCTCCCCTCAGACTGTACATGTGCTTCACTCCAACACGCATCATGAACCCACGCTGACAACACATTTCATTCCACAACACGCGGCTGCGCCTTAGAACAGCAATCAAATTTTCATCGATAAGAGAATATCACTCCGTCACTTTCTTGCACGCGCACACACACACACACACACACACACACACACACACACACACACACACACACACATCCAGGCTCTCACTGCATCTGACACCTGACTCCAGGTAATGCCCTAGATCCTCAGTGACAGCAGGCAGGTGGAACGGCCACACACTCATAGATACCCTCGCACACAGAGCGACTGCAGGACGGTAAGAAGGCATTCTCATACAGAAACTTAAAAACAATTGATGAGGTGTAAGGTGAAGCTCTCGGACATAGTCTGTAGGTTGACTTTAACTTCAGTTTCCGTTTATTCTTTGCGTATTTTCTGTCTCTCTGCTGTACACAACTATTACGAGCAGCTCTTGTTGTGAAGTGTAAAAATATATCTGCACTTCTGAATTGTTTTCATGTCAAAGGTGAATATGTTTGAGATGCTAAGGTGGCGGAAGAAAGACCATCTGTTGTTGCTTCTTTGCACACTTGAGCGTTGTCACTTAACCGTTTGCTAATGTGGAAAATATAACGACGGTCATGTGATACTGTACATGTTGCGTGTCACTCTGAAATCCATTGTTTCTCCACATGCAGCCTGTGGATATCTAGGGAGTGGACAAATGCCAAGTACACCTTACAGCACAATGTCTGAACAAAAACAGAGCATTATATAATTCATAAACGTGGTGTTTACTGCAGCTCTGTTGCAATAGATTGTGTCATATCCAGTGCTGCACTGATAACTAATACTGGTGGTTGTTTAGTGCCTCTAACCAGGTTTTTAGCCTGATAGTGGGATGGCAGTGACGGTGCAACACTTTGGTGCAAAGTGTATCTATCTCAATTATTAGTAATGGATTGCCATGACAGTCAGGGTCCCCACAGGGTGAATCCCACTGAAACTTGTGATCTCCTGATTGTTCCTTTAGCATCACCAGTGAGTCAACATGTTACTTCTCTAGTGATACTTTGCAGTATCATTCAGATATGGGGCACGTGACGGCAGTTATCAGACAGAATCATCATCTCGTCACACTTCAACTCCATCTTCAGACAGATGTTGGTTTCCATGGGGGAGGGGGATACTTTTTTCTTGAACTGATCACTAGATACTGTTGTGTCTTTTTGAGTCATTATATATTTTGAATTGAAATTGAAACGTAATTCCAGGTCGACAATGATGCATAGACATGCCAGTATACTGGTTTTGCCGGAGTTTTAAGAGTGGAGCAGAGTGAAATAATGACAAGCTAACATGCAGAGCTTTACCTGACTCAGAGTTATGTCCATCGGATCAGATTTGGCTGTTTAATACACACATTTGACTATTCGTTCCTTTTTTTTTCCATATCCTGTTTTGAGAGTTTGAATGGGGTTCAGCGAGATGTTCATGGTGATGGCAACATTCACATAATATCGTAAGTGAGCCAAGTTAGCCCTCCAACCTAAAGCTTGCTAACTATTCTTGCGACAAATCCGAAATGTGCAATATTTTTTGCCAACACTAGATGCCAAACAAAAGCCAGAGACCATATTGTATTGAGCTGCTATGAACCATGAAGTCATCACCTCTAAGCAAAAGGCTGAAGATAACGTTATCTCAGAGCTGTTCTTCTTCTGGGCAGCTGCCTCCTTCTCTCTCACACTCACCCTGGGTCTGCAGCTGCCTCCTACAGACTCTGAGATTTTAGCAATCTTATAGGTTTAGTGCAGTTACACTGTGTGACATGGATCAAGCAAATTGGGGTATGACATCAACTTTAATGTATGCAGACTGCGATGACAGCGCCCACTGAATTGCAGGCTACATACGATGAAATAGATGCCCATACTGAGCAAGTAAGAAAACTGCGCGGGTTATTACCTCTCCAACTGTGAAGCACAACACAGAGGCTCACTTTATTAAATAACCTCAAGTTTTTGGTACTACATACTGCAGGTGTGTCTGTGTGAGTGTTTGCTAGCTGCTAGGTTGCTCACCTGACAGCTACAACTCCACCTCTATTTCCTTCTATCTTTCATTCTTGACGCGATCATGGTAAGAGCTGGAGGACACATCATACAGGCAAGGCCTCTGCTGCCACAACTCGACAAGGTTTTCCTCATTCCTGGAATCCCACACATTCCTTTTAAAGCGTTTTGCCTCCTTGGCGAGCTGCTATCCGTCTGTTTGTTTGGGTTTAGTGTCAGTGCGTCATTTCATGCTGCATTTCTGTTGGTAGGTTAGTAGACATAGGTCATAAGAGCAGGCACACTTTGAGATGATCATCCCAAATTTCTGACACTGTCAGAATTTTATCCCGGCTGTCTTTGATCGCAAGACCATGACAGCAGTCATCCTTGAACCTCTCTCACTGTGCAATGTAGGACCACTGTTTTAGAGCCATGACCAAAGATACCGCCATGTTGGTCATCTTTCATCTGGGACAGCCCCAAATTGCATAGTGTATACCGGGCTTTAGGAGAGAAGCATGAAAGTGGGGAGCTCTCAGTCTGCAGCTACATGGGAAGACTGAAATGTCATCAGATGTACACTGCACGCTGACAGAAAAAAAAGAATCTCAGTTGACTGCAACGTCTCTGACTGATGATTTGAATCTTTGATATTCAGGGGGCAGCCCTATGTCAAACAATATTGAGAAAATGTGCCGTCTACGTAATCAGTCAACTCAGTGGAGTGGGCGGATTCAAAGGTCTGGACCCAGGCAAGCACACAGCTTGACACAGCTTGACAATTGCGCTGGTCCCGCCTGTGGTGCTAATTGGCTAATTGCTACTCCCCCTGCGGTGCTCATTGGATTTATTGTTTTTTAACTGAGGAACATCTGTCTCATGTCGTGATGCCAGACTGATCGGTCAAGATCTAAACCCAGGCAAGGGCACGTGCTTCCTGAAAGTCTCTCCCAAGAGACTTTTATAGTGATGCACTTGGTTGTTCACAAGAAAAGTGACAGAAACTGTTGTGTAGAGAATGAAAAAAGTTCAATCCCTGCTAACTCTCCTACCTCCACACAGCTGGCCAATCATGGCACAAAGTGGGTGTGAATGTCAGGTTTGGGAAAGTTACAAAAGTGGTTGAACATCGCCCTCATTTCTGAGGCTGGTAAGGTGTCTGAGGAGCCAATTTAATTATCAGAGAAGCAGTTCTGATGAAGCACGCTGGCAGCTCTAAACTTCCTCAGCTCTAACTGAAGCTGATGTAGGTTTGGATCTGACATAATGTACAGAACTTGTTTGCTAACACACACAGGGCTCTGATATCATCACTGCGTTAACATCAGCTGTTGCTGCTCTGCCTATTTATTTTGTATCTTTAGCCCTGTTACCACCAAACACTTTCAGTGTAGTATCTTTGGAACCAACAGTAATCCTTCAGACATAGTACCTAGACCCTAGCGTTTCCACCGCAAACAGTACTCTTTCATGTGGGCGGGGTTGTTGTCACTCACTGCTCCATCCAGCATTCACTGTATTCCCTCATTATCGGTGACACAGATTGAAGTCTGAACCTTTATCGTCCACAGAACGAGGCTGCACACTGACATTTTCAGAACAAAATAGAGCAGGCTGCAGTGAGAGTCTCTCTCCATGGGATATTTAATAATAGCAGGTTTGTGCATTTAGTCTTTCTCAAGCAAGCTCAGGGGTTTAGTGTTGCTGTAGCCCACAGGAACAACGCTCCGCGACACTTTTTTTTTTCTCTGAGTGAGGATTAGAATAGATGCAGTTCACATAACCCAGCTGAAATTAATATATAGAAACCCTTGAAGATCCACTCATTACTAAAAGTGTCTGTCATATAAAAACTAAACTATTGGTCAGAGTCGTCACAGTGAAATTTAAGGTGTGTTGATGGATTCACGTCGTCACCTCATGCATTAAGTAACATTACAAGTTAACGTTCCACCTTAAAAGTTGCCAGCAGTGGGCCCAGTGAATGAAGTTATTTTTTCTCCGACTCCAGCTGCTGTGAGAGGCAGCAAAACATCCTTTCATTTTATAGTTACAGTTTCCTAATCAAACTCTCCACAGTATGAACAGTGGTTACATGAGCCTCAAAACCAGACACAACTCAGCCCTGAGCAGAGTGACCGTCCTCTACTGACCAATCAGACTGCAGTGTTCACAGCTCCACCTTTTAGTACCAGATCTGTGTGCTAAGTACCCCAACAGAGGGGGGACCAAACATGGGGACGGTTAGGAACGGTTCCTTTGGTACCATCCACAACTTTTCACAGTGGAAACAGAAAAAAAGCGTACTGAACTGAAATTAACTGGACTGCTTGGTGGAAATGAGGCTCTTGTGCCATGTACAATCTGTGTGGCGCAAAGGTTTGACGGGCTGACGGGAGTTGTATGATGATGAGAACAATGTGAAGATATGTTGGTGTTTTGGTAAAAAAAAAAAAAAAACAGCAACATAGATGCTTAAAATAGATGCAAGTAGGAGCAAGTTGTCAGCTCAATTGATACTGTGGTGACTCTGTCTGCATGTGTAAGTGAAATGAGTAATGCAAATGTGCAGTAATTACATAACAGTGCTAAGTATTATGTTTAAACACTTTGCAACCAGATGATACATCTAATATCAGAACTACCACTTTATTGTGACTACAGCAAACATGCTAGTAAAACATTCACGGATGGCTCCCGCTGTCATCACCAACAGTTTATTGACTGGATGAAAGCCATCAACACCAGGCTGTCGTAAAATGACTACACAAACGTACATCTGCTGCTGCACACATCAAACTGCTCAGATATAAATATATATATTCTCTCTTTGATTTATTTTTATGTAGCCACTTTTAATCCTCCACTGAGATAGAGACATCCTGGCGATGCAGCGGACACACATAAATCACAGTGAAGAATAATAAAAGAAAAGTTTTTTACACATGTGGACCACCCGTTCCCTGAAGGTGCTCCCTTTATATTCACATCTAAAAATGATGGCTTACCACCGGCAGCAGCTGCCAGCATCAAGGCCGTCTTTCCAACCTGTCTGGGAAAGTGACATTGCATTTGTAATTGTAGTACGATGTGTGAAACAGCAAAACAGTAAATATGGTGGTTATCTGTTCATAAAACCTCTTGATTGGAATGTAAACAGGATCAACGTGTGAATTATCTGTTTGAACCACCGTGTCATGACTTGCTCTCCTCGCAGTTTTGGCAGCAGCGGTGTGACTGGCTGAGAAGATAATGATTAATCACCACACACCTGATATTTATTTTTCCATATTTGTAATTACCCAACCCCTTCTGCACGAAGCGTTCACTCGGATCCTCCCTGACTGTCCTTTGTCGCCGCTGTTGAAACAAACCGCATCAGGAGAAACACAGTCAGGCCTGTGCCAAGCGAACTATTTCAGTCTGTTTGTAGTGATAAGTGATTGGTTGTGTGAGTTGTTTATGTGTTGCGCCCGTCTCCTCTGGCCGCTGCTGCTGCTGCTGCTAACACGTTGCCATGGAAACCAGAGGGTGCTCTAACTTCAGAGAATGGTAGAGATTGGGACAAAGAGTTGATGTTGGTGAGACGTTGTGTAAGACTCAATCTCAATACACCCCTCGCCCCCAACGCTTAGGCCTCGCCCCTCTGTTTTGTGCATTCACATCTTGGGAGGGTGTCCCGACTCATGGTGAAGTATCAGGGCTACGTCACCCTCTAAACAGAGGCGAGTGTTATGAGAAATCTTCGGCAAGATGGCTGCGCAAGCAATAGAAGAAACCACAAATGTATTTTCTACGTTAATAAAGATTTAACACGCATAAGGAAAGGAAAAACACAAGTACCGTGCTGACGTCTCAGAAGCTAACTAGCTAGCTAGCAAACGTTACATTGCTTTTGTTGATTTGTACATGACAGCCCAACATTTTGACACATTTCCATGTAGTATCCCCGCCTCTTTGATGGCATATGACGCCCGAAATTTAAAAAAAATCTCTTGTTACCACTCCTATAATATCGTTGTAGACTGGCAGGACAGGAGTACGGGTTGCTAACGTTAGCCTACAGAGCTCTGCTAGCGGCCTGGTAATGACGGCTTGTTTGATCGATTGAAAGCCTGAAATTTAAGTTCAATTCAGTTTTATTCATAAAGCCCAATATCACAAATCACATCTTGCCCCAGAGGGCTTTACAGCATACGACATCCCTCTGTCCTTTGGACCCTCACAAGTTGTGAGCAAAACCTGAGCGTCCATGCTTTTCTAAATCTGTCAGATAAATAGCAACTGTCATTGTGATAATACTGTTACTACTACAATAGCACAATATATAGGCCCAAACTGTGACGTTAAAAGAGAATGATTAATATGAACTAATTAATGCCATAGTCGCATCTGTTTTTTTGTTTGTTTGTTTTTATTTTTCATGCCTCTGCATCGCGATAGCCAAGGCTGGAGGCATTATGATGTATAGATGTCCGCACATCCGTCCCATTCTTGTGAATGAAGAATGCCCTGAGAGAATTTCTTTAAATTTGGCACAAATGTCCACTTAAACTCAAGAATGAACTCATTAGAATTTGGTGGTTGAAGGTCAAGGTTAGTGTGACCTCACAAAGCGTGTTTGTAGTCATAACTCAAGAAGTCATACGCTAATTATGACAACATTTCACACAGATGTCTAACAGGATAAAAACATAGAGTGATTTTATATCAAAAAGGTCGAAGGTCAGCTTCACTGTGACATCATTATGATCTGCACAAACATTTTTCTAGCTATCTTTTTATCTAAGGAACAGAGGGGCATTTGGTCAGATAGTGAACTGGTGACTTTAATCTTGGGTGTCCACCTTGAAACTGTGCTGATTGTATAGATGTGTTGTGTGAAGCATCCATGTTTTCAAGTGCAACTTGACTGGTGCGTGGGAGCATACAACCACAAGGTGGTAGTTCTAGTTTTAAGATTATTTTTCGGGGCATTTTCTGCCTTTATTTAAAGATACAGATAGATATGAAAGGGGAGATAGAGGGGGCAACATGTAGCAAAGGTCTGCAGCTTGGACTCGAACCTGGGTCACTGACTGAGCTGTATCAGGGTCTTGAAGGGTTGTCCCATTTCATAGAGGAAGAGTTTGACCACTACCCCTTGTAACTCTGCTCCGAGAGGCATGGAGGCACCTGATAACGAGGTGTAGGGGTAAAAATTAAAAGTAGGAGTCTAGCCCCTAAGATGATAATAGGGGTAGTGCGATAGATTCATCAGGTTTGTTGTTGTCACCTCACACACCCTGATAGATCGTGTTCTTCTGTTTTAAAGTGCTTCCTCATCTATCCACCCCTCATGTCACCCCTCATGCCATGCTCCTGTTTCCCACTGTAAGTGCACCTGATGCTAACAGACCTAACAAACCGAAAACCTGCTGTCTTGTCTCTGTTCTGTATTTATTCCACCGTTTTCTCCCTAAAGCCACAGCGGAGGCAGCAGCGACGCTCATCTGGGTAAAACAAGCTTTGTGCAAAAGGGCAGATCGATGTTCCCTAAGGTTTTACTGCAGTGGTGCGCAGCCATCTCGAGCTGTGCAGCTGAAATAGGTAAACTGTTCCACGGCCCCCCGCCACGTTCGTCTGTCTGCTTTGTCAGCAAGCTACTTGTGCTGTGAGGTTATGGCATTTAGCCGCTACAACACTTAAGCCATGCCTTTGGACTTTGGTAGTTGTCTGGCCCGCTCTGGTGCAGAGCTGTGTCACCATCGAATGATGTTGAGCTGCTGGGTCGTCGGAGAGCGCTGAGACGCAGCATCGTGTTATGCCGCCGCCATACTATAATGCAGCTGTATCCTTGTCAAAGGCATTTCTCTGCTTCTGTAGAGCACATGGCTGCTCCTCGTGCTTCTCTCATCCCATCTCTAGCTGCTCCCCAAGTCTGTCCACTGCAGCAATAGGACTGCAAACACACACCAATACACCAAAAAACAACACGTCACACACTTGCTTCTCAGCGCACAGACACTTGCTCAACAGTAGTTCTTGCAGCCAGTCAACACATGTAAATAAACAGACAAACAAAAACAAGAATCCACAATGTCTCTCTTCACACCAGCAGACACTATCACATACAGTCTCTGTCTGTGTTCACACACCCCTGACTACCAAACATGCTTGTTCGCTCCTTGTTCTCTGCTGGCAGGACAAAGAGCCTTTTTGGGGAGAGACATTTCTGAGAGAGTCTGTCCGGCTCTGTCACCCTGAGGAAGGAAGCCCACGGCATGCTGATCCCACTGGAGACAGCGGGCCTCTCTCCGGCTCTCTCAGTACTGTCTCACACTCTGGTTTTACACTGCCGGCCCGGTTGCTTGTGGTTTTACACAACACACATTTCTGCTGTACATCAGAAAACCTCTGGCTCGGCCGACGTGCTGCGGACAGGTGTTTGAGGAGGCGGGGTTCAGGATGTTGTCTGCGGTTGTCTGCGGGTTCCTGTCATTTTATGAGATGCAAATAAGAGGTGGTTTGTGTGATTATTTCCTCTGTGGATCTCTAATCAGTAGACGTAGCAAATCATGATCCTGCTGGACGTAAACATGTTCAACCTAGCTGCTATAAGAGTTGTTATTTATTGTAAACTGGCACTGACTGCATGTTGGCTGTCTGCTGTCATTTCATATGTACAGCTGACTTTTCAGTACCACAGTTTCTACATCAACAAGCCACAACAGAGCGGCCTCAGAGGGCACATTTTGCTTTTAAAACAGCGGAGGCTTTATCAGGCCCCAGACAGGCCAGTCACCACGAGCCATTCTGCAAGAGCTAACAAAGCCGAGCTTTTTTTTTTGATGATAATGCCACAGGGGATGGAGAGCAAAATAAAAAAGCAAGACATGAAGTCCAACTGCAGCTCTGCTCCAGGACTGTAAATATTCACTGCCTCTCTCCTCTCTTTTCCCTCGATTAAACGCTCACACATGCTCCTTTTACCCCCCTGCAGTAGAGATGATAACAGCATCCGCATGCTCACTTCCTTCTTCTCTCACCACAGCCAAGGTGTGCAGTGACCATGGCGACGGACGCCACGGAAACTAAGCATGACATGCTTTTAGAGGTAACCGAATCCAAAGGCCCAGGTAAATAGGAAAAAATGAGAGCTTTTAGCGACATCTTAAAGAGACAGTGTATTAAATCACATCACGAGGATGAAATTACCTCTGCTGGCTTCATTGTCACTGTCTCTTTAAGAAGTGTGTGGTGTGGTGATGGGTTTGACTTGTGCTTTTACTCTGGTGGTGTGCTGTGTCCACTCTCCCTTGATCTCCTCTTTATTAGCTTTTGTTTGATCCCTTCAAGCTGTTTTAAGACATGGTGTGTAAAGAAAAAAAGACATTAATGTGAATTACACTGAACAGAAATATGAATGCAACACTTTTGTTTTTGCCCCCATTTTTCAGGAGTTGAAGTACAGGATCTGAGACTTTCTCTGTGCACAAAAAGGCACACATTTTGGTCACAAAAATCTGTGTTAACGAGCACTTCTCCTTCTCCAAGAGAATCTTTCCACCTGACAGGTGTGGCCTATCAAGATGCTGATTGAACAGCATCATCACTACACATGTGCCTTGGGATGGTCACAGTAAAAGACCACTCCAAAATGTGCAGTTTTTTCTTGAAAAAAAGACATTCATTAGGATTTTACTTGACTGATAATAAGACAGAAATGCATTATTTTGGCCTGAGATACCCCAAAGAACCAGTCAGTGTCTAGTGTGACCACCATTTGCCTCATGCAGTGCGTCACATCTCCTTCAAATGAAGTTGATCAGGTTGTTGATTGTGTCCTGTGGAGTGTTGGTCCATTCCTCCTCAACGGCTGTGTGAAGTTGCTGAATATTGGCAGGAAATGGAACATGTTGTCGCACACACCGATCCAGAGCATGCCAAACATACTCAGCAGGTGACATGTCTGATGAGTATGCAGGCCATGCAAGAACAGGGATGTTTTCAGCTTCTAGGAGTTGTTCACAGGTCCTCACAACATGGAGCTGTGTATTATCAGGCTGCAACATGAGGTCATGGTGGTGCCTGAGTTCATTGTGTGTAGCTTAAGTTTAGTTTAGTTTATTTGCACATACAAGTGTAGAAAATGCAAGAAAAACGAATAAAAACTTAAAACATTGTGCAGGGGAGGTAAGAGGTCAAAAATAACTTATGAAGATACCTCCCCTGTTAAATGACAAATCATACATGAAAAGAAAAAGATAAAAACAGAAAAAGTAAAAGATAAACGCTATGGCGTTGGCGATAACAAACTATTCGCCCACATGCTGCCTGACATCTGCCTGGTAGACTGTAAACTAGGATTAATCTATAAAGACAACATTCCTCCAAAGTGCCAGACGCCGTTGAAAGTGAGCAGTTGCCCACTCAGATTGGTTATGACCACAAACTGCAATCAGGTCAAGACCCCACTGAGGACAACGAGCACACAGATGAGCTTCCCTGAGACGGTTTCTGACAGCTTGTGCAGTAATTCTTCGGTTGTACAAACTAGCTGTTGTGTCAGGTTATTGGGTGGCTGGTCTCAGATGATCTTGCAGGTAAAGGTGGTGAATGTGGAGGTCCTGATCTGGTGTCGTTACATGGAGTCTGCAGTTGTGAGGCTGCCCAGATGGACGGGCCAAACTCACAAAAGCAACATGCACAGGCCCTCAAAACTTCCAACATCTGTGGCATCGTGTTGTGTGATCAAACTGTGGCCATCCCGAGGCACACGTGTGTAGTAATGATGAAGTAAAGAGATAAAGGTAAAGTCTCAGATCTTTAATTTCAACTCCTGAAAAAGGAGCAAAAACAAAAGTGTTGCATTTATATTTTTGTTTAGTAAAAAATTAGAAAAGTTAGGCGGACTTTGATATAATCAGACAGAGCCATGTTTGCCGTTTCCCTGTGTGTAGTCCTTATGCTAAGCTAAGCTAACAGGCTGCTGGCTGTAGTATCATGTTGAACAAACAGATTAACTCTTCCTTCAGTGACAGAGGGAAGCCATTATTTACTCTACAACAGTGTGAGTGTTACTCTTCTGTGAGCTGCTGCATTGTGTGTATTTTGTCTTGTAGGTTTGTGAAAGTACAGTTTGAAAGCAGGTCTTCTGAGCTAGATTCCTTACGTTGTTTTTTTCTGCTCCTAGCTAGTTTATTTTTCTTAACCAGATGTGATATGTTGTGCAATCGGAGACCAAGAATAAAAAACCCAGCAGGGATCTGAGTCCAGACGACCAGGGTCAAAACACACTGCACCACAAGCACACAGGAAGCAAGAGTTAACCCCAGCGTTGGGATGGGTGCTGCTCTGTGGAGTGCTGCCGCTGAGTCGTCTACGCTGCAGAAAAAAAGTGTCCTTTCTCGTTTCACGCATGAGTGTGTGAGCATGCCCACGGCAGTGCATTATGGGCGTCGTACCAGAGCAGAAACACTGGACGGGCACCAATGCTGGAAGGGCATTCTGCAGGGAAACAGAACATCAGTGTCGCACAATAATATCAGTCACTGCACTTAGACAGAGGAACAAAGATTGGGTCTGACGATTAACCATAATCATCTGTAAAAATACACATTTCTTAATTTAAAATGAAAGCTTCTTAATAATAGACAAGGCCTCAAAATATGTCAACCCTGCCCAGAATCCTGAATTTAAAATTAATATATCCTCAAAGTTTACTGTAGTTATTTTAGAGCAAATAAAATTGATAACCAAGAGGAAAATTAATTGCAATTTTAAGGAAAACGTTGAGAGAAATAACTTTGTTTGTTTTTTCTTGTCAGAGTTAGATGATGCCAGATGCCACTCTCAAATCTGTTCAGTCCGATTCAGTGGCGTAAGGTAGTTACAACAGGCCCCAGTGCACACTGTTATGACGGGCCCCAAGGCCTGGAGGTTTCTTGTTATGCTCCTAAACTACCTGCTGTATAATCTTAGCGTCACATAAACCAATGGAGACTTGACATTGGATAACACCAACATACATATCACCCAACAATCATCATTGCATATATGTACAGGACAAAAATACCAAAGAAAATTAGAATTATTCATTTAATTGAATCGTGTTTTTTAATAGTTAATGTAAAGTAAGCATGTAATTTAGATTCTATAACATATTTTGTATAGATTGCTACTGGCTATTTGACAAAAAGCAAGAAAGAAAAGAAAACCATGATGGAGACAGGTTTACCTTTTGAAGGCGTATAAAACATATGGCAATTTTGAATTAAATGTGAATGAAGCTACTGTCAGCAGTCTGTTAGCTTTGACCATAGACAAGGAAACAACCTGGCTCTGTCAGAAAATAACTTAATCTGCCTACCAGCACCTGTAAAGGTTACAAACTCTGATCAGTGACAAAGAAAGAGTAAAAACAACACAGTGTGGTTTTATGGGGGGTTACATGTCAAACTGTTTCTTGTCAGGAAGCAGTGACTTCCTGGAATCTCCACATAAAACTTACACTTCAAATAAGATAAAACATGGTAATTATTTAGCTTCAAAGGTGCTGGCAGGTGGATTTTATTCCCTTTGGAAATAGTCAGGCTAGCAGTTTCCACTTGTTTCCAGCCTTTATGCTAAGCTAAGCTAAGCTAACTGGCTGCTGGCTGTAATCAGCAGACAGACGTAAGGGTGGTATCAATCTTGTCAGCTGACTCTCAGCAAGAAAATAAGTTTACTTCCCAAAATGTCAGACTATTGCATTACAGTTAAAACAAGAGAAATAGGAGAGCTGAAGTAAAGGAGATAAAAGTACAAGAACAGTACATAAGTACAGCTGGAAGGAGGAAGGGTTGATAAGATGTTAAAGCCAGAGGTGAAGCGTTGCCATTTAAAAATATCATCTCATACAGGGAGTCTGCAGGTCCTTAAAAAGTCTTAAAATATCTTAAATTAAATTGAATAAATACTAGGCCTTAAATGTCATTAAATAGGGGCATCCAGTAGCTCACCTGGTGGAGCAGGCACTACATGTACAAAGGCTACATCCTTGGCGCAGCGGGCCATGTCGATTCTGACCTGCGGCCCTTTGCTGCATGTTGTCCCCTCTTTCTCCCCCTTTCACGCTCAGTCTAATAAAGGCAAAAAAATCTTAAAAATAATCGTTTAAAATGTCATTAAATAGTCTTAAACCATCTTTTACTTTCTTTTTATCAAAATTCACCAAGCTCTCCTGCCAGAAAATCCACATTTCTAAATCTTTAAACCTTCCACTGAACCTAATACTTTACGTTGTAGATTAACCTAACTCACTCTACTAACCATATTCCTACTTAAAACCCATCTTAAAAAGCTTTAAATACCCGTAGACACCCTGTCATAATAAACGTTACAGACAAAATAATGTTGTCTCCAAATGTTCTCCAACAGTGGACAAGATATAAACACATGACTGTGGTTGCAAAATAAGTTGTGGCGTCTGTCACAACTGTATTTGTCCCTTTACCCCAGACATCATTTGACCTTTGTGGAGATACAGGGCTTCTGTGTGACGACATCACCAATATGTGCTGATATACTGTAGATTTTAGAGACAGCTGATCTGTATTGACAGTTTGATGTGATTGATATGGTCATGAGTTGAGTGACACATTAACTCTCAGAGGATAAAAGTCTTCCCCTCCAGTTAAAGCTGGGCAGTGTCTGGTTTATATAACGCAGCACAAAGGCTGAATTAAAACAAAAACCTCCCACATCCTCCATAAATTCATATCTTTGTGAGTATATATAGTACGTAGCATTTAAACTCTCCCACGCAAAAATAAAGACACACTTCAGACTGGAGGATCTACGTGGGGAAATTAGTTTACTGGTTCATTTCCCATGATGCCTCTGTTACAGTGAGCAGCACGCAGAGTGAAATCCCACACCAGTTGCTACTTATAGCTCTGAAAGGGATACCCAGCGAGCCCTGAGAACGCCTGTCTGCACAGCGGTGTAGAGTAGCTTTGTAGCTCTGTAACCTCACCCACTTAGTTCATCCAGTGGACCTCCACAAGTACACAGAGACTCAGACAAAAACAAAACACGCAGCCGGACTGACGTATGCAGGGACACAAAGCAGCGCTGAGAAAACGCAGAGAAACCCCCACTCACATTTAATTAGGCTAAACTTTATCTGTTTACATTTTCAAATGACATCATGTCAACAAATCTCATCTTCAGGATCCCGAGGAGAGATCAGACCGATGTTTTTCCCTTTGCACATGGGAAAGTTTCGTTTACGAGTTTACGACTGGCATGAAAGACGAGGAGGAAATAAAGACATCAAGCAAAAGTCCAAAAGTTAGTTTCACAACGTTGGTTTTATTACAACTGCTCTGTTTTATCACATAGGTCAGGAGACGTTTTGATTTTTGCAGCACATTGCTCCTTTATTTTACTGTTCCACATTACGTGATATGGAAGGGATTGCCTCACTGGTCGATGGATTTGGGAATCTTCCAGAGTGATAAGTGGTAATGTGTGTCATTAAGTAATAATGAAAGTTTACTTCCTTACGTTTTGCTTCAGATAAGGCACAAGTGCATCTTGTGGCGTTGTTATCTACTGATATATTGCGGGTCAAATGTGATATGAGTCACACATATGACTTCTCGGAGCCGTGTGGACAGCCAGGATGTCACTGAGTTTGCACTGCTGCGCTTTCTCTCAGGACCAATCATCGATTTCAGTCAGTGTTTCAGGGATTTGTTCACCATTTCTCTAAAGCTGCTGTGAGCTCTCCGTTTCTCTGCGTGTTGTTTGTCTTTCCCACTTCCTTTTTAAACACGAGTAAGTATGAACCAAAGAGCCAAGGTTTTCTCCTCATCCCATCTGCTATTTTGATTTATTTTCTTTAAATTCAATCAATTGCATTTCATTATCTACACACACACACGCGCGTACAGAAACACGCCCATAGGCACCGTCCTGCCCGAGGGCGAGAGATAAAGATTGATGATCTGATTGCACGTCGCTGTGGTTGTCATCTATTTTCTTTTGCCAACAGAGAGAAAGCGACAGGGCAAATTCCAGCCCTTCAGACGACTCTTTGGGAAGAAGAAGAAGAGAGAGGCGAAGGGGGGCTTTGATGGAGCACAGCTAAAGGCGAGCTATTCGACTGGGGAAGTGTGCAATGGAGTTGTGTCTGATGATGAGGAGTCCAGTCAAAATCTGAGGTAACTGCACAGATACAGTTTCATTTTTACACATGTATGTCTGAGTTATACATAATGAAACTGAGCTTGTGCTCTTGTCATTTTATTATTGCTGATAAAAGCTGTAACCGAGCAATTTAGGGCCTTTGCTGCCTTTAACAAAGCAGATTTTATCCAAGAAACAATTTGGCTTCTTATCAGATTTCATTCAGAAAAAATGAAAGTACATACACACACACACACGTATGAGCGCTGCAAGTTGTGGTTGCACAATCTGCAGAGTGAAAGGGTGAGGCTCTGCTCAAACACAACTTCTGAAAGGCTCCGCACGATTTCAGCCTTTAATTGATGTGCTGAAACCACCGGTGTGTAAAGAGGTCATTCATTTCTTTGTGTAAAATGATTTACGGCGAGCCCGCTCATGATAAATGAATGACTGGCAGTAATGACACGCTGCAGCACTGAAGACGCTCTTATTCTCCTGCAGGGAGTTGAATCCCATCGGATCTCGAGCCCTCTCACACGACAGCATCTTCATCCCAGAGGAGCCGGCGGCAGAGCCCGGCCTAGATCACAGCATGTCCCAGGAAAACGTCTCGGATAAAGTCAGGAATCTGCAGGTGGGCCTTGTAGCGCTGTGTGTGTGTGTGTGTGTGTGTGTGTGCAATCAGTTGCTGAGCAGTTATCTTTTGTCTACATGCTTAACGTGTTACCTTTTCTGTTGGTCGCACAGAGGCAGATAGCACAAGGTATAAAGTTTGGCCAGAGGCCTCCTTCTCTGAGGAAAAGTGAAGGAGATGAGGGAAGTTCAGATGAGGAAGAGGTTCCCCGGAGTCCTCTGAAGGTTTTGGCCCAGGTAGAAGCTGAGCCAGCAAACACAGAGCCAAAGGTAACAACTTATTAAAGTATATCCCTACTGGAAAGATGGTCTTTTTATAAATCTGAGTTGTCTGTGCAGTAGACGACACAAATAACTTTTGAAACTGGTGCTACATGACCAGAGAAAACAGAGATAAAGGGGCTGTGGCATTTGCTTTAGCTCAAAAGGTAGAAAATCTACAACTACCAGAATGCACTGTGCTGCACTGGATCAGTAAACGCTCCCACTGGAGGGTAACTGATGTGAGCTGGTGTGTTTTGACGCAGGAAACAATATGGCGACTGGCTGGTAGCAAGAAATCTCTTGGTGCGGTTAAACAGTAATCTAAAGTATACGCAGGAAGGCAATCCAGGCTCCAAAAATATAGGAAACGAGGAAGGAAGTATTAAAAATACTTTATTGTAGTCACTTTTTTACAGCCCTGACGAAAACCTGCAGTGATGAAACCATGTTGGCTCTTTTAATGACGTAACTACTACAATAAAGGCTTTAATGTTCCTTCCTCATTTCCTGTGTCTTTGGAGTGGCTGGATTGCCTTCCTGTGTATCCTGTTGTTTCCCGTTCTCCATGAGCACCCGACACAAGGTTTTGATCTATGTTTTATTACGCAGAGCAACCAGTCGTCTCTCTCTTAAGCTTAAATATGTTTCTAAAAACATTTCAGCCAAGAAATACGCAATGCAGTAACAGAATCTTTGTTCATATTTGATCAACACTGCTCAATTTTACTGTTTGACCGCAGACAGGAAACCACGTGGAGCCCACTTCCTGTTCAAAATTCTCATATTACAGCCAAACTGTGCACTCAAATATGCTTCTTAAAGTATTTTAGGCAAGAAATAGACAATACAGTGACAGAATCTTTGTTTATATTTGATCAGCAAAGCTTAGTTTTACAGTTTGATCGGAGTTTGAGAGGAGCAGGTTTCTCTCTTGAACCACTTCTAAACTCTTTGTGTCCGAGGTGGCAGGCATACGAAAATGCTCAAGTACAACCTGTAGTTAAAGCAACATATCTACAGCCTGTGAAAATTTAGTGGATGATGCAAAATTTCATCCAGCCCAACCAGGAAATTTGAGCTGGGAGATGAGCAGGAAGAACTGGGTGCCGGTAAGATGGAGGGGAATTTACCAGTTCATTTACAAACACCACCCATATTGTTATACAAAGTGGCAGAAATCTCTTTAACTAGATCTGATAAGAGTTTGGTTCCATTTTTAAAGGGCAACTCCACTAATTTTACACATCGAAGTCTGTTTAGAGGTGTTGGGGAGCACCACTGCAGGTTGTTGACTGATAAATGTCCTCAAGTGATGTCACAAGTCGGCGTCAGCTGGAGTTGGGAGGACGCGAGGATGTGGCGTTATGAAGTCTACCAGCCCTCTCTGCTCTTCATCTCTGCATTAGGCTAGCAGCTTGAAGCATTAGCTGCTACTAGCATAATACAGCCGAATCTTTGAGTCTGCAGCATTACCACGCCAGTGTGCGCCTGTGGTACACTGAGTAGATGGAGTCTGCACGCCATTTGAAAGGCTTCTCGGCCTGCACATACGCCTGATGCCCTGTTCAACTCACGTACGCCTACCTCGACCAAATGGCTGATACAAACACAGCAATCACTCAGTATTGCGATAACAGCCTCAGCCCTAAATAGAGGTGTACAGTACATTATGCTATTACAGCTGAATAAGAGCAGCCATCAGGTGATTGCTGGCATTATTTTTTCTCTGCGGCATCATTATCTCGTCAACAATTAATGGCACAATAACCGTGATCACTCTGACAGATCTATGCTTTGTTTATTGGTGCTGTCGCCTCCTGCCGACAAATGTTTCCCCCTCCATTTAAGAGAAATGCTCCTCCCACGCGGTCGTCATCACTTCTTGCTGGATTGTGCCCCGGCTGAAAGAAAAGGAGCGCACAGTCTGATTGAACTGTAGGCTGTCACAGTTGCATTGTGGTTCATGTAGGCACCAGGTTTGACAAGAAAGCAGAATGCGTGGGATAAAATAGGGCGATAGCTGTTGTTCTGCAGCACTGATTTGGATCCTTTCCTTAAAAAACTTTCCACTGTGAGTCAGACAGTGTTACAGGAGTGCAATGCTAAATCTGTCTGGTTTCTCTTTTAAGATATGAGGACTGAGATTGGAGGTGTTTCAGTTTTTAATAAATTGTCTGTTGTTGTGACAAAAGCAGGTCCAGGGGGCTCAACAGGCCGGACCACACAGCACCCCAGTGAAGTCACCGAGGTCCAAACGAGTTCTTCCGCCCACTGGTACCATCGAGTCCATCAATCTGGACGCTGTTCCGCAGTCTGTCCCTCGCTTAGACAACACCGCTGCCAAGCATAAACTGTCCGTCAAACCCAAAAACCAGAGGGTTTCCCGCAAACACCGGCGGTTTACACAGGTGAGCCAAACTATGAATCACCTCAAATGCATGCTTCAGTATGTTTTAATTTATTTGTGACATTTTCCACCTTTTGTTGTGGTTAATAAAACAAGAATTCTTCTTTTTCAGGACCTCCAAGAGGTTTCTATTCCTGGTGTGGTGCGGGAGGACCTCGAGGCAGCGGGTGTCTCCACAGACGAACAGCGCAGAGCATCTGTTGAGTCCCTAGAAAGCTTCAAGAAGCAGAGACTCCATGAGGAGGAGAGACAGGAGACGAGGAGGAAGAGGGAGCTGGAGGAGCAGAGGCTCAAACAGGAGGAAGAGGAGAGGAGGAAGAGAGCAGCAGAGGAGCTGAGGCTGCGTGAACTGGAGGAGGAGAGGTGTCGCAAACGGCAGGAGGAGGAGGAACGAAGGCTCAGAGAGGAGGCAGAGAGGAGGAGGAGGGAGGAAGAGGAGAGGATGAGGCGAGAGGAGGAAGAGCGCATCCGGAGGGAGGAGGAGGAAAGGAGGATGCGAGAGGAGCAGGAGCGCCGACAGCGGGAGGAGGAGGAGAGGAGACGACTGGAAGAGCAGAGGAGGAAAAAGGAGGAGGAGGAAGAAGCGAGGAGGCAGCAGGAGCTTGAGACCGAAAGGAAGAGGAAGCTGAGAGAGGAAGAAGAGGAGAGGAAGAAGAGGGAAGAAGCGGACAGGCTGAGGTTGCAGGAGATTGAAGAAAAGAAAAAAGCAGAAGCAGAGGAGCACAGGAGGGCTGAGGAGCTGCGCTGGAGGGAGATGGAGGAGAGACAGAGGCCTTTCTCTTTCAAAGTTTCATCTGGAGAAAAACAGATCTTGTTCCAGAAGGTCAACCTGACGCCTGTTACGCCGGCCTCCAGCCACCAGGGCGGTGCTGTAGCTGAACAAAGGGAGAGCGCCAAGGCTTCCTCCTCTGAAGCACCAGACTCCCCCAACCTGCCAACATCTCCATATGTCCCCCACACAGCCATCTTAGTGACAGGCGCCCAGCTCTGCGGGACGGCCGTCAACTTAGACCAGATCAAAGACACCGCCTGCAAGTCTCTGCTGGGTTTGGGAGAGGATAGAAAGGCGCAGGGGACACCCCCGACCAAGAGCAAGACTTCACCGGACCGCAAGTCTGGCAAAACCAAATCACTCAACGAGTCTGCGCTCTCTACAGACCAGTCTGTCCTGGCAGAATGGGCAAGCATCAGATCAAAGATATTCAAGGGGGTAGAGGAGGGGAAATACGACGAGTACCCTGACCCGAATAAGAACCACGCTCAGCCCAGCAGCGAAGAGCCGCCTGCGTTCTCCCACACCAACCTCAGGAAGACCATGTCTGCCAGCGCCAAGTTCTCCATCACTCCCGCGAAGAAGAAGTTTGGAGATTCAAACAGGAACTCTGAGGTGTTGGGCGCAGATGATAAGGAAGCAGGAGAGGAATCTACTCCGTCCGATAGCCCCACCGCGGCCTCCCCAGCTCCAACCAGTAAACCTCAGAACAGGTCGAGTAAAACCGTCCGCATCGTAGAGAGAGGGTCAGAGGAGTGTATGTTTGCCAAAGACCTCCCCTCTTTCCTGGTTCCCAGCCCTGGAGCCAAACCTGAAGGGCTAGAGTTGAAGAGCAGGGCTCAGAGTGAGACGCTGGTGTCTGACAGTATAGAGGAGGGGGAGGATCGAGGCCAGGACGGCGAGGACAAGCCCTCGCCTTTTGGCATAAAGCTGAGGAGGACCAACTACTCCCTCCGCTTTCACAGCGAACAGTCTACTGAGAAAAGGAAGAAGCGCTACAGTGCCGGGGACAGCTTTGACGGCGTCCCCTCACCTCTCACCCCCATTGAGCCAGACTCTGACACTTCCTCTGTCTTTTCTGACAAATCCGCAAGTCCCACGTCGCCTCAGAGAGAAGGCGCGGTGGGCAAGTACCTGCATGCGGCCGCCTCCCCCGCCATCCCTCGGGCTAAACCTGCTAAGTCTGCCAGCCCGACAGCACACAGTGAGGCTGACAAAGTGCTTTCCAAGCCTCCGCTCTACCGAAGACCAACTACGTCACCCAAACCTAGCGGAGCGGTGCCTACACCTCCCCCGTCGCCGCTACCTAAAGTGGTCCATGGGCCTCCCAGTGATGCTGGGATCCAGAGGACAGGGGCGGCAGAGTCATGCAGCCAGGAGCAAACAAGCAGGAGCGAGGAACCTTCAGCTGTGGCCCAGTTACACCGGAGCAGCCAAGGTCAGGTCCAAGGGGACGAGGAGCCAAAGGAGAAGAGATCCTTCTTCCCCTCCATCAACATCCCCTGGAGAGAGAAGGCGGACAGAAAGACGGAGCTCATCAAGAGAGGTCGGTGTTACTTTGATCAGGCACTATGCTCCTATTAACTAATTTCAAACTATGTTTTGCCCCACTAATACGTCAATATGACTCCCCTGCAGACAAACCCTCACTACAGAGCAGACACTCTCTGGACAGTGCGAGGGTCCAGGAGAAGGAGGCCGGGCCCTTGTGGATCACGCTGGCTCTGCAGAAGCAGAAGGGCTTCAGGGAGCAGCAGCAGAACCGAGAGGACCGTCGTAGCCAAAGAGAGGCCAAACTGGCTGAAAAACAAGCTCGAGAGAAAGACAGTGTACGTGCCCCAGATTGCCTCCGTTACACACTTCATAATATTTCCTCTGACATTCACATAATCAGGCCGTAATCATATGATCACTTATCTCCTCTGCAGGTTACGCTGGTGAGCCCCACAGAGAGCAGAGGAAGCGGGAGCACCAGTCCTTCCTCTAAACCTCAGACTCCAGAGGAGCCCAAGAGACCTGACAGCCTCCTGGGACGATTTGAGCGCAGAGAGCACCTGAAAAAATCCAACACTTTACCCAGCTCGGTCACTGGTAAGAAGCTGCACGTCTACAGATGATAAAATCACATACAGCTGAAATGGTTATTTGATTGAGTGATTTGGATTATCTTCATTTATTAAAGGAGCACTTCACCTGCAAAATAATCATTTTTATATCAGTTACACACCCTGTGTTACGTTGAATACACAAGGAAAACTTTGTTTTTCTCACATGCCTCCACAGTGAACGGAGAATCCATAAAAGGCAAACAGTGTGCATGAAGTGAAGTGAAAGGAGGCTGAGTTTAACTACAGCAAGATTACATAAAAACATGTGTTTACAAACTCTCACACAACTCGTGCAGCATAATCCAACTCTCGTTGATCCAGTCCTATGCTCAGTACTTTCCAAACACATGCAGACATGATTTTAAACACTTCCACCAAGGAGTATCAGGGCCTGAACACACACTTTCATATGAGCGCTGCTTCGGCAGGGTTCAAATGCACTTGAGCACCCAGGCACACTACACCATCATGCATGAGACTGTTTGCACCGACGTGTTTGAAACCGTAATGTTTTAGCGAAAATGCACTTGTTTGGGAAGTCTTGAGCATCCAGATGGATAAATATGACTTTGATTATACTACATGAGTTGTGTGAGAGTTTCTAAACTGCTGTTTTGTTAAAATTTTGCTGTTGTTTTTTAACTGTCCCTGTTTACTTGAGTTCATGAATAGTGTTTGCTTTTTTTGGATTCATCGTTCACTGTGGAGGCATGTGAGAAAAACAAAGTTTTCCTCACAAATTCAAGGCAACACAGGGTGTGACTGATGTACGATGATCATTTTGCAGGTGAAGTGCTTCTTTAAATAAAAAAAAAATGAATGTACTATACTATAACATAATATCTATAATATGTATAATAAAATTCTAATTGAATAGAATAGATAAACTTTGTTGTGTGTCCCAACAGTGACAGAAATTCTCCTTTGATGAGAATCAGCAGTAAACATGATTCACATTTAAAACAAAAATAACCAATGACTGTTCAAACAGCAGCTGATAAAATCAGGTTAAAGTGCAGCGCCTGTTTTAGATCGTTCAGGGTGGTTACTGCAGAGGGAATAAAGGATTTCTTGTAGATGTTTTGTGAAATTCTGAAATGTAAAGGATGAGCTGTGTTTCTGTTTTCTTGTAATTTGAGGCGCCTGTTGTGCAACAGCAGGCTCACTATATATTATTGGTCAGGCTTATTTCTTATGCTTCATATGTAAAGTTTCGGCATGCTGCTTGTCTGGCAGCATTGCCAACACACTGGCAAAAAATACATCAAAACGTGAGGAATGATCAGGGATGGTGTGCTGTGACTTTTCTCTGAGATTTGCCAAACCGTTTTTACAAAAATCCCCAAAAACTGAGCCAAAGTTCCCACTGAAAGTAACAGGAGATCACTGAGAATTTGACATGAACAGAGCTGAAATCACTTGGGGCAAAAAGAACTTCAGGCACTCGTGTGTGGAGCAGGAACAAATGTATTTGAATTAAATTTATTGCCTTTATTAAAAAAGCATGGCTGCTTACATTAAAACACCTGCCAGTTTCCATGCTAAGGTCTTTATGGGGTACAAAAGGGTGGGCAGGACTGATCCTGATCCTGCTCCATGCATCGGTGCCTGAAGTTTAGTTTTTCCTCCCATGTGCTGACCCTTCTCTTCAAGAGCACCTGCATTTTTTCTTGAGTCTCATATGATAAAGATCGTCCTCGAGCACACTAGTATCTCGTTTCCAAAGAGCTAAATCACTCGAAGACTGGCTAAATGGACATTTTTGACAACTAGTATGGTGTTCACTCAATCGGTGGTGGTAGCAGGTATCCTGTCAGAAATTCTTTGGGTTATTCTTTGTCTGGCCTCTGTGAAATTGTGATTGAAATCTATTTATTAATATTTATTAATAAGTTTGTTAGTTAGTTTCAGCCCTAAATCCATATTTACAACATGTTGTAACTCCTAAATATTTCAATAATTTGATAACAATTAAAATATTTGTAGAGAATACATGTCACATTAGGACAGAGCTGCAAGAACTAGTTGATTAAACATTTTGTCAGTTGACAGAAAATAAATGACTACTTTGATAATCGATTTGGTTCCAGTTTCTGAAATGTGAGAATTTGTTGCTTTCACTTGTTTTGCATTCTGGAAAACAGAATATTTTGGGGTTTGGGAGTGTTGGTTGGACAAAACATGGGGCCTAAGAAATTCTGGAGGACATTTTCCAGAGTTATCTGATGTTTTAGAGACCATATATATAAATAATGCAATCTAAACCTAATGTAAATGAAGATAATAGTTGCGGCTAAATTAGTTTTGTTAAACTGTCATAAAATAAGCCTTTAAAGTGTGTGTGGTGTCACTAGTCGATATGTAACTAATCATTGTCCTTGATTTGTTGTGTCAGTTGAGATTGCAGACTCCACACCGTCGCCACCTGCTGTCAAGGAGGTGTCAAAGCGCTTCCCCTCCAGTGACTCTCCGCAGGTGTCCACAGAGCCGGCTTGGCTGGCTCTGGCCAAGCGAAAGGCTAAAGCCTGGAGCGACTGTCCTCAGATCATCAAATAACCCCCCCTCCGCCCCGCCCCAGCTTCACTCTGGGCTCTGGCCTGCATCGAGACTGCACACTGCCCACCGACTCTGAAGCACCTGGAGAGTCACCATCACCTGACCCCACCCCGCCCTGCCCTCCATGAAAACCCTCCTGACTGTGAAACAAGTAACGCCCTCCATCACCTCGTAACCCCGCACACACACTGGCTGGTACTATTATCATGTTAAAGTGCGCTTCACATTCAGATACTCCAAAACAATCGCACAGATATATGTAAACAATTGTTGCGCGCATGCACATACTGTATACAAACACACAAAGTATAATGTCCCACAGATAGAACGAACATGTCGCAGTCTGGGGGGGCAGCAGCCAATCACAACCACGGCTGGCCATCGCAATAGCCAACCCCGATTTTGTTTTGTTTTTTATTTTGTAGCCAACTGTGTCACCATGGTTGTAAATAAATCATTCGCTCAACTCAATAAAAGGTGTCTTTAGTGGCGAGGTGAAGCTCTGACATGTGACAGTGTTTAATCAACAGAGGGTAACTGTCTGAATCGTGTTTTAAGGGCTACCAGTAACAATAACTCGACATGACCCTGTTGAATCTGCATCTGATGGAAGTGTTACAGGCCTTGGTATTATTTATGTAAAGAAAACTGTATCTCCTCTGAGCCTTGTTTGTCATGTACAAAAGAAGCCTTTTTTTATTTACTCATACTCCAAACCTTAGCATAACAATTCTCACTGTGTCCGTGACGACTGTGATAGCTGTCAAAGAGGCTATTGTACAATTTTTGCCATTTTAAAGTAACCTAGAATCTGTCATGACCACACGGTGGGTGCACCTAAACACAGCACTGAAGACCACAAGTGTTACCGGGCATTTACAGTGAACCGCACATCACCCTCACAGCTGTGTGACAACGTGACTTGGATTATTTTTTTCTTCTTGCTAATGGAGACAGACACAACACCTGCTTGCTGTAACATACAATTCTCGTAGCTGTCCTCCCGTAACACACTTGTGTTTGTAGGCTTACGCCATCACTTCCTCGTAAATGTCATATGATCTTACATAATGATGTAAGCATTTCCTCTGTGAACAGAGGAAAAAAAAAAACCCTCCCGGCATTCTCATTTCCTGCCACTCACTTAACTGATCTGTATGTATGTAAGTATGTACTGTATGGAAGTCGAAGGCGTCACCGGGAGCTTCGGTCGGAAAGTCACTTTGTCATTTTGTTTCTAACGTTGGTCGTGCACAATAGTGTAGTGTACGCAGTGTTATATGTAACAAGAAAAAAAATGTTTGGTATTATTTGCACTTTTTTTGTCCCACTTAGAGATATTCATGAGAAAATTCTTAAAGAGACACAAAATGTTATGAATAATGTAAATTAAATACTGATGTCTGAACTGGAGGACTCATTATTTCCCTCAACTTTAATTAAAGCTTATTTCCCAAAGCACCCTCTGCGCTCTGACACAGATTGAAAAGCAATCAGTGTTTATTATAAAACAGAAATACACCTCATCCTCTATGTTTCCTCTCTGACAGTCAGCTTTAAACAGTACACGTAGTCGTTGCGGCACCCGACTATGAGGGAGTGTCCATACACCACTGGGGATGAAAACAGCTCCCCGGGCAGAGCAAACGAGGCCAGCATTCGTCCATCTTGTTCATCTAAGATCCACACTGTGCCGTCAGTGGAGGCCACAGCCGACCAGATTCCCCCTCCTGCCCACAGCAGAGCCATCAAACACACACGGACTGGAGTACACCTTCCCTGTGGTCTGGAAAGTCCAAACTAAAGAGCCGTCGTCACAGTTTAAACAGTACAGACGGCCGTCATGTGATCCGCACAGAACCCTCTGCTGGTCTGGTGTGACGCACGGAGACGAGAAGACGGGTCCTTCTGTCAGAAACTGCCAAACCTGCAGAGAAACACATTTAAAAATAGCTTTAGCTAAATTTGCAAAACGTGCAATCCTTAAAGGGATAGATTGGATTTTATGAAGTGGGGTTGTATGAGGTACTTAGCTACGGTCAGTGTTTTACCTGCTGTAGATGGAGCTAGGTTGGAGAAGCAGGCAGGAGCACTGCCATGGAAACTAATGATGTACTGCTGTGGGTCAGCGGCAACATGTTTCAGTGGACACTATATCTGGAATACTTTCACAGACAGCCCTCTCTAACAGGGCACTGAAAGCCAGAAACCCCAGTTATTTTCACATCACAGAACATGTGAGTTGTTGGTCTACCGCTGCCTTAATCAGTTCATTTGTTTGTAATTGTCTGACTTTGGAGAATCTGAAATAACCATTTAAAACACCAAAGTCATGCAGTAACACAAACTGACTCACTAACTAACTGAAGGAGGCAGCAGTAGACCAGAAGCTTCTGCGTTCTGCGAGGTAATAAAGAGAGCATAGATAACGGCTTCAGGCCCCCTTTGGAAAGGTGAAAATATTCTGTTTGTAAGCAGATGTTTTGATATGGTTTTGCTTTGTTAAACGTGGTCCCCAATCAATCAATAAATCAAAATGTTTGACGTTTTCGTCACAAATTCAAGGCAACACGTCATGACTGACTGATTGACAAAAGGTCATTCTGTGGGTGAATTATTCCTTCAGACTGATTGATTTTTAGGTGGCTAAAATACTAGGGATGTGCAATATCAGCATGTTATTGGTACCGGCCAATATTGGCTTTAACATGAAACATTGGAGTCGGCCTACATGTTGATAATATCGGTTTGTCATCAATATCGGCCAATATTGGCTTTAAAATGAACGACCAACATGCTTTTTCTTATTTTACATACACTTAAAAGTATCGTATCCATCTGCTGGTGGGCCGTCACGATAAGAGTATGCATGCATAATATGTTAATTACACTACAGAAGAGACTTGATGATCACTAAAATTAAGTGGGAAGAAAAGTGGATATATCCGATAAATCCAAAATCCAATAGTGTGCATCGCTATAAAATACATGGTCCTGTCCACAGCACGTTGCTTAGCTTCTGTGTTAGTACTCCTGCCTGCTTCTTCAAACTGGGGGCGTGCTGAGTGCCACCTAATGTAGGTAATACACTGACTACAGAAAAGTACCTCATTCAAACCCACTTCAAAAATTCAGAACTATCCCTTACAGATCTCAGCCACCAACAGGAGCACGTTCACTCTCAAAACAGTGTTCAACATTTTGCTACAGCTTCCAGATTGAATGGCATGTTTCTCAACAGGCTTCGAGGTATGTTTTCTCTTGTTGGGTGGGTGTGTCAGAGGCGTTACCCAATCAACAGTGACATTATAAACAAATGTCAGGTAGATCTTTACTTAGTGTGAGTGAGTTACATTAATCTGGCTTTAGCGTCAATGTAAACATGGGACTCCCATGACAATAAAACCGCAATATGAAAAGACAGAGCGCCTGTGTGATACAACAGGGTGTTTAACACACCGCTGTTACTGTTTAAATAAATGTTTTATCGGGGCTGAACGCAGCCCTGGTGTCAGAGCACGTGTAAAACGCTATAACACGATACATAGCAGCTGGAGAAACACTGCAGTCTATGTTCAGCCTCTCACCAGTGTCCCTGAGTCGCTGAAGCAGCAGATGTTTTTGTCCACCGATCCGATCACCACCTGACCAGAGGAGGCGTTTGGCGATGAGAAGAACGGGATGTCTCTATAGTGCGACCACAGGACCTCTCCACTATCCTAGAACAGGAAAAACACCTGTCAAACACTAAAGCTCAGCGTGTGTAAAAATGTCCTCTGGTGGAAAAACTGTTCACTGATGTTTGGTATTTTTGTCACTCACAGGGTTCAGACAGAGCAGGTGACCTCCCAGAGACGCCGCATACAGACGTCTGAGTGAGGTGTGGAGGTAGGGTGAGGAAAACACAGCTCCAGCCCCAGAGTGACGCCTCCACACACACTGCTGGACCTAAAAGAACACACACATTTACAATGACTGATATCAACCACATGCATGAACTAGTTTAGATAACTCTGGAAAACTAGAGGGTTAGTAAACTTGTCACTTGGCAGTGATGCTGTTCACCCACCATAAGACGGCATAAAACAAAACACAGAACATCTTAAAGCTTCCTACCTTTGGGTCCAGGGCGTAAACGTGCCCATCATGTGAGCCCACTATCACCAGACCTGTGAGGGGATCCACAGCAGCACAGCTCTTCACAGCGTCTCCTGTCTTAAACGTCCACCGCGTCTCTCCAGACGTGGCACACAGGAAATACACACAGCCATCGTAGCAACCTGTGAAAACCCAAAAATAAGCCCTAAAGGCAAAAAACATACAGTGAAATATTTTCATACAGTATTCAGAGAGCTGATGCCGACCTATAACCACGAGGCTCCCGCAGTGAGACACGGCGGCTGAGGCTTCGATTCTGTCCCCGAGAACTCGCTCCCACAGAAGGCTTCCTGTGGTCAGGTCTAAAGCCTGGATCCTGTGGGAGTGGGAGCCGATGAACACTGTCGCTTTACACTCGTCTGACCTCACATCTGTTCTGTGTTGTACTAGAAGCACCGGGGAGGCGTCCACACATCTGCCTGTGTCTGAGGACCAGCTCAGACTGAGGCCCAGATCATCGTCTCTGTCTTTCTTACTTGGATCCTTCTCGCCGAGCACATCTGCCTTCAAGTTTCCATTTGTCTGTGATCTTCTGTTTTGCATCTCTATCACCTCTCCTGCTCGTCTTAGAACTGTAGCAGCCCACGTCTCCCCCTGCGGCCTCTCTGCTGCTGGAGAATCTGTGCGTTCTCTCTTTGCTGGCACCACAGGGGGAGCGTCAGGGAGACGCTTCTTGGCCTCAGGCGGAGATGATCGGCTGTTCTCAAGTGGCTGCGTCAGTGTTACTCTCTCAACATGCCGCAGTACATCAGAGAAGGTTCCGTCAAGTATGACCTCCAAAAGCTCCGGTGAGGTCACTCCCACAGCAGTGAGGATGTCTTCACACAGGTGTAGTGCCTTCAGAGAGTCTCCTCCACTCAACAGGAAGTTGGATTCCTCGTTGATGGTTGCATCTTCAGGAAGATCTAGAGCTTTCTGTTGACAGGTAGTTCAAATTAAAGCAGGAGATATTTAAATGTAAGGTTGTGTTGTCAGAAGTAGTGAGGTCATACCTGCCACAGGGACTGCACTGTTTGCTTCAGTTTGGTGAAATCTCCCCGTGAAGACTCCAAACACCGTCTCTGTCTTTGGTAAATATCTAGAAGTGCCTTCATGTCGACTTTGCCTGCCGTAAAACAAACAGAAAGAAACTAAAACAGTGATGCATTATCGTCTGTCCTCGGCAGTGACTGTGTGTCTGATGCTCACCATGAGGAGTCAAACACAAGGCCGGGACCAGCAGCAGCGTGTCGGGAACGCTGTAAGACGGCAGCAGCAGAGACAGCTGGTCAGGATGAGTCTGCTCAGATCTCCATCTGTGCCGCTCGTCCTCCTGCCTGGTGCTTTACAGCAGAGGGGAGGTCTTCATTACGCTCGGCTGAGGCTGTTTGTTTTGCACGCTCCTGTACAGATGTGAGAGGAGAATCTGCTTTCTGGTCCCCAGATGTGGACGCCACGACAAAGGCGAGCAGTCGAGAGGCTTCGTACAAAACCACGGCACAGGCCTCCACCTGAGGCAGACTCTGTATGAGCTGGCGGAGCGGAGATACAACATTAATACTTCACCTTCTCTTCTCCTGAAAAAATGTTTGATATGTTCTCTTGAAACGTATATTTAAATGTCATATATTTATCATTTTTATATAAGTCAGTGTACAGTATACACACATACATTAAAATGTCTCACCTGCTGCAGGCTGTCCAAGTTGACCCGCTTGCCGTGGCGTTTGATCAGCCTGTCTCTGCGTCCCAGGTAGAACAGCTGTGTGTCTTTAACGTTCACCCAGTCTCCTGTAGCTCTCATCGTCCCGGGGACGACGGTGTCCTCATCATCCAGGAGACACACTCTGTCCTCTCCACCTGCACCAACAATCATATGGATTTTATTCACAGAAATAAGATTTGCACATATGTGTGCGTGTGTGTGTGTGTGTCTGTGTCAGTGAGAGCTCGCTCACCTATGAACACCTGTCCTTCACCCTCTGTAACAATACGGCCATGTTCATCTCTGACCTCCAGCACTGTGTCCATCAGAGGAGTCCCAAGAGGCACAAAGGACGACGTGCTGAAAGGTGTGTAATGTTAAATAAAAGTTGTAGCGATTGCAGCGTGTTTTAAGGAATACATCACCACCTAAATGATCATTTGTATACCAGTTACTCACCCTGTGTTGTGTTGAATGTGTGAACAAAACCTTGTTTTCTCGTATGCCCGCAATGAATAAAGAATCCAAAAACAAAAAAAAATTCTTTATGATTTTTGGACTTTAATTCACAGTGGAAGTATGCAAGACAAACAAACTTTTCTTGACAAATTCACACTAACACAGGATCAGTAATTAACTAACATATGGTCAATTTAGGGTGAAAGTATTCCTTTAACATGTGGATTTAATAAATCATTGTAACAGGGTGCACTCACTGGTCGCTAGACTGCAGCAGAGACTCTGGTATTTTGTACGAGCAGGCCCAGCAGGACACCTCAGTGATGCCGTAGATATTGTAGATGTCGGTTTTGTTGTCCTCGTGCTTCCAGCTCCTCAGCAGAGCCGGAGAGGGACAGGCCTCTCCACCCAGAGCCAACACCCGCAACGAGGAGCCAGACGACAGCACTTCCTGTTTTAGGATACGGTGCCCAAAGCGGCCGAGCAGTGTCGGTGTGACCTGTGGAAACAAGAAAACACATTATAGCTATAGTAAAGTAATTCCAAGCAAAATCCAGTTTGTTGACACCTGCCTGCAGCACAGTCGTCTTGTGATCCCTGAACAGAAGTCGAGCCAGTCGGCTGGGCATTTTCTTGATCACAGCGGGGACGATGAGGAGCTGAGCCCCGGACGACAAGGCCAGGAACATATCCACCACAGAGGGGTCAAAGGTTAAAGGGGAGGCGAGGAAAACTACATCATCTGCACTCATCTGAAACAATGATCTGAGCCAAGAGAGATGCACTTTGTAATATGTTTAAAATAATGTTTCAGAGGCTAATAACACAAAGATGTATACATGCTCACCTCAGATGCCGTATATTTGGGAGTATACACTTGTGCGGCACTCTCACGATCTTCGGTAGACCAGTTGTTCCAGATGTGTGCAGCACATAGGCCAAGTCTTTGTGCACAGCCTCCTTTAACCCTGTAGCTGTGTCACAACGGAGACCAGCACCATCTGCTGTCTGAGCTCCAGTTTGCTGCTCAGTGACTGGCAGCAGCTCAATTTGTATCAGGGTCAGTTTGAACTTTGGTAACACCACACACACCTCCACAGATACATGCTGGGCGAGAGCTGCCTGGAATCGCTGGACAAGGAGGAAAGAAACCAATGTAAATATTCATATAAAGCACAGACAGAGAAAAAAGACTTTCATCATCCAATCATTTTAAGGAAATTTTTATCAGTGTGCCCATAAATCTGCTTCAGTGGATATTTAATTACAAATAAAAGGATAAAAAATAATGAAAAAAAAAAAACATATTTTTATGCACTTTATTTTAACAAGCTAATTTCTTTATTGTTTTTATACTTTGTCTAAAGCCCACCAAGGTTCTATACACGTCAGATAGTTCTAACAGAACTCAAAGTCTTTTGCAGGAAGAATGGGTGAAAATCCTCCAGACAAGAATTGACAGACTCGTAGCTGGACACAAAAAGTGTTTAGAAGCTGTGATACTTGCCAAAGGAGGCGCTACTAAGCACTGACCATGCAGGGTGCACAAACTTTAGCATCAGGCCCTTTAATTTTTTGTCTTTTTGAAACTGTAAAAGACTGAAATTAAAAAGTAGTCTTGCTAAAAATGTTGAAAAGTATGTTAAATCTTTAACTGCGTGCCTTTTGGAAATCTCTTCATCTTCTACTAACTTAACTATTCACAGTATGGTGCCCAAACTTTGCACGTCACTGTACAGCTACATGAAATATTGTTTCTCTGATGGGATTTGGACAAAACACTGCCACTGTATTTTTAAAGATTATTATCAAATATTGTGTTTGCATAATTGGTCAGTATTCTTGTTATCTATATTCATAACACATGAAATATTCAACCTGCAGCATGTCAGTCTTCACAGCACAGTACTTGAGGCCACACTGGGTCATGACTCTGGCAGAGAGCAGTCCTGGAGCTTCTGGGTCCAGAGGGACATAAGCAGCAGGTGTCTGCAGGATCCTGGTGAACAAGGCAGGACAGTCCTTCATATCACACAGCAGCTCACACAGGAACATTACTCACATGATGTGGCACAGAAATTCAAAGCTGTCACACGCACACTTATATACACACATTTGACAGTGAACTCACCCCAGGATCCACACAGGGATGAACAAATCATCACAGCAGTAGAGTCCAATCAGGTTATTATTAGGAGAGCAGGTCTGTCGCAGAATAAGAGCCAGTTCACCGGACAGCTGAAGCAGATCTCTGTACAGCAGAGACACCGGGGTGTCTGAGTCTGACCCGCTGTCATATGTCACAGCAGCTCTGTCAGGGTACAGAGAGGCAGCAGCGGATACAAACTCCTGCAGAGTCCGAGCAGCAGCCATATTGAGCCCTTTAAGGACCACCGGTGCATTCTCCGTTAGAGCCGAGTCTGGACGAAACCGTAAGAATCATATTATAATTCATTTATTGTTTAATTCAGAGGAATGGGGTTTTGTCTTATATCCATGCTGGCAGTCGCCCGCTGAAATCGTGTGACTGTTTGTCGCGTAAAGATGACGTCACGCTGATGGCTGATTCACAGTCCTCTCATAGTCGTTCATCCCGACATCACGTAATCTGACTTACTTATATTCAAGGTACAAGTACCTCAAAATTGTACTTGTAAATGTAGCCTATTTAGTTACATTCCACCACTGACTGAGAGTTATAAAACCCGAAGTCAAATTCCTTGTTTGTGTGCACAACAACGCTAACTCTGAGCTAACTTTTAGAGCGCTATTTTATGGAATACAGTAATTCCCAGTGTCTGTGAACGCCACCCTGTCCAATCAGCGGTCTGTATTTTGCGGAGGAAGTTTGAACGTTAACCGCCAGATGCTCCGAGAAGACAGGACTTTAACTAAACACGCAACAACCGCCATAAAACGTCAAGAAAAAGAAGAAGTACATCTTAAACTCGCGTAAAGTTTTCGACCAAGTAGTTCGCTGCTACTTTTGTCATCTTTTAACTTCGAGAAACGAACTTTTACACGCAACATGGACGAGTTTTTAAAGAAGCGGCTCCGTGAAAACAGCTTCAGCTACAAGATGTCGCTGGAGCGAATCATAGACAAGGTGCGTTAACAGCTGCACCGTTAGCATGAAGAGAAGTAGCACAGCTAATGTTAAAACCACTTTACTTACCGTCACCTCTGCTAATGTTTTCTACAGTATTCAAAGCCTCAGTATAAAGATGGAGGGATGGAGCTGGACCTCGTGAAAACAAGTACTCCGAGTAAGTAAAGCTGCTGTAATATTGAGTCTGCCTGAGGTTTAATGCAGCAGACATTTAATAGATAAACTGCAGATATCTGTCATTCAGTTCTTCCTAATCAAAAATAAGATGTCAGATACCCATAGTGACAGTTTTCACAGGACAAATAAACTGTTTCTATTCATGTGTATTAGGCTTTTAATTTAAGATACTCACAACGTCTTATTTAATATACGGAATAATGGATATCCACAGTCCAGTTGTTACTAGTCATAATTTTAGTTTCTGATATCCAAAATAATTAAAAAAACATCCCAGATATCCACGATGTACATTTTATTTTTCCAAAATGCATTTTGTGTAGTAAAAACGCAAGTCTGGACTTTTAAAATGTATTTATTTAACCTTTATTTAACCAGAAAGTCCCATTGAGATTGAAAATCTACTTCACAAGAGACCCTGGTCAAGATAGCAGCCAACACATTTGAATGCAACAAATACAACATTTAATACAAAAATCCACAATAAAACAACAACTAAGTAACATGTAAGTGTTTCTAGTTTTATCTACATCTACAAATAGAGACTAGGAACAATACCTTTGTAGATATACGCACGAGTATTAAAGATATCTGTTGAAATATTTATGTATAGCCAAATTTCTTTTTGCTTTTTGGATATCTGATATTAGAATTACAACTGGTAACAACTGGATTGTGGATATCTGTGATGAAAAGTTTTTTCTAGTACGACTGCAGTTTGCATTCAGATTAGCTGAACATAGAAAAATAAAGAAATACTGATGGACATGTTTTATAAAAAAAATGCACATTTGTGTGAGAGGTTCAGTAAATGTAAAAAGGACCCATTTGCACATTCAGTTATTTAAATGAAAATACTGAGAAACCTTTTATTGCCAAAGACCTTCCTGAGAAGTTGATGTTTATAATTTTATTTTAAATGAAAGTATAGGTAGGAATTTGAGGGTATTTTTATTTTTATTTACCAATCGAGAAATTTTACAGATGAATAATAGTTTAATAACTTTTGGTCACATCTGTTCTATTTTGTGTTTGCATTCACTGTTTAACCAACCAGTCAGTAACTTGTGTCCATCTCTGCGGTTCAGTAGTTTTCATGTGACCTTGTCTCATTGTGTGTCTTTTCTGTCTTTACTCTTTGCATGATGAAGCAATTGAACGCTACATGAGGCGGTCAAGAATGGAGCTCAACAAGCTGGAATCAGAGGTTTGGGTTGCTATGAATATACTCTGCAGCCGCACCACATAAAGTACAATGATCTGATTTTAGAAGCAGTTCTATTTACTGCAACAGTGAATTCAGCTATTTAGTATATTTTCAGCTGTTATAATCAAACACTTGTCCTCTCCTCAGCGCCTGATGGATTTGAGTCAGGGATCAATAAGATGTAAGTATCCATAACCTCAGAGGAGAGAAGAAATTTACAGAGATGTTTTTAAGTCGTGCATTTATTAATCTGATTACTGTGATATTTCCTCCACTGCAGCTCAGGACGTAACAACAGACTCTCAGGTAAATGTGCAGTTTATTTTAACAGTTGTGTCTTCAGTGTCTTGTATATCTTAAATTCATTGTTGTTTATTTTTAACAGTTTAACTTCACGCATCATGATGGCGGAGCTGATGAAAGTTGTGTTTCTTCTACCTCCCAGTTGTCTGTGTCTGTGGAGGATGATGGTAAGAGCAAGAAAGCAAACGTGACAAGCTATTTCCAGAAATTGAAATGAAAAGGTGTCTAATATAAGGTGACGTCTCTTGTCCCCTTTTGTGCCCTACAGGGACGGCTAGAAGTGACGTGACTCACCTGACTGTGAGCTCGTCGGATGAGAGTCAGAGAACCATTTCTGAGGTGGAGGTCCAGCCCGAGGACCAAGACGAAGAGCTGGAAATGACTCTGAGAAGCCACGGCAGCTCTTTGGTGGAGCTCTATCCCAGCATGATCAGTCGAATAGGGAGGGCCTGGCATCGGCAGCATGTCTCTAACGCCGCTGACTCGGTGCTGAGGAGGTACCGCAGATTGCGACAGCAGTCAAACAGAGGCAATTTCAGTAACACCTTCATCGACACACTGAAACACAGCAGAAACCCCAAAGACATGACGCTGCTGAAGGAGAGCAGCCCCGTAAGACGGCAGTTCTTTGGGCCCGAGATCACCCCTCGGTCTCCGCGGCAGATGGTAACTAAAATGCAGGATTGGCAAGCACGGCAGCTGTCTCCTGGACGCATGAGAAGAGAGGAGCACCAGTCCGTCCTCGTGATGGACCTCTCTGGTCTCTCTCAGCCAAGAGAGGATCCGCTAAACAAGACCTACACTGTGTCTGAAGTGTCCCGGCTGGGAGAACGTCCCTCCACTAACATGCTCAGTCCTTCACGACCTTGCTATCCCTCCTCTAAACCATCCTTGGACCATTCTCGCAGGTCTAAAAGGCTTTCCCTCACTGCACACCCCCCACAGACCAATGGCTGCTCCACATATGCAATTGAAAGCACCAGTGCAAGAGAGCGACCAGTCATCTACAGCTCCCCAGTCAGGCAGAGTCCCTCACAAGTGAGGACCAGCCTCAGCACATCACCTCGTAGCTTTTCCAGAGAGCCTGTGAGGCCCAGATTAATTGCCACCCCTCCACAAAAGCCAGCTGTACCACTGCGGACGCTTTACCCTCAAGACTCCACTCACTCCCTCCACACACAGCTGCGTTCACCTCAGTCAGCCTCAGCAGCAGGAGGTCGTCACAGCCTCAGGCGTCACCGTTCCTTTGACTCCTCCCTGCCATCCATCCGCATCCTCTACTCCCCAAAGAAGCTTGAGGAGGACTTTCTAAAGCTCTACCACAAGTTCGTCTGCCAGAACAAATCGTCTTTCTTCAACGGGCATCCCTGCCGCCTCTGTGCGAGAAGCTCTGAGGCCAGCAGAGGCCCCTCTTCCTCAGCTCTGGCAGCTCTCGCCCTGTCGCCCCACCGCTCCCTCCTGAGGAAACGCCACAGGGAGCTGGACTGGCGGAGCCACCCGCAGTCGAAACGCTCCAGGGATGAGTATTGCACGTCATCCCCAGGGTCCAAACGCCACGGGAGAGAGATGCTGAGGCGCCGTCTCTCTGCCTCTGAATACGAACGCGATGGCCTCTCGTATAGCTCCATGAAACACAGCAGCACCCAGCAGCGCTCAGCAGATGCACATCAGGAGTCCTGGATGAATCGGCGCCGCCATGTGTCTGCAGCAGATTTTTCTGGCATGGGTGAGCCTCATTTATAAACACCACTATACTCCATAAGTCTTCATGTCCTGTCTGCTGTTCAGTTTGTAAACTCACAGATTCCTTCACTCATTATTTTGCTTCACTCAACAGGAAGTTCACTTGAGAGCAGAATGGCCCCTGGCTCCTCCCCCAGGTGATTATAATAAATTCCCTGTGTTTAATGTTTATATTTTGGCCTCTGAACATTCATTTGTTCTCATAATCATCTTCTTTTCTTCCCCAACATGTGCAGAAAGTGGTAGCGATCAGGGACAACAACAGCCTGCCCACTGAAGAACGAAAAATATCGTCACGTAAGAAAAGTCAGTGCAGCTTTTTGGAATTTCTGGTACATATATAACGGTGAAAGTCTTATGGTTGTGAACACATGAACTAAAACTGGAAGCATTTTTAATGTGTAAGCTCAGGAAACTGTATCACTAAACTAAAACTGCTGATGTTTAATCTTTAAATGGTCGTTATGTCCGTTTATTTTCCATCCAAGTTCGAATTTGTTTGGATGTTTTAAATTTTTAACAAGTACTCTCAAAACCATCTGTTTGAATGATTGTGGTTTATACTCTCGTATGTTTAAATATTTTGTATGGTGCATCATTACCTAACTTAATATAACCACATGTTTATTCCTTGTTATATCTGTTCATTATTAAAATAAAATTGTCAATGTCAAAATGCAGTTTTGAAAGAAAAAGCACGTACTTGTTACCATTGCAGTACCTTTATTATTTATTTTCCATTATATTCATGTGCAGTTTAAAGTCTAGAAAACAAAATATCCAGCAGGCAGACCCAAAACAAAACAGCATAGTGGTTAATTTTAAGGTAAAGATAGAAAAGTAAACATGATAGGAAAATAAAAGACATTGAAACTTTTTGGTCACAAGCCTTGTGCGCTTTTCTGACATGGCAAAGTATCTAATGCTCCCGTCTGAAGGCTGGGAATGTGAAAACGTGAATCTAACTTAAAGATTCTCAAAATACATTTACACGGTAACGTTTAAAAACAAAAAATAAGCAACAGTGTGCTGTAATACATGCACGTGTGATCACACCTTTAACGGACAAACACTGCTGAAAGGTGAGGCTGTAACTACGAGAGGACTTCAGCAGTAACATTTTTAGCTCAGAGGGATAGGTAAGATTTATTGAAGTGGGGTTGTATGAGGAACCACAGCCATTTATAGTGCTTCACCTTTCTGTCAGACATCAATAAGCCAAACTTGTCAGCGTTCTCTTCAAACCAGACTCTATTGACAAAAACAGTAATTTTACCTTGCTGAACACGAAGAGTTGCTGATGTACCGCTGCCTCTATCAGTTAGTTTGTGTTATTGTGTGACTTTGGTGTTTTAGCGGGTGAGTTTAAATCCCCTTAAGTCTCACAATAAGACAAATAAACTACTGATCGAGGCAGCAACAGACCAGCAACTCTTCGTTTTCAGCAAGGTAAAATTACTGTTTTTGTCAATGGAGTCTGGGCTTTGAAGAGAGCAACATAACGCATCAGTTCCCTGTCAGCTGTCTGACAGGTGAGGTAAAGCCATGACAATACTCTAAATACAGCGCACACTTAAACAGATATTTATTTTTTAGGTGGGTAAAATAGGTGGCGGTACTCATGCCTGTTTCTCCCAACTCAGGGCGCACTGATCATCATTTACTGTGGTTATTAAGTACCCCATACAAACCTACATCAAAACATCCAAAACATCCCTCTAAGTGAAAGAATCTAAGCAGGATAATTATCCTTTGTAGAGAAAGCAGATGCTGCATGTACTCAACACATCTTAGTGTCCCATAAAGCAGTATTCAAATGCACAACCACTTCTTTTCCAGTCTACAGAGAACATTTAATTCATGTTTATCAGCTGTGGGAGCTCTCAGTAAACCCACAGTGCTGCTTCTGCTGCTGTAACAGCGGTTGGTCATGGCGTTACCACTCCAGCTCCACTGGATATTTCCCAGTCAGACAGGCGGTGCAGTGGCCCACTCTCTTCCTGGACTTGTTACTGGAGCTGATCATCTCGTCCTTCTCCTGGAAGGAGGCGATTCCCTCCTGAACTGCTGACACCAGGCCCTCCACGGTCAGATACTGAACACTGGCAGCACCTACAAGCAGAAAGATGGCACACTGAGTTAATAATTTAACTATGATACTATTTTGAATTGTACAGCTATTCTGAACACACTCTGTGAGATGTATTACTGTATCATCATATTTACCGATGTATCCAGCAATGTCCTGAAACTCTGGCTTGTTGGCGATGAGCTCCTCCTTGGTTGGAATATTGATCCCCATGTAGCAAGGGTATCTGATGGGTGGAGAGGCGACCCTGATGTGGACCTGTGGAGGAGGAAATACATGTCAGAATTTAACCAGTGTTATTTAGGAACATGTCTACTAAAAAGAAATACTAAACAGGATTTTCCTGAAGAGGTAATCCCTCTCAATCATCACTGATGACTCACTGGGAGTGTGGCAGTGCATTTCTCTGCACTGACTCTGCCCTCTACATGTATTTTCTTTTTTTTTCCCCCCGCGTTTGGGATGTTTCTGGGCGTGTACCCCCACAGCGTTGTAAAATCTTAAGCTGCTACTTTTGTTTAGCAGCGGTTAGAAACTAATTTGTAAGCCAGACACATGTCATTTTGGATCCATTTGAAGGGCAACGCAGTTACATGTGGGTTCCCTCAGTGGCTGGTCTCAAAACAGCATCAGTTATGACGTTATTAGTCTCTGTAACCAGGTGCCACACTGTAAGCTGCTGGCATCCAAGAGATGCAGCACAAACAAACGCAAATATAGCGAGGCGAAATGCCAAACGAGTCAGTCTGGAGTTACCTTTTACTTTCGCTGGCGAGTATATTTACAAACCGTAGCCCACAATCCTTTCAGCAGCATGTGAAGTAGAGCTGCAACAACTTATCAGTTAGTTGTCAACGATTAAATTAATAGCCAACTAATTTGATAATTGGTTAATCTGTTTGAGATTATTTTCTGGGCTCTTGCATTTAATCGCTAGGACAGTCTTAAGTGTGAAAGAAGGAGAGAAAGGGGATGACAAGCAGCAAAGAGTCGCAGGTTGAAATCAACTGGGAGCTACTGGGAGCCCTATTTAAGTCATTTTTTGAGAAGAAAAAAAAAACAAAATTCTTTGATTTCAGCATCTTCAGTGTCAATATCTTCTGGTTTCTTTTCTTCTCCGTGACAGTAAACTTAGTATCTTTGGATTGAGGACAAAAAAAAGACATTTTGAGGACATCTTGGACCTTGAGGAAAAAAACAAGATAATCAACAATTAAAATAATAATTAGTTGTTGTCCTAATGTGTAGTTTCTTGTGTTGGCTTTTTAAGTGCCCCTCTTGATCATCATCCTGCCCACAGATCCACATCCGACGTTCAACAATATGTTAAAGAGTGATAATTGGTCAACTGGTAATATCTTTCCCCAAGGACTTGGTTGTGGAGGTGGTGCAGACAGCTGAATGCGACTGAATGAGCTACCTGTAAACATTGAGAAGGGTTTATTTTTTCCCCTGGTGCTGCTCTAATTAATTTATACAAAGTGAACGTTTAATGTGATTGATCAATCAATCACCTGCTGAGCTGAATCAGACACATCCTGACACTTCCTGTCTCGTTAAAGTCACTAGACGACGGTATAAACAGTCAGCTCACTCTTTGAATATGTTGCCTTTATTGTGCCATGTAGCGACGGTTAATAAGCCTTATATTTTTAATTAGCATAGTCAGTAGAGTTGCGCTTCATCCAGTAATTCATTTAGTCAAAGGCAATATAAAAAAAAGACTAAACAGGATGTACTTTTGTACAGTATGAGTGTTTATCGTCTCGGGACCCCTCAAAATTATCCTGTGACCCTCGTTAGGGGTAATGATCCTCAGTTAGGGACCACTATTAAAATACTGGCACCACCTGTACAAGAGTTAGTAACATCCTTTGTCAACACACCTCAGTTGCACCAGCTTCCTTCAGCAGTCTTATGATGGGGGAGATGGTGTTGCCCCTGACGATGGAGTCATCAATCAGCACCACTCGTTTCCCTGCAAAGTTGTCCGTCAAAGCCCCAAACTTCTTGGCGACTCCTAGCTGCCTCAGGCGGGTGTTTGGCTGAATAAATGTCCTCCCGACGTAGCGGTTCTTACACAGGACCTCTATATACGGCAGCCCAGACTGTGAAAGGAGGACAGGAAGAGGAGAGCTTGTGAGGACAGCGGTTCATCAGGAGGAGGGTGTCGTACAGCATTTCCTTACAGAGCTGGAGCAGACAGCTTGTAGACAGACCTGCTGAGCGTAGCCCAGGGCAGCAGGGGTCGCAGACTCTGGCACTGTGCTGACCACGTCTGCGTCTGTCGGAGCCTCGATGGCTAACTGCCGACCACAGCGCTGCCGGACAGTGTAGACCATCTGCCCTGCAGTACAGTGGTATAAAATACTGAGTGTGCAACACTTTCACTGAGACAAAGAGAGGCCAACATTTAAAGGGACAGTTCACCCCAAAATAAAAAAAACATGGTTTTCCTCTGACCTGTCGTCATTTATCAATCTAGATTTAGATTTTTTTTGTCTATCTTGAGTAACCGGGTCATGATTTCTGGAAAGAGACATTGATGTTGAGTTTTTAAAAGTATTTTTTGGCGCTTTGAGCACCACAAGCTGAGTGCCATCTAGCTCCATGTTGTCAAAGAGAGGGCAGACATCTCTACTGCTGATATCTCCAACACTCACACAACAATCTAGACTGATAAATAGCACCGATTTGGGGCGAACTATCCCTTTAAGATCAGAGCTGTATAAAGGATAGTCTATAACAAACATTCAAACCTTCAAAAATGGAGTCTGGTCTGGCGAAGTAAACATATTCAAATATGCAGAAGGCAGGGAGGTCTCCCTCAGGGCGAGGGACAACACTCAGAGACTTGACCCCGTGCTTTGATATCTGGACTATCTCTCCTGGTAAGACCTCTCTGTAATACCTGAGGACCAAGACGGACATGAAATGTGGTCATCATCCACAACTCCTCAATAATAATGCAGAATATAAAACGTATGTGTGAGGGGAAAAAAAAAAAACTAACTTGGCACCGATGGACTGAAAGCTGCAGGACTCTGATGACACCACCCACCCCTCGGTGTCCTCCTCTTCGGCACCTGACCAAAGGGACAAAGAGTGACGTTAATCATTCACCAGTTTACACATCTGACCTCTGTCGAAACACGGTCAGGCTTGAGCAATGATCAGCTCTCGTGAGTAATCGTAGTTATCAGTAGTAGAAGTCAGGGTTTTTTCAGGACAAACATAGTGTCCAGTGTCTCTGATGTGAATACCTGAACTGTGCAGTTTAGAGATGGGGACAAGCCGTCCGATGCAGAGGGGGCGATTTCCGTAAGGGTCACGCACAGCATAGATAACGTCTTTGAACATCACCAACAGTGAGTACGACGTAGGGGTCTCAGTCATCAGATTCTTGATTCTACGATACAAAATTACCCCCCGAAAAACAAACAAAAACAGTATTAAAAGAGTGTAGAAGAAGAAACTGTTAATATTTATGAGGCATCAACACTCCACACTGACCTGGCAACCCAGTCTGGTGCGTCCCGCTCCTCCATAGGTGGGGTTAATGCCAGCAGTTGGGTGATGAGCTCGCTGTCTGAGCTGGTGGAGAGGCCCACACCATGGCGCATTACCTGCACAGCACATTTACAATGACTGAATCAGAATATCTATAAAGAAGTGTTATTTCATTCAGGCACATGTCACAAGGAAGAAAGTTATTACACACAAACTCACAGATATATAAATAGAGGTTAGGCACTCTGTACTCAGAGTCCTGGTTTGTCAATAACATTTGCATCAGAGAACCCGGGACAGGCCATTGATATGCACAAGGTTCAGTGAGTTGAGGGGTCGTCCCTCACCTTTTTCCGCAGGGCATGAGCATTAACAAGCTCTCCATTGTGTGCCACGGCAATCTTGCCATGCAGTGTATCCACAACAAAGGGCTGGCAGTTCTGAAGCTCTGAGATCCCAGTCGTTGAATAGCGTGTGTGACAAATACCGAGGTTACCATAGCGCAGTTTCAGAAGAGCCTCGGGTGGGAAAGCTGTGCTCACTAATCCCATTCCCTAAAAACAAAAAAATGGCCGGAGGAATCAGTGAGAGATGTTTTCAGTCACACAATCTGCAGAAATAAGAAAGAAGTAAACAGTAATATGCAGCTATCACGTTGAAGTGGAAAACTAGGTCACTATTTAAACAAGCCAGCACAGCCACAAACAGCCATTATAGTACTGAGGTCAATGTCAGTGTGTGTGTTTGTGTACATGCAGGTGACCTACTGGCGAGCAACTTGCCACAGCTCTGCACTTCACTTATACAGCAGTTACTGCTGATAACGCTACCCCGACCTGACGGTGTCACTGCGGACACATAACACCCACCCTTTGGTCCCCCCCACATTAACACTGTTGGCTCTGTCAGCACTGTTGCCGTTGTAAGTGTCCAGCTGCTAACTGCCTGCTCAGCCACCTCCATGTTGAGAGCTGTGTGCAGGCAATCCCTAGCTCAGACTCTGAATCATAGTCTGTTTACAGGACATGAATAACTCGTTTGAGGGTTAAAAACCCAAACATAATCGGGGGTATTCATGTCCAGTGTTGGAAGTGTAACGCAATACTGTTATTCCACTACTTTTTGCAGTAACTAGACATGTAACTAATTAGGTTTTAAAATAAATAGCACAGTTACAGTTACTGAAATTTAATTTTGGGCTCATTATTCGTTACTTTTGTCATCATCACAGCAGAAAAACGCAGCCTATTTGCCGGATTTTCTTCCCTGTTACGATCTAACATCATGTGCGGCTCAGGTGAGCAGCGTTCAGTCTCTCTGTCTTGCGTGTGTAAGTTTGAGAGACTGAGAAATATACAGAGGTGAGGGAAGAGAAGGTGGAACGTTGACTGCTGCATGCAATGTTACTGTAAGTTGTTAACCTGACATTATTGGAATGCTTTTTAGACCTCACGACTGCGAAATAAATGGCGTTAATCATTCAATCGATCAGTGGTTAGCATTGTCGCCTCACAGCAAGAGGGTTCCTGGTTCGACCCCAGGGTAGGGGAGCCCTTCTGTGCAGAGTTTGCGTGGGTTTTCTCCAAGTACTCTGGTTTCCTCCCACAGTCCAAAGACATGCAGGTTAATTGGTGACTCTAAATTGTCCTGAGGTGTGAATGTGAGTGTGAATGGTTGTCTGTCTCTATGTGTCAGCCCTGTGACAGTCTGGTGACCTGTCCAGGGTGAACCCTGCCTCTCACCCAATGTCAGCTGGGATAGGCTCCAGCCCCCTGCAACCTCTAACAGGATGCACAATTACTGAAAATGAATGAATGAATGAATGTTCTGTAAATGCAGACATTATTTTCCTCCTTGAAATCAAGGACAAAATAAACCTATAGTGGTGAGTTGTTGTCTGTGTGCAGGATTTAAATTACTGTTACAGGATAAACCTCAGTGTGTTTGTTTTTGTAAATACATTTCATTTATTCTGCCTATTTTGATAACAGATTTAATGTCAAATGTCTGAGTTACAGGTGCTATTTCATTTCACTCATTTGACTTGCCAAGTGCAGGCTATTAAAAACTGACCTGCTTGATTTGGAGGCCTGTCTGTGCTACATTAACCAGGCCTAACAAAGCATATCATGTGTTATTGTTCCACTACTTGCAGTACTTTTCATCAGTGATAATGGCTATCATGACAGATAAAAATACAACACACGTCATGTCCTACATGTGGCACAGCAACACTACAATAATACAGCTATGTGTTCATCGATAACAGAATTGAAGCAGATATTTATAAAGAAATGCAGGTTTTCTGCAGCACTTGGTGAGGTAATTCAGTTGCCTCTGAGAGAAGTTACTGCGACTAATTACTATTTTTCAGTAAGTTGCAAAACGCTGTATGTCCGTGTAAACACACTCATAAATCTGGTCTGAATGTCATGTAGAGCTCCTTTAATTAAAAGCAGCTGAAGAGATTCCTGCATTTGTGTAGCATGAGTTAAAGCTTCAGTCTAACTGTTCAAGTGGCCTCTACCATCGTTACCTTGTGGGTTGTGTATGTGGGCGGACTGGCTCCATTACTTGTGACAATCCCGGCACTTTCCTGACCCCTGAGTGGACACAAACAATCACATGTAAATCATAACAGTGTAAATATATCAGTGGAAAGTGAGTTTAATACAGAATGATCTTTCAGTGTCTGTGTTGAAATACTAAACATGAATAAACCTGTTTGATTCTCAGATCTGGATATGAGCCTTGAGGCAAACCAAACTGGTTTGTTTCTGGCAAAGTGATTCAGGAATGAGTGGCAGAAAAAAAAAGCAACCAGAGGAGTCTGCTTGTCGGCTGCAGAGCTGCCATATACGGAGAGTCGCCTTGCTGCAGCCTCAGCCTATATACCAAGCTGCTTCTCGGATTACACTTGGTCCCGCCCCCTCGGCACACAGCTTAAGCCAGTGGTGAGGCTGCTTTTCAGCATGGAGGCGTTGCTTTCAGGCTTAACCGCCTGGTTGCCTAGGGAACCGGGCAGCAGAGACAGACGGATTGGGGAAAAGAAAGCGTTTCCAGGTCAGCTCAAACATGGAGAGAGGAGCAGAGAGACAAAGAGGAGGTGATAGGGAGGTGGCAGAGGAAAAAGGCTCGGTGGAGAGGCAGTGGGGGGAGGCAGAGGTGCTGGCTCTCATGTCAGTGTGGGACGAGGTGGGAGCTCAGCACGTAGCTGAGAGCAGAACCACATTTGAGTTGATTTCAGAGCGTCTGAGGAGGCTCAGTGTTGTGCGCAGCTGGTGGGAGTGTCAGGCCGAGTGCAGAAGCCTGGGACTCCAGAGCAGGAAGCCTGACGCAGCAGCAGGCTCTTCAGCAAACTACAGCCCAGGAGTGGATGGAAGGCCAGTGGAGAGCTGGGAGGAAGAGGTGGAGGATGTGGGTAACCAAAGAGGAGTCTACCCTTCCTCAGTCACTATTCCAATGCAGGAAGGTAAATGTAGGTTCAACCCCAACTGTCGCGCTGACGATCACAACACATGACAACGCTCAACACATTTTACACAACTGACACATCAGATAAACACGCATGTCAATCAAACTGGTTTCAGCTTCAAACTGAAGCCTTTTTCCTTTTTTAACATTTTAAAAATCAGACTGAAATAAAACACCAACTTACTTTTCAAACCAAACTGTGTGTGCAGGTATCAAGAGTCTCATCCATCGGGCTCTCCCTTACACTGCGAGTGTGGCTGAGGAAGGAGGCCGCCACTGGACGGACGACGAGGTGCGGGCGCTGTTGTGCGTCTGGGCTGACCGCCGCATTCGAGAGCGCTTGAAGTGCACACTGCGCAACAAATCAATCTTCCAGGAGATGGCCCGTCAGATGCAGAGAAACTTTGGGGTGGTGCGCAACTGGAAACAGTGTCGGACTAAATACAAAAACTTGAAATATGATTACAAGACTGCTAAAAGCGCTCACGCTGTTGGAGGCAGCGCCACAGGAGGCCCGGGGAAGTACATGAAGTTCTTTGACGAGGTGGAGGCCATTCTGCTGGATCGGGGGCTGGAAAACGGGACCATGGAGATGCAGAAGAGGTTGTACGATGGAGAAACGGGAGCAGGGAGGCTGCAGACACCGGCCTCGGAAAATGAGGTTGTCATTGAAATTGATGATGGTATGTTTTCAGTCTGTAGTGCATATATTAGATTTGTATTCAACGCCAAAAGAGCAGTCAAATCTTCTACTGCTTGTTTTATTTTCAGATGACAACAGCGATGATTATGACATGGACGGAGACGTGGAAGCAAAATGGAGAGGAACAGGTACGCAACATAGATAAACAGCACATTATGTGTTATCTTCTCTTCTCCTAATCTATTTCTGTCCACTCAGACGCCCATCTAACACTCACAGATCCATCCAGCTCTGACCAGTTCCACGTGGTCACAGTGTCGGACACAGGCCGAAACTGGAGCGACCAGGAGGTGCGAGCGCTCATTCAAGTCTGGTCGGACGAGCGCGTGTGCAGGCAGCTGGAGAGCTCGACCAGAAAGAGAGACATCTTCATCCAGATCTCCAACAGGTTAATGCAGCAGGGCATCGAGCGCGACTGGAAGCAGTGCCACACCAAGTACAAAAACCTCAAGTACCTTTACCGTTCCCTTCAAAGAGGAAAGAGCGACGAGGCTGACCCCAGGCGCCTCATGAGGTTCTACGATGAGGTGGATGCCATTATGAATCGCAAAACTAACGGCTCATCACATGACACGGGAGCTGCGGACCAACAAGCAGATTCAGGCAGACATGAGGGCTGTGAGGAGAACGAGCGCGTAGACGTCTATTTGACAAAGACGAACACAGTGACCACAGCGGCGGGAGCAGCTGAGGACAGAACTTGTAGCTCTGACTCTGTCTCATCAATGTGCCTCGATGTTACACCAAACAATGAACAGCCGAGGCTGCAGGGAGACCAGAAGCTTCGCCTGGATCAACAGCACACATTGATGAGTGAGCCAAACATCATTATTTATTCATGTATAGTGAGCAGGTGTTTGATGAACACACGTAGCTTTCTGCTTTCTGTTACCAAAATCCATTCATGAAATCTACAGAGGCAGAGATTGACAGCAGCCAAGCTTTGCTCTGACTTTACATCTCTTATGTCTTCAGAAGGTCTGTCAACTCACGTGTACATAATCAAAATATTATATCACATTAATCCAAATTATGATCTCCAAAACTTAAACCAATAAGTGAGATTTTTAAAGGGTTAGTTCACCCAAAATGCAAGGAGACATTTTATCATAGGTCTGGCCGTGCACTGGTTTTATAAGGAATATTTTTTTCTGTAGAAATAATTCCAGTGTGCGACTGATTCGTACTTTGCTTCTCCACTTTTCCGCCACTCAGCTTTCACATTCGTAGCACTGTTGCCCTAAGCACCATTATCAGCAGGGACTGGCAGAGCAGCGAGGCAAAGCTCTGCTCCTGATGGGAGGATGAGTCGCTGCTGTCAGGGCGCAGATCTCCAGATCTCTCCGCCTCCTGCCGGTGCTCCGACAGCAGGTCTAAGGCAGCCGTGAAGCCAAATCTGGGTCTGTCCGTGGCAGACTGCGCTGCCGCCTGATATAGAGGCAGTGGTATTATAACCGGTTACAAACTTCTTGCGTTAAGTAGTAGTCCATTTCCATGTTTTGGTACAGTTGGTGTTCACACCTGACGCATATCGATCTAGAGTACACATTAACTGTACTCAAGATCACCTTTTCAAGTGGACTAAGGCAGTGGTTCCCAGCTGGTGGGTCGCGTTCCAAAAGTGGGTCGCACATCCAATCTTAATGGACTGCAAGTATTCTCGTCTTGTTTGTAAAAGACACACTTTATTTTTAAGCACAGTGAATTTCCAGGACAGAGCTTTTATTTTGAAGTGCCATTTCCTGCTGTAGAGTGAGTGACTACTTGACAGAGACAGCAAACTGGCTCGACGACTTGGAAAGGAGAGAGCTATCAAATAATGTGGATGAATAGAGACAAAACTATCTGAATGGCTATATGAGAAAATGTGTTTTCAATGGTCATAATGTAGGCGAACTGACCCTTTAAATCTTAATTTAAAAGGTGAGCTATGCAGGATTTTCGGTTTCTGTCTCCAAACACGCTCACCAGTGAAACTGAGTAAAAGCCAACCCCAGCGTTTAACCTTTAGATAGTCACATTTTTTCAGCGCTGCGTCTCTTGGATGCCTGCTAGTTATGGTCTGGCAGCTGGTCGCTACCTTTTTATGAAGCCTCTACCTCACCTGAGTGCTGTGGGGGCACTCAGCCATTAACGTCCAAAGCACAGAACATAAGAAGAGACAAATAAACAACAGGAAGAGGGCAGAGTCTCTGCTGCAGTAAAATACACCGCCACACACTTATAGTGGGTCCTAAGTGATGACTGAGAGGGATAACGCCTGTATGAGTCCAAACATTGTTTTTAGAAAAATCCTGTTGGTATAATTTTAAGAAAATTCTTGAAATAAATGAGAATATAACAGCAATTTTCTAAAGAAAAGCCTGTTGTGTTTTAACTGTGCCTGCTGTTTGCAGGCTCGTCTGACCCTCAGGTAAAGAGAGAGGACGTCTCATCAGCAAACAGAAGGATGAAGAGGAAAGCTGTGGATCAAGGTTCGAAATGTGTCTCCGTCTGTAATCACTTAGTGTGTCGCATGATGTCCACTATTGACTGAAGCCTTTGTAATTGCTGACTCAGTCCCATGATGTGCCACGGAGCCTCCTGATCATATTACGGATAAGGGTACGGTTGTAACTGCTAACAAGAGGCACAACTCATGATGACGTCCGCTGTCACACCAAGAGAACAAGAAACTTTGCCCATCCATGACGATTTGAAATGTTGTATTAGTGATACTTTTACAAATAATAGAATTCAGGTGATGTAAGGATAATAATCTGATTTTAAAGCTACCTTTGTTCTCTTTTCAGACACACTTCAGACACCACTTAAGAAAATGGACACTGGCACTGACACCATGGAGGCCCAGTGTAAAGAGGAGCAGGATCCCATCCCGATAATGAAGATCAATTCAGTCTGTTCAATAGCCTCGCCCAATCCGTCCCCAGAGAGAGAGAGAGAGGTAATACCTTCTAACACCACGTGATAAAACATTGTGCAACCAAGGTAAACTATGGAAATCATTGTTTAACAGGGCGAGAGAGTCCAGAAGAGACATGATGCTGCTGTGCTGGAAGAAACGTTGTAATCTCACAGATTACACAGTTTGTTTCTGCCTTTCAGGAGAGCATGTGTTTCATCTTTCAAAGCTACAGCTTAGTGTAGTGACAGAAGATCAATCAACTATTTCAACAACTGACAAATCAGTCAGGTCATTTTTCAAACAAAAAAAAGTCAAAGTTTGATGCTTTTGTCATTTATGATAAATTAAATCTTATTATTCTTAGTATTGGTGGAATTAAACAAGCAATTTTAACATTTGTATTGGGCTTTTGTTGGGATTAATTCGACAGCAGGTTAATCAATGATTAAAGAACAGTGTGTAGGATTTAGAGGTATTTAGTGGCATCTAAAAAGGTAAGGGCTGCAGATTGTAACCAGCTTAAATTTCTCCCGGTTAAAATTCCTTTAGTGTTCATTGCTCAGGAGTTTTTTTACCAGGAGCTGAATTATCAGCAGAGGTCTCTTCCTCTCAACAGAGCCAGTGATTTAAACCGGTAAATACACTGAATAAAGCAGTTTCACCAGTGACTGCAAATGGCCATCTAGAGCCAGTGTTTGGTTTCTGTTCTGGACTAATGCAGAAACACTGTGGTCCAACGTGGTGAATTCTGCGGACAAAACCTGCTCCCCATTTAACATTTGGCATAAACAGCTCATCATTATAAGGTAGCGAAAACACAACGATTCTGATTTTCAGGTGATTATATACAAAAGAAAACATACTCATCATAGTGTATTTAAATTCTGCCAATTTAACCCCCTGTATCCTACACACTGGACCTTTAATATTTGAGAGTGAATCTGCTCACGGTGACATTTACAACTACCTCCATTTTTAAAATTCATACACGTTATTCCTACGGTCTACGACAGTCCAAGAATATTAGTAAAATTAAATGACTCTCTCTCAAATCCAAAAACGAGGGTGGGAAAACTCAAATTTGTGATGTCATCACGTATAAAGTCCGGAGCTGCTCCATAGACAATGAAATGGGAAAGATGTTCTCGATCAATGGGTGTCCAAACTTAGATTAGATCATGTGAAAATACCTGAGGCCAGCTGCTTCTCTCATCAAATGGGTTATTACCAAAAAAAAAAAATCACATACAATTACGAAGAACCACAGCTGTTTTATCTTCCACTGAATAAGTAGTCAACTTTTTACTGCTCCTGAATGTGACGGCCCTCACTGTCAACCTTACACTTCTTTCTTAGCTAGTTGCTTGTTTACAGTCACACACGTTTCGCCTGTGTAGTTCCTACTTGTTGTACGTCTACAAACTGGGTTATAATCACGCCATTGTGAGATAAACAAAAAAAAAAGCAAAATTATCTTGCCGGATTAACCAATATTGTGTGGCCGGCCACATGTAGTATACTTTGAAAGACAAGCCTGGGGCCATTTCAAATCTGTCTGCGTGCCGGACTTTGAACAAGCCTGGTCTAGATGATGCTGAGAGCACCCAAAGGAATGTTATGAGTACACGGGTACATTTTCTGCATCAGAACTGAGAACACTAGAATAAAATAAAGCTCATTTGAGTATTTAAAAAAAGCAAACAAACATTCAGTGGGTCCACAAACATAGGCTCCAAGATCCCAGATTTTATACCCTATGACATCACAAGTTTGCCTCTCTGGTTACTGACTTTTAGAGAGTAGCTGGTGTTCACACACATTTATTGAACATTCCTCGACCATGGAAATAACATATTGGAATTCTTAATTTAGGTGGTGCTCCCCTTTAATTTGGGGAAACTGTAATGCTGCTTATAAAAAGGCTTTGTTGCTGCAGGCTAATAATTAAAGCCACATTTTGTTCTCAGCACAGTGCCACAGCAAAACAATGTTGACTCCAGTTAGACTGGATTAAAAGTCACGCAAATACTTGTGACAGAGGCGTTTTTGCCTTTAAAACATGCAACATTTTTACTTGTTTATATCTCTGTAGTGCCCAAGTGTGACTTTAAGTCAAATTTAAAACCTTATTTCCGCTTTAGTGTGACTGAGGAGATAAATTAAGATGTTTTTATCCCACATAAAGTGATTTTTTTTTGGACTTTATAACTGTAGAAAAGGTTTTGGTTGCAAGGTTGGCTCAGTTATTGTCCCCCGGTATAGTTAGATGGACACACACACACATTTCCGCGCTCTTACCTGTGCTGTAGCGCCACCAGTCCCAGGGTCAACACCTGAGCCACCTCCAGCTGAGTGGGCCACTCTCCGGCGGCCACACACCCGAACACCCCGCACTCCTCCCCGATACCGGACTCCTCAAACTCCATCCGGCCGCTGTCTGCCTCAGTCCTCCGTTAACCCCGGCGGGCGGACAGTCTCGTGCCTGGTTGCCTCGGCAATCGGGCTCGTGCGCTCTGATAGTATTACCCGAGCACGTGCAGCGAGCGTTGACGCTAACGGACAACGTGGCGCGTTAAAACAACACAAACTCAGCTGACATGTTGAAGCGGAGGTGAAATAACGACTCCGGGAAAAACTCAGTGATAAGCAGAAAGAAAATCAGTTGTAACAGAAGAAGAGAGCACTGAGGCTGTTATCTCTTAAATTAAAAATCAAACATATTGAAGTGACGAAACACACGTGGTGTCACGATAATCTGATCCGATTAATCGATTCGCTCGAGCGGCCAGTTGTTTTCTCCTGATAGGAGTTTCCTGATAAATCAATCTTCTCGTCAAAGGCAAATGGGGGCAGTTTTGTGGATAAACTCCAAAAAAGTTCTTCTTCTCGCAAATATTTGGAGTTGGAGCATCTTCCCCTCACGTGGTGACCAATGCGCTGCTGTGATTGGCTGCCCGAGCGAGCGGAGGGATGTGATTGGTTGTCAGAGCACGTAAGACAGACTCCACTTCCCTCTTCTGCTGCCTGCACGCCTCCCGCTGCCTCTTCATCCTGCAACTTTTAAGAGTTGAGCGTCACTTTTCACTTCTTGTTTCAGGACTGTCGGTTGTCCAACACCACCAGCATGGCCTCCACTCCAGGTACGGCACAAATATTAACGCGTAATTCAGAATACATGATAAAAAGCGCAGAGTTTTAATGTGCGTACTTTCCCTTTTTGTGTGTGTGCGCATGTGTTTTGTAGAGTTGAACATCGGCCAGAAGCTCAATGAGGGGAAGACAAAGCAGATTTTCGAGATCGTGGACCAGCCTGGACTGGTTCTGGTCCAGTCCAAAGACCAGATCACAGCTGGGAATGCCGTGAGGAAGGACCAGATGGAGGGGAAGGCTGCTATCGCCAACAAGACCACGAGCTGCATATTCAAGCTGCTCCAGGAATCTGGTGAGGACTCAGTGAAGTTATTATAGATCCACTCAGAGGGTACTCTGCCAACCAGGTAGTGTGTGCAGCAGTTGTGTCATAACGTTACACCCCTGAGGCAACTTTCCCACACGCTGAGACACTTTCTGTGATACTGAGAGTCTGTTAAAGCCAGAGGGGTTTAGTCACTATGGGACTGAGGTATTTGATTTTATAAGCACTCCCTCACACTCATCTTTTTCCCCTAATAACTTAATTTCACTGGATTTTATATGTGTACTCAGGAAGAAAGATAAGCTTTGGCCTCTTTACCTTTTGTGTTTAAACCCCAACCTAAAACTCTTTTACTGGCCCCAGTGTGGCTACATATTTTGACAAATAAAGGCCTGTCTCATTAGATGCCTGGTCTGTTTGCCAATTTTATTTTATAGAAATTCTTTACATGTATAAAACCAGATTGTTGGCCACCCACTTGAGCTAGCTGTATGGATTGTACATACATATATAAATGTTTAAACTTTTGTCAACATGGAGATGCTACACACAACATAAGCTTTTTTAGACTCTCCACAGTTCAATCAACAAGTTTATTTTACTGAAACCATGAGCACCAGCCTAATTTGGAGCCTTATTTATACTGGTTCAAATAAACAGTTTGATCTTATGTCAGATCTTAGCTGAGCAACAGATTTGTGTAAAAGGAATTAAAGGCCTGTCCCTTATAGACGCCGGTCCCAGATATACAGTAGGCCTGTTTAGTTCAGTGATTTAAGCAAATAATAGCCCAGGCTACTAATGGGAAGTTTTACGGTACATCTGTTTATATCTCAGAAAATAGTTTTTAAAAAAGCCATTTAAAATTCTTTAAAGCCCAACTTGGCATTTTCAAATCGCTTGTTTTGCCTGACAAACATAAAAAATTTGGTTTGTTGTCTTTTAAAGGTGATGATGACTAGCAGATACACTTTTTTTTTTAAACTGGAACCATGAATTCTTTTTAATTTTCACTCCACACTTGCAGAAACAGTTGATTTATAAAAATAGAAAATAGTTAAAAATAGTAATACTAATAATAGTAATAGCTCAACTGAAAACACATGATTCTATTCAACAGATTTCATTGACATGATTTGATTTTTATTTATTTGGGCGTCCCGCCCCGGATGGCGCCCAGCTTACAGGTCACGAGACAACAACCAGGATGGCCACATGACCAGCTGTAACATACAGTTCCACAAATTCAAAAGGAAAACATGTAAAAACATTACATTTCCATCACAAAAAGGTCTTATCATGATGGATATAATATTGTCCGTCTTAGATTCCATGCATTATTTATAAATCTGTCTAAAGCGATAGTCTCCTCAGTGAAGATCCAACACAACATTATTGTCAGATAACCAAAACAGATCGGCGTTCCTCAACTAGATTGTCAAACAAATGATTTTTTTTTTTTAAATCACAGAGGACAGAGGGGTGGTACACAGAGGACATGTTCCCCTCAATATCTAGAACATGTGCATTTCTCCCTCCCTCTGAAACATAGCACAGTAGCAGACAACTTTATTTGTTTTAAACAGTATTAAGACATGTACACCATAAACTGGGGCAGAAAAGGCACAAATTGGAGCGTGTATGTAATGTGTATTGTGTTTAGATGTCAGTTTTTAAGCATATGTCCCTGCAATTAACAACAAATGCTTTTGACTGAACTCACATCCAGAACTGGCAGAGCCACACAGTAATGATAACGTGTGTGTGTGGGGGGGGGCATGTTGCGTGCATGTTGGTGAGAGAAGGTCCAAAAAAAAGCTCAGCTTCTCCAAAATGACTCTCCATCTTGCTTTCATTTAAACTAATTGGGTAAGTGTAACCCAAATGCCGCTCATGACTGTGGTGATGGCTGTCTTGTGACTTGAAACTTTATTGTGCGTAATGCACCAGAACGTGACCGACCACGTCCCCCTCATTTAATGTTCGTTATAGGGGCATGACAGAACGTGAAAATCTTTGAAGTACTGGTGTGTTTCAACATCAATCTGTAATCCAAATGAACACTGAAGGTTAAGATTAAAATATTCTGAGGTTTAGGTGCGACTTAACTTTGTTCACAGCTCTTAAGCCAATCGTGGTTAAGCTTTTGGTGCCCTAAAGTGGGACTTTGTAATATTCTGGGGCTGATTTTAATGTCTGTCCTTTCCTCCAGGCGTTAAGACTGCCTTCGTGAAGCAGCACTCGGACACAGCCTTCATCGCAGCCCACTGTGAGATGATTCCCATCGAGTGGGTTTGTCGCAGAGTGGCAACTGGATCATTCCTCAAGAGGAATCCAGGTGTCAAAGAAGGCTACCGCTTCTCCCCTCTGAAGATGGAGATGTTCTTCAAAGTGAGTCTGAGACCAGGGGCCGTGTTCACAAAGAGTTTTAACTATCTTAAATAAGGAGTCCTAGCGTAGGAGTGATTTAGGGAAGTTTTCAGAGCAACAAAGGGGCAGAAACTTCTATTCTAGTGAGGAGGTGTGGTTGGCCCTGTTGCCAAGTATGATGCGTTCTTTTAACAGATGTGATTGGTTGTCACAGACACGCCCCTTTGTGAGCCTGCAGGGTGGAAACACCCAGTGGAAGTGAAATGCTGACTGTGAAAGTTTTGTCATCGTTCGTGTGATCACTCTGCTGATGGAGGGTTGAGACAGACCTGAGTCATCACTGCTGCACTGCTGCATTTGTCCAGTTTTCCGAATATCTTAGTGTTGTGATTATTTTTTTTCTTGTGTTGGGAAATGTGTGTGTATCCTCAGTGACATCAGCCGCACATATTACCCCTGCACAATCTAATCTGTAGTATTTAATCTACTCACTGTCATCCAGTGTTTGGAGAATATTTCTCTGACCTCCTTTGTGTTTCTACCATTTTCTCCTCTGATTAAGAAACATCTTAAGCCTCTTTAAAAGTCCTCCTCTCTAGTCCTCACACTTTTATACCTCAGGAGCTCTTTTAAGGTCAAAGATGCTCTGTGAACTTTTATCTTTACAACGACCTAGTCTTAACTTTCAGGGGAAATTCTAAGGAAACATCAAAATGGCATGCATCTTAATGTAATCATTTGCTTTGTGATGCAGGATGATGCCAACAACGACCCCCAGTGGTCAGAGGAGCAGCTGCTGGCGGCCAAATTCACTCTGGCCGGGCTCACCATCGGTCAGTGCGAGGTGGACATCATGAATCGCAGCACCGTGGCCATCTTTGAGATTCTGGAGAAGGCCTGGGCCACTCAGAACTGCACGCTGGTGGACATGAAGGTAAACTGTGCAGCAGCACCCTCTGCTGGTTGATCTGATACCCAAGTGTGAACACTGTCCTACTTTGTAGCTGCTTCACATCTTCCTCCTTTACAGATCGAGTTTGGCGTGAACGTGAAGACTCAGGAGATTGTCCTCGCCGACGTGATCGACAATGACTCGTGGAGGCTGTGGCCGGCTGGAGATCGGAGCCAGCAGAAAGATAAGCAGGTCAGGACTTATCTTGGGTCCTGCTATTTCATTTTGATGTTTTAAGAATTACTCTAAAAGCTGAAATAATTTGTTTTCCCCTCTTTGTAGGTGTACCGAGACCTTAAAGAAGTCACCCCTGAGGCGATGCAGATGGTGAAGAGAAACTTTGAGTGGGTCTCTGAAAGGGTCAAGGTACGCTGAACCCACTGTCCCAGTCTGCCCTCTGTTATCAGGCTCTTCTTTGTTTTCAGTCGTGTTACAACAGACACACACAGTTCATGATAAACTATTATCTGGGCTCTGTGGCTCACCAGATTTATCATTTCTAATTCTCAAACTTTAAATCAAAAATTGTGTTTTTAAAAAGTGGTTACTTATCCTTTCTTTCAGTTGCTGGGTTTTATTCTTGAATATTTAACATTCAAGTCTGATTCAACAAACATATCCTTAAAGTGACTCTCTTAAAGGGACAGTTCACCCTCAAATCACAAATGCATATTTTTCTCTTACCTGTAGTGCTAGTTATGAACCCTAGATTGTTTTGGTGTGAGTTGCAGAGTGTTGGGAGTTATCCGCCACAGAGATGTCTGCCTTGTCTCCAGTATAATATAACAAGATGGCACTCGCCTTGTGGGGCTCAAAGTGCCAAAAGAAAAAGACAAGAGCAACGTCTCTTTCCAGAAATCATGACCCAGTTACCCAAGATAATCCACAGACCTTGTTGTGAGCAGTTTCATGTAGGAACTACTTTCTCTCTACCAAACTACACCTGCCAACTGTATCATTGCGCCGAAGGAAGCGTGCATCTACTCATGGATAATAGACTCATATTTGTGACAGTGAGATGTAAACATGAATGGCGTCCTCCTCAGCTGAGCTGTAACGTTAGCTAGCTCACTGGTGCCAGGTCAGTTAGCAGTAGATGCACACTTCATCTGCGCAGTGATTTGAAAAGTATCTTTATCAGCCAGTATTTTTCACATGTGGCCACTGCCCAGCTAATGTTGCACAGTCTTGTTTTAACCCTTTGAAACCCGGAGTATCATCACTTTTCTTGTGCTGCTTTCAGACGCCTTAAATAAAAGATTGAGATTTTTTTTTTAACTAGGGAAAAGAGAAAAAAAAAAAAGCCAGGGGAAACACTATTAATATTTATTATAATTATTACATTGTAAAATTATGTTACAGAATTATTTGAATTTTTCAGCACTCTTTTAGGTTTTTTTTTTTTTTTTTTAAACTTTCTTTCCTTTTTTTTCTGCAAATTTTCTTGTATTTAATTTTCTTTTTTTTTTTTTTACTAATTTCTTAGTTAAAGAACTCAAGCCAGTTTGCTCAGGTTTCAGAGGGTTACATAAGGATATAAATTGGGACTTGCATGGAGCTAATGAGTGCTGTGTTGTGTCTCTAGCTGCTGCTGGAGCCCCAGGGCAGCGGCAGGGTGGTGGTTTTGATGGGCTCCACCTCCGACATGGCTCACTGTGAGAAAATCAAGAAGGCCTGCACCTCCTACGGGATCCCCTGCGTCCTGAGAGTCACCTCTGCACACAAAGGTCCAGATGAGACACTCCGCATCAAAGCAGAATACGAAGGTGTGTATTTATGTTTCATTGTCTCTTTCTTTAGATGAGAGGATTTAGTTATGAACCATGTCATAATATCTGTGTGCTTTCCCCTCAGGTGACGGCGTACCCACTGTGTTTGTGGCCGTAGCCGGCAGAAGCAACGGCCTTGGTCCTGTGATGTCTGGAAACACGGCGTATCCCGTCATCAACTGCCCGCCTCTCACTCCTGACTGGGGTGCACAAGATGTCTGGTCATCCCTGCGTATGCCGAGCGGTGAGCGCAGCACTTCTGCTAAACTGTCAGTCCACATGTGAGTTTATTCATCGTATAACCGAGCCTTCCTTTGTTTCCTCCTCCTGCAGGCCTCGGCTGCTCCACCATCCTCTCCCCCGAGGCTGCCGCTCAGTTTGCCGCGCAGATCTTCGGGCTGACCGATCACCTGGTGTGGTGCAAGCTGAGGGCGTCCATGCTCAACACCTGGGTGTCTCTCAAGCTGGCTGACAAGAAGTTACAGGCCTGCAGCCTCTGAGGTGGCTCAAGACCCCTAAGAGCCTCATGTTCCCTTTTAGGGCTCCGCTGTCTGTCAGTGTTTTTGTTTACCATGAGTACCCATGAACCGTACGTTGCATCTTCATGTACTTTCCCTACGCACATAACAAATCATTCCATTAAAGAAGATCATTCAAAGCTTCTTAATTAAAAGCTTCTGTGGTTATTTAATCTCGTTATAGTCCATATTCACAGGAGACATTTTGACGTCTCAAAGCGGGAAAGCTACGGTAATTTTAAACATGGCTGCATTCCATTTTGGGTGAGCCAGTTTCAGGGTCCTGGTATTGTGCTTGCTGCCTCATGGCGTGGCTTACTGAGACTACTTTATGGCACTTAGCCATCATTAACAAAATGTGTCTCACCTGTGCAAGTCAAAATGTCTGCTGTTAAAAATAATAATAAACTTTATTTATATAGCACCTTTTGCACAAGAAATGCAGCACAAAGTACTTTAGACAAAGGCAAAGTGCTTCAGGTGAAACTGGACATAAAGCTAAAGTGAACAAATAAGGTTTTAGCTTAATTTAAAAATAATTAGCAAGCTAGCTCTGTAGCTTTGGGACGTAACTGACAAATGCTGCTTCCCCAATCTTCCAGCTGTTGCTGGGAACCTCCAGTAAACCAGCAGCACAGGATCGCAGTGTTCTTGGATGCAAATAGTTAACAAGGGAGTTACCAACGTAGCTTGGTCCTTGCCCATTTAGGGCTTTGTGTACAAGGAGGAGGAGCTTAAAATCAATTGTAAATGTAACAGGAAGTCAGTGCAGAGCAGCTCAGCCCGATGTGCTCTCTCCTCTTGGTTCTGGTTCAAGTGTGACAACAGGACAAATATCATCTCAATGCACAAGAAACTCAACTGGTTATTGGTCAAAGACAGACTCCTATACTCACTGATTATTGTGATAAGAAACTTATCTGTTTTAAAAGCACCTTTCGATTTGTTCAAAAATCTATCCTTTAGTGCGGAAAATCATAAATACAGTACTAGGCATGCAACTGTTGGGAACTTTTCACTACCTAAAGCAAGATCTAATGCCATCAAACGCACAGTTCTGTATAGAGGAATGAAAGAGTGGAATTTATTACCTAAACATATTAAACTTACAACTAACATAAATCAATTTAAAGTATTATTCAAACAGCATTTATCTAAGTAAGGAATTGTGTTATGAATGTGTGTGTCTATAAATATATGATCTATATGGTATAGTGCAGTGTAAGTGTGTGTATAAACACACACATGTATGTATGTATATTTAAATTGTTTCTATAGGGTATTATAATATAGATATATATTTTATATGGTATTATGGTATGGCATAGAGTATATTTTATATGGTATTATAATATCAATATGTATTTTATATGGTATTATAATATAGATACAGATATATATGGTGGTTATGGCATGAGATATAAAAATGTAATAACATATGGTGTATGTATAGGGATTTTTTGCATATTGTAATACAGTACGTATGCATATATGTGTATTAGGTGTATGTATGTGTAAAGACAATATGTGTATAGACGATAGAAGATATTGGCATATAGCACAAGATAAATCTGGTATAACATATTGCACTAAAAGGCTCCATGAGGTAAATCGTATATAATGTGAGCAAGTGTAAGCTCACTTTGCCCTGTGTTTTGTTGTTCTTTTGTTTTTCTTTTGTTTTTCTTTATTTCTATTTTGCTGTACGTATAATTTTGTTGGACCCCAGGAAGAATAGCTGTAGTCCTGCTGCAGCTAATGGGGATCTTAATAAACAAATAAACAAATAAACAGCAGAGCTGCAGAGTTTTGAATGAGCTAAAGTCACTCATTTTTTGGGAGGTCAGTAAAGAGTGTGTTACAGTAGTGAAGTCAGCTTTAAATAAAGGCATCTTTTTAATTTATAAATGGTCGTACCTTAGCTGTTTCTGAGGTGGAATAATGATGTTTCCATCACCTTGTTAATGTGGGACTTAAAGGTTAAATCTGACTCTAGCATCACACCAAGACTTGAAACCTCAGATTAAATCCAAGGAGTTAAATTCCCCAGATTATTAAGCAGCATTTCTATTTTTGCTTTGGGGCTGACACACAGAACTTTGAAAATGATCATATTTCACCTCAACCTGTAGTTGAACATTTTGGGGTATACACCTATTTGCTGTCTGGTAGAGGGCTGAATGATTTCTACTGCTCTGTAAATGTTAAATTTAATTGTATGGACACAATTGAAACTGTTAACCCTTCAATAGGGTACAAATGGTGAGATGTAATGCAAGAAGAGACATGAAATAATAGAATGACAAAACCATACATACAATTAATAGATTTATTTATTTATATTTTTTATTAAAATATATTACAGAAAAAAGTATAAACATAACATAACAATCAAATATTCTTTTCTATTCTAATTGTTGAGGTTTATATATTAAATTATATTATTGAAAATAATATATTACATAGTCTAACATAGTGTAACGTAAAATGATATGACATAATGTAATGTCATAAAATATTTTATACATAGATATTACATTACAGTATATTAAATTGTATTAGTTATATTATATTATATTATATTATTTTAAATCACATAAAATAATATAGCATACTATGATATAACAAAATAACTATATTAAATTATAAATTAAATATATAAATTACACTTCATTTTATAAAATATATTACAATATAATATAAAATGATATAATGTAACGTTATGTAGACAAGTATTTTTTACACATTACATATTTTATATTAAATTTAAAATGATTATTCTATGTATCATTTGTATTTAAATAATATTTAAAAACATCTTACATCACGTAAGATAATATAATAAGCAAAAATGATATACAATTTAATATAGTTATATATATAGTTTAATATAGTTATTACTTCATATTCAATTTTTTTGCATTCTATTTTATTGTTTTGCATTAATCATAGAATGACAATTAAAGAAATTTTTGTTATATAAATAAATTTTAAATTTGTATTATATTATATTATATTATATTTAATTTTAGATGATAATATTTAATTTATATTATTTTAGATTTTACAATTTACATATGTATAAGACAGGTTAAATAAAATTATATACAAGTCAAGAGTAACGCCTGAATATTACACTCAATTCTTTTCTATCAACTATTTTTTCATTACATTACACTAGATTATACAATAACTAAAATAACAACAAATTGTGCCCAAATCATTACGACACTTCCCTCAAGCGGGCGAGGAAAAACTCCCAAACTCAGCCTTCACAGGGAGAGCTGGAAGAAACCTTGGGAAGGATCACACAAGAGGGAACTCCCTTCCAGAGACAGTTTAGTGTCTTATGGGCAGCATATCAAACAGAGGGAGTGATCTTTGTAAGTAATCACTACTACGTCCTCCTCTCCTCTGGCTAACAGCTAAAATTAGACTCTACTGTACACTTTCCTGTTCCTCCTGTGCAGGCGTTACTAATGACCTACAAACCTCCTCGTGACCTGATCTGTGGTCCCGATCCTTTGTCCCTCTGGCTCCGTCGTCCGGCTCGTCTTCATCCTCTTCCTCTGTGGAGGCGCTGCAGTCTGGATTTCTGCACAGATCAAAAGTTGTTTGAATCCCTTGAATTGTAAAGTCTAATGGGACAGAGCGACTAAACAGGGATGTGATGCAACACCTACCTAATCGGGCGCTTTTCTTTTCCTCAGAGGTCTGGTTTGGGCCACCGTCACCGGAGGGTATGTTTTACTCTTTCTGCTCTTCTTCCTCTTCGGAGATGAGCAGTCTGGGTTCCTGCAAAGATGAAATGTTGTTTAAATATATTGAATCCTACAGTAACAGCACAATCTCATCAAAACTGGGAAGTAACAAAATACAAACTTGTCGTTGATCTGTGGACTTTTGGCCTCACTGGATGACGCCTGGTGAGAGTCGTGGCGCTTCTTACTGGATGACGCCTGGTGAGAGTCGTGGTGGTTCTCACTGGATGACGCCCGGTGAGAGTCGTGGTGCTTCTCACTGGATGACGCCTGGTGAGTCATCTTCCTCTTCTTCCTCTCTGGTGATCCAGTGTGTGGAGTTCTGCACAGATGAAATGTGTTTTAATGGCTTGAACTTAAACAGTAAGTTTTAATAAGTAGGGAGAAATAAAACAGCACCTACCTTAACCCAGCGTACGAGGCCACAAAGGTCGCCCACGTCCTTTTCCTCTGAGGTTTAATTTTGGCCTCAGTGGACGAAGCTTCAGTTTGGACCTCCCTTAATTGATCCATCACGTTCATCTTCATCTTCTTCCTCTCTGGTGATCCAGTGTACGGAGTTCTGCACGGATGAAATGTGTTTGAAGCTACAAAAGTGGCCCAAGTCCTTTTCCTCTGAGGTTTAATTTTGGCTTCAGTGGATGGAGCTTCAGTTTGGACCTCCCTTAATTGATCCATCACGTTCATCTTCATCCTCTTCCTCTCTGGTGATCCAGTGTACAGAGTTCTGCACGGATTAAATGTGTTTGAAGCTACAAAAGTCGCCCACGTCCTTTTCCTCTGAGGTTTTACGTTGGACGGAGCTTCGGCCATCTTCCTCTTCTTCCTCTCTGGTGAGCCGCTGAATGGAGTTCTGCACAGATGAAATATGTTTTAATGTCTTGAACTTTAACAGTGAGCTTTAATAAGTAAAGACAAATAAAACAACACCTACCTTAGCCCAGTGTGCGAGGCTACAAAGGTCGCCCACGTCCTTTTCCTCTGAGGCTTAGCTGTGGCCGTGCTGGATGAAGCCTCAGCTGGAGCCTCTTTGGAGGTTTCATGTAACTCTGGATAAAGGAAAAAGGAAAAACAGAATGTTATGATGCTCACAGTGCTTTAATGTGTTATTCATTTACAGCTGATCTCAAATGTGTGCTGCTATAGATTATTCTACCTGCACGTGTCTCGGTGAAATCCGTCTTGATCCTCTTGGCTGTTGGGCAGCTCTCCGGGCTTCTTTCAGAGAGGCTCCTCTTCCTTTTTCTCACAGGGCTAACTTTGCCTGTGTTGGATGGAGCCACAGAGGTGGTGGGCAACTGCTGCTCTGGCAGCGCCTTTTCTTCAGGAGCAGAGCAGCTGAGTTGCTGCAGCTGTGGTGGACTCTGGTCGTCACGGATGGAGAGGCTACTGGAGACAGCCGATGCGGCCCCCAGTACCAGGGGATGCTCCTGGTGATTGTGCCAAGCAGGAGCGACCTGGCTGGGAGTGTAGTGCTGGTCCTGGGTGGCTGTGCTGGTGGAGGCCTGCGGGTCGAGCCATGGATCCTGTGTCATGTCATCTGAGCTCTGATCGCGACAGACTTCCATCATCTCACAGGCCGATTTCATGCTAGGAGAAAAATCAAAAATTAAATCAACATTCGTCCATCCACACAAGCATAGATGTTGCACACAGTATTGTAAAGTAGACATACTAGAAGCTGTCGGGGAAGCTTTCACTGAGGTCACTCATGGTGATGAATGGATCCTCAAGAAGAAGGCTGGGCGTCATCCGTTTACTTGGGTCCAGATAAAGCATCTTCTTCAGCAAATCAATAAAGTTGTCCAGGTCCTCAACTTCTGCCATGTTGTCCTCCTCTGACAGATGGCAGACTGGTCTGATCTGAATCAGAATAGATCACAAAGGTTAGAAAAATCTCTATTTATCTTAATGGTGCTCAAGATTTGTGGCAAATGTGCTCACTTTTAAGATAAACGACTTCATACCTTCTTCAGATCATCCAGGGAGTTGAACTTGCTCTTCTCTTCTCTGGTGACTCTTCCATATTCCAAAGGTGTCTGAGGAGAAATAATATTGGATTAGCTAAAGCACAGCATGAAAAGACAAAAACACAAAGATAAAAAGGAAGACTTTCTGGCTGAAAGTCACTGAGTGTAGGTACCTTCAATCTCCAGCGGCGTCTCTGGCATCTCCCACTGCAGAAAAAGGTCCTTGTTCTGCTGCTGTTGTCTAGAAGTGTGAGCGGCAGCTGGCCCTGGGTCTGCACCATATGTCGTAGCTGTTGGCACAACACAAAGTCACAAAGTCAGTTACACTTGGTTCATCTAAGGATTTAAACATAAATCAGCCTTTAGTCGAAATACTTACCATATCATACTCGCTCCTGCCAGGGTACAGGATATAGCCCAGGAATAACTCTGCAGCAATGCAGCCCAAAGACCACATGTCAATGGCTGCTGTGCAGGGATGTCCCAGGATGACCTCTGGAGACCTGAGAAGAGAAATACAAATACATTGTTTAAGTTTTTTGGTTTGTTTTTTTATTAGATATAAAATCTCAATCCTGAAATCTGCCACCTGTTACTTACCTGTAAACGAGCGCCTGCATTTTCACGCCGCTCCTCATCTCGGAGACATGACGGGCCACGCCAAAGTCAATCATTTTAACCTTCAGTGGCTGGTTTACATGGTCCACTATCATGATGTTATTTGGCTTGAGGTCCGTGTGCACCAGTCCAAGGCTTCCCAGGGACTGTAGCGCCGTGGCCATCTGAAAGTCACGAATAAATCAAGTTAGAAGGTCAATCACTGTATTCAGGTCAGGTTTTATTTCTGAATACAGCCTTTGCTAGGCTGAGAGCTCTGTAACATCTGAGCTGAGTGTCATTTCAGAGCAAACTAGTTATTTACAGTCAGCGGTACAGAGATAGAAACACCTTCAAATTCAATGCAGTGGAATTCAGTCCTGTACAATAGCACAGATTATAGTCCATCTAGTGGACGAAATAACAGGAACTTCCTGAAATTGAAATCCACGCAATAGAGTGCTCTAGGGATGGCGGTGTTTTGTAGGCCGCTCATTTAAAAAACGATTATAAATTTATAGTAATTCTGTCACTGCTGTCATTGTAAACTGTGTCTTGTGGGAATGTAAAACTTGACAGCTATAGTAACAGTAACAGGGCTTGGTGAACGACCACTTGCACTGTGTTTCAAAGGTGTTCCTGCATCTGTCCCCCTCCTGTATGCTGCACATACCTGTTGCAGGATGGGGCGGATCTCTTTCACAGAGAAACAGCGGCAAGGTTTCTTCTCCAGGAAATCCAACAAATTCATGTCCAGCATTTCAAACTCGAGACAGAATAGCCCACTGTCAGTAAAATCATCATAGTGTCTGACAAAGTTGTATCTGTCTGGGTCGAAAGCTCTCAGTTGTTTGAGGATGGCAGCCTGCGGAACACATCAGATGTTAGATTCAAGGCAAATTATACATTTGAAGCATTGTGCTGTACAAATGAAACCTTTGATACCTACCTCGTTGTATGCCTCCGTTTTATATGTGTCGCTAATAATCTTCACAGCCACTGTTTCCTTAGTGGCTGACTTTGTGCACTTGGCAACTTTTCCAAAGGCCCCCTGCCCCACAAACGAGTGGATCAAGTAAGTGGAGGAGGGGGAGGAGAGGATGCCAAGGATGACCTGGGACTCATCACCTGAAGATGAGGAGGATGATGTGGTGTCCTCTTCAGGTGTTGTCGGATACTGAACCAGGTCTCGGTAATTTGTAGACTAGAGGAGAAGCACAAGAGTGATGAGACAACATGACGTCACATTTTGTCCCAAAACAGGACACCAGCAATAGTATGAAGAGTTTACATGTAGAGATGATATTCATCATGCCCTCTTTTTGTTGAAGTGCAGAGTGAATCAGAGACTGAAATTAGCTGATTAAGAGCTGATTAAGCTGATTAAGGGCCCCCAGAAAAAAATTAAGATCTAAAAACTTTTGTAATTTTTGTAATTTAGATTTTTCATCAAAAGATTGGGAGGGACATTTTTGAATATTTCAATAAAATAAAATAAGGTGTGAGATTGGGTGCAACTATCTAAGCTTATCCTGCTGATGTAGTTACATTAACATATCTGCTTATTAGTTAATACAAGCAGATTTTGGGACTCTACTTTAACTACATGTTAACATTAGATTTTTCCAACCAGCAGCTGGAGCTCACTTGTATTGAATTTAATATGCTTTATTGCAAACATTTACAAACTAATAAATAAAATACTATACAACTAAACCACAGTGTTTATGATTTTGTATATTGCCAGAAAGTAGATTATTTCTTGCTGTGTATATTATTTGTGCAGTTTTAAATTCCACCAGATCCATGAATATCAATTATACGGGGTTTCCACCAGATTTTGTGGTCTGATATCACACCCAGAAATATATTTTCATGTACTCTTTCTACACTCTAATAAATGATTGGTGGGGCTAGTGAATAATGCTTAAAATAAATAAGAAGTTGGTCAAAATCAAAAACATTTTTGGGCATTTCTAAGTAGGACTGAATTAAAACAAGTGAGAATATCACAAAATAATTTGATCACTAAATATCACCACAGCTTTTGGATAAATATTAAGTTGGCTAAAAGCTTAATTAAGCTTTTCTATGTCAAATTAAATTATGTTGGTTTAATTAATTGAGTTTGTCAGATTATTAAAGACTCATAGGATTGACTCCATAATGCCAGAGTTTAAACTACTCAAAACATACATGCACAGTCACATTCATTTTTTTAAGTTAAACCAGTGGATTCTTTTTTACAGTGTATAATAACATTGTCGATCGCAGCTTGTACTTGTGTGTTTATTTTACAATTTCCTGACAGTTAGTTTTGTTTAAATTTAATGATAATTAGTTTCTGTCAAATGACATTTTTAATTTTTATTTCTGCTGTGACTGTACAAACTGTTGTAATTGTTTCTTTGCAGGGAAACTTATTTTTACTGAAATAAATATCAACTTACCATGTTGTCGCTGGTTGTATTTTTCATACGATGAGAAACTGTTGCAGATGAACAGTAGAAGTGGCTCCTCTTGTGGATGTGAGAGTTAAAATGACCAAAATGACCAGAGTGAACCTACTTTAAGGCTATGGTCAGTTCCCTGAGGAGTTCCATTCTAGAATCGTCTTTGATGACATATGCCTTGAGCAGGATTTAAAAAATAACACATCTGAAATATTGTTGTCATGACGATATGGATGGATTTTTATTTAACATGTTTCCCATTATTGAAAATAAATGATTGCACTTCTTTCCTCAAACACACTTCATCAGTGTCAAGTCCGCTCTCACATTCAAAGTCAGAAATACACATGAAATACAATGAGACAAAACTGTAAAAATCATGTGTATCAGTCAGTGTTCACACAATATTTAGAAGGGAAAGTCTTTAAAATGGAGAAATAATTGTTATTTTACACACCAATGCAACACAGCAGAGTAATATGATATGATGATATTTAAATAAACGCAATATACTTAATGTCTAATAAACAGTTGCACCATATAAATGTAACTGTTGGCTCTAGAGTTCGACTCACAAGATGGCTGAAAATTTTCGTTCAGTCGACCAGGAACATCTCTTCTTATGGTTACTGGTATTTGTTCAAGGTGTAGTAGAGTATACTGTACAATAGAATATTGTTTATTTGTCATTGTCACATGTACAACGAAATTAAAGTGCCATCCTGTCAGTGTATCAACTCATAAAACTATATCATGTATATATATATACTGTTTATTTAACCAGGTATTAGCAGCATAAAACATTGTTACAAGTTACAACAAGGCAAAGAAAAACATTCAACTGTCACACACAACAAATGATTAAGAACCCCAGTATGCAATTAACACGAGATACAAGGTCAGGAGAAGAATAAGCAGCATTAAAAAGAAGAAAGCTCAAAATAAATAAAAAAAAAACAAACACACAACCATCCATTCTCTCCTCGGTCATTTGCACAGTCCCTCATTGCACTAAAAACCTGTTATTGCATTCTTGCTTTGTTAAGTGTGGTCATTGCAGTGGAAGCTGTTTCTGAATCTGTTTGTCCTTGTTTTATTTGATCCATACCGTCTGCATGATGGCAGCAGTTCAAACAGGGAATGACCAGGGTGTGAAGTGTTCTTTATAATGTTCTGGGTTTTTTTTTTCCAACATTATCTTTATTGGGTTTTCAAAATGATGAATGATGATATACAGAAATAAGAGTGCTCTCACATCAGAGGAAACGTCAAGGGCAACTAAATTATTGTCCAACATTCAACCTTGCAAGTCAGGTATTTATGAAATAACAAAGAGCGGCACTCAGTTGAAAGTACAAAGTATATGGGAAAAGGAAAGAAAAAAACAAACCCAAAACAAAACAAAAAGGCAACAACAACCAAAACAACAAAGGTTTCTCTATTTTATCAAGGTTTAGCCCAAATCATTTCACTATTGTACATGGTTCAAAAATACAAACTCAAATGTACATTTCACACAGAATAAAGAAATCAAGTATCAAAAGAAAGGAAATTATTTTAGGACACTGCAGAGTCTGGGCTTTTTTTTATAACAGCGGGAACTGTGCAGTTCTTCCAGAGAGAGGAGAGGGCAGCCGACGATCTTCTGAGCCGTGTTTATGATCTTCTGGAGCTCTTTCCTCTGAGCCACTGACTGTACTCAGTGACATTAATACACTGAACAAAAATATAAACGCAACACTTTTGTTTTTGGTCCCATTTTTCATGAGCTGAACTCAAAGATCTAAAACATTTTTTTTATATACACACAAAAGACCATTTCTCTCAAATATTGTTCACAAATCTGTCTAAATCTGTGTTAGTGAGCACTCCTCCTTTGCCGAGATAATCCATCCCACCTCACAGGTGTGGTACATCAAGATGCTGATTAGACAGCATGATTATTGCACAGGTGTGCCTTAGGCTGGCATCCCAAACATGCTCAATGGGTGACATGTCCGGTGAGTATGCTGGCCATGCAAGAACTGGGATGTTTTCAGCTTCCAGTAACTGTGTACAGATCCTTGCAACATGGGGCCGTGCATTATCATGCTGCAACATGAGGTGATGGTTGTGGATGAATGGCACAACAATGGGCATCAGGATCTCGTCACGGTATCTCTGTGCATTCAAAATGCCATCAATAAAATGCACCTGTGTTCGTTGTCCATAACATACGCCTGCCCATACCATAACCCCACCGCCACCATGGGCCACTCGATCCACAACGTTGACATCAGCAAACCGCTCACCCACACGACGCCATGCACGCTGTCTGCCATCTGCCCTGAACAGTGAAAACCGGGATTCATCCGTGAAGAGAACACCTCTCCAACGTGCCAGACGCCATTGAATGTGAGCATTTATCCACTCAAGTCGGTTACGACGACGAACTGCAGTCAGGTCGAGACCCCGATGAGGACGACGAGCATGCAGATGAGCTTCCCTGAGACGGTTTCTGACAGTTTGTGCAGAAATTCTTTGGTTATGCAAACCGATTGTTGCAGCAGCTGTCTGGGTGGCTGGTCTCAGACGATCTTGGAGGTGAACATGCTGGATGTGGAGGTCCTGGGCTGGTGTGGTTACACCTGTTCTGCGGTTGTGAGGCCGGTTGGATGTACTGCCACATTGTCTGAAACACCTTTGGAGACGGCTTATGGTAGAGAAATGAACATTCAATTCTCGGACAACAGCTCTGGTGGACACTAACACAGATTTAGACAGATTTGTGAACAATATTTGAGAGAAATGGTCTTTGTGTATATAAAAAAAATGTTTTAGATCTTTGAGTTCAACTCATGAAAAATGGGAGCAAAAACAAAAGTGTTGCATTTATATTTTTGTTCAGTGTATCTGAAATAAGAGTGAATCAAGTAGAGCCTCTCATCCAAATCCAGAGGAATCTCAAACAGGTATCTCTACCAGCCTCAGTCCTCTGTCAGTATCTACACACGGTGTTTTCAGCCACAGTGCTGCTGTGTGGAGCTCACAGTCACTGTTATTACACATGTATAAATTTCATATATATCTTCAGGTAGATGATTATAGAAACGTTGATTTAACACTTCAGGTGTGGACACAGGGTCACTGACATGAAAATGTTCAGTTTATTTGAACTGTAGCCCACAAGATGTTTCAGTATTATAACAATGTGCCTTCCTCCAGTCCTGCACAAGGTGAGATGATTTTTTGTAGAAAATGTACATTGGGATTGAGAAAGTAACCCTCCCCCCCAAAAAAGGAGATAATTTGGATGTGTTACTTTCCAGGAGAGAACACTATTGGATCGACCATCTGAAAGCCCTGTACTGCTCAGCCCACGGACTGAACATAGATTATGATTATATGTGTGTCTAATTATTGGATGTATAGTCAAAGTTGTGCATGATGTTCAATTGCTATCTGTCTATGAGTAATCTGTTCCATACTTCTGTATTTTAACATTGTTTAACATGGTGATTTGTTGAGGGCCTCAAAATAGTTTTTGTTTTTGCTCAGCCTAATGCTGTGGCATGATGATGTAACCACTGTCAGCTGCGTGACTTTGTATGTGACTGTGATTTGCTCAGCCTAATGGTGCAGCATGATCACATCATCATCATCAGCTGTGTGACAAAGGTGTGGCCCATATAACAGATGAGTGTACCTGTGTCTCACTGTGTTTGTTGATCTTGAAGAAGGCCCACAGGCCGAAACGTTGTCAGAATAAAAGAGCTCTGTATTTCGGCTCGTAGCCTCTTTAGGTAATTCAGCTCACCTCCCAGTGCCATCAGATTTATATCCTAATGTCTTCAATCTGTATTTAAACAAAGGACAGGAAAGAATCACGCACATAACCCCCCGATAAAAAGCTAGCTGTTCCCACCTGCATACAGTCTTTATGCTAAGCTAAGCTAACTTACTACTGTCGTGATCCTGGGTTTTTGTTCATATTCTGCTATCTTGTGGACTTTGTTTTGGAGTTTCCTGGTTGTGTTCCTTGTTTCATGTTATTCATTCATGTTTAATCTGCTTCCTGTTTTATTCTGTAGATTCTCTCCTCATGTGTCGTGTCTGATTTTACTTCCTGTCTTTGTGTGTTTTCCCGCCTGTTTTCCTGTCACACCTGTCTCGTTAGTCCTTCCTGTTCCCAGAGTCTTCCCTTCACACCTGTTCTGTATTAGTCTTGTTTGCTCCACCCTAGTGTTCCCCTCCACACCCTGGTTGTTAGCCAATCCCCATTTCCCTCCTTTGGCCCGTGTCCTCGTCCTCCAGCTGTGTCTCATTCTTGTGATTAGTTTTCTGTGTATATATATACCCTTTGTTCCTGGTCACTTTGTCAGTGTTCATTCCTTGTGCTCATCCCTGCTCTGTTTCCTGCCTGGTGTCTTATGTTTGGATATTTTTACCTGAGCTCATCATGTTATTCCTGTTGGTTTTCAGTTAGTTTTGGTTCTTTTGTCTTTGGGACTTTCTCTTACCTGCCTGTTCTGGATGTTTTTATATCAGCTGCATTAAAGCTCACTTTTTGCTTAACCTCAAACCTGTTTTTTTTTATCAGACTTTCCCATTTTTATCAGTGAATCAGAATCATTTGAGATATTGGGGCCAGGGCTGTAACTTCTATATGAAAGCATGTTACATTCTGAATTTGCACACAAACGACACAACTGCTTTTTAAAAGCTTCTGATGTGTTTCGTTCAACATATTTTCGGCCATGTTTACACAAAAACAATCAGCTGAAAACGGAATAGTTTCTCATTTTCATTTTGAAAAAAGTTCTGCTTTCAGACGACAACGCTTTGATAACAATCACCGTGCACACGGATCTGCAAAAATGACCTAAACGCTGCAGTATAGGCCTTCTCCTAGGCCATGAAACAATGCACCTGTGCACTTGCGCTGTTTTCTACATAGCGTTGATGTATAATCAAACAAAATGGCTGGACGCATGACGAGGTGGAGTTGCTACAGTACATCTACACTTTGCTGGAGAAGCGTTGATAAATTCAGCAGGGTGAGCAGCACAAACAGAGCTCGGGAGTCCGCCATTGTTGTTGTGATGGTCAACTTTCTTGTGCATGCCTAGTGACTGGAACCGTAAAGCGCATGTGTGAAAAGTCTCCATTTTCAGAGGAACTGCATATTGCAAGTTTACACGACAAAGGAGATGGTGCCGTTTCCAAAAAATTGCACTCTGGAACCCTGTTTTCAAAACGTTCAAAACTGTTTTCAGGCAACCAAAACGCAGCTAAAGTGCACCGTTTTCAGTTGAAATCATTGTCGTATTAACAGGACCTTAATCTGAGAACCTGTGGTAAACAAGAAATAACATTTAATATTTGTCCTCAAGAATTATATTCCTGTTGATATGGAGAAGGCATATACTCAGAGAATTTTTGTTTTTTGGCAGCTCAAAAAGCTTTGGTTGGGTTGCAGAGGAGGAATTGGATCCACTATTTGCCCTGATTTGGGCCAAAGTGGGGTTTTCTTGCCAGTGGTCAGTTTATGATTTTAATATTGTGATTAGGATTTTAACTGATGAGTTGTTGTTGATATGTTTAGCAAAACTGAGTTCATGTCACTGTCACAGCTACGCCAATAAACACAGAGATTGAGTAGGAAAATCAGCAAAATGTTGGTCAAGGTTTGAGATGATGCCCCTGAGGAGACTGCTCGTGGCTCAGGTGCATGTCTTATATATTATATTATATTATACTTGCTGCATACGGTACAATGGTTGATGCAGTTTTATATCAGGATGTCATTCATAGTGTCATATTTTATCTCTATTTTTACATGCATACTCAACGCACACTGTGCCAGCATCTGCTTTGTTTCTGACAACAATCAGAGCTCCTTTCAGCGATGCTAAAGCCCTTACAACACCCACAATCACTGTCTACTCCTGTTTCTATTATGACAGGGCTTCAGCATGAATGTGTCTGACAATATTCCCCTCATCAAAGGCGAGGCAGGAGCGCTTCCTCTCAGTGAACTGTGGGCTCTGCTAAGTGACAACAATGTAGAAACTAGGATGCAGAGCTGCTCTCCAAATTCATGAATATTTCCCACATATTTGCCATTTGACTCGCAGTCATGCATCTTCATTATCTGCTCAGCTGTGGGACCCCAAATCAGCCACAAGAGGGAGCCTGCGCCTCGTGCTGACGATCCAATCCCTTAACCTTTCAGTCTGTTCCAGTAGTTTGCAGCCAAGGGAATGAGTCAGAATATCATGCCACCATTTTATTTCTTAGTTCAATAATAGCACAGCTCTCCCTTTGATAACAAATGATGGGTATAACGACCTATGATGTGCTAAATCTTTGTTCACGTGTGGGTGGGAGTGGGAGGATGGAAGTGCTGAGGGTAGAGAGTGATACAGATGAGTGCAGTGAAGCTGATATCTGACAGAAATCCTCTGCATTTTAATTTGGAGTTGAATTTTTCTGTTAAGAAAAACACAATTTACTGCACGTGAATCAGCCTCCCCATCTCTTATCTACATGCAGCATAAAGAGTGGAGGTAAAGCCACGGAGATGAAATTGACATAATGTGTACGTCTCAGTGATTTCAGGTCTCCTTGACAACCGTAACATGGCAACAATCACTCTATATACAATAACCTGTTTTTCCTTCTCTGCTCCCTCTCTTATTGTCACGCTGAGCTCTGTAGATCCACTTTAGATCTCTTTAATTCCCTTCTCCTCTTGCTGGCATTTCACTATTTTACTGCTTACCATCCCCATGGATACCACAATAGCTGAGTGTAAATGAACACAACGTGAATCATCAGCAAAGTCTAACCCACTAATGAGTTCTGAATTTGTGTGGTCATGACTTTATCCCGGCTTGAGCTGTTGTTAAATGTGATTAATGCTTTCCTCCTCATTGTCATAATAATAATGTGCCGACTGGTGTAATAACAGAACCCGAGGCAAACATGCAGACTCAAAAAAGCTATTTATTTAGCTCTCAAAGCTATGAGGGTGGCATTAAGTAACATTACTATAGTTTATTTACATGTGTACTACAACAGTATTTTCTTTTCTCTTTGCTGTTTGGTCTTGTGTACAAAATTTCTATATCATCCTAAAGATAAACATCATCACTAACATCTGTTTTCCTCTGCTGGATGCACTGATGATCGCTCATAACATTGTCCTGCTGTCGCTCTGGCACTTTCACACCCCCTCTCTCTTGTCCACTAATTGCTTCCTGTCTCTGTTGGTATACTACATCACTTCCAGCTACCGCTACTAACAATCTGACCATTAAACTCCCCGCAGCGCCCGATCACAGCGCCCCCAGGTCGTGGCACGAGCGGGACTTCTGCCTCAGGAACTTGCCCACTTCTCGCTCTCGTTGGTACCGCGGCACCAGGCTGGACAGGAAACGTTTGGCGCGGGAGGTCATGCTCTCACGTTGGCCTCCGCCGCTCATGTCCTCCGCGCTGGTCCCCGGGGGCCAGGGGGGCAGGCCCCTGGCTAGCCGCACCACGCACTCAAGGAGCTCCGGAGTACGGTGGTCCAGAGAGGCGGAGATCTCCAGATACAGACAGTTGAAGAGGGTGGCGCTGGACATGGCCTCTGAGGAGAGAGAAGGGACAAAGGTGATCAAACCTCCTGGACTGAAGTTACCAGAGGGCCACACCAGGCATCTATCTTTACAGTGCGGACGACCCGGACAACTGTGCTGCTGCATAATTTCTTTTTTATATCTGTTCCTGCGTTTATGTCCGGGACAAATTTCCTGAGAGACACACAGTAATTTTAAATCTTCTTGAGAGGTTCATTTGGTCCAATTTTGCAAAACACATTCACAAGCAGTTACAAGGAGCTTGTACAGAAGTTTACAGTGTGATGAGGGCAGATGGTTCAGGCTGTCTGGGACTTACATCATTGATACACGGCGTCTATCACAAAATCTTGAGGGGCTAATATGATCTGATGCACAATGACATGTCAGACAATGTAAACATGTCAGAAGTAGAGACAGATGATGGGAGAGCAAGACATGAAAACAAGAGATGAGGGGATTTATTTGCTGGAGAGGATACATCAGTTTTATCCTCAAAAAACACCATGACAATCTACAGATATACTGACTTAGAGTCATGACCCGTCAGTTACCTAGATTAATGTTTATTTGTCGTCCCTGTGTTTCCTGTTTTATTTTGGTAACCATTGTCTCATTTAATCTTGAAACATCCTGTCAAGTTTCCCGCCTTTGTGATTACTTGCCCCGCCCTGATGTGTCTCACCTGTGTCTCAATGTGTTTCACCTGTGTCTCATTGTCTCCCTCAGTTTATCTACGCCCCTGTCTCCCGCTTTGTTGTTGCCTTATCGTCTTTACCTGAGAGTGAGTGTTCCAGCATTTCCCTAGTGTTCTTTGTGAGTGTGTAACTGATCACCCATGTACTGACTTGAGCCTGATTAAAGACCCTGAACTTTATCTGAGTCTGTGAGTCCTTCGCCAGTTTGTACTTGACACTTAGTTTCACTTAAATGAGCCTCAAGGCAAAGACGGTAAACTGAAAACTCTGTAAACAACTTTAAATGCTATAAAAAATGTAGTATTTTCTTGTTATTCAGCTTCTTGTTATGAGTAATAGACCAGCACTAGCCACATCTACGTCCACAGCGCTGTGTCAGTGTGAGAGAAAGGTCTAGATTTACTGATTATCTTTCTGCTATATGGTAAAAAAAATATGCTTGTTTTTGTTTCTTTAAACCAATTGCAATTGTCTTAGGTGTTGTTGAGCCAAGGACACTGTGTCAAGGGTCATTGAAACGGCCACACTAAAGAAACCACCACAAAAACACAAACATTCGTACGTCACTGTGTGATTCAACTTTTAGTGATTAAAAAAAAAAGACAAATAAGTTGATAATCGGTGTCCTAGAGGTGAAGCATGAATATACTTGAGCTCTGGAGAAGCTGACTGGACCTGTTAAAATCCCAGACGATTTGCTGGCTGTATGTGGCTCCAGCAGAACATTATTATATAATAACATATAATAATCATTATATAACAGAAGCTGGTGTGACATGGACTGGATCAGTACATTTTGCTAAGTCACTGTCACTAAGCATGCCGCTGCCAGAGTTTAAAGACGTGGCAAATAAAGTCCAACTGGCCGTGTCAGAGAACGGATTAACGTCGGGGATGAGAGTCCTATGAGACGGAGACTGAGCTTCTCCAAGGTGTGCTCACAGCGAGTCGCCTAAAGGACAAAGCAGTGCCTTACTGCATGATCCTAATCTTTGTCAAAATTTGCCATTTTCCACATGTAAGTTGTTAGCTCGGAGGTTGTTGTTGTTGATTTGGAAACGATAACATGCAGACAGGAGAAGGAGGGGAGAATGCCGGCCAAAATCAGCCGCCCAGTGGCAGGTTTACAGCTGCAGTCTACATGTGCGTCAGACTAGACCAGCACATATCGATACTTCCCCAAATGTCAAGGCCACACCTATAGAAATAAAATGGATGGAAAAGGCATTGAACTGTTTGCTGTTATTTGACTCACTTAACAGAAACAGGCGATTATTGTTAGATGGTGTCAACACACATCAGTAGGGCCGTAAAGTGTGTCACACTTACTAATTTTGGCCGATTCTTACATCTATTTTTCTTATTAAACAGGAAGTTCAACTGCTCACGAATCCAAGTTTTTCACTTTTACTGAGCTAAGACTAACGTTAGCTTAACTGCCTTCTTAACTTTTCGGAAAACACACTTCATTAAAACTCAACAGAAGCAAAATCAAACTCAACCTAAACCTAAACGATGTTGCTTAACATCAGTCTTCACACCGTTCCAACATTATCCAACTCTGGTTTGTTCAAAATAAATCCTTAATTCATCAGACGTTTAGTTAGATGTGAATCTACACGCTGTTTATCCCTGCAGTCTCTCTCTCTCTCTCTCAGTCGTCTGCTGTGCGGCGGCTCTCACTCATTCTTCGAGGCAGCTACATCATGTTTCAACAAACATGCAATTAATGGCAACAAAAGAGAGGGAAATATGGTAATATGATAAAAGTAATGGATTGCTTATTTGAAAACATATTACGACACTGCTTGTTTGGTCGTTACACCGAAACCTCACCTCAGTGAGATCAAGACTTGCTGTAGGTCAGTTTGTTTATATGGAGGTTAGCCTGCTTCAATGACTGCAATGGCAAAGGTACATGTAAAATTGGGGGCTGCTCTGACCATCCTGCTATGTTGATTTGAATGGGAATGTCTTTTCTAGGGCTGCACCCTAATAACTGACCATTAGTTAGTCAACCAGAAAGGTCATTAGTCTATTAGGAGCTGCATCCTGTCAAAATGAATCAAAACCTATATTACTGGACCATGTGGGAGTTTAATTTGAAAGGACAGACACGTAAATATTCAGTCTGATAAACACGGAAAAGTTGATCATGTTAGTGCAGGGCTACTCAGAGCTTTACATCTGTCCCAGAGACCATAGGCCTACACACTTATAAACAGCTCCTGGAAGAAGATCAGCTCTGCACTCAGGATCTCAGGTAAATAGGATATATGGTGTTTGTTAGGGTTGCTTAGTAAACTCAGACGCAACCTGCCGCTGCACTCTTGAAAGCTAGTTAAAAAAAAAGGACAAAAGTAGCATCCAGAGTCCGACCTTGCGTTTTCGCATGTGTACAGCCCCTAATTTCCAGGGCTGGTAGCTGCTGTTATTCCACAGGCTAGTTAATAACATGTGGGGCAGGAAATCCAAAGTGTGGGATCATTTTGAGAAGGTGAAGGACCAACCCAAGGTGATATGTAAACTCATCTTCACTGGTCGACTACAAACATGACGTATCATGTGAAACATGGAAGTAGCTACATGCCCATTAGCCCACAGCGTCATTAACAGGCGGCTCGCTCAGTGTGTGACGTGCACTTGGAGATAAAATATAGGCCTATATTAATGAAGGTTCATTAGTACGGTTTGTATTTCTCTGTAATGTAGCACAGTGTTAACAATGTTACTGAGACTATTCTTTCTCACACCTTCAACTCAAACCACCAAAATATATCATTTAATCATTAGATTAATATCGTAAACATGCGGGCGACTAGTCGACTAATGGCCCTAAGTGACGACTATGGGTTGACTAGGAAAATCTGATTGGTATCAGTGCATTTTGATGTGTTTGAAATATAACTCTGACAAGTTTTTATGCTTTATTGTAATCTTTAGTTTCCACCTGCCATTAGCGGGACACATATCAGAATTCTTACTCTGTGATTGGATGTTTGAAGCTGAAATGGACCTTGGGAATCATAGTTAACTTCTCACCCAAAGTTTTTATGTTTAAAAAGCTTGTACCTTTGGCTTTTTATCAGAGCAATGGATGCCCGAAATAACTCCTCCAAGAATAACTACAGATGTTTTTTAAAAACTTTGATTGTTGCTTATTTAGCCTGTAATATTCAATACTGTAGGGAAATGCTTAAGGTTTGAAGTCAAGTCAATTTTATTTATATATATCACAAATCACTATTTGCCTCAGAGTGCTTTACAATCTACAGCATACAACACCATCTGTGCCCAGAGCCTTGCAGCAGACGAGGAAAAACTCCCCCTAACAATCCCCTTAACAGGGAAAAATGGAAATAACCTCAGGAAGAGCAACTGGGTCAAGCCAAGTTTTCAGGGGCTTTAGGTGGGGAGAAACGCCACACACAGACTGTTACACAGCCTGTGTACTGTAAAACTGCATGAATGTGAACAGCAGTGCACTCAGCGAATGCTCTCCTACTTTAACTGTAACTGCGACTCTCTTCATACTCCCACACTGCAATGAAGCTGAGACACTAACATTTACATTTCCACATATTTCACCCTACGATAGTGTTTACTGACAGATATAAAGAGCTGGAAATGTCAACACAAACTGTTACGATTAAAGCCGCAGCGGAGGGAGCCCACAAGACAGGCGAATAAAGGCCACTATATAACATCAAAGATGCAATTAAGAAAGGTTGATCTCACCTTGAGTGGTGACTTCACGTGTGCGAACGAGGTCACTCTTATTACCGACGAGGATGATGGGAGTTTGGGGCTGAGTCTCCCTCAGGAGAAGTCGCAGTTGAGCGGTGCGGTGGAAGCTACGCCTGTCAGTCACTGAAAACACCAGGACACACACCTCACACTGCAGAGCCGACAGGTCCTGAGGGACAGGAAGAGGAAGTGTGTCACAATACTGTTGTCGATCTCCATGGTGTGACACTTCTACTTAAGAAAACAACTACTGAGTTAGCACATATTAAAACCCATTGTGAGGATCATCTCTCTGCAGTGCCAACAGGAATCATGAGAAGGGAAAACTTGGTAAATCTCTACTTTCCACTGGTCTCATAAATATTGTTGTCACAGCTTTATGTGCAGTAACAGTGAAAGTGCTGCCGGGAGAAACAGACAATTGAGGGCCCTATCTAAAATCCCCTGTGGTTTAGTGGGAAATTGCTACTTTAGATACTGCAGAAGAAGGGCTGCTCAATGTGAGGAGAATGTGAGGTACGCGATGAAGTTGTTGAATATTGCGACAATGATATTACTTGCAGTAAATGAAGAGATATTAAGGTGTAGTCTGTTTTCAGTGCACTGCTGAAATACCACAAACTGCTTGTGGAATTTAAAAAAAAAGAGAGGAAATCATTTCCAACATTCTTTTATTGAGCAAATTGAAAACTGAACTGAACAAAAAAAAACAAATGATAGTTTTCAACTGATACGCTCAAACAACTCAAAAAATCTCTACGCAGCTGGATGTTCACAATAAATGTTCAAAACAATTAAATTATTATACCTTCCTGACATTTCACTGGGGTATACCAATTTTCATGGTCTGTGCCTTTCCTTTAAAGACAGTTGCTAACTACAGAACGTCATCACGCCAAACATGACTTCACAGCCTCATTGTGGTGGCAGTAATTAAGTCCCATGGTGTACTTTGTTTATAGCTTCACCCTTATCAATTGTGTTTACATTACAGTGGTGTTAATTCATGAATATTATCTTGCTGAACGAAACACATAAGTATCATAGACCTATGCTTGCGACAGAGTTTAGTTTTGCAATAATCCAAAATCCAGGGGAACCAGGACGACACTAACGTCCAGGTTTACCCACAAATTAATATCATTCCTTTATATTGCAATCTTTTGCAATGTGTTTATCTTGCAAGCTGACATCTTGAAGACGATAAAAAAGTGATGTGCTGTGCAGCCCTTCTGCAGAGCACCTTAAATTCTTCCTGACACACACCCCCTCCAAGGACGACAGAGACAAACATCCCTAAAAATAAAATGTGAGTGAGTGAATCCCTCATTCAGTAGACAGTGACTAAACCTCAGCCTGTCTTTAGTTGAAGCTGCCACGGTCCACTGACCTCTCATTTAATTTCGATTAACTCCAGAGTTGAGCACAGACCAAAGGTACCTTTTGCAGCGTGATGATAGACACAGACAATTATACCAGAAAATTCCTCATGAGGTGACCATGACAGTGCCACTCAAAACAAATAGAGCTAATTACACAACGAGTAACACGTTCAGATCCCCTCATCAAAAAAGACAGATTGTGTCACGAGTGTGTGTGTGTGTATTCGTCTTTCCTTCACACATCCACCTAAATCCAAAACATTAATGCAGTCATTTGGCACATCTGCTCTGTGGGCAGCTCGCACTCTCCCTCTTCTTCACACATCCACACACAGATGCCTCTAAACTGCACTCCAGGGAAAAGAGGAAAAAGTGTGCAAAACAACCTGATAATGAGCTTTCCTCAGGCAACCAGATGCAGATGCAGCAGATTTATCGTCCTCTTTTTGCCAAAGTGCTTCTCTGAGCTTGGCATCAATTTCTGTTGCACTGACGTCAGGTACAGTAAACAATAAAATGTGCTCCAGATATACAGTGTGACCCAACTCAAATATGCTGCGTACACAGTCTGCATCTTTTTATGTATTGCAGTTCCTTTCATTTTCTTTTTGTGTTCACCTTTTTGGGCATTTTGCCTCTTTAATTTGACTATATGTTCTCTTTAATCTCATTTCTTATGCCATATGTTGGTTGTATTGGGTCCAAGTGGGCTGAAACACGGTCAAGTTCCAAATCTATGTATGAAGAGATGGATCCTGTCTGTTTTCTTACTTGGTTATAAATCCAGAAACTATTTCCCCAGCTTATAATTGTGTGCAGCAAACAAATTACTTGGAATAAAGACATTAAAATTGGACTGTAGCAAAAGTAAGTTAAGAATTCAGTCTGAAAAAGGTACATTTTGAGCTCCTTCTTAAACTCGGCCAGGGATTCAGCAGCCCTCAGGCCCCCTGACAAGACCCGACGTATATACGCTATATACCCCAGAGAAATGCCAAAAAAGCAGCTGAGCACACAGTATGCAGCTGCACAGAGGGCTCAGTGGCCTAATGAGGGAGCAGGGAGCAGTGTGGGAACGGGGAAGTGTTGTTTGGCTTACCTGTCTCCAGTTGTCATAGATAATGATGGTGCTCTCCTCGTCATCCACGGTGACTGTGCGCACGTAACCCTCCCCTGAGGACAGTGAGCGCAGCAGTTAGGTCTCACATGGGAGATGGGTGCTCTGATTTATTTACCTGATTGCTCACCATGAAAGCACTCACTGCACTAAACTGCTCACACACAGCTTTGTACCTTCAGAATCCACAGATGCAGTCCTGTCCATGTCCCCGGCGAGGGCAAGGGCCAGAGAAGACTTCCCCACGCCGTTCTGCCCCAGCAGGGCGATCCTTAAAGGCCCATCAGGTCTGCCCTCCAAAGCCACGGTCAGAGTGTCGTCCAAGGCTGGGCTGAAGCTGATGGGCGAGGCAGAAGGTCCGGCTGCACCTGATGACCAGTCGCAGTCATCGTGGACGGCTTCTTCTCGTCTGAGCTGGTGCTTTAAGGGCAGAGGAGTGCTTCCTCTGCGAACAGTCGGGGTGCTGCACAGAGTCATACTGTCACACTGGAGGAGAGAGGAACATGGAGGGACGCTCTCTTAATATTAGAACACTTAAAGCGAGTCTGTGGCCAGATATGGTGTTTCTCACATTAAAAATAGCACTTAGTGTCATATTTGCATGATGTTGTGATATTCCAGTTATTCAGTATGTCTATTACTCCTCCACAAAATCAGGGGACTTGCAGCAGAGGCTGATATCCTGCGTTAAAGTCGCTTGGATGAGTCAAGCTTCAAAAACATTGGATCCTACGATTCCCATAGTACAACTCATCCTTCATTAGACTTTCCCTGACTCTTAAAGGTCCAGTGTGTAGGATTTAGAGGGATATACTGACAGAAATAGAATAAGTATGTTTTCTTTAGTGTATAATCACCTAAAAATATGAGTGAGCTGTTTATATCTACACAGGGAGCAGATCCTCTTCCACAGAGATTAGCATGTTGCGCCATCATGTGTCTACAGTAGCCCAGAGAGAACAAACCAAACACTGACTCTAGATTGGGCCATTTGCATTTTTGCATTTTCCCCGTAGTTAGCTTCCCCTCAGCGACAAGCAGCATTGGAAAAACACTGAAAACTTTGATCGTCTGGATCAGAAAAAAGGGCAGCACACATTTGCAGGTGCTGGGCTAGCAGTCGATCTCTGATGAGCCAAACAGCGGAGCAGAAACACTGACTTGTAATGTGAATTTCTTTAATTCAGTGTTCTTACGAGTTTCAATCCCTGTGTTGTTTTGGAGAGGAGGAGACTTTTGTGGATAATTCGGCTCCCGGTAAAAACCTCCTGAACGATGGGCACTAATGGAATTCTAACCAGGAGAAGTTTCAGCTGGTTGTAATTTGCAGTCCGCACCACTAGATGCCACTAAATCCCCCTGAATCTTACACACTGGACCTTTAAAATGCCCTCGTCTTTCAGACTTCACATCCACTCTGGCTGTCTGTGCCCAATCCAAAGCAACTCTGACATCATCAGGGTAATGTCCTAATGAAACTGACAAGTCTTCTCCTTGTCTCCTTCTTTTCACAGGATGGGCAGTATTCGGACCTCTAAACCTACTATAACTGATCTCCACAACACAACACTGCTATATTTTATCTTTAAAGCTCACACACAGACATGGATAGATTACTGAAAGGGCCTGACAGGGACGGGTAGGGGGTCCCAAATTGTCAGAGGCCACCCTGGCTTTCACTCAAATTAACATGTACTGACAAGGAAGAGACTCAAAACAACCGCATAGAGCCACAAGAAGATCACAAAGAGATGCAAAACAAACTCAAGGAGACACACAAATGCATAATGACTACAGAGAGATGCAAATCATCAGCCAAAAAACAGGCAAAACCACCACAGATCTGTGTGTCTTGCTCCTACGTAGGAGAGGTGGTGGGGCCTTTTGTGTGTCATTGCCCAGGAGCCCAGTGTGTCATAATCCACCCATGGATACAGAGCAACATGATCACTCATTTGGAGTCATGCTTGTTTCCACCTGATGAATATTAAGTCCAATATTGACTCTCTTCTTAGCTCTATTTTGGTCTCCACCACCTCCAGAAGAAAATACTTTGCTCTTTATCTGCTAAAGGCTTGTGTGCCTTACGGTGGAGTTTCAGAGCTTTTCTGAAAACAACTGTGTTCAAAAACACCATGGAGCGGTGAGAATGCAAACGACCACAAAGAGCCACTAAAAGGCCACAAATAAAAAGCAAAACAACCACAAAGAGACAAAGTGAGCTGTAAGGAGACACCAAACAACACAAAACAACCATAAGGAGACACAAAAAATGCATAGTGACTACAGAGAGATGCAAAACAACTGCAAAAAAACCCACCACAAATCTGTGTCTTGCTACATCCTACGTTGGAGAGGTGGTGGGGCCTTCTGTGTGTCATAATCCACCCATGGATACAGGAGCAACATTATCACTCATTTGGAGTCATGTTTGTTTCCACCTGATGAATATGAGTCCAATATTGACATTCTTTTTAGCTCTATTTTGGTCTCCACCACCTCCAGAAGAAAATACTTGGCTCTTTAGCTGCTTGTGTGCCGTTTGCTGCTGTTGTTCCTGGCATACAGAGCTTTTTTTTTTTTAAAACAGCTGCGTTCAAGAACACCAACACAGCAGTGATAATGAACACATGCGGTGTTGGGTGTCAAAACGAAAACAGAGAGTTTTCACAGGCTCTATTTTGGTCTCCACCACCTCCTGATGAAATTGCCTGGCTCTTTCGCAGTTAAATGCTTGTGTGTTATTTGGTGCTGTTGTTGCCAGTTTTAGAGCTTTTACTGAAAACAGCTGTGTCCAAAAAACACTCAGACATTAAGTTCTGGGTGACAAAAACAAAACGATTACACAGTGAAGCTGCGTACAGGTGACAGGAAGTACAGAGTCAGGTGATTATTCTGTGTTTGTTTATCACAAAACACCTTTAAAATTACACCTAATTTGATCTGTTGCTATTAAATTATATACACACAGTGCTTAAAGCAACTTAAATGATGTTTAAATGAGCAAAAATAATTTTCCAGTCAGTCAAAAGTTGGATTTAGTGATTGATTATAACATAAATTGACTCAAACGCAGGACACCCCCTCCCTGCACCACCAGCCACCACACACACACACACACACACACACACACACACACACACACTGACAGTTCAATAAACCCCTCTATTAAGACATGATCTCATCCCGCCACTTTGCCCCGAACCTGATTGGCTAATTGAATCCTGGATATTGGCGCTGTTTGCCCCGAGCGCGCGCAGCCCCGTGCACCTTACCTTGGCCGCCTTCTCCTCGGTGATGAGCCTATCTTCGGGCACATCTGTCGGCATCTGCAAACTGAAACCAAGCCACCGGTAATGAGAGGACTCCTTAAGACACACAACACCCACCTCCTCTTCCTCTAAACCCCCCCCAGTGTGACTTGTGGACCCCCGCCCCGGGCTGCACGGTGTGATCTCTCACCTGTCACGCGGCTCTCGGCAACTACAAAGTAAGCACGGTCTTTCTCTTTCCTCCTTCTCTCGCGCGCTCTCTGCCTCTCGCAGTTCCTTCCTACCTCTCTCTACTATCAGTGTGTGTCCTCAGGTTAGGGCCCAGGTCCAGTTCTGCAGTCAGCACCGTCATTCATCACCGCTCTCCACACTGACTATGACTCACTGACTTGACACGTAAAGGCTCCTCCAGATTTGGATTTTCTGCAGAGGAGAGATGAAACTCGCGACCCCGAGGACTCACGCGCTCTGAGTGTTTTCTGCAGGTGCATGCAGCTCTGTGTGTAAAAAGTGGAGCAGTGGTGCAGGGAGGCAGGGAGGCTGGGAGCAGCACTGTGGAGAGATGCTCAGTGTCACGAAGCTTTCATTGACCTCTGGAAGGAGGAGGCGATATGGAGAGTGGCCGCTAGGGGGCAGCATAAGACAAGTCTTCTCCTCACTAATTGGCTCTGTTTGTGTTTGTGTGAGTGTGTGTGTGTGTCCTTGGGGGATATATGTTTAAAATGTGACTCATTTGGGTATTCCTTTTGTAGATAGAGGCCTGACAACCTGCCTACCTGCCCACCTCATCCATCAGTCTGTCTCCTCTTTTTTTAAAGACACACATGACCTTTTTTTTTTAGGAACTGGCTCGTTTACATTTTTATCAAATCAAGTCATTTCTACCCCCTGGTCCAAGGAGTGTATTTGGACGTGTTTTCTGTCAAAATGTGAGTGTGGCCATGAGCAGTGGTGCGTCCCTCCCACACAAAGCCACAATAGACTCCGGCAGTGAGCAGCCAGGGCGCTATTATAGCCCTAATCCTGCTCCTATTATACAGGCCAGAGAGAGAGCGAGAGACACAGAGAGGGAGGTAGAGCTGAAGATGAGGTCATCCCAAACAGTGCACACCCAGGGTCACTGCCTCACTATAGAGGGACAGAGATAAAGAGAGGGATGGAGCAGGGCACGGGGGGCTACAGGGCGAGCTGCAGAGAAAAAGGCCTGCGGAAGACTGAGGGCGAGAGATGCTCCGATAGGTGAATGGAAACCAGATGAGGTCAAAGCCTGCCGTGCAAGGTGCACAAAAACACACCACAGCGTGACAGGGATGGTAAAGTACTGTTTATTTCATATGCATATGAAACCACACTACAACAGGAGCAGGAAACCATGATAATGGCCGTCATTTTTTTGTTAATGCTAATCACAATTGGATAAAATAATAAACTGTAGGAAAGTAAAAATACACGCTAATGGAATAAAACCAATGAAGTAAAATAATTAGAATCAGTACATAAATAAACAATAAATACTGAATAAATAAGTGAATAAATAAAAGAACATTTTATTGAACCTATACCCAAACAAAATAAATAGCTCTAATGCATGAACCCTGGCAATGATTTCATGGGACAGTTAAAGGTTCTATGTGTAAGATTTCAGGGGATTTAGTGGCATGTAGCAGTGAGGATTATTGTTCAGGAGGTTTTTACCAGGAGCCGAATTATCCACAGAGGTCTCTTCCTCTCCAGAACAAACAGACCTAGTGATTAAAATGGGTACAAACCCTAAATAAAGCAGCTTCACATCACAAATCAGTGTTTTTTCTACCCTGTTCAGCACGTTGCAGACGGCCAGCTTGCCCAGCACCTGCAAATGTGTGCTCACCTATTTTCTGATCCAGACATTCAGGAGGTTTTTACCGTGAGCTGATTTGTCCGCAGACGTCTCTTCCTCTCCAAAACAACAGACCCAGTAATTAAAACTGGTAAAAATTTAAAACAGTTTCACATTAAAAATCAGTGTTTTCGCAGACGCTATTTGGCATGTTGGAGACAGGTGGCTAGCCCGCTGCATGCTAATGTGAGCTTGCGTTTTTTGCCTGATAGCTTAATATCCAAGTGTTCAGGAAGTTTTTACCGGGAGCCGAATTGTCTGCGGAGTTCTCTTCCTCTCAAAAACAAACAGATCTGCTGAATTACAGCAGCAAAAATACCGAATAAAGCAGTTTCATGTTATAAATCAATGTTTCGCCAATGGTGTTTGGCATGGCAGCGACAGGTGGCTAGCCCACCACATGCTAATGTGCGCTTGTCTTTTTTTGTCTGATAACTTTAGAGCCACGTGTCAAGCCAAGTTTTTACTGGGAGCTGACTTATCCACAGAGGTCTCCTCCTCTCCAAAACAAACAGACGTAGTGATTTAAACTGGTAAAAAATCTGCATAAAGCCACTTCAGGTAACAAAACAGTGTTTTTCCTACCCTGTCCTGCCAGTTGCAGACAAACGTGTGCTCACCTATTGTATCCTATAACTTAACATGTGCTTTTTTTCTCTGATAACTTAACATCCAGGTGTTCAGGAAGTTTTAACTGGGAGCTGAATTATCCACAGAGGTCTTCTCAGTTCCAAATCAAACAGACCTAGTGATTTTAACTGGTAAAATAATGAGTAAATCAGTGTCACGTTACAAATCAGTGTTTTTCATGACTGTTTTTTACGGCCCTATCCAGAGCAAGTGTTTGGTTTGTCCATTCTGAGCTACTGTAGCAGTGAACATGGCGATCTCTGCAGATGAGGACCTGGGGTCTCATTTATAAAACAAAGCATAGGATCCATACTGAAAATTTACATACAGACAAAAGTCAAAAATTCCACAATTCCCTGTCTCCAAAATGTTCGTTAGCATGAGTCAAAGTTTCAAGTCTGTTTTTATAGATCACAAGTTTTGCGTGGGAAGGCATACGCCTCCTTCAGGTTATATGTGGTCGCAGTGTTTATAAATGAGACCTCTGCTCCCTATGTAGAGATAAATGGCTCAATCTGAGGTACTGAAAACACAGGTTCTTATTTACAAGTGATTACACGCTAAAGAGAACGTACTTATTATATCATGTGCTATTTCTGCCAACATATCCCCCTGAATCCTACACACTGCACCTTTAAGAAGGGGTCTCCATGAAAAGACTGATTGCATTTTCTTTTTATTATCCCTGCACCATTAATTTTCTGTTGCATCCGTTAGCCCACAGTACCCGAGTCCACAGTGACCAGCTCTGTGGTGCCGCATGTTGCATTAATATGGTGATCGTCCCTGTTACAGAGGTGTTCCATCTGCCCAAAAATAGCTTCTCTAGTCTGGAGAACTGGACACAACCACACAAATCATGCCACACTCTTTTTCGCCTGCTGCGATGGGTTTCTCTCTTTCTCTCTTTCACCATATGCAGTCGCTTTAGTTCAGCACACTACCCGCTCCCTGCATGTAGAAACCCATTTTTAGAGCAAACAGCAAGTCTTTTCCAACTAGCAAAAAGGTAGATTTCTTTGCTAAAACACAAGAGCAATATCCCCACTACTGGTTTAGCACAATCACTGGAAGATTCCTATGAAAGGTATCCTTGTACATTCTTTAATCTATGATTATTCATCTTACAAAGAATAACAAGTCTTGGTGAGCTTAAACACTTTGGTAGGCAACTGTGAAATATTAGCTGGCAAATACAACTGCATGCCGTGGATACTTTATCCAAGCCCATACCACTCCACATCCAGCACCACTGCACTACTCAGACCTCTGCAGCTTTAGCAGCTTAATATAAAAAAACACAACTACAGTTTGAGCCTCGACCGCTCATTTGGAGAGTTCATTGCAGCTATATAATATTGCATAGATAATATGCTCAGCGGTGTCAGGGACTATTGATAAGTTTCAATGCAAGATAAAGCTTTTTCCATCCGTTTCTCAGAGTCTTGTTTGTCCGCTGTTGCACCCTCAGCTCAGTTTTTGTGCAACTATCATTCACAGTGAAGTAAAAGAGTCCATGAAGCAGCCTAGAGCTGAGTCTAACCCTACGAGTTAACAGTCAATTCCCCTTTAATCACTCAAGAGTGGTTTTCACAGTTGTATCGCCCCAAAAACTGCCTGCCAATGCCTCTCTTTCACTTTCTCTCACACACACAAACGCACGTACACACACATACACATCCTTGTTTTCTTCCCCAAGTCTGATTACTCATCATTGATTGCTCCACGTTGGCTGGTTTCTCATTCCTCATGTTTTTTTTTTTTTTCGTGTCTTCCTCTCTCCTGTGGGTTAAGCTCAGAGGAAGTAGTCAGGGGGCGGGGAAGGTGGGTTGCTGGTGCGGGTCGGTGGGGCGTCGCCGCCGATGCCGTGGTTCGTGCTGAGGAGCTTCTCGTAGCGAGCCTTGTAGGCGTCTCTCTCCCTCAGCACTCGAGTCAGCTCACACTGTAGCTGGTCCAACTGAGGAGGAGAAAACAAAAATCTTTGTGCTTTTGCTGAGACACAGTGCAAAGATGTTCACTTTGTATTCATGCTAGTGTCAGGAATGTGGGGAATTTAGGACCATCAGGATCTTCACATTAAAGTGGAAATAGAAGTTTTCTGCTTTAATTTATCATAATGAAGTAAATGTTTACTGCACAGTGTCGTGGCTATAGAATATGGACACCATCTGCATTTAGACTGGTTCCCTACAAGCCTCGCTTTCATGATGCAGTTCTGTCTGCCACCTGGTATGACCCATAGATTTATAATAATGCCCAGATACCAGATGGCAAGGTGGCGCCTATTCAATCCAGTTGAGTTGCTCGCCTGGCGCATATGCCGAAAAAAGTTCTTAGCTTTCAGGTTTACTTCCATGATATGCGGCCCCCTGAATATGTGCAGTAGTATTTTACTGATGGCCCTGCTCCTGCTTGACTCATAGCCTTAACATCCAGATCCAGGAAAGTTTTTCAAGTATAAAACCTCCATGGATCCGAAAATCACAATAGAGAGAGGCATGATTGACCTTGTTTGCAGTTTGAGGTGTCTTGTCTACAGTTTTACAGATGTGTCTACAGGGAAAATGCTTTCTGGGCCGAAGGAGATTTTTTCACTGCAATACCACGAGTGGCCACTGGGAAAAACTGGCTGCAAGGCTGAGCTGCTTTCCCGAGGGCCTGGTACGATCTCCTTGAACAATTTACGGCACAAAGGTCGTGTGTCGGCCATGGATATATAAAGAGAACTGGATACAGTGTCGGAGGCGGCGTCTCAGTGGTGCATGAAGCCAAAAAAAGCTTGATTTCTGTGGTATGAAATTACAAAGCGGCTAACTTCTGGTTTAGCGTTCCGCTAACCTGAATGGCGATAAAAATGGTTTAATAGTGCAGCTCTTCTGGACTTTGGAAACATTAGTTGACCAAAAGTATCAAATCTGTGTGGTCAGATGAGGCAGCACTCTGGTCAACGTGAGCTGTTTTTACATGTACTTTATAAACAAATTTGAGTTGTGACACTCAAAAAAACGTATTCACTGATTTACAAGCCTCTGGGAGTAGCACTGGGCTTTGAAGCCAATTTTACATAATGGCCACACCATGTTACTACAACATCTAGGGCCTTCATGTGATGCCATTGTACCCGAAAACATTTTTCCCCAAAGACTTAGATTGTGACAGATGTCTGTAAATCAGTGGGTACATTTTTGTGAGCATCACAACCTCTGCAAAATGACTCGTTTCACTGTCAGAATTTGATACATTAAGACCATTAAAAATACTAAAACCAAGAAGAGCTACACAATTAAATCATTTTATCCCCATTCAAATTAGCGGAAGGCTAAATTGGAAGTTAGCAGCTTGGACGGCGAAGGTGTGTCGTGCACTTGCTCTATGGGCTCCATGATGTGGAAGACCTGGGTAATTTCATACTGCAAAAATCAAGCTTTTTTTGGCATTATGAACCACAACGCGACTTTAATAGGAATGAGTGGGGCTCCATGGTCTCTTTATACATCCATGCTACAAGCCCCCAGGAACAGCACTGGGTTTTGAAGCCACTTTGACACAGTAGCCAAATCGTGGAATTACAATCTCCGTTTCCTTCACATGATGCCATTGGGCCTAAAAAGATTTTACCCCATGGAGTCACATTGTAAAACAGACATCTGTAAATCAGTGGATACATTTTTGGAGCATCACAACCCCTGCAAAATGACTCATTTCACCATCAGGATTTGATACATTTGCTTCGATAACAGTCGGAAAGTCTAGAAGAGCCATATGATTGAATCAGTTTATCCCAGTTTTAAGTTAGGGGAGTGCTAAACTGGAAATTAGCTGACTCAGCTCACAGAAGTCTCTTGTTTGCTTGCTCTTTGGGCCTCATGTTGCAGAAGATACAAGTAATTTTAGACCTTGGAAGTCAAATTTATTTTGGCTTCATGTGCCACTAAGCAAGTTTCATTTGATTGAATCTGGTCCCGCCTTCAACACTATATCCAGTTCTCTTTATACATCCATCATTGACACACATCCTTTCCGCCATAAATCTAGCCTTCCTTGTTCAGGACGATTATATCAGGCCTCTGGGAAAGCAGCTCAGCCCTCCATGGGTAGCTATCGGTAGCTAATTCCAGTTACCAAAGAGTATCAATGTAGTATGGTGTAACAACAGAAACAACTGTGGAAACTCAACCTAGCAAAAGAAAAAGCCTGTTGAAGGGCTCTGAGTTAAACAGAAAATGATCGGTTGTCTTTGCGACAGTGGTACAACCAGCAATACCACTAGGAAACACCAGAGGGTGAAACTGTAAAGTTGTCAGTTTCCACTTTATAGATGAGTTTAGATTTATGACAAAGTTTGGGGTCTGATAAAACTTGGATGTACCTGTTGCGTGAGCACATGCTTCTCCGACTCTAGAGCGTGGCGGTGCTGTAAGCGCTTGTAGCGGCAGGACTGGGCATAGCCACGGTTCTTTAGCGTACGGCGTTTCTGCTTCAAGCGCACCACCTCATCCTTACTCACTCCCCGCAGGTGTCGGTTCAGCTCTCGCACTGACAGGCTCACCAGCTGCTCGTCAGAGAAGCGCTCATTCACCCCGCACTGCTCAACAGATGGAGAAAACACACACAGAGAAAATACGCTGTAGTTTAATGTTAACTGGCAACGGGACACATGCTGGAGGTGATGATGAGTGTGTGCAGTTAGACGAGTGTGAAATGGATTCATCTTTAAATATATGACTGGTGGACATGTGATGTGTTGCACTGAGTGTGTGTGAGTCTGTCAGGGGGCACATTTCGGCACCACATGTCCATAATCTGTCATGTAATCTGACTGAGTGTGAGTGACAGTTATCAGGATTACGCACGGCAATAATAGCAGATATTATCATAAGCTCGCACTGTGCTCCACATAGAGATCCACCCAGACATCTTGATCGACCAGATTACAAAGTTTAGTTACCTAATTAAAATTACATTCAGCTCTCAACACTGAGTTTTATTCAAAGCAAATGATTTTTCCTCCGAGCGTATCAGATCATTTGAAGTGTTAGTTCTGAAATAATCATCCATAATATTGGTTTTAAGATTAAGATCTGGCTTGTGTAAGTGTTAGAAGCTCATTATAAAACGTCTGCAAAGGAAATAGAGAGATCTAAGTACATCAATAACCCAATTTTGCAGCACACACACACATTTAATAAATGGTTTATCACAGAGCATAGTTGTAAGCAGATATAAGTGTTTATTAATGTATTTATTGACAACTCTAACTCCTCCTGTGGGCAGAAATAAGTAGCAGGCTAGAGTTAATAATGTAAAATAAGCATTAAAAAAACATTAATAAACACTTAAAGTTGTCTGTATAGATGATTAAAACTACATTATAGTGTGTAATAAACCATTTATCAGTTGTTTATATGGTGCTTATGAATGCTAAACGGACGTAGGGGTGAAGTTTAGTAGATAAATGCATGTTTTTTCTTTGGAAATCAAGACTTTGCACCAAAGATTTAGCTTTAGTTATTGTTGCCATACAGAGAGCGATCCTTAAAGTGACGCCTCGGATAGGCACAGACATTAATAACCACGTTCTAATGTCCTAATCCTAATCCTTCACTGCGCGATCCCTCTCTCCTTCCGCTCAGCCCTCTAATGCAACAAGTGTCACTGTTCAATTCGTCCACCTCCAAAAATCCCCCATGTTTTACTGACAAACACTTCCTGTCGATTGTCACTATCATTATCGGCCAAGTTTACCTGATTGAGTTGTGGGTGGTGATGATGGTGATGGCTGCCATGCATGGGGTGGTGCGGGTGGTGCTGATGATGGTGATGCTGGTGGTGATGAAGGCGACCCTGGGGGCTGAGGGGTTGTGGGTAGGGAGCTGAGGCAGGGGCGGCGTTGGGGAGCGAAGGAGGGGCCTGATGAGAGGAAGACGAGCGGGCGATGGCACATGTCTGTCCCTTTGGGGCAGGAGATGTCGGCCCCGCTGTCGCTGCTGGAGTCTCCCAGGTTGCTGCTCGAACTCTGAGAGAGACCTGGAAACTGAGGGGTGGGATATGGAGGAGGATGAAGAGGCAGATCATGTACAGTAGGTTGTTCACGACAACATCGTGTATGAGAGAGAAGAATCTTAAACGACAGGTTGTTACCTGTGAGCTGACAGCTGCAGCAGCTGAGTTCAGTAAAGCCTCCACAGCATCCTCACATCCCAGAAAGCCATTGACTGGCCCCCTCTCTCTGTCCCCTCGCTCTGGCACTCCCCCCAAGGCTCCCAGCAAAGTGGCGGGCCCCGTCACCTCACCTCCAAACTGTTGCTGCAGTGCTGCCAGCCAGATCAGGTCCTCCAGCGAGGCCGGGGTGGGACCCTGAGGCCCGCCGTGGGCCTGGACTGCCTTCCACGTTCCCCTGAGAGCCGGAGCTGATGCCGGAGGTGAAGCTGTTGGAGATGGAGAGGGGGAAAGAGATGGAGGAGGATGACGAAGAGAGGGAGGAGGAGCCCGAAGGTGGTGGGTGGGCGTCGCTGAGCGTCGGCGAGGGTGGCAGCGAGTTGTAAGGGCTGGAGCTCAAACTGGAGTCCTGCGGAGGATGGCTGGTGTACGGGGAGCTGGAGGGGTCGTGGGGGAGGCCAGATTTGGGATACGCACATGGAGGAGGGAGCGGAGGAGTGTCAGGTTTCACCTCAAACTTGAGGAGGTCAAAGTCGTTTAGGTACTCCATGGCCAGAGGGCTGGGAGGGAGAGAGGGCATGGGGAGGGAAGGAGAGGACATGGCGTCTGCTGCTGCTGCTGCTGCTGGTGGGAGCTTCAACAGGGTTTTTCCGTATGTCAGGATTGTTGGAGAGTCCAATCCTCTGCCTCAGAGCAGCTCATAGACAGCAGCAGGGGTGATGTCAGGAAGTAGACCGGTGGGTGAGTTTCCTCTGCGAGAAACCGTACGTCCCCGTGTCCTTGTCTCTGTTTCAGTTGTCCTGAGGGAAAGATGGAGTAAAAACAAGATGGTGTTACATGTTTTCCAGTCAGAAATCTATGAATAAGTCTGTTTAGACACTTTTTATAGTGTCTTAATTATTCCACATGTTCTTCTTGTCTACATCACCCACAGCCCCTAACCCCACCCACTCAGCTGCAGGCAGGTCAATTGGAGATTCAGGTGTCTTATGCTAACAGGGGCTAAAGTAGCCTTGAGCCGCGAGCAGAGATAAGCAGGGGTGGGCTACAGTGGTTTGTTAAGTTTAGATTTAAAAACGTTTTTATACTTGTGGTCTTCAGCACCAACCAAAGCTGACTCGAGTGATGTCACTTGAGGTGATTCATCAGGCTCCCTCTGGAGCCAAAAGATGATTTATTCAGCTTTTTTCCTACATTGCAGAAGTACTTCATAACACCTGTGTAAATGCACCTGGAAACATTCACTGATGCTTTATAGATCAGTTACAAGCCATTGAGAGGAAAAACTTTCTGGTTGCCAGGTTGTGAAAAATCCTCCTCCTGCATTATACTTGCTTTGTCCTTTTGGGCAGCTCTTAAATTAATACAAAACCTCCTTAAAGGTACAGCGTGTGAGATTTAGGGGGATTTAGGGACATCTAGTGGTGACGATTGCAGATTGCAACCACATTAAAATTGTCCGCTTAGAGTTTCTTCAGTGTTCAATGTTCAGAAAGTTTTTACCCGGAGCCAAATGATCCGCAGAGGTCTCGGACCAGATGAATTAAACCAGTGAAAACGGTAAATAAAGCAGTTTCACCTTACAAATCAGTGTTTCTCCTAAGCTGTTTGGTATGCAGATGGGCCACTAGCCTAGCGCCTGTTAATGGATGCTAACCTTTTTTCTCTGATAACTTAAGACCCGTATGATCAAGAGGTTTTTACTGGGAGCTGAATTGTCCGCAGATTCTGCATTTTTCCAATGCTCTCGTCACAGAGGAGATTCTCACTATGGTAGCTGATGCTAAAATGCAAATGTCCCTATCTAGAGCCAGTGTTTGGTTTGTCTGTTCTGGGCTACTGTAGAAACATAGCGGTGCAACATGGCGATGTCCATAGAAGAGGACCTGCGCCCTATGTAGATATAAAGGCCTCTTTTTAAGGTAACAAAAACACAAAGATTCTTATTTTCAGGTGATTATACACTTAAGAAAGATACTCAATTACTGCAAATACATCCCCCCTTTTATCCTACACTCTGGACCTTTGAATGAACTGTTAGACCACTAAAATGTATTTATTAAGAATATTAGTATTAACTTACTTTAGTAAGTTAATGTATTAAGTCCACTTAAGAGTGCTGTCTAATAAATGAAAGAGCGAACTAAAAGGACAAAGCATTTTCCAGGTTGTTGAAAATGCTGAGGGGGATTCCCAACAACCTGGCAACCCAAAAGTTTCTGCTCTAACTGACCCATTAAACATAAGTGAATTATTTCCTTAACCATTAGTAAAGCTATTAATTGCATTCTATAAACCCGTTTTAAAGCCTTATTAAGAAGGGGCATTTATAATAATCAATATTTACTCAATAAGGTTTAAGCTCATGTCACTGTGTTGACTATAAACCCTGCTTTAAACCTTACACATTACGAGGTAGTGGATGTCTGGCGTGTTTCCTCACAGTTCAGTTTTAAAGATCATTGTACAATAAATGCTCCATCTGACTTAGCGCAAGATGAGGTTAGACAGTCTGAGTCTGTGTGTCAGGCCTGTTTGTGCGTTATATTAAGACACTAATCTGCAGCATATCCTCCCTCCCCTCCCAACACCTTATACACACATGTGTAGGACTATAAACGCATGCACACTCGCATACACGTGCATGTTTACTTGCAAAAGTTTGTGACGTCGTGCACAGACAAACCAGAACTTCTTGAGCTCGCTAAACTTCTACAAAGCACTTAAAACTTCCTAATCTGCGCGTCTGCGTGTTCAATAACTTCTGTCGCTTCATTTTATGAAAGTGTCAGACAGTAATCCTCACGTTGCCTCTCTGTAGCCAAATCTCATCTGTGAAAAAGAGCACTACAAGAATGTCTGTTTTTTTTTCCATGTGTGAAAGAAACAAATTAGAAAAAAAAAAAAAAAAATCCATCATCTTCTGCCTGCCAAGTGTTGTATTCATCACGGTGTAGAAATGATTGCGGGTTATTGCGCTAATGTAATCACACACACAATAGATATAATGTAATATTTCTGGAAAGATCTGCCTACTGAACACGTAAGCGACTGAAGCGAAAGAATTCAGAGGGCTTAATCATTTTTGACAGAAAGATCCACAAGTCTCACAAACCAAATCCAATTATCAACAGGTTCAGGCTTTAATCCGGAGACTTTCTCAGATGTATTCAAACATGTTTTATAAGACCGGAGGGGTGAAACTAAAGTTTATTTTATAGCTGAAGCTCATGTTGACCTTGTGTGTCATAATGTTCTTTTTCTGTTCAGTTTTGGATCAGATTTAGGATAAAAAAAACTTTTCCTACACATAGAAATATACTTAAAAGTTATACAATTAAAAAGGACTATAGAATAACTGAGGTTTTATCCTGTTTTCAATGTCAGGAATAAGTTAAACATTCTTCTCATATTTTAAAACATCCACACACAGTTAAACAAAGTAAAAAAGCCAAAGTATCCCCTCAGAGTGTCAATGAAATGTTGAATATTTTCAGTATTACACAGTGATAACTACATCAAAGAAAGCCATAGAAGAGCAAAGCCATTTCCTCCAACAACACTGATTACAGGCCTCAAATGTATTAGCTTTAAGTACTAAAATGAACATCTCATTAAAAGTCCACCTTTGACTTGCGCCTCGGCTGCACAGCTCATTAGTTTCGCCCCCCGTGGTTCAAAATGGATTGTAAAAGAAAGCAAACAGTGACGGGGCTTCATGGAGGCCTCACTCTGGATCTGGACCAGAGTCACGGCAAAAAGCCAGCCAAAAAAAAAAAAAGAGAGCAACACACACACACACACATACACACGTGAGAGAGAAAAAAGTAGAATGAAAAAGATAAAGGCCTGATGAGAGAGTCAAAGTGAATGAAATGATCTTACCGTCGGTCATAGAGATGAAGGATGGTTTCGAGCTCTTTTCAACATCCCCCCACCACACACACACACACAAAAATAATCAACTGACTGGTTGACTGACACGTTTGGAAAGAGACACAGAGGAAACAGAGAGTGTGTGTGTGCATGTGTGTGTGTGTGAGTGTGCGCATGTGAGTGTGTATAGCACTCTGTCACTGAGTGCCACTGCCCCCTTTCTTTCTTTCCCCTCTGCTGCAAATCCCTGTTTGCAACAATCCCCTCCTCTCTCTGTCTCTCTCTCTCCATATCCCTCTCTCATGGTTCACAGGCATGTTCACACTCTCTGGCAATGTCTCTCTCCCTCTCTGTGTTTTTATCTCTCACCATGTCTGTCTGTCTCTCTTTATTCCTGTGTCTCGTTTCATACTTAAAGGCCCAGTGTGTAGGATTTAGGGGGGAGATAATGAAATATATTACAACAAGTATGTTTCCTTAGTGTGTATTCACAGTCAAAGTAAGAACTGTTGTGTGTTTGTTACCTTAGACCAGTGGTTTTTAAACTTAAGGACAAGCTAAAATCTGTGCACAGCAGCCTCTATAACGTGTGTTATCACTCTTATCATGACATAAATGTTTGTTTTTATTTACTAATATCAAATAACAAATGACAAACAAATGTTACTCATGAAATATTTATTAATAAAATGATTCAAGAATTCATTTTATACTTTTTAAAACAAGATCAAAGCACCAATAACACATCCATTTAAACAGGAAATAATGTAAGATAATGTGACGTGTCACACACTTAAAATTCCCTCACACGAACAGCGACAAATAGGTTCCCCATGAAGGTTTTTAAAATTAAATTAGGTTTGCCTTTTTTAAGGGAATGGGTGCACACAACATACTGATACAGAAAATTAAAACGGTTATCACAAGATTCCACGGCAGGGTTCACCAGTGAAGAACCACATGAAGACCTGGTCCTCGTCCACGGAGACTGCTAAGTTGCAGCAGCCCAGAACGGACAACCCAAACTCTGCCTCTAAATAGGACCATTTGTGTTCGCACTTTTTGTGTCAGCCAGCATAGTTAGCAGCCTTGGAAAAACACTGACTTTTAATGTGAAACTGCTTTATTCAGTGTTGTTAGCAGTTTGTTTTGGAGAGTAAAAGACCTCTGTGGATGGTTCTGCTCATGGTAAAAACCTCCCAATTGTCAAGATCTTAAGTTAGCAGAGAAAAAAGGTGAGCACATGTGAGCAGGTGCTGGTCTAGCAGCCCGTCTATGAACAAACAGCGCAGGAGAAACACTGATTTGTAACATAAATCTGCTTTATTCAGTGTTTTTACTGCTTTTACTGGTCACCTGGTGTCTCTTGGGGAGGATCCATACTGAAAATGTACGCATGGACAAAAAGCCAAATACGCCTTGCACCAAAAAGTATTTGACAACTTCTACAGTCAGGCTTCCACCTCACAGTGTGTGTCGCCAGTTTCTCATCTACAAAATGTTCATAAGCATGGGTCAAAGTTTTTCCCATCAAGTCTGTTTTTATAGACCACAACTGTGCCGAACGTCTCTTTGATGCCTATTTTTATGCAGTGTTTATAAGTGAGACACCTGGTCCAGTTCTTTTTGGACAAGCAGAGACTTCTGTGGTCAAACCTCCTGAACCATGAACACTTTAGGAAATGTAACAGAGAGAAGTTTCAGCTGGTGGCAATCTGCAATCCTCAACACTAGATGCTACTAACCCCCCCTTTTCTTTGTCTTTGTTTCCTTGTTAGTCTCTCTCACACACACTCACACACCTCCCTCTCTCTCCCTCACATGTTACGCATTATTTCTCATGTTAAAGGTAAAAATATTTCCCACTGTGCTGAGTTTCATGCACCCACACACACACATCAGGTATTTCATCACATGCTAAGTCATGTTAACTGCAGCACACATGCAGTGTGATCAAACTCCTCTGCACATGGTGTCAGCTCAGACTCAGTTTGTCATCAGAAAGCACTGTCGAGGTTCATTATCACAGAGTAAAACTGAGTCTTGACAGTTGAGTTGACACAAGTGGGACTGTAGACTCTGCACTGCCTCACAGTGGACGCTCACAGCTACTGAACTGAGCCTGATGTGCAGCAAATATGTCCACAGACATACCTGCTGGGACACCATAATGAAACCACTTATCTATATATAACAACAGTGATCCTGTTCAAGAGGATTAAGTGCTCATTTCCTCATTTTCAAGAAGTCTTTTGAAACTACATGATTGGGTTTAGAAAAGGTGTCAAGGCTGCTGAGCAAAAGTGTGACCTCTCAGCAGTGCTGGAATGAGCTAAATTCATTTACTCAGCTACTGCAGTTAATTTTAATATTAAGGTACTTGAGTGTTTTCATTTCATGCTGCTGCACTGTATATGATTCAGTGCTTCATTATTAAAACAATCAGTGGTGTATTAAGTGCCTAAAATTGGCTACACATCAACAAACTACAACATTAAAGGTCCAGTGTGTAGGATTCAGGTGGGCATAGGCAGAAATGGAATAACATAACATAATATGTGCGTTTTCTTCAGTGTACAATCACCTGAAAATAAGAATTGTAGAGCTGTTTATATCTACATAGGAAGTGGCTCCTCGTCCAGAGTGACAGCCATGTTGTACTGCCTTGTTTCTACAGTAGCCTAAAGTGGACAATCCAAACATTTCTAACTTTTACATGACATCAGAGTAAACAGATTAATTGTGTTAATCCGACTTAAACTGGACTTTTGAAATACATGTAAACATGTTAGTCCGACTGAGATTGTACCAAATCGAATTCCTCGAGCTCGGACTAACACACCTAGATAATGCAACTGAGAGTTGAATTACAGTGTACTGCATGTATACAGTCAGTCGGATCCAAACTGGCCGAGGCACTCTGCCTATGATCCACATTTTCCACCTCAGGTTTTGACCCAGAAGCATTAAATCCCTAACAGAAGAAATCTACATCCAGAGCCGTGCATTCTCGGAAAGACGAAATGTACGGAGTTGTAAAGTTGTCCACCATGGTATCAGTTTGCCGTGAGCTAACCGTAGCTAACTTGTTTGTCGATTAACCAGTTAAAGGTCCGCCACCCATCATACTGGAGTCAATAAATTGATCCTCCTCCCGTGCTTGTAGACTGGGACAAAGACAGTAGTCACATTACATGTTCTAGCAGAGCTATAAATGTAGTTCGACTTAACTGTGCCTATAAACGTACTGACTGACTCTAGAGACGGGCTGTTTGTGTTTCTGTATTGGCCACTGTGTTTAGCAGGCCCACTGTGACAAGAGTTGGAACAAGAGCAGCATAGTTAGGGTGCGAACAGTTGTTCCAGTGTCTTACTAAGTCAAATGTTCTTTAAATGTGTAAAGACGCCGACCATGTAACTGGGACTTTGACAGCAGTCTTTGGAGGAATCACTCTGCATGTGTAAGTTTAATGCTATATTAACCCATCGGAACATTATGAAGGTTTTCTATTTGTTTAATGATGCTTAATTTTTCTTACAGGCTCATCTACAACCTGCAATATTTGCAAATTTATCTTTCTGAGAATGCAGCTTAGCCTTTGTAGCTTACAGCATTTATTGTATTCATCATAGGAACCCATTTAATGTCAAAAATACTGAGTAAATTTATGGTTTTTACCTTAGAGTAATTTACTTTTTCAGCTCCACGTATGGTAATGAAAGTTGTCATCTTGCATATTTGTGGTTATGCCCTCCTGAACGTGAGAACGTGACTGTCTGCAGACTCACTGCCACTCTGTTGCTTCCTCCTGATGAAGGTGTTATACTGCAGATAAATGTGTTTTTGCGAGTTAGACAGTGTGCAGGAGTTTGTTTGCAACCCACTAGGATCTCCCAAGTGAGATTCTGTGAGTCACTGTTTAATTTTAATTAAATTCTTGTTATTTCTTTAATCAAAAAATACAATATAATAAGTCTTAATTATATCATCAGGAGCTCCAGAAGCCAGCCAGTAGCTGTGTGCCTGCGTGCACCTGGCCCCACCTGTTGTTTGTCAGTGTTTTGTAATTTGATTAAACACATATATTATGAGGAACATGCACCGTGTGGGAACACAAACACACACATTCATCTAAAATAATAAAAGTCGTAAAACTGGATCTCGACACCAGGCTCCTCAGATGGCTCAAGATTTATAATAACACCCACCTTAATGTGCTCATCATTTCAGCGCTGACACATTTGCTCTTTATGGTGAACCTGGACCTTCGCTGTCCTTCAGAATCAGTCGACATACATGCTCATATCCTGAAAAACAGCTGCTGTTTGTCTCCTGCAAAGCAGTTACACATAATTACTGTGGTGTTGCTGTGTTTAATCTATCTGGGATGAATAACCAAAATGCCTCAGCGGCCTTAATGACTTTTGTAAAACTTTTCAGCCACAAAATGTCCAACACTGTGGGTAAACAAAACCATGCTGCTGTCATAAAGGTTTCAATATTTCCACAGAGGGGGTTTGTTATTGTTCTCACAAATTAGCACCCCCTGCGTCTCCACGCTGCCCTGCCTGATGCAGTTAGACTCAAAACCCGTGAATTAATTCTGTTTTTTTCTGACCTCTTTAAGTCCGCAGAGCAGAGAAACGCACAACAAGCATTTCTCGATGCTCCTTAAAAGCTGAACTTGTTAATCCGGAGTCTCTCTGTGTCTTAATAGTGTCTCGTTAAGGAATCAGTGAGTTAATAGTGTCTTCGCAAATCTGATTTGGACAGTAAACAAAACCTTTAAGGCAAGCAGACACGCTGACTCATGGAAACAGCTCAAGACTAATAAACAGGATTTAAGTATTTATTTTGCAATTCAACAAAAATTTGGATCTCTGATGAGCAGAGAATTTAACGAGGGACGAGGAAAACATGACAACTTTTCGTAAGGAAAAAAACCCCTCTCTTCACTCAGCTTATCTTCCTCTCTTTCTCTGTTTTAACCTCTCTATCTGTCCATCATTTGTGTTTCCGGGGAAAGCTTAGCAGCTAAACCAACAGGGCCTCCCATGAGGGTGAGGGACAAAGAGAGGGAGAGACACAGAGGAACTTACCTCATACTTCATGCCAAACACACCATCATCCCTCCTGCGTCTGCAGCTACATTTGTTCCGCAGCCACTTAGATGCATCTCAGTGCACCTCACATTCAGGTGGGACTGGATTTTACAGCCCGAGACTGTCACTGCTCTTCTGCAGCCTTATTTCCAGAGGTATATTTAAGTAATTAGCCTTGTAGGATCCCACGCTGTGATTATCATAATGGGCTGAAGTAGTAGATGCTGTGGAGGCTGTTTTCTGACTGCAGGTTGTATGTTTACTGTGTGGTGGATTACAATATTTAATTCACTCTAATAACCATTCACACACATTTAATGAGAGCTCAGGTGCAGAATTTAAGTTTCTAGGAACAATAACAAACGCTTTCAGGCCTTTGAGGTGATTTGTGGGATTTTCAAGGACTTGTTCAACATTTTTTGGAGTTTGTGTATTTGCTGTCTTGCTTCCTGGTGTTTTGTTGTCACGTTTAAGCAGCCAAGACTTCAGAGAAATAGTGCACATAAAAACTACAATGTGCTGTTTTTTCACGTTGTTTTTGTACAGATTCCTCAAATAAAATTTAGTGATGTTAGTGAATGGATTTCGTTATCATTGGAAAGAACCAGGCTAGCTGTTTCCCTCTGCTTCCAGTCTTTGTGCTAAGCTAAGCTAACTGGCTCCTAGCTTTAGCTTCATATTTAGCGTACAGACGTTTGGTCATGGACTTTCCACCGCCCGATACGACGTGTGAGGTACCCTGGGTGTGTTGGTTGTTGACGGTTTAGTTCTGCCTGTCTTTTTTCAAAATACATTTCCGTTTTCACAGGAAATGTACCGTTTTCATACAGTCTCTTTCAAAATAAAAGCAGTAGGTCGGTACAACACCGTGAATTGGCTTTTTTTTTCGACAACAAATGCACACGCTTATGTTGAGCCAACACACATGTGGTTGGGTTTAGGAAAAAGAACAGACTTTAGCTTTACGATCTTATAAGAAGTGAACATCGGCCTCCTGCTGGAAAGTTGGTGTTTGTTGGACCCATCCACCAGCCCTCCTGCCCGCCTTACACGGACTTTTGCCGCCTTAATTTTCATTCTTGTCCCACAGCGTTTCCCCCTGACACTGCCAGTTGCCTCCCCCACCCTGTAATGACTGCAAACTCATTTAAACTCAATTTTAAATCATTGTTAATATATCTTTGCACCTCTTGTCTGCACTTTTGCTATTTCTAATAGAGTTTTTCTTCCTCTTCTCTTTTCTTTATCCTGTATTATGTTTTATATTGTACTGCAGATCCAGTGTGAATAGACAGCTTTCTTTCGTTGCTGTCTGATGCCGGGAGTCACTGCCTAAGCGCAGGATTTTGACGACTACGGAGTGAGACCAGGTTGATGTAGAGCACTCCCACGGTGTTTGCACCATTTAGCGACTGTGTGAGATGCACCAGGCTTTCCACCAACTTCTATGTAAACCCATCCACGTCATTATTAGCTGTTCAGAGCAACGGACATAATGTGTGGGAGGGGAGGTGGATGGGCCCTAACAGACTGGTGTTTGAGACTGACAGACAGCAATGTTGGTTGCAGCATTTGTGCCACTCAATGCCAGGTGCTTTTTAGCGACACACACAACGCTGCTTTTCCAGCCACGTTTGTTCCACTTTGTGTATTTTAGCGACATCCACAGTCTTTTCCCAGCTATAACCAAGATGTTTTGTTGCCTGAACCTAACTGCAGACCCATTCTTACCGCCAACTCCTTCCGCATCAAGATACAATGCAAAGGCTGCCCCCAGCATCATTTGAGTAACACCAGGGCCTCTGTCCAAGCAGCAAAATATGGTGAGTAAGGATGAGATCATGTTGTGAGTATGCTGGAGATACACATGCAGAGCAGTTTTACTTTAACAGGCAGATTTCTTAATAAATCTTTAGTTGTCTGTGTGTCTAGTGTAATGTAGGACACACACAACATGACTGAGGTCAAAAGTAAAGAACAAAGGGAGAAAGGCGGCATAAAACGCCTCTAATAAAGCGCAGTGACTGCACCTGAGGGGGCGGTTTCTTTCCAGGCAGCATGGGATCTCCTGAATGGAGACCTTTTACAGTTATATTAGTTTTGAATAAAGACATTGACATAGATTTTAGGACCTTTGGGCAGTGGTCATCAACTGGATTTTAGGAAAAGTAGTAGCAGAAGGAGTTGTTTGACATATTTGGAGGTATGTGCAGTCTTGGTTCTTGGTGTCCTGTCGTTATGGCAACCAGCAATTGACTGTAGCCTCATACTGTCACAGCTCAAGGTTCTTAGTGTCTATGCTTATGTTTTTTATTTCATTCATTCATGTTGTTTCCTGTTTTACTTTGAAACTCACATCTCCTCTTGTTTCAGATCACTTCACTTCCTGTCCCTGTGTGTTTTCCCTCCCTTTTGATGACTTCACCTGTGTCTGATTGTCTGTCCCGCCCTAATTAGCTTCACCTGTGTCCTCTCACCAGAGTATTTAGTGTGCGTCTTGCTTTCTCTCAGTGCCAGTTTGTCTTTGCTCCCCGTGTGTCCAGAGTTCTAGCCTTTTGTTTCCCTGTGTCCTTTTCTTGTTTTTTTGGATTTAGCCTTTTGATTAACTCATTTCCTCATCGTTATTGGCTTTGTTTGCCTCCACTGATAGACCCACTGTGTACCAAACCTACCTGTTGACCATTAGAGACTGTGTTGTTTTACCCAAGTGTGTCCAACTTGAACTGTGTACGATTCATTTAAAGTGTCAGTTCCCCCATTTTAGAGTTCAGTGTCAAGTTTTTTTTGGACTGAGAAAGATTTAAGTTCCAATAAACACTGTTGGTGTATGAATTATCCAGAGTAATCAGGTTTTTAAATGTCATTTTCAATGCTATGAGCATCATAAACTAGATTGCATCCACCTCAATTACAATATGGTATGATCTTTATTGTCAGTTTACACTGAATTTCATTTTGTCCCCAGAGAACCCACAAATTAGACAAACAATTACACCCATAACAAAGCACACCAAACAGTCATGACCATCGAAGACATCACATAATATCCTCAGGTTCGACTGAACTAATGAAACATAAAAGATATGGCTTGGTGATTTGGCTGACCTGACCCTTTAAGCTGGAGCATCTCCCGTCACTGCCCAAACACCCCCCGATGGGAAGCTAACCTCTCCGTCACCTTGTAAACCCAGTGTCATATCCAGCTTTTATCCTCTGAGAGGCTTTAAGGGCAACGTGGGGTCATGAAATGGAGAGAATTGGAAGAAACTCAGGACGAGACTGAACAACGAGAAGAGGTGAAGGTTTCTCTTAAAAAAATAGTGAAAAAAAAAGACAAGAAAAGCACACAAGAAGAAGGAGAAGAAGAAGTGACGGCCAGGACAAAGGGATTGAGAGAGTGATGGAGTTGAGGACAGGCCTGCACTGTTTGGACAGATGGTGTGAGGTGGAGGCCTGTAGGGTCGCACTACCTCAGCTTTATCCCACAGATACATGTCCTAATCCCAACTAACTCTGCTACAAGCAACAGGCTTACACGTCTCACCTCAGTGGAGGCCCCCTCCCTCCCTCACGCTCAGGATCTGTCTCCTTCACTCTCTACACACACACACACACACACACACACACACACACACACACACACACACACACACACATACAGATAGAATGATAATCAGGCCTAAGCAAAATAAATAAATAAAATCAGCTCCTAGATTAACATTTGCTGCTAAAGGACCAATACAATAATTGCTGTATTTTATCAGAAATGATGAGGACGTCAGTTTTGTAAGGGTTAAACTGGAGGAAGTTATCAGACATTCAATGGGCATTTTTCACCGCAGACATTTTGACTAATAACATTGACAGTAATGGCTCAAGTGTCCCAGCAAGCCATGGCAGTGTGACAGTAAGGGTGACTTCAGACCTAGAGTTGTCTCCTTTGGTCTGAATCAGGGACTCATGTTGTTCCAAAGTTGTATAATAGCCTAGAGTTGGTTCATGTTCTCACGGCAGCATTTACAAGCGGACCAGATCAAATGCCTTGAGCGAGAAAGCTGCTCTTGATTGGTCAGAATTTCCATGTGGGAAAAATCCAGGAAGTAAAGCAAACGTTGAAGAAGAGTACACTTGCAAGATAAATGTGACACTTTCTAATGTCACAATGGAGGGACAACTACGCAGGTTGATTTTAGTGCTGCTCATCATGGACTATATTGCTGTCATTGTTCATTTGAGTCAAAGCATACAGTTTGAAAACGAGGCGCGGCTCCAACTAGAAAACAATGTTTTGATGCATTGGATGTGCTGAATGTGCATATTAAGGCAGTACAGGAGGAGGCGCACATTAATAATCCTCCAGGACTGTAACATGCTCATGTTTAACCCAAACAATGTGTCATGTGACTGCAGTTGGTTCAGATCCAGGTCGGAACACGTTCTCACCACAAACGAACTGTACCAGAGTTCATTTCTAACCGGACTGAGACCACCTCTCCAAGAAGGTCTGGGTCAGGTTGTGTTGGTGCACACCTGAAAGTGACTGCTGTGTTCACACCTGCCCAAATGAACCACACTGAGGAGGAATATGAACTTCAGTTCGATTGAACTGAACCAAACAGGGCAGGTGTGAAAGCACCGTAAGTCAGCAAGCACAATACCAGGAAATTTAAGTTGAAGCAGCTAAATGGAACTCAGCCATCATCCTTTTTTTTAATCTGTGCTTTTCCTACTGTGACATCCCAGAATGTGCTGTGAAACAAGGCAGTCAGCAGCTTCCTGTATACTGTATGTGAGTGTACGCTGTATGATGTTTGGTATTCAGAAATGTTTCTGTTAGTTGTCAAATGTTTCATGAAAACTTACAAATCAAAGTGGTGCTGGAAAAAATTCAGCTCTTTGCTGCATGCCAGGAATACTGAAGTTACTTGGCCTGAGGGCCACTTTTGCAAAATTGAAAGGAGGCAATGGGCCAGTATACAAACATTAATAACATTTGTCAGTTTATACATCAATCAGCCAAACCATTAAAACCACTGGCTGGTGATGTGAATACATTAATCATCTCGTTACAGTGCAATGTTCTGCTGGAAAACCTTGGGTCCTGGCATTCATGTGGATGACACCAAACACCCTCCACCCACCTAAACACTGTTGCAAACCATGCACCTCCTCCTTTTGGCAATGGCACTCCTTGATGGCAGTGCTCCCCCCAGCAGGACAATGCACCATGCCACACCACAAAAACTGTTCAGGAATGGCCCGAGGAACGTGACAAAGAGCTCCAGGTGTCCACCTGGCATCCAAATTCCCCAGATCCCAATCTGATTGAGTGTCTAAGGGACAGCCTAGTACACCACCTCACAACCCACAGGACTCAAAGAATCTTCCGCCAATGCTCTGGTACCAGACACCACAGGACAGCCCCAGAGGTTCTGTGTTCATGTCTCCACAGGTCAGAGCCAAGTGCAAGCCAAGGAGGCCCCACTGTAGATTGGAGGTACTTCTAGGGCACTGGCACGTCCCACAAAAGCTCAATCAGATTGAGATCTGGGGTATTTGGAGGCCAGGTCGATCCCTTGAGCTCTTTGTCACGTTTCTTAGGCCATTCGTAATCAGTTTTTCTGGTCTGTCATGGTGTTTTAAGTGGGTGAAGTGCATCAAGTGGCATCCCCATGAATGCCAGGACTCAAGGTTTCCCAGCACAACACTGAATTATAATGATGATCAGTGTTCTTCCCTTCACCTGTCAGTGGTGTTTGTGTTTTGGCAGATCAGAGTATAATAAATGAACTGCCTGTTCTCAACCTTTCAACACTTGCTGTCCTCACTTGTCTTTGCCAAGAAGCAAATCAATGTGCAGCAGCTCCACACAGGTTAGGTGTACACAGGGGCATTTTTAAGATTTGAGGACATTCGTTGTTTAGCCATGACCTCTGTTGGGGGCTCTGAGGGATCCTCCCCGGCACTTTTTTTGATAACAAGCTCTTTTTCGATAATTTTTAATGCACTTTGACACCTTGTTAACATTCAAGGTAAAAAAAAAAATCCCATTTTCAATTTTTTATTATTATTGTGAATTAAAAAAAGGTCGACAGGCCACTTAGTAGTGATGCACTGTTTGGCATTTTTTAAAACCTGCACCAACCAGTCTCTTTATGAGAGCCAATCAAACCTGCCCAACCTGCAAAAATATACATAATCAACGACCCGAACTTGACCTGCAAAGTGGAGCTAAAAGTTTCTGGTAATGACCATCATTAAAGGTTAGAAGCAACCTAACTGCTGTTGGCTATGTTGTGTGCCGTTTCCAGTGAATGGCATAATTTCTGTTTTAAAAGTACAAACATTGGAAGACTTTGAGTTCTCACCCATTTTTAAGTGGTTAAGTTTAAGGTGCGATGAAACACTATATGGTTTGTTTACATGAGCGCACCACTGATAGGTACATGACGTAACAGAGGTACGTATCTAATTCATTCAGCGTGGACAAAGAGGCGCTTGCTTGCTGTGCAAACACGGTGTTATAGCTATATATTCTTGGAGATTTAAATATGTCAGACTTGAAAAGATTTTCTTTGTGAAAATCCAGATAACAGAAGGCCTGAGCGCAACAGCTCTGATGATAAAGCTGCTCCCTGTGCGACTACTGCAGTGTTGATGTAAGTTATTAATAACTTACTCAGAGCACTGCTTTGTCACTTAATGATCCGCTTGCCCAAAACCTGCAATGTTTACCAAAAAACGTACCCAAAAAATGCCTGACCTGTGGGCAGTGGGTGGACCTGTGCATCACTAGAGGGCCAGTGGGCCGTAAGTTGAGTATCACTGCTGTATGCTACCCAATAAAAATGCATTTTAAAGGACAGTTGCTGCTGCATTCAACCTGTTGTGGCTCATTCAGCAACATTTTTTATTCTGATAACGTTACATCATCAAGGGCAGCACGTTGGTGCAGTGGTGAACATTATCACCTCACAGCTAGAGGATTCACGGTTCAAACCCAGGGTGGTGGGTTCAAATCTCAAGGTGGGGGAGCCCTTCTGTGCATATTGTCCCTGTGTCAGTGTGGGTTTCCTCCAGGTGCTCCAGCTTCCTCCCACAGTCCAAAGACATGCAGGTTAATTGGTGACTCTAAATTGTCCATAGGTGTGAATGTGAGTGTGAATGGTTGTCTGTCTCTATGTGTCAGCTGGCGACCTGTCCAGGGTGTACCCTGCCTCTCGCCCAGTATCAGCTGGGATAGGCTCCAGCCCCCCGTGACCCCTGCCAGGATAAGTGTTTATATCATGTATTTTATGTATTAAATGGAGGTTCGAGAGTTAGATGAGAAGACTGATACGACTCTCATATTTGAAAGTGGTGATTTTCTCATTGAACATTCAGCAGGAAAGCAAATAACGTTGAATTATCCCTCTAAAGTCTTTTACATGTTTGCATTATTCTGTCTACCCTTTATGACTTGAAACATTACTGTGATATCAGCAGGACGCCTCACGGCTCAATGATTTCTCTCCCGTCTGATTGAATTCAGATCTAATTTAAACAGAAAACAAACGTGGCGTGCTGTGAAGTTTTCATTATGATCCAATACATTCAGACACACACTGTTCCATTCTGTAGTAAAATCTGCCTCGAGGAGCATTGTTTATCACCTAACGTCCTCGCTCCCCCTTCTCCTGGCTGCCTCTAATCTGTGTGTTTTTGTAACATGCATCTAATCCATCACTTCAACTTTTAAGACCTAAACTGCCCATTTAAGTCTGAATCCGAGCTTGTGTAGCAACAAGATTACACATTTCATACCTCTTACTGTAAGCTATTTACTGTCTTTTATTGATTTTATTCCAGACCATCTTACCCGTGACCTTGTTGTTTGTGTTTGTGTCTGTGTGCGTCGAGTGTTTACACATGCTGTCAACACGTGGGGTCTCATTGTGAGTGGACTTATCAGGCTAGTCATAGGATTAGCGCTGATTCTCCCCCTGAAACTAGTGTCAGATTAACAGATACCCATGCGTTCATAAACCATCTGTAATGTAGACATAAGCTGTCAGTGCCTCTGCTATTACAACTGTCTATCCCCACCTCAGATCAATGAGGGCACTTAATCATGATCATATCACTTCCATTTATTCAGTGGCAGCTCTATGACTGCTGCTGCTGCTGCTGCTGCTGCTGCTGTTGGAAGCTACTTCGAGCATTTAGATGTTTAATTTTTGGGGATGTTTTTAATGAAACAGTGTCGGGAAAATGACACAAATTATTACTGAAGTTCCTCCTCATGTTGATGCACATGCTGTTTGGCTTTATGTCATGTTATTTGCCATCAAACTGATGAAAATTTCATGAACAGCATGTTTGGTACACTTCCATGAATAAATAAACACTTCATTTGCCTTCATAAATGACAAAATACGACTCATAAATCCTCATCACCCGCGACCATCTTATAATATACAATAACTCATGCACAGCAACAGTAATGTTGTAGCTGTCGCTGGAGGGCTCTGGATCTCGACAGGCGAGTGCAAACATCCAAACTCACATCAACACTGACACACACAAGCAAACATGGAGTAATAGACCACTGTAATCTTAACAAACACAGAGATGGAAATCAGGGGGTGGCAGCAGACAGAGAGGTTAGGGAGGATGAGGAGGAGGAAGAGAGGGATGAACGGATTAAGGTGGTCGATACTTTGGCTCCTCTCCCAGACTGAGAGATGACACTAAATCTGTTAATTCACTCCCCCTCTCCACCCCCCTCCTCCTCCTCCTCCTCCTCTCCTACATACTGTACATACAGCCTTCTCCCCTCTGTCATCCTCTTGCAGGATTATCATACAACAGACACTTAAAGTCCAATAAGTCCAAACGTTTTCAGAAAATTTTAACAAGCACACTGGGGAGAGGAAAGTGCAGGGGGCTTTAAATTTAGAAAGAAATCCATATATTTACAGTAATGATGAACTTGAGTTAGAGTTTAGCGAGAGGAGGCGTTAACTTGAGGCTGTAGCTCCTCCGCAGTACACCTGCAGTTATGTTCAGTGCAGCTGCAACATTATTATGCACGGAGATGACTAACTGCAGCATTTTACATTTAATTATTACTTATGCTTGTTTCATATGTAAATCCATGCGTGCATACATATTTGCATCACTGTGTGTGCTCAGGTGTGCATATACATACATCAGAAATTATGTTTGTTTATGAGTCTAACAACAGTCGTCTGGAACATTTCATGAAACAACAGCACAGATGCATCCTCCTGTAAACAACTGTATTCATTATTAAACGATTTTATGAATGTTTTATGACTATTTTCTGCATTTTCACAACGTTTAATTGAATTTTCACATTTGATTAGATGTTTTTTAAAAGATACAATTATTTAAAGACTGTTGATTTCCTCTCACAGGTTTACCACAACCAGTTATATATGATTGTAGATGGTGCTTTGACTCTTTTTACTTCTATATATTCATGAATTAATATGATTTAAATGCATCCCTATTGTTTGCATTCATATCTCAGCCATTATATACTGTAGAGAATCCACTGATATTTTAAAATACTTGCTATTATACTTCAGTCAACTTTACATATATCCATGATGATAACATGTACAGTTATTATGATTATAAATGTTAATTAAAGTCTATGGAGGTCCATTCAGTCCCGCTGTGTTTACAGCTCAACACCTGTGTAAGGAACAAACTATTTAAAAATTTAAAATGATGCCTATCTGTCACATTTCAAACTCAAATGCAGCACGTCAGGCAGCCATGTTTGAAACAGTAAAATGCAGGCTCTGTTAAAATAAAGCTGATACCAGACAAAAGACAAAAAACGAGAACAAACTGGTACTGGATCAGGCAACGCGTAGAGGCAATTCAACAAGGAACAACAGTGACCAATGCAGGTGGACTAATGGAAGACAAGGGGAGCACAAAGACTAACTACACGAGGAGAGTAGGGTGATAATGAGGGACAGGTGACGGCCGGGTTGATGAGAAGCAGGTGAAAGGAATCAGGGCAGAGCAGATAATCACTACGGAGGGAAAACACACAAAGGCAAGAAGGAAAACCAGACATGACACATGAGGAGTGAAGCTACAAAATAAAATAGAAAATAGCCTAAGATAAATGAAGATCACAAACAGCCCTTTTTTGCAGCAGACATTTCCTGCAGCGTGTTCTGGCTCTGCCCCGGGGCCTCCTACCAGTGGGACGTGCCCAGAACACCCCTGACGTGAGGCACCCAGGAAGCATCCTGATCAGATGCCTGAAACACCTTAACTAAACCCTTCTGATATAAAGTTCAGCTGCACCACGGAGGAAACTCATTTCAGGTGCTTGTATCCACAATCTCATTCTTTCTGAAACTACCCAGAACTAATGACCACAGGTGAGGGTTGGGACAAAGATGGACCAGTAAATCAAAAGCTTTGCCTTCTGGCTCAGCTCCCTCTTCACCATGACAGTCCAGCGCAGCGCCCACATCACTGCAGACGCCACGCCAAACTGCTGATCCATCCACGCTCCACCCTGCCCTCCCTCATGAGGTACATGAACACCTCTGCTTTGGGCAGTAACTCACTCCCAGCCTGGAGGGGGCAATCCACTGTTTTCTGTGGCCTCAGATTTGGAGGTGCTGATCCTCATCCTGATTGCTTCACACTCGGCTGCAAACTGCCCCAGTGCATGCTGGAGGTCATGCTGCGATGAAGCCAACAGAGCCACATTTTCTCATTACTCATGTCTAACAACCAAAATATTTCCAGATGAATGCCCCTAAAGCATGACCTTATTAAACGGGGGTCAGTGACCTCATTTGTATCAATTTAGGGGTTCCCTGCTCAGATGGGTTGCCATGAAATTTAGTATACATATAATATATAGTATGCAGCCTAATCCCCTCTCACTCTTTGGTGTTCTCCTTATTTTCCCTCTATTACCATCATCAGGTCAAAATATACCTTGGTTCGTCACTATATACATGCAAAATGACAGTCCCATCATCAGCTGTACTTTGTGGTTGGTGATAATTAGCTAGTTTAAATGTTAACAAGTAAAGCTGTTGTATTTTGGACACAATTGTCCCCCTGTCGTCTACCACTGAAACTGCTCTGCAGTCCATTTTACAAGAAAGCTAGTTAGCCGGTCAGTTTGCATCTGAACACATGGTTGAGTGCGGCTTGACGAAACTGGCTGCTAGCACTAGCATCAGAGGCGGTGCTAGCTTGGACCTCCTGGTTCGCTGCTAAATGCTTTGTGTTGAGGTGATTTTTTAGGCTTTAAGTACTCCAATGGTATGAAATGTCTTCCTGCAGAAATTTCAGAGAAAGGTGCACCTATCAACAGTTCAATCAGGGCGTTTTTTAACACGATGGAGGCAGCGTCGTCTCATCCGCCTCCATCATGTGAGAAAAAGCCACTGTGGCTTTCAGAGACGCACTGGGTCACAGGGCACCACAGGACGCGATCAATCACTGTTTTTTCTGTGATTAAATAATCAAAATGTACGCATTATTTTGACGGCCCTTAACACGCTAAACTAAGATGGCGCACATGGTGAACATTATACCTGCTTATGGTGCGTTCCAGGCAACCCGTAACCCGTGTTTTTACAACCTTCTACCCGTGATAGTGCACTGGAATGGCACTCAAACCCGTAACTTACCACCCATGAACTCGTACCAGATTGACCTACTCCCAGACGTCACACAGCCCTCTAAACAGCAATGGCAGCCCTCATGGATGCGGTGCTGATGCAGGAGATACATGCACTGTTTCTCCTCCTCCGTTTCACTCAAATGAGCAAAGAACCGGCACCTTTGGCGACAGAAGTGATCGTAAACAAACATAAACCCCGAATGGTCCACCATGTTGGTTTGGCAGTTTGGTGTGACTTGCCTGGAATGTTGTGAAGTGGTGAGTCGTGACTTGAAGTGGTGACTTGTGGGCTCAGAAACTTGCCTGGAATGCAGCATCAGCCTCAGCATGTTAGCATTATCACTGTTAGCATGTAGGGATGCTCACGTTAACATTTAGCTAATAGAGCTAGAGTCAGTCCAGTGTAAAAATACTTATGGAAGTACCTCTGGATTTTCCTATTTACACAAAATCCAATGTTGTTATGTAGCTTAAATATTTATTGTTTTGTGATGCTTCCTCTTCACATTTCGTTAACTTCACTCGGACTTTTTGTGGCAAAAAGCAAAAAACTCTTAGAATAAATTATAGAATCATATCATGCTCAAAAATGTATCTATAATCAAATTACCATTTTTTAAATGCAGGAAGGTACTCTTCCTTCTAAGTGTAATTACATAATATAATTAGATAATCCTGATTAGCTGTTGCCGGTCGCTGTGCAGGTCATGTGTACTTGTTGATTAGCTGCCACACACCTGTGACTGATGCAGTTTGAGCCGCTCCGTCTAACAAACAGGCTCCCTGACCATAAGGTGACTCCGAACGCAGCAGTCCCTGTCACCCATTAGGGAGACAGTTCCCATGACGACCTCGCTGAAAAGCTCACTCATGACCTTTTGTCGACATGGTTGTAATTACATTAAATTACACTGCATCTTATCATTGTCTGTTTTCATGAGTCATTTCCCATGTAGCTGCTGTGGCACGAATATCATGCAGCAGGCCTGCTGTGAGGAGCCACGAGCAAATACACTTTCACAGCTTCTTCATATTCCGACAGCGAGGAGGACGATGTTAAACAACCTCATTTAGGTTAAAACACTTGTGTTTACTGTCTGTAGAAGTTTTATTTTTTGTTTCTCTACATGAGCCGGTCTCACAAGTCATTACGGCCTTTGCTCAAACACGGTGGATCCCTCTTGAAGACGGATGGAAAAGGAGAGGATTTGGATTTTGGGAGGTATTGTGTGAGCACAATCATGCACATTGCTGTGGACTGCCTGCATCCTTTTATTTTCACGCATCTTTCTCCTCTACCCACACATGTTCTCTCTCCGGCTCCTCTCTTCCCTCGGCCTTTATGTGATCATGTTGCTTGGTAACTGCAGAAGAATGATGAGAAGAGTAGGATGTGTTCGGGTGCCTCCTGTGTGATGTGATGTCTTCACATCAGCTGTAAAGAATATGGTGTATCGTGGCCAAAATAACAGCCAAGGAAACTTGGAGTAAAATATTTCAGTTTGGATTTCAGGTGTGAGGCTGCAGAGACAATCTGCTTTGGGCACTGCGTGAAACTAAAATCTCATCACTTTGTGGTTAACGTCGTTAGAGGAAGGAGACTTATTTTGTCTTGTTAAAAATAATGAACATTTGTTGAAGCGGCATTGACAGAGGCATTTCATCCTTGATTGCTAAGCAGCAAACGGCTGCTTTGGGACCCATCCTGATCAAAATGAAGGCCGCAGTATAATATGAAGTTTAATTATGCAAAAAAGAGCCGAAATCTTTCTTTAAAAGTGTAAAAAATGTTTAAAAAGAAATAGAAAGCAAACTAAATGATCTTTATTTTGTGTCTGTGAACAATTGGTTAAAAAACAGCGTCATTAAAATCTCAAATCTCTCCTTCCTGCAGCTGCTCTCTTGACTATTCATCAATAACAGTGGGCACATTCATTTTGGGGAGTATCATTACACGAGAGGACTCACTCACTGTGGATTCCACATTACATTTGAGGTGGAGTGGGAGTAAAAGTTCAAACCAACACTAGGGTTATATTTCACTGTACTGTTATGAAGTCATTGTTGCGGAGACTGCCAATACGCTGCCTGTAATCTCACCATAAATCAAAATTTGAGATGTTAAATTGCTCCAGCGGAGGCTTGCTCGTAGCTCACACACTGGGCTGAGAGTGGATGCGGGGCAGGATATTAAATCATCTTTTATCTGGAAAGCTGCAGTGATTAATTAATGTGGAGGCTGAATGATTGAATGAATGAATTAAAGTTCACACACACACACACACACACACACACACACACACACACACACACACACACACACACACACACACACACACACACACACACAGTATCTCCCTCATCAGAGCAGCCATAACATCTGGGGATAAGAGAAAGCTGTTGTGCAAAAATATACATGTGTAATATTTAGTGAACACAGCAATTAGTCTCAGTCATCCGAAAAAAGAAAAAAAAAGAAACTGCTTAGCATTTCCCCAGAGGCTGTTTGCTCGTTAAAAATCACTGACTTGGTTTAAAAAAACAGACTCTTTATCTACATCTCGACAAACTGCAAAGATTTCCTTACTCTGGCTGTAACTGGTATCTGACTCATTACAGCATCTTTAGAAAAAAGGTCACGGCACGGTTGCTAATGACAACCTGCGAGACTGCTGCTCCACTCATATCGTGTGTGTGTGTGTGTGGATGCGAGTGTGTGTGAGTGTGTGTTCCTGCCTCATTTGTAGGGATCAGTCGCCCCCTGCTGTTCCTCACATTCTTTGACTTCTGAATATATCAGGTTGCCATGCCAACTGGAGAGATGCATTTCTGAAGTAAATTTAGCCTCCACCTGTGATCATGGAAATCAAGCCAGTCACTGGATGGATTCAACAGCTTAATTATTCCACTTTTTGGGGTGACAGTGAACTAATTAGGCTTTAATTAGCTCAGTAGTTTTCCATTAGTCCCCCCCCCTACCCCATCTCTTAGACTAATGATTCCCAACTGGTGGGTCGTGGTCCAAAAGTGGGTCGCAAGTCCATTCTTGATGGACTGTAATTGCCCTTTTTGGCAGTCATAGGCTGGCTTGGCTTGGTTTGGGTCATCAGAGCACAGCAGGGATTTGCATTTCCAATGCAACAGGACTGCCTACTTCACGGTGTGTCTTAAACTGATAATGGCTTGTCTTGAGTGATGACGTTTAAAAGCAGCAGGCTGATCCACGGCTGAAGCTCCCTGTTATTTTTGCTGCATGTGTTTTCCCACAGCACGGCAGGTAAGAGAAGTTTACCTGCTGGAGATGAGCTGTTTTCAGAGGTGCACTAAGAGCCTGTTGTCTGCAGCTCATCAAACATCTCACTGTGGCTCTTTCTGCTTTCACTTTCCCCCCTGCTGTATTATTAGACTTGCTTTTATTGAAGAGAAGGTGCAAACAAGGTTTTGCTGATTCAGTAACACATTTAATTTCCTATAGGTTCTTTCCAATAAAAGTCCCAAATTATTTTGTTATGTATAAACTTTTATTGTGAAGCAGCAAAATAAGGAAATGCTGAGTTTTTAGCAGCGACGACGGAACATTAAAAACAGTAAAATAAAGCAGATACAGTAAAAAGATAGTGAAAACAGGACCCAGGAGAGAAACTCCAAACCACAGAGATTCAGTTAGAAGCTACAGAAGTTCTGAGAGCTGAACACACACAGACTTTTAAAAATGCCTTTCTGTCTGGTCTCCTGCAGACAGAGGTGAGGAGAGTTTTGCAACAATAACGCTTGTTTTGGTGGAGAAAAGGGGGGTCGTCGAGGGTTGGCTGTGGTCAGGGGGATGTCACAGGGCAGGTGATTTGGCTTTTGGACCTACTCTGGAAAGGGTCCATCTTCGGCGCGGCTTGGCGTAGCACAGCATGTCTAAACTGAGAATGGGAACAAAAATCGGCGTGGCATGACCTTACTCTGCACGACCCAGAGTGACAATAGAAAAAAGTGTAAAAGGGCACAGTCAATTCCCAGCACAGAATTTGTATTTTGAAGTGCAGTTTCCTGCTGCAGAGTGAGTGACTAACCGACAGCTACTTGACAGAGACAGCAAACTAGCTCAATGACATGTCTAAACACAAGTACAAAGAATGTATTAAACTGTGTGGACCTTGATAATGACTAAGGAGAAGTCTGGACCTTGTGGCTAGACCAGTTGGGAACAGCTGTCTTAGACTATTGCATACATTCTTCTTATACATAAACACACTGTGCATAACTACCACCTCTAAAAACTGCACATCTCTTTCATTTTTATGTAGATATATTCTACATATTTATTTATAGTAGGCTATGTTTTCATATTTTATTGCAGTTTCTTTTATTCAGTATTTGTCTCGTGATTTTTGCAATACTTGCTTTATTTTTCATTTCATTTTCTCCTAAAATGTTCATGTTCTGCACCAATACTCCAAAGCAAGTTCTTTGTGTGTGAAAACCTACTTTGTAATAAACCAGATTCTGATTGATGTTGAGGAGTTTGACCTCTTTGGCCACTTGGGGGCTGCAGAAACAAGCCTGAAACACTTTGACATATTATCACCTCTCATGTTGATGTGGTGGACTGGTTGGTAAATTAGCCGCCTGTTTACACACCCTGCAGACATGGAGCAACATTAGCATTCATTTAGAGTTGTTTTCTTCCCACCTGATGATTGTGAGTGAGTCATTCCATAAAACATGTTAAGTTTGGGTCCCCATATTTTGAGAGAAAAGGAGGCAGTGTTAAACTGTCAGTATTGTTTTCAGTGCCTGAAGACAATAGTTCTGCATTATGCACTCTCCTTTTAGTTTCCTACCAACTCCTGAAGGAAAAACCTGGCTGTTCAGCTGCTAAATGCTCCACTGCTGTGTGTACTAACTTTGTCTGTTCTCTGGTGCTGTACAGGCGGGTTTCTACGACTTTTTTTTGCTGTAAACAGGAACCAAAAACACCTAAAGAGCGGTGAGAGCGAACCAGAGCAGTAACAGACTGTAAAATGAAAACACTGACACCATTTAAGAGTCCACACAGCTGATGGGAGCAAAAATAAACAGTGGGTTCATCACTACATTCAACCCCTTGCACATGAAGTTGTCATGTAATCCACTGTTAAGACAAATATATTGATTATGGCAGCTTTAAAGGAAATCTTCACCCCCCTAAATGAGAATCAGATGGACTGTATTCATGATAAACACGCTGCAATCATAAGTAAACACAGCAATTAGTTAGAAATAGTTATGTTTGTGTGTGTGTGTGAGGGGGCATGAGCACGTACAGCAAGCAGCAGTGACCCACACCAGACGGAAACAGAGGGCTCAGCGGAGACGGAGCACCTGCCGCAACAAGCGAACACGCCATCTGCGTTAATTTTGACTTGACCACTGAGCTTCACTACAAGCCGAGTGGCTGCAGAAACAGGTGTCGAGCTTAATGTTCTAAAACCAGTCGCTGGCGGTGTGACCGGTTGAGTTGCAGGTGACACTAAAAAACACCAACAGCCTGGCTTTGAAGAGAGCATGGATAAGTTTTACCCTCTGTTCAGTTGTTGTTCTGCTCTCTGTTTGGGAAGTGCTGAGCATACGGCTGGATAAATGAGACTTGGATTACACCACACGAGCTGTGTCAAAGTTTTTTGTAAACAGATGTTTTGATACAGTTTTGCTGCTGTTAAATGTGGACCCCTGTGATCTCAGTTCATGAAGTGTTTTCTCTGGTTTTGGATTCTTTGTTTTCTGTTGAAACATGAGAGGAAAAAAGTTTTCTTCAGGAACTGAACGTAGCATGGGGTCAGTAACTGGTAAACAAATAGTTGTTTGGGGGATGAAGAATTCCTTTAAAGGAGAAGTCCAGTATTTTGCACTTTGAGCCCCATCCCTGGTTGTTTATGATGAAATAGAGTGGTTAAAATCTTGACAATTGCTCCTTCTCTGAGAATTTGAGAGAATTTGGCTTTCCCCTGCCTGGCTTAACAATGCTGTCTATGGCCATGTGTAAATCTGTCCTAAAACCACCTTAAACATTCACTTTCAAAGCCATGAAACTCACCGAGTGGTCAGTGGTGTTCCTTGACGTTCCCACATAGAAATCGTAGCAAACTGTGGTTTCCATCCGTGTTTTCTATTCATCTGGATTGTGGAACTATTTTTTCAGCTGCCTCACACCCGTGTGTAAACTTCCGCTTGATCGTTGGTTTGACCCTGAAGCATTATACACTCCAGCCCACTTGATGGCAATAATGCTCCTTAACGTGAGTGTCGCCAACCGGCAGGAAACCATTGCAATGTAATGGGACACAGAAAGAAGCAGAAGAAGAAGGCTGGCGCTGTGTTCAAAGGCATCGTACTGCGAAGGTTGTTTACAAGCCAGTAATAATGGGCAAGTTTTGTGCGATCAGTGACTGCAGGAGAATTCCTCCGAAGAGGAGGAGCGCACACAGCACTGTCGAGCCGGCACTTTCTCTGAGCTAAAAGACTACAATGACTACAACCTTGTCGTAAACAACCTCCTTTCTGTTTCCAGTGGCGGATTACTACTAACGGACAATGAGGCTTCCTATAGGAAATCAATGCATGGACAAAATGTCAAATAAATCATCACAGAAACCACAGTTTGCTACGATTTTTATGTGGGAACATCAAGGAACACCACTGACCACTGGGTGAGTTTCATGACTTTGAAAACCAATGTTTAAGGTGGTTTTAGGACAGATTTACACATGGCCATAGACAGCATTGTTAAGCCAGGCAGGGGAAAGCCAAATTCTCTCAAATTGTCCGAGAAGGAGCAATCGTCAAGATTTTGGTCTTAACCACTCTATTTCATCATAAACAACCAGGAATGGGGCTCAAAGTGCAAAATACTGGACTTCTCCTTTAAGTATATTTTTATATTTAATTTGATTCTCTAGCCGCACAGAAACACATCCTGGTTGAGCTGACAACAAAAAGAGCCAGTGTTTTTCCATTAGTGTTTTATTCATACAGTGAGGGTGCTCATACATAATATTTATTTTTTTCTATAAAATATATTACCTTTCAGTTCCTGAAAGCAAAACTAGATATAAATCATCAAGTTTCATCTGATAAGAAGCAACTCATTTTCAAGTGTCAACCAAGGCAATCAACTGTATCAGCAGTCAAAAATGCATTGCAGATTTAAGAAATCACATTCTAATAAAGACTTTTTTTTTTTTACCTGTCTAGCAAAGCCACAACGCTCCAACACTCAGCCCACCGTCCACCGACACAAAAGACAATGATCATTTTGGGTTTTCTAAAGTAGCAAATACTGTTAAAATACTGTAGCCACAAAAAGAGTTTTCATGTGAGAGGAAACAGAAACACAGTCGGGGTGAAGAAAGGGAGGAACGTGACATTAAGGAAAAAGAGTGTTTCAACAGAAGCAAGTGACGGATGCTTTATGATGTCTGTCAGACATTTTCTCTCCGGCTCTCCCCCTCCTCCTCGTATGGTTTTTCTTTGTTTCCTCGTTGGATGAAATGCTCCACAGTTGTCATGACAACGCTCCGACCGGACAGTGGCGGGTAAATTTCTCGGGCATCACAACAGCTCGCTGTGACCAGAGGCTGAGTTGAGGCTGTCTGTAAAGTAACACAGGACATGAAGCTGATCAGTGGCAGAGTGTCGCTATTATCAGAAGAATATCACTGTGGTTAATCTATACAGGTTTCAGCTGTGACCTACAGATACTTAAAAATAATGAGTTCACAATGTGTAGAAATGTAAGAAATAACGGTCCAGTGTGTAGGATTTAGGGGGATATATTGAGAGTAATTGAATATAATATATTAACTATGTTTTTTCTAGTGTATAATCACCTGAAAATAAGAATCGTCACGATTTCATTACCGTAGAATGAGCCGTTTATATCTACACAGGGAGCCAGTCCTTGTCTGCAGAGACTGCCATGTTGCACCACCTTGTTTCTATGGGAGCCCAGAACAGACAAACCAAATACTGGCTCTAGATAGGGCCATTCATGTTTTCATTTTGGCCATTGTAGTTCAAACCCTCTGCACCGAGAGCATGGGAAAAACACAATTTTTTTTAATGTGAAGCTGCTTTATTAAGTCTGTTTGTTTTGGAGAAGTGGGGACCTCTGCGGATAATTTGGCTCATGGTAAAAACCTCCTGAAAGTTTTGATCTTTTATTTATTTATTTTTTTAAGATAATTTTTTGGGCATTTTTGCCTTTAATTGACAGGACAGTCAAGTGTGAAGGGGGGAGAGAGATAGGGGGAGTGACATGCAGCAAAGGGCCATAGGCTGGATTCAAACCCGGGCTGCTGCGGCAATAGCCTTTGTACATGGGGCACCTGTTCTATCCACTAAGCCACCAACGCCCCAAAAGTTTTGATCTTTATGAATGGAAAAAGGTGAGCGCACATTAGCAGGTGCTGGGCTAGCGGCCTGCCGCCAACGTGACAAACAGCACAGGAAACCCCTGATTTGTTTGTTTTAGAGAGGAAGAGACCTCTGCAGATAATTTGGCCTCTGTTGAAAACCTCCAAACAAGGAACACTAAGGCCTCAATCACACAGAGAGGTGCACCGCACTGGCTTTTTAAAAAAAAAATTGAACGCAACTAGTAAAAAAACACTTGCTGCACCTTTATATTGTTGCCAGGTAACGACCCCGTCACATCCCGTGTAATCAAGCTACCATTTTTTCTGTTTTTTTTCACAGTAATTAGTAGTGAGTTCCTAAAATGTTGAGGCAGAGGGTACTTGCTGCAGCTCTGGTTGAGGGTGAGAGGCTGTCAGCAGATAAACTTAGATCTGTGTGGGTACATGAGACCCTAAAAAAGACGGTAGATGACGGGGAGTACCACCAGTTGGTCCAGGAGCTTCGCCTTAATGATGGTCATTTCCAGATATATTTTAGGATGACTGGGGTTTGACAACCTGCTGTCTATCGTACAGCTCTGTGTATCCAGCGACCGCTACCACCAGTTTCTCCTCTATTGTTTACCAACTGTAAACTTGTTGTTGAACGCCCGCCTCTCAAATCATCTGACTGGACAATGGGTAAAAAAGGTGACGAAAAAAGAGATGACATGGTCTTTTCAACGTTAGGAGTTCAGAGTGCTCTAGCAAGAACGCCAGGTGCCTAGACACAGAAACGTGAGGCGCAAAAAACGCAAGCAAAAAGCTTCACTCTCATTAAAAACAATCACAAAAAGCCGCCTCCAGCTGATAATACGCTTCCTAATCATAACTGGGAAAAGTTTCAGCTGGTCACAACCTGCAGACCTCACTGCTCCATGGCACTAAATCCCCTTAAATCTTACACACTGCTCATTAAGTATCCACTGTGTTTAACTTTTAATAGGTTGCAACTTAATGATCACGTTCCACAATATAACACATACTGTGGTGTTTTAATTACCACTTGACTCACACTGTGTAACATCTACTATACACACACACAAACAAACACACACACACACATATATGAAAACAGAGAGACATGTACCAGACAAGTCCAGTGACTTATTTCTGTTTTGGGGTAGTCTAGGTTTTTTCACAGGGGGGTTTGCGATTTGGGGGCTTCTCAACGTTATTAGGGCTTTCCCTGTCAGTGCCTGAGTTCAGTGAGGACAAAGAAACACAGAGTAACAGTTAGATACAGACGCTTTACACACAGGTCAACGTATATACACAAAATCCCAACATAAATATACCGTGTAGCGACCTGTTAGGTAATAGTGAGGTATTTACTGTGATGCAGAAAAGGCAAACTGTACCTGCGTCACAAGACATGGCCTTTCTGTTCCTCTGTGGTTTTACTGGTGCCTGAGGTCTCAATCCTTCTTCACCTGAACTGACAGGTATGAAAACAACAACACGGTAGTTATATCTTTTATTATCATTTTTTTATGATTTTATTTATCATGACAACAACAACGTTTCTTTTCCTGGTTAGAAGCCCAGCAGAGAACAGCAGAATGACTGTTGCAGCTGGTACTGCAACACATTCTCACTCTGACCTCGTCACATATATATGTTTGGTCATGGACTTTCCATGTCCAGATATGACATGAAACGTACCCTGTGTGTGTTAGTTGTTGATGTTCTGGGATGCATGTTAAGTTCTGCTTGTCACATGCATCGTCTTCTTTCAAAATACACTTCTGTTTTCACAGGAAATTTTCTGTTTACATACAGTCTCTTTCAAAATAAATGCAGTCAGCGCTATATAACACGGCGAACTGACGTTTTTGTCCTTCAACAACTGACACACGTGGTTGGGTTTGGAAAAAGAACAGGGTTTGTTTTTTTAATCTTATGGGACGTGAACCGGCTCTCCGAGGTGACATTCTGTGTTTGTCGGAGCCACCCACCCTACTCAGACTTTCGCCTCCTTAACTTTCATTCTTATCCTGTCACGTTTTCCCCTGACACCACTGGCCGCCATTAAACTATAACAGTGACAGGCCACATATCGTGCTGACGCTCAAGGATGGCTATTTCATCTGTGCCTGGCGCTGGAAGTCACTGCCAAAGTGTCGGATTTCGACGAATTCGTAGTGAGACCAGGTTGGTTAATGGTGCACTGATACTGCGGAAAATGAGCTTTGAAACCAATTCAAATATTCAGAATTGATATGTATTGATAAATTTGCTTTGAGACTTCATTCAAGGGAAATAATTCAAGTTTTTATGAAACAAAAAAAAGATGTGATCAATGTCTCTTTCCAGTGAAGGGTTATTTATCTCATTCTTTTACAGCGTAACAGTATAAAGTCCTCAACAAAACATTTAAATGGCAAGTAAGCTAAGTCATGCTAACGTTAGCCATGCCTAGAGTGAAAGAGTGGAATGAATTTCAAGGACTTTAAGCACTTTGTTAAAAAAAGGGGCTATTTTCAAGGTATTCCAGTACTTGATTGTTTCCCCTTAAAATTCATGCACTTTAGTTTCATGAGGAATAGACAGACATGAGAGTGGTATCAACCTTCTCATCAATCTCTCTGCAAGAGAGCAAATAAGTGTATTTTCCAAAATGTTGAACTATTCTGTTCAAGTTTCCTGCAGCTCGAGCTCTTTATTTGCACCTGAAATAAGAGTCTGGACAAAAAGTAAACCATTTACAGCGATGACATTTACAGCGATGACAAAGTCAGGCAGACATCTCAAAAATCTCATAATGGGAATGTGAACACAACTGAGCTCTTAAAGTCTCACATTTGTTAACACCACCACGTTGTTTGTTTGTATGTTCAGTGGAGTTACCTTGACTTGCAGCCCTGTCTGGTAATCCATGTGCAGGCTTGTTAACAGGAGGCGGCACAGGAGGAGGAGGTAGGTTCCTCTCATTGGCTGCTTCTTTTGAAAAAGTCACATACGAGGACGTCTTTGGCTGTTTTTCAGATCAGAACAGAAAACATGAACAAATCAAGAGGATAAAGACAGTAATCGCTAATGGAAGATTTGCTCTAGATTCACAGTAAGTTTGTGGAAACTGTAGATTATTTTTTTGTTTTGTTTTTTACACAAAACAAATGGGACAAACCGAATCATACATGGCTATATATCGCACACCTTTTCTGGAATCGGAGGAGGTTGACCCTCCGAATCTCTTCTTTTTTCTCTCTCTTTCTTTTCCATCTTTCCAGGATCCCTCTCTGTTTCCACTTCCTCCTCTGTACCTATGAATTAAAAAGAAATGACTGTCACCTACACGTTGGTTTGTGGTGTGATTATGCAACGACTTTAAGCAAAAGCTTAAACCTCCTTTAAACCTGCAGCTCGTAGCTGACAGTGAAGTACCTGGTAGAGCGTCTGAGCTCTCGAGCCGATGTCTCTGCCTCAGTTTGGACAGGTTGGGTTTACTGCTTTGCGGCGGGGGATCGGGTTTAGTTGCACAGGGAACAGCTCGTCCTCCTCCCCCGCTGCTCCTCCATCCCTCCGTGAACCCTGCACTGGCATCTGGACACATTTGTCTGTCTCCCTGCGTGTCCTGCTGCTGCCAGTCTGTAGCTGACGCCTCTGCAGTTTTCAGAGGATCTGTTTCCTGCTTTGGCGAAGGCGTCCTGTCTGATGGGTAAGGAGGCAGCGGCCTTTGAGCCAAATGAAGCGCCTGCACTTGTCTCTCCGTCTTCCTGCTCGCTTGTCTGCTCTCAGTCCACTGATTGTCCACCTGTATGTCCGTCGGCCTGTTCTCCGACCACGACCTGTCTATCTGTCTGCCGCCCATCCACTGCCTTTCTATCTTTCTGTCAATCTGCCGCTGGGTGTGTCTGTCAACAGTCCACTGTCTGTCCATGTGTCTGTCCGGGTGTCTGCTCTCAGTCCAGTACCTATCTGTTTGTCTGTCAGTTGTTCTCTGCTCTCCAAAAGTTCTTTCTTGCACCCTGCTATCAAAGCGCTGTCTCTCTACGTGTTTCTCAGGATGCTGGTCGCTCTGCCTCGTTTCCATCCACGACTTGTCCACTTGCAGAATCTCCGTTGGCCTCTGTTTGTCGTCCACCCAGTACTTGTCTGTCTCCTCTGGATGTTCAAACACAGCATCCACTTCGGGTTTCTGTCAAAACACAACAAAAAGAGGCAAAAGAGAAGTTCATACCCGAGGCAAGCTTCCAATAAAATGAATGCTCACAGGTCACACTGACTGTACCTCTCTGGGAGAAAAGAAGGGGTGTTTACTTCCTCCCACACCCGGGTGAGGGATGCCCGGCACTGGTGGCGGACTCAAGACAAGCGTATTTTTCCCCTGGTGATCATTTGTCTTCCCATCAGCCCCTTCGCCTGGAGATCCAGCCCTGGCAGCAGACCTTGGAGGCTGAAGGAGTGTGTATACATTCTCTGTGGCTGTCCTAAGAGTTGGAAGACACTGAGGGTGTTAGCCTGCATGACAAATGAGCCACAAGACTGCTGTTTCAACACAAAGAATTAAAGGTCCAGTGTGCAGGATTTAGGAGGGCATATAGGCAGAACTATATGTTTTCTTTAGTTAGAATCACCTGAAACTAAGAATCGTTGAGGTTTTGTTACCTTAGAGCGAGTGGTTTATATCGACACACAGAGCAGGGGTCTCATTTATAAAGCAATGCACAGGATACACACTAACAATTCACGTACGGACAACAGCGAAAAATGGCATGGGCCAAAACATATTTGGCATTTTCTACAATCAGGCTACCACCTTACCATTTGTGTCGCCAATTTTCTGTCTCCAAAATGTTCTTGAGCATGGCTCAAGGTTTCTCCCATAAAGTCATTTAGCCATCAGAACTTTTGCGTAGGAAGTAGCATACGCTTCTTTTAGGCCTCGTTTTGTGCGTACCCAATGTTCATACATGAGACCCCAGGTCCTTTTCCACCAAGTCCGCCATGTTGTTGCTACAGTAGCCCAGAACACACAAACCAAATGGCTCTAGAAAGGACCATTCGTGTTTCCACGTCGGCCACCGTAGTCCTCCCACACTCTGATTACAGTATAGCTGCAGCCGCTGGAGCAGCTACAGAACTTGCCACCAGCTGCACGACTCGCCTACATACCTACACATCAGTCCATGATCAGCCCAGTTTGCCCTTTGGTCCGTAAGCAGAAGTCCTAAAGACAATTTAAGGGCCCTGACACACCAAGCCAACAGTCGGCGGTTGATCAATCTTTGTTTTTTCAGCTGACGGCAGAGTCCGTCTGTGAATGAAATCACTCTGACGGGCAGTTCAGCTCAGTGGACGAGAAGAGAGACGGAAGTTAAGAAAGCAAACAAGCAGCTAAAGTCAAAAAGGCCTCAAAACAAACTTGTTATATAAGGTAAGATCTTTTTTTAGCCATCGAACTCTTAAGCAGAAATGGTTCATAATTGCTTGTATCATTATTTGCTGCCGCATGGTAAGTTTCCTTTGTTCTTTCAACGCTGGGTTTTGTGTCAAAGTGCTAACTGGCTAATTAGCGTCCGTCCTGTCGGGCTTCCATTTTCCCTTTTTTAAAAACAAATACAGACTGCTGCTACAGAGAATTATTTATTTTCATGAAGGCTCAGAACACAGCACTAGTCAGCTGTTGGCTGTGGTCTTCATGATGTGTTCAAGTGCAGCTTTTTGGCAGAGAAACAGGTGACGTGAGGCAGTTAGTTTTTTGATGTTGGTTTGGTGTGTCTGAGTCTTTAAGTTAGCATTTATCTGAAGTATTAGGTTAAAAGAGAGGTGGTTAGGGTCATGTTACATCTGGAGGTGAATCTCGTCTTTATTTGTTTATTGCTATGTGTGGCCTTATATTTGTTCACAACAACGTTTTGGCGTAGGAGGGTTAGGAGGGTGGGCATGGTGTGTAGGGGCATATCACGTAGGCTTCAAACCGAATGTGTCTGCAGCTGCATACATGGCTTGGAATACAGGAGAAGTTTTACTTGGTTGCAGTCTCCAACCTCAGCCACTAGATGTCACTAAATCCTCCACAGCAGAACTTTAAGACTAAAATGTAACAAGCTTTGAGAACAGTGTGATTAGGAAGTATCATTTTTCTGCAGAAATCATCTATCTTGCTATCCTAATCTGTATTTGACATGCAGCGTGTTCATCCTTAATCACTTGGCTGACTGTTGGATTCAGAAGCGGAGCCACCGGCTGTCATCTACATCTGTGTACACACACTGGTATCAGCCTGCCTGCACTTTGGCAGCTACCAGCCATTTCTCGTATCAACAAAGAAATGAGGGAGATTTAGAGTGATATTTGTCAGAGTATTTATGTAATTCAGTGCTGCTGAATGTTCTTATGAGAACCAAGAAGAGATGAATGTGAGGCTGTTCAGCAGAATATGGAAGAAAAATGGGTCTTTTGTGCGTGTGTACTGTTATCTAATGCACCATATAAGCATTGTGTTGTGTTTTCAAGGCTATACCTTTGTAAACGGACTGTGTGCGTGTTGTGTGTGCGGCATACACAAACCCTGTGGGTGCTGAAGCAACAAAGTGACACCCATCTCCGTAAACCTCGACTTCAGGCTCCGGCCCCTGATTGGACGATGGCTGGTTGCGGTTCTTACGGAAACCGAAGATGGCCAGCATGTTTCTCCTCTTCTTCCTCCTCAGCGAGTGAGCTTTGTGCAGAGAGGAGAGCTGACTGAAAGAGGTGAGAGAGGTGGAAATGTCACACATATAGTCCAGTCATCTCTGTTAGGATGTCTTTGAACTCATCACAGCCATCCACGCCGGCTGTTTCTCTGCTTTGTTTCTGGTACATTGGCAATTTCAGTGTTGCTAGGCTACATGTCTTTCTACACAATGATTTATCTAAAGTGCACTTTTTTATATTATAAATGCAATCATATTAAAAGCACTGACTTAACCTGCAGTGTGGAAGGGAGCAACGTTATTCTGATAAGCTGTGACAGCTGTTCCTGAATTCAGCTCCACCAAAATAAAGGATTACCAAACTGCTGCTTCAATACTTCAAAGGGTCACAGTGGTGGTTCTGCATGTTTAGTACATTCATTTAAAATTTTGTTTCATTTGAATGATTGCTCTAGGACCAAACACCCATTTTGCAAAACAACAAAAATCACCAGCTGCTAATGACAAAATAACATCCTCCTTTGAGCTGTGTCAAAAAAAAACACCTCTTCTTTCCGAGTCTCAGACCCCTTTGATCAACAACATGCAGTCACCAGCTAACCAATCACGTCTTGTTACCTCACCCCAAAAGCTTCAAACAGCCAGCTCCAGCTCCTCTAATCATCAAAGAGTGACTACATTTATGTTATAATTGAGCAAAAATGATGGACAGCAGATTCAATTGCCTCTGAATGAGCGAGCAGCCCGCAGGATGTGCTAAACAAGCTGAACCTCACCATGAGATTACTTCAAAGACAGACAACACACTGGTCGGAGAAACACAACCTTCTTAAATTATGAGAAATAATAACCTAAACATGAGCCAATTAAAATGAAGCCTCAGAAACTTTTAGAACCCAACAGGGTTGTTTGATTGTGTGAACGTTATCACAAGTATGTTAATTAAAATGTCATTAAATTCAGATTTTTATTTGGAACTGGCACAAATGTAGCAAATGTTTTTTAATGTCTGGTCATGTCAAATGTATTTAACTTTTCTTTTTTTTGTGAAAATATCCCACTTAAAGGGGACCTATTATGCTTTTCTTTATTTTTGGTCACATATATAATATTACAATGTTGGATGTTCATCTTGAACGTAGCCGAAGTTAAAAAAAAAATAGCTTAAAGGATGTAAAAGTAATTCCTGTGAGGGAAAACGTCAGGCTTAAGACTGCTCTGAATATTCTGTTTACAATGTTTTTTCTACTTTTAAGACAAGCTGACATCAACTTTGGTCATCTGTGTGTGATTACATTATGTAGCCTGCCACATGTAGCTGCATCCTAACGTCAGGGAAACATTTAATCTTGGTTGCAGAAGTTGTTAGTTTCTCTACGATTTTGGATCTGATTCTTGCTTGAACATGTCCAGTTGTGAAAAATTTGGTTCAAACATTCAATGTTTGTTGCTGAAGTTGTTCATTTCTTCCTGATTTTGGAACAGATTCCTACCGAAACATATCCAGCTGTGAAAAATTTGGTATATAACCTTTTGTTGGGGATTTTTAACAATATAAAATGCTGCTGTGCTCCACTGCAGTCATTCCCCAGCTGCAAGTAGACTGCTACATGTAGCTACATGCTAACATCAAGAAACTATGTAATCTTAGTGGCTGATGTTGTTAGTTTCCCCCCAGTTTTGGATAAGATTCCTGCCGTAACATTTCCAGTTGTGAAGATTTTAGTCTGGAAGCTTTGGTCTGATTTTTCACAGTCAAAAGTGCCACTATACCCTGGAACACTTATTCCCCAGTTGCACCTACAGTGCTACATGTAGCTTCATGCAAACCTCAGGGAAACCAGCAATCTTCTTCCAGTGTTTTTAATTTAACCCAGCTTTTGGATGATATTTTTGCTGGGACATCTTCAGTTGATAAGATTTTGGTTTACAGTAATTTATTAAGCTACTATTACTACTATTATTCTCAAGTTGCAAGTGCACTGCTACATGTAGCTACATGCTAAAGCCATGGAAACATGTAATCTTAGATTCTGATGTTGTTAATTTCTCCCTGATCTTGGATCAGATTCCTGCTGGAACGTGTCCAGTTGTGAATATTTAAAGGTTAAAACGTTTTTATTGGTAATTTTTACAGTTGAAAGTGATGCTATACTCTGTTATATTTCCTGGCTGCAATGACCAGGCATCTAGGAAGAGCGCCAGGCTTTGAAGACAGGCGCTTTCAGACAGCGGGTGATTTCAGGTGTTCCAGCACGAGGTAAATAAAGGCTGTTTTTTAAAACATGAAAGCATGTAAACATGTTTTAATAGAAACCAAAAACACAAATATGAACCTGAAAATGAGCACAACAGGTCCCCTTTGAATGAATGTGTACTTCAGTCTGAACCTAGCCTGATATAATGGATGGTGTTGTGAATGAGTAAAGACTCTTGTTACACAACTTTAAACAAGCTGCGTTGGTTGGTATGCCCCTGAAGGTTATGTCTTTGTGTCCACTGAAGCTACATTTTCCTGGCGCATGCTTTTGCTCTAACAGTGTAATTTGTCTGTTTATATTGTGTCTTTGTTGCGTGCCTTTCTTTCTCCCCTTCCCAATATACTCTTACTAAGTCTATTTACATCGATGGATGAAAAATGTCCTTGCTGTCTGTAATTCTTCTAAGCAACCTTCGGTAAAGATTTGAATTTAGTACGCAGCTGACTTTTCCCAAAGCACAGAGAGCATGCATTTTAGAATAATTTCCCATCATTGATTCCATTGATTTCAGCCTAAGGTGTCCATTCATTTTAGTACACTGTGAAAATAGTGTATTTTATTCACATGCTATATTATCAGATGATTAAACCCAGAAAGCAAACGATAAGTAACCACGTCCTCTTGTATTTACTGTAAAAGGTTGATGTTCAGCAGCTCACATTGTTGAGCGTCCTTGAACAAGAATAATTGTCAAAGCAGTTTCTGCTCACAGCTGCATTACCACGCAATATTAAGTTCAATGTGACAAAGTGTTCTCTGTGATGTATTACCTACAGTATCTCTAGTAAGTCTGGAGACTGTACAGTAAGTTGACTTTCAGAGCAGGGTGACATAAATGGAAAATAATGACTGTCATGTAGTGTGGAGCAGGTGGACCCAAACCCAGGAGACTGCAGGCAACTGACACTCGAATAAAACAATTTTTATTCAAAGTTAGAGCGGGAAAAACAAAACTGAAGATCAAAAAAAAAAATAATAAAAAGCATCCAGCAAAGACTGAACAAAGAGAAACTAATCTGATGAGGTGATGAAGTACAGGTGGAGAAGACGGAGCAGAAGCTCAGGTGAGGGGAATAAGGTGATTAGGTAGGACAAACAGGCAGGGAAAAACTCTGGAACTCTGGAGCAGAAAAAGGACTAATGAGACTGATGTAGTGCAGGTGTGTCGATGGGCAAATGAGGGAAAGGCAGCACAGGAACACAGGAGTGGAACAGCACAGCAACCAGAAACTCAAAAACCCAGAAAACACAATCCTGTTAATAATGAACTGACCGCAGTGACAACAAAGACAGACTTACTAATATAGGCAAGACTGTGCCTTCTAGTTCAGCAGGGAGCTTTGCTAAAATGCACATGTTTTAAAAAGTCCAGTTTTGTTGCAAAAAAGCAAACTGGCACAACTGGCTTCAGCTCAACTTTTCCATATTTTGACGTGATAAACAACTTGTTAGAGGACATTAATTGGAATATGCATGACTGCACGTAAACAGGAATATTAGTGGGATATTAATTTTCATTAGCCATGTCAACAGCTTAGTAGGAATATCGTCTTCTTCTGAATAAGGGAAAAAACTGCACTTGCACTTGTACAGTATGGCGCCTTTCTCTTTATACTACGAGTGACATTCACCCATTCACACACAAATTCGAGGCCGAGGCTACCATACAAGGTGCCACCTGCTACTCAGTCTTTAACACACTCACACACCGATGGAACACCCATCAGGAGCAATTTAGGATTCAGTATCTTACTCAAGGATGCTCCGCCATGTGGACTACTCTACCTTTTGAGCCACAGCCGCCCGCTGTGGAGCAAGCCCCCTCTTTTCAGCTCCTGATGCTAAAAATCTGTTCAATATGTTGTCACCTTGTAGAGGACATATCAGATATTACTGATAAGAACACATAGTGCACTTGATCTAAGCCAAAAGGCCGAAAAGTTGTCATGATACTGGAATTTATAACCAATATTAAATCTTTTCTTTTCTTGGTTAGTAGCAGAGAACAGCAGCATGACTGTAGTAAACATTAACATAAGAGAGAGTGAGAAGGCACAGCTGGTACTGCTTTATCGATGATGCGGAAAATGGGTTTGAAATGGTTTCAAACACTCAGGATTGATATGTATTGATAAGTCTCTTTTTTTAACAACACTAATGAGAAGAGGTGTTCCTGAAGAAACTCTTACCTGTCAGGGAGAACTCTTTTGGTATAGAAATCTGGGAGTCCATCATCAAGAGGGCTTATTCCTCCATTTTCACTGCAGTGCTGCACAAACACACACACAACACACACACACACACACAAACAAACTCCTTTTAGAGAGGTCAGTTTACATGCACTGGATTTCATTTGTAAATGTTCGGCACACACTGAAACAAATGGATTACACTGGCTTCAGAGAGATGACATAATCCAATTGCAGCCATCCACTTTGTTTAGATTACATCTGAAAGACAGGGATCACTGTGAGCATGCACGAACATTAGAAAATGGGAGATAGATGGATAGACAGATAGATCAAACCCGCCTTACTGTCTCAGCAGGGATGTGCCCTCCTTTGTGCCTCCGCGGAGGCCTCGGCCGAACCCGTGTCACATGATGGAGAGGCAGACCCTGTGTAGGCAGCTCCGACAGGCCCTCCCAGGATGCTGAGCGGGATAGTGGTGAGGAGTACGATGGCACTGAGGGGGGTGGAGAGGAGCTGGAGTCGTCACACAGACCTGATGACGGCAAGAAGCGGTAAAAAGATTACAGCTGATGTGAGGGCAAGAAATTGGGGAGGCACAGTTGAGGAGACAAGAGGTGGGAATTACAGGGAGCCATCGTTCTTCCGCTTCAGAGTTGACAAATTTATAACAGTCTCTGAGATTTACTGACTCAGACTTGGCTCAGGCCAGATTAAAAGAGCCATTAACAGACTTCTCTGATGGAGAAACGGGAAAGAGGGAAAAAAGAGTCAACAGAAAAAACAGTAATGGAGAACTGAAAGAGATGGGATGGGGTCAGAGTGAGACAGGAAAGAGGAGGATAAGAGGATATACAGCAGCACTCACTCAGCCTGGTGGAGACAGGTCGTATTCGTCTTGTTCTCGAGCTACGCTTCTTAATGGCTATTGTGTCCTGGGAGAAAAAAAGCAAAAAGGATACTGAGAGGCTGAGGGATAGTATTAGAGTACTGCACACAAGTAAAGATATCAAGTAGCGCAAATGATACCAGCCCTCCTTTAGTCCAATCACTGCTTTTGTCAGAGGAGCCCTGTGAAATAATTTTTAAAAAACAAGACGTGAATCTGAGCCTGTACAAATTGGACATGTCACAGCAATCAATACAAAATAACAAAGACACACTGGGACATAAAAAGGTAGATGAATAACGGCACAATCAGTTCGTGCTGTGAATAATTTCATCATGGGGTGGCAGGAAAAGCTTGATTATAGAAAATCTTTTCAGCTGAAGGAAACTAGATGTAACTACTGAAACGATTGTTCATGAAAGCTGAAGTCAAAATGAAAGTGTGCACAAAGATTTTTGGCAGAAGGCTCAATGTGGCAGATTGCTGGTTGAAGTTTTTAGCCATGCTAATGACTCACTCTAGGGACGCCAATGTCAGCCTGTCGGTCAGTCCACCACTTTGGTCCAAATTTCAGCTACAACTATTGGATAGATTACTGTGAAATGTTGTACAGATATCCACAGTGCCAAGAGGATAAAGCCTAAAGACTTTGATAATCCCCTGACTTTCCCTGTAGTGCTACGTTTAGGTTCACATTTGGGTTTTTTAAATGAACTGTCTCAACAGCTATTGGATAAATTGCCATCAAATTTTGTTTGGACATACATGTCCCCTTCACAAGTTTGTACCCTAGGATGGCAAAGACCTGTCCTAGGCCCTATCATTCAGAAAGTGTTTTAGCAGCTACAGACGGCTTTTTGCTTCTGGTTGATGGATATCCACAGCTATCTGGCCTGATGATAGACAGCAGGTTGTCAAACTGCCTCCAAGTCATCCTAAAATATGCCTGGGAACAGCCATCATCGAGGCGAAGCTTCTGGACCAACGGGTGGTACTCCTCATGTACCCACACAGATCTCCGTTTCCCTGTGCCCTCAATGAGAGCTGGAGCAAGTACCCTCTCCCTGTCCATTTTAGTCACTAGCTACTGATTACTGTGGAAGAAAAAAAAAACAGTAGATTGATCACACGGGAAGGTTTGTGTAAGGTGGAAGCCTGGGGACAATAAAAAGGCGCACCAAGTGGTTTTTTAAATAGGCAGTGCGGTGTGCCTCACATTTTGCGACCTGCAAATATCTTTCTGTGTGATCCAGGCCCTTACTGCCTTACTCTTCTTCTGACTGGCTTACCTTGATATTCTTACTATGACCAACCTCATTACTCTTGCCTAAACCTAGCAAATCCTACCAACGGCAACAACGCGGCCAATCAGAGGGAAAGCACACCATCACCCTCAGGATGAATTGCACTAACTTTGGTGATCCTGTTTTCATCTGGTGCCATCATCATGTCAGAAGTTTAGTTGGTCCAGTGCTTTGATTTAAGACTAAATACGTGAAAAACAAATGGCATACCCTTCATCCTTCCCATACTGTGTGTTTAGTGCTAATTAGCAAATGTTAGCATACTAGCATGCTAAACTATGATGCTGAACACGGTAAACATTATACCTGCTGCACATCAGCGTGTTAGCATTGTCACCCTGAGCATGTTAGCATGCTGGCATAAGCATTTAGCCCAAGTGCAGTCTCACAGAGCTGCTTTTATAGTTTTAGATTCTTATACTTGTTAGCTAAAGCCCTCATAAAGGTAAGCAGGATCAAAATGACCAGCTCAGATGTGTTCTTGTTGTAGCTACAGACAGCCACTAGTCGTTGTCATGAGCCATGCCCACAAGGCAATACATGAGTGTCTTTAAAACAGACTTATGGTCTGGTGTGACCGTGAGATACAACAGAGTATCATCATCGTAACATTGGAGGGAAATACATGTTTGAGTAATTTAAAGAGGAAACATGTAAAGAGAGAAAATGATGGGGCCTAAGACTGATCCTTGAGGTACTCCACAGAAGATAGTAGCCAATGTCTATAGTCAGTGAATAGTAAAATAGTTCTGTCACTCATATTGAGAGGTAAGCAGATCATTTAAGACCACCAGGTACTTATTCAGAGCTCTTCAATGTCCTGAATCCTGGTTAAAACTTTGGAGATTGGATTCAAGAATTCAAAACAGTCAAGTCAAAGGAAGGGTTTGAGAAGATTGACTGTACTGCTGATTGTTCAAAACAGAGTGGTACATAATCTGCGGTGAGAGAGGTGTCACATCACTCTCCAAAATCTGTCTGAGGTACACTAATCTCCGCACAGCAAGTTGTTGGCTTTATGAGAGACTGTTTCTGATAAACTGCTCTGGTATTTTCAGCTTTAAACAACTATGATAAAATACCTGGCAGGTTTTAAAGGAGACATCAAGGCTAGAGGTGCATGAAGGGGTAATGACTAAACTTCAACTGATTACGATGAAAGGGGCTCTGGGCTTATCGCCGAGATAATGTCAGGGAAACAGTTTAGTCCTGCAGTTTTACCTGATTTCTTGTAAATATTGAGGTGCTTGATGATAAAGAATACTTTAGCAGGTAAAACATAGAAAAAAACAAGCTATGCTGTACTTTGATGAGAAAAAGGGCAAGCAGCAAAGGAAGCTGTAAAATAGTTGTGTATAAAACCCATGGAAGAGTAAGGATTGGGAATTCAAATAATAACCCTAATAATAAAAGATATAAACCATTTTAGACTTTTGGACAGAGAGTACAGGACTAACCAAATCAATGCTACTTTTACTTTCTCACTTTTGGGTCAGCGGGTATCATGCATAAAAATTACTTGATTTGTGCCAGTTTAGTGCCAGTCAGGCTTTTAGCGTAGGAATTATAGGCCTTTTGAGATTTCAACTTTTAATAGGGTGCTTCAATCAAGCCAATCAGTGAAAAGCCTCTAAAGGCCAAAACACAATGGAACTGACAATACATCATCAATCCAAGTATTGTTGAAACGTCTCCAGTGGAAGAGTCGGGGCTTTTGAGATTCTGACCTTTATTGCTTCTGTCAAGAAAGTCAGTACAATGTTTCAAATGCCAGAGCCCCAAAGAAAATCCCTCATTCCTCGGAATTTTGCCAAAACGGAAGCTTTTTTTTGTTCGGAAGTGGTGCCAAAGTTTATCTATATGGTAAATGAGATGAGGAGTGACCCTCCTTTAGTCGACATATTCCTTGATGCATTTAAAATGAAAGACAACAAACGTGATCAAAGATCATGATTACACATAAGAATATAAAACTCCATAAACTCCTCGACTGTTCGTGTCAGACTGCACTGGGAGATAGAATCAGGCCTGGAGATAACTGAAGAAGATTGGAATAATTTATGAGAAAGTGACACTAATACTACCTCGGGGTCTTTCTGAGAGTTGGAAGAACATAATTTGATATTGCGTGACTCTAAAATTGAAATTCTCACAGAGAGGTTCCCCGGGATAAAACAAACGCTGGAGGCAAAAAAAAAATTTTCATATTTTTTTTATAATGGCAAGAGACTGCTAAAGTGATAATAATAATATACCTGGGAAAAGGGAAAAATCATTTTCAGTCTTGTTAGAATACTTTTGACCATCACACAGAGATGGCTGCAGGCAAAATATGAAAAGAGACTAAACTGCTACTGTCAATTAAACAGAGTGTAATAAGTGGACTTATATTGTAAATGTCATGACCCGTCAAGGCTAAATTCATGTTTATTTGTCATTCCTGTATTTCACGTTATATTTTTCTAACTATTGTCTTGTCTTGTTTCAGATCCAACGTCCTGAAATCAGATCCCACGTTTCCTCCTTTGTGATTACTTGCCCCGCCCTAATGTGTTTCACCTGTGTCTCATTGTCTCTCTTGTCTTAGTTTATTTAAGTCCCTGTCTTCCCCTTGTTTGTTGCCAGATCTTCTTCAACTCTGAGTGAGAGTTCCAGCGTTTCCCTTGTGTTCCTTGTGACTGTTTTTGACCGTTTTGTCCTTTGACCACCCTTTTGCCTGTCGCCCAACCTGAGCCTGATTAAAGCCCCTGAACCTTTACCTGAGTCTGAGTCTGCTTTGTGAGTCCTTCACCAGTTTGTGCTTGACAGTAGGGCTACAGTATGTCAACCTACTCACCCACACTTGAAAATAAATAATACTACAATAAAAATAAAATTGAAAAAACAAACATGACAAACACATTTTTAAAATAGAACAATGGGCAGTGTCAATGATTGACATTAAAAGGAATACATAGTCCAGGGGAACAATATTTGATTGCAACTCAGGGCCCTGACACACCAAGCTGACAGTCAACTGTTGGTCGATGTTAGCCTTCGGTGAGTGTCTGTCACCCTAGTTTTTACAGTGTGTCCTGCACTGTTGGCACTATTTGGCCCTTGTAGACTGTTTTTCTTGGGCTGATTCAGCATGTTGAATCGATGATGAGACAGTGGAGCTCGTCTGTGAATGAAATTACCCTGATTAACAGTTCAGCTCAGTGCACAAGAAGAGAAACTGGAGTGAGGAAAGCAAACAAACAACTGAGATTAAGAGGATGTGTGATCAAAACAAACTTGTTATATTAGTCAAGATTGTTTTTTAACCATTGAACTCTTTGGTGGAAGCGGGCTGTAATTTTTTTGTGTGTTTTTTTTGTTTGTTTAGTGGCACACAGTAATCATCATTTATTCTTTCAACACTGGGTTGTGCTGTTTTTGTGAAGATTTGTTTTGGGGCTTTTTGTTGTTTTTAATGACAGGACAGTTTGGAGCATGAAGGGAGGAGAGAGAGGGGCTGCTGCGGCAAGGACATTGCCATTGTAAATGGGGTGCCTGCTCTACCGACTGAGTGCCCAACACTGGGTTGTGTTGTTAATGTGCTAACTGGCTAACTAGTGTCTTAAATCCGCCCTTTTGGTATTAGGGTTTCCCTTTTTGAATGATGGATACAGACTATTGCCGCCTGCTGTTATGGAGATTTATTTGCTTTCACACAGGTGCAGAGCATACAAGCCAGTTGGCTGTTAGCTGTGGTGCATTCAGGTGCAACTTTTTTACTGAGACACAGGCGACAAGAGGTGACACAACAGTCAGCCTTCGTTGCCGCTCTATCTTTGATGTCAGTTTGGTGTGTTTGGGCTTTAAGATGAGTTAAAACTGGAAGATGACTATCAGCCCAGAATAAGTTTAGACACACCAAAATAAACACCACGTGTCTTCATACTCACTATGCTGGTGCTGAGCTCCTCATCTGTGATGTCCAGAGAGTCCCTGTGTCTGTTGAACCTCCAGCCGGTCCCATCTTCACATGTCCCATCCCAGCGTTTTAGATGAGACACCTGTCGAGTCTGAGACAGACAGACAGACGGCGCTCTTCAGTCCCTTTGACGCCCATTCAATCACTTTGTCTCAGACACATCAGAATCTTCTATCAGTGGTCAGTATCTTTTACACTAAGTGTATTTACCAGCGTCTTATGGGTGGCGTAGAGCTCCTGCAGGATCTGGTCCACGATGGAGTTGGTGAGATAGGAAACCACTGACAGCTTCACTTCTCTGCAGGAGATTGGGTTAGGAGAAAGGGAGAGACAGACGGGAAGAGGTTTGGTAAAAGTGAGAGGAAATCAATACGCTTCTTATCAAATTCAGCCCTTTACTGCTGCTCTCCCCTTTTAATTTCTGCATTTCTCCTCCTCTTACTCTAAGGCTCGGTGGATGTCCTGCGCTGCCCTTTCCATCAGAGCTGTCCGGATGGCTGAGCGAGGGATGGACACGCGCTCAGAGACGGATGAGAGCGGAGGGCTCAACCTCTCTGCCGCAGAAGAAGATAAAGGGCAGAGCTCACGACAGAGAGACACCATGGAGTCGACGATCACCTGCAACGGATGCCAGGGATCAGTAACTCAGCCATCTGTGACGGATCATGGTGTGAAAAAGAGGCTGTAACATCTACCTGCAGCTCTTTGTCCGCAGCTTTGGCGAGTTCACCAGCCAGAGAGTCCAGCCTCTGCCGCACCGGCCCGTCCACAGACAGCACATGAGCCAGCTCACAGAGTGAAGGGTACAGCTTGTGAGGCAGAAAATAAAAATCACATTTCTGTGTGACAGTGATGCAAATACTACGCTCACACATTTCACATCACTCACAGCGCGGGAGTTCCTGGCCTCCTTTAACACTTGTTTGGCAGCTTGAATCTCCTCCATCTCTCCGACGCCTCGTAACACACACACCTGCTGCTGGACACGCACGCAGAGGCGCTCCATCACCTTGGAAACAGACAGGCGAGGGAGTGTTACGAGCACAAACGCAAATTAAAAACACTCATAAACAGAGAAGCCAGCGCGCACAGATACCTGCTCGGCAGTGCTCGTCACCAGGCCCTGGTGCAGCCGCAGAGCCTGTCTCTGGGAGAAACGCTGGGTCTGGTTGTTCCTCACCAGAGAGCGCTGGATCTGTGTTCAAGAGCAGCAAAAGAGAGTTATGAGTAAACAAAAAAATGGCCACAAAAACACGAGGACTGGCTGAAAAGACGGGGTGATGATGCAACAGGCAGATTGTTGAGGAAACAAAGTGAAATGAAGCAGAGTGAAAGGATGCAGAGGAGACGCTGCTGTTTCATTTTAGATTTCATATTTCTGGGCCGTGTTTACCAAAAGCATCTCCGGGCTGAGATGATTGCAGAATCCATCTCACAAACCCTTTTAAAACTTTCTCTTTGAAATGAGCGTAGATCAAGGAGTACCTCCGGCTGCAGACTAGTTTTTTTTTTATATATATTTTCATTGTTCATTTCCTTTCATCCTGCCCACTGATGCTGTCTGTTGTGACGTCTGATGTAAAATGAGTTATTTTCAAATTGGAAGTAAAAGAAACAAATTAAAGGTCCAGTGTGTAGGATTGAGGCTGTTATATTCATTACCTTAGAATGAGCTGTTTATGTCTACATGGGGAGTGGCTCCTCATTTAGAGAGATTGCCATGTTGTACCTCCATGTTTCATCAGAAGGCCTACACCAGGGGTCAGCAACTTTTACCATCAAAAGGCTATTTTTGGACAATTTTTTTTTTTAGTCTGTCTGGAGCTGCAATACTTGCCTTACAGTGACAGCAACACAGCCTATGTAACGTAAATTAGCCTATAAACATTCCTAACAGGTCTAAATGAGCGTTCACTAATATGTCTCTGCAGTGGGCTATTCATGATTATTTGGTACTTTAACTTTGCAGTGTCCGTGGTGAACACAAACAAATCCGTCCATCCAATGTATTTTACTCTGAGACGTTTTCTTTTTTGGATTTGGAATCTATAGCTATCCTCACTAAGAAGACTCAAGCTTAGCCATCGCTATTGAGATTTGGCAAATTTTAGGAAAAGGCGACAGGCCGTAGACGTGTGACACACATAGGTGACGAGACGTAAAAACTTTTTTTATTCAGTGTATAGGCTACACATCTATACGATTGGAAAATGTAAGAATCACTTCATAACTGTTATTCACTTCCATAAAATTTTTGTCAAAGCCACAGGGAGCCACTGGAGAAAGGCTAAAGAGCCATGTGTGGTTCCTGAGCTGCAGGTTGCCTAACGCTGCCCTAAACAAACAAACCAAACACTGGTTCTAGGTAGAGCCATTTGCATTTTCGCAGCCCCTCGGTGATGAGCAGCATTGAAAAAACTCTACTTTATTCAGCGTTTCTACCTGTTTTAAGCACCAGGGGTCTCATTTATAAACATTGCATACGCACAAAACGAGGCCTGAAAGAGGCGTGCGCCACTTCCCACGCAAAAGTTGTGATCTATAAAGGCAGACTTGATGGGAAAAACTTTTACGAACATTTTGGAGACAGGAAATTGGCAATGCAGATGGTAAGGTGAAAGCCTGATTGTAGAAATTGTCGAACAATTTTTGGCACACACCATTTTTGGCCTCCATCTAAAAACCTCCTGAACCTCTGCATCTTAAGTTATCAGGGAATAAAGGTGAGCACACATTAGCAGGTGCTAAGCTAGCAGCCTGTCTCCGACATGCTGAACAGCGTCACTGAAACACTGATTTGTAACATGAAACTTTTGATCATGTGGTCTGTTTATTTTTGAGAGGAAGAAACCTCTGTGGATAATTCTGCTCCCAGTAAAAACCTCATGAACAATGAACCCTGAAGGAATTCTAACTGGGAGAAGTTTCAGCTGGTTGTAACCTGCTGTCACTCAATCTCACACACTGCTCCTTTAAATAAGCAATTACCGATTTGGACCAAACTGGCCATATGTTGTGTATCCACTGGGTGATTTACATCTGCCAACCTCTCCTCCATGTGAGGCAGCCACCATCCAGACTGCAGTAATGACTGCAGCACTTTGATGGAGAAAGGTGTGGGCGACTGGAGTGGTTCTATTTTTATTTATGTATTTATTTGCGACAGCATCAAAGTAAAGAATCTCTACCTGAAGTCTGATGTATTAACTTCCTCTGGCAGAAATGCTACTTTCCTGATGTTTTCAGTTTCCCTATCTCCTTTATTCTTCTTATATATGACGTGTGTGTTGTTTCAGGTGAAGTTTGCACTTAACAGTAACGTCTGCCTCCAGCTGCAGCTCAATGATCAAAGTTTACTTTCTTAAACTTACGTTCACGTGGTGGCATGAATCATAAAGTACAGCAAGCTGAAAGCTCTGACTGTTTATTGCACATTATGCTGCCGAATGATTAGAAGTATAAAACATTTCTATAGTGCTGTTTCCAAGATTTACATTGAACGTATGCAGCTCCCCTCTGCTTTATAGGGAGTTTCAGCTCATTGTTTAACTGTCCAGCTGCAACTTTACTGTTTTGCTTCACTGTCACTGCTCTCGGTGTTTTTCTGGCCGCAGCATGCTGCTGTATTCTGAGGCAAAACTCTGGAAAAAAAAATAAAAAAACAACCACTGAACAGTACATGCTCTGCACCAAACTGCAGACAGACACAGTCAACATCTAGCTGGTGAACACAGTGGATCATTTAGTTGCTTAAAAACCTGGGACCAGTTGCACAAAATACCTTATGTTTTTCCTTAAGTATGACACTTGAGGCTCAATTTCTCCTGAGCTGAGGGACACAATTGCACAAAATCCCTTTAAAGGTTTCCTTAGTTAAGGAAAAATGATAATTCATTTGCTGCTTTGAAAGATATTTTACAGTGGTAAAAGTTTCCATGGAGATTGTTTGTTTGCTTGGAGTCACGCTGGTGATGCCTGCTTTCATCTTACAAAGTTGGCTTATAGTGAGATAGTGAGAAAATGGCAGAAGAAAGGAAGACAAGAAAATCATCTTGGTCAGAGGAGGAAAGATTATTCTTCTGGAGGAATGCAATCATAGACAGCTCAAACTACAAAGTAAAATGGATCCACAAAAATCAGAAAACAGAAAACAACTGTAGGAAGAGGCAACGAAAATTAACTGAGTCAAATCTAAAGTGTAAAATTAGAAGTGTATCCATTGGGTCCTCCTGGTCACAGAGCACTCTTCTTGGGTTGTGTTAATTTTTATCATCTGTCACTTGGTCATGTCGCAGTTAAGTTTTTTTACCTTGCTTTGGTTGCTAAGGTCTTTTGTGCAACGGTCTAGGGATTCCTTAGGTATAAGACCAAGACAATAAGAAAACCATAAATACATAAGTTAACTTTTAAGGAAACCTTAAGGAGAAGACTTGAGGGTATTTTGTGCAGCCAATTTAATTTTGAGGAAACCTTAAATAGGACTTTAAGGAAAATCTTAACTTAAGGTGTTTTTTGTGCAAGCGGCCCCAGGTATTTCTGTCAGGGGTTGGTGGAGACCAAAAACAGAGCTAAAAGAGAGTGAATATGTGACACAATGTCACCTTGTTGATGTTTGCATGCACACTAATATTTCACTGTTATTCCAAATATGACAATATTCCAAATTTGATTCAGGTCATGTAAACAACATATTCCATTTAGACGTTCCAAATTAGGACTTTTTCCTAATTGAGCTTTTTCTTATTAAGTCGGATATGCTGGTATTATCCCAGTTTCAGGAGCATTCTCTGGATGTATATACAGCACATTCACAATATGCATCTTGCTTGGGGTTTTACCTCAGTTTGCAACACACAGTCTGTCTGTTTATGGTCGGCTCTGTGTGTTGTCATGGATACGTTGTATACAAATCAACTCGCCAATAGTTTGCAAAGCTAGTGTACAGATGCATGCCCTAAAGAGGAGTCCACATTTCTGGTCGGAAGGAGAAACATTACGAAAGACAGGTTTTTGGATATGTGCAAACATCGTAACAGTGACCTTTTCAAGAAGGTGGCTGAAAGAATGAAAGAGGGAGGCTGTGTTCACACTGTTGAGCAAGTTTACCACATGTGGAAAACAAAAATAAAATACTGATGCAAAGAAGCGGCTCTTTTCTATATTTTGATGTGATAAACAACACGTTAGGTCACGTTCACAAGAGTCTGCATGGCTGCATTTAAACAGGAATATTAATGGAATATTCATTTTCATTAACTATTGAAACAGCTTGGAAGGAAAATTGTCTTTTTTTTGAATAAAGGCAAAAATTGTAATATTTTGTGCACTAACATAGTCAATGGTATTATAAAAACAACAATTTAAGTGCTGATTTGTTAAAATGCTAGACTTACAATAGGACTAAAATAATGTTAGGCAGAAAATGCCTCGCTGGTTAGTTCCTAATTTGGTGAATTTGTGTTGATCCCTTCAGCAGTAGGATTTTTATGATAATCACCACACAAATTGGGGGATTGTCTCAAAGATACACAACTGACAGAGCCTTAGTTTTTCTGTCTGAAATTTAAAATGAATTAACGGTTCAAATGCAAATGCTAGAGGCAAAATTTGGTTTTGACGATGCAAAACAACATGCAAAATGTTCTGCTGAAGACCAGGAAGATTTCATAAAACCTTACTGATTTAGTTTAATCTATTTAATTTAAGCTTAAATTTCTGACAATGACTGTGTCAGTGGCTGGTCTCCGATGCCAACCTTGGTCAGTGCCTGCTCTGTCCTCTCAGGGGCGCTGCGGTACGCCTGGCTGATGTCACTGAGGGGTAGAGGCATGTACTGCAAGGTGAAATTACTGAGAGAGAGGAAAGAGCAGAAGAGGAAGGAAGGAAGGAAGGAAGGAAGGAACAGAGGAAGGGTCGAATTATTGAAGGAGACAGTAACGGGCTAAAAAGACAAAATAAAGTGGGTTACAGATTCAAGGGTTAGTTAAGGTTAATATCCCCAGTGGACAAAGCTCGTCCCAAAATATCCCTACTATGCCATGCAACGAGTGAGTAATACTTTGATCTTTGCAACCATGTCATCCTCAGCCTAAAGGTAAGTCTGGACCATTTAAGATAGCAAAGTGGAAAGCAACAATTTGCTCAGCTCATGTAGCAAATTTCGACATGTTTAAAAGGCTTTTAAATAGAAGGTAAATCCATCACGCTTCTTTACAGCGCTCTGTTCTTGCAGCAGATATGTAAGATATCCTCTTGTTTATTGATGAAATTCGAGCAGGCACATAAAAAAATAAACGTTGATGATGTTTTAATGCTCTTACTGCTCAAGTGCTCGGGCCACATCTAGAAATCCTGCTGCGGAGGTGTTGTTGCGATCCCATGTCACACTCCTGCGGGGCAAAGTGGTGAGATGCACTGAATGCAAACCTCCATATGGAGCATTAAAGCTGTACTGCAAAAACAAACGAGTATCCTCTCTCTGCATGTCTTTTCCTTCACCTGAGCGTGGTGTTGATCTGCAGGGCTTTGCTCAGCATCTTGGCTCCGATGTCGTCCATGTTGTTCCCGCTCAGGTCCACTTTTCTCAGGCAGGTGTTGCTGCCCAGGGCGTTGACCAGCACGGTGCCTCGTGAGCGCAGGCGCGAGTCAGTCAGGGACAGAGTCTGCAGGGCCTGGAGAGGTAGAGGGGAAACAACAGAAGGAGAGGCGTGTGTGTTAAACTGAGTGTGTGTTGGGAGGGATATTTAAGTATAAATTAAGCTGAGAAAAACTGAGTGGTGGAAAGAGATGAGGGGAACAGGGAGCTGTGAGGATAAAGTGCAGTGGTGAGATTTACTGCAGAGTGATGGGACTGCTCGCCAACATGACTACATGCTGCACATATGAATTATTTACATTATGTGTGTGTAGCGATATAGACACAGCGCCCGCAAGGGTTACAGGGACAGTAATAATTGATGGTGCGGTGACACCTAAACAGTGAAACATAATGCAAAAATGATGTGTCCCCATGGGCGCTGGAAGGTTAGTGCTGAGGATGTTGCAGCACCCCCTACTGACAGGGGGTGCTGCAACACAGTATCCAAATAAATAGTGGGCTATCTGTTTCAAAAATAAACTTTGATATCACTTAACCTGTGTCTGAGGGTGCTTTCAGACCTAGAGTTGTCTCCTTTGGTCTGAATCAGGGACTAATTTTGTTCCAAAGTTGTATAATTGCCTAGAGTTGGTTCGTGTTCTCACGGCAGCATTTACAAGCGGACCAGATCAAATGTCTTGTGTGAGAAAGCTGCTCTTGATTGGTCAGAATTTCCATGTGGGAAAAATCCAGGAAGTAAACAAAACGCTGAAGAAGAGTACACTTGCAAGATAAATGTGACACTTTCTAATGTCACAATGGAGGGACAACTACGCAGGTTGATTTTAGCGCTGCTCATCGTGGACTATATTGCTGTCATTGTTCATTTGAGTCAAAGCATACAGTTTGAAAACGAGGCGCGGCTCCAACTAGAAAACAATGTTTTGATGCATTGGATGTGCTGAATGTGCATATTAAGGCAGTACAGGAGGAGGCGCACATTAATAATCCTCCAGGACTGTAACATGCTCATGTTTAACCCAAACAATGTGTCATGTGACTGCAGTTGGTTCAGATCCAGGTCTGACTATATTCTCCACCATGTAACCAGACTGAGACCACCTCTTCAAGAAGGTCTTTTTTTGTTGTTTTGGTGCTCACCCGATTGCGATTGCTGTGTTCACACCTGCCCAAACAAACTGCACTTAGGGGGGAAATGAACTTGAGTTTATTTGAACCGAAACCGGGCACATGTGAAAGCACCATAAGTGACAACACTTTTTAAAAATCTTTCCAGTTTTGGGCGAGACCGCTGCAGCCAAAGCAGGAAACAGGCTGCAGTGTAACCACTAAGCAGTTGCACACTAGTAATTTACATCCATTAAAAGTGCTTGTTGTCTCCACTAACAGGCTCAGATTGTTACCAGAAGTGTCTGACAACATTATGGAAAAGACCCTACAGAGAAATGAAATGTTTTTCTGTACATTCAGGTAGTCTGTTTGTTACCATGACCAAGTCTCGCTCAAGGAAAAATCTCATTTTGAAATTTTGTGAAAGGTGACTTATAATAAGAAAACCACAATGGAAGCGTCAGTGAGAGCTGGAGAGAGGAGAGCTTCAAAGAAGTTTGATCTGTTGGAGTATAGAAAGTGTGATTAGTGTTATTCAAATCATTGTCGTTGTCATGGCTGAATATTTGGCTGATTTTGAGCTGAATGTAGAAAAGTCCTTGATTTTCAGAATGAGACTTTTCCCTGAGCGAACTTGGTTACACACAATAGCAAACAGACTATACAAGCTAAGGGTAAAGAAAAACTTTTCATTTCTCCGCAGTGAATCTTTCTATGAAGTTGTCAGATACTTAAAACAGTCTGAGCCCGTCAGTAGCAAAAAACAAGCACTTTTAGTTGACGTAAACTCACAGTGCACTGTTGCCAGTGGTGATTTCACTGCAGCTGCAACAGTCCATATCATTCCTTTACATTTTGAATAGGGTACTGGTCAGGAAATATATGAAAAAAGATTTTTAGAGCTTAGATCTTAGATCTGACGTGACATTGTCATCACGTCAGGTCAAAGAGCAAGGGTTGAGGTCAGCTAAGCTTGGGGAGAGATTTGAAGCCCCCCAGAAGTTTTCTTGTCTCGTCTCGTCTCGTCTCGTCTCGTCTCGTCTCGTCTCGTCTCGTCCTATCCTATCCTACCTTAGGAACAGCACTTTGAAACCAATTTGACATAGTGGCTTACATTGTGAAGGAGACATCTGTATAGACATATATATTTTTTTAAGCATCACAGTCTCCGCAAAATGACTCCTTTCCCTATCAGAGTTTGATCCATTTGGTCCGATAACATTTTGAAAGTCTAGAAAAGCCACACGATCAAATCATTTTATCCCAGTTCAAGTTAGCGGAGGGCTAAACCAGAACTTAGCCGCTTGGCTGGCTAATGTTTCTAGTGGGCCTTGTCTATGGGCCCCATGATGCAGAAGATGTGGGTCATTCTATACCCACGAACTTTTTGGCTTCATGCGCCACTTAACAACTTTTATAGGAACAAACAGGGCCACACTGTCAACACTACTCAGTCATCTGTATACATCCATGGAGATTTGTGTTAGCAGGAGCTAATCAATGACACAGGCGGGCTGATCGACCTGAGAGAGACCAGAAAGTGCCAGGACAGTTTTGTAGCTGCTTTTTAGATCTAAAGAATTCCTTGGACATGAGGGACATCCACTGCAGGGGCACAGGCATCGAGATGGAGCTAATGATAGAGCCGACGACAAACTGATGTATGATTTGCTCGGGGCACATTAGTGGCTTCAGCGAAGAGACAACCGGATGTCCAACACCATTCAAAATGATATATGAGAAATTTTGGCACATTCAGTCCAGAGAGAAATTGCTTCTGAGGCAAAGGAGTACACATTGTTTGGACTAACAGCTCGTGGCAGTTTTCCCGTAGCTCCTGTGTAAGCACAAGCACACTTATACTGTGCATGCACCCGTTAATGAGCGTTCCTGCATGCATATTGTGTCCAAGAACCTTGACTTGAAAGATTTTATTATTATCTTCCTTTCCAAAATGGAACTAGGAACTAGAATATGTGATTTTTTTCTGTGTGTTTGCAGCTGATCTATTTTCTATTTGGATGATTTACTATGAAGCAAAACCAGCGCCAGCAAACTGATAAATTTGCATCCTGCAGTATGTTTTTAAGAGTGAGAAAATGTCCTGCGTTATCACTCACACATTCCTCCTCCTGTATGAGATGAACCAGCTTCTGCAGGACTTCATCCAGAACCCTGCAGACAAACAGAGACGAGGCTGGATGAGCTGGCGCGAGTCATTTCCTGCTGCCAGCGAGCTGTCCGCCCGGGGAGCGGCAGCCGCTTATGAAAACGGAAGTTAAATCACAGACACGTATATTCGAGCTGGCATATGCAGCATACACGCCCTTGTGCTCTCACACACACACACGAATAACTGCAGTAAAGCGTGACATAGAGCACCGGCAGCACCTGTTTTTGATGTTGAAGTTCTTGCCCAGATAAAGGTGTTTGAGGGAGGGGTGTCTGGAGAGGGCCGGCAGCACAGTGAGCAAGTCTCCATCGAGACCTGTCAACACAAACACACAGAGCTCAACATGGCTTTATTCATTAACAGCCCACTCAAACCTCTCCTGCCCGAGGACAAAGAGTCAAGGTCACAGTGGGATGTGTTGCAGAGCACCACCGTACCGTTGTCGGAGATATCCAGAGTGCCGATGGAGGAGACTCTGGGGAGGAGTTCCTGGATTACAGCAGCTCCTGCAGACCTCAGCTGGAGAGAAGGAAGGGAAAACCAACATATGCACAGGCATGAATCCCAGTCATTTTAGGTTTAGTCTTTGGGGAATTGTTCTATTTCTCCACAGCCAGGCAGATTTATGAATGCCTTTTTTATGTCTCTGCAAGCAGTGTGAAGGTTTGCTGAACGGTGAGCACTGCCTCGCTTGTGATCTGCAGCAGTTCTGCTCGGTGGTGGGGAAAACATCATCTTCCATTTGTTAGCTTTTTTTTTTGTTTTGCTTAAACAAGTAAATATATAAATATCTGGAAGAGCTGTTTCTGGTGCACATAAACAATATCCAAATGGGAGTTTGATTCAACTGAATTGACCTGCTTAGAAGTGAAAGTGTTTGACTTCATCTCTCCTTAACTAACTAAACTTTTAGAGATAAGAGGCAAATTACAGAAAACACATGAAGTCTATATCCTTATTAAGTCCAGGATACTTAAACGTATCCAGTCAATGGATCCAAAAAGTTTCCCTTTGGTTAAGCTTCTGTATTCTGTCTCATCCCCCTACATTAAACCTTTGGTCTGGGGGGAGACAAAATACAGAAACTTTTCTCTAATTGGTCTCCTCCTTGTTTTTCTCACAGCCTGTTAATACCTTTATATGGGCACCTATCTTCCACTTATAATGTGTATAATTTTTCCCCCTGTGTAATCTCACCTCACGTTTTCATTATTTTCCACTTGTTTCACGCGTCATATTATCCAGGTCATGCGAGGACCTTCTGATGAAGACTTACAGTGGTCCGATTCTGGTTGGCTCTTTTAATAATTTGGCCGGTATAGTAAAGTTAAGAATCGATACAGTATAGTATCGCGATATTTTGCGTGGCGATATTGTATTGATAAATGGACGCCAAGTATTGATTTTTTTTTTTTACTTATATACATTATTAATTTTTGCAAATACACATTTTAATACACAAGCCACCATCCAGAGAGCGTTAGCGTCAGCTGCTGACAGCCAAGCTAAGCTAGCGCTGTTGAAAACGAAAGCTTTTGTTACTTATTAAAAACACTGCGTCAGTACGTGACTCCGTCCTGACGACACAGTCACACCCACAGTCACACCCAAGCTCCACAGAGAAGTGAGGCACAAAGTTCAGGAATATATATATATATATATATATATATATATATATATATTTTTTTTTTTTTTTTTTTGCAATACACGCCACATTGCAATATCGCTATAATATCGTATCATGGGTCCTCTGGTGATTCCCACCCCACAGTAAAGGCTTTAAAATGTCTCCTATCACACTGATATACTTCTTCTTTTATTGTGAAGTCCCTGAAGTGCCGTGCTGTTTATACAATTCTGAGCTCAGTATGAAATATTTTAAGCAACAATACCTGTGCTTCAAAACATTTCAGTATTTTCATTCCACTATGCTCATTTGAGAACTATTATATAGAATATCACAGGGCCCATTCGGCTGCATAATCAGGACTTAAACTGTAAGTACATTTAGCTGATAATACTCCATTACATTTTGAATATATAGTCATTTTTTTTCTATATTTTTGCATCGGGGTAAAATGATAAAAAAAAAAAAAACTTCCCTGACTGCCAGTAAGTTAATCTAATACAGGTTCAAATAAGGTCAATCAATACATTTGTATACTATACTAACTATATATAAAACAAAAATAAAAACTAAAATTAGGTGTGGAAAAAAAAAAATGTGTTAACTGAAATAAAAACAAAAAAATACACTTTAGAAAAAAGAAAATAACTGAAATGATATTGTGTTCTTACAAAACTAACCAAAATAAAATAACAATATACAGGAGATGTCTTCAGTTTTAGTCTTTGTCAGTTCGGTTAAATGAGTCAACACAACGAGCATGAGGAGACATTTGTGCAAATGTTTATAGAGGCTGGGATGTCAACACGACTGTGAGTCAACTGCCTTTACAAAGTGCTGTATTTGTATTGAAATACCTATTTTAAACTTCCTAAATCTTGCCCCTGATGATTACCCCTCATATTATAATTTAAAAAAAGCAAAACTAAACAACTAAACTGAACATTTTCAAACAACAGATAACTGAAACAAGAAAACCGACTCTGGAAACAAATGAAACAAAACTGAATTGAAAACAAAAATTAAAAACAAAATAAAATAAAAACTAATGAACTCAGGTCTGTGGTTGTAAATCACACTTTGTAAACCTGTGAAAATAATTCTGCAAATTCTAAATGTTGTACAAACATTAAGAAATTTCTAGCAGAAACTGCACAGATTATATGAACTGTGAGTTTTTTTGGCCTCGACTTCAGCTGTAAAATCAGGGCCAACAGTTGTACGTGTGACTTCACTGTGTCTGTTTATGTGAGACTTCAGTGTCACTGACAGTGTGGGAACTTTGTGTTTCAGACATAGTGTTCTGCTGTGAGTCTCACATGGTCACAAAAGCAGCAGTCTTTGTGTAACCTCACAGTTTCATTCAGATATTAACTTTTTTTCTACAACTACACATTCACAAACTCAGATTTTTCAAACATTGGTTTCTGCAGGTTCACAATGAGCGACATTTCTGAACGTAATGTCACAAGCTCACAATCTTATTGAGCCTTATCTGAGCCGACAGGATGAGCTTATGATTTATACTGCATGTGGTGATATAAAGAAAATCCTCTGCTCTATATGAGGACAAAACACCGAACTATCCCTTTAACTTCGGATCCACTGCAGATGTAGAGATGAACTCTTACCTCACAGCCACTGATGTCCAGATGAAGGTCATTGATATGAGGATTGGAGGTTAACCCGGATAGGAGAGCCCTGTGGAGACAGGACGGGTAGTGACAGGGAAAAGACAAGGAGAGGAAGCTGAGGATATCTATTCATTGTAAAGGAGTTTGGATAAAAGGGTGCAGATTTGGATAGAGTATAAGAGCCGACAAGTACCTCAGAACATCAGGGGGCAGCTTCATAGAGGCCAGGCTGACATAAGTGAGGCTGAAGGCCGAGCTGAAGAACTGCCGGAACAGCGGCAGCGTGTCCTTCACTTTCCTATTGCATAAAGAAAAGACAAGATGAAAGAGAGGAGAGGTAGAAGTGAGGCGATGATGGAGCGAGTGGGATGGGATGATACCGGCCACACAGAGGAGATGAAGTGACATTGTTGACATGCTGGGTAAATATGAGTGCAGTGCTGAGCGCCGAGTACTGACACAGAATGAGAAACAGAGTGAATATTGCTTTGGTGTTAAGAGGGGGGAGCGAGTGGGGTCAAATGATAGATAGCTTCTGCTTAAATATTCATGAGTCTTATCTATGCAGACAGCGCCGGGAGTTCTGGTTTTAAACGGCAGAAGACACACCCACAGAGAGGAAGCACAATGTAGCAGTGATTCCCACAAAGCTCATTTCTGATTTCCCATTAGGCAAGAAACCAAGATAATGACCAAAAAAAAGAAAGAGGGAGGATGACAGAGGAGAGATGAGGCATTTAACGGTGAAATAAGGATGATATATTCCCAGATTTGGATTTGCAGCTGCCTTTATTGTTTAGGTAATCTTAAAGAGGTGACTAACCTGTGGGAGAAGGAGTTTTTGGAGAGATTGAGGAAGGCAAGATCAGCGCAACACCCCCTCAGAAGAGCCCCAAATAGCTGCATGAGACACAGGGTGGAGACAGTTAATCTGGGCTGAGCATTGTGCAGAGAGCAATGCATTTCTTTTTAATGTTGAGCATAAACATTCGATCGCGCGCGGCCATTAAATACTCACAGAGTCCACAGAGCAATCTGTGCCTGACAGATCCAAATGGACCAGGCAGTTGGGCTGAGACAAGAACAGATACAAGTTCTGGAAACAGAAAGAGAGAGAGACGTCATATTAAGCTGGGAAAGTGGCATATAAATGGAGCAGTGTGTGTTTTTGTTTCCAGATGGGTTGTGCTTTCTGACCGAGGCATCCTCCCCCGAGAGGACCCCGGGGTTCTTGCTCAGGTCCAGGTGCAGCAGAGAGTTGGAGTACTCATCGCTGGAGCACAGAGCCTGAGAGAGAGACACCACTCCTGAGAGGGAGAGAGATGGATAAAAGGAAAAAGAGACAGGAGGAGGAGGAGGATGGGGGGAAGGGGGGGATGTTGTAGAATATTAAAAGAAAGAGAGAACACTCTCAAAACATTTTGAGTCCTTACATTATTCATACACATCTGCAGCAGCAGGTATCAGTGAATGTAATGGGAAGCAGCGCATAGTATCTGCCTGCTTCAATGTAATATTTAAATTCTCCACTGGGTACACGGTAAGATGAGACGGTAACAGGAGGCACGCTGCCTGCAGGGCAGCACAAGACATCAAAAGTCAATATGGAGTCGTAGCAGGGGCAAATCATGAAACAAAGCTCTTCAGCAGGGAGAATCATCTGGGGCTTTGGAGGGTTTATACTCCCTAAATTATAATCTAACCTGAGATCATTCAGCTGCAGCTTTACAAAGACTTTTGTGAGTCTTACTAAACCAAAGTCCGCCTGATTTTGGAAAGTTAGATTGTAGGAAATCCTGCAAACAGCGGTCACACTTTGACATTGCTCAAGTGGATTAGTGACGCTATGCAAAACCAGAGACAGATCCAGACCTTTGGAGGTGAGTGAGGTCTTGGAGAGGTTGAGGAGACGCAGTCCCTTGCTGAGGCGGCACACCTGCTGGATTAAGTTGGACACACCTGCAATGTGCAAACAGGAGATTTAAAAATGGAGTTATAAAAGTCCCCCTTCTTTACCATCACATCACACAAATCAGAAAAGCAAAGAGAACTTTTTAATTGTACCCTGGTTGTCCAGTGAGTTATGGGCCAAGTTGAGTGAGTGGATGACAGAAGCAGGGTTCTCTGAGAGAGCAGCTGACATCTTCTGTGGAAAGTCTCTGTAACACCGGTCCACAGTTAAATACAGGCAAACACATTCTTTAAAGGCAGACAAGCGTTTTAAAGAGGCACTGTAGTAATTTAGCAGTGACCTTTAATTGGAACTCACAAGAGAGAGATCAAATCTGTGCAGCAGAGGCCGAGATTTACAGACGTCTAGTCTACAAACACAGGATCCTACCATGTCCCATAACCTCCTGAGTCCCTGTGTCCTCATATGAGGACATCACGTTTTAGGTTTACTTGACCTTATACTTCATTCTACTTAACTCAGGCCTGCTGTCCTCGTTTGTGGACACTTTTTTGTGCCATATAGTGCCATCTAAGTCCTGAAACAAAAGTGGACAAGGTCCAAAACCTGATCACATTTTATGGTTGAAACTTGTTTATCTATAATTAATAATGTTTGTAGTTTGATATGGCAACAAATTTGACCAATTTTAGTAACAGTAACAAGCTGAGAGACTGTTAATCAGGAAGTACTGATTTGAAGACATCAGGACTTTATTGTTGTCTTGTTTGAGGACACTGGGACTTTATTAACATTGACAATGTTTAGTTTTTCATTTGTATTGGGTCCTACTGATCCCAAATAGCTAGGACAAATTAAAAATGCAAACCAAACCAAAATAATGCACCTCAACAGTTTTCATCAGACCCTCCAGACTGATAAATGCATCTGAGACACGCCCAGTTTTTGACACAGGCTTTGTTAAAGATTCAAAGTCTCAAGTCCAATCTAACACAGCCCAGATGACATCATGCAGATTATTTTTCAGATTTAAGAAAGTGTCCTTCAGAGCCAAAGAGGACATCATACACTTGTTTTCACAGGCTGAGTAATACGTGTGAGTTTGTAGAGGATTGAATGGATGAAAATCAAAAGAGGTGCCAGAGGGATCAAACTCACGATTTCAATCCAGCGTTCTCCAGAGTGATCTCCTCCAGGCTGGAGGATTTGCTGACTGTGTGCAGGACCTGCTCGGTGACCTCTGACCCCTGCAGGAAAAAGGAAACATTAACACTAAACATTTCACTTGTTTTTGCTGAAAAGACATCCATCTATTTTCTGTAACCGCTCATCCTTCACAGGGCTGACACATAGAGACAGACAACCATTCAAGCTTGCATTCACACCTATGGCAGTTTTAGTCACCAGGTTAACCTGCATGTCTTTGGACTGTGGGAGGAAGCTGCAGAAAACCCACACTAACACAGAGAGAACAGGCAAACTCCGCACAGATGGGCCTCAAACCGGGGACTGAGCCCAGAACAATTCCTGCTGTTAGGCGCTTAAAGGGACAGTTCACCCTGAAATCAAAAATACTTATTTTTCCTTTTACCTGTAGTGCCATTTGTCAGTCTAGATTGTTTTGGTATGAGTTACCGAGTGTTGAAGATATCAGATGTAGAGATGTCTGCCTGCTCTCCAATGGACCTAGACGGAGCTCAGCTTGTGGTTATCCACAGAGCTTGTTGTGATTAGTTTCATGGTAGATCTATTTTCTTCCTACTGAGCTACACCCGCAAACCGTATCACTGCGCAGAAGGAAGCATGCATTTATTCATGGACAAGAGGCTTGTGACAGCGCGAGATGTAAACACTAATGGCATCCTCCTCGGCAGAGCTGTAACGTTAGCTTGCTCAGTGGTACTAGGTGAGCTAGCAGTAGATACACGCTTCCTTCTGCATGGTTGGCGGGTGTAGTTTGGTTGAAACGGTAAATGGACTGCACTTGTACAGTGTCTTTCTAGTTCTGCGACCACTCAAAGTGCTTTTACACTGCGTCACATTCACTCATTCACACGCACATTCACACACTGGTGGCCGAGGCTACCACACAAGGAGCCACCTACTACGCAGTAACCGTTCACACACTCTCACACACCGATGGAGCAGCCACAAGGGATTGAACTGCTGACCTTCCAATTGGTGAACGACCCACTCAACCTCTGAGCCACAGTGGTCTCAAAGGGTGGAAGAAAATAGTTCCTCCATGAAACTGCTCACAACAAGGTCAGTAGATTATGTTGAATAATCAGGTCATGGTTTCTGGAAAGAGACACTGCTGTTGAGTTTTTCAAATGTATTTTTTGGTGCTTTGAGTACCACAAGCTGAGTGCCATCTAGTTCCATTATATTGTAGAGAAGGCAGACATCTCTACAGCTGATATCTCCAACACTCAGCACCTCACACTGAAACCACCTAGACCGATTAATAGCACTACAGGTAAGAGGAAACGTGTGTATTTTTGATTCTGGGGTGAACTCAACATAAACACAGCAAACGTTATACTCACTATCCGCAGGTCTTTGCAGTACAGTTTGGTGAACCAGGTGTTGTATGCCATTGATGCGACAATCACCGCCAGATCCCTGGAAAAGATGAAACTGAGGTGAGTGAGGTTTTAGATATCAGAGGTAACAGTGTTTGACCGCTCTCCGTCCCTCACCTGCTCTCCAGGTGGCTGAAGTCCAGCAGATTAAACTCTCGGTTGTCCTGGGAGTGATAGATGGTGTCCACGTCCTAGGAGCAACATTACCCATGAGCCTGTTTGCTGCAGCATATGACCCCCTCATTTTGTGCACAGTGCTATACGTAACACTCAAAAGCACTCACAGCGACACAGGCACAGTCCCACAGCTCTTACCCACTGCACTTCCTCCTTGCAGCTGATGCCATTATAGTCGCACAGAGCGGCGTATGTCTCTGAGAAGCCTCCTGAGAGAGGCAGGCGGGAGGAAAGAACAGAGAGAGGGAAAAAAATGAATCTGAGATGATGTGAACAGCTGCTTCCTTCAGCGATAACAGGAGAGAAAAGGGAGGGAAATGCACACAGAAACATTTGTCCAAATTATCAATCTTTTATTTGTGTGACAGAGCACTTTAAAAAGAACATCTGGGACACCATTTGTGAAGTGAGTGAGCCAACTTCCTCTCGAGGCTGCCAAGTGGTGTGGCTGTGCCCCCGTCTGTGTGTGTGTGTGTGTGTGACTGCACATGTATGCATGTGTGCAAATTCCCATGTTTGATGATAATGTCTCTTTTACCACAGGCCCTCTGGGTTTCCACTGAAGTCTCTGAGCTGGGTGAATACTTCCTGCTGCCCTCAGAAAGGTCACTGTCTGAATGACAGATGGAGGGGCTGCAGAGATAAAAGACGCAAAGATATAGAATCATTTATCTTTAGATAATTGTATAAAAAAGGGTTGTTTTTTAAACTTTCTGATTATCTTATGTGATTCACTCAGATGTTTCTTCTTTGACACTTACGCAAAAATGGAGTTGTTGAATATTCGAGACAGAGCGAAATTAATATGGCTGACCACATGATTGAGGTTTTCACGTGACTCAAACCTCAGGGAGTAGCTGGACTTGTCAGTGTCGATGATAACCTGCATAGAAAATAGCACCATAAGGGACAGTATGGAAATAATTAGGGTGGGGAGAGGGGTTGAATTTTATATTTCACTTTCAAAAGAAGCAACACCCTCCCCAGCATTATCATATTTTCTTTCTACGATCTCCGTAGAACATCAAATACCGCAATAATTTAAAAGATTTTTGTTTTTTTCTTGCCTGTATTTGATAAGATAGAAATAACGTGAAAGGGGGTAAAATATTACATTGGTTACTTTAACTTCTGACGACAAATGTTCATAGAGATTACATTTGTCTTTCACATGACTGGCATATTTGTTGTACAATGTATTAGCTTGTTGAGTGTGATGGGAAAAATTAAGGCCTAAATCAGTGAGAAGATTGTTTTTCTGCGCATATAGAAAGCTTTATGACCTGTCACACACACTAAATCCATCATTTGTGACTACTTTTCTGTATATTCTAAAGCTGATATTGCAAATTAAAATAGAGTCTCTGGGCAGCGGCGTAAGGTAGCTACCATGGGCCCCTAGTTACTACTTATAAGTCGCCCACACACACAGCTGGCCACCTGTTTATGAACAAGCCACAGGAATCTAATTTAAGATTCTGCTACTTTTTCCTCCCGCTCATTTCTTTCTTGTCCCTTCTTCCTGCTGATTGATGTTGGAAAGGTGTGACTGCTCGCTGGACTTGCAGATATGCTCAGCTTGTCAGTCTTGACAGATTTTGCACCTACACTAGCAACCGTAATGCTGCTGTATCTGCTTTGCGACGACTTCCAATCCATTTTCTACCACTGCCTTGATTGCCTTACAGACATTTTACTTTCAATTACAGTTCCATCTCGTCTGCGGTGCAATCAGAGAGATCCCTGGTCTTACTTTTCACCACCTCTGTAGCATTTTCTGTAATAAAGCAACCAACTGTAGACAATCTGCTTCTTGTTTCACTGAAGTGAATGTTCATGTGATTTGTGTTTTCAGGCGTGTTAGTATGCACAGAGATAATTTTGAAACAGTGTTTAAATGCTTGTGTGTACGGAGATTGTTTTTGTTTTAAAACAAAAACATATTAGTGGGGATGGAAAATTAATCTCTAAAGCTAAGGCTGAAATAAAACATATTAGGGCAAGTAACTATTAAAAGACCTTTCCATGCTCTCTCAAAAAAAAAAAAAAAATCAGACCACCTTTCCTTCAGCAAGAGAAGAAATACAACAATAAAATATCTCCCACTCCTCCCACCCCTAGTAATTTTCATACAGTCCCTTAGCTGTTCCCATCACCATCAACAACAGAGGAGAACAAATTATTTAGAGAGCATTACCTGTCGCTGTAGCTGTTTTGATAAATGCTTTAAATGCTTTTTGTCATTCTTTGAAGGACAAAGTGATGTAACCACTCCATTATACAACAGTGCGGACAAACAATTAGCTGCCACAGAGGAGCTGAGTGCATACAGAGTTCAGTATTAATGTTTAAATTCACCTGGTGCTCAGGGTGAGAATTCAAAGCTCGAATCTCCAGGAAGTTGAATGTAGATTCTACCTGTTGTTACAGACACAAAGTAAAGGTGTCAGCTGGCATTGAGAAAGAAAAAGCTTCATGCTGTACAGTAACTGGAAACAGAGCGGTAAGAAGTACCTTAGCAGGAATCTTTGGAGCCAGAAAATAAAGACGCCATGTTGTGAGAACCTAGAAAAAGGAGAATACAGCAAACTGACTCAGGATTACGGAAAAGTTAACTGCATAGTCACACTCCCTGTGGGGAGGAAATAGTCCCAGGAGTTTCCATGGTAATGATGAGAGGAAAATGAGGAGTCCGTTCCATATTCATGCATTGATCCGGCTAAAAGCTCTCTTGTCTGAGACACGTTGTCTAACAGTAATAGATTGACATGCACGCTGAGAGATGACGGCATGTTGCGACGTTTTAATCACATTCTCACAAATACGAGATGTAATTTCATTAGCATTACATTACGTCTGCTGTGGGCAAACATGAAAGTGGCTCATATTTTAAATTTAAGACATGCAGGGGCTTCAGGCTTAACAGGCAATAAGTCCTGGTCATTCAGCAGCTCCCGAGTTCTTTAATATCAGGATTTAAAGGAGCAGTGTGTAGGATTTAGTCGCATCTAGAGATGAAGATTGCCGATTGCAACAAGCTGAACTTTGGGGTGTCGCAAGCGTGACCTTCTGGTTAGGGTGTCTTCAGTGTTCATTGGTCAGGAGGTTTTTACTGAGAGCTGAATTATCCACAGAGGTCTCTTTTCCTCCAAAACAAACAAACTGCTCAATTAAAACCGGTAAAAAAAAGCTGCTAGCCCAGCTCCTGCTTATGTGTGCTCAACTTTTTTATTTTATAACTTAAGATCCAGACTTTCAGGAGGTTTTAACTCGGAGCCGAATTATTCACAGAGGTCTCCTCTTCTCCAAAACAAATCGACACAGTGTATTACACCAGTTAAAACATGGAATACAGCAGTTTCATGTTAAAAATTTGTGTTTTTCCAATGCTGTTTGGCTCATGGCGGAGCAGTTGCTAACTACTGTAGCTGACACGAAAATGCTAATGGCCCAAATTTAGAGACAGTTTTTTGTTTGTCTGTTCTGAGCTACACTGAGTAAAGCAGCTCAGTGTTTTCTCTGATGCTGTTTGGCTCACCACAGAGAGACTGTTAGTGCAGGTACCTGTTAATGTGTGCTCACCCTTTTCTCTGATAACTCAAAAAACAAATGTTCAGGAGCTTTTTACCAGGAGCTGAAATTTCTGTAGAGGTCTCTTTCTCTCCAAAACAAATGGACATGATGATTTAAACTTGAAAAAAACACCAGGATAAAGCAGTTTAATGCAAAAAATATGTGTTTTTCCAATGCTGTTTGTCAGGGAGGGGCTACTAACTATGGCGGCCAGCGCAAAAATGCAAATGGTCCCATCTAAAGCCAGTGTTTGGTTTGTCCGTTATGGGCTACTGCATGGGACCTGCACCCTATGCGGATATAAACGGTTCATTCTAAGGTAACTGAAACACAACAAATTTTTATTTTCAAGGGATTATACACTAAAGAAAACACATTACATTCCATCACTGCCATATAACAACCTAAATCCTACACACTGGACCTTAAAAGTAGAGAGCCGCCTATTTTCAGGAGTAAATCATGATGTTTGCCTCCACATTTAGAATCATGGGATTTGTTCCAGAGCCTGAAATGCCTGTCATGTTGGGTCAGGATGCCAAATTAGCATTTTTGCTACACTACCTCCGCTAATTTGCCGTCTGCAGTCAGAAGTGCGTGGGATAATTTTTAGTGCAATGCAAAGTTGATGAGAGTTTGGACGTGACTGGCAATCTGAAAGCAAACAGAGAGCTTATATGTGCATCTCCATCCCAACGAGCGGCATTTCTGTGCCTGTACCCACTTATTCTCAGCATGGTAACATTTGTGTCACGCAGCTGTTGGGTAAATCTGATTCTGCCCCTGATTCTTGCTCATGAGCGGCAATTTTTTTTTATTTTTTTGTTTTGTTTTGCAAGCACATCCTAAAAAAGTCAGTGTCTCTCTCCATCAAGACAAACAAAGAGCAGTGATTCTTTGGCATTTCGCTGCTCTCCACCAGCCCCTGAGTACTGCCCTCTGCTCTTTTTCTTCTCCTCTTCTGCTCCGTCGCTCCCAATCATTTACTCCATTCTCTACGATGGCCCCGCTAAAACACTCCCTCAGGACAAAGCTTCCCCCCTCCATGTGCCTCTCCCCAATGAAACACAGTAATTAAATTACAGCTCTCCCGCTTCACTGTTGTGTTTTTTTTTTTTTTGAAAAGAGGAGCTTGACACAGGCCTGTCAGAACCACACACTGACAGCCTCTTACACCCACGCAGCAAGTGAGGTGTCGGAGATGTAGTCACTCAAAATGTGCATGTGAGATGGAGAGAGGGAGAGAGATAGGAGGATCTGTGTTTCACTTCAAACACTGTCTGAAGGAGTTGATTAAGAAGACCAGATTGTATCGCATTACAGTGATGAGTCGGGGTTACGGGTGGTAGTTAAGAGAGAGCATACAAGTAAACAGGAGTAAATGATGCTGATGCAGCAGGAGAGAAAGAGACTTATCCAAGTATCTCACATCAAAGAGAGACCACACATACACATCATGCTCACTGTGGCGTGTAATTATGCAGGAGGGCTGCTACAGGACAGATATTCTAATCTTCCCTTGTCTGACACTTTAGGTGAGGCCTCTGTGAGAAATCAAGATAATTCAAGCAACCTGCAGTGACAGATCGCAACCTTAAAGAAGCTTCAATTCAAAACCTTAACACGTTTACGTCCCCCCCCTAAAAAGCTTGCCCAGTGCGTTTGATCAAACTCCCAATCTATTTTTCCATCGTCTGTGCGCGCCCAGCAGGAGCGGGAACTCTTTCCAGTTCAGCCTTTAAGAGGAAGTCGTAAATGAGACATGGATTGGAAAGAGATTATTGGAAAGATGTTTCTGGCAGATAAAGATATCAAAGTGTCTGGATATCAAAGGCCGTACATGCAGAAGCTCCCAAACCATGCTCGCCACACGACGAATCATTAAAGCGTTCATTGGGTGGAAGTGCTGCTCTGTTGAGGCGAGGCTTCGATTGGAGGAAGGGCAACGGTCTTATAAACTGTGTGAAAACCACACTGACTTCACTGGGGATTGTATAAGATCTTGCTTATACTGACGTGGTTTAGCTGCTGCACTTAAAGAGCACTCAATCAATAAAACCTGTGCTGTGCTGGATATATATATATGTTACCACTGTGTGTGTGTGTGTGTGTGCTTCCATGCACATATACATCCACTGCATTCTGCAAAAACAGGCATTCTTCCCGAGTCCAATCTGGTCCATAATGTAGGAGCTGATTGCTCCAGATTTTATCCAGCTTCACTCGCTCAAATAGAGATTTCACATCTCTGTCCCATATTCTCTGATGAAAGCACCCCAGAATCAAAGGCTGCGAGCTGCTCAGCCCCCCCACTGCCTCCAGAGCAGACCCAGAGGAATCCACAGCCGCTCCCTTTAGATACTGTCTATCCAATATTCATCCTGCCGAGCCGCCAACAGCAGCCACAGAGGAGCAGCGGCAGTCAGAATGCCGTCAGTAAATGACGTTCACTATCACTGTTATATCATGGAGAGCCTCTGCCTCTGCTGTCATGGACGTCAACACGGTGGCAGAGATCCATTAACACTGCAGTGGGACTTAACATCAAAGATACTGTACATACATGGTGCACTCATCAGACTGCTTATGTTGCAGGATTCAGACGCTCTTCTACATCAGCAACCTGGTGTTAGAGTAACACAGAGGCCCATTAAAAACAGCCCAGCCCTCACTTACCAGTATCCTGTCCTCTGTTTTACCATTTTTGGTGTCGAGCTTGATGCCATGAACAAACTTGATTGATGATTTGTCGATAATCTTCCTGATGCTTTCTGTGGATGAGAAACACAACACATAGACATATAACGTTAGAAAAATATGGCGCTTATTCTCGCTATATTCAGCCTTCTTTGCATTTGTCATGGCATTTAATAAAAAACACATTACTGCGGAGCATTTCTCAAAGCATGCTGTTGTCTTGTAGATTTGTTTGTGTATTCCTACTTTCCTCGCAGAGACACTGGTTTCAGCACAGAGTAAAAAATGAACCTGCGAGAGACTGAAAACTCGAGGCAGGTAATTTATCACGGTGAAAATTATGTCCGCATTTATTTTTCTCAAAGTCACATTAAAGTTGCATGTGCATGACTCTGGATTGATTTAAAAAGGTCTACACTGCATTACCATACAACAATAGCATTAGTTTGACAGAAATAAAAAGGGATATGTTTACTGTCGATTATCTGTCTGCTGTGTCTTCCAGTTGATTTTCATATTTTATCATAATTGCCCTCCAGGTATGGAAAAACACATTAAAATAACACTGTGGAAGATAGCTGGTGCTGATGTGATAAGTACTCATATTTTATAGTAAACAATGTAAAACAGGGGCACCCCAGTGTTCCAGAGAATAAGATACTGACCATGAACTACGATACGCATCAGGACACAGAGGTTATATTTCAATATAACAGTGTCAGTTTCTTCAAGTTGATACGTGGAAATCTACTGAACCTTTTGAGTTTTATGGTGACATATTTCTCTATGACTCTCGTTTTAGCACGTTAGATGGTTAGTGCTGCCCGCCCCACATAGCTGCTCTTAAATACATTACCAGTCATCATGCTTAGCATCTAGCTCGTCCATAGGTAGGCTATGTAAGCTTAATACGATGTTAACCCTTTAAAACCTTGATTTCTCTTAAAAACATGGGAAGAAGGCAACGGACAATGAAGGAAGATATGACCCAAAAAATTAGCAAGAAATTAGTAAAAAAAAAAAAGAAAAGAAAATTACGAACAAATTATAAAAAAGGGAAGAAAGAAAGTCAAAAAAATAACAAACAAAAAAAGACCTGGAAAGAGTGCTTAAAAATTATTATAATTCTGAGACATAATTTCAAAATGTAATAATTATAATAATTCTAAATATATTTTTCCCTAGCTTTCTTATTTTCTCCTTAATTTAAAAAGAAAACAATTTTCTAAATCTATCATTTTTTGCAATTCATGGGACATTTATCACCAAGTTGCTCACTGCCTTTTTTCCCATGTTTTTGAAAGAAATCGCACCAATCTGCTCAGGGTTCAAAAATTTAAATACTTGCCAAACACATCTGAAAGCAGCACAAGAACAGTGATGTTGCTCCAGGTTTCACAGGGTAACAGAAAGCTGTGAACACACCAAAGTCTGAAGAATGATACAAGGAGCATGTGAAGGCCCCACTGGCCTTGGCTGGTGGATGTCTCGACTCAAGTCTGATTTAATTGGTCCTGGCTAGTTCAGTCAGTGCCGTTGCAGCGTAGCGTTACGACACGTTAAGGATTCATGAGCACTCAAGTTGACCTGGTAAACACCAGACACTAAAAACAATCGTTCAAAAAGATGTTTGGTCATTTTCACCCATCAATATATTGTGATATACAGCGATACTGTAAGCAAGCAGATATATTGCAGTTTCTTAAAGAAAACTGTCATAGCATAAAAAAAATACCGCCACATGTAGAAGATCTGAGTAAAAGAGTTTACTTTTTATGCAATAGAACAGTGAAGTCTCCATATTGCAGCCCCTGTAACAAGCTAGCAATGTGTTGTGATGTTGGAGTAGGAGGAGTCAAATGACTGCCATCTAGTGGTCACGAGTTTAAAGTGTCTTTTTGCAAAAATCAGAGTGTATCTGTGTGTCCCAATACTCATACTACCATACTATATAGTATACCAGAAAAGGTTTAATATGTCCAAATACATAGTATGTAAAATGCAGTATGCCAAAAATACCACAATGTTCTACTACATCTGTTCTGATTTCGCAGCATGCTTCTCTGGCTATTCTGACCCACAATCCGCCATACACCACATTGACTGAGCCATAGAGATGACAGCTTGACGGCTCATTGACAGCTGTTTGACAGCTGACTGACAGGTGTCAGGTGTCTCAATGACAGAACAGTAATAACAGGAATATTGGTGAGGTTAAAAAAAAAAATCATAAATATTCCAAACAGCAGGACATAACTATAAAAATAACAATCATGGAGAACTGCAGATGTCATTTCACTGTCGCAAATATCATATGTTAGAATCAACAATCTTTACACTACATACATCACAAAGTAACAACAGCAGATTTCGACAGACAGAACTCGGTAAGTAACATTGGTTTTTATCTCCAAGGTAACGGATATAAAAGCAAGAGGATCAAAGTTCAGGGTGTCATATTATAACACAGTAGTATGTCTGATTGTGTGCACGCTGCATGCAACAGTACGTACTTTTTAAGGGCAGCTGCAGTACCTACTAAAAATAAAAAGAAAAAGTATGTGATTCAGAACACACCCAATGAGTTGTCTGAACATGGTCCTCAACATGGAGGTGGCTAAGCCAGTAACTAGCAGCTAACGGTGCTAACTCTATAAGCCGCACTGAACAACGGCAACAGTACTGACAGAGCTAACTGTGTTAACAGGTAGGGAACATAATGCTTCCTTAACACCGCCGCCCCCATAGCAGTGATAACTGCCGTATGAGTGCAGAGCAAACTGGCAACGTTGAGCCAGCAGGTGGGCTACCAACATGCACTACAATGCAGTTGCAGTCGGATCGGATTACAACACACACACACAGGTAGCTCTATATCTTTACACAGCAAACAGTGGTTTGCATATAGCATTTTTCAACACAACACAAAATCAACCGCTGCTACAAATCTTTGCATGTTAACTATTATTAAAATCAAATTTATACAGTATCATAAATCAATATTGTGGCTCCAAGTGTATCGATATTTTCTCACACAGCTACCATTAACCGCAATGTACCTGGTTTCAGACCGGCACAACATCCCCCATTCCTCTATCGCCTTGTTTCCTGTCATCTTACCGCAGTCAAATCTCTAATAAAGGCTTAATGATGTCCCCAAAATACTGTGAAACTTCCAACGGTGTGGCCATTTAGATAAGATCAAATCAAATTAGTCCAAACCAAACAGAGCACTAAATGGCTCTGACCTTTGGGCGGACAGGCCTTTATTCATGTCTTCATCTAATCACTGAGAGACACATCAGGCTTGTCATTTGAACAGACCTGTCATGTCATGGCATTTCAGATAGTAAAATAATCCAATGAGCTCTGAGTCTGTGAGTATCCTGACGGTTTGATCTCTGGGTCTGTATGTATTCCAACGATTTGAGATAAGTTGCAAACCTCTTTCATGCAAAATGATTCAATCTGCATGTAACACTGAAGCAAGAAGACTGACATTTAGCGGGGAAGTAGTCCGCATCGCATGAATTAATCACAGAAATACAACAATAGTTTTCCTCTGTATCCCTCGGTGAGTTCAGCCCAATGCAATCACCAAGCTGCTCTATTTTGTAGCGTCATCAAAATGGTTCACAATATGCTTCAGTGTCATTTTTTTCCTCACAGGAGCAACATGACACATCGGAGCATCAGTGTTTATGATTCACTGAGAACTGTTCCTGTCAAACAGCATCACTGTCAGCGCTGTGACCCCCTGACTCGTATACAGGCACACAACCTGCCTGCCGCGCCAGAAGAAGTGTCTCACTGGCAGGGTGGGAACACACGGCAGCGACACACTATCACAGAAACGTACAGTCGCTGGCAGGAATTGCATGATTCAGCCTCTCCATTACTGGGGCTTCACAGCATCCCGACTGACGGCTTTATGGGAAAATCGATACTAAAGCCAGGACGCTGGGATTTGTCAGCGGAGTTGATACAGTCACACCGGATAGTAAAGCAAGTTTTTCTCTTTGTGCAGCAGTGTTTATCCATATCTTCAGGAGCACATAAGTCTCACATATCGTATATTGTACTTTTACTCTATTACATTTGTCTGTGAGAAATAGTTACTTAACAGAAGTTAATAAAAAAAGAAGAATCATAAAACAAACTAATAATAATCCACTAATATAATATCATGACACTGACAGGTTCCATTGTGCTACAACATTTGTTCTTTTTTTGACACTTAGGGTACATTTAGCTGGCAACACGTTTCACTTTAAGGTGTGGTGTGTAAGATTTAGCGCAATTTAGCGGCATCTAGTGATGGCGACTGCAGATTGCAACCGGCTGAATCTTCTCTAGCTAGCCGCAGAGGTCTCTTCCTCTCCAAAATAACCAGACCAGGTGATTTAAACCAGAACAAACACTGAATAAAGCAGTGTCACGTTACAAATCTGTGTTTCTCCGACGTTGTTTGGCTCATCACAGAGAGGCTGCAAGCGCAGGTACCTGCTAATATGTGCTCACCCTTTTTGTTTGATAACGTAAGATACAGACATTCAGGAGGTTTTTACCAGGAGCTGAATTATCTGCAGAGGTCTCTTTGTCTCCAAAACAAATGGACCAGGTAATTTAGACCAGTAAAAACACTGAATAAAGCAGTTTCAAGTTAAAATCTGTGTTTTTCTGATGCTGTTTGGTGCGGTGCAAATGGGCCACTAGCCCAGAACCTGCTGACGTGAGCTCAACTTTCTCTCTGATAAATTAATATCCAGACATTCGGGAGGTTTTTACCGGGAGCTGAATTATCCACAGAGGTCTCTAAAACAAACAGACCCAGTAATTTAAACTAGTAATAGCACTGGATAAAGCAGTTTCATGTAAAAAAAAAAATATCTGTTTTCCCAGTGCTGTTCATCAGGGAGAGGCTACTAACTACAGTGGCCAATGCAAAAACGCGAATGGCCCCATCTAGAGCCAGTGTTTGGCTTGTCCATTCTGAGCTACTGTAGAAACATGGCAGTCCAACATGGCGGTCTACATGGACAAGGACCTGCTCCCTATGTAGATAAACGGCTCATTCTGATGTAACAAAAACACAACGATTCTCATTACAGGTGATTGTACACTAAAGAAAACATACTTATTATACTGTATTCCAATTCTGCCAATATAACAACATAAATCCTACACATTGGACCTTTAAAGCAGAGAGCCGCCCATTTTCACAAGTAAATTATGTTTGTCTCCACAGTTCAAGTCACTGGATTTGTTCCAGAGCCTGAAATGCCTCTCTTGTTGGGATAGGATGCCAAATTAGAAAAAGAAAGAAGAAGAAACATGACTAAATCCTACCCACTGGACCTTAAAGATTTTAACTTTCAAACATTTTAATGTTACAGTTTGTTACTTTTATGTAAGTAAAGGATAAGAACACGTCTTTCTCTGCTGTTCAAATGTATATTGCAGAATTATCTGAGTGTTGGTGCATTAAAAAAAAGATTGAGAACACTCTCCAAGCCTCAACAACTACAGACATGCTTTTCTCAAAACAAAATATGCACCAGATTTCTGCATGCCGATCACCTCTACATCAGTGAGTGTCTATGAAACGCTGATAACACACTGAACATAACCTGAGTCCATCCAGGGAACAGATCTAGACTAAAGTCTCATTCAGGTGACCTTGTGCAGGCCTTTCAGGCCACCAGGGCCACGGTGGTCCCGGCGCTGCTCCTGTCAGTCAGTCAGTGCAGGCAGGGCAGGAGGAGGCGGTGCAGCCGCCCGGCAGGTGACTGAATGAGGAGGCAGGGATTCCACTGGATTAATCATCACAGTGCGCCTAATAGAGCCATTAGGAGTAATTAACGCAGCAGCAGAGTCCCTGCTACCCTGAGCATGTGTGGAGTGCGCGTGTGGTTTGCGCGCGCGCGTTGCGCTCGTATTCACTTGAAGGCTGTGCTGTGACTTTGACATGTGTAAGCTGTTGCTGTTTGAGAGGGAAGGAATAAATATTTGTGCATTCTGTCGCGGGTTTGTCTAGCTTATGCATTTCTGTTGGCAAGATACAGTGAACATCTGCCTTTATCAGTCCCCCTCTCTGTTCACTTTCGCACGCACACACGCACGCGCGCAATCACTATAGCGCTCGAGCTGGTTAGGCAGCAGAAAAACAAAGATAAAATACTCATAGGTTGAGGTTTAGAGGAGAGAAACATGCTCTAAAGCAGGTTTATTGGTAAAAGCGTGCAGAACAAAACGCTCTCAGACTCACACCGTTATTTCCACAACGCCCCTTTTCCTCTGGCCTAAGGCTGGGGTTTTTATTAGACTACCTGATCCTCCCCGAGGGGCACATTTAAAGCAAGGTATATTTCCCTGCACTGTAAATAATTCATCTGCACATTAACTGATTCACATGCACTGAGGAGGAAAAAGACGCCCCGGAAAGCTTCAGGACGGAATGGAAAGGTGTAGCTCATGACTATCATCCAATGCGTCTGTTCGGTCGCAGCCTCCGCCAGACGCGCGGAGGAAAAGCATCCCGAGCCTGAACGCAGACACGCCGGGGGGGTGACCGCGGTTCTAACCCGCAACAAGACACAACACGGAGCACAATAACCGAGCGGCTGTCTTTACCCACCTGTGATATCCTTGCTCACACTTACGAAACCAGAGGCAGTGATCTCTTTAGAAGCCATGTCTGTTCCTCTCTCCTATCGCCACCCCTCCTCCTCCTCTCCTCCTCCTCTTCTCCTCCACCTCCTCCCCACTGGCTCTCTCTCTCTCTCAGATATGGACAAAAAGGATGCTCTCTCTCCCAGGCATTCCAGCAGAGCATCCGACTGCCCGACGCGCTTCCTGGAAGAAACCCTGTGGATGTTGGGAGGCTGGATGTGGGAGCGACGGGAGGTGGAGGGAGGGGCAGAGAGGTGGAGGGAGGGATGATGAGGAGAGGGCGGGGACCACAGAGGGATAATGAGGTAGCTGTAGTTACCTGGAGCACACACAAGTTAGAGATTCAGTGGAAATACACTGTTGTTTGGCTGCAAAAAGTTCGAGGAGAAGCAAAACTAGACTGATGCTGTCTCCCTATGGTATTCTGTAAAACTGTATTCAACATTATAGTGAGCAGTAATTGTTTTCTAACAGTCATCCTGGGGCTTCTTCTGTTCTTCATGAATAAAATAGGTAAAACAAGACTTCAAAGTCATGCCAGCAGCTGTGTGGCTGTGCCATAGACTGTAGACAAATATAAATATCTTTATCACACTGTTTATGGTGAGTGACAACGCTAACAAGTCCAACTGAAATCACATTTCAATCAAGAGAGACAGAAGAATGAAGTAAAGATAATATTTTTTAATACAGAATATGAGTGCACAGATTACCAGATGATTTGTGCTAAATAAGATTTAACAGAAGTCTTTGGTGCTTGGACACCAGAGGGAGATATTTTGTGATCGAGTGACATCTGAGCAGCAGCAGGATAAATTCCCCCATGCAGTCCAGGCACTGGTGATGGTGGTGGCTGATGACTCTGAGGCTGCTGACTGCTGAAGCTTATGAGGCTGATGAATCTAGGTGGTAATGGGGAGGTGGAGGGCGCGCATGGCTGCACCAAGGAAGAACTACAGCAGAGAAAGAATCATGTTTAAAATGAGGAACAGTAAGATGATAGGTTTGTGCATCAGCTAAAAACAGCTGATGACTTGATTGACAGACTAGATGACAATAACACTTAAAGATAGAGAGTGAGCATGTGTGCATGAAGTGAATGGCAGGGTGAGAAAGCATGAAAAGTATTGTCTTCCTGACTGAACTTTCACTGGAGCTTCATTTGTCATCCTGCATCATCAGGACTCGTGGGAAAATCAAATTGTGGTGACTGACGCACATTTAGCAGCACGTAAATGCTTCTGATGTGTATCCATGTTGTTTAGTGTCACAATGAGCTCACGTAAAAATAACTGATTGTAAGCATTGTTAGTAGGCTGTTATTAGACTGCAAACTGATCCTATGTTATGAAAAATGACTAACGTAGAAACAGGATGAAAAGAAGGCATCTTTTACAACAATGATTCAGAGCTTATCTCTGTGGTATCGCCCTCACACACTTCTTAATAAACTCACAAAGGACACAGAGTTGGATATAATCATGGCAGTTTTGACAGCTTAGTATTCAGGGACAATACCCTTGCTGGCTTCATACATGTTTCCATGGTTTCACATATGCATTGATATAAATAGGTTACAGGCCTTATAAAGATCATTTATAAGACTGCAGACAGATTTCACCATCAGCAGATGGATTTATTAATAATTTAGAGGAGACTCACCCAAAACCACGACTGTCAGCTCACTAGAAAATCAACAAAGGTATGAGAACACATCTGATGGAGCATCCTCTGAAAGCCATGAATGTCGTGCAATCATAGACTGTATAAAAAATGGACCCCTGTATGGAACCCTGTAAAATGTAAACAGGTGAGTTACATTAATAAAATTCACCCCTGTAATGTTTCAGCTTTCACTCTCCCTTGTGTTTTCCTGCTTCCCCTTCCTAGTGTCATGTTTGTTTTTTAGTCTTTGGGTGCGTTCTGAATCACACACTTTTTCTTTTTACTTTTAGTAGGTACTACAGCTGCCCTTAAAAAGAAGTAAAAGTACTGTTGCATGCAGTATGCACACAATTTGGACATGCTACTGTCTCTAAACATTACGCCCTAAACTTTGACCTTCTTGCTTTTATATCCGTTACCTTGGCGATAAACAAATGGCACTTACCGAGTTCGCCAGAGACAGAGATCAACCCGGAGAGCTCTGCTGTTGTTACTTTGCACTTTACTTTACTTACTTTAAATAACTGCACAGATTGTAGATTCTAACATATTTGTGACAGTGAAATGTTAGTGTCATAGTTCTGTCCTATTGTTGTTTGTAATACCTTTTTTGTTTACTGAAACAATTGATATTAATGTTATTACTATCCGACTGGTCATCAGTTACTTGAATGCGGCGTCATTCATCATTAGGACTTCTGACAGCTGTCAATCTGCTGTCAAACAGCTGTCGTCTGTTTGCAGGTCAGTCGATGTGAGGTATCGTCGGCTGTGCAGAGGATTGTGGGCCCGAATAGCCAGAAAAGCATGCTGGCTTGCAGACTGCAAAATTGGACCGGATGTAGTAGAACATGGTATTTTTGACATACTGCATTTGACATACTATGTACTAGGGACATACTAAATCTTTTTCTGGCATACTAGCCTACATAGTATGGTAGTATGGGTATTGGAACACACAGGCCCCCTTTACACCTTGCATTAACATGCGTTTTTTGCAATCGGATAGCAGTCTGATTGCCTGTGGCCACATGAAAGTACAGGTGTAAATACACTCAAAACGCACAGAGGACGTATTGTTATCTGATCAGCCAAACCACTTCTGAAGGTGGTCAGGGACGCATCGTGACCCCATCCAACACAGGTGTAAATACAAATGCGTCTCCAATCCACATGCAACAACTCCGTGGACGAAAACACGTAAGCGAGGTGCACCAGCTGGACACAGGAAGAAGGAGGAAGAAGATAACAACAACACTGGACACAGAAAAAGTAAAACACCATGGTGAAGATAGTTAAACAATGAGCAACATAGAGTATAGCCCTACCCTATGTTGGTCATTGTTTTCTGCCTATGACATGGAGGTGGAAATCAGTGTTGAACCCAAAATGAAAATGTGACTATCTGTGAATATCCAACGTCAAACTATCTTCACCACAGTAAAGAAACACAGATGCTAGCCGAGGACGGAGCCACAGGTGAGATGAAGTGTCTACTCTCCATTTGGTCTGACAAAGTGTCCATACAAGAACGCAACTTCATGGGTGGCTAACATCTTGTTGTTGGTGTTGTTGTTATTGTGGTGCACATGATATGACGTTGTAGTGTGCCGCCAGGATTTGACGTCAGTGGGAACGGAGCGTTATCAGATAGCAGACGGATCTGGATGTGGACACCAGAGACGCATATTAAAACCAGGTATAAATGTATGTGGTCAAACGCTATCCGATTGCAATCCAATCGCAAAAAACGCATGCTAATGCAAGGTGTAAAGGGGGCCACAGTGTCTCTGTGTGTTTTTTGGGTGTGGCCTCCTGGTTCCCTCCTGAGTGCCAGCAGCTGCTGAGCCGTAGCACCTGAGCTGTCATTTCATTGAAGCCTTCAGTTCCACCTCTTCAAACTACAATTAACTGCCTCAAACCACTCAGTTTCCTGTTGTGTTTGCATTTAGGTCCCAAGTTGAGCTGCCACGACGTGTTAGGTTGCTGTTAAGCTGTTGACACATTTATTTTTGCTGTAAAGTTGAGTATTACAACATGGGGGCCTCTGGGGACTCACTTGGTTTTGGAGCAAGCCTTAGGTGGCCATCAGAGGAACTGCAGTTTTTGGGACTTCCCTGTTAGCTTCATTTCTCAGCCTCTGAGGTTGCCGCTTGGTTCCAATCCATCCAGGAGACATTTTATACAGAATAAGTGGAAACTGATGGCATTAAAGAGAAGAGACAGAGGATCACCAAAGTCATTAGGATTCATCCTCTGGGAACTGAACGTCTGTATGAAATTTCACGGCAATCCATTCAATAGTAGCCGAGATAATTTAGTCTGAATCAAAGAGGTGGACAGACAGACAGGCGTTGGGATCCACAGAGACGGGCCGCTAGCATGGCTGAAATAAAAAATAATTGACTGGGGGTTATTATTCCCCTCATTTAATTTACCAAAACTTTATCTGATTCTAACTGATTGGATTAAACTGAATAAAATGAAATGTCCCCCAAAGAGAGAAATAAGCATCAACATCAGCGAGCACTGGAAAGAAAAGTAGGATATAAAAAGAACAAGGGATAACAAAAAAAAAATCCAACAACTTCAATAAAAAGAGATGTACAAATAAAACTGTGAAGAGGAGAAATTGATTCCAGCATTTGCAGGATGTGCGTAACATCAGCAGCATAATTTGAGACTAAAGGAAAATAATAAAATTGTGTGAAAAAGATTCTTTCACATGTGCAGCTAATGATGAATGGTGATTACGATGGCAGAGGTTTTACAGGGAGACTGTAAAACTGCTTGTTGATAGTAAATTGGTTGTATTGTGGTTTGGGATCTTTACTACTCAGCCTGGATTCTGCCGTCTGACTGCTCCGCCTATTAACTGCTTGACAGAGGAAGGAAATGTCTCCACCAAGATGACCATCTCTGTCTGGTTTGCTGTGACAGCCAGCCCAAACTCCTCCTGAGAGAGACTATTATTCTCTGTCTCATAGCTTCGAAAATGAAAAAGGCTCCGGCTACAAACTAACAATGGACGTCTGAAACATACGTCATTAGAAGTCTTAGAATCATATTTGGTGTCACTTTCCTTCTCTGTCCTTTTTAAAGAAATCAAAGAGGAGCTGTACATCAGATTTTGGACATTTGGCAGAATGAACGTCTTCCTCGTCTCCTCTCTGCTGGGTGAGTATCACAGATTAAACCTGACTGACACCTGCCTCTTTTTAAAACAGTGAATGGCTGCACTCTGACTGGCCCTTACTAGGAAGACTCACAATAAATACCTCAGAATCAGTTTAATGCCAACTTTGGTGTTTTGGTGCATAGACATGACAAATAAAGTATTTTTTATTTTTTATTTTTCTATACTTTTATTAATCTCACAAGGGGAAATTCAATGTTTACACTCCATTGTCATATACACACAGGTCTGAATACACACACATGCACAAATGGGACCTATACATGCATTAAATGGAGAGACGTCAGAATATCAAATGTTGTAGATTAATGTAACAGATGTCATACTTCCTCTTTTAACCTCAGCCATGTTTTCTCTTTGTCACAGACTCAAAAAATTCTGTGATTATTTCATGATCTTGACAAAAGATCTGGGAATTGATATTAAGATTTGCCCCCTTGTAGCAATATTTGGACTCTCTGTTGATTCCTCCCAATTTAATTCTTCACAGTCAGACATGGCCTTTACCTCTCTTTTGGCAAGACAGAGTATTTTACTTCTACGCACCATTTATTTCCCTGTGGCTTAGAGATGTTATGTCTTTTCTTAAGTTGGAAAAGATGAGAGTTTCAGTGAAAGCAGCTCTGCTATTTTTCAAAAAATGGAATCCTTTTATAGATTACTTGAATTCCTTAGAAACTTTGCCACCTTTTTTTCAATAAAATTGTTAGTATTTTCTTTTCTTTATTCAATTTACACCTATTTATCTTCCTATTAATCATCATTTGTATGTCTGTGTATTAGTGATTAAATGACAAAACAAAGATTTTACACCCTATGACATCACAAATGTCAGTTTTACTACTCTAGTTTTACAACTTGGGAGAGAGTTGTTTTTGTTTACTAATATTTTTGGACTGACTTTGACCACAGGAATAACATGTATGAATTTTGAAAATGGACGTAGCTCCCCTTTGACCTTTTGCCTTTTTCTGTATTCCCAATAAAAATTTAAAAAAGAAAAAATACATAAAAAATATATAAGAAATACTTAAAAAAAATGTACAATGCAACTGTTTAAAATGAGAGAGCTAGGCATGAATGTGCAAAAATAAATTGAGGGGTATGCGCTAATGTTCACAGTATTAGGAATAAAAAAAAAAAATCTCTGTGTTTCCATTAAATAAAAATCTTGTGGTGGATGGAACAGAAGGAAGCGTCTGCTGCAGACAGCTGTCAAAGCACTGCTGACGTAGAGCCAGAGCTGTACTCTCTTATTTGATGCAGATATCAGTATATCAGTAGGTTATGCAGGGTTATAAATTTTACAGGGCTGTTAGCCTGCAGCTGGGACTTTCAGACAGTGCTTAATTAAAATGATGTGCACCAGCCAGAATTTGAATGGGGCTAATGGAAATGATTTGGACAGGGCCGCAAAATCGTTGTGTTGGCTATTCCATCCTTCAGCCATGAGTTATGTTCTGTGTGACCACCGTGGTTGCATTACTCTGCGTGTGTGTGTGTGTGTGTGTGGTATGGCTGTCTAACAGGAAAGTACAGCAAATGTGTGTACATTCCTTCTGTTCCCATGGGGATGAATACCGTCTAAACAGTCTCATTAAGGAATGGGAAGCTCTCCTCTCTGTCACACTGTGTGGCAGCACTGTGACTGTGTGTGTGTGTGTGTGTGTGTGTGTGTGTGTGTGTGTGTGTGTGTGTGTGTGTCATGTGAGGAATGTGGCTCGGATGGTTTGTGTCTTCATAGCAACGTCTCTGCAGAGTTACAGATTGTTGTTATGTCTTACAGACACAAGTTTGCTGGTGTTAGATGTATCAAATTCGCCTGTAGAGATAAACTTCTTTAAATTTTACTTAATATTGTCTCGGTTATATAAACCGCAGTGGACCATAACTGCCTGGCTGATGTGACACCATGTGGGAACAAACCATCTGAGCTGCCTGTGGCGTTCGTGTTAATGCGTTTTACTCCTGATTGGCAGAGCAGACTGCAGACTAAACATACTGTACCCAAAATGCCACTGCTGTGGCAGGAACAAGCTGTGGTAGTATAGGAGGACATACGGAGACGTGTGTGTGTGTGTTTATTGTATTTGTGTAGAATAACGTCTCTGTATTTCAGGTGTAGCCGCATTTGTTCTCCAGGTTGCTACATCCAAAGGTACTGTAAAAGAGCGTGCACCAGTCTTACACACACACACAGCAGTACATGTGGTATGAAACAGAGAACACTTTAATGGAGTTTCTGTCTCCCTGCAGAGACGCTGAAGGTCAGCGTATCTGTGTGGCCTCCAGGGTCAAACATCTACCTGGGTGAGAGCGTGTTGTTGCAGTGCTCAGTGGAGTCAAACTCCAGTTTTGCGTGGAGCTACCGTTGGTTAAAACACAACCCACACACTGCTGCTGCTCCTGATCCGACCCCAAACCCCAGGCACCTGGTCTCAGGTGACAGCTACTCCATCACTGCGGTAACGAGGGAGGACGCGGGCAGCTACCAGTGCCAAGTCAAGCGGTGGGAGAGCAACACCACCTCTGTGGTGCTCCTCAGCCAGCCGGCCACACTCAGTGTGTCAGGTGAGCAGCAGCCACAACCTCTGCAGTGAGGCGTCAGGTTTCTCCTGTATACACACAATAACACACAGGAGTGGAAAGGTTGTTTAGTCCAGGACTGACTTCTAATGCAGCAACATATACTTACTGACCACTTTGTTAGGTACACCTGTTCAACTGCTTGTTAGCGCAAATAGCTAATCAGCCAATCACGTGGCAGCAGCTCAATGCATTTAGGCATGTAGACATGGTCAAGACGACCTGCTAAAGTTTAAACTGAGCATCAGAATGGAGCAGTAAGGTGATTTAAGTGACTTTGAATGTGGCATGGTTGTTGTTATTTCAGAAACTGCTGATCCAGTGAGCAGCAGTTCTCTGGGTGAAAATAAATTGTTGATGCCAGAGGTCAGAGGTCAGAGGAGAATGGCCAGACTGGTTCAAGATGATAGAAAGGCATCAGTAACTCAAATAACCACTGGTTCCAACCAAGGTGTGCAGAAGACCATCTCTGAACCAACAACACGTCCAACCTTGAAGCAGATGGGCTACAGCAGCAGAAGACCACACCAGGTGCCACTCCTGTCAGCTAACAACAGGAAACTGAGGCTACAATTCACACAGGCTCACCAAAACTGGACAATAGAAGATTGGAAAAACGTTGCCTGGTCTGATGAGTCTGGATTTCTGCTGCCACATTCAGATGGTAGGCTCAGAATTTGGAGTCATGGATCCATCCTGCCTTGTATCAACGGTTCAGGCTGCTGCTGCTGGGGTAATGGTGTGGGGGAGATTTTCTTAGTACTAACTGAGCATGGTTTAAACACCACAGCCTACCTGAGTATTGTTGCTGACCGTGTCCATCCCTTTATGACCACAGTGTACCCATCTTCTGATGGCTACTTCCAGCAGGATAACGCACCATGTCACAAAGCTCAAATCATCTCAAACTGGTTTCTTGAACATGACAATGAGTTCACTGTACTCCAATGGCCTCCACAGTCACCAGATCTCAGTCCAATAGAGCACCTTTGGGATGTGGTGGAACGGGAGATTCTTATCACGGATGTGCAGCAGACAAATCTGCAGCAACTGTGTGATGTCATCATGTCAATATGGACCAAAATCTCTGAGCTGAATGTATGTCATGAAGAATTAAGACAGCTCTGAAGGCAAAAGGGAGCCCCTATTTAAAACCGTAAATGTAGACTTGGTAGTGCAGCAGAAAAAGTCAGGGGATCACCAAAGTCAGATGGACTGGAATGGACTTTAGAAATTTTAAGGGTACTGCATTAGTTGTTGAAGTAATTCAGCCTGAACTGAAGTAGCAGTTTGACTTCACCATCCCTAGAGCCATACTGCTATAGTATGGCTGAAAATGTGCCTAAGTATAATAATCTTTGCCTCATTTTAAAACAGATGTGTAGTGTAAGAGAATGAAGTTGTGTTTCAGTAGGTTTCATTACATCCTTTGCAATGAAAAGGTACACACTGTGCAATCTCTGCTTCAGCTGTGTCTGTTTTTCCAGTGCTGCTGCTGCTGAGTGTCAGAGTGCTGGGTACTTTTCATCTCTCATTACTGCACATAGCTGCAATAAAGAAAGATATAGTGATAATAGAAACATATGCTGTTGTTGTGGGATAATTATAATGTGTTTTTACGGAGTTATGTAGTTAAACTGATCATGGTCCTGTGTGACCCGTTAGTCTGCAGCTAGTCATACAGAACTGTTAGAGCATTTATGGTAATCAGACACATGGATAAAACTACAAGATTTGTCAACACCTACTGTATGACACATCTGCATCTGCTTCTCACTGTTTCCTCTTCTACTCCCTCTGTCCGTCTCTCTCCTTCAGAGCTGCCTCCTTCCTCTCTCCTGACTCTGACTCCCAGCACCAGACTGATCTTCAGAGGGGAGCATTTCACTGTGCAGTGCCCCCGGTCTCAGACTAACTCCTGCAGGCTGGGTGCTGAGGAGGTTCCCTCCAGGCCGTGGAGTGAGGACCAGAGTCTTCTACACTGACTGGTGTTCACCACTAGGAGGTGCTGTCACTGCAGATACATGTGTGTTCACTGCCGCCAGTGGGAACAGTGGACTGTACTGGTGCGAGGGCGCCAAGGGCCGCAGCAACGCAATCAACATCACAGTAAGCTGTGAGTCTTGTGTAACGGTGATGTTAAAGCAGCTACAAGGAGTTTTATTTTAATACCAATGCCTATGTATGACCTACATAGCGAAACCAGACCATAATCAAGAAGACTGGCTATAGTTAATTATTCTTAATGCCTGTCCTCGGATCAGATTCCTTGTGAAATCAAAACAATTTATGGCGCACAGCCCTGAGGAGCCTATGTTTACACTTTCCCAGGCGAAGTTTGGAAGTGAGTAGTATTTAGCAAGCTAAAAAGAAGTTGGAGGAGATTTTTCTTGAGAGAATTTTATTTTTGACGTTATATTTTGTGTTTATGGCTAATGATTGGGCAGGATCAAGAGAAAATTTTTCAAAAATGACTGAAGAACAAAAAAACAACAGTCAAAAAAGAGCAACAATTTGAACTGTTGATTTATAGTTATAGAATAAACATATAATTTTGTCATAGATGCTAATGATTATTTTACAAAAAAGGAAAAAATAAACATTTGCCTTTTTCAAGGGCATATATAGCAAGTGGCACTGTTTTTAATTTAATGAGAGTTCTTATTCTTATTTGAACAAGGTGGCAATCACTTATAAACGCCCATTCTCCGCCCAGCACATTGTTGGAGGGCCCACTCTCTCTACGTGTCCCCCACCTCACGGGCTCTAGTGCAACCACACTGTCTATATTTCCTGCTCCTGCCCGGTAGCCAGATCAAGATCTTTCCAACATGGAGCGGTGCATTCATGGAAACACTACCACTTTTGTCCACAGGGGCCGCCAAAATCACACAAACGTCCTTGTAGTCAACTCTGTCTCACTCGACACTGACGAAAAAAGCCGTCCTTTAACATCGGCATGATACGCGTCCAGTCGCTGTTATAGTTTAAAGGCGCTCGGCCATGTCAGGGGGCAATGCGTCAGGACAAGAACGAAAGTTGAGGCGGCAAAAGTGCCAGCAAACACCGACTTTCACCTGGGTATTCACGTCGTAAGATTCTAATCCAAACCCAGTACTTTTCTCCTAAACCTCATCATGTGTTTTTGTTGCCTAAATCCAGCCACGTGCCTTAATTGTTGGAAGGAAAAAAAATGTCAACTCGCATTGTTGTATTGACATAGTGCTTTTATTTTGAAAGAGACTGCATATAAACGTTGAATTTCCTGTGAAAACTGAAGTGTGAAAGAGGACAGGCATAACTTGACACAGTGTCCCAGAACTTCAACAACCAATGCACCCAGCATACCTTTCATGTTGTATCTGGACGTGGAAAGTTGATATGTGACGAGGTCAGAATGAGAATGAATTTTAAGACACTGAGCAAACAAAGGGGATATATCACAGAGCAAAACACCAGTGTTGCTCCACAGACATGTTGTGTAAATGATTCTGTTTAAAACAACCAATAAAGAGGAGTAAGGAGTTACAGTGAAGCTGTTAACCATGATTACTGTCTTTGTCCCACAGATGGTACCATCATCCTGAAGACTCCTGCCTTCCCTGTACTCGAGGGCGACACAGTGATCTTGTACTGTCAGCACTCTACAGGCAATCACAGTAAAATAACTTTCTTTAAAAACGGAGCAGAAATCGCCTCTTACAGTTCCTCCACTTCAGACAGAGTGAGGAAGATGACTATTGAGAATGTGACACAAGAAGATGAAGGCTTCTACAAGTGTGCATCCCAGAGCAGAGCGATGGAGAGTCCAGAGAGCTGGTTATCAGTGAGACCTGATCGAGGTCAGCTGTGTGGATTCATTGCATTTGATGATAATATTCATCAGACTACTCAGTGTAATATCAGTCAGAGTGGAACAGTAAAAGATGACAATTGTTGTCTTTTAGGCAACTTCACATCTCCAGATGGGACAGCAGCCTCCACGAGTGGTAATATTAGTTTGTATTTTCTAAACATTTACTAGTTCTGGATGATAACTATTGTTACCACCTGCAAAACCTTTCATGGAAATTTCTGTAAACATATTGTTTTTGGGGCAGCACAGTGGTGTAGTGGTTAGCCCTTCTGTGCGGAGTTTGCATGTTCTCCCAGTGTCAGCGTGGGCTTTCTCCGGGTACTCTAGCTTCCTCCCACAGTCCAAAGACATGCAGGTTAACTGGTGACTCTAAATTATCAGTAGGTGTGAATGTGAGTGTGAACGGTTGTCTAACTCTATGTATCAGCCCTGTGATAGTCTGGTGACCTGTCCAGGGTGTACCCTGCCTCTCGCCCAATGTCAGCTGGGATAGGCTCCAGCCCTCCCACCTCGTGACCCTCAAGAGGATAAGCGGTCAGAAAATGGATGGATGGATATTGTTTTTGCACTTTACACGAATTGGTTTTTTTTTTTCAAGTTTCACAGTTGTGTTTGGTGCCTGCTGCTGCCAGGCATTTTAATGTTTTTGACTTACTGAAGGTGTTTGATTGAAATAATTCAGGAAAAATGGTGTTTCTCTGCTGGATCTTTAGTGCCATCACTTTACTGAAGATTTGAGATGGGTATAATTAAGGAAAAATTGTAAATAATGGTGTTCCTCTACTGAACTTTTAGTGCCATCACGTTATTGAAGGTGTTTAATCTTAATGATCCAAGAGATATCTGTAAAGTACCAGAGCTTCTCTGCAAAACCTTTAATGAAATCCATCCATCCATGTTCAACCGCTTATCTGAGACGTTCCAGACGTCCCTCTCCCCAGCAACACTTTCCAGCCTCTCCTGGGGGACCCCCAGGCGTTCCCAGGCTAGACGAGATATGTAATCCCTTCAGCGTATTCTGGGTCTGCCCCGGGGCCTCCTACCAGTTTGACTTGTGCAGAATACCTCTAACAGGTGGCGCCCAGGAGACATCCTGATCAGATGCTTGAACCACCTCACTGACCCCTTTCAATGTGAAGGAGCAGCGGCTCTACTCCGAACTCCCATAGGATGTTTGAGCTCCTTACCCTATCTCTAAGGCTGAGCCCAAACACCCCTCTGAGGAAACTCATTTCAGCCACTTGTATCCGCTACCTCATTCTTTCGGTCACTACCCAGAGCTCATGACAATTTTAACAGTGGTTAATGGTTGAAAGCATTTATTAATCTGTGCTATAACATAAGCATTTATTAACCATATGAATCAGTGCACTGCAGTAGTGATATAGTCCCTGACTCAACTTTGTTATCATCTAACGCACTTACACAAATATCATTCTCTTCATCAGGCTCCTGGATATGGATTGTTTCATTTGCAATCGTACTTCTGCTCCTCATTCCTGTAACTGTTTATCTGGTTCGTCGCTACAGGTCAGTCACGGTATCTGTAAAGTCTTCTGCCCACTTTCTACATAAGCATGTCATTAGACTGATAATGCCCCAGGGTAAATCACAACTCAGGCAGACTGGCTGAACAGGTGCTTCACTGATGATTGTATTTGTATACAGGTACGAGACATTGTGCACCCAGAGCTGTTGGCCATTTTCCAAAGAGGACCTACCAGTAGTGGCGCTTCCTGCGACCAAGCAGGATGTGACAGAAGTGCAGTGGGACCTGTCCTGGATGGAGATGTCTAATCTGTTGGATAAACAGTCATATCCTGGCACTGAGAGGATCACTCTCACCTGAAGCCTAGGGAGTACCAAGTGCAGTGAAACCTGTGAGGTAGTTCAAGAACAATGTGCAGTTTTTGATGTCACACGTCAAAACAGTCAGCTTCTTAGAGGAGTACTGCAAGGCTCCATGCTTGGCCCACTGCTTTTTTAAAATGCATGTCAATGACCTGTTTGTGGTTTGTAAAGATCTCTCTGTTTGCTGATGATACAACTCTTTGCAAAAGCGTCACACAATTACATGTTATTACAAAATGTTTATACAGAATTTTCCATAAAAGCAGGATGTTGTCATGATCCTGGGTTTTGTTTATATTCTGGTATCTTATGGACTTAGTTTTGAGGTTTCTGTTCATGTTCTTCCTTGTTTTGTTACTCATTCATGTTTAATCTGTTTCCTGTTTTAGTTTGTAGATTCTCTCCTCAGTGTGTCATGTCGGGTCTTTCTTCCTATCTTTGTGTGTTTTCCTGCATGTTTTCTGTCACACCTGTCTCGTTAGTCCTTCCCTGTTCCCAGAGTCTTCCCTTCACACCTGTTCTGTATTAGTCTTGTTTGCTCCACCCTAATGTTCCCCTCCACACCCTGGTTGTTAGCCAATCCTCATTTCCCTCCTTTTGCCCGTGTCCTCGTCCTCCAGCTGTGTCTCGTTCTTGTGATTAGTTTTCTGTGTCTATGTACCTGTGTGTTTTCCTTTGTTTGTCAGTTCGTCAGCATTTGTTCTTTGTGCTCATCCCTGTGTCATTCTTCGCTCTGTTTCCTGCCTGGTGTTTTGTGTTCAGTTTGGATTTTTATTTCCTGAGTTCATTGTATTATCCTTGTTGGTTTTCAGTTAGTTTTGGTTCTCCTGTCATTTGAACTCAGTTACCTGCCTGTTTTGGATATTTTTCATCAGCTTTGTTAAAGCTCTCTATTTGGTAAACCTGAAACCTGCCTGCTGCTCTTCATCTGGGTCCTTCCTGAACTAATTTCGGACAGACATACCCTGAAGATTGAGCACGGCTAAATCATTGTAAAAAGTATGTAAAAAGTCAAACATTTTGAATATTCAGGGAAGTTTGTTACCTGACCTACCATGCTTGTTTATAATTTATCCAATATATTAACTCTTTGGGGAACTACTAACTCATCCTGCCATAAATGCTGGAAAAAAAACATTTAAAGTGGTAATCAGCTCAAGTAGCTATGATTCATTGTCCTATTGCTTAGGAAATGTATTCAATTTTTAGATTAGACATTTTCCTAAATGTTTACAGTGCCACAGAGCATATTTGTTGATTTTCTTTTTCTTATCTTGTTTTTAATTGCAAGTTTCTCCTTTTATGTTTCTCTTTAACGACTCTAATTATTCTTGTTTGCCTTGTTGTGTTGTCTGATGTTTATGATCATACTCAGTTGAGCTGTTCTGTCGCTGTTTAACAGATGTAAATCAACTTCAAAGAGACACAAAACAAAATGACAACCAAGTATAGAGAAACAAAATCACACCAAAAACAAAAGGAAAACGACTAGCAATTTGTTTGTTGTCTTTTTGTGTCTCTCAGTCTGGGGGTCTTGCTCTTATATAGAAACTCATTGAGTCATAATTCTCCCCACAGTCACTCCCCAGTCTCTGCAGTCTGTGCTGATCTTTGGGTATCCTTTTGGGGAGTAATGAAGTCAGAGCCAAGACATCAAATATCAACTCTGCACGTATTCTACATGCACATAATAGTCTATTGAAAGACTTTAAGAAAGATGAGTAATTTCTCAATCCACCGGATGCTAATTTAGGCTCTGGATTTAAATGATGCCATTTGTTACAGAGACCCATAACCATTATGTATCTGTCAGGATAATTATAACGGTATGATGCACTGCATGAGTCATCTTTGAATATACTATATATATTTTTTTGTCATTAAATAAATTAAATTACTGTAAAATAAATACGTATGCATACCACATGCAGAGTATCTTTGCTTTTGATTTAATTCATTCCAAAGAGCTACTGAGCATTTTATTTACAGTCTTTATAGCTTGGAGGGTTTACATTGTGGTAAGCAGCAAATGTGAGATAAAAACAAATCTCATAATACTCTAAATCCTGGATGTGTCAGTGAGCACATTTCTCTATCTGTGAGGACTTCACTGGAGGGACTATTGTAATGGGCAGTATAACTCTAAAAGTACAGGCAACAAAGAACGAACACAAGATCATCCAGTGTCATCTAAATTATGCATGCACTGCAGACACAGTCACTCTGCCAAAATCATGTAGGAAAATGTCTTAAGGGTTTAAGGAAAATATTTGGTCTCAGTTCCCAGAGATATGCTCTGGCACAGAGAGGTGACAGGGCTCTGGTTAGGACAGAGATTAAAATTAATACAGCAGTCCTTCAGCATAACAAGACACGCTGAAGGAAAATCTGCTGCCCGCTGCAGAAACATCACTAAAGGAACCTGCTCGGTTCAATCTTATGAAAAATTGACTCGCTTTAGGAATGGTAGTGTTGAAGTGAGCTTGAACTCTGCTGCAAAGAAACACAGGAGCAAAGGTTACTTTGATTGGACTTGCTTTTGGCTCGGCGCTCTGTTCATTAATGCAGCTGTTGCTTTTTCGACCTCACCTTTATACTTGGTCCAAAATAAACTTTCCACAAAGGCTTTGAAAGCAAGAGCAATACTAGTTAGGCTGCATTGTTCGTCTGCTATTGTGTTGTTTGGCACTGCTTGCTTTGTTGTCTCACTGCGTACAGTCAGACTGTGGACAGGCTATAAAATATCCCTGTATACTTGTTTTCTTAAAATATTTTTTATCCTGAGGACTGACTTCATTCAGTGACCTCTGCAGAGCCCTCGGGGTGTTCAGTTGGAACTTTGAAAAGAGACGAAAAGTAAAAATGAAAAACAATCTTGGAAAGGGTAGCTGCATAGTTTAACCCTCATCAGGATGCAGTAGCTTAAAGCTTTCATTTTCTTAGTTACACTGACTTCTTTATGTTTTTAAAATGATGTATTGCTCAGTTCAACATGTAGACCTGAGGCCTACACTAAGGAGCAGGATTTAAAGATAGCAAGGTAACTTCAGGGTGACCTCTGGCTTTTCACTGCTACGAAGCTGGTTTTCTCTTTACTGGGATAAATCACCGTGGTAACTGATGCTGAACAGCTGGTTAACTTTAGAGTGTTGGGTCACGGCCTGTCAACACCCCGACCACTCACCAATCAGATCACTGAAGACACTTTACCTGCTCTCTGGTGGAGATGGGCGAGCTATCCAACGTGTTGTGGACTCCAAAACACGCTGTATCATGTAAAAACAACAAAAGCTCTCTGGTGCCCACTCAACTACCACTACACTACTGAGAAGAGTGGGTGTGGAGAGAGAGACGATTTAAAAAAAACACACAAAAATCAGTGTTAAATGATGAAATTAAGTTATCAGCAAGTTATCACTACGTCTAAGCAGCCCGTGGCTGCAACCAACAGTTCACAGAGGTTGAATTGATTTACATTGTGAAGCATTTAAACTCTGTTCAGTAAAAATGATTGTTGGGTGAGGATAAACTAAAACGGTCTCACAATGTGTTCAAAGTAATCTTGTAAAATGTAGCTTTTGGCCAGCAGGGCGCCAGGGGGAAGCTCGTCTAGGACAGTGGTTCCCGACCTTTTTCTTGTAAGACATATTTTTACCATTGTAGACTTTGGTGACCCGCCCCGCCCCACGCCGCCATGGTATACACATTACACACGCCCATATTCTCGCGATATATATTTTTCAAAAATTTCTATACTAATTTATTTGTTTATTTTTTAGTCAGTGAATAAGCTTTTAATATAATCCTTAATTTTTTGTGTTTGAGACATAAATTAATTAAATTTTGACACATAACACATTAAAACTATTACACCCTTTAAAATCAAGAAGGCCTCCCAACCCCCATGTGGCTCTTTGGCACCCCCCCGGTTGGGAATCACTGGTCTAGGGCACCAAATGTGCTACGGCCGTTACTGCCTGTAAGGGACAATAGAGATACTTTAAACATTGATTACCACTGAGTTATCAATTAGTCACCGTCCTTGAGGGTTGAAACTCCGCCCCAACAGTTTGATGAATACTGAGCCGTAAGGAAACTGCTAACACCTCGGCACTGCAATACCCTCCAATGCACAAATTATACAGTGAAATATAACATTTTGAATTGTTGTTGACTCTAATTCAGCTCATAGTGAGTTCTGAGGCTGCAGTGGTGTAGAGGAATTTGATGTCTGTAGTCTTATTGTATATATCTACATATATTTAAATGATTAGGGCAAAATATGATAAACTCCTTTCATTATAATGCAGTTAAATATAATAACAATACAAATGAAAGCCTCTGAACATACAGTAGGAACTGAAGAACCTTAAATCAAGAAGACAGTTAAGAGCCACAACAACATAAGTGACGCATTCATTGTGTGAGACTGCGCTACGTAATACAAGTCTTTCCATTTTGTCTTGTCTCTCCTCACATTTTCTGTATTGTTTGCATATTTTTTATATCACAAATCACAGCACCGTTGACAAAGGGACACGATGAGTCATTGTCGTCTGATTTTGTTGATATTTTTACGTGTAGCATTTCTTTTCTTTTCATTCCACCTCAAAATGATTTGTTTTGGTTTTGGGTCATTCTAAAAATGTTTTGTTTCACCTTTGTGTTATTCTTCAGACTCCGTCTCTCAAATGAGAGGGATTAAAAAAAAAAAAAGTCAAAAATAACTCTGCCACAAAGTCCCTGAGGAGCAACACAAGCACAAGTTTACCAAAGCACTCCTCCTCTGTCAGTTATCTGAAGCAGCAGAGGCACCTGCTGTGATAACCTTGTCATTATAGTTTTGGTGATTTTCTCATCATTGCCTTATGTTCTCCTACTCAGAGTGAGGAAATCTGCTGACGCTCTTTTAGAAAAGTTTCTAACCCAGTTTGATCAGAACAAAAGGCATTATCATCAAGCTAAGGAAGCTGCTGCACAAAGTTATTGGAAACACGACATTTTGGTAAAACTGTCGCTCTCTATTTCCTCACATCTGATCCAAAAGTTTCCCCTTGTCTTGAGGTGAGGGAGAGAGCTTCACCCTGTCGGAGGTCAGACTCATCCTGGTTGGTGGTAGATGGGCTGCCAAGAGCTCCTCTGGCAAACACCATGCTTTAGAAAGGAAAGGTTTGAGTGTCGCTGAACCAGAACAGCTCGGTCTGAAGTGAGACATGAAGAGGTCGAGGGCGGGTCAATGATCCAGGATGGAACGACTCCCTCCCCCACACTGAGGTCCCACAGAGGGACGAGCAGTGATTCAAACTCAATGGGTCCAAGTGTTCGCCTGAACTAAATGTTTTTCTCCTCATTATTCCCGTAGGCTTTGCCTTGTCTGTGGAGCAGAGGAGGACCGTGGAGGAGCACATGAAGCTCCCAGAGGGGCAGGTGTGTAGATACACCATGGTGCCGTTCACCTGTGGGGATTCCTCTCACAGAAGCCGAAAGAGACTCACTCAAGGTTTAAAGCCTCAGTTGGTAACTTTTTTAAAGTAACTTTTTGTCATATTTGCTGAAACTTTTACCACATCAACACAGAAGTACACGAGACAGAGTCTGTGCGGAAAAATGGTTCTTCCTCTCTCTTCTTGTGCTTCTAATGGCATTTACTAGATATACCAGTGGCTCACGGAAAACAACAAATTAGAGCAGATGAGTCTGTAATGCAGCCGTCAATCACGCCAATCACTACGCGTAAACTGCGGACAAACTGTCAAACAATGCAGCTCTGATCTAATATGAACTGAAATTCTGTTACTGCATTGCCTACTTCTCCAACACATTCTCCCGCTGACCTTATCATATATTGACGTTTGCTCATGGACTTTCCACGTCCACATACGATACGATGTGCAAGGTGTGTTGGTTGTTCTTTCAAAATACACTTCCATTTTCACAGGAAATTTACCGTTTACATACGGTCTCTTTAAAAAAAAACAAAAAACACACACTACGTCGGTACAACACTGAATTGACTTTTTTCAGCACACTCTCACCCCGACTTTGTCACATATTGACATTTTGGTCATGGACTCTCCACATCCACATACGACGTGCAAGGTACCCTGAGAGCGTTGGTTGTTTGTTGTTGGGACACTGTGTCAAGTTCTGCCTGTTACATGCATTGTCTTCTTTCAACATACACTTCCATTGTCACAGGAAATTGAGCATTTACATACAGCTTCTTTCAAAATAAAGGCGCTACGTTGGTACAACATCGCAAATTGACTTTTCTCCTTCAACAACAAAGGAAAAAAGAACAGGGTTTGGCTTTAGAATCTTACGGGACGCTAAGTCCAATCTCTCAGGTGAATGTCGGGTGAAAGTCGGTGTTTGTTGTATCCATCCACCACCCCTCCCGGCTGCCCTACTACGACTTTTGCTGCCTCAACTTTCATCCTTGTCCTGCTGCATCTCTCCCTGATGCCGCCAGGCTATGTTAAACTAAAGTGGCAACCTGCTGCTCTTCTATTTTTTCCTCCAGCAACTAATGCATGTGGTTGGGTTTAGGCGAGAAAAACACTTGGTTAGGAACACCAACAGGTTGGTGTGTGTTTGACCCATCTACCACCCTTTCAGCCTGTGCCACTCTGACTTTCGACACTTTTATTTTCTTATTCTTGTCCAGACACATTTAACAGCATTAAAGTATAACAGCAATCATCCACGTATCATAATGACGGTAAAGGATGGCTTTGTTTCATCATTGTCTGACACTGCAAGTCACTGCCCAAGCACCAGAATTTTGACAAATTTGTTGACTTCTCGCCTCAATTATTTTCAGAAATTTACTTTAGTGTACAATTAAGCTGTAAAATGAGAGTGTTTGCTCTGGCCACAGGGTGGTGCTTAGTTGTTGTTGTTATCAACATTGCAGCCAAGTCACTAACTCTCATTTTACAATGGCAGTCACCACATGGTGGATGAACAGACATTTAACATCATAAAATAAATATTTCACCCACAAAACAACCAACTGTATGTCAGTTTCTCACAGTGTGTTACAATGAATTCATGAGGAAAACTTTGTTTTTCTGGCATGCTGCCACAGTGAACGGAGAATCCAAAAAAAGCTGACATTCTTCCTGAATTGAAGACACCAGAGATCGTGTTTATGACAGCAAAACTACATCAAAACATCCTTTTACAAACACTCACACGACTCATGTAGTATAATCCAAGTCTCATTTATCTAGTCGTATACTCAGTACTTTCCAAACACATGCATTTCACTAAAAATGTAAACTCCATGACTAATCAAGCTTGTCTGACAGAAGAGATGAAAACCATCCCCAAACTCCAGATGATTCTCACGGGAAAAACCTCAGTAAGGAATGTCAACTCGGGAATAAAAGAGCAAGAAGATGGAAAAGGAAACGGCACACTCGGTGGCCCGGGGGTTGGGGTAAAACTGAAATAACTCTTGTTGACACACCAGGTTGGTGGAAAGGCTTCCCTGTGTTTGACACTCCTGAAGCGATCAAAGACGAAGTGATGCACAGCATGTTTCCGAGCCTCCCTGGGCCTCGTCTTCCTGCTGCTGATAGACGCAGATGCTTCCTTTAATGCCGAAAACGTACATGCAGTGACAACACACATGGAGCTTCTTTAAGAAGGAGTGTGGAGAATGGATTAGTGTGGTTTTCACCAGAGGAGAGACACACCGTAGAGGAGTACATGGAAGGGGAGAGGCCTTGTGGTTGTTAGAGCAGTGTGGAAACAGATAATGGTATGCTGGAGAAAATCACTGAGACTGTGAATGGAAATGTTCGGGACTATTTTGTCCTAGATGAGGAGAAATTTCTGACCACTGAAGAGAGAAGAAGAAGAGTGTAATACTGAGGCAAAGTCAAGTCAAGGCCAAAAGAAAACCCCTCAGAGGTATGGTCCAGTCGTCTAGCATTAGCATCACGGGTAAATCAGTCTGGCATTGTGAGAGCAGTTTCTTCACTCCAGGGGTGAAAAGATACCAGTGGTGGAGAGAATTTAAGAAAATACAACAATCTGGTGAGGCTCATAATGTTCAGCTTGTGTTGGGACTGTCAGAGCTGATCGACGGGTGTTTCTAATACCACAGTGTGTCGCTTAATGAGTGGCCTAATTATCCCACTTCAGTGTCAGATGTGTCACGTGTACTTGTGACCGTCAGAAAACTTGGCAGGCCAATATTATCAGCCAGTTTGAACAGCACACAGATACACACACAAACACATATGTAGTCAAGTTTGTGGCTCTATGGCTGTAAGTTGCACCTGACTGTTTGCTGACAGTTCAGGAAGTTTAGCTCTGATTTGCTGGTTAAATAGCAGCTCTGATGGACTAGCAACGCTGTTAAGGTTTCAGCTTTACCTCTCCCTTGTGTTTCCTGTTTCCCCTTCCCAGTGTCTCATGTTTGTTTTCTGTCTGGGTTCATCCCAACACCTGAACTCGCATCCACGTCTCCTTCACTTGCATCTCTTCCTAGCATCTTAGCTCCACCCCTAAGACACAGGGGAAAGATGCAAGGATGAAATGCGAGCAGAGGAAGACAAAGGAAATATGCCTTCAGAGAAATGAGACGTCTTCTCCTCCTTTCTGATGAAGGTGGCAGCTGATTACAGTTGGATCAGCTGTCAGCAGGCTTTATGGTCTTTATTAAAACAAAATTGAAATTCTGTACTCGTCAACCAAACGCTCAGGAACGATCAGCCTCACATGTGACTGAATGGAAACGACGATCACTGGTGTAAAAGTGTTTCTTGCTGAGAGACAGACTCTCCCTGCTTTAAATTGTATTAATAATAAAATAATAGATTATGAAGAAAAAAAAGAAGAAAGTTTGTGCTCCTTCTGCTGTTCAGATTTTTAAGTAGATGGTGAATTAGAGAACAAATGAAATATAAAACTTGGGAGTGATACCGTGAGTGAGTTTAATCTCTTATCTGTCTTTCCTCTGGTTTGAAACTCCACTGATGTTGTGATGTATCAGAACATTTGATCAGCTGTCCAATCAATAACTGATATCCAATCAGGGTATCCTCGCCTCCCTCTCCTCTGTAAGCCTCCTCTCTTCTCAACCCCTCAAGTCCTCCGAGTGCATGTAATGAATTGAGACGTCCTTGATGGCAGGTGTCAATCAATTTCCGGGTCAAGTAATCGAGGATAGAGGAGTCAAGGAGGGAGACTGGGATGAACCCTTTGTGTCTCATGTTTGTCTTTGTGTTTGCTGGGTGTGGCCTCCTGGTTCTCTCCTCCTGAGTGCCAGTAGCTGCTGAATCTGAACACCTGAACCACATCTACAGTCAGTCCACTGCAGTTTAAAACCCCGGCTCAGACATCCAGACAGATTGTTAACTTTCTTCTGCGGTACAGACATCAAGGTCAGCTTCTAGTTTTTGACACTTCGTCTTTTGTACTTTTGAACATCAGTTCACACTCTGTCTCAGGTTCACCATGTCCAGCTTTGTTCTCGTCTTCTGCCTCTGGATTTGAACTGCTCTGCTTCGCCATTCCTGTACCTCCTTAGCCTTCAGCTCCACTTCTTCAAACTACAATAAACTGCCTTTTATTCCCTGTTTCCTGTTTGTGTTTGCATTTGGGTCCTACGTTTAGCTGCCACAGCAGACACAGTGAGGGGTGCTATGCGTCTTTACCTTCAGAATGAGCTGCACGTTTGGCCTTACAGTGTCCTCTCCTGTCTTTTATCTTCAACATTTGCCTGAGGCCAGTACGGCGTGACACAGCAGTGTGTAAAGCCATTTTCCTTGAGATATATTTTGAAGTCTTTTGAAAGACACAGATTGCCGTTGTTGGTCACAATGCACTCTGGGATGCCGCGAGTTGCAAATGAATGTCTCACACATTTTATTATGTTCACTGAAGTGGTGTTTCTGAGAATATCTACAGTCACCTACCTTTAACAGTAGTCAGTCAGCACTAGTTAGTGGGCCACACATGTCAACGTGGAGCGTGTTGGCCACCTGTCAGAGTGAGTACTGTCATGTGGAGAAGGGGGAAGTTGCTGTCAGACTGGTCACAGTGATCGACACTCCTGGCTGGCAGATGGACAAAGAAATAGTCTGAGGTCTGTCGCTTCATGCTGTTCTGCTGGGGGTGCACTTGGACCTGAGGTTTAGAGAAGCTCAGCAGGTCGACACGGAGGAACCAAGAACTTCTTTGAAGCCAGCGTCTGGAAACACACCATGGTTTTGTTCACATGCGGAGACAAATGAGCTCAGAAAACAGACACGAGTCAGGTTACTGAGCTTTCTGAGAGGATAGAGGAAATGGTGGCGGGGAAGAGCTCTTCTGCTCTTCTGCTCTGACATGAATGATGTCTACCTGAGAGTTGTTGAGAGGTTAGGGACATGTGCTGAAGGAGGAGTACAGAGGAGACAGATCAGCAAGAGCTGATGACAGGCTTCAATAAAAACTCCTCAAGCTGCAAGCTGAGATCAGGAGAAGTGTGACAAGCTCCAATCACTGAGGGAGTATGACACTGTGATGGGGGTGATTAATTAGTTTTTTTTCCATCATAAAATAAATATTCAGTTGTTTTAACGTTTTGTTTTTGTGATCAATTTTTAGTGGGTGACATGACCGAAACGGTCAGAGGAGGAAACCTAGAGAGGAAAATATAGACTTAGAAATCTGCAGGAAATTGAAAAGCTGGATAAAGACATGACAATGAAATCCTCATTTCTCCGGAGCAGCGTGACCTTCTTGCTCCCAGACTTAATGTGAATAGGATCATAATTTCCAGCATTCACAGGAGCACTGAGCATCACAGCCCACTTGTGCTTTGTTTCATTTACAGTGGAAGCAGAGAGTCCAGCACCATCTATCGCTCAGTCTTTGTCAGACAGATTGGCTGTCCACACTTCAGATCAGCACAAATGTAGAGAACCAGATGAACCTCAGCTTCTCTCAGATATCAGGACACAGATCTGTGCTGCCGTATGATGACTTGGACTTTGATACAGGAGAGTATTACAAGATGAGCAGTCTCAGGGGGCGATGTAAGTTAAAAGTTTGCACTCAGGGGATTTTTAATGGTCTAAGAAAAAGGTACCCCTACGCCAAACATCAGGGAAGACTTATTATCATGTAACTATAATATGACACAGTCATGCATGGATTACTGGGTGCATGACCGGGGGCCCAAAGTTGGGGACACCTCTGGCATCCACCTACAAAATGTCACTCAAATTTCCATGTATCAACCTGCAAGAGACTCAAAAAGACCACAAAGAGACGCAAAGAGGCACAAACTGACTTTAAAACAGGCAAAACAACCAAAATGAGACACAAACTGACCAAAAAAAGACCCTTAATGAGAGACACAAAGAGACACAAAACAACACCAAGAATTAAGAATTTTGAATATTTAACAAGTATTGTGAGATTTAATAAAGTTTTCCAAGCAAACGAGGCCATATCTAGGAGGTGTATAGAGAGGGCACAGCACCTTTCAGGTTTATTATCCAGGATTGAGAGCTTGTGTATACACACTGTACAGGCTTTAATATCGTATCATTGGTCAGATTTTTAATATTGTTGTTGTTGTTGGTGTTATTATAGTTGTCTGTTTATTTATCTGATTATTGCAGAGCGGCACACGAAAACATTTCCAAAAGGACTAATAAATATCTCTCCCTCTGAGACCAGGTGAATATACAGTAGATTATATATGGGAAAATCATAGCATGAAATAAATCATAACAGCTTCAGATTCAGACAACTTTATTTTTCCTAAACAAAGGCAATTCAGTTTCTCCAGTCTACCGGAGCGCAGACACAAACACAACACCAACTCACAACAGTATGTCAGAGAAAATCAGCCAGTATATGGGCAAGAGGTGCACACAGGGACCAAGTGCAATTCAAGTTCAGTGCAGATTGTAAGTTAGTACAGTACATAAAAAAATAAAATAAATAAAATAAAAAACAATGAAAGACACCTGAACAAGTCAAGTTATCATAAACCACACACAGATATTCAGCTTCAGGTGTCAGGTATTTTCAAAACTAAAGTCGTTTCGGTTGAATTTTTCCTCCCATGAGGACGTCACATTTTGGGTTTCCTGCGCCTTACACTTTATTCTGCTTAACTTAGACCCTGTTTTCTCATTTGTGGACACTTTCATGTGTCATCTAGTAATAGTAAGACCACAATACACTAATGCATGTTGGAAAAAAATAGCAGCCACCTCTGCCAAGTCAGTCTGCAGCCGAAGTGGACAAGGTCCAAAATCTAAACAATTTTGATGGTTGACACTTGTTTATTTGTGCTTAATAACATTTGTAGTTTGATACTGGATACATTCATTCATTCATTTTCATAACCACTTATCCTCTTGAGGGTCGAGATGGGTGCTGGAGCCTATCCCAGCTGACATTGGGCGAGAGGCGGGGCTCACCCTGGACAGGTCACCAGACTATCACAGGGCTGACACATAGAGACAGACAACCATTCACACTCACATTCACACCTACGGACAATTTAGAGTCACCAGTTAACCTACATGTCTTTGGACTGTGGGAGGAAGCTGGATGGAGGATATACAAGTTGTAGTGACAACATACATCATACAATAAAACATTCTAATTAGTAAAGTGTACCAGATTTCCTGTTCTTTTTAGGTGATTTAAATATCCCTGTTTTCATGATAATACATCAGTTTACAATATATTGTCTTACAATGTACCCAGCATGTTATTTGATGTGTTACACATGTGATGGAGGTCTCTGACTCTGAGTGGCACTGACACTGTTTTGCTGTTTGATTTTATTTGCCCAACAAAGTAATTTAAGGTGAAGGGCAGGCTATCTCTCTGACTGTATTTGTATTCATGTGGACGCAACAGAATTTCTCCACTGAGATGATAAAATTCAGCTTATAAAGTAATTTTCCCCCTCTATTTTGAAAACCAAAGATTACATCTTTGCAATTTAATGTCAGAGTGTACTTGGGATTTTCAGCCCAAATTAATAAAACAAATTAGGAATGCAGTCAGGCTCAGAGGTACAAAAGTAAAAAGGTTATTCGTGGTATTTATTCTGTTATTTATTTATTTACAATTTGAAATTAAAAATATCCGTGGAGTGCGTCACGTAGCTTTATTAGCTGTGCCCTTCTTCCTCTCTACAGAAATAATGTTTTCATTATTATGAAAGAATCGTTAAGTGGACAGTAGAAGATGTGTTTCAGATGGCTCTTAATTAAAAGGCTTTATATTTGAAAAGTAATTGGAGCCTGGACACTGCAGCTGATATTAAACTTAAACTCCTCACGGGGAATGCTGCACTGCTGAATGTGTCATCTGTCAGAAACAGGATATGCCCTGCAGATAAACATATCAACTCTATCAACAGAAGACTTATGTTGCACCCCAGAAAGCATCTGTTCATGTCACTGACTTCTTCCTCTGACAAATCATCTGTTTTTAAGTTCAGGCCAATGAACTGTTCCTCCTCTCATTATCAGGTATTTCATTTGGTACAAATTTAAAGATGCAATAAAGTCACATTATCTTCTTACTCGTTGTTCACTGCAGTGCGCTCAGAGACACCAGAATATTATTTGCTCTGATCAAGTATCGACACTCAGTGTAATCTGTATTACTGTGGGAAAACAACAATGTGATGTGGTAAGACTGAAGGTCTAATAACATTTTAACATAGTATAGTGTGATATAGGTTAGTATGATACAGTATAGTGTAAGGTGTAAGATATAGCGTAAGATGCAATGTAATAAAAGTAATAATAATGATGACAATGTTATCATAACATCTAGTATAACAAAATATAATGTATAGCTATAATATAACATATCACCAGAATCAGAATCAGGTTTGTCGCCAAGTAAGTTTTCATGTATAAAAAATTTGCTTTGGTGTTTTTGTGCATAAACCAAAAAAACAAACTATATATATATATATATATATATATATATATATATATATATATATATATATATATATATATAATAAATAAACAGAAATATATTTTATATGTAACTGTATAAAAATAAAGAAAAAAGACAGAAATATGCAACATAATCTTTTAGGGGGTGTTCACAGGCAAATAAAAAAGATATGCAGTGATAGCAGTTCAAAGGAATTAAATTCCTCTGGAGAATGCAGACAATAATAGTGATAAAGAAAACAAAACAAAAATATAAAAGGCTATTAATTGTAGTAGTCGTAATAATAATAATAATAATAACAACAACAACAACAACAACAACAACAATAATAATAATAACAATAATAATAATAATAATAATAATAATAATAATAATAATAATTATTATTATTATTATTATTATTATTATTATTATTATTATTATTATTATTATTATTATTATTAAATGCCTCTGCCCACAAACAAATATTACATGGTAAGCAAAAAAATAAATAAAATAAATGCAATTATAGTAGTCTAAAGGAACTAAATTCTTCTGGAGTATGCAGGCAACAATAGTAATAAAAAACAAAAATATAATAGGCTTTTATAAAAAAAATAAAAATAAATAAATAAAAAAAATAATAATAAAAGGCATTGTTATTATACTATTATTATAACAATTCTTTTTATTCTTAATAGTAGTTGTATTGCCAATAATATTAATAATAATAAAAACACTAACCATCATCACAGGTAAATGTGAATGTCTCAACTCTGGTCAGTTTAATATTTCTGAGCTGCAGTTTTCTGTTTTGTCCACTAGAGAGCGACAAACCACCGCGGTCACGAGTTACGGTCACGCTCTCTCCGTGACGTCAGTATCATGAGACGGAAGTGGAGAATTGTAGTCGTTAGAAATCCTGGTAGTGACATGACAAATCAAACTGCATTCTGAAAAACACACAACAAGCCAAGTCCATAAGACAGGTGGGTGTTTTATGAGATAGAAAACGTCGCGTTCATTGTATACGTGTAAATGAAAATATATTTTGTGTCGCAGGTCTCTGTCTTTCTGTTCTGGTTTGAATGAACCCAGCCCAGTGTTGTTTACTGGGAACGGAGCTAATTAGCAAGCTAACTGCAGACTTGGGGCTATTTGTGTTCAGGGTTTGAACCTCATTGACGGATAAATGTGTACATGTCGACTATAAGCTGGCTGCTGAGCTTATAATGTGGACTTGTCATAACTTAAATTACATGAACGTCCTCATCTGTCTCTGTATGTTACAGTAACGTTCATCTATTGGACTAATGTCTCTGTTCATAACTCACAGTCATTTCATACATAATGCTCTGAATATTTACACGTTCCCTGAACAGTGTTTAGCAAATGTCTGCACATAAATACCACTTACAAAAACTGTACAGAGCTGCCATTTTAATAGAGATATATTGTACATATTTTATAGTATTTTCCTCATTATTATTGTAAGTTTTCTCTGTGTCTCTTGGTTTTTGTAGTACTTACTTGGTATGTTTGTGTTGTGCACCAATACTCCAAAGCAAATTCCTTGTATATTAAAACCTACTTGACAGTAATCTGGACTCTAATTTGTGTCAGACTGTCAGCTCTCTGTGTGTCTGTGTCATGTGAACATTACTCAGGCCTAACTCTGAATATTACTCTTTATTTTCACCATTAACAGATTTATTGGGAGGTCTCCTGCTCAAACAGAAAGGATGGTAAGAGATTAATCATTTACTCACTTTCTTTTCAAATGTAGGTTCAGTCTTCATATTGTACATGAAGTAATCAAATATTTATTGTAACCTTTTACCAGCACGGTGAACTGTAGTAAGCTCTCTATTTTTTGTTGCCTTTGACAGCATGGTCGAGTGAAGATCAAGTCAACAGCCCAGCAGGAGGAGGAGAGAAGAAAGGAGCGTGAGAAGAAACTGAAGATATACGTGGCTGCACGAGATGCCATTTTTTCTAAGGTCCTTTAGAAATACACATTTATACCATATACAACATATAGTTTACATGATGACGATGATAATGTTATATTCTTGCTCTTTTTAACTAGTAATAACAATGACTTTATATGAACAATTCATACATAAAATGCAACAGAATGTGCTGAACATAAAAGAGGAAACATTCCCGAAAAAGTAAAAAAGATTATGATAAGGTATGATAAAAAATAAAAATAAAACATACAGCAAAATTCAGCTAAAACTGCAAGCTAAGACAAGATAAAACAACCATCAGTCATAAATACATTTCAGGAGAAAGCAGTGGTAAAAAGATGTGTCTTAAGATTACGCTTGAAAGTGTCCAACAGCCCCTAAGACCATCAGGCAGACTGTTCCAGGGTTTAGGGGCTCCCTCTCCATGCTGTTTAGTTCTGACCGTCTGAACAGTCAAAAGGTTTGAGTCAGAGCATCTTATGGGCCCAGCAGGTACGTGCATCCTGACCGTGTCAGACAGATGAGATGGGGCAAGGCCATTTGGTGATTTTAAAACCAATAAAAGAATCTTAAAATGAATTCTGTGACAGACACGTAACCAGTGCAGTGATTTTAAGATCAGAGTAATGTGGGCTGTCTGCCTGTTTTTAGCAGAATATGCACTGTATGAGCCGTAACTTACTAATGGCTCTCTTAGACACACCAGACAGAAGAGTGCTGCGATAGCTCAGTTGACTGCAGATAAAAGCATATATCATCTCTTCTCTTTTTACATGTTCCATGCAAATGATTTTCGGTAGTTAGACAGTTCCTCTCTCTCTGTTTTTGCTCCAGTAACAAGAATCTATTTTTTTTTTTTTTTGGCTTAACTGTAAAAAGTTCTGATTCAAACACAAACTTATGTCAGACACATGCAATCAGGTTATTGATAGAGCTATTGTCTTTTAAATTTAGAGAGATGTATAGCTACGTGTCATCTGCGTAATTATGGAAGTTGATGTTGTGATTTCTAATAATATTGCACAATGCCGAGTAGTATATACAGACTGAAGGGAATTAAAATCCTTCTGGAAATCACACAAGAGAAAACTAAAACCGAAAATTAATTCATCCTGTTAATACAGTAACTATTATGGGTCTAGCTACAGCCTGATAAAGCTCACCATCTCACCATGCACTAGGTAACGTGTTTCTTCATTACCTTGATCAGAAATTTTACTTTTTTTGTTTTCTATTTTTTTTTTATGTTTTAGTCATACCAACATAACGCTGTCCTGGAGCACTAAAGGAGCATTAATCCCAGGTTGAAAAAATCCCCAACCAACAAATGAACTGATTTTTCTCCTTTTTTAGTAACTTCTGATAAAAACTATTGTCATAGAAAATCACTGAGCCTTATTAAATTATAAACTATATACCTTTGACTACTTTTTAAAGGTTTGTGTCTTCAGCAGGAACAAATGAGCTCAGGACAAAAAAAAAAAAAACAAAGCATAACACCAGCCTTATCTGTGAAATGGCCGTCTACATGTGACAGTTAAAGTAGAGCATGAAAACCAATGTCTAATTTCAGTGACTAAGCTGTGCCTATTTATCAGTTTGAGGTTTGTTTTTTTCTTGTGCTTATTTCTCATGTGTTTTCTCCCTGTCCCTGGCTCTGTGTATTGGCCCTCTTCACTTTAACCTGCATGACAGAGGAGGGAGGGGATTTGGGATGACGAGGCTCTCCAGCTGACCCAGCAGCTGCTATCATCCAATCCTGACTTTGCAACCCTGTGGAACTACAGAAGAGAGATCCTAATGCACCTGGAGACTGTGAGGTGAGATCATTGCCAGTTGTTTTGTCACCTGTGTATTCACGGTGTTTGAAAAATCATGAGAGATATGATGGGAGAGTGATGTGTTTGTTTCTCGATGTCTGCTCCAGGGAGGAGGATGAAGTGCAAAAGATTTACGAGGCAGAGCTGCAGTTTCTGGAGTCTTGCCTGAAAGTGAATCCAAAGTCCTACGGCAGCTGGCACCACCGAGGGTGGGTCTCCCTCCGCTTGCCTCGACCGGACTGGGCCAGAGAGCTGAGCCTGTGTGATCGCTGCCTCAGTCTGGACGACCGCAACTGTGAGTAATCGAGCAGAAAAAGGAAGCGGCAGAAATAAAGGAGGATGTTGAAATTTCAGAACTGTAGAAATCTGGATCATTTCCTCACTGCGCTATTTCCAACTATGTCTCACAACATATTCTCCCGTCTCAACCAGTCCACTGCTGGGATTATCGCCGCATGGTTGTGAAGATGTCTGGTGTTCCCGTGGATCAGGAGTTGGCGTTTACTGATCGCCTTATTGGCTCCAACTTCTCCAACTACTCCAGCTGGCATTACCGTAGCACCCTGTTGCCGCTGCTCCACCCTGAGTCTCCTGAGCCCCCGTCACCGTGCCGTGAGCCTCCCCATACCTCCCCTCCACCCTCCCCGCAAACCCACTCCCATCGCGTCTGTGAGGAGCAGCTCCTCAAAGGTAAACTTAACGACAAAGGACAGTACAGGAGATACCTGCACACCAATGTATCTGGGCTAGACAGCGACAAAAAGGTCTGAGATGATGAAGAAATGATAAATAGTTATTATAAACAGCTGTTTTTATTCACGCTTTATCATTTTTTGCACTGTGAGCACCTTTTTTGTTCACAGATGTCTTAAATAAATTGACTCTTTTTGCATTGATCTCAGCCTGTGGACCTTTGTGTGGCTTTCTAGCCCAGTTACATTTGTATGCGGGTGTCTTTTCTGCTGTCCTTTCTTGTTTGTCTATCGTACCGACACACCCAAGACAAACTTTTTTGTTGCCCTAAGTACTCTTAGCTTCACAGCAGCCCTAAAACTTAACTCAGCAAATAAATGGCCAGGTTGTGTGTAGTCAGCAATACCTGATCAGAGCAGACAGGGGGCAGTCTGACGCTTTGTGATGACTGTGAGTGGTTGTACTTTGCAAGTGATATCTGCTGTGTAATTTAGCATCTAATAATAATAATAATACCTTCTTTTTTGTTTTCAGAGTATGAGCTTGTACAGAATGCTTTCTTCACTGACCCCAACGATCAGAGTGCTTGGTTCTACTATCGCTGGTTGCTAGGCAGAGGTACGTCCATCTGTAACTGTGTCTCTATGTACAAATGTGTATGAAAGCACAAAGCAGTTTTCTTATGCTTGCAAATATTGGCTGTACTTAAATGAAACTCGAGTTGCACAAAGAGTCTGCTGTCTTTTAACAGCGGAACGTGAAGAGATGATCAGCTGTGTGTATGTCAGTCGGAATGAGGAGAGAGTGGCTGTCGCGTTCTCAAGGCCTGTTAATGTGAGTATCCTCAATTATTTTTGTAAAATAAAGCTTTCTCTTTTGTACATTTAAAAAAAAAAATGGTTAGACACATTGCTCTATACTGCGTCCACTTTTTGGGGTTGCACAGTGGTTGATGCATTTCCTTTGTGCAGTGAATTGAACCTTAATTTTCTTTGGGCATTGTACCTGATGGCAGATAGAATTGCATAGTGAAAGCGAGGCTTGTAGGAAACCAATCTAAATGCTGATGGTTTCATTATTCTGTAACCATTTTACATTGTGCTGTCAACATTTACTTCATAATGATAAATTAAAGCAAAATACGTGTCTATTCCCACTTTAACCAACCGGCAGCTCAAATCCAAAATGCAACCAAAACACTTCAGTATCAACTTGTACCAAAAAAATGACGTCTGTCTGAAGTTTGTTTGTTTTTTTTCTCTGTTTTTTTAAAGCATTATTATTGATTTATATATTATATTATTGTTATTATTATTATTGCTATTATTATTATATTATTATTTTATTACAGTAACAACATCTCTTTACTACATGGCCTGGAAGCGTAGGAGGCGTAGCATGAGCAGCATGTTAGCCGAGCAGCAGCGTCAGTGCTCTGGGTCTGCTCAGGCGCAGTGTTGGGCGTAGTTCAACTATGATTTGGCAGCTCTCACAGTCTGACAGACCATCACTGTAGTTAAGAGTTTAAAATGGCAGAAAATAGATGTGAAGGGTAAAAATATGCTTCGACCCTTATCTGCGCTGCGAGACAGACGACTGACAAACACGCTGAAATGCCTGCTGTGCAGCAAGCTGTCAGAAATTAAATGCAACTATATTCGTCAATCAGCTTTATTTTCCTTAATATAAGTCTTTTGAGTAATGCAAGACAAAAAACATGTAAACTATGTATTCACTATGCATACATGTAAATTAGGCTTGGGTGGTGTCTGTTTTTTTTCACCGAGGTAAACGGTGTATGATGGTATTCTCGGGGGAACTGAGCTGCTGATGATAGAAGTCATTCTAGCATGTATGTCAGTGTCTAGCCCGCAAGACGGTGCTTGTAACATGTAATTAGCCTACTTAGACAGGTCTTGCTGGGTTTAAATACTCATGGCCCATAGAATAATGAATAGGCGCTCCTCTTGCTGGAGGACCTGATGACACATGTTGCTGCAGCGGATACCGACACATTAGTTGGCTGAATGGAGATGATGTGTTGAATAAAATCATGTGGCTAATAAACTGTTTCTGTAGTTGGGAGAAGTCATCTCAAGCTTAAGTTATATGTGGCAATACTCCCAAACAGGGTCAGAGACATATTTCTTTCCTACTAGTCCTGTAACATCATCCCAACCACCAGCTGCTGTCATCTTCCTTTGCCTGTTCTGCCATGAGAGACTGCGCATGCTGTGCACTACAATACATGGCCTCAATACATCATTTCCATATCAGTATGATTCAGTAAAATCATACCCTTCAGGATTTCTAAAAACCCCAGTATACTGTGATACCATGGTTCTGCCCAAGCCTAATGTGAAGGAAGGCTGTAGATACAGTAAACAGCAGTGCTTTAGCCCTTTCTGTGGCATGTCGCCCAAAGTTTTCATGCACTCCACTCCTTATTGGGACTGCAACTAGTGATTATTTCCCATTATTTTCTCAATTAATTGTTTTGCCAGTAAAATGTCAGAAAATAGTGAAACATACCCTCTGCATGATTTCTCAGAGCCAAAAGTGACGACTTCAAATGTCATGTTTTATCCAAACAACAGTCCAAAACTCCATGAAGCATGAAAGCAAGCATGAAAACAGAACATTTTTTGGCTTTTTTTTTTTTTTTTTTAAAAAGTAACTACAATAATGATCAAAATGGTCGCCAACTAATTTTCTGTCAATCGACTTATCAATTAAATAAAAAGGTAGCAGGAGCGCTGCGGGTGTCCCTCAGATCAACAATGGTCATGGAAGGGAATGGCTCAAAAAAAGAGAGAAAGACTTACTACAAAAAAAGTCATAAATATCGAGGTCCAGGCAGTCAAGATGGTTTGAAAAACACAACAGGCCTTTATTTTAGCAGTTTAGAAATATTATAAATACACAAATGTGTATCAACTGGTGCTCTCCTCAGGCAGCAGTGACACACGGCTGCGTCTTGTATTAATTTATTTTTATTCAGATGTAGCAGAATGTAGAAAATTATGGTTTAATTTACACTGATTTTGTGTTATGTCAAGCTTCTATAATTGTATGTAAACATTCAGAATGGACTGTAAATATGCAGATTTGGTGGTGTTTGAGTGAGAAAATAATTCTAGAAATCTGATTAATTAACTCATTGATTTTTTTTTTTGTGTTTAAAGCATTGAAAAGTTCTCCACGGTTTAGTCCGCACTGACTCTTCTGTGCAGACTGTGTGAAGAGTTTGACAGAATAAACTCAGCATTGAGAAACGTGTGTAGCCAAATATAAGAAACTGTAATGTAATGTCCACATTGTCTCCTGCATTTACTCAGCGACCTCTGTTCCTGCCTTCACCCCTCTAGGCGCAGTCTGTCGGCCTGCTGCTGGTCCTCGACGGTCAGCCCCAGAGAGTGGAGTGGAGGAGCGTTCACCCGCGCTTTAAACACAGCCCAGTCTGGGTATCCTTTTCCACAGACATAATTATTGTCTGTCACTGCTGATTGAACAGGATACCAGTTTGACATGCTGTTCTCGTCATTGTTCACATGTCACATGCTGTAAAGACGCTGTGGTATGTGCACGAGAAAAGAGACTTTGAAAAGTCCACTGGAAAGGAATGTCATTGTTACTTTTACCACAGACGTGCAGTGAGACTTCCTGTCGAGGCTTTTAAAGCTTTTCTAACTTGTCAGGTCACAGTGGCACAGAAAACACCAGGTTTAGTCTGGGAGGCAGCTGATAGGCAGCTATAGGTGCATTTAGGAGGAAGGGAGTCTTCACAGCTTCGGGAGTGCTGTGTGTATTTGACTTTCAAGCTTCATGTGAAGGGGAGGTATCAAAATGTCGTGGTTTTATTCCCAAAAAGTTCCAATTTACCACATGATCTCTCTTAAAAAATTTAAGGATAATTTCCATAATTCAGTTTTCAGGGAACAATTTGAACTCAAGGTCCATTCATTAGCCTTTTACAGAGCTTTCAGCTGTAGCCCAGTCTTCATCAGTGGATAATTTGCTCAGTTGTCATGGATCTGTTGACATGCGAGCCAAGTAGCTGTTCGGATTTCATCTTTATTCATTCATATCCATATTCATTCATAATCCCATGTTAATATTATTCTCTCCATGGCGAGTGCAGATGCAGCTGTGGCCTGACACTTTTCATTTGCGGTCACTCACTCGGAGGCTGCATGTATATTTGTCATAACCTGATTATTGTGTCTTTAAATTTGTATTTTAATTCTGTACTCTCTGAAACTTAATTTTAAAATGCTTAATGCTCAGTAATAGAATGTTTTACTGGTCTGTGCAAATCTAAATTAATTAGCAAAAGCCTTTTTTTTTTTTTTTAAATAACTGCTCTTGCTATTCCATCAAGGATGTTGTATTTTAGTCACACTGTCCAGCTCTACCAGTCTGCTGTATTGTCTTGGAAATGAGCCACTGACTTACTATGCACACTCACGCTGAGGATCTGAGAAGGTTTCTTTCTTTGTTTTTTAAAATTTTTTTATTAGAGTTGGCTACCATAAAACTTATACACAATTAAAAGCAAACCATGAATTAAACAATGATATCCTGGCAGGGGTCGCAGGGGGGCTGGAGCCTATCTCAGCTGACACTGGGCGAGAGGCGGGGTAACCTTGGACAGGTCACCAGACTATCACAGGGCTGACACATAGAGACAGACAACCATTCGCACTCACATTCACACCTACGGGTAGCTCAGAGTCACCAGTTAACCTGCATGTCTTTGGACTGTGGGAGGAAGCTGGAGTACCCCAAAAAAAACCTGTGCTGACATTAACACATACACATACTACAACCCACATTGTTTTGATATAAAGCTGGTCAAAAATTGGCGAAGTATCCCTTTAAATACAAACTTGTCTGATAAGGGGATGAAATGCAGGTGGAGAAACAGGGAGAGAAGCTCAGGTGAGAGGAATAAGGTAGTTAGGCAGGGAGCACTAATGAGGCTGATACAGGGCAGGTGTGTAGATTGGCAAACGAGGGAGTTGCAGCACAGGAAGCCAGAAGGGAAAAAACAGAAAAACTGAAACTCAGAAATCCAGAAAATACAATCATCATAATAATAAGCCATCTGAGAGAAAACAAAGACAGACTATTATCTATTACAGATTCAACTAGTTTCATTCCTCCCCCATACTGGAGGCATCAGGACACAGAGCAGACTGTGACCAGTTCAGGGAAACACGTTCAAGTCTGGGCTATGAATTTTAAGTTTTATTATAATTGGAAGTGCGAGTCAAACACTTCCTTTCCTTTGTGTGGAATAAAAATCTACATTTTGTCCTTTTTCAAACTTAACACTGTCTCAGATCTGTGACCTTCCTCCTGGAACAATAAGCGACATCACAAATGAACACAACCTGACTGTACACTGGACTGAAAAACACACCCACAGAGACTGCGCTCTCTACACAGGTGACACACATCACACATCTTTACGTGTTCATGATCTACAAATGTCCGTTTTCTCGACATAATACTGTGAACTTTTGACTTCCACAGGTCGAACTGAGAGTTGGTGCCGGGACTCGGCTACAGATCAGGAACTTTTCAGGTATTGTGTTGGCTCTGTAGCAGCACACTGCGTTGTTCTTTTTAAGCAGTAAGAGCTGAGTGTGTTCTTTCTCTGTAGGAGTGAACTCTCAGTAGAGAAGACCTCAGTGTTACAGTCAGAGCTGCAATCATGCAACCAGCTACAAGAACTGGAGCCGCTCAATAAGTGTAAGTGCTTTTAAATTCATCACTTCCACACAGCTCCTTGTTCGTTACAAAACCAAATCACCAACCTCACATAATTACACAATACTGAAGGTTGCTCCTGCTGACCATGATGTTTAATTGTGGCCATTGAAACTCTTGTTTGCCTTTGCAGGGTGCTTACTGACCATTATCCTCCTGATGAGGGCGCTAGACCCTCTGGGATATGAAAAGGAGACTCTTGCTCATTTCCAAACATTGAAAGTGAGTACCAACCACAGTCTGTGACACTTGACTGGGGAATAGATAACTGACTGAAGGTTCTCATTTTCTCCCTCAGGAAGTGGACTCTATGCGTTCTGCATATTACAGTGACCTGTGCAGCAAGTTTATGATTGAAAACACAATCCTGAAAATGGAGTACGCTGAAGTGCGCGTCTTCAGCATGTCCGACAAGGTTGGTACAGAAACGGAAAAAAAGAACCTCTGTTTGCTTGAAATGAATTTATTTTTACACTCTTAGAAATAGGAGTTCAAGAAAGGTTCTTCCTGGAGGATCGAATTTCACCAGAACCATTTGCTTCTAAAGAAACTCTTTTGAAGAAAGGGGTCTTTAAGGGTTTTTTTTCTAAGACCAAGGGTTACATTAAAAACCTGTATTATCCAAACAAACATTCTCTGGAGTTCTTTAAGGGTTCATTGTAAGACTAAGGGTTCCATTGGGAAACCTTTTCATCCAAAAACCCTTTTTATGAAGATAGGGTTCCTATTTGGCTCTTTGTAAGACTAAGAGTTCTAGTAAGAACCCTTTTCCATTTTTATGAAGACTTTCTTAAAAGGTTTCTTTGAAAGATTAAGGGTTTCATTGGGATACCTTGTCATCCAAAGAACCCTTTTTGTGGAGATAGGGTTCGTCAAGGATTCTTTGTAAGACAAAGGGTTCGATTAAGAACCATTTTCATCCAAACAACCATTTTTTTTTTAGAGAAAAAAAGAATTTCCAAAAGGTTCTTTGTATGACCAAGGGTTCCCTTAGAAACCATTTTCACCCAGAGAACCACTTTTGTGAGGAAAGAGTTTTTAAGGGTTCTTTGTAAGACTACAGGTTCCATTAAGAACCCCTTTTATCCAAGAAGCCCTCTTTGGAAGAAAGAGTTCTTCAAATGTTGTTGAAAGCATGAATGTCAAAGATCTTTACCTGCAAATATTCAAATGTTTAACCATCTTTCAGATGGTATTTTTAAATGTAGACGTCTCTAGAATCCCTTCTATCATTTTTTTAAACTTTCGTTCTGCCATAGTTGATGTCTTTTCCTTTATTTCCTGCCCATACAGTGCCACATGATCGGCTGATTATTTCTTTTTTTTATGGCTACCTGGTACTTGGCATTTTGTATCTGGGTCTAATATTGAACCGAATTTCGGTTTCCAACCGTACTACACCACCAAAAACAAGTGATTTAAATAGAATCTCTACTCTCCTAAAAACATGATTGTGAACCATGGTTGTGGATCGTGCTTGGACACATCTGCCCTGGGCCTTAAGGAGCCTCATAAAGCTCAAGGCTGCCAGACGAGGTTCCCTAGACCCCAGGCTAACCTGTTAAGAGAGATCTTTGGAGGATTTGGGTGAGTGGGAGGGTTTTAGATGAAAACTTTGAAATTTGAAGGGGTTCATGGTAGAACATCCTGGGTGGATTCTAGATTAAACCCTTTGGAATAGAAAAGGGTTCTCGTAAAAACCTCTGGTTGGATTCTTTTAAGTACCCTCAAAGGATGAAAGGGTTCTAGATAGGACCCCCAGATAGGACCTTTCACTGATGGTTCTATGTAGCGCCCTTTATGTTGGCTTCTAGGTGAAAACCTCTAAAAGGGGTCGAGGTTCAAAGACTATCAGAAACCAAAAAGGGTTTTCCTGTGGGGCCAAGCCAAAGAAACCTAGTTCTAGGTCTCTTCACTTCTAAGAGTGTGCCTGCCTGCCACACAGGGAGCCTGGAAAAGTAATATCTCCCATTTCCTTCTTACAGAACCTGACCACTTTATGCCACCTGGACCAGCTGTTATTGGTTACCCATATCAATTTGTCCTCCAATCAGCTTCAGCGGCTGCCTCCTCAGTTTGCCATGTTGCAGTGCCTGGAGGTGATAAAGCTCCAATTCAAATCCAATTATATGTCCTACACGGGCAGTGTTCCTTTTTTATTGTTTACTTCTTTCTCTGCAACATGTTTGATTTAACTTTTTCACGCTCGCAGGTCTTGGAGGCTGATAACAACGCCATAGAAAATCTGGAAGGAGTGTATCACCTTCCCAAACTGGAGGAAGTCCTCTTGAAGAATAACAGTATCCTTAAATCAGTCATTCATATTCATTTATTTGCTTGCAGGAGAACGTCCTGTTCCAGATCCGTGTTAATCCTGTAACATCAGTGTCATAGAGATCAATTTATATTATATCTGTACTCTCCTCTCACACTGTACAAGTGACTCAAAACACGTGTGAATCAGCGCACTGCTCAATGCTGCAAAACAGCTCTGCTAACGAGTGCGAGCAGCTGACGGTGTGTGAAGAGTGCGATGTTAAAAACGCACAACACAAACGGGTGGTGTTTACAGAGTTCAGAAAATTGCAGCGGTAACGAGTCCTCAGCTTCAGTGCATGAATAATTTGTTTTCACCTAAAACTTTGTTTAGCGGTTGAGTAAATAAAATCAGCGCTGCAATTTCACAGAGCAAACAGCATCATTAAGAAGGCATTTAACAACACATCATCGCTGCAGGCTCTTTCTCTTTCACGCTTCACTTCCCCAGATACGCTGGAGAAGAATTAACGTGGTGAGCAGGTTGTGACACTGAGGCCACCTTCAAGTTTTGTTTTCTTGTAATGACTGCTGAATTACAGTTTGAGTGCATACCTCCTAATGTAAATTTAGGCCTCTAGGTTTTATATTTAGAAGAATTAATTCTTATCACGGCGTAACATTTGACACATGGCTCTTACGTTTGCATCAGTGTTGGAAAATGTGCGCCCTATCTCCTTCTTTATCACTACTAATGCTACGACAGCACACAGGAAGGCTTTTCATTAACCCAAACGCACAGAAATCTCTAAATTGGCAGATCTTCAGCCGCTGGCCTCCTGCCCCAATCTGAAGCGCCTCGATCTCCGTGGCAACCCTGTCACTCAGACGGCCAACATCGAGTCGGAGCTGGCCGAGCTGCTGCCCTCAGTCACAGACCTCCTGCTCTGATGTGACGGAGGGCAGGAATCACTGCCATCATCGTCCCGTCGTTCAATTGTCTGTCTCATTCTCTGGCGTGTTTGTTTGTGAAAGAGCAAGTGGGTGTTTTTCAAGCGTCTCGTGACTCTGTTTGTTCCACTTGTTTGGGAAACTGTCAATCACTCCGTCCCCGAGGGCCTGAAGGCCTGATGCCTCAGAGCATATGTCAGAAACCTCTAACACCTTCAGCAACATGTCTAGATTTGTGAGTGTGAGTGAGTGAGCGAGTGCGTAATAACCAATGTTGCATTTCTTGTGTGTGCGTGTGTGTGTGTGTGTGTTTGTGTACGGATGTCCTTAATACAACACCCAAATGCATGCGGAAACCCTGGTAATGAAGCAAGTGACTGACGGTATATGGATTGGCGTGCAGCAATGCTGGCTTATTGCTTATAACGGTTGAATTTGAAATATGAGCTTATAACTAACGATCAGAGCATCTCATAGTTCTCATACACATTTTTTTAAAAGGTTATGTAAAGCATTTAATATATGACACTATACTGTTGCACAGTAAGTCACAGATCAAGTAATAAAACAGCACACATTGTGTCACTGCCTTCCAGAAACATTCTTGTGTGTTCTTTATGCCTCTGCACCGGGGACTGCTGTGGTCGGAGGCATTATGTTTTCAAAATGTCTGTCCGTCTCATGAACGCGAAATCTCAAGAATGCCTTCAGGGATTTTTTTTTCAAATTCTGTACAAATATTCACTTGGACTCAGGGATGGACTGATGATTTTGGTTGTCAACGGTCAAGGTCACTGTGACCTTGCATCCATCTCATTCTAGTAAAGGCGATACTCAAGGGAATTTGTCAAATTCTGTGCAAATATCCTCTCGGACTCAAAAATGAAGTGATTAGATTTTTGTGATCAGAGGTCACTGTGACCTTCTTCGTCTCATTCTCCTGAGTACGATATCTCAAGAACACTGTAAACGTTTTTCAGGCTAAGGACCCCTTAACTCAAAGAGAGACAGAGCAGGGACCCCCTACTACATATATTGTATAAAACTGAGTTGCACTTGGGACATTTCGGGATTTCAGGTCTTCCCTTGTTTGCCTGTAGCTGCTAAGTCAAACTAACTTAATTAATTAAATTATTTAGAGGTCATTTTGCACCCCCCTGCAGTGACTCTGAGGACCCCCTAGGGGTCACGGACCCCCTGTTGAAGACCCAGGCCGTAAAGGAATTTTTTCAAATTTTGCACAAACGTCTGATTGGACTCAACAAGAAACTGTTTAGATTTTGGTGGTCAAATGTTACTATGATCTCACAAAAACATACATACAACAAATAGAGCATATGCTAATTATGACAAAATTTCACACAAATGTCTAAAACAATAAAATGTTTAATGTTAATTTCAACCCGGGCGCAAATAAAACGATTCACAGGAGTTGTAGTGGCGTTTCCTCTGAATATCAAAAAAGCCACTAATAAGCTTAAGGCATAAAAACTTAAATCTGATGCGAATGACAGGAGATGTAATACAGTTTATGGAAAAATTAAAATTACACACAGTCACACGATAGAAAAATTAAGTGCTCCTGTGCCTAATGCAGCTCTCTGCTCAACTAAACTGCACATGATGTAAATTACAAAATTAAAGGGAGAGTCGTTATCAAAATTTAACATACATGTGTTTTAGTCCTTTTACATTGTTATACAGTATCTATGTAGACATGATATTAAAATTAATATTCAAACATTGCACTGCAAATGGTGCGAAACACGCAAGTTAAACGACAGGAATGAAGCAAGTAGCGGGATTTCATACGCTTATTCACGAGAGATGAAAAATCTGAACTTCAGTGACAAATTGGCGCAGCGATAGCCAATCAGCATTACATTCCCCAAGGATGTAGGATGCCGAGGATGTACTGGTGGAAGTTCATTCATTGTTTCAGCGATCGTGCGCGAATGACACGAGTCAACACAAAATATTCTAGCATAAGAGATGATGTTATTTATATCCAGAAGGTCAGCTTCACTGTGACATCATAATGCAAAGACATGTTTCTGCCTGTTTCTCAATACTGTAACTCAGGAAGGGGAGACATCTGGTCGGATATTGAATTGTTGACACCAATCTTGGTTGTCCTCCTTGAAACTGTCCTGATTGTATGGATCTGTGCTGCTGGTTGCAGATGTGTGTAAAGCGTCTATATTTTTGACTATGTAGCTTCTTGGCAGCAGCATCCACATTTGACTCATTGTCAGCTGCCATGGCTACATATGTTTCTGGAAAAACATGGATGTAAACAGTAACTGCAACTTGACCGGTTCGTAAAGGCGTACAACTGGGAGGTGGTAGTTCTAGTTTTCTTTCTGATGTCAATGAAAATGGACATCTGATTAACAAGCTTTCCTGAATGCACCTTAATCCCCCCTAACCTATTGATGAGGTGGTTAAAAGGTGTGCCAGGGTTGGGCCACCATGAGTGTGTCAACAGATTCAGCGTTCAGTTCCTGTCTTTGTTCGTTTGTTTGCCCTTTTCAAGTGACAAATGTGACTTTGTGACATATCAAGTTGATGTTTGTTTTTCCTCCGATGTCATGGTGCGTAGGAAACCTTTCAGCGAGCTGAGAAATGTTTTTTGGGAGTGTCAAAACAAGTCAAAACAAGCCAAAACAAATGAACTGAAAGGAAATTCAATTTGAAGATTTTGGCTCATAACACAAAAGAAAAAACAACATGAAAATAATTCCATCCTCAGTTTCTCACAGATAATTTAATTGAGTAGGAAACTTTGCCACCTGTAGAAAAAAACAACATAAAAGAATACTATTTTAACGTTCTGTAGCACATGGTCTAAAGTGCACAGCTGCATTTGGAATGAGTCCAGCTCTACTATTGCTTGTTAAACTGCACATAATCTGGGTGCAAAGTAAGGCACAAGGGGCAAAGGGGTTGTAATTAGTCCCTTAATTAACCACAGGTGTGATTTAAGGTGTTTCATGATTTCAACCAATCAGAGTGTCATCTTTGATTCCCTTTAAAAGCCAGGTGCAGTTCACACATGGCAGATTCAGCAAACAGGAGAAGGGAGCAGAGACACAGTGGGAGCAGTGCTGTCACTGCAGCATTTAAGGAACATTTAAGCACCAAAGCTAAAAACTTTAGACATAAACTTGACAGAAGAAACTGAACTAAACTTTTAGCTCCTGAAATAAACAGCTGCAATGGAAAGCAACAATTGCATCATGCCGAAACCTTCCAGTGATTGTTGCGACTTGCTGTATGCCAGGTCTAAAATCAGGCTCCATGAGTCTGGGGCCACACCAGCAGCCCTGTGAGGCTGAAGCCACCGAGGCAAAGCCGCACTTTGAGCTAAGTGCTAACATCGTCATGCTAATATGCTCCCAGTGACAATGCTGACATGCTGATGTGTGACAGCTAATATTTTCCCAGTTCATCTTAGTTTGAGATGTTAGTATGTGAACATTTGTTCATTAGCACCTCAGATGAAGTGCAGCCAAGGCTGATGGGAATGTAATTGGTGTATGACTAAATACCTGCAAAGCAAAAGTGTTAAATAAAACATTCACTAAAAGTGATTGCGATTCATCTTGAGGGAGGCACTGAAGTGTGTACCAAGTCCCATGGCACCTCATGATGGCACTAAAGTAAGAATTCAGGGTCACCAAAGTTATTAAAATTCTTCCTGACGGGAAGGTGTCAGGAGCAGATTCAGATTCAGACAGCTTAATAATGATAGCTTAATCCCACCAGGGGCAATTTGTTTTAACAGCTTGCCTTGCATGTGTACTATAACGTACAGTAACATGTAGACACATAAAAAGATGAGTGATTGTTACGTCCCCGCCAGAGGCCTAGGGGAATGGGGGAATAACACGGTGAAATGGAGGGAACTTCAAGAAAAAGAAAAAGGCAAGCAAAACAGATCGACTGTTTAAAGGAAGTTTATTTAAAAAGAAAACGGGAATAAAGGCACCACCAACGAAATCGGATCGCCTGTAGCAGGGACACACAAAATAAAGAAAAGATTAAACACAGCCAACCAAATATCACAGCACTTAGCCAAACTCTCACTTATTTATCTACATCTTAGAGACACGTAATTGTCACAGCCTTCTGGCCCACAGGCACTGGCAATACTCCTCTTTCATTCATTTATACCCTCTCTGATGAGGAGTGATGAGAATCAGCTGCATGCTGAAAAAAGAAAAGGGAAAACACTAAACAAAGGGAAGGCCCAAAACACACAAGCACGTAACAGTTATAAATAAAAATCGAAGATAGAAAAATATGCCATGGAGTTGAGTGAAAAAAAGGAATCTATAAATGATGATTTTAAAAAGTTATTTAACTGATTATCAATAAAAGAGACTAAAAAAATGAATGAAAAAATATTTACTTTTTTATTACTTTTTAAAATTTAAAAGACAAATAGCATTGTAAATAAAAAAATTTGAATACAGGTTAGTTTTACACGCAGGTAAAACATAACAATGTCCTGACAGCATCTGGTGCCATTTGATGGCAATCCAAAAACACAAATGTTAACATGCTGGTGGAAAACGTCATCATCATGACGTTATAAACATCTGTAGAAAATGTCTCAGACCAACTGACAAAATGGCCATCTGTAGAGCCACACTGCTAGCACAGCTGAAAACAGACCAGTCAGTGCTTTTCCAGTCCAAATAATCACAGTAAAATATTTCACAGGTACGCACAGTGAGGTCTCAGATAGAAGGTGACACACCTGTCATGTTGATTTTTCCGCTTCTGGCGTCAGAGAAATATTGTAATTGAGTAATACTCAACTTTACACCTGTTCAATATTCCTGTGAATCATGCAACAGAGTAAAGCTGCTTTTGTTCAGAGTTGAGAAACTCAGTGAAAACTGACTTAACCAGTTAGTGTAAATAGCATCCATCTTATGTCATTAAAGTAGATGTAAACCCACTCCATTACAGAGCGTGAACAAGGAGTGAACCCTCCCACTCAGTGGGTGAGTAACCTGCTACGTGCAACCTGTTACTTTGATGTATGTAGACAAGACATTCTGACCTGTCACAGCAGGAGAAAAACAGGTGTAAGTGATACAATCAATCATGAGTGATTTCCATTTAGTTACTTCAGTGCTGGCAGTGTGTGTGCTGACTCAGTGCCATGACTCTGAGACATCTAACAGATAAACTGAAGCGTTATCACAGCACACTTTTACACAGATAAAGTTCTGCAGGGGTATGTCCTAAAACCTGGAGAAGAGTTTTGCATGTTAGCGCGCCTGGTTCCCTCGTCTTGAAGTCAATGGTTTTTTAAATTGGTTTTAGGGTCTGTGGTTAACACAAGCTCGAAAGACACTCAGGTTTTGTACTACAATGTAAAATACATCAGTAAATACCCCTCTTGTGAATTTTGAATCTTTCAAGTGTTAAAAAGTGTCCGCTAACAAGTGGTTCAATGAGACTACTGGACATCATCACACTGGACACAGCTTTACAGCCTCATTGTAGTAGTGACATCAAAGTCATGCGACCCTGGTGTAGTTTAGTGGTTCCCAACTAGTCCAGCCATGGGGTCCAGATTTTTCCTTCATCATTTATTCAAGGTTCACACAGTTCACACAGATTCGGCCATGTCTTCAGGCTAGTTTGCTGCCTCTGTCAAGCAGTTGTCCATAAGTCTCTCATGACAGAGCAAAAAAAAAAAGGCATAAAATAATAAAAGCTCTATGCTGGGAATTCAATGTGCTTTAAAATAAGGTGTATTTTTTTTTACAAACTTGACACATTTTTGGACCGTGACCCACCTGTTGAGAACCACTGGTGTTAATTTATAGCTTAACGTTAGCTTTTTACCTCTGGTGATTGCATTTACACTTCAGCAATCATAAAACCATCTTGCTAAGCAAAACTTGTAAGCATCATAAACATTTGCCACAGAGTGTATTTGTTGCAATAACCTAAATCCAACGAAAAAAACACCATCGGCTTTTGTCAAGGGAACCAGGGTGATATTAACTACCCTGCTGGTCTACAAAAAACCTCACCGCTGCACCACACTATATCCAGACAGTATTAAATTGTCGCCAAGGTGTATCAATTCAAACTGGTACAAAATAGACATTAATTCTCAGCAGGGATTCTCAAATGCATTTAATGAGAACACACTGACACTCCAAATCTAGGTTCAAATGAGGCAGAGTCTTGTTCAGGTCACGGCTAGACTGGGTACTAGTTTTGTCAAGGCTGCATAGGTTTCATATGGTGTGCTTTAGAAATGTCATAAAACATTTCATGGTACAATAAAAATATCAGAGAGTAGAATAAAAGTAAATTAAAGTTCCAACACACACCAGGATACTCAGATCCGCTCTGTGCTCAGTTGCTATCAGATGTGCTTTTTGCATAATCAGATGCTGATCATCAAAGAATCCAACAGGTGCACTACAAAATGTCAATAATAAGGCAATAACAACTATATTCCAATGTACAGAACTAGTTTTAATATAAATATTACAGTTCATAAAATAATGAGATACAATGAATCTTAGAGTTCAACGGAGGATGAGAGCCAGACTGCTTACGTTTCCATCAAGATGCCTTAAATAGAAAGTGCAGGTAGAAAACAACAAAATCTAGTAGGAAAAAAGGGAAAAAGTAGAAAAAATTATATAGCATACAGAATACATAATATCCATCCATCCATCCGTTTTCAACCGCTTTTTCGAAGTCGGGTCGCAGGTGCAGCAAAGTATTCCAAATGTCCCTCTCCTCAGCAACGCTTTCCAGCTCCTCCTGGGGGACCCTGAGGTGTTTCCAGGTCAGACAAAATATATAATCCCTCCAGTATGTTCTGGGTCTGCCCCTGGGCCCTTGAGGCACCAAGGAGGCATCCTGATCAGATGCCCGAACCACCTCAGCTGACCCCTTCAATGCAAAGGAGCAGCGGCTCTACTCCGAGCTCCCTCCGAATGTCAGCACGCACACGTCCCCGTCCCTGCCTGCTCCCCGGCACACAATGCACCGGGCCCCGATGCCAGTCCTTGGGCCAAGAGGGTGGTGGCTCCATGTTATGTATTCGGACTGAGTCTGACCGGGCCCCATGGCCCAAGGCCCAGCTACCAGACAGTCGCTGTCGAGCTCCCTCCCAAGGTCTGGCACCAGAGGGAGGCCCCGGTGTCCCCATACCAGGCAAGGTACTCTCACCCCAAATGTGCTGTGTCATCATGGTTTTCTTGAACCGCTCTAAGTCTGGCCCCTCCCCTGGGACCACTTTGCTTTGGGAGACCCTACCAGGGGATGTTAGCCCCTGACAACACAGCTCCCAGGATCATGAGCACACACAAACCCCTCCACCACACTGAGGTTGCGATTCTTGGAAGAACAAGAAGAACAACATAAGAAAGTTGTGATGTAATATGTCATAAAAATGTCACAGTAGAGGATCAGCGTGGGCGTTCTGCAGAAGACACGTCCTTCTCAAGGATCTGATCTGTCCCAGGTGGCTGTCCCTGCAGCCAGGGTTCAGGACATGCTGATAACCTTACTTGCATACATCGATGATGTGCTGTCTGGCAGAGTGACAGCAGATAACAGCGTGGGCCGCTTCCTGATGGACCTGGCTCTCACCATCACAGCTGAGGACTTTGAAAACATGCTCAGTCCCAACATCAAGGACCTGTTGATGGTTACCTACCTGGCTGACCTGACCCAAACAAAGATTGCTCTTAATGAGACGCTGGTGCCGCTCTGAGGGGATTTCACTGAAGTGATTCATATTTAATTTTGTGTCATAAACAGTCATATTGTGCACACTTTTTCCAAAACTTTAATCTGATCTTGGGTTTTTGTTTTTAAAATGCTAGCTGTTGTGTTTCCAACCCCCTCTTTACAGATGTTTACTAGCTCTTCTACTTAATATGTAGCTGATGTATTTTTAACTATGACTCATTCCTTCTCTCTCTATTAAAAAAGTAACCTACAGATTTACTGACCCTGTTTCCTTGTGAGAGCTACCTTTAGAGCTGTTCTCTCTGAGTGGAGTGTGATAAAGCCCACAGTTTAATGAATGAGTGGATAAATGAATGAATTCAGGACAAGGACGAGGGATGATCATGCCACTACTATCACTGCTCATATTACATGTTCACTCTGCTGCTTGGCTCCATGCCGAAAGGATTCCACTTGTTGCATTTGGACAAACCCGACTGCTCTCTGTGCAGCAGAAAGGCGTGTCTTCACTGTCTCAGCTCACAAGTATTTAAAGGAGGTCTGAACTCGGCAGTCTGTGAAACACAAAGACACAGCGAACAGAAGATTTCTTCCTCCAGTCTGCATTGTCTCATTTCTTCTGCCGTTGAACTGAGTGAGTTTGAACGAGCTGTTTCATAGTTAGGCCTTTGTTTCATGACTTTATGTTGTTAACTATACTCATTAAAACTTTTCTCCTGAGCAGAGTAGTCTGGGATTTCATGCTCAACTAATTCACTTCATTTATAGAAAATGGATACAGTTCCTAACAAAGTGTTGCTGTATTGCTGCTGTGTCATGCCAGGATTATGCAAATAATAGTCTTAAAGTTCACTGAGTGCCATTTCATGCATGATTAACAAGAGTGTGTTTTTAATGGCGGTCTGTTGCCTGAATTGATTGACATTCTTCACTCACAGCTGCACAAGACAGCTACAGTATGAAACGTATTATTTATTTATTTATTTATTTATTTAACATCCACTATTTGACTGAACGGTATCACTCCTTCATAAAAATAGTGATATGTTGACTCCCAGCAGCGCAGAGTTGTCCTGCAGCAGCCACGTCTCGTGTCTAATCAAGTGTAGCAAACCAATATTTGAAAGCAATATCATCAGACTGATGTGAAAGGGAGAAAACATTGACATTACTTGGCTCGGGGTCAAATGCACAGTCAGTGTTTGTGTGTCAACTTGAACCCTGCTATGCTGTCATCAGTGAAGGTCTCTTTGTGATTCAAAATGAGCGGCCCCCAGGCCCCGAGGCAACGGGTCATGAGTGTAGCTGAAGGGATGCTTGCTGGATCACCACCCTCCTGGAGGAAAATATGCAACTTGGATGAATAGCACAAGGATATGAACAGGTTGGCTGTATCTGCTGACATCATGGGAATGAACTTAGACCTGCTGTGTTGGACATGTGACCAAATATTCTAGATCTGTGTGCATGATTCAGTCGCACACATGTGCCATGGTCCAGAGGGAGAGTCAGCTCTGAGTAGTTGGAATGTAACACAGCGGATGATGAAGTGATGGGAATCTCACATCATGGCAGGTTCAGCTATCAGGCTTCCTATTATCCACAACATGTCGCTGTGCAGCTTGGTGAGGACTCTGCCTCCTCCTCTCACTGTTAGTTTAGCAAACATTTTACTGTATATTTTATTTAACAGATAATTGGATGCAGTGAAAGTGTTTTGTTAATCTGTGTGGGTGTGTACCTTTTTGTTTTTTTTTTTTTTTGGATCTGAGAAACCCTGCAAGCAGACTGTAATCTCAACCATATGGAGGACAAATCACGCAGTCTTTCTCTTCTACTACCGTCCTTATATTCTTTTGGCACCGATGCAGGTGCTGTGGTGGATTTCATTTCCACTCACAAACAATTTGTGAGGGCCCACCCTGCAGCAAACTTTCACAACCCGCTGAGACTTCCAAGTTATAATCATTGTAGGGATTTGCAGATGAAAATATGTTCGGAATACCAAAACAGAGCTAGAGTTAGTTGGACGTGCAGGCTGGCAGCATGGGATGGAAATGCTGGTCGATTGTTCCACTACTTTGGTCCAGAATGACATATCTTAAAAACTATTTGATGGATTGCAGGGAGATTTTGTACAGACATTCAAAATTCATAGAGGGTGAAACCTACTGACTCTATCAACACAACAAGGTTCACATTCTTGTCCACCTCACAAAGAACTGTAATCACTTTGGAAGTCCCTAAACAATTTAACTAGCCCTATCATGAGGTCAGGTCATAAAGGAACAGTGTGTAAGATTTAGGGGGATTTAGTGGCATCTGGCAGTGAGGATTACAGATGTAGGATGGTCTCTTCTTATCCAAATCCACAGACCCGCTGAGGAGTTCACGTTACAAATCAATGTTTTTCTGATGCTGTTCGGCATGTCAGAGACGGGCTGCTAGTCCAGCACCTGCTAATGTGTCTTCATCTTTTGTCTTTGATAACTTAAGATCCAGATGTTCAAAAGATATGGTGATGTAACCCGGTAAAAACACTGAATAAAGCAGTTTTATGTAAAAAGAAATGGGTGTTTTTCCGATGTTCTTAACGCAGAGGGGCTGCTAACTATGGTGGCCGACACAAAAATTCAAATGATCCTACCTAGAGCCAGTGTTTGATTTGTTTGGTTTCAGGTTAAGTTTATTTAGGCTAACAGTACCTTTATTTCCCTATTGCTGAAATTCCTCTAACAGCCTTTGTTTGGCGGCATCTCTCCAAATCTTTGCCATGTGTCAGAGTCTTAACACAACACCTGCCAGTAGTATTCAGGGGGTGTTACCTACGCTAATAGATTAGTAATAATCAAGTGGGATTCATCATTCAGCACACCTCTGTAAGAGCAGATCTGAGTTGTTTAGAGCCTTTAGTGAATCTGGAGTTGACTTCTCTTGTTTTAAGAGAGAATTAAGTGAAAATATGAGAGAAATTTAAGAGAATGCTGCTGCATGAGGCCCACTGTGTATTAATTCAGGGATCCTTTGCACAAAAAAGTTTGAGAGCCACCCATCCAGTGCACGTAGAGTCAGTTTGGTTATCAGGTCATTATGGATTTTTTTTATGCACATAGCTTTCAGCCTTGTCTGTCAGCAGTAAATATGACGCACAACCCTGAACTGGGAGGAGGAGGAGGAGGAGTTCCCTCACGTACTGGTGTCTGTCTGTAATTTGCTGTGCTCTCAACTTTGGCATATTAACAAGGAGTGAAGTCACCGTCAGTCTTGCTATTGCTTCATCTGAGCCTGTTTGGTCACCTTATAGTCACTGTTGCCGAGTAACGTAGCTGAAGTGTGTGTGTGTGTGTGTGTGTGTGTGTGTGTGTGTGTGTGTGTGTGTGTGTGTGTGTGTGTGTGTGTGTGTGTGTGTGTGTGGGAACGCTTTTCAGTGGTTTCGTAGCATTTCTTGAAAGCTGGACCTGCTTAGAAACATGTTGGATTTAGAGTGAGCGAAGGTGAGGTGAAACGAGTAGTGGGAGAAAATGAGAGGGAAATAAGATGGATTTGAGAACACCTGCCCTGCTTAAGTTTTCCAGAGTTCATGTGCATTTTTTCTTTGATTCTCAGAGGAATGTGACTCTAATCTCAGTGACAAAGCATGGTGTACAACAACAAAAAAACAGATTTGTTTCATAGCACAGTTGTGAATCAGAGCACGTGCTCACCTCCCCAGAAAACCTCCTGGATGCTTTCACTGACTCAATAAACCAGATTCTAATTCAGCATCAGTGAATCAGCTCCAGATATGTCCTGATGGTATCACAGAGTGAAAGCAGCCTTCCTGCTCGATGTCACGAGGGATGATTCTCTGCGTATGAAGAGCTAAAATGAACAAGTCAAGATAGTTGTGAGATTTATTCTCTGATCAGCAGCAATATTAGAGGATGAAATAGTTTTTTTATGCGTTCTTCAGTGTATGAAGAAGCTTTAAATGTAAATGAGACTCTTTTTAACAGGTATTATCATCAGAATATCTCTACAGTAATCTGAGTTGTATGTATTTGACTGTATCAGTACCTTTGCTCTAAATGAACGGACAAGAGAAGGGACATTAATGTGATGTATTGTTTTTTCCCCCTTATATAAGTCAGTGATTCCCAACTAGAGTGGGGTCCTTAAGTTATCTGTGGGTACCTGGAAAGATTGCAGAGTAGATCATCTATTGGAAAAATATAAATTATGATTTAATTTAAAAAAAGAAGTTAATTTATTGGGTCACACTATAAAAATAAAAACTAGCCAGCAAGTGCAGAGAGGTCTCTGTAGTTAGCTAGTGAAAAGAATATTTATTTACTTGTGCACAGAAGAATGAAAAAATGAGAAAAGTCTTCAGCGATTAGACCCCATCAAGATGGTATGTTTTTAAGGAGGGCGATGAATCCATAGCAGAATAGGGAATCCCTCGGGATCTAGACGCTGGTGGTGTTAGAGGTGGTGAAGATGAGGTGAAGATGTGGAGAAGATGGAGAAGCGCTGATGTTCTGGATGACTAGAGGAATGAGCCTTTGTTGAGCTCATCCTGGACTCTGGATACGATGGCTGGAGGTGAACGGGGTGGACAGCAGCAGAGGAGAGAGCAGATTTAAAATTTGGCAGCAGCATCCTTATTGGCTGATAGAGGTCGTGGCGAAGTTTGATCGGATGACTTAAAGAGTGAACACCAGTTGTCAGCTGATTAGAGGAAGCAGTGGGAGTGGGAGGGAGAGAATTGCGAATGGATGAGCGTAAAGACATCATGAGTGAACTTACGCTGAGCTTCATTTAGCTAACACAAATAGTTAAGTTCAAGCAGGAGAGACTCGTTCCAAGAGAGAAGAATACTTATTTACATGTGCACACAAGTATGAGAAATGTGAAAAGTCTTTGGTGATTAGACCCCATCATGATGTCATCTATTCCAGGAGGGTGGTAAAGATGTTGTAGGTAAGAACCCCCCCCCCCCCCTATGGAGTCTAGATGCTGGTGATGGTGGTGAAATGAGATGAAGAAGGAGCTGAGGATCTGGATGTGAGGAGGAGTGGGCTTTGATGCTTGTCCTGGGCTATAAGGTGACTGGAGGTGGATGGGGTGGAGGAGGGCGCGATGATTCCGCCTAGTAGACGGCTGACAGGAGCAGAGAGGAGAGGAGTTTTAAAGTTTGGCAGCAGCAACATGAAAGGCTGAAGAAGATTGTGGCAAAGTTTGATAGGCTAAAGGAAAGGGAACGGCCCAGTCACCTGATTGGAGGAAGTGGTGGGAGTGAGGTAGAGACAGAATGAATATAGCACAAAGAAAGTCCTCCTGATTGAACTAACGCTGAGCTTCATTCAGCTAAAAGTGATGCGTGAATGGTTGAATTAGGTTGGAAAAGAAGCCTACTGAATGGATATGTTGTTAAAATAGATATCTAAAACTAATGAATAAATGGTTTCTATCCCAGCTGTCACTGGGCGAGAGGCAGGGTACACACTGGGGGAGCTGCCAGACTGTGACAGGGCTGACACACAGAGACAGAAACCATTCACACTCACATTCACACCTACAGGCAATTTAGAGTCACCAATTAACCTGCATGTCTTTGGACTGTGGGAGGAAGCTGGAGGAAACCCACACTGATACAGAGATACATGCAAACTCCACACAGAAGGGCAGACTCATCCCCTCTTGCTGTGAGGGGACAGTGCTAACCACTGCATCACCATGCCACATTCACACATATATTTTTGTTACCATAGATGCGAGCTAAAAAATAATAATTTGCAGTCTATACTCAAGTTGGTGTGTGTATTTTCATCTGCATTCAGATGATGTCATCGTGGTCAGGAACAGGTTGATACACAGAGTGTGTTCTGAGTTCAAGAAATAATGGCGGCAGAAGTGGGGAGTAGTGATCAGAGGGCGCAACGACGGGAGGGCTCCACAAACAAGGCCTTCAGCAGGCGAGAAATGTGAACAGCATAAAAGTGAATGTAATATTGAGACAGGTCAGCCTGCTATCAAGATCAGTTCTGTTTGTTTGTGTGTGTGTGTGTGTGTGTGTGTGTGTGTGTGTGTGTGTGTAATCTTTGAAGACTCACAGTAAACCTGTTTCACATTAAACTGTAATGGATGGCCTTGTCTTTATTGGAAAAGTAACCTGTGTGGGTAAAGATCTAACACAGCCGGCCTGAGATTGGATTTTTATCCCACACCATGGCTAAAGTAAATCTGTTAATACTGAATAAATGATTAGAATTGAAAACTAAAAGTAGCAGATATTAGGCTGAAACTTCAAGCTTCTCTCCAAGTGGTAGTACAAATGCAAACCTCACCAAACCAACTGAAACAGTTCACTTATATTCAAACCTAGCAACATGCAGCGCCCACTAGCTCATCTGGTAGAGCAGGCATCCCATGTACGAAGGCTGTGTCCTTACCGCAGTGGCCACAGGCTCGGGCTGCCCCTAGTCGACCACTAGTCGTCATTTAGAGCCATTAGCCGACTAGTCGCCTGCATGTTTACAGTATTAATTCAATTATTAAATGATATATTTTGGTGGTTTGAGTTGAAGGTGTGAGAAAGAATAGTCTCAGTAACATTGTTAACACTGTGCTACATTACAGAGAAATACAAACCGTACTAATGAACCTTCATTAATATAGGCCTATATTTTATCTACAAGTGCACGTCACACACTGAGCGAGCCGCCTGTTAATGACGCTGTGGGCTAATGGGCATGTAGCTACTTCCATGTTTCACATGATACGTCATGTTTGTAGTGGACCAATGAAGATGAGTTTACATATCACCTTGGGTTGGTCCTTCACCTTCTCAAAATGATCCCACACTTTGGATTTCCTGCCCGACATGTTATTAACTAGCCTGTGGAATAACCGCAGGTACCAGCCCTGGAGATTAGAGGCCGAACACATGCTGCGTCTTTAACCGCCTGGAAAACACGGGGTCGGGCGCTGGGTGGTACTCTTGTGCCTTTTCTGTGCTAGCTTTTCAAGAGCACGGCGGCAGGTTGCGTCTGCAGTTGCTAAGCTACCCTAAAAAGCATCGTATCATAGCCAATTAACCTGAAATCCTGAGTGCAGAGCTGATCTTCCTCCAGGCCTATCGTCCGTGGGGCAGATGTAAAGCTCTGGGTAGCCCTGCACTAACATGATCAACTCTTCCATATTTATCAGACTGAATATTTACAGAAGAAGGGAAAGATATCTGTCAGCTGTGATTGGTTTGTAGCGTGACTCCTGTCTGACTGCTGAGCGTGGCCTCTTCCTGTGTCTGTCCTTTCAAGTTGAATTCCACATGGTCCAGTCATATAGGATTTATGTTGACAGGGCACAACTCAAAAGTTTCACTTCTGTTTTTTATATTTTTTTTCTGCCACTAAACTCTTGCCAACTAAAGACCTTTCTGATTGACTAACGTTTGGCCGACTATTGGGGAGCAGTCCTAATTCCAACCCTCAGCCCTTTGCTGCATGTCATCCCCCCCCCTCTCTCTCTCCCTCTCTCTCTCCCCGCACACATCATAGCTTTCCCATCAAATAAAGGCAAAAAGCTCCCAAAAATATCTTTTGAAAAAAAAAAAAAAACCTAACAACGTCCACCCTTTGTGATGTTTCAAGCACGACTACTTTTCATCAGACTGAAGTTGACAGTTGTAGATACACATGCTGTCACATGATGCAATCATATGAACCGAGTGTCTGAAGTGACAAAGAAAAAAGCTCGGCAGAGACAGAAAAATAGAAAAAAGCTTTTTCAGTGGGGCTCTGGCGCTGTCAGCTTCAGTTTGATGAAGAGCAGTGGTGCTCCAAACGTCACCTGGGTGTAAAAAATAAGTGAACACTGGAGCCCTGCAGAGCTGTTTATTTTTTTACTTCATGAGTTCACATGACAGGGCTGCAGTCTAACAAGGCTGGAAACCACTGTAATAAATCCATTACTTAATTTATTTTGAGCATTATACACAAGTTAATCAGCTCTCACTCTGGATGTAGCACTCAGGAATCTTTATTAAGTGTACGCTGTAATTTTAACATTACATGTGCTTGGTTTGTGATGTTCATTTCAATGGGCACATGGAGGGACTCAAATAAAAAATGTCTCACTTTCAGTCTCAGATTTATTCAGCTCAGGTCTGCCGTGTACAAAAAGCCTATTTTCTCTCTTTCAAAGTAATTGAACAGTGAATTAACTTTAATATTAGTCTACTGTAGTAGTTTAATCACGTTCCTGAGCCACAGAGAAATGTGCACAGCAGCCTTAAGTGTAAAGACAGGGGCATTAAACCCTATTAAAGAAGTCTTATCTTTTCGGAAACTGGTGCTCAATCAATAACAGAAGCCTTTGACTTCTTCATTGTGTTTGCCTTTTTTTCAGGATGCCTGTGGAGACGCGATCAATCAGAGACAGATCTGCAGTGGGTCGGTTTCCAGCTGTCACTCTGGGATTTGGGGATGACTCAGAGGAAGAGAAGGAAGAGCCAGAGGTCAACAATGAAGAGAAAGAAAATGCATGTCGGAGGTGGCTGCGAAAGGTCTGCCCGTGCTGCTGTCCCAAGCCAAATGACGATGACGTAACAGACACTTTGATGACAGGGCTTGATGAGCTGGATAAAGAGGAAGGGACAAATGGCGAGAAGCCTGAGACCGGAGCCAGCGAGCTTGATGGTAGCTGTCATCTCAGAGAGCTCACCATTTGTGTTATTTATCAAACTGAGTAGGCGCCAGCAGGTGTGATAGGCTTCACCCTCATATATTTGTTTTTGTTTTTCGCAGAGCTCCTCCTGAAAGTGCGATCGATAGACCTGATGAAAAGCAAATCAGGGGAGAACCGCACAGAGCACCACACAGACCTCTACCAGAGTGACGACTTGATTATACGCAGAGGGCAGAATTTCCAGATGTGGATTACACTGTCTCGACCTTTTAACCCCGACTCTGACAAACTTCACCTTGAACTGAAAACAGGTTAGTCAGAGTCCTTCACAGAAACAGTGTTATCATGCTTTATGGCTCTAATCAGACACCAAGGTTACACTAAGAAGACAGAGACTTTCACAACAACAAAACACACTCCAACAACAGCCAAGGCAACAGTCATGCTTATGAATACTAATTAAATTTATATGAATTTCCCACATGACTGGCCTCTGATCTTAAGAGGCCAAGTGTGAAACTGGATGGACACAATCCAGCCTGACCCTCCGAAACCCTGTGCAAAGCTGCACATGATAATTAAGACCTCCCTCTTTCTAGGCAGTCACAGCAAAGAGAGGAAGGTGATGGGTTGAGGGCTGTGGGAGGAAACAAGATGTACCAGCAAGAACTTTTGCCTCTTTTCATGTTTTGTTTTTTAAACTGTTAATTTGGCTGTTTGTGTGGGGGGAATATTTAGATTTCATTGCATTTGTGTGTGAGATAAATAGATTTATAGATAGATAGGGAGGGAGATGGAGAGGAGGGGGAGGAGGGAGGAGGGAGGAGGGAGGGGGAGAGATTTTGGGTTACTATTGCTATGGAAACAGTTCTGGTTGCTATGCTCCAGGGAGAGCGTTTTACGGATGCCGAGCCCTCAGTCCTGCTGTAACTAAAAATCCAGTCTGCCGACAATTCGCCATCGATGCTGCCACTGCTCCCTCTCTCATTGTGTGGAGTACTGTAAGGCAGAGGGGACACAGACCAGTATAGATCCTACAATTATAGCTGTGTGTGATAACAAGTGAAGCTTGAAGAGAATAATTACAATGTCTGTTTTATGAAAAGGCTGCGCATCCATATGAGGAATGAAAATTTTACCCCGTGCTTATTGCTCAACACTGAGGAAACATGCAGGGTTTAATGAGCAGTTAATAATAGCAGTAATTGTTTTTTCAAATTATACTCTATGTTTCCTTGAAAGAAAAAAATGTTGCAACCTACTGAGTCCACAATGTGACGTCATAACAAAAAATAAATAAAGCATTAATCGTGAATAATCATCCAATAATTTAAAAAAGCCATCTGCCACACCAGCAAAAAGCAGGAGGACAATAACTGCAGATAAACCCAGTTTTTAGTGTCTAAAGAAATCATGCCACCACTCTCCAAATGGTGGATATTTTATTTCAAAACAGGAGAGTACCATGTCGCAGTTCAAACTGTTTTTTAACCGTGCCCATGGTACCCTGCACTCACACCACACACTGTATTCTGAGACATGAGCCCCACGGCATGAAACAAATCACAGCCCAATCTGAAACGCTACAAATGTTGTTTCTAAAATTCAAGGGAAAGTCAAAGACAGTTGAATGCTCTAATTTTGTGGTTTCAGGTGTCTTTCAAGGTCTGAAGCCCCCCGAGGGGCTCAGAGCGGCTGCAATTTGCAAACACCCCACAGAAGGAAATTGTAGGACAGACTGAACACTGACAATTTTGCTGTACCTGTTGCAAGATTGAAAATGTAAAGTTTTACCTGAGGGGGTGAAGGCTCTGATGACTGTAGAAACTAGAGGATTTTTCCCCCCTGGGAGCATAAATGCATTGCCTCATAGATTATGAGATATGTTGTGTGGAAAGTTGACATTTTACAGTGGGGTTATGTGCCTGATCATCGCCGGGAGCAGAAACTTCCTGGCTGTGTTATGTATTTAGCACAAAAAGAAAGCAGAAAATAAGCTTTCCCAAAATGTCAAACTGTTGCTTTAAGCACGGATTCAGACTGAAATCAACGCAGGGGGCTGCTGTATGACGTTACGCTGTTTTGCTGGCGCCCCCTGCCTTGGCACCCCTGCCGTGTCAACAGACCGGCTCCATCTAAGTTATGAAGAGTTCCACGCGGGCCTCAGGGTTCATCCTCTGGGGAGGGTGAATGTGCCGAGCAAATTTCATGGAAATCTGGCTCTTATCATTTAGCTCTGCATGTGCACTTGTAGAATTTCAGCATGATCCTGACACAACAGGAAAGGACAGGACGTCATCAGCTAAAGTAGGCTTCAGTTGCTGGGTTGGTTAAACAGTTACTGGTGCAGTTGCTTCATTAATGTCTTTGGAAGCAGCTTCAGGTTACTGTTTACTACATTTACAGAAAAAAAGACATGCCAGTTTTGCCCTTATTCTGAAAAAGACAGTATTCTTACTATGGTGTTTTCATGGCTTTGACATTCCTCAAAATGTTCCTGTTTACATGGAGCCGTGCACACTCTGATAAACAATAATACCTTTTATTTATTGGCGGCTTTCAAGACACTCAAGGTCACCTCACAGGCAAAGACAGACAAAATAACAGCAGATTAGAACAGTCAACAAGATGAGGAATAAAGTAACATAAAAATAAATAATAAAATGATAATAACACAACAACAAATAAATATTCAGCAAAACAAGTTTACAGTGAATAAAATTCCGTGTAAATAGTGTATGTGTGTGGTGCTAGACAGATGGGAGTCAAACTTGACAGGCTATTTGAAAGAGATGAGTTTTGAGGCAGGATTTGAAAGTGGAGAGCGTTTTGATGCTACAAATGTTTGGTGGGAGGGAGTTGAGGGACCTGAGAGTGCAGGTAGGGGTTTGGAAATGCAAGTTGTTTGTGGATGGCCTTAAAGGTGAGGAGAAAGATCTTTAAGTCAATGCAGTGTTTAAAAGAGAGCCTGTGAAGCTGCTGAAGGACAGGTGTGATGTCATTGATGGAGGGGGTTCTGGCAGAGTAGCAGGACCGGTTGAAGTTTGTGGATGGACTTGAGAGGGAGACCAAAAAAAAGCGAGTTACAGTAAATCATGCCCTAACATGTTGTTTATCACATCAAAACATGGAAAAGTGGAACAGCTGGAGCCGCTTGTGCCATTTTGTTTGTAATAGCTCAGAATATATTTATATTTTTTAAGGTTTCCTCCAGTTTCGGACTTTCTAGACCGTGTAAACACAGCCACCCTCTTTCATTCCCTCAACCACCCTCTTGAAAAGGTCGACGCTGCGATATTTGCATATCCAAAAAACCTGTTGACATTCAAGTCTTTCATACTGTTTTAAAGCAGGTGTGTTCCTCCTGCTGAGCAGAAATGTGGACTTTTCTTTTGGGCTTGCATCTCTGCCCCACAACCTTGCAAACTGTCGGCGAGTTGGTTTGTGTACAACACATCCATGTCAATGCACAGAGCTGACTGTGTGCGGCAGACTGCAGTGCAAACCTTAATTGAGATGCATATTCCGAATGTGCTGTACACATGTCAAAAGAATGCTACTTCAACAGGGGGAGAGTCATTGTAAGTGAATGGAATATTTATTACGTGTAAACAGCAGTATGAAAAACATGAATAGTCTTTTGATGATTAGACCCCACCACATATTTAAGAAGGGTGGTGAAGCTCTGTGAAGACTGTGAGTTTGCAGAGGATGTGGATGTGAAGAGGAGTGGGCTTTTAATGAGCGTGAACGAGGCTCTGGATACGATGACTAGAGGTGAATGGGGTGGAGCAGGGCGCAACGATTGTGCCTAAAATGGCAGCTGACAGCAGGAGAGAGATTTAAAGTTTGACAGTGGCAGCAAGACTGGCTGACAGAGATCATGGCAACATTTGCCCACAATCAGCATTTATTTCGGTCTGCAAACACAAACAAGAACATTGTGTATTAATCCACAAATTCATGTAAATAGACTCACAGTCTCTCACAGAAAATGGCAGATGGTTAAATAGGACAGTACCAAACATTACAGTAAAGTGATTTAACATAACTCAGGCACTTCTGCAGTCAGAAGATGGTGTAGGCTGAAGCTACAGCTTATAACGCCCACCATTTTTAACAGTACATCATATGTAGCAGTCAACAACAGAACAAACCATTGATTGATTGGTTGACTGGAGGAGCGAACACCCATAATCAGCTGATTGGAGGAAGTGGAGGAAATTGTGAATGAATAAGGCAAGGTCTCCCTGATTGAACTTATGCTGAGCCTCTTTAAAACCTGAATAATCCCGGCACATCCTACATGTCTTAATCGGAAAATGCTGAATTCTGGAAATGGCCTAATTTGAATCATCCAAACAGAACATGCTGTTTACATGACACTCATCAATTTCAGAGTATTGTCATATTCAGAATAATGGTGGAATGAATGTAAACTTGCAGCAAAGTGTCTCGGTTCTGTTGAGACATTATGCTGCAAAAAAAGACAAGGTCACACCCACTGAGGATGGAGAGTGGAATCAGAAAGGACTGTAGATTTAAACACTCACCTCAGGGTGAAAGCTTTTAAATTTGGTTACAAATGGAGCATTTTTAGGAAGCTGTAAAGTTGGAAATTGAAAGTTTCTTTATCACAGAAAACACTGGGCATATTTAATATTTTGATATCTCTCTTTATACGGGACGCATTGGCCCTGCAGTTACATTAGACAGCAGCATTGTCCCTGACAGACAGTGCAGTAACTGTGGCCCAACAGCAACCTGCTGCCAGATTCCTTTTATAGTGCAGCCACACTGAGATCAAATGCTGTCGTGACATGTTTGAGCGTGTGTGTGTATGTGCGTGCATGCATATCTAGTCAGGACAGCACGTTCTGTATTCTCTCTATTTGGTTTCTGTTTTTATAAACCCACTCCACCAGGTAGGAATGCAGGTGTGGCTGAGACCGAGGTACACCAGTTGTGGAGAACTGTGGGACTGACTGTCTGGTGCCTCTGTTTGGGCGTGATGTATAAACATGATTTCCATATGTTATATTCCTTCCTGTGTCTCCTCTCACTTTCTCAGGGCCGCTGCCAACAGTGTCAAAGGGAACCCATGTCATCATCCCTCTGGTGGAGGAGTTGGAGGACGATCGTTGGGAGGCTGCTGTTGTGAAACAGGATGACAAAAGGATTAAGCTGTCAGTGCGCTCTGTCCCCACTGCGGTCATTGGCCGATATCAGCTCATAGTGGAAACAAACTGCGCACACGGCCAGGCTGTCTCCACACATGATCCTGCCAATGACATCTACATATTGTTCAATCCCTGGTGTGAAGGTAAACACGGGATTAAAAAAAAACTTCTTTAACACATTGTGATTCATATACTACAAGACTTAAAATAACAAAAACACCCTGCAGTAAAGATATAAAATATAAATCAGTGAGCTTTAGAGGTGCTGATACAGTAGGTGGATAATTTTTTTAGCTTTTCCCTGTTCTCAGTCTTTATGCTACGCTATGCTAAGCTAACCAGCTGCTGGCTGTAGCCTCACATTTAACAGACTGACATGAGACGGACATTCGACCTCAGTCACCAATGTCTTCCTAATTTTTCCTTAAACTTGTTCTCAAGTCATCAAAGGTCGTCAAAAAAGTCTATGTTCACACCTGTGCTCTTACAATGATGAATTCCATTGTCCTCCTAAATTAAAAGCGAATGCCAGTTGATCCTAATTAGCATAGGTAAATGCCTCGCCACCCACTGTAAAAGGGCATGAGACTGTGGCACCATGTGCACTTACAGAAACTGAGAAGGAAAGTTGAGAGAATGAAGTCAAGAGTGCCCAAACAGAAGTGTGAAGAGGGTGAAGCACCGCACTCCAAATGCAAAATACCCTTCGATAGTTCTGCTGGGGCCTGGTATGAGCACTTCTGCAGGTACCTTTGCATAAATATGTTGCGGCAGCTCAACTTAACACCCAAATGCAAACACGACCAGTGAAATGGGAAATGGTTAAAGGAAGTTTATTTTGGTTTGAAGATGGGGCTGGAGGCTCGAGTGAAATGATGGTGGAAGTGAGCGGGGAATGGCAGAGCAGAGCAGGCTGAAGAGCTGAGGACAGAGCTGCAGAAGACGTATTATCCACTGTGCAGAGGATTGTGGGTCAGAACAGCCAGAAAAGCATGCTGTCTTGCATACTGCAAAGTTGGACAAGATGTAGTAGAACATCCTGGTATTTTTGCCATACTGCATTTGACATACTATGTATTGGGACATACTAAATATTTTTCTGGCGTACTATACAGCATTGTAGTATGGGTGCTGGAATGCACAGAGACTGAAAGCAAACGTGAGACACTAGGGAGGTGAAACAGGAAACACAAGGAAGAGGCAGAACTGAAAAACTAACAGACACTAAACAAGCTGTCATGTGTAGTAGTGTCAGTATTGGCTCGTACTTGTTCAGTGAACAAAGTGATGAATTTAAAAACAAGGTTTAAGTCTTAGTCCAAAAAAAAAAAAAAAGCCAGAAAAAAACCTCAATCAATTACTGATGACTAGATGGCATAGATCCCAATTAACATAAACCATGTGAGCTGAAGTGTAAAAAAAAAAACAACTTAACTTTAAATCCTATAATAGTATACAACTATTGAAGAATTATAGTTCTTACCTAAAAAAAATCTATTAAAAAAGCTCTGATGTATGTCAGAAACTGTGAAACTGCATAAGTGGTTTTGATAAAATACAGTTGGTGACTGAGGCCCAATAATCTTCTCATCTCTCCCATGAGAAAGCACGTAAGTGTGTGTTCCAAAAAACTACCGTCTTTGAGGAAAAAAAACCAAACACAAAACAACCCCAAAGTATTTTTAAACCATGCCCGTATGAATAACCTATCAGGACAGCATCACTAATAAGTCTCTTATCAATCTTATGAGGTTTTCCTCTTGACGAGGCCACAGCAGCGTTCACCATCATATCTGAGAAAGTGTGTTTGAGGCAGAGACGTGCTTAACGACACTTTGTTCTGCCTAACAGCCATTCAAACTGAATCCTCACATAGAAACTGTGATATAAATCAGTCAAAAAAACCCATCTTGACCAAATAGACACTCTAAAGGGAACATATAAAGCACGTTCTTAGGTTCACATGTGTGTTTTTGGGTTTTTATCAGAACATGTTTACATGCTTTGTGTTCAAAAAACTTTGTTTTCCTCATACTGTCTGTGCTTGAACACCCTCTGTCTGACACCCTCTATTTTAACGCTTGCTCCTGCCTGCCACATCCTGAAGAAGCTTAGTCTGCCGTGACTGTACAGCGTTTCTGGGTCTCATATCTGGGCATCTCTGCACCACCACTGCAGTCAGGAAATGCTTGTAAAAAAGAACAGTGACACTTTCTACAGTGAAAATCACCAATAAAAGCTTATATATACAATCAGAAATGCTCCAGTAGGAATATGATCCGCAATCAGGGAGAAATTAACATCAGTAGCCAAGAGTACATGTTTCCCTGAAGTTAGAATGTAGCTACATGTAGCTGAGTGCTTGCAGCTGGAGAATAACAGTAACAGAATACAGCGGCACTTTCTACATGAAAAACAAACAAACAAAAAAAAATCCCTAAATCAAAACATCAACAACCAGACATGCCCCGGCAGGTATATGATCCAAATCAGAGAAAAATTAACAGAGTCGGGGACCAAGATTACATGTTTCCTGTTAGCATGTAGCTACATGTAGCAGTGTACTTGCAGCTTGAGAATAACAGTAGCAGAGTACAGCGGCACTTCCTACTTTAAAAACAAACAAACAAACATAAAGGTTTCTAAATCAAAATATTCACAACCGGATATGTTCCAGCAGGAATATGATTTAAAATCGGGGAGAAATTAACATCAGTAACCAAGATTACATGTTTCCCTGAAGTTAGAATGTAGCTACATGTAGCTGAGTACTTGCAGCTGGAGGATAACAGTAACAGAATACAGCTGCACTTTCTACGTGAAAAACAAACAAACAAAAAAACAATAAAACCCCCTTTTGGAATATGATCCAAAATCCAAAAATTAAAAGACTTGGGAACCAAGATTACATGTTTTCCTGGTGTTAGCATGCAGCTACATGTAGCAGTGTACTTGCAGCCAGAGAATGACAGTAACAGAGTACAGCGGCACTTTCTACTTTAAAATCAAACAAACAAACATAAAAGCCTCTAAATGAAAATATTCAGAATCGGATATGTCCCAGCAGGAATATGATCCGAAATCAGGGAGAAATTAACAGAATCGGCAGCCAAGACTACAAGTTTCCCTGACGTTAGCATGTAGCTACATGTAGCAGCATATATAATGTAAACACTTGCAGAGGCGTGACCATAAAAAGAAATTAATCATGAGCTGGTCTCAAAAGTAGAAAAAATTTTGGAAGCAGTATTCAGAACGTATTTAGAACGGTCTGAAGCCTGAGGCGTTAACTTTCTACGGCATGACATGAGGTTCCCTTTGTGTCGGGTCTTGTTTTACCAGTTCTGATTTTAGCGCTGTGAAACTAATTGCACTGCAGCTATAAAATCTTAGGGCGGCTGTGGTTCAGGAGGTAATAACTATTCAGAAGGACAGCAGTTGAATCCTCGGCTCCTCCAGACTGAATGTCCAAGTATCCTCGGGCAAGATACAGAATCCCAAATTATTCCATCAGTGTGAGGGCGTTGGATGGTTAAAAACTGAGTAGCAGGTGGCATCTTGTGTCTTAGCTTCAGCCACCAGTGTATGAATGGGTGAATGTGAAAGTGGTCGAACAACTAGAAAGGTGCTATTCAAATGCAAGTCCATTTACCATCAACAATCTAATATTTGCTTATTAAAATACCATAAATTTGTTTTGAGAAATTGAAAGAAATGAAACCTTGTTCGGGCTCATTTTGATGAGTTGTTCTCTCTCAGATGACGCAGTGTTCATGGATTCTGAAGAAGAGAGGCAGGAATATGTCTTGAATGATATCGGACGAATCTACTACGGCACACAGGATCAAATTGGAGTGCGGACATGGAACTACGGACAGGTGAGTGGACCTTGTGATCTGTTAGTGTTTGGTGATCAGACTGAGCTGTGGAAGCTGACTGTCTCTCCCTGCCCCCCCTGTGTTTCCTCTCTTCTGGTTCCAGTTTGATGAAGACATTCTTGCTACCAGTTTGTTTGTCCTGGAAAAAAGTGGAACTCCTCCGTCTGGTTGGGGAGACCCGGTTAATGTGGTACGAGTCATCTCAGCCATGGTGAGACTGCTCTCTGTATTTTTCTACACCTGATCTGCCGACCTCCATATTTCTCTTCACAATGTGCTGCAGTGACCAGTACAATATGAGCCCAGCTCAGTGCTGTGGCTGTGATGACAGTTTTCACTCAGCACAGCAGTGGTTCAGCAGGATACCTGCAACATCACACAGCCCAGGGCTGATGGATTTTTCTCCCTTTTTGAAGCACCAGTGCAAAATGGTACATTTAGGCAGAAAGGCCTTTGCAATACTCAAATAAGGGTTACTGCGGAGAAATTTTGTACAGACATTCATTGTCACCAGAGGATGAATCCCTCTAATTTTATGTCCTGTACCTCTGTAGTTTTGTGTTTTAGGGAGGAAGTGTCTCGACTGCCATGATCTGGTCTATTTTGTCAGGTTAAGTTTTTCAATTACATATAAGATTTCCATCCAGTTAAGTAATTCTAACATAATACAAAAAAAACATTTATGCAGTCAATTTAAATAAACATGAGATAATTAGAGTGAGGATGTGTGTAACTATAGTTCATAAAATTTACTTAATTTACTTTAAAAACATTTATGTAACATTTATTTTTTTTCAGATATGGTGAATTTACTTTAATAAAGTATATGTACTTACTGTTAAAGTCTGCAAATTTTAAATAAGTTGAGTAAATTCTATGAGCTATGGTCACATAAATTCTAATATTCGATTCATCTGTTTTGTTTGGTCTAACTTTCTATGGAACTTTTTTGGTTTACTTGGCTCATTTGGATGGAAATTTTTACATGTTCTTGAAATACGTAAAACTGGCAATAGACAAAATAATTTGGTGAAAGTTAGTGGTGGAATGCACATAATAAGGAATAAATAATATCAAGGTATTAAATTAAAAAAAATATTAAAACAACTTACTTCTGAGTCTATACATTGTCGTTTAGTGAAATCCTGCATAGTGTATCTTTAACATCAGCATGCTAGCATCATCATTATGGGTGCGTTCAGATGCATCATTTGGTTATCCAAAGCACCACACTCTCGCGGAGGCAGAGTGCCCTCATAGAGGCAGAAGAGCAGAGCGCCAAACGGCGTGAATGTGTGATAAACTTAACCGTTCCGTCATTCATGTGAAACAGAACGCTCTGTTGCTTCAAACAACAGCTTTTTCATTATAGTGTAGAGCATCAGAATGGATTTACGAATGCACCCAATGGGCATGTTAGCATGCTGATGTTAAGATGTAGCTGAAAGCACCCACGTGTCATAAAAATACATACAATCCTTGTGTCATCTGCTTTATTGAATGTCATTGAGAGTGATACTGTAGCTGCTAACCTACGAAAACTATCTAAAGTGTGACTTTTTTATGTTCTTGTCAGAAAAGAAACTATAGTCTTGTTCAGCAGGGGCTGGTTTCTGTTTTTTATAGAGCCTGTATTTATAATAATACAAAAAAAACATCTGCAACAACAACACTTTTCATTTCTTCAGATCAACTCCCCTGATGACCGTGGTGTAGTGGAGGGAGACTGGTCAGGAGACTATTCAGCTGGAACTAATCCACACTTTTGGACCGGTAGTGTGGAAATCCTGAAGGAATACCATAAAAACGACGGACACCCTGTTAAGTATGGCCAGTGCTGGGTCTTTGCTGGCGTATTTAACACAGGTCAGCTAATTGTCTTGTTTCTCTCCTTTCACACGTGTGCTTTGATAGGTGTGTGACAGGTTAATGCCACATAAATACTGACCAGTGATGCCTTATCACTCTGTTCTTTTCAGTTTTACGGTGTTTAGGCATTCCCAGTCGAACTGTGACCAACTACAGCTCAGCTCATGACACAGACGTCTCCTTGACGACCGATATATACCTGGATGAGAACCTGGAGCCTCTAGATCACCTCAATTCTGACTCTATCTGGTATGTCCTGTCACCTTCATCATGATGCTGCCCGATCATGACATGTTCTCCGCTCCAGTTTATTAAGTCTGACCTTCGAGTCTTCCCCTGAAGGAATTTCCATGTGTGGAACGACTGCTGGATGGCTCGTCCTGACTTGCCCCCAGGCAACGGAGGCTGGCAAGCTGTCGACGCTACACCTCAAGAGACCAGTCAGGGCACCTTCCGCTGTGGCCCTGCCTCTGTGGCTGCTGTTCGAAATGGCCAGGTCTACCTCAAACATGACACTCCGTTTGTGTTCGCAGAGGTATGTAGAATAGTTGACCTTTAAAGGGACAGTTCACCCCCATATCAAAATAAGTATTTTTTGTCTTTTACCTGTAGTGCTGTTTATCAATCTAAATTGTTTTGGTGAGAGTTGCAGAGTGTTTGAGATGTTTGCCTTTTTCCAATATAATGAAACTAGATGGCACTCTGCTTGTGGTGCTCAAAGTGCCAAAAAAATTGAGCATAGCGTTAGTTCAGGCAGGACACAACGTCAAGCTCCATTCACATCTCAGTTACATCAGCTGATCTTAAACAGCCTAATCAACTGATGGAGCAGCTGATTGATGGAGGGGAGTCAGCTGATAGATCACACGATTCCTTTCTATACAACTATTTAAACTGCTCTGGCCTGCCTACTGTTGCTGCTTCCTCTGCAAGCCACTTTGCAACCTGCCTCCACCCCAGCTCCTCCTTTTCATGCTGTCAGACTCAGTGATCAGTGTCATTTCTATTTGTCTTTGATGCTGCTCTGTTCTGTTCTCAAAGGGTCTTTGCTGCTGCTCTCCCTGCCTTTGGCTTTCCGTGTAGGCAAATGGAAGGGCAGGGAGGTTTGCTCTCTCTGCTTTAGGCTTTCCTCATTTGCACGTGGAAGGGCAGAGAGGTGTGCTCTCAATGCCTAAAGGCTTTCCACGTATGTGCGTGGAAGAGGCTTTCTGCATAGGCCTTGGAAAGGCAGAGAAGCCCTAGAAATAGAGCCATACCACCAAATGTAATACTGCACATGGAAAAAACTAAAGTGTTCCTGACTGAAATAAGTATTTTTTTCTCTCACCTGTCAGTCTAGATTGTTTTGGTGTGAGCTGCAGAGTGTTGGAGATATCGGCCATAGAGATGTCTGTCTTCTCTTGAATATAGAACTACATGACACTCAACTTGTGGTGCTCAAAGTACCAAAATATTACATTTGAAATACTCAACAGCAATGTCTTTTTCCAGAAATCATGACCTGGTTACTCGGTTACCCAGAAGGAAGCATGCATCTACCGCTGGCTCACCTAGAGCTACTGAGCTAGCTAACATAACAGCTCATGCCATCTCTTATATCTCACGAACATGAGCCACTCGTCCATGAGTAGATGCACGCTTCCCTCTGCAGTGATAAGGTTGGCGGGTGTAGCTTGCTGTGAAGAAAATAGTTCCTGCATAAAACTGCTCAAAACAAGGTCTGTGGATTATCTTGAGTAACTGGGTCATGATTTCTGGAAAGAGACATTGCTGTTGAGTTTTTCAAATGTATTTCGGGCAGTTTGAGCACCACAAGCCGAGTGCCATCTAGTTCCATTATATTCAAGAGAAGGCAGACATCTCTACAGTAAATATCTCTTGGCAACTCACAACAAAGCAATCCAGATTGATAAATAGCACTACAGGTAAGAGGAAAAGTATGTATTTTTGGTTTTAGGGTGAACTGCCCCTTTAAGAGCACTCTTAATATTCTGTATTGCACCTCCCTAAAGTTGTAGGACTTGCAAAAAATGATTAAAATTGATGATGCGGGAGGGAAACACTCTAAAATTCAATTTTTTTCCTCGCATACTTGACCTACAGGCGTGAACAACTGATTTTCCAGTTGTTGTTTTGACATATTATGCATGCACGGTGTACTAATCCTGAGCCATATGCCATACGTCAAACGATGCATGACATTTCCCATCTGTTAGGGATTTATTTTCTAACTCCCTCTCTTGCTCCCCCTCTGCACACCTTCAGGTGAACAGTGATAAAATATACTGGCAGAGGAACATAGATGGGACCTTCAGTCAAATCTACAGCGAGAAAAAGACGGTGGGCCATTACATCAGCACAAAGGCTGTCGGCTCTGACGAACGCAATGATATCACACACCTTTACAAACACCCTGAAGGTATCATCAAACAAAATGCACACACAGAAATGCTCATTCAATGGAGATAGCAAGAATTCAGAATGTGGGACACAAAACAAAAGGTATTTATGCTGTATTATTTATCGAATCAACATTTCTGGTCATTCTCAGGCTCAGAGGAGGAACGCATCGCTGTGGAAACAGCATGTAGCTACGGCTCCAAAGCAGAAGCCTACTCCTCTCCCACAGCAGAGGATGTCTCTATAGAGGTGACCATGGAAGGTGAAGGTCCTAAAATGGGGAAAGATGCAGAGCTGACCATCATTTTGCGAAACAGCAGCTCAGAGGAACGCAGGCTCATCCTGCACAGCCAGGTGGCAGTCATGTACTACACCGGTGTCCACAAAGCCACAGTCAGAAAGGACAAGACAGATGTGGACCTGCTGCCCAACGAGGGTGAGTGGAGCTGTGGGGTCAGGGTGGGCTGCAGAGGGGTGTTCTCAAAATTGAAAAAAAGGGCATCTGTGATTGTATTTCCTCAGTGGAAACATCTGGAAACTGTAAGATATAGTAACAAGTAGGGCTGCACCTATCAAGTATTTTAGTAATCAAGTATTCTATCGATTAATCCATCAATCAGTTGAGTAATCAGATAAGACAAACAAGTAATTAGATTGCTTTTTTTGTAAAATTACCATTTTAATTGCTTTAACTGCAATCAAGAAGCTTTAATTGCTACTTACACTGCCTGATATTTTGCTTTCAGGGGTATTTAATGCATCACTGTGGGGGGAGTAGCTCTGTGTGTGTTTTTGTGTGGATGTGACTATCATTATAATAATCGTGAATGAAGTTCAGGCTTTCATAAAGTGACTACAGCATTTTATTTTCTGTAGTTATGTCATTAAGTAAGCTACATTTTGCTCAAGAAAATAAACAGAAAATAAAATGCTGCTATGAGTTTGTGAAAGTCATCAGTTACCATATTGATTTACAGTCTTTAAAGAGAAACTGCAGATTTTCAAACAGCTGTGTCACCGCAGTGTGAGCAGTTTTTGCAAATCAACAGTGTTTGGCTTCCCCCTGTGCTTCCTGGAGCTTCCTGCTCATCTGCTAGCAGAGGTACAGCAGACTTTTGCTGCTGGATAAGCAGGAAGCTCCAGGCGCTGGCAGCCCAGAGGGAGGCTGAGCATTGTTTATCTGAATTTAAAATTGTTTTCAACATTGTAAAAGCACAGAGCTGGTTGAAAATAAGCATAGTTAGGTATGATTAATATATATCTTTTGCAAGTCTACACTTCAACCAGCAGTAACTAGCAGTTACCTCTTGTCGGGTCAGCTCTGTGGACTGGATGCGCAGACTTGATGCTTTCTGTTGAGATGCTGAAGCATTGACATTGTACTATAGGGTGTCCAGACCTTTTTCAACATGTGCCGGGTTAGATTATGTGAAAATACGAGAGGGCCAGCTGCCTCTCACATTGTATGGATTATTGTAAAAAACAAAAAAACAAAACAGAACGAAGAACACCATATGCAACTGTTTTCATCTTTCAGTGAAAAAGTATTCAACTTCCATAAAGCGCTCCTTAAAGTGGCGGCCATCACTGTCACCTTTGCACTTCTTTGCTGTGGTCATGTTGGCTACCAAGCTAACCCGATCTCGCACGAAATCTGACGCTTGGGCAGTGACTTGCGTCTAACGAACAAAGCCATTCTTTCACGTCAGCATAATACTTGGCTGGTCTGGTGATGTCAGGGGAAAATGCAGTGGGACAAGAATGAAAGTTAAGGCGCGAAAGTCCGAGTGGGGTGGGTTGGAGGGGTGGTGGATGGGTCCAACAAACACCAACTTTCACCCAGGAGAGCAGTGTTTTGCGTCCTGTGCGATTCAAAAACCAAATCCTGTTCTTTTCTCCTGAACCCAACCACATGCATCAAAAAAAACATCAATTTGCGGTGTTGTACCAACGTAGTGCATTTATTTTGAAAGAGACTGTGTGTAAACAGTAAATTTCCTGTGAAAACAGAAGTGTATTTTGAAAGAAGACAATTCATGTAACAAGCAGAACTTGACAGTGTCCCAGAACGTCAACAACCAACACACCCAGGGTACCTTGCACGTCTTATCTTGACATGGAAAATGACCAAACACCGATATGTGACGAGGTTGGAGTGGGAATGTGTTCACCAAGCAGGAAATGGCTGCTGTTAGTTAACCCTTAGTTCGCTTGTTTATCTTCTGTTTATGAAAACACATTAGTTCAGCCTGCATAGGCCTTATTAGGTGCATGTCTACTAACTGTGTGAGAGTCCTGACGTCCATAGTGAGGCGAAGGGAAAAAAGCTAAAGTGATCTTGATTTATTAACCAATATAATGTGGTGGGCCACATATAGTATATGTAAAGACAAAGGGCCGTTTAAATTAGTCCATGCACAATTAGCCCCATGGCCAGACGTTGGATATACTTATGCTATTGTGTCAGACTAATGCAGTTTCACAATAGACACACTGTGCAGAGTTCTTGTTTTGTTCCAGCTGAAATAATCCAAACTTCAGACACTGTGTTGTTCTCTCTGGCTTGTCTCTGTCTGGCCTGTTTCCTCTCCCTAATTTCTCTCTCTCCCTCCACTTTGCAATCAATGGCATCAGTCACATCTGATATTTTGAGATGTCTTCTTCACATCACCTGTCCACAGCGTGTGCCTATTGTGCCACAGTCATAATTATCCGTGCAAAATGCAGTGCTGTACACGGATCAAACGAAGCTTCAATATAAATAATTTGCATAAATGATTTTCAGTAATCAAGTTGATCAAGTTCCTCGAGGAACTGTTTGAGTCTTACTAACAAGGAACAATGCCTTTTTATCCCACTTGTAGGAAGACTTCAGCATTTTTGTAAATACCACTATTTGCTTTCTTGCTGAGAGTTAGATGAGAATACTGATAAAGCTCTCATACCCAAGAGTGAGATCGATACGCTCATCTAACTCTCAGCACGACGGTGAAAATATCAAACTCTGTCAAACAGTTTTACTTGATACAAATCTATAAAGTAAAAAAACCCAATGAGGTAGGTAACATGGATGAAAATAAACTTTTAACATACTTTGCCCACATCTACAGAAAAGAATTTGGAGTGGACCCTGGAGTACCAAGACTACAAGGACCAACTGGTAGACCAGGCCGCCCTGATGCTGACGCTGTCAGGCAGGGTCAAAGAAACACAGCAGGTCGTGGCCACTCAGTTCAGTTTTCGGCTCAGGACACCAGACCTCACCATAAAGGTAAGACAGACAAATCATCAGGGAAATATAACCAGCTAGAAGATTAAAACATGAATCCTAATCTGATTTCTTGCCTCGTTGTTCTATCTCACAGCCGATCGGTAAGGCCGTGGTCGGGGAGGAGATGGCAGTAGAGATTTTATTTACTAACCCACTACCACAGGTGCTAAAAGCCGTGATATTCCACGTGGAAGGACTGGGCCTCCTAACTGCTCGAAAGATTCATTATGGGTAAGGAGGGAAAGTATATTTTATATTGTGCTCAGTTTTTTTTTTTAAACTACCTTGTCTATCTTTCTCTTTTATGATTGCCACTGTCATTTCCTGTCCTACCCTCAGAGATATTGGCAGTCGTGCCTCGGTGTCTCTGACTGAGCACCTCGTCCCCACCCTGCCTGGTCCAAGGAAATTACTGGCCTCATTGGACTGCAGGCAGCTCACACAGGTTCACGGTGTGACCGACATCATTGTGGAGGAAAAAAGCAACGGTGCTCTATAACCACTGAAAATGGAGACACTCTGACACCAAATCTTTCTTACGTCTGTTTAATTTATATGGAAAACTAGAGTATAAATTTACAACAGTGTGACACTACAGTGCTGCTTTACTGAGCGTTTGGGGGACAGAAGTTTTTATATTTTATGAAAACCAGTATTATCTTAACTGACACCAAGCTGATTAAACTTTAATGTAATCCCACAGGTCTGACAGTGTGGCAGCTTGAATGACAGATGTGTACTTTTGCAAAACAGGCTGTACTTTGAGATAATGTTTTGTAATGATTCATGCAATATATTTATTTTGTTAACTTTGCCGTGTGTTGACAGGAATAATAGTTTAAGATAACAATCTAAATACTGCAGCAAATGCTCTGCATTATTAAAACAAAAATAAGTCAAAATGTATCCTGGAGTGTGGTCTTTTATCATGAAGTTACAAAACAGTTTGTTTCTGGTGTGTTGTGTCACGACATGTTGCCATGGATTCACGCAGGTTGCCAATAGTTGTGGGGTTGCGCTGCCATGTTGGAGGACCAACAGCAACACAGTTGTTGTTGTGCAGTTGCAGGATGCTCAAATCGTTGTAGGAGAGGGGACAAAAATTTCTTTTACAGGATACCGAGCAGTGGCGCACTCAGCCTGTCTCAGCTGCATGTAGAAGGGCAGCGTTTATTGCTTTTCCAGCCCACTTTAGATGAAACCACGCCCACTTCCTCACGACAAATGCAGACTGCATGTCATCAAGGCCCAGTGACTGGCTGCCAGCCAGCACCACTGACAGAGACTGCTGCTCGCTAGCTAGAGCACTCCTTAGTCCCTCTGACTTCCTGTCGCTCAAAGACAACAGAGCTGAAAAGTTTGCTGATCCGGCAGAGAGTCAGGGTGCAGTTTGCTCCTGCTAAATTCGAGTTGCCACAGCCTCTAGAGGTCTGTCCTCATAAAATATGAAAGTTACAGCAGCTTGGAAAAAAGCAATATGGGTGGTGACACTTTTCAAACCAGCTCTGTGTCAACACAGTGTGTGCAGATGAACGCTGGCTGCAAAGCTGAACACTGCTGGTTGAAGTTGGCAAAGTTTCCCATTAACAGATGTAGCAACTGTTAATAAAAACAAACACAAGGGAGGTGTACACATGTAAACAAGACACATGGACAAATGAAGGAGGGAGACGGGCATCGAAACCGAATGTGCTGCCTCTAAGGAGAAGGATGAGGATGAGAGTTCCTCAGTACACTGATGAACTCAAGCTGCGCCGTTTTACAGAGCGCCCAGCTATGAGACATCTCTTTGAGCGAGCACCCAACTCCCTGCGTGCCACAGCAGTGGGCTGGCAGCCAATCGTTGGGCCTTGGCGTCTGGCAGCTCACATTTGTCATGCAGAGAAAAAAAAGGTCGCTTGGGGGTCCAATTTCCTGGATTCTGGTGAATTTGTGTTGGTGAATTTTCTGCATCAATTTATGATTTAAATGTTTTTAATTCTGCCAAAATAAAAGTCCTCTGCTACTTTCATGTTTTTATTTGGCAGGGTCAAATGCCATGTTCTAAATATTGAAATCAAGGTGTCTCCTGCATCTTGAATGAAATCTACACCTATGGAAAAATAATAGCTGCAGTGGTGGCACCAGCAAGCAGAGCATTTTCTGGCATGAAGGGCATCATATATCGCACTGCATGGCATTTTCTTAATTTTAGGTGCATCTGCTGACCATAGAACGGAGAGCAAAGTGGGTACAAGCACTCAGAAGAAGATCTTGAAGCTGAAAAACAACCACCACTACCAACATTAACATTACTATATCTGCTCGCTTTATAAGTCACAAGATGTAACCCTCCCATCACCCTTAGCCTAACCTTAACCACCTCTTTTAACGTAATACTTCATAGCTAATGTTAGCTATTTGCTACGTTAGCATCAGCATAAGTAACGTTTACCCTAACCTTAACCACCTTTCCTTTGACAAAATACTTTATGGCTTAGCAATGTTGTCGCTCTTAAGCTTCCGCACCGAGGAGCTAAGGGGGCCGATTGTGGATTGGTGTGTAAGTATAGTAGGAGAGTCATGTGGCTAGAGGGCGGGTCACGTACAGTAGCTGCTCCAGCTACGGTCAGTCGCCTGACGCTACAGTTGTAACGTGCTCTACTTACTGTCAGAAGACAGGTTTTGTTTTGGCTCTTTGGTCTCGTCAGAAAGATGAGCACAGAGCTGTGAAGCTAATTAATGACATTAAGATTAGATGACCTTTACTATTAAGACACATGGCAGGCAGACAGTGGAGGGTTTCCACAATCTCATGCTGCATTCATGAAGTGGAATCTGGGAGAGCTCTTCTCGGATTTTCTCACCTCAAATGTGATTAAGATTGGGAGGAAGTCAGCACCCAAAAATGATTGAATTTGTCTGACTGCTTTTGATGATTACCTGATAGTGGCAGGGCTACACAGCTGCAGTGTTTCATCATACGGGTGCACACTGTGCCTAAAAAGAACACTCTGACATCATGACAAAGGTTTTACAGTTCCTCTCTAAAGAAGAAACAAAATAAATGCAAATTGGAGTTACTGACAGGTTAAATTTTTTTCCACAAAGCATCCAAATTTCTGTCTTTTCTAATTTATTTACCCCCTTTGCTGTTGCCAATTCTGACTGCAGAAGAGCAAATAAATCCAAGCAAAAATATTTTCGTTTATACATATTCACATTGTTGATTTTTTTTTTTTTTTTTGACAAATAATGTTTGAGTGCTGTTCAATTTGTTTTTCCTACTCTGCAGTGGGAAACATCCTGTTCCCTCTTTCCACAAACACACCATAATGCCAAACAGGGATGGTACAAGCCCATTTAATCACTCCAGCTAGCAGCCACTCTGGTTCGGTTTGTATGCTGGTGACTTTTATTATTTGCACTGGGGAGTCAACATGGAGTACAGAAGATTTCCAAAATTGAAATGCTGTCAAATCCAGTGACGGGACTCGCAGTGTCCTCCACTTTCAAAGAAAGCCTTCAGTCCACTAAGTTTTTTTCTTTTTAATTCTGTGCACACAAAAGACTTATTTCTCTCAAAATTTGTGCGCACATGTTCAAATCCATGTTAGTGAACACTTCTCCTTTTGCCAAGATAATCCATCCAGCTGACAGGTGCTGCACATCAAGATGCTGATTAAACAGCTTCATTACCACACAGGTGTGACTTCTGCTGGTCTCGTGAAAAAGCTTCTCTAAAATGTGCAGTTTTATCTTGAAAAAAGATTTATTAGGCACTCTGAGCTGTGGTTTTTACATATATGGATACAGGGCATTTTTTATGGTCAGACAGGATTCATTTGTGAAGAGAAGACTTCTCCAAATTGACAGACACAATTAAAGGTGAGCATTTTCACACAAAAGTCTTTTATGACGACAAACTGCAGTCAGGTCAAAACTCTGCTGAGAGCTACGAGCATGCAAAGGAACTTCCCTGAGACAGTTTGTGCAGAATTTTTAAAATCAGTGCTGTGTTCAAGTGCTGGAATTTTTATTTACGTGACAACGTCTGAACGACACACAGGCTCCGCAGTGTGTGCATTGTGCTGAGCTGCTTGGTAAACAGGCAAGCTGTATCCATGGTAACAATAACTATGTCAGGTATCAAGCTGTGTCGGGTTCGGTCCGGGCTCGGTTACAACTGTCTTGGACTCGGTCAGGAAAATGCGGCCCAAGCCGTGCTCTATTGTGGGCTTGTTTACACCTTTTGCCTGTACCAGGACTGTCGTAGCTAACGTTAGCTCTGGTGTCTGTTTGCATTGAGCTGATACCGTAGGCTTGAAGTGTGTGCATCAGTGTTATTGGTGTGCCAGAAATTAGGGAACTGAGAAAGGTGTGATTAAATGCGTTTTTTTTTTTTTTTTACGTGTTATTTTTCCTGTAATTAATTAATCGAAATTAACGCATTAAAGTTCCAGCTCTAGTATGTAATGCATAGGCTTAAGAATGAGGTGGTTGGGGAGGATGGCAGGTGTACAACGTGCTGGACCTCGACACCAGAACTTTGGGTTAGCATCCACACTCCTGTCTTAGCTTAGGCAACAAATGCACTTCAGTTAAGGTTAGGGAAAGGTCGTGATTTTGGTCAACTAATAATAAAAAGTGCAAGAAAAAAATATTGTGTTTCCACCACGGATGAAAACAACTGAAATACATTGTCAATGAACATTTTGCTGATACATTCAATATCATCAATTTTTGCTACTTGCCAGATTGGAAATCGTAATTTGCTTCAACCTGGTCTCAGATGATGCCTGGGCGGTGACGCGGAAAAATGCCGTCCTTTAATGTCGGCATGATACGCAGCCGGTCACTGTTACACCCGACAAACAAAGAGTGGTGTTAATACCCTGTAGGATTATAAAGCTGTTCTTTCTTCCTAAACCCAACCATGTGTGTTAGTTGTTGAAGGAAAAAAGAATTGCAGTGTCGTACCGACGTACTGTAGTACGTTTATTTTGAAAGAGACTGTATGTTAATGTTACATTTCCTGCGAAAATGGAAATGTCTTCTGACAGAAGACAATAGGGCTCGTTCGAGATGAACTGCGCCTCGCCTGGAAAGTAGACGAGAGCAGGCGGCTGCAGCAGGAGGCGGTGACAAATAGCCGCGATCAAGTCGGACAATTTCCTGACAGTTTCCAGCAGCCCTCAATCCGTACAGGAAGTCACAGAAATACTTACATCCTGTCCGATATGATGTCAATTTATTAAAATACTGTCAGACTTGTATAAAGGCTTGTTTTCAGTCTCCATCAGTCACACAACATGTATTCTGTTAAGAGAATAAACATTCAAATCGGACTAATAAAATTCAAATATCTGAAATTCAACAAAAATTAACGTCATATTGTTGAGTCCACATCTAAACCAATCAGCTGTTAGATTGGGTGAGAGCCAGGCGCTGCAGTCGGTGGAGAGCAACTGCAGCGCCTGGCTCTAAAAACTGTGGCCGCCTTGCTCTCGTGATTTTATCGCTGTCCACTTTTGTAATACGTCAGAGCAAGTCGGGGTGAAGTCGGACACAAAACTAACCGGCATGCATTGTGCGCCGATCACCGGTGATCGAATCTGCGCAGGCCTGGCTCATCTCGATTGAGCCTAAGGCTTGTAACAGACAGAACTTGACATGGCGTCCCAGAACGTCAACGACCAACACACCCAGGATACCTTTCATGTCGTATCTGGACGTGGAAAGTCCATGACCAAAACGTCGAAATGTAATGAGGTCGGAACAAGAATGTGTTGTTTGCTTGGCATTATGTTTCCTTCCAAACGTATTTGCTGTGTCAAATTAGTTGCATATAAATGTAGTTATGACATGCTCCCTAAAAACATCTGCATCATCTGTGGTGTGATCAAACTAGACATTTTGGAGTTGTATTTCATTGTGACTTATGCACGGCATGCCTGTGTAGTAATGATGCTGTTTAATCAGCATCTTGATACGCCACACCTGTCAGGTGGATGGATTATCTTGTAAAAGACGAAGTGCTAACTAACACAGATTTGTGCACAAAATCTGAGAGACATAAGTTTTTATTTGCATAAAAATGTCTTGGATCTTTGATTTTAACTCGTGATAAATTGGAACAAAAGCAGAATGTATGTCTGCATGTATAATTGTGTCCCGTGTAGAAGGTTACTTTCATCCTTTCTTCTTGATAGTTTGCTGGGTTAAGATAAATGGGCATCTGCATGGGTAAACAAGACTTTGACAGCGCACCTACATGTACTGTCAAAAAAAGAAAAATAGACCGTGCTAACTGTGGATATCCATGTGGTGGGAAAGAACAGGTGTAATCAATAATGTTAATGATGACTGTTGCATTTAGGTGCCCCAGTAAACTGTGTCTGTGAGCCATGCATGCACAGAACCAGTCAACTGGTACTGAACGGCCTAAATCATTTACGTTAAGGAGCAAATACACAAGAAACACCTTTTAATGAAATGCAGTACAACAATATTGATCATAAAGATAAGGCAGCACTTCTCAGACTGTGTCAACAACAATAAACATGATTATCGTGTACATTTCTCAGGTATTAGACTGCTGCAGTGGATTGTATTACCTTATACGTGTTTCCATACCCCTGCTCACTCAGTGCAGCTTTATAGGGCACATACGGTACAGTAAAAGGTCTAAACGTGCCAGTGGCATTTTTTCTTTCTTTTTTTTTTGGTGATAGCAGCATGCATACATCAGAAACATGTATAGGCATGAAGCCTTATAGACGCATACAACACTGGAGCTGGCCAACAGCCACGTTACTAGACTCTCTCTAGAGTTGTCACTAAAGAGGAAAACACTTTGTTTCCCTGATGTATTTAATTTTTCAGATGTTCCTGCCACTTAATATGATGTCCAAAATCCTGACAGGATTCCCTCCGTTAATACGGATCACCAGTATTTCACTTCTGATAGCCGGCCAGGATGTGGGCAACACAAAAGAAGAAGAAACTAGAATAAAGAAGCTTCAAAGCTAAAAGCAAATGTGCTGCATATCATTAAACTAAAAGCACTCTGAGAATGAATGCCTTCAATGAGGCTGCAGAATCCTTGAAATCTGTTATTTAAATCAGGAGAATGTGTAGATCTCTGTTAAATATACATAAATATGGACAACACTGCAGATCTTTTTTTTTTTTGTACAGAGATGGACAGTTTAAGATTTCTGACTCATGACCGCTGAGTTATAACTATTTAAAATCATCTTGCTGTACTACCACTTAATAAAAAAAAGATTGGCTGCAGGATGACCATTAATTCCTGATAATGGACAAGGAAACTACCAGGGCTGCCTCCTAATAGTCGATCAAATGTTAGTCGAGCAGAAAGGTCTTTAGTCAGCAAGATTTCATTGGTCACTTAGTCGCAGAACAAAAACAACAAAAACAAAAACAGATGAGCTGCACCTTGTCCAATAAAATCAAAACCTATATGACTGGACCATGTGGGAATTTAATTTGACAGGACAGACACAGGAAGTGGAGTCAGGTTCATTTCCAGGGCTGGTACATGTAGTTATTCCACAGGCTAGTTAATAACATGTGGGGCAGGAAATCCAAAGTGTGGGATCATTTTGAGAAGGTGAAGGACCAACCCAAGGTGATATGTAAACTCATCTTCATTGGTCCACTACAAACATGACGTATCATGTGAAACATGGAAGTAGCTACATGCCCATTAGCCCACAGCGTCATTAACAGGCGGCTCGCTCAGTGTGTGACGTGCACTTGTAGATAAAATATAGGCCTATATTAATGAAGGTTCATTAGTACGGTTTGTATTTCTCTGTAATGTAGCACAGTGTTAACAATGTTACTGATACTATTCTTTCTCACACCTTCAACTCACACCACCAAAATATATAATTTAATAATTACATTAATATCGTAAACATGCGGGCGACTAGTCGAAGAATGGCCCTAAATGATGACTGTTGGTCGACTAGGAAAATTCTTAGTCAGGGGCAGCCCTAGAAACTACTAGTTTTCCTAGTGCCCCTACTAACTAAGTAGTTCCAATCAAACTGTCCGTTCACTGCACTAAATGAATGCACTGGCTAGGTGATATCGGCCTGTATCTAAAATGAGTAACCATAGCAACAGGTAAGCAGTTGTAGTTTCCTGCAACAAGTTAAGCTAAAATCAAATTACTAGTGTTGTTGTTGAACATACTGTCAAAATATACTCACTGTTTTGTGAACTATATGCAGTGTTATTGAGTTTGAAACGTTAGCTTTGTGGCTAACAGCTGAGCCAAAGTGTTTTCTGAGCTGAATGAATTAGAAATATCTCCTGTTGCCATGTCGTATCTATGGTTCGTCTTATGTACTGGAGCAGTTTATCAGAAACTTTATGGGAGAGTAATGATTGTTCCAGGTATTAGCCGAGTCAAACCCAAGTATTACGAGGAAAATGTAGTGCTACTGTGAGAAACTTTTGATTTGATTTTGATTACAAAAAGCATTAAAGTCGTTGCAACATTTGTTGTTCTGTTTGCTTACTGAAATGTGGCAATAAATGTATTACTTATCCAAGTGAGACAGTTTGTCTGCAAATTGTGTCCTACTCACCTCTTCCCAACAAACCTGTTTTAAAATAGACGTGTGAAATTTTCTTTTTTGTTCTGATTGAAAAAAGCATGAAAGTGTGAATTAATGGTCTCAATTATTTTTTCTCTTTGACAAGTGACCATGGTATAAGCAGGATAATGTCCTTAGAGGTGCCCATAATGAGGAATTAATGGACTTTGCAGGGCGCAAACGTCACCTCCCCGTCCTCCATTAATCCCTGATAATGAAAACTTCGCAGGACATTATCTCTTACTTACATGATAGTTTTCTTGTACTCTAAACTAAATTAGGTTGAGGAATAAGCACTCACAGCCCACATGAATCTGACAGTTACAGAAAAACTGTATGGAGCACCAAAACATATCCAGATATACTGTGTACTAAATTTGAGGGGGGGTTGTGTTTAGGACCAAGGAATGAAAGATTTTAGTCTAAAAATGTGTAGCTAGAAGTGTGCATTTTTCTGCAGAGACTCTCCTCTGCCTGTGTTTTCTTTATGCTTTATTCTTTCTTTATTTTCTGTGTTCAGGTAGCTCATGGCATCGAACACCCACAGCGCTCAGGTGAGGTCAGGGCTTAACAAAAAGTTAGTGACCTGGTGCCAGACTGTGCGCAGCAGGCAGCCGCGAAACACAGCGCCAAAAAAACACAAATATAGAGAGGCGAAAACATCAAAGAAGAGTCAATCTGGGGCTGGCTTTTACTTTCACTTTTGCTGGCAAGTGTGTTTACAAACAGTAACCAACAGTCCTGCATAATATACCTTTAAATTCTATTTTGGGCCACAGCCTCCAGAGCTCCCAGGAAATTTCACTGAAATCTGTTGAGTAGTTTTTTTAGTCAGACGCCTCTCCTGAGCAAAGGTAATTAAGCTCTTATGTCTGACGGGCATAGCTGTGCTGATTAATGTGAGTGGCTTCCCCTGGTCTGAGTTTGGTGTTTTACATAATGAATGACAATTTAGAACTGCTGTTTCTAAAACTTAAAGCAGCCTAGTTTTCCATTTGTGACGTGATATAAAAAAGCTGCTCCTTTTACACTGAACCAAGTGATGGTGTAGTTGTTTGTAAAGGATAAAGTGGCCTGTTTGAATCCCTGTAGATCAGTTTCATAGGTAACAAAATTCACGAGTAAATATTTTGTTTTCAGGAGCATGAAGTGAGCTCAAACTATTTTTAAAAATATAAATATACCAAACTAAGAGAGTACTCCGGTGTTAACAAAAATAAACGAAATAATTTGTGCATGTGCCCTGTGATTCTGATCTCTACCAAAATGTTATGGGTTCTTCTTTGGCTCATGCTCCACGCTTACAGCAAGTTTAGTGAAAATCGGGCTGGTAGATTTCCCCTAATACTGCTGCGACATGGACAAACCAAATTGAAAGCATTAGTGGAGGCAACAAAGATCTATGGCTGCAACTAATACCATTATTATTAGTTCTAAATTGTATTTCAGTTGTATATTTATTTTATTATTGAACAATTAATCCAGTCAGAAAATAGGAGAAAATGTCCATCAGAGGTTACACCTTCACATTAATTGCTTTGTTCAACTATCAGACCAAAAACCAAAGATACTGAATTAATGGTGTTACAGGAAATCCTACATTTCAAAAGCTGGAACTAGAAAATGTTTATATATAAATAAGACATACATGATTTACAAATCCCGAACCCTAACCCTAATTAACTTCTGATACATTACTGGAAATATTAACTGAATATTAGGATTAGGATTAATTGTCTAAAAAGATACATTCTCTATCCATCAACATGGGCAGTGTTTTGATTCAACGTATTTGTATTTAATTACTTATGTGTATTTTGTCATTTGTGTTTTGTTGAACAGAAAAAACAAGATGTAATTTGAAACAAAATACTTTAGGAGCTTGTATTTATGTCTTTGAAATACTTTAGAAAATTCAGAACAGCTTGGTGTGTTTCTCCTCTGGGCCAATCAGGGTGTGACGACGCCCTGTCTTAGGGCTTAAGAGAGTTGGTGAAACACACACTCTGATCCTTCCTCAACCTAATGCAGACCTCATGTTGACAGATATTATCAGCCAGAAACTCTGTTCTCTCAGGCTCCTTAAAAATGGATGATTCCTTAAAGGAGAAGTCCAGTATTTTGCACTCTGAGCCCCATTCCTGGTTGTTTATGATGAAATAGAGTGGTTAAGACCAAAATCTTGATGATTGCTCCTTCTCTGACAATTTGAGAGAATTTGTCTTTCCCCTGCCTGGCTTAACAATGCTGTCTATGGCCATGTGTAAATCTGTCCTAAAACCACCTTAAACGTTGGTTTTCAAAGCCGTGAAACTCACCCAGTGGTCAGTGGTGTTCCTTGATGTTCCCACATAAAAATCGTAGACAGCATTGTCTGACTACAGAGATACAAAGCAACTACAAAAAATGACTCAAAAGGACTACAAATTCATTTAAAATGGCTACAGTGAGACACAAAATGACGACACAATGGGCCAAAACAACTTTAGACACCAAAACCAGGAAGACACAAAACCACAGAGGGATGTGGAGAGACACAAAAAGAGAACAAAGAGGAAGTTTAAAGTTTAAATTGTCACATTAAATTGACAAAATCACTCACACAAAGTAATTGTGGCACTGCTCATATGTCGTTAGCCTTGGAAATCTTCATTGACCCCACCTGTGTATGAAATGGCCCCACATGGTGATGTGACACACTTACATATGCTTTGCCAGTAAATTCATGGAAGCAACAAGTGAGCGGCATGTTGTGGTGACTAAATGAAAAGCATTCTGTTTCATAATTGTTCCCTTTATTTAATTTAAAGCCTGCACGCTGAGCCTTCTCTGTCAGAATAGATAAGCTAAATTAATCTCTTTGGTTCTCTCTCTGCTCTGGACCTTTGGTAATTCGCACAGCAGTCATTTGTTGTACGCATCTTTTTTTTTCCATGTGTTGATAGACCGTGTGCAGATCTTCTGTGACAGGAAGGCACAGACTGCAGGAGGATATGAAAAGGCAGATTGCTTGCACTTTGATCAGGTCTGATTTTTATCATAGCCACCAAACTAATCTTTATGTCTGATGTTCCTCCAGAGTAAGGAACCAATTTGGAAGTTATTTGTTCTGTGTGTAACAGTAGCACTTTGTTCAGCAAATTCACTTCAGGCTCTATATTTTTTGGGGTGCTCAATAAAAAAAGAAAATGACAGCATCCATAACTTTGTTTTGTTCTTGTTTTTTTTTTTTTCATGACATAAAATAAAAATGTTTTTATATAACTCTTTGCCTCGTCAGGCATCATACTTTCTAAATTAGATAAAAGAAAATATGGTCCTCCTCTGCTTTAGGTGAAGACATGGAAAGATTTGTCCTAAAACAAAATGGAGACACACAAAAAGCTGCAATGTCAGAACTTTCTGAACAACAATTTTTAGTGTCTGTTATGTAGCAGGCCAGCTTGTCTTATGTCCGAGTGCTCATGAATCCATAACGTTTCCAACATACTTCAGCATCACTACCAAATAAATAAGCGAGGACCAACTTCGCCAGCCAAGGCCAATGGTGCATTCATGTCCTTCTTGGATGGTCGTTCTTCTGACTTCTGTGTGTTCATGAGCTTTAAGTTATGTGTAACAACATGGCTGCTGCAGAGATGTGTTGTACTTTATTGCTCAGAGTGTTTAAACAACATGTTGACAAGGAAGAACAAAGAAAACAGATCAGATAAGCCATGAAATATAATCAGGACCTCATTTTTCAGATTATTTTGACACCACATGAATGCAGCGTGGGACTGTAGAGATAACTGGGACGTCTAACTGCCCCGCAGAGTGACATTTCTTTAACATTGCACTGAGCTTACATAGTCTACCTGCATACAAGTGGAAAGCTGAACCATCCATCCATCCATTTTTGTAACCGCTTATCCTCTTGAGGGCTGCGTGGCGGCTGGAGCCTATCCCAGCTGACATTGGGCGAGAGGCGGGGTACACCCTGGACAGGTCACCAGACTATCACAAGGCTGACACATAGAGACAGACAACCATTCACACTCACATTCACACCTACGGCCAATTTAGAGTCACCAATTAACCTGCATGTCTTTGGACTGTGGGAGGAAGCTGGAGCACCCGGAGAAAACCCACGCTGACACGGAGAGAACATGCAAACTCCGCACAGAAGGGCTCCCTCTTGGAATTGACCCGGAACCCTCTTGCTCTTTTCAAAATAAACCTCCATTTTCACAGGAAATATACAGGATCATACAATGCATGCAGTTATTTTTAAAATAAACTTACAACATTGGTAAAACATTGTATTTCAAAAGCACGTGGTTATGTTTAGAAAAAACATCATGGTTTGGCTTAACATTCACACAGGTCACAAGTCCAGGGCTCTTTGGATCCATCCACTAACCCTCCCACCAGCCCTACAGTATAAGAACATTGCAGCTCCTTACATTACATTGTTGCTAGCAGCATTTCAAAGTGACACCATCCAGCAGCGTCATACACTCACACCGTCTGACAGCATATCATACCACCACAAAAGGTGCCCATTTGTGTCTGTGTCTGACAGAATCACTGACAAAACAGTGGTATTTGATGAATTGGGAATGAGTACGGGCTGTTTTAGCAGAGTGTCACAGAGAAACTGACACCATGTTTTGTAAAAAGTGTCAAAACCTGAAAGGCAGAGGGAGCGGATACTGTGAAACCAGCTGAACTGCCCATCATCCCTGTGTCGAACCTCCGATTCTTCAGACCTGTAAGACAGGGCAATAAAAACAAGAGGTGCGTGAAAGCTAATTACTGAGGAATTTCACTGTGAAAACTGTGCACAAAGCTCATTGAACAGTTTGATTATATTTTATATAGCCTAATTTTGTGCTATAGTTTTACAGCTCCAGGAGATGGTTATCCCCAGTGATACTGTGCTTATCATGTAACACTACAGGCACCCCAGGCTAGGAGTTGGGGATGGAGGACTGAGATACGAACCTTCAAAATCCATGTGTGAAAAATCGGCTTTCCTGCGAGCTGGAAGATGGTGACGTTATCACGACAGAATATTCAGAAAATAGAAAAGGTCAGACTGATATTGTAATGGTTTGCCTAGCTCAGACAAGAAGACTGATTTGATTCACATTCGAGTCCAACATGAATCTTTGGGAGACACAAAGTTGTTTGAAATCCTTGGCTTGATGTTGTTTGTGCCAGAATGTGGGGGATAAACAGCCATCGATATTGCAATATGCTCTTTACTGATAAAAAAAATGTTTGCACACAGCCAAACAGAAACATTTATGCCTCTGCTGGCTGGCTCCTGAATCAATAGCCTGCAGGCCCTTGAGGGATTGTGGTTTTCTTCTTCACGCTATTCTAAATGGCTGCTTTTTTTTTTTTTTTTTGACATTTTTCCTCCTTTGAAGACTACCTGCGATGGGACTCCCACGTTCCAGCTTGTGGCAGATGTTATATCAGCGAGCAGCATCCTCTCGCTCAGCCGGCTCCTTCATTTCAATTATAACACACAACTCGGAGGAGAGATTCACTGTGTGTTAAACGTGCTGCGCTCGCTGTGTCACCTCATACTCAGACAAGTAACGAAAGATTGCCACAGTGGGTTCTGTGTGTGTGTGTGTGTGAGTGTGTGTGTGTGGGAAAGCAGCAAAACTCGAGGGGTGTTCGTACTATTTGAATGTTGTGTCTCACTCTCTCAGGTGCTTTACTTCTCCTTTTCTCGGCTGCACTCAGGGAGCAAAAGGTATGTTTATTGGGGTCGAGGCTGTCGGTGCACACCGCAGGAACACTAAGGCAGCCGCACAAGCCGCTGTTGGTTATGTGATGCATTATTAAATTCTACCTGATATGAAATCCCTGCAGATAATGTGTGGATTCAGACAGCACATGTGTGAAAATACAAGTAGCATTGTGTCTCCGGGAGATGTGATCTCTGCGGGCTGATGTAAACACTGCTGCAGTGTTGCATATAACAGGCCTATATACTGTAAGTCTATCAGGACTTCACAGAGGACAAGATAAGGGTTAAAAAAATATGTGTCCGCTGTGTTTGCCCATCTAAATAAAACTGCATGAATCTCTGTACCCGAGAAGGTCAGCATAACTTTGTTTGGAAAAATCCAAATATTGTCGATTCCTGGCTGACGTACAGTAAAGAGAGGCTGCAGACTCATCGTGTCCGAACCAGTGTCACTAATAAGGTCTTGTTTGTCAGTGGCAGATGCTCCCACGGCTGTAAATAAGGTCTGAGTCCAGTTCTCAGTGTGTAATGGATCAAAACAAGCTGTAAAGTAGCACTTCAAGCTGAGAGTCTCTCAGCCGACTGAAAGGGTGCGTCTATTAAAGCCATTGTGAAATCAAAGTTAACCTTCCCCCTTATAACTCACATAATAGTTACATAAAGCTGTTATAATTTACATTTCTATAGAAAAAAGAAACAAGACTTACATTAACCTACAGAGAATTATCTCTTGAATCTGCAGCTCCCCCTCATTGCTAGAATGAGTTTAAGCCCAGTGTTTACCTGCCCAGCTGCAACCTAACTGTTCAGTTTCACTCTCACAGCTCTCATAGTGTCCTAAACAACAGAGCATGTCCATTTTCACTGACTTCCAAAGCCGCGATTGCAGTTATGCTATAAAATTTTGCAGTGAGATTTAGATGCATGCACGTGGTTGGGTTTGGGAAACAAAAGCAGGTGGTTAGGTTCAGAAAAACAACAACATTTGGCTTAACATTCTCCTGGTTAAAAGTTAAAAGTCAAACTCCGGACTCCCTTGGCTTACATTGTTGTCTCACCATGTTTCTCCCTGACACCATCAGGCAGCGGGCTGCATATCATGCCGACGTAAAAGGACGGCTTATTTAGTCAGTTTCTGATGCGGAGGTCACTGCCCAAGCATCTGTATTCGACAACTTTGGAGTGAGAGTGAATTGGGTCAGGATTAGAAAACGTCATGCTTTGGCTTTAAATAAGTAGTTTTGTTACTAATGTCACATGATGTATGTCATGTGACAGGTGTCACATACATCATGTCACATATGTCACTTGCGCAATATGCTGCGCACACTAGCATACGATGCGTTGTTGTTGGTGGTGAAAGAAGTCAACGTTGACTAAGGGGCATAAACATCATTCTCCTGGGTCAAAGTCCTGTGCTTGTTTGACCCATCCACTCCCACTCACCCTTGACTTTTAAACAACACTGGGCAGAGTGGGTCGCTTTTTAGACTGTCACCTCACGTCCTCCTCTGCTCCTGTTATAATTACTACAGCCACTAGACTTACAATAAATGTAAGTATGGGTTGTAATAAGTGGTTGTACAGTCGACCAAAAGCCAGGCCCCCAGAAAGTGCACCGTGCTTTGAAGCCAGTTTTTGTGACAGCGAAGTGAGTCCCGACTCCACCTTTTGATGTCATGTGGCCGAAAAAGCCTTCCTCCTAAAGACTTACATTGGGAAAGAGATATCTGTAAAACAGTGGGTACATTTTTTTGAGCATTACAACTCCCCTTCACAATCAGATTCAGTCCAGTAACATTTGAAGTCTAGAAGACGTGCACAATTAAATCATTTTATCCCAGTTCAAGTTAGCGGACCAGTAAATCAGATGTAGCTGGCTTCACTAGTGAAAGTCTCTAGTGCACTTGCTCTCTTGGCCCAGTGATGCAGAAGCAGCGCCTATCGTCCAGGTCTATTTTGTACATGGAGGCATGGATGGAGTCCTGCCTCCGATGCTGTATCCAGTTTTCTTAATACATCATGCCTAGGGCACTGTCTCCTCACAGCAAGAGGGCTCCTGGTTCAGGGTTGTGAGTTTTCTCCGGCTTCCTCCCACAGTCCAAAGACATGCAGGTTAATACGTGACTCTACATTGTAGAGGCTGAATGGTTGTCTGTCTCTATGTGTCAGCCCTGTGATAGTCTGGTGACCTGTCCAGGGTGTACCCTGCCTCTCGCCCAATGTCAGCAGGGATAGGTTCAAGCTGTCCCGTGACCCTTAAGAGAAGGAGGACGAGAGGTAAGGTGGTTACAGAAAATGGATGGTTGGGCAGTCGACCTTAATGGATGTTTTTTTGGTGAGAGCAGGCTGGTAATAAAATAAAATACAAAACAAAACTTGATGCTCATCTGAGCACGAAATCAGAATGTATGGTACCTGTCAATCAGAGGACAGCAGCAATCCTGATCAGCGTGATCACGTTGCGTCCCACGGTTGGAGCAGCGTCCTGCCACTTTGATGTTCGACTTTTTGGGACAGATGCCAAGAGGAGGGTTGGGGGTGGGGGATTAGGTGCGTCACTATCCTAAATGGCATCTGGGTATTCATGCCAGGCAAATTACTTTTCTGTATACTCATCTGGATGAGCTGTTTGTTTGGGCTGTTTTTCTCGCTGCTCACCTCTCTGTGTGCTGAATTAACATACAAAACGAGGTCAGAAGTAATCAGCCAACAAATGGAAAATGGTCTCATGACAGCATCAGTGAGTGACAAGTGACAGCTGAGTGACAAAAGTGACGAGTTAATGTAGGGCACAGAAACATCAGGTTGGATTGCCTCATTTTCTCGTTTCTGCTCAGGAGAAACTGGCAGTGAAAACAGGCTTTTTAAAATGTGGACCCAGTCACTGGCACGACACTTCATCATCTTTCTTTTAATTTAATTAGTTCCCCAAGTTTCTGATAGATAATTTAAGTGCGCCCTGCTTGATCCTCTTGTCATCATTATTTTAAAATAGACCACTTGACTGAAATTTATCACAGACACAATGTTTATGAGCTCCAGCTGCAGCCATGCCTCGATTATTGCACATGTCTGCTGTTTATAAAAGAAGTGTAAATGTTCAGCATGGTTATAATGCTTGTTTAAGCTTCAGGTTGACTTAACTTCAATTTAATCAAACATGACTGTCATAATAATTTATGAAGCACTTTTCAAAACATTTACAATGAAATCACATCACAGTGACTAAACTGGAGGACGAAGGTTAGCAGATGGAAGATAAGCACACAAAATAATTACATAAGCAACAATTTAAGGTAATAAAAACTATTTGTTCCTGGCGTTTTACCATCACTGGTCTTCATATCCTGCTGACTCACTCTGAAGCTGCCCACAAATGATCTGTCTCACAAAATAACCTAAAAAATGAATAGATAAGAAAATAAATCTGTATTGTTTGAGGCACTGTGGACGTCAGCTCAGAGTAATCCAGTCAAACAGAAGGCTGACTGGTAAAACAATCGATCTGCACCATCAGATGAATAACAGGTTGTCAAACTGTACGGAGGACAGAAGCGGCAAAAATAAAAAATAAATAAATGATCCAGATGAGGATTAATTAATAAATCATTAAACGTAGCTTCCTAATAAATGAGAAAATATTGATACTTGATTTAATTTGCTTTATGTTGAGTCCCCTATTTATTTACTTTCCTATTTACTTTTCCCTTTTCTTTATTTTTAATTCATTGAAAATTAATTTGTTTCTGCATATTTTTTTTTTTGGTTTAACTCAAATGTATTTTTAAATTAATTTATTCTTTTTTTAAATTAATTTTATTAATTCAGTTTGTTTATATATTTATGTACCTGGCACACCACATCTAAATGTCAAATCCTTGGTCAGAAGTTGCCAAAAGAAGATAAATAATTGAATAAATAAATAAATTACATGATAAATAAATTTTTATGCCACTTAATGTCCCAAAAATATTTAAATATAGGCAAAAATACAGACATAAATTGATATTTCAGTTTTAATTTGCTTTGTTATTTACCTTTGTGTTAATTCTTACTTTGCTTTTCAGTTTTCCATTTTATTTATTTATTTATTTTTAATTAATATATTATGTATAATTTAATTTTCAGGCATTGTAGGCATTGGCTCAGAAATTAATTAAGTCCAGATGTCAAAAGATGTCAAATGCTATGGAGGACAGAGGCTGCTAAAATAAAAAAGTCAGAATGATAAATATGACATAACTTGATATTTCTTTTTAAATTTGCTTTTTAATTTACTTAATTTAGATTTAGCTTTCATTTATTTTTTATAAGTTTTTATTTATGTTTTTGCATTTGTTTTATTTATTTAATTTATTTATTCAGTTAATTCATGTATGTTTTTAATTAATTGATAAAAATATGGCTTGAATTGATTTTTCTGTTTTGATTTGCTTCTGTATTTATTTGCTTTTGTTTCAATTTCTGTATTTATTCTATTTACTTTCCCAAGAAGTTTTACTCCACACCCACCACCACCTCCACCACAGGCACTGAGGGAGGCACTGTAGACGTTGGCTGAAAAAGTAATCTGATGAAAAAGAAAAACTCTGAAACCCAAAACACTCTGCATCATTACAAAACAGCAGGTTGTAAATCTTTTTTTTTATTGGGTTGAATATAAACAAAAAATAAATAAAATATGAAAGCTCTGTTTGTCCTCCCTCTGTACAGCGTTATCTTTTCATCTTTGGTCATGAACGAGCAAAGTGGAAGAAAATACGATATTAAAGCCACAAACATCAGCAGCATTATTACAGTGTCAGGCTGTGTTTGTCAGACCCACTGCCTGGCAACCTGATCATACTCATTATTTTATTATTCATGTATCTGTGGCCCCGGACGGTGCGGTCTAAATTTGGGAATAGGATCTCTCTGAAACAGAAAACAGAGAGCATTAGGAGCATCACATTAGAGGATCGGCTTGCTTGAGCTCTCAAATCAAAATTACCCATTGAACCTAATCCCCTGTAAATTGTCTCCTGACTGGAAAGATGACTTTCAATGAAGTGCAACATCCCAGGTGTTCCAAACTCTGATGGAGATAACAGAGGTGGGAAAACTCATTTTCCAGGCACCAGGTAATGATGTTAGTGGAGATAGTATTGTCTTGAGGTACAGGCTCAATAACAGGGACTTTAGTTTTGTTGCCCTTTAACCCCTTTGAAAGCCCATATGACAGGCGACGTACTGGTTGAAGTAGTTTGAAGCTTTCTGTGTTTCAGCCACCAAACTCCTGACAGGTATAAAACTGTAGATTTGAGGTGCTGCTGAAGGCGAGCAAGACACTTAAGGGACAAATATAAAAAGCACTTAAAGTACTCCAGGTATCTGTACTTATTCCATCTTATTTCAGCGCTTCTCCTCCTTTTATTTGGAACAGTAGTTGGCAACACAAACAAGTAACACTGATTCATTTAAGATTTGTGCCAGGAACATCAAGTGCTCCTCTCTCCTGTCCAAAGGTTGTGTGAGAAAGCCTCCATGCTTTAATGCCAAAATCTGACTTTTCAAGTCAGATAGGTTTTTTTTTTTCCCTGCCACAGACAGCACTTGTCCCGTACAACAAATTGCGCTCACCAGGAAAGGTCATTTTACAGGAAATATTTAAGTAACATCCTGAGCAGTTTAGGGGGCAACAATCAATCTGCATCAACTGTCATGACTGAAGGTCAGAAAATGCCATATGCTCTTGCTCAAAAATGGTTTTTGGCCATGCTTCCTAATATTTTTTTGGTTTATGACCAAATATCTGTAAAAATAAAACCTGATTTATGTTTGGGCGCTCAACAAAAAAAGTGTAGCTCGACACCAAGGGTTGAAACAGCATGAGATTTTCATGGAACAATAACCGTCTCAGAAAATATTACGGTTTCACAGGTATCACAATATTACAGAATTATCATTATCAGTCAGAATGACCCTTAAGTTATTAAGACTCTTCATAAAAATTCAAGGGTTATTTTTGTTGGAACATACATTATACATTAAGCAAATGTCCATGGTGTTACCAGGCTCTCCCTTTTCCCCTTTTGAAGGCGATGACCTTGTGGGTACCTGTAAGCCTGGTCTCACTCTGAAGTCATCAAAATCCGACACTTAGGCAGTGACTTGGGGCGTCAAACACCAACGAAAAAAAAAGCGCCCTTTAACATTAAAGCGGATAAATTTGTCAAGCACCCTGCCATAAATCAGACTTAATATTCCTGTCATTAGTAAATGTTAGCATGCTAACACACAAATTTACCCACTTTAACCTGCGATGACTAATTATTCTTTTCACCTCTTGGGGGCAGTAGAAACAAGTTGTGAACGTAGCATTGATATTTGAGGCTGATGTTTGGAACGCGTTCACAAACAGGTGCTTAGTTACACATGCAGCAGATACAGAGCAGCTTTCACACTCTGCCTCTCTCTCTATCCTCCTCTTCACCACATTACCATTTCCTCAAGACCATTCATTTCCTTTTTACAGCCATCCACCACATGGCCTCTGACTTTCCCTCCTTTCACCATCATCTCACTGCACCACCCATCTACACACCGAAGGTACAGTGAAGGAGGTTTAAAAGAGAAGTCACAGCATCACTCACTCTGACATCTCTCCATTTAATGCATGTGTAGGTCCCGTTTGTGCATGTGTGTGTATTCGGACCTGTGTGTGTATGTACAACAGAGTGTAAACCTTGAATTTCCCCTTGCGGGATTAATAGAGTATATAAAATTAAACATGAAAAAAAAAAAATATATATATATATATATAATGTGATACCATTGGCATACGACACATGAATAGAGAAATCTGTGTAATCGCTCGCTGAAAGGCTCAATAGCTGGTGCACTGTCATAGATTATAGGGGATGACTGATTTATTTCACTGTGGCGTGCGCAGTCAGCCTTGGGTCTGAATATTTTTGTATGAAAAAACAAAGTGAGAATTACAATTCTGTAATTACAGAAAAGGTCTGTGATAGACAGTCCCTCCAGGATCTTGCAGCAAAAAAAAATTGAATTTGAAGCCCACTGTATCAAGAATTGTGATTAAAAAATTGTGGCATTTTTATGTGATTTTTTTTTTTTTTGTGGGTAATTGCAGGCAAATGACAAAAACTGCAAATCAGGAGGAAAAAAAACTTTATTTTTTCTAAACTACTGCCTCCAAAAAATAAGTTGTGACGCCCCACCTATGTGTCCTCTGCCTTTGTTCACCCAGAGACCGGGCAGGTCGTCAGTGGGGACTAGTTGCAGCTGAGAGCTGGGAGGAGCCAGAGGGCATAAAGAGGGCTGCTCTCCCCAGACTGCTCTCTCTCTGGCTGGGCTGTTGCAACTACTCCTAATGGCCTCCTCACCACCCTAGTCTGGGTTTGCACTCCATTTTCACCATACTCTCATGGATTCACTCACACACGCATCACGTGACTGACTACTGCCACATTCCATATCTTAACACGTGTCTTTGGGTTTTTCATTAAACTACCTAAACTATTGACTTTATTGTGTGCAGACTCCCTCCTTTGTTGCAGTTCTGAGCCAGGTTGTAACATAAGTCATCTAATCACTGAATATTACAAAAACAGCTGCAAATGTTTCAGTTCTCTTCTTTAGTTTGATTGAATTAGTTTCAAAACATGGACTCCAATAATGTTTTAAAAAAATCCTGAGTGAATATTGTAGCTCTCAAAGCAGACAATGTGACTGTAAAACAACATGTAAGCTAACATTTGAATCAATTCAACACATATTGTATGCATTTAAACAAAGTGACAATTCATATGTCGATACAGAGAGTCACTCCATACTGCAATATCATTAGCGCCATTTGACAACGCATCTGGCGACGTTTCAAATGACTTCCAATCAGCTGGAAAATGCGGAATTATTGCGATCGCAAGATCATGATTTTATTGAAGGACTGAATAGACCATGAACAAATGCTTTCTATATGCAAACATTCTATCGTATATCAGCCACCATCCAATCGAGTGTATCCAAAAGTCGTGTCAGGCCGAGCACACCCCGAGCAGCAGTAGCTCAGTTCATAGGAACTTGGTTTGGGAACCGAAGGGTCGCAGGCTCAAGTCCCTGTACGTGATGAGAGACCATAAACAAATGATTACTGTCCTGTAAGGACCAAGTATGGAGTGTGAACTGTTAGCTAGAGAGGTGCCAGAATCCATCCTGGGCACTGTTGATGTGCCCTTGAGCAAGGCACCAACCCCCCTCACTGACATCTCTCCATTTAATGCATGTATAGGTCCTGTTTGTGCATGTGTGTGTCTTTCGGACCGGTGTGTGTATGACAACAGAGTGAAAACATTGAATTGTGGGATTAATAAAGTATATAAAATAGAAGAGAAAAAAAAGAGTATGGGTCCTGTTTGTGTACAGTATGTGTGTATTTCTGGATGTGTATATATGACAACAGAGTGGGGAAAAAAATTGAATTTCCCATCGGGAATTAATATAGTATTTCTTCCTCTTCTTCGTCTTCGTCGCCGTCTGCTTTAACTCTCCAACATCACAGCTCCCAGCCTGCTTTGAATAGCCTCGGGCACAGTGTGCACGGATTAGTTACAGTGTCCCTGCATTCCAAATCGTGTACCTTTTTCTCTTTACTTTCTGTACCTGACAGCGGCTGCCCTCACACGTTACACACTGTTGCATGCAGCAGGCCCCTAAAAAAAACTCAGTGAATGGACACTCCCTAAATCTGCCTTGTGCATACACGTGCTGTCTGCGCCTAATGGTATATAATTTGGTTTCGAAATAGAATGTAGTTATTCTTCCATAATAAGATAAGCATGATTATTGAGAGTGGCTGTGGCTCAGTGGTTTGAACCCCGGCCCTTCAGTCCGTATGTCAGAGTACCCTTGGGCAAGATAATGAACCCAAAATTGCTCCCAATGACTGAGTAGCAGGTGGCACCATGTGTGGTAGCCTTGGCCAGCTGTGTGTGAATGGGTGAGTGTGGCATGTAGCGTAAAAGAGCTTTCAGCGGTTGGACGAAAAGTGCTATACAATTATTTACCAATACTGGCTCCATGGCGACACACTACTTTGTCATAACACTGTGCCTTGAACTTTGACTGTCTTGTTCATATATCAGTCCACATAGCATCATGCAGCAATATTATATCAATGTGTACACGAGTTGCAAAGAATATGTACCTACACTTCCATGCAGTGTCATCTGTCACTGCTGCTGTCAGCTGTCACTGTCTGCCAAGAGGAGCTGCAGGTTCAGGTGATAATTCTCTGTAGTTTCATCACCACCAGCGACTCCTTTCACACTGTCACATTGTCATTTGATGGATTAATATCATAAAAATAATAATGATTACAGCAGCTTTAGCCCAAAGCGCTGCGGTGTCAAAGTGCAGCCTCACTGATCTGCTGGAGCAGGTTTACACTGAACATAATGAAAACATGAAAAGGGCACGTGAACTTGCTGTCAGCGGTCATAAAATGACAACTGAGGTCCATGACCTAAAGCAAATGCTTCTAAGAAACTGCCCACCAGTGTCATGGGAAAGACAAACGAGACATTTCCCATCTGTGTGTCTTCTCTGGCTGTCACTCAGCCTGACACCACTTCACTGATAACAGAAAGCCTGAGGCTGGTCAATCTGCAAGTTTACTCAAATTCATAAACATGAAGTTTAAAAGTTGAGTTTGAGAAACACTAAACTACATTTTCTGAAGTCCTGAACTACAATTTCACTTTAATAAGTTCGAGGGTTGTCGGCCCAAATCAGGAAAGCGGTTTGCAGTAATTAACAAGTTACACATAAATGCTGAAATTAATGATAGGGAAAGACGGGTTTGATTGACCTCTTGAGGTAAGAGTATTCAGTGAAGGGTTTCTCTGCAGGCAATTAGCTTATTTGGGGCATTAGGGTTAATTAAGAGCTCTGGCAGAGGAGTCTGATGTTTTTCATGCGTCTGCACTGGCAACAGCTTCATGTGTTCAGGTTGTATATCTGTTCGTCCCCATCTCATGAACGCAATATCTCAGGAAGGCCTCGGGGGAAATCCTTCAAATTTGGCTCAAACGTCCACTTGGACTCAGCGATGAACTGATTAGATTTTGGTGTACAAAGGTACGTTTTTGGCCATAATCCCGAACACAAGGGGAGACATTTGGACAGATACTGAATTGATGACACTAATCTTCAGAGCCCACCTTGACACTGTGCTGATCGTAAAATCTTTCTTGCTTCCGGGCTGAAGATGTGTGTGAAGCATCCATGTTTAAGAGTTAGACCAGTAGCTTCTTTGCAGCAGCATCCATATTTGAAGCATTGTCTACTGTCATGGCTACAGCTTGTGTTGTATGCTGTTCCTCTGGTCGTCAACCACAAGCTCATTGGTGTTACTGATGCTGAGCTTCAGGTGCACCATGTGACAAAACTCCTCAGTCCTCTGTACTCAGTAGAATGGTCTCTAAGTGAAGACAGCATGAGACTTTTCACAGGGGTGGTCAGATGGGTTCGACGGAAATTCTCGGGGTGCCAAAACAAAACGAAAAGCTTTAATTAAATTTCAGGAATCTGATAATGCTGTATTAGTAGTCTATATAGGCAAGCTAAAAACGGTCTATATGAAGAGTTAAGGCATCACATACATATATATTTCAATCAGGAGAGACAGAAGAAGGAAGTAAAGATAATGTTTAATACAGAATGTGAGTGCACAGATTAATAGATAATGTCTGCTGATTAAGATTTAACAGAAGTCTTTGGTGCTTGTGATCGAGGGACATCTGAGTGGCAGCAAGATAAATGGTGGTGGTGGCCGATGACTCTGATGACTGCTGAGGCTGATGAATCTGTAAAAACTAGATGGTGATGCATGGGCGCACACGAGGGCAGCAAGAAAGAACACTGTAGAGAAAGAACCATATTTGAAATGAGGCGCAGTACGATGATAGGCTGACAGGGATGCTGAACTTTCACTAGAGCTTAATTTTGGTGTCTAATTTCACAGCTAATGTTACTAATTATCTGATGTGCACGGACTAATACTGGTGCAGTTAACACTTTGAGTTGCAAAACAATCCTGTATTATTATGTTATTTATTTTTACCCACACGTGTTAGGTGACTCATTGCTCTTCAAATAGACTGGTTGGCCTTTTCCTTACAATTATACAGCTTTAATTTAACACTGATTGTACAGAACAAAGCATTTACTGGGAATGATCTTTCTCAAGCTTAGGGGAGACTCATGGGTACCCATAAAACCCATTTTTTGTCAGATATCTTTAGGTGAGAGTTCAAGAAAACCCTCAACTCATGTCCTCTCCTGCTGAGTAAAGGGAGAAGACTCCCTCTCTTCTGCTTGTTGTTGTTTTGCATCTAGCTTCAGCCACAGGACACCTGCTGCCTTCACCTTGAATTAATCACAACCTTGCTGATAAATATAAAATGGCCATGCCAGTTGTTCCCTTGACTAAATTTGGCCTAAATTTTGGACCGTTATTTAACCCATTCCCAGCAAACTATGCGGACATGAGTGGTACAGATGGATGCTTTAGGTTGTCTAGTTTCACAAGATATTACGCCCAGTGGAGTCATGGTAGATGATGAGGTGAGTGTACTATTAGGTAGATAGGTAGGTTACCAATGAGAGAGTGGGTATAGTCTCCTTTGTATTCCAGTGGCTTTGTGTCTGATGGGTGGGTATACTGTAAACAGCCAGAAAAAGAGGTGGATATACCCTGTATACCTGCATATACCCTCCACTACACCACTGTACCAACCCTACATAGCTTAAAATGAGTGAGCCACAGCCTCTTAAAGACAGTAATGTTGGCTTCCAGTAGAATAATTACAACACAAGCAGAGATGAGTCAGTATTTTAGCACTCTCAGTTCCCTTGTCTTGAAGTTAATGGGGTCCTTAAATAGGTCTTTTGGTTTGAGGCCTGAGATAAGGTCTGTGGTTAACACAAGCTTTCACATTTTGTTCTAGGAGATAAAATATGTCACTAAATATCCCACTTGTGATTATTTAAGCCTTTATATCTTGAAGAAGAAGGGTGCTGACAAGCAGCTAAATAAAACCACAGAATGTCATCACGCCAAACACACAGCCTCACTGTGGTGGAGATGTTAAGTCATGTGACTGTTGTGTAATTAAAGTGCTGTTTATTTGTAAAGATTATTTTGCTGAACAAAACATGTGAGTATAATATATGTTTGTTTGTCACAGAACTTATTTTTGCAATAATTCAAAATCCAATGGAAAAATTCCGCAGGCTTTTTGAGGAGGGAACCAGGGAGACCTTAAAGTCCTGTTTCCACTGAGCAGTATGGTACGTTTCAGTTGAGTTCGGTATGTTTTTTTTTTTCATTTCCACTCCATACCGTCCCCATTTTTGGTCCCCCCTCTGTTGGGGTACCTAGCACACAGATCTGGTACTAAAAGGTGGAGCTGTGAACACTGCAGTCTGATTGGTCAGTAGAGGACGGTCACTCTGCTCAGGGCTGAGTTGAGGCTCATGTAACCACTGTTCATACTGTGGAGAGTTTTACATATAGTAAGCTTTAACTATAAAATGAAAGGATGTTTTGCTGCCTCTCACAGCAGCTGGAGTCTGAGAAAAAAATAACTTAACTCACTGGGCTGACAGCCGACAACTTTTAAGGTGGAACGTTAACTTGTAATGTTACTCAATGCATGAGCTGAAGACGTGAATCCATCAACACACCTTAAATTTCACTGTGACAACTTTGACCATCACTTTAGATTTTATATGACATACACTTTTAGTAATGAGTGGATCTTCAAGTGTTTAAAAAAAAGTAATACAGATATATTGGATTATGTGAATTGCATATATTCTAATCCTCACTTGGAGGAAAAAAGGTTGTTCCGGTGGGCTTGGGTAAACTAACCCCCAGAGCTTGCCTTGGAAGGACTAAATGCACAAACCTACAATTAAACGTAATCCCTGGAGAACTGTATTCTTTTTGCCAGAGGTAAGAACAGTGAGGCAGCCATGGCCCCCCTGGCCACCCCTCGGAGGCGCCACTGTTTCTCACTGGAAATGAGTCACTGGAATGATTCATCAATGTAGTGCTCACTTTCATTTTGCAAAAAAATACACAATGTTTTTATTAGATTCCTTCAAAGTCTTCACCACATATGAGTCTGATTGACATAGATATAAACTGCAACTTGACTGTGACTGAGACACAACCACAAGGAAATAATCCCACTTTTACATTAATGTCAGTGAGGATGAGCTGCATGATGTTACTCCCTACATTTACTGTTTTGTTTTTGAGAGTGAGGAAACTACAGCACCATAAAAACCATTAGTCCACACTGTGTGAATCCCGTTAAGGAGTCGATAGCAGCATCATCAGCGGCTGCCAGGATGTGTCTCTGTTCATTACTCAGGCTGGGGCGTGGAAGAGTGTACAGTACAAAAATAAGTGGGAAGTCAACTCCTTGCATTGTTTATATCCTGAGTTAAATGACTTCTTCCTTCATTTTCTCAGACAAACCTTTTACCGGCTCGGCATTAATCTTACCCTCAGCTGAATATGCTGTCAGTTTGTTCCCAAAACAGCTTATTAGCTGTGACTGTATACTGTACCATCACAGAGAAAGCAAGCAGTGGGACACGCTGCTTTCAAAAGCATTGAAATACACTCAAGGGATGTACTTCTTTTGTTTCCTGCAAATGACGTGTGTTTGCATGTTGCTTATCATCCTGGAAACACATGTTGTCTTGTCCAGTGAGCAGCAGCTACATTTAACTCTCTCATATGCTCAAAAAAAAAAGAAGCCAGAGGTGTGTGTGTATTCACCCTCCAGTCCTCGAGGACCTCATCTGTGTTTAGCGCTCACCAGATATTTGCCTCAATAACAATTACATTACTGTCACCATATTTGTATCCCAGAGCAATTCAAATGTGAACGGGCAGGATGTGAACCGCTTCCAATTTTCTTTTTGAAAGGCTGTGAATATTGGTTCTCAGGTCTCCCGCTGCGCGCAGAAACAATGTCAATACTCGCGCAGAGCAATTTGTTTTCTATTTGCAAGTCCACCTGCGTCTCAGCACAGGTCACCCCAAACACAGTCTATTCATCTCATCCTCCGCTGACCTTTTAAGAAATGCCTCCAAATTGACTTTGTCACCCGTTTTGAGGGGAGTGGTTGGAGAAGGTGGGACTCTGAAGTCTGTTTCCATTGTGACAGATGGATTTTGACAAGCACTTATGACAGTTGTGTCTAATGTGTATCAAATTTTTTCTGGAAAGCATTTTCTCAGGCACAAAATGTGTATCCACACCCACAGAAACCTGCTGCATTCAAAGCACTATCATTAAATTGGGTCAGTGGGAGAACAACGCCACTGCGTATGACCAGAAAATCTCTTTATCCTCAGAGCCCTCTCTGCAGCAGATGACACAAAAAATCTGTTTTTTCATGAAGGGTCTTTTAAGGGAATGAACTTTCTTAAAACAAAGGTCACTTAATGTGTGGTGTGTTGACAGTCACGAGGAGAGATGGAAAATCTGATGACGGGGAGCTCCAAACTTTGACTGAGATGTTGCTAACAGACATAAAAGAAACGCTCTGAAAGATCCTCCGCATCTGTTGTTAAAAATGGCACACTCCTGAAGCCATCTAAACAATTTACACACACACTGCGTGCTTCACGTTGTCGTCTCTGTAGGAGAATTTATGGCTCTACTTGACTTTCAAAACATAATGTTGAAGTATGTTGACAGGAAGAAGGCAGAATGAAAGCTGTCATCATCCAGTTAGTATGATTTTCCTCTCAACGCCATGGCTTTGTCATTACAGTATGTGTCTCCCGGGGTTCAACAGTCTCTAAGGGTCTGTTTTCCTCTCAAGTAAAACATCCCACATAATTCCCACAGGGCAGAGTGATGCTGTTGTTTCCGGTGGGCTTAAATCCCCGAGGATAAGGACACATATTTTCTTCATCTCTGTTGTAAATATTTAACAAAGGTCAGAGCCCTGCACTTCTGTCACGCCATTCACCTATCTTGTGCTCGTTATCAGACAGTGAAAGATTGATAGCATTCCTCAGAACAAGAACTCCTCATTTTCACTGCAGTGTTAAGAGCCTTTAAGGGAGCTTTTTTCTTTCAGTATTCCTTTATTTTTGATGTCAGTTGATTCTGTGTTTAACAGTAATTTGCCAGGTGTGTATCACACACAAACAACAGCTTTCATTCACACACATCACATCAAAATTCCTCTCCACCCACTCATTCCTGCCCTGCCCATCTCAGCGTTATCTTATCCCGTCTTATCAGAGGAGGCAGAAAGAATTACAAACCTTTTATCTCTCACAAAACACCTGATGAAGTAGTTCCACATTTTGGGAAATGAGCTCATTTGACTGTCGGACTGTTGATGCAGTCGGTGTTTGTTTGGTCCAAACTGTCAATATACAGACCTGAAAGATAGCTAGTAACCAATTCAGAAATCCATCTGTCTGATGATGATTTAACCTCTGAGGGCAACAGCCAATATTTCGGGGGTTTTGTTGCGTCCATCAGATATCCAGGCCAAGACTTCTTCTTCTGTGCTGTGGTCTTTGTTTATGGTCTGATTAGCATTTTCAAATGTGAGAGTGGAGCTGGAGTTGAGGAACAATAATCTCTACAAACAGATGTCTGCATATGACGGCAGATTAATTGAGAAAAAAGCTGATAAAAAGCAAAATATTTGCTGAAAAGAGCCGATTGGTTCTGTGATTGCATTTTAGCCAATGCGTTCCAACTCTCAGTGTTGCCAATTTTCCAATTAAAGTAGCTGGCACTAACTCCAAAAGTTGTTTGAAGTCGCCAGATGACTTTTTGGCGGCATATTGGTGACGTCATCGAAGCATTGAAGCTTCACTGATATAGACTGAATAGAAAAATCCACAACAAAACATTTGACAGTCACGAAAGCTGGTGCTCACTGTAGTGCACCGCTTTTTTGCACTTCCAATCCAGAGAGCATAAACGTAACCATAGAAACTCACTACAACTGAACAACCACAAAAAGCGACGTCTCCTCTCCTCATGGCCGTCCCAGAGAGGGTGAGAGACCCATCACTCATGGCGGAAGAGGTGTGAACTGCAGGGGAATGTTTTTCTCTGATGGTCTGAATATGTTGCTAAATTTGTCGCTACTCGCTTTTTAAAAAGTCGCGAAGAGTGTCTTAAAAGTCTCTAAATCTAGTGAGAAAGTCACCAAGTTGGAAACTCCACTCAACTCTCCACGCAGACTGTTCACCTTCAGGCAACCAAAGCCTACAAAAACGTGAATGGTCAGTACCACTCAGACTGTATTCATATACAGATATCTCGAGATTAGCTCGCAGTGGACGCAGCTTTGTGTCCATGTTCAGCACAGCCTCTGAATGGACTCTCGCCTCTCTCCTTTACCTCATGTATCAATAGATTTAAAACCATTTTCACTCACACGGTTGCATCTTCACCTCTGTCGGAAATTTCATTAAATGTTCTCTTTCCATTTACTTTCTTCGTCTCGCCTGTGTGAACATAGTGCTGCCTTCAAATACAACTCATGAGCTCGTAGTTACGACACTGGGAGTTGTGAACATGATATGCTTGGCAATCAAGTGGTTAAGTCATGAGATCACTACTGCTAGGAAATAGTATCTTGAAACCGCCGTGGCTAGCAGATGATTTCAAGCTAAGAGTGGGTCACTTAATGCAGGAACAAACTCTATACAACTAAAATTACAACATATTATTTCCACGGCCTCTGCCATCTCTGAAAACATCAGCAATCATGTCACAACTGGGGAAGTTGAAGCTTTCAGAAAACTTCTACATCCGAGGTTGTGAATGCCTCAAAGGGGGGGCATTGATACAGACTGTTCTCATAAATACGGTAAACACAGCCCCAGTAGAGTGCCCCAGGAATGAACCCTGATACCTGGAATTGACCTTGCATTTTCTACTCATCTCGAAGTCTGTGGTTTTTAGAATGGGTTTTTGGTTAGACACCTGAAATAAGCTCTGAGGTTAACACAAGCCTGAGAGACTGTCACATCCTGTTCTGTGACATAAGATATATCTGTCAGAACCCCACTTGTGAATTTTGAAGCTTTAATGTGTCTTAAAGTGACAAAATGAAACTACAACACATCGTCATGCAGAACAAAGCTTTACAGCCAAGCTGTGGGGACCTTGGTGTTGTTTGTCTACAGCCTAATGTTAGCTTTTAACCTCTGATGATTGCATTTAGGCTTCAAATATCATGAAGATTAACATGCTGAACAAAACGTGTAAGTACCTCGAACGTTCAAAACCCAGCGGAAAAATCCCATAGGCTTTTTGACTAGGGAACCAGGGACGATGCTACTTCTGTGTCACCCATCAGAAACAAAGGTCATCGCTGGAGCACTCTACTGAAGGCAGCATTAGAGCATCAAGTTTGCTTACAGATTAAATTACCTTCAGATACAGCCATCTGAGCAGTGGACCAGATCAGCTGCCACATAAAAGGGACATAAAACGATTGTTAATTCCATGTTATACCATTGTTATTGTTTATAAATCGCTACCAACGCATATGTTATATGTCACACTAGAGGCTGACGCTGTGGTGTTATGTCATGCCCATCACGCTTCCTTTGATTATGCAAAGCCGCGATGCGGTGTATAATCACACACTGGTGCTGAATGATGCTGCCATTGTTTGGGTTTGTGTAAAAATTGCAAAGGAGGCATAAAGAAGGGATTTCATAGCAGCCCCATAGTGTGATCTCTGTGTGAAAGAGCTCGAGAAGAGCGAGAGACAAGGAGATTTTTGGGCAGGTCAGTGTCTGGTGGCTGAAACATGTACGGCTGTACCAGTCCAATAAGACAGAGCATGCATTGTAGCACTACATATTGAAAGAGGCTGCAGCTTTCCCACGAGTGGGCGTGGATTTAGCGCATTAGGCAGACATGCCCCCAGCGTCTCAGAGCAAAGAATCCTGTTTGAAACAGAATTTTATGAACTCTACAACTTTTTTAATCATTCAAATTTGGCTGGGTGCTAGACTGACATGTTTGTTTGTGGTGACAAACTCATTACATCCAGACCCGCACAGACATCAATGTGGCTTCAAAGTGGCACAAAAGTGTATAAGCATATTTCCCAAAATGTCAAACCATTTCCTTCTACGCTTCCAAATTTGACCAGTAACACGTACAGTTAGGAAGCCTGTAGTCAGTCCTCTTTTTATTCTTTCTTTGGCTACTTACACCAACACACATTCATAGCCAAGATACAAAGTAGTCAAGTAGTTTGGGTGGTAAAAACCAGTCAAGTCTTTGAATAAATTATACTGCACTTAAAGAACACAACCATCTAGCTTGGCATAGATATTATTGTACAAAAGGTTTAATGCTGCTCTCATCTTATAGTGCTGTACATTTTAACATCAACAATAATAACGTTTTTAAAATTAAGTGCAGATTCAGTGTTGGCAGATAACAGCTGATTCCCCTCTGCCCCTAGCCCACTTTTCAAATAAAATGAAATAAAACATCAATGTGATGAAAGTTCACACAGTAAACAGATACAGGTTATTCTCTTCTTTTCAGATGCTTTGAATTTTGAGGACTCCACATTTGTCATCCTATTGCTGCATGATGAAAAGCTTGAGTTTGAAAAGTACCTTTTTGAAGACAAAAGCAGAAGGCCTTCTGTTTCAAAAGAACAGCGACGTATTTGAAACTAGCGTGAAAGGGTTTTTCATGTGCAGAGAGATTATGAGACTTTATAAAAACCATAAAATCCTCCATTTGATCTAAACAGGAGTTGAAGTGTTTTCTCGTCGCAGCAGCCCTGTGAGAAACGGGATGTTGGCGGAAGCGGCTGTCTCCTTCAGCTGTGCATTCAAGCAGACAGACCGTAATTTAACAGCTTGGTGGTGCTGTAGTTCTCGTATAATATCTTAGGCTAAATTACAGTCATCGCCTCTATCTGGCTGCATAAGTCATCATTTCCCAGCATTGAGCTCACGAAGAAGTGAGTGGTGAAATAGCTTAAACCACGTCCCTCTTCCTGTCCTACTTACTGAGATTGTCTGTGAATATTTTAACTGCAGTTTTTTTTCTCATGTTTCATACTCTCATATTGCTGTCAGATATATGCTGGGACAAACCTCGCACAACTTTAACACAAACATTTCCTTTGGGGACTGTTCATTACTTATCGGGGGGATGGGTCGGTGCAGGAAAAGGGGAAGCATGTCAAACATTTTTTAGCACTGGGGAGGGACGTACAACTTTTATTTATCATGGCCAGAAACGTAAAAACAGATATTCTTGTCTGTTTTTCTTTGGGTTCTTCAACACATCATGCACAATGAACGCTTCCGTCATGAAACGTAATCAAATCTAACTTTAAAGTAGTGATATTTCATCAAAATCACTTTATTCTACAGGTCTTGTTTAACAGTTTGCCAAAACTAACTGTTGCGCAAACCAGATTCTGTACAAAAAACCCCCACAAAAACATTAAATTATGTGCAGCTCTGCACTGCGCACCACCCGTATTGGGTGGAAGCTAACTGTAGCTAGCTAGCAGTGCCGCTCATTCTGCGACTACAGCTGCAACACAGTCCTGGTGGCTGTGGAAACATTGTGTCTACTCTCCGGTCTCACCCCAGCTCGCCCTGGTGACTAAGCAGTGTAATTTTGAACCTCAAAACTGTTTTAGCATTGTACTATGTTAGCTCTTGGCTAGGCGGTGCTAACAGTAAATACAAAGTCAACGTTGCTCAAGGGGTTTTATGGCACTTTTTGTCATGGTAAGCTGGAGGGAAAGCGGAGGGTGGGCACAATGTTTCCACTGGAATGCTGTTGGGTTAGGATGGCGCTACTGGCAGCACTGGCTGAATGAGCAGCTGCTGCTAACACTAGCTAGTTTCCACCCACCAGACCAGGGCCGTGCGCAGTGCAGTAAACTGAAGAGCAGCAAAATGTACCGATAAACCGACGTGTAATTGGTCAAAAATATTCTCTGCAGGTAACTGATTGATGGTTAACCATTAATACCTACATTTGTTGTGAATATTTTTGAAAATACAGTTATTTCTGATGAAGGGAGGGTCATGCATTTTCTCTCAGACACCCAGGGAGGCTCAAGAAAAAATAATTGTAGCCTTGGGGAGGGTCAGATTTTTAAAAGTGAATAAATAAATAAACAAAGTTACACCACCCCTCCTCTGATAAGTAAAGAACAGTCCCTTATTTTTGAAAACTGGATTTTTTTTCTTTTTTTGATGGAAGAACATTATATGGATTTTTTTTTTTTTACAGTGTTTGACCAACAACAGTTACTGCATTCATAAAGCATGGAAGTGCAATTGAGTTCATCTAACAAGACTGAGCCTCAATCTGAGGCTGGACTGATTGTCTTTTCGGACACAGTATCTTTGAGAAAGCCCTTCGAAAGCTTCTGTGGCACAGTGGGTAAAGGAACGGGTTGATGGCAGAGTTCAGCCACAGAAGCCAGAATGTAATCTCGTACCAGTAGTTCGCCACACACTTACCGCTACAGGCGGCACGGATGATCATTAGTAGAGTGTAAGGAGCCCAGCAAATCCCAAAGATGCAGACAATAATGGCCAAAGATTTGGCGATCTTTTTGTCCCGAGACAGACGAGATCCCAGCGTGCCACGGCCAGGCGCTATGCAGGAGGCCGTGTGCTGAAACAGCCTGGAGTTTTTCCTGTTAGGAGACAACTTCTCCCTCTGCATGAATATCTGACTGTTATCAGGGTCCCCGCAGGAGGACGGGGACAGGACATCATCATCCTCAATGACCGCAGAGATAGCTGTAGGCTCACTGGACGACACCTTCCGAGTCTTCACAAAAAACACAGACCAAGCTGCTCCATCCTTGTGCTTCTTAGTGATCCTTTGCGTCTTGACTTCTTCCTCAGCGCAGGCGCCTCCATTCTTGGTCCTGCGATGGATGTTCAGGTAAATGCTGAGGTTGAAGAAAGCTACTGACACAAACGGGGTGAAGAACTCAAAGGTAGAGGCGCTGAGCAGAAAGTACCAGGTGAAGTAAAACTCAGCAAAGCATTCGTGAGCCGGGACGACACTTTGGCCGACGATCGTCTCCCAGAAGATGATGGCGGGGCCGTAGAGGAGGAAGGCCAACACCCACACTGCCACCATCTTGAACACAGCCTGGCGGGTCATGTTTCGCTGTGCTCTGTATTTAACCTGCGTCAAAAGAGAGGCAGAGGTGTGACTCACAGTGATGAACATAAAGGCCCAAACCCATGTCTGATTTTTACCCCTACCCCACCTCTTTGAACAAAGTTAAGGGGTAGTGGTTGAAATCTTCCCTTATGAAATGGGACAACCACAACCTTGATACCTGATCAGCATTTGATGATGCTGGCGTTTATGTAAACAGATGTGACCACAGTTGTAGAGCATTGGGAATATACCATCTTCTGCTGTGGTGATTTGCAGTTGCCAGCATGCTTACGATTCAATCACAACTTTATATGCTATCAATGGATCGAACAAGTCATCAAGTAAAAAAGAACACAGCTTCATGACCTGGCCACTGGCAGTGCTCTGTAGGCTAACATTAGCAACCTGTGCTCCTACTCTGCCAGTCTGCCATGATATTAGAGGAGCGTTAAAGCGACGTAAAGTTGTGCGACTGTAGCGTAGTTTGTTTATAGCCTAGTGTTATGTTGTTTTTACTAATGGCAATTGCACTTACGCTTCAAAAATCCTAAAAGTAGTTTTGATTTGTGAAGAAATCCCACTGAACAAAATGTGTAAGTGTCATAAATGTTTGTTTGCCACAGAGCTTATTTTCTGCAATAATCCAAAATCCAATGAATCCCCGAAATCCCATAAGCTTTTTGCTGAGGGAACCAGGGCAATGTTCATGTCTGCACTGGCATACAAAATATCATCATCCCTGCAGACTCTGTTAAACCATAATAATATGATGGTTATCGCTATCTTTAAATCTTTATTATCGAAGAAAATACATTTGTGGGTTTCTTTTGTTGCCTCTGCAGCCGTCTTGCCAATGATTTCTCATATCACTTAGTTTCAAGTGTGCCTCTGAAAAACCTCCATTTGGAGGGCCTGACACTTTGCCCTGAGCCTCAGTACCAACAAGAATCGGGACGCCCTACCCCTAGATGTAAACACACAAAACAGAGAGGTGAGGGCTAAGTAAGTGGTGGGGCAAAGGGTGTTCTGGGACCAGGCCAAACTCTGCTGCAAAATAACGCTATTTGTTTCATTCCACAGCTGTTCACATAACAAACGCACTTGCTTCTGCTCTGGGTGCTCAAATAAAGCCCAGTTTGTATTATGAGATGCTGTAAATAAAACCGACTCGCGAGGCTCCTATTCCACGGTGTGCCACTGAAACCAAAGAGAGAAGAGAAATGTCAGGCTGAGAGCCACATTCACTGATGCAACACAAGAGTGTGAAAGAGACATCTGGTTTCTCCCGATCCACTCCTCCCTCGTCATCGCCCGCCGCTCATTCTCTTCACACTCGCTCCATTTTCACTTCTCAGTCTAAACTCTATCATTAAGCAGTGCTCCTCTGTTTACCACTCTTTTTTTATTGGTGTTGTTCTTTTTCAAATCTTGTCTTTGCCTCACACCATCCAGTATCTCTGGAACAGCTGGGTATGTCTGAGACAACAACGCTGCTAGCGTGACCTTAGTTAAAGAGCAACTTTAAAAAAAAACAAACCACTTCTGAGTCAGTAAATAATGAAAGAGAGCCACTTCATGATGCTAATAACGGATTCTGGCCCCGCTACTGAGTGTTCATTACAAAAGCGCAAGACTCCCTATTTCCATTGTAAATTACAAAAATCCTTCTCCCTGGAATGAGAATTAATGCATAAATAAATAATATTTCCTTCTAAGCTGCCGAGATCAAACCCTCAATCAAAGAAGATAAAAGCAGCCACAAGCAAAGAGATGTTATTACCATACACTGCTCAGTGAGCAGCTAAATACACTTCATTTTTTCTGTGGCGTCTCACAAATGTAGTCAATTAAAAATAACACAGGCAGCAAGACCATGTAAATGATCCACACGGAAATATTTCAGTTTTGTGCCAATCGAGTTCAAATGAACATGTTGTCTGGGAGATTTATTCTTGGGTAGAAGTTTTTATAATTGATGACTAATACTGGCCATATGTGGGACAGTGTCTTAAAAAAACAATCACGGAACTGAAGCTTATGTCTGGTTGTACACTGATGAAGCCAATAGGGGAAAAAATGTCCGGTAGTTTTTTGTTCTGGAGGGGTGTTAAGGTGTACTACAGCTATTTAATATTTCACTTTCATACGGCTGGTGGACAAAAGCCAGGTTGAAAAACTGACAAAACCAAAGCAGCAGAGAGTGAGATATGCTATTTGTCAAGGTCTTAAAATCCTACATTTGCCATTGCAACTCAATAGAAAGCTTTATTAGACCCTTATTGCCTCCTTAGCGATTCAATCAGAAGAAATGTTTGCATTGTACGTTCCTGCAAACCAAGAATACGTAACACTTGTATGTTTCATAAGTATCTTTCAACATTTCTAAAGTGACGTAGTAGATGAGCTGAGTTTGTCATCAGGAGGTGGAGGGGATGATGGATTGCGTGTCACCTAGGCGAAACAACTGCCAAGCTGCAGACCACTGTTTGAGACCAACAAACAACACAAACCAGTTGTGTTTTAGGGACTTGTCACTGTTTTTCCAGCCTGCTTTTTAGCTACTAAATTTGGGTGTTTCGGAGCAACCCGCCACTCTTTTTCCACTAGTGATTAAGCCCCAAGAAAATCGATGTTTGTTGAGACATTGCTGAGTTTCCTACCAGAATAGTGCCACGAAAAGCAGTTGTTTTTTACTGAGACATCACTGCATTTCCAGCTGGGATGGTGCCAAGAAAATTAGCTGATTTTAACCGAGACATCACTGAGTCTCCAGCTGGGATAATGCCAAGAAAAACAGCTGTTTTTAACCGAGACATTGCTGAGTTTCCTGCTAGGGTAGTGCCACGAAAAGCAGTTGTTTTTTTACCGAGACATCGCTGCATTCCCAGCTGGGATAGTGCCAAGAAAATTGTCTGATTTTAACCGAGACATCACTGAGTCTACAGCTGGAATAGTGCTACAAAAAGTGGTTGCTTTTTACGGAGACATCGCTGTGTTTCTAGCTTGGATAGTGCCATGAAAAGCATCTCATATTAACTGAGACATCACAGAGTTTCCTGCCAGGATAGTGCTACAAAAGTGGCTGATTTTTACTGAGACATCACTGTTCCTCCAGCTGGGATAGTGCCAAGAAATGTAGCTGATATTTACAGAGCCATTGCTCTGTTTCCAGCTGTGATAATGTAAAAAAAAGTGTCTGATTTTTACTGAAACATTGCTGCGTTTCCAGCTGGGATAGTGCCAAGAAAAGCAGCTGATTTTAACTGAGACATCACCGAGTTTCCCACTGGGATTGTGCTACAATAAGCAATTTTTTGTTACTGGCACATCACTGAGTTTCCTGCTGAGACCGTGCCAAGAAAAGCGGCTGATTGTACAGAGACACCGCTGTGTTTCCAGCTGGAATAGTGCCACAAAAAGCAGTTGTTTTTTACTGAGATATCACTGCATTTCCAGCGAGGATTGTGCCCTCAAAAGTGTCTATTTTAAGCTGAAACATGGTATTTTCCTCACAGTGACAAGCGGGTTGTTGAAAAATGAAGTTTCAACTTATCAGCTACGTAATAACGTACAAATGTAACATATCTGTGGTTTGCAGAAACATACAATGCCAACTATTTTCTGGGTGATTCTGTTGAAATGCCCACTTCCTCCAAACCCCACACCTCCTAAAAAATGTAAGTCTCAGGGTGCCCAGTAGTTCAGCAGGAAGAGCAGGCCTCCCATGTTCAAAAGCTATTACCGTGCCACAACGACACTGGGTTCGATTCCAGCCCATGGCTCCTTGCTGCATGTCATCCCCTCTCTCTCTCTCTCTCCCTTTTTCACACCTGAAATACCCCATTAAAAAAAAAAAAACTAAAAAAAAAAAATGTAAGTCTCAATCCCAAAGCGAGACGACCAGGTGCTTATTTCAAATGTTGAAAAGCTCCGGCAAAGCAACCGGGGACATTATAAAACTGTTTACATCGACGGAGTAGTTACCCTTAAATTAAATTACACTGGTCCTTATAGGCTGCTGAGTTGCCTGCTAATGTCTGCATCCAAAATATTTACATACCAAATCACACAGACGGCTCAAGCTCTGTGTTCAAATTGACTGGACAAAATTATAGATTAAAGCCAGACACCCTTGTAAAGGAATAAAGCTGTGAATGTCAATGACTTCTCACTGCCGAGCAAACTGCCCTGGAGAGTGACACATTTCAGAATTGACTGTGGTAGTACGTCTACAGTACGTGGTGTGTGTGTGTGTGTGTGTGTCTGTGTGTGTATGTGTGGTAATGAGCACCTCTGCAGCCTGTACTTACTGCTCTTGTGACTGACAGGAAGCGGTCATAACTAATGAGGACAATGTTGAAGACTGAGGCGGTGCAGAGCAGGTAGTCCATAACCAGCCACACCTTGCAGAGCCCCTTACCCAGCATCCACCGGCCTGTCAGGTTGTACGGGATGTACACTGGGATGCAGAAGGCACCTGGAACACACACACACACACACACACATACGCTGCATGATGATTCAACCCCTCTAACATTCACACCTCTCCAGACCTCCAGACAGCCTGGATGTGAGACCCATTACATGTGACAAAAAAATTATGGGCTGCTGCTGTTACTGGGGCAAACCCCTGCAGAGAAAAAGTGAAAGACATCTGAGAGGAGAGCAGCTTGTATTGGCTGTTTCATTAAAGAGAAGGGTCTAATTTATCTAACGGTGCAGATAAGAGCAGCACACAAGAGGGGTGTGATTGCTTTTACCAAATAAAGGATGCTACAAATATCCATGGTGCACATGAATGAAGCAAAAAAAGGACAAGGTCACAATAAACTCACCAGTGAACACTAGTGACTCACTGTAATTATAGTGTGGGAAAATTACAATGTGTTTGGGGCGTGGAGAAATAGCTCATTTTTCATTCACAAGGAGGAATAAGAGATTTGAAAGAGCCAAATTTGAGCGACCTGACAGAGGAGACACAAAGAAGAAGAAGAGGCACCAACTCACCCACGAGAAAATCAGATATAGCCAGGTTCAGAAAGAAGTAGTTGCTTTGGATTCTCAGGGTTTTATCCACAATAAAAGCCATGATGACCAGCGCGTTCCCAGCCACCACAACGACAACCAGAGTCACCATGAGGACCGATAAGATCACCGCCAGGTAGCCCGGGAGGACAGTCCCAGCCTCGGACACAGCAGGAGTCAAGTTGCCGCTGGAGTTGGACTCCAGAATGTGCGCGCCCATAGTTAGAATAAAGCCAAAACCATTGTAGACCCTTCTTTTCCGTTTCACGCACAGAGTCCAATTACGCGCCCAAACGTTCCGCTCCACTTTACCCAGGAGTCAAACATGACTGGAGACCTGTGGTTTGATGGAAATACTTTTCCCAAATCTTCCATGTTCCCTGGAATAGTTCTGTGATAAGAAGAGACACAAATTTAAATTACAGATTAATTTTTAATAGTGATAATTGTAGATCCTCTGTGTGCGTTTCTCTCTGGTCAGCAGGTTTACATTAACAGTGCAGGCTGCTGGATGTGCGGGTGCCGAGGAGCGCACACTTGCTTTTGTCACCAATGTCAAGACTACCAGAGTAGAAAATCAGCACTATTTCCGCTCGTACTTTCAAAATAAACATCTTACAAGGACGTTTTGGGGGAAAGTGAAGCTGTGAAAATGTCTCAGTATGCATCTCAGAGCAATTTTCATATGTAGAATTCTGGTGACTGTTTTTTCACCACATTATCTCACAAAATATGATCTTTAACATGAATTTCAAAGGCTATATGCTTCCTAAAGGCAGCCAAATATAAAAAGAGTTGAAATGTCCACCTTAAATTATGATGATGAGTCAGTTTTTAATAGATTAAATGCAACCAAAATACAATAAAATAATTTAAAATTTCCTGTATGTGGCTGTTATCAGCAAGGGCATAGGTTTAATTTCAACACTGGGAGGGACACAAGATGACAGGGGGGTTTGAGGCTCCTCTGCGAGAAAAAAAATAGCATCAAACACTTATTTTTTATGGATTCTGGCGTTTTTTTTATGCATCAGTTTGTGTCTAGATATATTTAAATTGTCAAAATAAAACTCACATTTTTTGGATTTGGGTGTGAATGCATATGTTCTAAATATCTCTATATTGAGGGCAACTTGTCCCCTGTGTCCCCCCTAAAATCTACACCCATGATTGTGAGTAAAAGAAAGAGGTGTAAGAATTTTTACGCTCTTATTTTGGAGGTACGCACACCTTCCGGCCTTACCTGAGTGGTTTCTGCGCACTTGACGTTTTCCCTCTTTGTCCGCGCAGCAGCTGATCAAAGGCTGAAGTCTGCAATCAGAAGCTGAAGTGGTCCAGACGCCTGAAGCAGGCTGAGATGAAATGATCCGAGCCGCTGCCAGCAGGATGTCCGCAAGGAGCCAGTCATCATCAGCTGACAGATATTTACACCAAGCATCAAGTCCAGTCATTCAGTCAAGTGATTCAGAGGTCAATGTCCACTTGACGAAGACACCAGGAATTACAGTCCTCTTCTCCCTTTGTTGTTTCACCCCAAGATGATCACTGTTAATAAATACAAATCCAGAAACTGAGATGAAGTATTTCTGGCCTTCACTTTATTAAGTGAAGGCTATTGTTCATTTGCTCTCTTCCCACTTTGGATTACAACTGCTGCAATTTTCCTCCAGACGAATAAAGCTTTATCAAATCCTATCTTATAAAAGAGAAAGTAGAGCATCAGTATGATGAGTCTGTTTAATTTTAGAAGAAAAAGCTTTTAGCCTCCTGCGAATTCTTGTATTCTTAATGTTTTTAATGTTTTTATATGGAGCTCCAAAGTGTTCAAAATTAAAGAAATACCTCATCCCCCTCGTGATCACTTGTATACCAACCGCTCACCCTGTGTTGAGTTGAATTTAGAAAGAAAAATTTGTATTTATCACATTACCACAACAGTAACCGAATAATCCAAAAACGGAGGAAATTGAAGTCAACTCCAAAACTATATAAAAACATGCATTTACAAGTTCTCACACACAGCGTTTGGTATAATTTAAGTCTCATTTATCCTGTTGTGTGCTCAAACAGACAGCCCGTTTTGACTAGCAACTCAACTAAAAGTGAAACATATTCATGCTCTCTGCAAAGCCAGACTCTGTTGACAAAAAAAGAAGACTTGCAATATTATATTTGGTGGTATGGCTCTGTTCTGGGGCCTCTCTGCCTTTCCTTGGGCCCATGCAGAAAGCCTCTTCCCCATGCCTATGTGGAAAGCCTAAGGCAGAAAGCGCACACCTCTCTGCCCTTCCACGCGCCTACATGGAAAGCCTAAGGCAGGGAGAGCAGCAGCAAAGACCAGAACAGAGCAGCATCAAAGGCAAACAGAAATGACACTGATAAGTCAGACACAGCATGAAAAGGAGGAGCTGGGGTGGAGGTGGGTTGCAAAGCGGCTTGCAGAGGAAGCAGCAACAGTAGGCAGTACGATTAGCCATTTGGTTGCATAGACAGGAATCGTGTGATCTATCAGCTGACTCCCTCCTATCACTCAGCTGCTCCATCAGTTGACTGGGCTGTTTGAGATCAGCTGATGTAGCTGGGATGTGAGCTGAGCTTGACATCGTGTCCTGCCTCAACTAACGCTATGCTCAATTTTCACCTCACTGTACATGGGATCTGTTGGTCTACCGCCTACTCAATTGGTAGCTTGTTTTTCACGCAGTAACACAACCTAACTATGGACTGTGGAGGTGGTAGAGCAGCAACTCTCATGCAGCAAGGTTAAATTACTGTTTTTGTCAATGGAGTTTGGTCTTGAAGAAAGCATAGATAAATATCACTTACCATTCAATTCCCCCGTCAGAAAGAACTGTCTGTTCAGGAAGCACTCAGCGTATGACTGGATAATGAGACTTGGATTATTCTGCACTAGTTTTTGAGTTTAGTGACAGTTTGTAAACCAGATATTTTGATATAGTTTTGATGTTCTTTAATGTGGACCCCTATGACTTCAATTCATCAAGAGTATTTTCTGTTTTTGAACTCTTTGTTCACCAGAGGCATGAAAGAAAAATGTCTTTATGCGTTTAGGGTAAGGCATGATGAGTAACTGATAAACAAATGGTCAATAATAAACAATTATGACAATGTGAAATGAATTAGATTGTCAGGTAATATTTAAAAAAAAACACAAGGTGACTTTATAAAGAGACTATCAATGAATGTATCAATGTCTTTTATCATTCTCATTATCATATTAAACACTGCTGGTTTCCATACTTGCATACTTTGAAAGGAAATTTACATTTTTAAATTTTGCTACAATTATTATAATAATAATTAATTAATAATTATGGCTACACCAAAGCAGCTCTCCCATATTCTTCTGTATGGGTTACATTTTAAATTGAAGTAAGCTCATTATTCTCAGCCTCCAGTGTTATTTTAGCTTCATGAGTTCCTCAAAAGCCTCTAAAAAATATAATTAAGGGCTGAGATGATGGGTTCGGCATGATGACAGCTTGTCAGGGAGAAACAGCTCTATTAAGTGAATTAGCTGTAATTATTCTCAGTGTCTAGAATGAGCAGGCAACTCTGTACACAGACATGGAGTAAATTTCAGGAATCTAAGCTTGTTGTGTGTTTTCACTCACCTGAAATGTAGTCATTGGTTTTATTCCCTCAAATTAACTAAACACGGAGATAAAAGATTTTTTTTTAACGTCACAATAGCTGTGGTAGGTGAGAACCAAACTGCCAGGTACAAGCTCTGGATATTTTTAGAAAGCAGCCCTCTGCTGCCAAAAGCCAACCCTGGAGTGGTTAATATGCAGACCGTGTCCTTCCAGGGATCAAGTGACACCAAAATGGAGAGGTGAGGCAAAATCCCACAGGAGCCGATGTGGGGTAAAAGCTTCAGTAGAACACACGACTGTGAAAAGTTGAATATTTAGCAGGTTTCAAGAGGATGTGCAATGCACTGGGGAAAACGGACATGTGAATTATGTGAGTATGACTATGAGAGCGTCAATGAAACTCAGTGAACTTCATTTTGCTGAGCCGTGATCATATTTCTTGGAAACACTGAATGAATTGTGCATGAATTTCATTCACATGCCGATTCGGCTGAAAGCTGAATTAACACGTACAAGGACAAGTATTCACACATTTACATCGGGACAGAATGGAACATTATGATTTAAAATGAACGATATGAAAAAGATGTCTTCTCCTGAAAAAATCCTCCATTGAAGCATGTAATAATGTGGTTTCCTCATAAAATGAATCAATGCTCCTAGTGTAAGACAGATGAATATAGAGATGTCACAGTCATATTTGTGGTACAAATCTCATGTTTGATTGTTTTAATGAAAACATGTACTGTAAACATTTCATTTCAAGACTTCTCACATAAAATGGTGCAACATAAAGTCTGTCATGATTTTCAGTCCATAATTTCTAATTGCAGAAAATCCGTGGTTGGCTCTCTTAAAGGAACAGTGTGTAAAATTTAGGGGTATTTAGTGACATCCAGTGGTGAGGGCTGCATATTGCAACCAGCTGAAACTTTTCCTAGTTAGAGTTCCTTCAGTGTTCTTTGTTCACGAGGTTTTTACCAGGATCTGAATCATCCCCAGAGATCTCTTCCTCTCCAGAACAAACAGACCTGTAATTAAAACCTGTAAAAATGCTGAATAAAGCAGTTTCACATTACAAATCAGTGTTTCTCCAACACTGTTAGGCACGTCTGAGATGGGGCTGCTATAGTGTAAATGACCTGGCATCAACGCTTGTAATATATATATAATATGTAATATATGGTGTGCGTGACTGGATATAGACTGTTGTTATCCTGACCTGACTTGATTCTGGCCAAACTTAGCTACGTGAGGAGAAGCAATTGTTCTAAGAGCTGGTTGTCTGAATAACAGGAAAACAGTTGCTTAAATGACAGGAAACACCCTTTAATCTGTACTGGAAAGCTGTAGGTGTGTCAACTCATACTGCTTGTTTGTCAGACACTATACATTGTCATGATGTACTAATTCTTTGGCTTTGTCGCATGTAAACCCTCAAATTTGCAACTCCATGTCTGAGCCTCTTTTATTGTAAGTCTTATGCTACAACAATGCTAGCCTAGCAACTGCTAATATGCATGCACCTTTTTTCCGATCCAGATGTTTAGGAGGTTTTTACCAGGAGCCAGATTGTCAGGGGAGGTTTCCTCCTCTCCAAAACAAATTGACCAGGTGATTAAAATCCATAAGACGCTAAATAAAGCAGTATCACGCTGTTTGGCATGTCGGAGACTGGCCGCTAGCCTAGCAACCGCTAATGTGCCCTCACTTTTAGTCTAAACCAGATGTTCAGGAGGTTTTCACCAGAGGTCTCTTCCTCTCCAAAACAAACACTCTGTGATTTAAACCCATAAAAACACTGAATAAATCAGTTTCATGTTAAAAATATGTGTCCGTTGTTCTCGTTGCGTAGGGGCTTTTAACTATGTTGGCTGATGTGAAAACGCAAATGGCCTTATTTAGAGCCAGCGTTTGGTTTGGCTGTTGCCAGGATACTGTAGAAAGATGGCGGTGCGAGGACCTGCTCCCTATGTAGATATAAACTGCTCAATTCTAAGAAACAAAACCATGATTCTTTTTTCCCGGTAATTATACACTAAAGAAGACATACTCATATTCCATTTCTGCCAATATATCCCTCTAAATCCGACACACTGGACCTTTAAGGACACCTGAATCACAAGACTGTGAAAATGTGGTTGAATAAAAGTCTTTTTTTCTTCAGACATTCATTTCGTCTTCTTGCTTTTTGTCCTTTTGGCCTTCGCTCCAGATTTGGTGGCCTCATCCTGAGAAACAAGAAGAAAGGGTTAGAGAATGAACAGACTAATAATTATCTTACATTAGCACTGCGCATAATGGTGCCAAAGCCTTTTCCATGTTTAATATTTGAGTGCTGTTTTAAAGCTCTCAATTCATGAGAGACACTTTCACCTGAGCTCCTGCTGCGTTTCCCTGCCTTACTGAAATGTGCGTATTACAATGTGCTGATTGGCATGCACCCTACTGTTTTAATGTATTCAAATAATTGCATCAAACCAAACATTGCATTCTTAAGTACTCTTATAAAACATCCTCTGCTAATTATTGCACTGACAAAGCAGGCGGGCCAACTTGTAGACCTCCCAACACTGTAACAGCCTTCCTGGACAAAAAACAAGCATAAATGATAATTCTGTTTCATACAGCCGAATGGCAAATGTGGAAAATTAAATATGCATGCTTCCCCTTCATATCTCGAATGGTGTTTGCACCGTATGGTGTTTCGCAATGGGGCTCTAAACCAGTCACTCTCAATCATTTGTTGCCCCAGTTACTATTCAAAAATGTTCCTCCCCCTTTGGAATTGGAGTTTTCTGCCCGTTGTAGCCGACAGGAAGTCGCCTCGTTACTGTTTTTAATAAGCAACACACATGCTGCAAAATAACTGACAGCAACCTTTCATCTAGGGAGGTCTTGAGGTGTGAAATTGGTGGTTCAGCTCTTTTTTTGAGTCTATTTTCTTCCTAAATCCAATCCAAGTGTTCACAGATGTTATCTAATTTTGCATTCCACCAAAATTGTCGCCCACTCTCTCTTCCCCAGCATTATTGTCCTGTTTTCAATTTACACTTTAACTCAAAAATACAAATCACAGGATAAGGCATTGGGACAGACAGAAACTAACCTGAAGTGTTTTGTTTCTCACTCAGACAATAGAAGTTCTGGATTTCCATCAACAGCATCTCCTACACATTAACCTGGTGTCCCCCAAGGGTCAATTCTGGGTCCTATTTTGTTTCCAGTGTATGCTTCTCTTTTCCACGAGGGGAGTGTATCTATGTTTTTCTTTCATTTCAAAGAGTTTTATGTTCTCAGCAATGCTTTTACTCTAGCTCAATTAATGTCTCCTGGGCCAGTTATGTTGAAATCATCCACCTACAGCTTATAGCCTCCTGATATTTTACATCTTGAAACCTACACTTAGTAACAGCTGTCTTCACTTTGGACACTGATGTCTCCACAGTGGCTCAATGGATTTTAACCACTGAAACTGCATTTGAAACATGCATCTTCTTCTTGCCTTTGCAATTAAACTGCAAAGCTCGCCCTTACCAATATCTTACAAGCAGGACCCTGGAAACATACTGTAGGGATGATGCCACTAAGAGTCTTGACAACTGTAGTCACCGTCATGGTGTCTCCAGCTGACCAGTGGTGTTCAGATTTCGTTACTGCCTATGTTACTTTTCCTAGAAGGTCAAAGGGGCACATAAGTAGCTGTGTCGGTGCAGCTGGACATATCACTGTTGGCAGAATTCAACATGTCTCCTTTCTTGAGGCAAAATGATGGACGGGCACAAAACACTTAGCCAAACTTCTAAAATTATAAAGCTTTTAGTGTGCCATCACCAAAACAAACACATTAGGATGCATTAGCGCAAAAGATATGTGTTCAAATGCATCCCAGACCACCCTGGCAAGTAGTTTAGGTGATGAGGGGCCTCATTTATAACCACTGTGAACGCACAACAAACAACTTGAAATGTGCGTACATCACTCTCTGAGCATAACATGGGATTTATAAAGGAAAATATGATGAGGAAATGTGTGTAAATTTGGGGAAACTCTGACCCATGTATACAAGCACTTTGGAGACTGGCGAAAGTGGCAACACAAATGGTGAAGTGGTGAATTAGAAATTAGATGTGAAAGGAATCATTGTACGTGTATTAGGTACACTGTACCATCTGAATTACAGCAGTGTTTTTATGTTCGTGCCAGTGAGCCATAACTTTTCATAAGTCGCATTAGTTCATAGTTCATAGTTCATAATCGCAAAGATATGTCACCTTAAATTTCAAATAAAGTCCCGTTCAGTATTTCATTAGTGCTGTGTCACCATCCCATTCCCCACTACTGGAGCGCAGAGGAGAGGGTCAGGGCTATATGCTGCTGACACAAATCCAAGATAACATTAAACAGCATTAAATAATTGCAGTACACTACGTCAACAGTTTTCAATAATCTTTTCTAATACTGTGCATATATCACCTCGTACGATATTTTTTTATTTCAGTTTTTGTGTGTAAAATGGCTGCAGGGAACACGAGTGTGTTGTCAGGTGCTCAGAGCTCACTGGAGATGCTGCACTTCTTTTTTGCATCCACCTTTAGATATGACTCTTTTTTTTATGTCAAGTTGTGTCCTGTTTAATGAACTAACTGCATTATAAGCAGCAGCAGCATGTTTCCACTCGCTGCCTTTTCTTTAGTTTGTGACCACACTGTCCGCCAAACAATAGGTTACGTGATTTCTGACCTCCAGCTCACCCACAAGCACCTCAATATCTGCATCAGGAATATTTGTTTTATTGGTTTTCCTCTTACTGTTAAGAACCATTGATCAGCCGGCTCATGTCTATGCATCAGTTTTAATGTTGTGCTTTGCACTGACCATTAATGGTTAAATGCGTACTGGCAGGCTTACACATGGTTTTATAAATCTGAGTATTTTTTCGCATACCTACATTTCCTCATTTGTACGTATGCAAACATTTAGTGTGGATTCTCAAGAGTTTTATAAATGATGCCCCAGATCACAATGCATCTTGGTGGTTGTTACCATTTGTTTTAAGTGCTGTCCACTTGTGACCAAGACACATGTTCATACCAGGTGTAAACAGGTTCTTAGTGATAACCCTGCAGTTGTGGTCTTGACCCAAGACAAGGATGAGCACAAATGCATACAATCTGAGAACTGCAACAGTGACCAACCCTAAGCAGTGTGTTTTAGAATCAATTATTGGTCGTTTTTATGGCATCTCACGGACTGGAAACAAGCTATTCTGCAGAGGTTTTATGTCCCTCCACCCACATGCAGTGGCCTCTAATTAGTTGTCACACAGTCCAGGCTTGACGTCCACAGGGGAACGAAGCCTTTGCTGTCAGGATGGGAATGAAATCAGGTTAAGATTTTTACAGTGAGTTGATGGGGTTTTGAAGTACTTGTAAGAGTAGGTTCGCAGTACAGTACCTTTAATCTATATGTGACAGCAGCTCAAAGGTCAATCATGTTATCAATGGAATAACTTTGCAGAACACAAAGATGACTTCAAAGCAGACTGGACCTAACTTCAGGCTGGTGAAAGCGAAGAGAGTGTGTTTGATCTCCAGAACATGTGGCAACCAGACACTTCAAATGAACCAATATCCCTAATGGGACAGCTACTGAGGAGTTACTGTGGAAACACAAAGCAAGCCAGACACTCTATATTATTATAATATGTCTCAAGATAATCTGTAACTACATACTATCTGACAGTGTTGAAAGAATGTTTCTCTTCTGACCTTCAGACTTTGGTTGTAAAAAAGACAAAAAAATATATGTATTTTTTGGTTTTCAAATAGCTGGACGAACATAAAGGGTAAAGGTCAATTAAAGTACAAGATACCAGATGTTTCCCAGCTTCAGAGAGCTGACAGCAACATCAAACTTGACCGATGATGTGTCAGTGGAAGATGACAGAGCAATATGTAAGAGACCCAGAGAGTGTCTCACCGTGGAGGCGGTGTATCCCTCCTCCACCAGGATGTTTCTCGCACAGTTGTTGATGTGTTTGAAGCGGTCAGGACCCAACAAAATACCTCCGTACCATCGAGACACGACCACCATGACATTACGCACGTCCAGGATCTGAAGTGAGAAACAAACACATGGAGAAAGTGAAATGAGTGTGAATATGACAAAGCTGGCGAGAGATGAACACGAGAAATCGTGACACAACACCCATCCCCTGGGAACAGTTTTTTTAATGCAGTCAGATATTTCACACCAGATGCGATACGGTGGATAAACCTTCATTAAGTGTATCTGGCTCAGGCCATCAGCTGTCAGTCTAAAGCTGTGGGGATATTTTCCTATTTGGCAGCCTTCCACTGAGTTAGATGAGAAAATTAATTTCACTTTCATCTTCGTGTGTCACTATCTAGCTCCAGGAAATGTTTAGCTAAGGTTAGCACAAACACTGGAAGGTTCAAGGTTCGATTTGTCATCCATAAAATCATGAAGGGTTACGGCACTGCCATCCTAATCAACAAATGCTGTTTGTGAACAGGGGCGGATTATGAGTCAACAGGCCCCTGGGCACAGATATCAAAAGGGCCCCGTCATCTCTGCTAAATAGGAGCAAGACACACAGACTTTGTGGGCGTTTTGTGTCTCTTTGTGTCGTAGTGGAGTGTTGTAGCAGAGCGTCATAGCACAGTGTTGTAGCAGAGCGTCACAGTGGAGTGTTGAAGCAGAGCATTGTAGTGGGTTGTTGTAGCAGAGTATCGTAGTGGAGTGTTGTAGCAGAGTATTGTAGTGGAGTGTTGTAGCAGAGCGTCATAGCACAGTGTTGTAGCAGAGCGTCGTAGTGGAGTGTTGTAGCAGAGCGTCATAGCACAGTGTCATAGCAGAGCGTCACAGTGGAGTGTTGAAGCAGAGCATTGTAGTGGGTTGTTGTAGCAGAGTGTCGTAGTGGAGTGTTGTAGCACAGAATCGTAGTAGAATGTTGAAGCAGAGCATATTTTATTCCAAACTGTTCCCATCCTGTGGGCGATAAACAAGATACAGACGTTCCTCTGTATCACTGATGAAAAGGAAATACACCAAAAGCTGGATGGTGTCCACACAGGTTACGTACAGTTCTAAGTGTACTATACTGAAAGGTTTGGGTGGAAACGCAGCTTTGGTGGTCCTTTTTATTCTCTGAGTCTTTGGGAGACATTTGCAAGTGAAGGCCAGGGAGCCCCCTGAGATTTTGGGCCCCTGCTGGGTCCGTTCAATAATCCATCCATGTTTTTGAAAGATATAAATACCCACTAATATAAGCCCAAACCACTTAAATTGGAATCCACAAATCAATAAAAGAATGGTTTAAGGGAGAACCAAAAAAAACATGACCACACAAGCCCAACACCTGTAATTAAAGCACTCTAATCAATATTTTTAAATTAACACTGGATCAAATGTTGAGAGGATTTTTTTTTATTCAAATGTTTTCCTAACTTCCTTGGGCTAAGCTTCTAACATGTCCTGCGTCTCTCTACTGAACACAAAGAGATTAAATTGACATTAATCTCATCAAAGTCCTAATAAAGAGCAAATTCCTCAAAATGTCAGACCTATTCCTTGAACATCAAATCCTTTTTTTTTTATTCATCACCTCACGCACTTCTACATTCAGAGGCAGAAAGCACAAATCTAAATGAGGAAATGGGAAGAAAGGCTTGTGGAGTGGAATGAGATTAGAGGAGAATATATTAAGGAGAAAGCTCTTCATCTAAATTGCTCCAAACGCTGAGAGTGTGACAAGTAGAAGATTAATCAGTGTGTTGCTCAGAGGACAGCAGACCTGATGCTATCACTCCAGTTACAGTAGGTCAGTCAGCTGCAGGAGGTGACCTGACAGCACATCTTTGAATCCGCTCTTCTGTGCGTATGCCCACACGGGTTGAGATTATGAAGGAAAGTTGCTATGATTACATTTATCTGTTTCAAAAAATGTACTGAATGGATTCACTAGTTGTGTTGAGAGGCACAGATTTTCCAATTAGCAGAAATTAATACACCAGCTGGACTCAGACAGGCAAAACTACACTGAAACCAGAAGAAAGACTGTCGAAACAGGCATTAAAACACTGGATAAAAAGTCAAATTCATCATTTATCATTGTAAAACTTTAACAAAATGGCACGGTGGAGCAGTGGTTAGCATTGTAGCCTCACAGCAAGAGGGATCCTGGTTCCAACCCAGGGTGAGGGAGCCCTTTTGTGCAGAGTTTGCATGTTCTCCCTGTGTCAGCGTGGGTTTTCTCTGGGTGCTCCAGCTTCCTCCCACAGTCCAAAGACATGCAGGTTAACTGGTGACTCTAAATTGTCCGTAGGTGTGAATGTGAGTGTGAATGGTTGTCTGTCTCTATGTGTCAGCCCTGTGATAGTCTGGTGACCTGTCCAGGGTGTACCCTGACTCTCGCTCCAGAGTTGATTGTAAAATACCACACAGAAAGAGCAGCTTTGGACAGTCGGCCTTCTCCAATCGAGCAGCACACACCTGGAACACTGTACCTATAGAACTCCAGAACATCACATCTCTTAGGTCATTCTCCAAATCTGGACGATCAAACATGCTGTCATGATCTGAATTAGTGGTTATGTCCTTGTTTTCTTGCTGTGTGTTAGGGCTTATGTGCTTTTGTATGGTATGTTTTCCTAATGGACGCAACACAAAGGATGCAAGCACACAAATTAAGTGGCACGAATGAAACAAGTAACGCAATTTCGCGCCATAATCTGAACTTCAATTACCAATGTGTGCCGTGATAGCCAATTAGCATTGAGATCCTCAGGGGACGCATGGCAGAAGTTCATTCATGATGATGCAAGGTATTCGTGTGTATGAAGCAAGTTAACACGAACTATTCTAGCGTTCAGACTCGAAAAAATTGGCCCCGCATTTGGTGTGAACACAACATGTACGTAACCCATATGGACATGTACCTAAACCCTAGATCTTTTTAGTGTTTAGTGTGTGACAGTACTCTTAAATGTGGGCGTGGTTGTTGTCACTCACAGCGCCATACAGCTTTTGGTGTATTTCCTCTTCCGGAGTGATACAGAGGGACGTCTGCACCTCGTTTATCGCCCTCGGAATAGGGTTGCACGCAGACATTTTGGGAACAAAAAGGAACTGGCTGGAATAAGGGTCTCTCTCGATGGCATGTTTAAAAATAGCAAGTTCGTGCACCTGAGTCGTCCTTGAGCAAGGGCAGGGGTGTAGTGCTGCCAGCGTGCACAGGTACAACACACCGGTATGACACAGTGACTGGCCTGCAAAGCCCTGACATCCCACCTCGATAGCGAGGGTTCCAGCCCTGCCTACTGCACTGCTCTGTCTTCTTCTGGTACTTGGCACGTTTTCACTCTTGGGCTTCTTCCATGCGCTCTTCCAGGGTACAGTAATTTCTACGATGATCATTGTTTGGTGGAATCACAAAAGATGACCATGCCTGGATTGAGGGTTGTTGAGGTGATGTGTTCTGGAAACCGCAGCTGCTTGCCAAGATTAACTCTCAGCTGCCAATGGGCTGCTGAGGCGAGGAGGGCTGTTGCTGATCTTGGTTGTGGGATGTTTTTCTCTTAACAAAGGTGATGATCGTCTTTGGGTGATGGTGTTTACTGGTGGTAATGACTGAAGCTACCATCTCTGCAACTGCTTTTCCTTAGTGTGCTTTGGTTAATGGTGATGTCATTGTCTTGCTGATTGGATTGTGCTTTTGTGTGTCTGTTTGTGGCTATGTGCTTTGGACTATGCTGTGCTTATGCTTGCTCTGTACTTATGTGCTCTTGTATGGAAAAGCCATCAGTCTGCTTTTATCTGTGCTTCTGTGCTTTTGTTATTTTAACGTCTTTTTCTTATAGACACAGACACCATCAACCTGCCAGGGAGTGCTGATGAAAATTAGCCTGTATGGCTAGATCTGGCACATTTACGTGACTTAAGTGATCATGTTAATTAATGTGCACTGTCCCTTTCTATATAAAGATAAACACTAATACAGCGATGTGTTTTGGGTGAGATGATTTCTTTTTGTCATAATTTTGCCACTTTCATCTCAGAGAATATCTGATTTTTATCTTGTAAATGTACAACTTTAATCTCTGAGTATTCAAAATAGAATATTACCCCCCCCAGCTCTGTAATTTTTAGTTTTACTTTTACCAAACACATCGTCGTCGATCTGACTCATTGCTAATATAAAAATATATTAGAGCAGCTCTAATGCGAAGAGTCATGACATGTGCACACAGTTAAAAACATGTGCCGTGGCTGAGCTCTCACCAGGAAGCATGAAAAATAGATTTGAAAGACACGTAACGCCTGACAAGCAGCCAGATTTTTAATAGAGTGTGCGCTTCCAAGTTTTCAGCATCAGTTTTTCGCCTTGTTTTCCTCATTTATCCGGGAGGTAATTGAAGCAAATTAGAGCTAAGCCTGTCTGCACAGAGTGATGTGTTGTTTAAGTGTTGGACTGTTTTGGAAGGGAACACTGTATTAGTCAAAGGCAGTTTGATTCATCTAAATTCCGTGCAGCAGATCACAGTTTCACCAAGAATCCATTGCACTATTTCACACTGATTTATCTCTCTAACAGGGTCACACTGGCACGGTCGACTGCCGTCATCTTATAAATGAGTATGAACTTTGACATGAGTCATGGATCTCATCTGGAGAGGCTCTGATACGACTCAGCACCTACTGGTAATGAGTATGACAGAACTACTTCAAGTCACCGCTGAGCTCTGATTACAGGAAACTTTTTTGTTTTGTCACAAACCTTTCACTGGCCTTCATTCAACATTACGGGGAGACAAAAAGTGTGTGGACAATTGCACATTTCAGTGTGATGTGGGCGTGTGTGTGTGTGTGTGTGAATCATAGAGCCATCTGACAACACAAGCCAGTAACAAGTGCCTCTTTGGTAGGGGAAATGAAAAGATTCATAATTGTGTGAAATTACTATCGTGAAATGTTTCTCTGGAGAGGCACGGAGTGGAAATTTACACATTATGTAAATTCAAGTGGTGTGGGTTATAGTAGTGAGGTCATGTCCCCACATGTAGAAGCGTAAAGAGTCAATGTCTGTGTAGATATATTTTCCTTGAGGACACTCACCGAAATTAACGTTTGGTTCTGCCTTCGGGATGAGCAATTTCAGAGTTTTCGCATCATGATTCCAACTTAATTAGATATCATGGTGATGGTATGACAATATAATCAACCCTAACAGGTTTAAAGCAATTAATGTAATATCCTGTAGAAAAAACGATAACATACTTAATGATTGCACAACATTAAATGTTACAGCATGACTCCTTAGCACACTGCTTTGATCTCTGGTTGCGTTTTCATGATGTAATGATGGAGGAGCACTTCCTCACACTCTAATGGGGCTGGAACAATTGGTTAACAACTTAGTCAAGCAGAAAATGAATTGGCAACCATTTAGATTTTTTTCTTCAAGTCACTTTTCAAACACATTTACTTCTCAAAAGTAAGAATATGCAGCTTTTCTCTGTTTTCTGATTGTAAACTGAATGTACTTGTGTTTTAGATTACTGGCAAAAGGGAGGCCAAGGGCAAAGAGAGGCGCCTTCTTGTCCAAGAAGAAGTTTGAGCAGGCGTAGAAGAAGAAAGAGTGAGCAGGATGTTGGGTCTGGAAAAAGCAGGGAGCATGAGCTATGTAGGAATCTGCAGAGCAGAGGAGAGTCACATGGGATAACATCCTGAGGGCAGACTACTTCTGAGTCCGACTGCTGAGCCAGGCTGTGTGCGATGGCCTACCAAGTCCTGCAAATCTCCACGTCTGGGGCAAGAGTGAAACACCGTCTTGCGCTCTGTGCTCTGGAAGAGGATCCCTTTAACACATCTTACGTAGCTGCACAAAGGCCCTAGCAGAAGGCCGCTACCACTGGTGGCATGATCAAGTGCTGAAAGCAGTTGCAGAGATGGTAGCTTCAGCCATTACCACCAGCAAACAACATCGCCCAAAGACAATCATCACCTTTGTTAAGGCTGGAGAGAAAAACATCCCACAACCAAGATGAGCAACAGGCCTCCTCGCCGCAGCAGTCAAGTGGCAACTGAGAGTTAATCTTGGCAAGCAGCTGCGGTTTCCAGGATACATCGCCTCAACAACTCTCAATCCAGACACGGTCATCTTTTTGGATTCCACCAAAGAAGTGATCATGGTAGAACTCACTGTACTCTGGAAAGAGCGCATGAACCAAGAACCAGAAGCTGACAGAGCAGTGCAGGAGGCAGGGCTGCAACACCCGCTATGAGCCTATAGAGGTGTCAGGGCTTTGCAGGCCGGTCAAAGTTGGGGATAGCGGGGCTGGCAAAGGGGAGTGCCATCAAGAATACCACCAGAGGAAGGCCCTGTGGTCAACTGCTGCTGGGATGCAAGCCCGGGACCGATCATCCCTGGCTGGGTCGCCTGGGTGAAGGTGTCTGATGTTTGAAAAGACCTGAAACACCCCAGGATACATCACGAACGATAAATCCTATTGTATCCACAGGATGTATTCTACAGTCTAAGTCAGTAGGCGATTTGAAATCCTACCCTTTATGATTTCATGTGACAAATACATTGATTGATATAAAACGTTTTGTTTTCTGTGACCTCAGTTTGATTGGGTATCTTTGCTCAAAAGACGCTCTGTGCTTTGTCTCATGGCGCTTCACATAGCTTTTAATGATCACCATGGTCTCTGAACATATAAGACATGCTGGTTTTCAACTGCTCATAGGAAGAAAAAAACTGTAAGTCTGTCTGCTCTTGATTTATAGACATTGCAGTGGATTTTTTAAAGTCGCAGTTTGATTGACGTCTGCTCCCAATTTTTTCCAAGTTGAAATGAAAGTTCTGAGAACTTTTATTTTTTATGCACTTGATGGATATATTTATTTAAAATTTTGGTCACAGTCTTTCATGCATTCATTTTCTGTAACAGCTTATCCTGTCAGGGGTCGCAGGGGGGGCTGGAGCCTATCCCAGCTGACATTGGGCGAGAGGCAGGGTACACCCTGGACAGGTCACCAGACTATCACAGGGCTGACACATAGAGACAGACAACCATTCACACTCACATTCACACCTACAAGTGTTTCTTGGGATGCTCACAGTTAAAGGCCCCTCTAAAATGAGCAGTTTGATCAAACAGCACAGAGCTACAGATGTCCCAAGTTTTGAGGGGGCGTGCCATTGGCATGCTGACAGCAGAAATGTGAACCATAATTTAGCAGTACAACCAACCGGCCTCACAACCACAGTCCATGTACAACCACACCAGCTCAGGACCTCCACATCCAACATCTTCACCTGCAGAATCGTCAAAACCAACCAACCCTGACAGAGAACGTAACAGTTGGTTTGCACAAAGAGTTTCAGCACAAACTGTTTCAGAAATTCATCTGCATGCTTATTGTCCTCACCAGGGTCTTGACCTGACTACAGTTTGTTGTCGTGACAGACCTGAGTGGGCAGCAGCTCACCTTTGATGATGTCTGGCACTTTGGAAAAACATTTCTTCACTGATGAATCCCATTTAACAAAAAAAAAAGCATTTAGCTTTAGTCATGTGAAATAATGAAACAATACGTGTGAAAATCAATAGTTCAGAGTGCTTCATAAATATCTTTTTTTTTTAAGAAAAAAAAAATCTTCGAGTGACCTTTTACTGTGAACAAAACTTGAGAGCAATAAGCCTTTTGTGTGCACAGAAAAAGTTTCAGATCTTTCATTTAAACTTGTGAAATAGGGAGTGAAAACCAAAGTGTTTGTGTTATATTTTAGTTCAGTGTGGGAGGACACAGCTTTAGTCTTGTTCATTTTCATTCACTCACATTTTCTTTCATCTTACAGAATTAATTGGAACAAGTAACTGCAGGCTTAATCAATAATGGAAATTACTGTCAGTTGCAACACTAAAACCAAATGTCCTAAACATCAGTAATGTCTGTCACATGTTGTTTTTTAATTGAAATGTTGCCTGGACCACATCCCCCTTCACCCCTTATATTAAAGCCACAAAATGATCCAATGTGAACTAATGCAGAGGCCAATCAGTCTTTCTGATGGTGTCATAGTACACCAGTAAATACTGACAGCGTAGAGACCTGCCCCCTTTTCAAGTCACCTGACATGATTATCCTTCTTGGGGGCTGTAAAGTCATTTTATGTTGTAAAATGTTCAATTAGCATAAATACACATGGTATGTATTTTCCCTACATGGTTGTGCCCATTTAAATCTGTTTTATCCAACACATAGTTTAATATCACACACATTCCCATCTGCTCCAAAACAGCCACCATCGTCCCTGTACCTAAAAAGTCAGCAGTGTCTACCACCCTGTGGCATTTTCCCCCAGTCTGATGTGAAGTGTTTTGAGACACTGTTTCTCCAACACATCAAAGACATCATCCCAGCCAGCCTGGACCCTCACCAGTTTGCATAAACAGATCCACAAAGGATGCCATCTCCACTGCCCTCCACTCAACCTTCACACATTTTGAAAATAACAACACCTACATCAAAATGTTGTTTGTTGATTTCACCTCAGCATTCAACACAATCACCCCCCTGAAACTGATTGGCAGGCTCAGTACTCTCGGCTCGAGTACCACACTCTGCCACTGGATGTTGGGCTTCCTTACAAACAGACCCCAGTCAGTTCAGACTGGCGGTCACACCTCCTCCAATCTAGTGTTGAACATCGGAGCCCCCCAGGGCTATGTGCTCAGCCCCCCTCTGTTTACGCTGTACACCCATGACTGCATCCCCAACAGGGTGAGAACTCTGTTGTGAAGTTTGCAGAGACACACCCCTGTCTACATCAGTGGAGCTGAGGTGAAGCAGCTCAACAGTTTTTGGTTCCTGGAAAATCGGAATCACAGACAAAGTGACACTGTGACAGTAGTCGCGTTTCCATTACCCCTAGAAATGAGCAAAACCTAAATATCACAATAAAAAAGTGGTAATGGAAACACCTATATTTCGAAAATCCTCTCAAATATTGCTAAAACTTTTTTACGCTCTCATGAGGTGGTTTTTCAGACGTGTCGATATAAAAGTGTATCGCAAAACACTTTATTCGCGTTAACACGTCACCAGGGTCAATGGACATGACGCGACAAGTTCATTTCGAGGAAGATGGCGCAGTATGTGTGGACAGAGGAGGAGACGGAGTTATTATTAACAGTTATTCGTGATAATCAGTAATCAGTGTCCTGAGATGCATAATGCTTTTGGCCATCTTCCTCAAAGTGAAGTCTCGCGGGACAGACGAGAATTTACGAAAATTACGGCTAGTTCGCAAAACACCGTTCAATGGAAATACCTGCAAGTAGCATTTGAACTTTGTCGAAATTTCAGAAATATCGCTTTTATTTTGCGAACAACTGTAATGGAAACGCGACTAGTGATCACACATATCCACCAAGCGCCAGCTCAAATGGCCACTTGAGGCTGGCTCCAAGAGGGAGTCAATCCTCACAGACACCCATGTCCAACTTAACCGCAGAAATAAACATGTTTACAGCCTGGTGCAAAAAACGATTTTGGTCTCTATGGCTTTATTCCCTGTTCACGACAAATGTCCAGGGGGCAAATTTTTTATATAACTGTCTTGTTTGAATATTATTAAGGCTTAAAGTTATATATAATTAAGGGTGTGGCTGCTTTGAGTGACGGCAGTGCAGATAGTTGAAAAGTTACTGCCACGGCGACAATGTTGATCAGGCAACATAACCATGGTGTGACTAGATTCACAGAGTATAAAATGAGCTGTTGCTATTTCAAGATGTTTTTTTTAATTAAAGTTCATTGTATCATTTTGATGGCCTAAAAAAGTCTTGTTCAGTGTTTGGTAGTACTACAAGACCCTCTAAGGAGTCAGATGTACAGTTTTGTTTACAGTACATTTTGTTTAAATGGTTTTAAGACCGTTTTTCACAAATAAAAAAATATAATAACCATTATAACAGTTAGCACATTGCTATTACAGTCAATGGTTAACATAGCTAGAGGCTAGCATTTTGCCTGAGTGCCTGAGGGCTATCTCGATGAACTGATTGCACGCCTTCGGTGTTCACACAGACAGCGTTGCTGCTGCAGAGCTGCCTGCTGCTATGAGTACTGTATTTTCACAATAAAAAGCTGGTACTCCACAAATTCATGGAGCCGTGTGAGCCACTGCATTGTCAACAAGACAGTGTTGCAAATATTTCACAAATAAAGCCTTGTGTTAACAAATGAAGGGTTTATTACCACATGAACGTTGACAGAGGTATATTTTTGAATTATATATACATATTTAAATATTTTCATGTCTGACAGATACCATACACATTCAAACTTGAGTGAAAGGTGGTATAATGTCAACATGATCATCAGAAGACCACTTTCAGTGTTAATTTTAGCTGAAAATCCTGTGAGTCACACAAATAAATAGGCGAGACTGCTATTCTCTAGATGTCTCTAGATGTTCTGAAGCTGAGCAGCAGAGCTGTGTCTGAGCAACACTGCTCACGTAGGCAGTGTGGCTGCTCTAATTTGTTAACATAGTTGCGAAAAAAAAAAACAAGAGGTTTCACGACACGCGCGCTGCTCATGCAAGTCGTATGGCCTGGCCACTGGGGTTAGTACCAACCTCTTGTCCAAATAGAGTCACTGTTGGCTCCAAAAAATGTAAGATGGTGACAGTCAAAATGCCAAATTCGAATCTTTTAAATGGGATCCAACAAACCAACAGGTGACGTCACAGAGGCCATCATTTTAATTAATTCCATTATGTCAGTCCTGGTAACTAAAGCTGCATTTCTCGAGGAAACCTACGAAGTCAAAACTCCCTTGTGCCAAGTTCTTGTCAGCTATTTACAAAGTAGCAATAGTACACATTCTGATTGGAAACATTACAGATTATTATGGTTTGTGTACAGCCCAGGACAGACGGGCTCTGCAGCAGGTGATTAAAACCCACTGGCACCCTTATCGAGCATCAGTGATATCAACGAGGCGAGCTGCCTGCTCTGAGCCCAAAGGAGACTATAAGACAATACCCACCCCAGCAACCGCCTGCTCACCCTGCTGCCGCCTGGCAAGCGATACAGAAGTATCCGCTGTCATACCAGCACACTACACAGAAGCTTCTTTCCTTAGGCTGTAAGACTCTTCAACTCCTCCACCATAAAAATTGATTCTTTCTTTGTGTAGCACAGAGGGACAACTTTCATTTTGTTGTGTAACCCTGTGTTGCAGATGACAATCGATGAACCTTTAACCTTGATATACTGTTTTTTAATGAGGAACATGTCTTGAAAAGCCTGTGACAGATGAGGTACTAAACTAAGAAACACGAGATTTAAATATAATGTCAAGCTCCTTACTCATGACAATCTCGGTTTAAAAGCTTCAGCAGATGCCAAAGTGTGCAAACTGTGAAAATGAACAAGGCAGCTAAGAACAGACGCCAATTAAGCACGCGTGAGCCAAAAGAAAGTTGGAAGCAGCCAGCAAATTTAACACTGTTTATAACATAAATTCTGGGCAAAGGCTTTGTGTTCATTCATCAGTTCCTTTGGCATCTCTTTTCTCTTTTAACAAATGAAACATGCAGTTTAGTATGCAGCTCAAAGAGTGATGTGTTGGGTTGAGGTCAGTGTTTTGTTAATGAAATGATAACCTGTAGTAAATGGAGCATTCTCCCCCCCGCGGCCGTCTCGCCGTCGTCTTCACAGTCCTGCAGGAAGCTGTTCCTGTCCTCGCAGTAAATCCTACAACAGACAGAATCCCAGCAGCTTGGCATTAGGCTGGAGAGCATTGAGACATTTCGGTTAGAGACTGACGCCGTGACACCGGCAGCCTCTTCACCGGCAAAGTTTTTTTTAAAAGTGGTTTTAAATGTCAACAGTAATGACCACCCAGGCAGTGCATGAGCAGCTCGACATCGACCTCATTAAACTGTGCTGACAAAAAGTACGCACACATGCAGGCATGAGAAAAACACAAACACACAGAGACATATACACACATCTATTCACGTAATACACAACGCTGTCAGGAAGGCTTCATTTTCTCTGGTGCTTTTTTTGACCTTTAATGCAGTGATGTGCCCTTTAGAGAAGACAGACAGGCCTCGACTCTTTACATATCTCATGTTCCTCTCCACTAATGAGACACACTGTAACAGTAACCTCAGAGTGCTGGCAAAATTTGCATAATGGTGCCATGACAGATGTTAGGTCACCCATATATAAATATACATACTGTACTGTACGTGACATCACTGACCTGTATGCATAAATGTTATGAGTGGCACTCGCAATCTTCTTGTTCTCATACAGCTTCTCCAGGACCATTTTAACCTGCAACACACGACAGGTGAAACAAAGAACATCATGTCATATTCCTCACTTCACTTGCAAATGCTTTTACATCGACTCTAGTGTGAAAGAGAACTGCTGACACAAGGAATTTATCCTGCGCTCTATTTCAGCACAGTGTTGAATATGGACTGCTTTCATGCTGAAACCCTGTGTGGATACTGATCTTCAAAAGGCATGAAGTTAAAGATGAAAAATGCTTTTCAACATTTTAAGTAAGATCAGTTTATTACATTATTTGTATAAATTAGAGTGAAGAAAATTAAAGGAGTTTGGAGTTAAAGTTTGGGCATCCCAAGACATTTGAGCTCTCAGACAACTTTTACAGGGTCTCAGACCTCCATTAGCCTCTTAGGCCTGTGGCTTATTCACAGTCATCTTTAGGAAAGGCCAGGTGATGCAAATTTCAAAGTTTTATAAATACTCTGACTCCTGAAACCTTGTCCCAACAGTCAGCAGCCATGGCCTCCTCTAAACAGCTGCCTAGCACTCTGAAAACTAGAATAAAAGACCTGCAGGAAGATTTCAACTGTTCAGCAACACGTGTACAAATATGAGGTTTATGGTATTTTTTTATTTACTCTTTTGACTGACTCTGCCTCTGCCTCATCCCTAATGGATTTGTTTTCCTCCACTGATAGACCTCCTGTGTACCAAACCTACCTTTAGGCCAGTAAAGACTGTGTTATGTTACCCGAACTCTCTCCAGAGTCGTGCTTTTGAGTCCACTCTCACCTGGTTCACCTGTTGTTACACTCACCACAAAATTCAGCGTCAGAAGTTTGCAAAGGAACATCTACACAAGCCTGATGCTTGTTTAGATGATCAGTGTGGAATGATAATGTAAACTTTTTCAACTGTTTTGACACAGTAAGTAAAGGTACATTTGGAGAAAAAAGGGTGCAGAATTTCATGAAAAGAACACCTGTCCAACTGGCTCGTGTTGCAGCCAGTGGCAAAGGGAACATTTCACAGATAGAGGGAAGGGTGGATTCAAATTCTGGAAGCAAACATCACACATTTGTAAAAACAAACAAACAAACAAAAAAAAGCAGAAGATGAAGAGAGGATAGCTTCTACAACAGGACAGTAATCCTTAACACATCTCAAAATCCACACTGGACTTCCTCAAGAAGTGCTGATGGCCTTTGAGTCCTGTGGGTCACGAAGTGGGGCACCACTACGTTCCACGGATGCTCAATCAGATTGAGATCTGGGGTGTTTAGAAGCCAGGTCAACCCCTAGAGCTCTTTGTCATATTAATTGGACCATTTCTGAACAGTTTTTGTGGTATGACATGAACGCCAGGACCCAAGGTTTACCTGCACAACATTACATTGTAACAAAATACTGTATATTACGAACTTCACCACCAACTGGTTTTGATGTTTAGGCTAATCAGCGTAAAGCCCCTTTTCCACCAACATTTCCAGGAACCTTTATTTCCAGGAGTTTATTTACCTGAGTAAAATAATTCCTGATAATCTGTGTGGTTTGCGTTTCCACCGCACCTCAAAGTTCCAGAAAATGTATTCAAATCAGGCTGATGATGAATGGGGGAGTGGTAAAAGAAACTGCACTTCCATAGACTCGGTTGTTTCGAGTTGCCGACTTAAAGTCCCGCTGAATTTCTTCCTTGGTAAATATGCTCAAAAGAGCCTGGATCTCATCGTCCGTCTACTTATCGTAGCTCCTCTTCAAAACACAAACCAAGTGAAGCTTGTAGAAATGAAATTAAGTTTGCAGCCACACTGGCACGGAAGTGTGGAACGCTGCAAGTGTGTGTTCCACCAATCAGCGTTCTTCAGCACACAGCCCCGCCCCTCAAGAATTCCAGGGAATCTGAAAAGTCCTACCCCCCTACTAGGTACTTTTTTCAGGGAAAGTTTGGAGTTGGGGGAAAGTTTTTTTCCCCAGGTAATTTCAGTAGAAACGCGCCAAGGTTTTTCAAAAGCCCGGGTAAATGATCAAAGTTCCTGCAGTGGAAAAGAGGCTTAAGGTACACTATGCAGGAACTGTCAGCTACTGTGTGTAAACAGTTTCACAAATGAAAGTGAAAGCAAAAGCCAAACCCAGCTTGTTTATTTGCATTTTTCAACACTGTGTCCACAATTTTCATAGCTTCCTCTTGCTTGTGTTCTGCCTCTTAATCGCTACCGTTTTTATTAAGTTCCGACTTCACATGAGTGCTGAACGCCCCAGCCACAGCAAAATGAGAAGAAAATAAGAAAGTGCAGGCAGATGGCAGAGTCTCTGCAGATAAATACGCTGTCACACACTTCTAGTGGGTCATGAGTGATGAGTAAGAGGGATTACTGTTGTATGAGTCTATACATAGTTAATTTAAGGAAAATCATGCATGCTACACCTGCAAGAAAAAAAGGAAAAAGCTTCAAAACTACGTCAGTTCGAGAGCAATGCTGTATTTGTTCAGATGGGAAGAAGTCAACAAGCCGTCTGACGCTGCTGACTAATGCAGAAAAACAAAATTAGTCAACTGTTAATGAGGAAAATCCAATTTGACTGGCTAAAAATATATTTTGAGAGTAAACTACAATCTGGCAGATTCAGGGAGGCCTGTCTTTGTAAGGACCTCAGTGAACCTGAATAGTCTTATCATTTGATTCAACTGATTTTATAATTTAAATAATAAATACAAGTATGAGCAATAATTAATATGTTAGGATGGCATACAGTGTTTAAACCTTGGTAATTTTCTCTTAGTATTTTCTTGTGTTCCTGATCAATCCTTAAGGATTTGTGAGGCCAATGTGTCAAACTAACACGCTGCATAATAGGTCAGCTTACCTGCAGACAAGTAATAAATCACTTACAAGTACAACACTACCTCAGAATTAAAAAGATTGACCCTCTGAAGAGCACACTGAACCTTTCTGTAGCCTGTCTGGTGTGCGCAGCCATGAAAAGAATGCTAATGTAAAGTTATACACATGCGTTTTACAAAACACAAAGTTGAGCAAGTGTTTCCCTCTGCTAGTGAGTAACTTTCACTTCAGTTTTATGGAGCTCCAAAGTTGTTAAATTTGAAATAAATTAATAGGATAACATGAAACAAATACTGACATGGATACATGTTGTGCAAGATATGAATAACTTAATAAAATATACATTAATTTTCAGGTAGTATGAGCACATCTCCAACCATGCTGGTGTTGTTGTTGTTATTATCATTATTACTATTATTATTGTTATTGTTATTATTAACATCATCATCAACAACAACAACAACAACAACAACAACAATAATAAAAATAATCATGATGATAATAATAATATCATTATTATGTGTGCTTATGTTTTTCATTTTATGTTTTTAGCCGTGTGTTTTTGTATCTTATTTATTGCTACTGCAGCAAACCAATTACCTGAATTAAGGCCTTGAACTTGAACTTTAAAATCAGGGCTGTAAAAACAATGCGCTAATTAATAAAAAATAACTACATAAATAAACTGTTAAAAAAACAACAGTCATTAATTATGTTCCGTGATTGACCCAGTGCGCTGTTGAAGGCCACAGCGGCTTTGAATTTGAATTTGAATTTTATTATTTTATTAAAAAGTATTTTAAAATAAACATGGCAGGGATTGTGCAGGAGAGGTAAGAAACTCTTATGGTGAAAACCTCCTCTCTAGAATTTTAAATCTATTCTATTACGAACAATATTTCTCTCCTTAAGATTAGACTATAAAACACAAAAAAAGAAAATATAATAATCATAAATGAAACAGACATAAACATAACTAATGGCTACAGGTGTTTTTTTATATTAGATTTAAATGAGAGTAATGATGGACAGGTTTTAATGAAGTGAGGACTGTTGTTCACGTTCACGTCCAAGTTGAACTGTTGATAGAAGCACCGTTCTCTGCAGTTTCTGCAATAAGGAATTTTCGTACAATTGGAGTACTGAAAGCCTGAAATATCACCTCAACGCAAGGCATTTAGCCTCACTCGACCAGGCGTTTAGACGCAAATAAGTCTACCTGTGACTGACTAACTAACTCCCTGACAAAATGGATTACAATTGATTCCAGTCCAGTTTCAGTGGTAGAGGACAGAGGGACAATTGTGTCCAAAATCCAGCAGCTTTACTACGACACATCTGCCAAAAGTCATTTGAATTGAATTTTGGGGTTTTTTTTTATAGTTTTACACAATTTAATTAATTAATTCTTGACAGGTCCATCTAAAATATTAATAAAAATGTACACGTTAAGAAAATGTTATCTCATCATTTCTACAGACTTTTTACATTAAATTTTATTAGTTTTTTTTAAATTATTATTTCATTCAATTTCTTGTTCTTAAGACATTTTTCCAATGACACTTCTGCTGCATGCAGCCAGAGATGCTCTGACTTATTTTGCCTTTTAATTTACTGTCCACACTGTAAATGAGAATGTGTCGCATAGTGTTGATTAACATCTGCTGCCTGTCATCATCTACATCTTCACTTTAGCAGATATCGAAGCAGTTGTTAAATATCATATACAGCATGCAGGACTCAAAAAGATGCAAGAAAATGAAACTTTCTTCTAAAGCAGTCAGACGAACGTCGACCTCTGTTTACATAATTAAATCGGCTCTCCGCCCACACAGCGCCGGGATCAGCTGGTCTTACTGTTATGGTGAAAGGTCAGAATATGTTTGTGTTTTATTATGTGTTCATGACAATATATCATAACAGAGCAGACTGTATGTCTGACTGTGGAGGCGTAAGACGTCGGCTAATACAATATTTCTTCAGTCACAATGTGGACTCTTTTGTTTAATCTGGGCTTTGAACGGTCTCCAGATGATCATGGGCGAGAGGAGAGGAGGTGACAATGCCAGAGTAATCAAATCAAACCAGTTTGATTTAAAACTTTACTACTCAGCATTAAAGTGAAAAGAGTGTTTTAATTTTAATGACATTTCTCAGAGAGAGATGCTCAACTTTTGTGGTGGTCTGTGACTGGCTACAAATTGAGGGGGTGGTGACTGCTGACAGCTCCTCTGTCAAGACATTATAAAATAAAATGTGACATAAAAATAGGTGTCAACGGGGAAAATGCAATTTCCAATTTGTATACAAAAATGAATATGATGGGTCGCCTCGATAGCTCATCCGGTAGAACAGGTACCATTGAGGCTGAGTCCTCTAACCTGTGCCTTATCTGTTTCTTTCTTTATCAGATAAAATAATAATTATAATAACATTTAAAAAATTGAAGATAATAAAACAACAATAAGAATACTGAAATAATTCATTTCAATAATTCCTTTTGGTTCATTATCAGGTACACCTTGCTAGTACCGGGTTGGACACCTTTGCCTTCAGAGCTGTCTTAATTTTTGGTGGCTTATCAATCTCCCGTTCCACCACATCCCAAAGGTGCTCTATTGGACTGAGATCTGGTGACTGTGGAGGCCACTGGAGTACAGTGAACTCATCATTATGTTTGAGATGATTTGAGCTTTGTGACATGGTGCGTTATCCTGCTGGAAGTAGCCATCAGAAGATGGGTACACTGTGGTCATAAAGGGATGGACACGGTCAGCAACAATACTCAGGTAGGCTGTGGTGTTTAAACCATGCTCAGTTGGTACTAAGAAAATCTCCCCCACACCATTACACCAGCAGCAGCAGCCTGAAGCGTTGATCCAAGGCAGGATGGATCCATGACTCCAAATTCTGACCCTACCATCTGAATGTGGCAGCAGAAATCCAGACTCATCAGACCAGGCAACGTTTTTCCAATCTTCTATTGTCCAGTTTTGGTGAGCCTGTGTGAACTGTAGCCTCAGTTTCCTGTTGTTAGCTGACAGGAGTGGCACCTGGTGTGGTCTTCTGCTGCTGTAGCCCATCTGCTTCAAGGTTGGACGTGTTGTTGGTTCAGAGATGGTCTTCTGCACACCTTGGTTGTAACACGAGGTTATGTGAGTTACTGTTGCCTTTCTATCATCTTGAACCAGTCTGGCCATTCTCCTCTGACCTCTGACCTCTGGCATCAACAAGGCATTTTCACCCAGAGAACTGCAGCTCACTGGATATTTTCTCTTTCTGACCATCCTCTGTAAACCCTAGAGATGGTTGTGTGTGAAAATCCAAGTAGATCAGCAGTTTCTGAAATACTCAGACCAACAACTACGCCACATTCAAAGTCACTTAAATCACCTTTCTTCCCCATTCTGATGCTCGGTTTGAACTTCAGCAGGTCGTCTTGACCATGTCTACATGCCTAAATGCATTGAGTTGCTGCCACGTTATTGGCTGATTAGCTGTTTGCATTAACAAGCAGGTGAACAGGTGTACCTAATAAAGTGGCCAGTAAGTGTATATACATATTACATGGTTTATTTATGTGTGTATTTATTTCACAGTGTCTTATTTAATTATTTAATACTGAACTCTTTGGGGCTCTGTACAGTTTATGTATTAAGACATAAATAAAGCTACGGTGGATTAAAAGGCTCAAAACTAAATAAATCTCCACTTTGCTCTCAGTGAAGCAGATCTTAGTCTTTTTATCTTAATTATATATTTGAAGACTTCCAGACTATTACAGGAAAATATGTAAATGTTGTGCAGGTCACAGTCGATTCAGTTCATGTGCTCCGTGGAGGACACTGCGTCTGTAAATATTTGTGTCTAAATAGCACTTCACAGCAGGTGGAAGCTTTTAAGATGAGTCAGTGTGTTACTGGAGAGCATCAGACTGAGAACTGCACGCAGGAAACAGATGATGCTTCACTTTGTGAAAATGCTGTGTAAATGAACACATTTATATCGCTCTCCTCTCCCAGTCCTTCATGAAGTCCTTTTCACTGAAACTCTTCTAAGCTGCAATTTGCAGTTTGTCTTCTTTATCTCTGTTGGCTGTATTGTGCCGTAATGTAAAAGATAATAATATGTCATTCATGATTTTACCTGTCTGGGAGTCACCACAGGCGCTAAGTGAGGCTGGAAGGTACTGCGTCGGTCTGTGATGGTATTTCCGTGTTTTATAGGAGGTAGCTCTTCATCTGCAGGACAGAATGTTACACAGCAGAGACATCAGTTATATAACGAGCTGAGTTCAATGTAGATGAATCCAGGTTTATCAGACTGTGAAGAGCGGTACCGTTTGCATGATCCATGAACAGATGTGCGTTTTCTGTGTTCAGCCTGAGAGTCCTGAAGTCTGGTAGATCATCATCATCATCATCATCATCCACTTCCTCCTCAGCCGTCATGTTCACCTTCTCTTGGTGATCCACTGGAGCAGGTCATGGAAGAAATGCAAGGGCGTCACATAACGGCTCAGATGAAGAACATATTCTAAAATGGTTTGCAACACATGCAATTTTAGGCAATGTAACAGGGGGATCTGTATGAGGTCAGAGCAGAGGTCACAGTGGGTCAAAAGGGCGTGGCCTAGGCTTCCACTAAGGGTGTAGGTCTTGTTTCAACATTGAGGGGGGACACATGGGTGGATTTTGAGACAGTGAACCCCTGGGCACAGCAATGCAAAGGGCCCCACCACCTCTCCTACACATGAGCAACACACACAAGCCCCTTTCACACTGCCTGTTTAAGTCAGGAACATCACGCCTTTCTTCTGCCTTGCCGTTCTGTATATAAGGTTTGATCACGTGATGAGGGGACAGAGTGCTGCCACCTTTACGCCGCCACAGGGGGTAGTAACAGCGCTGAAACAGTGTCTGTGAGGCGGCAGGACAGGTGTGACGTTTTGGCAACCAGTTATGATTGTTACCCACCCCAGGACATTATAAAAGCAGCTAGTCGCAGTTAGCAGCTAACTCAAAGAAGAAGAATAGCAACTGAGAATGTCTGCAAATGAGGAAAACAATGAGATAACAGAGAAGGTAAATGATTGTGATTGTCATGTTGGCTTTATTAAAGCCTGCCGAGGCACATGTTATAAGTCACACGAGATGTTAAACATCAAGCCTGTCACACCTCTTTTGGTTCCGCTATGCCAGCATGCTATTTAAAATCACACTCTGGAGTGACATGATGCAGCCGTCCTTTGGTTCTGAGTAAAAATGCAAAGGAGGCATGAAGAGGGGACTTTGTAGCGGCCCTATAGTGCAGTCTCTGTGTAAAAAGGGCTACAGACTGGTGGTTTTGCACCTCTTTAAGGTAATTTTGTGTCTCTGTGAGATAATTTTGTGTCTTTTTTGGTTGTTTTGTGTCACTGTCTAGTCATTTTGTGTCTCCTTGTGTACATTTTGTCTCTTTGTAGTTGTCTCGCCCATATTGTAGTTACTTGGCATCTCTTTGTGGTCCCTCTGTGCCTCTTTGTAGACACTTTGAGTCTTTTCCTGGCTGGTATGTGTTAATTTGACATTTTGCAAGTAAAGGTTCAGGGGGCCTCTTGACACTTTGGGCCCCTTGGCCTGTGCCCTATGGGCTCATTCAGTGATCCATCCATGGGGACTCATATTGAGCGGGGTTCTAGGGGTCGTCCCCCATGATTTTTTTATGCACCAATTTATGGCGGAGGTGTCTTTATTTATGTAAAGGAAAACAAAATTCAGGTGCCAGGTGACAATTCAAATATATAACAATATAACGCACTCAGGCATCTGTATTGCTTTTTAAATATTCATCATCTTGTAAATCAACTTTTCCACTCAACGTTAACACTGCTGAATCACCACACGTAGGAATAATAAACTCTTCTGTCCTCTTTTATAAATGTGAATGTGGAGGGTGTTTATTTGCGTACATAACTTGTTTTTTTTGGACAATACACATTTGTTTCTTCTATATTTACATGACATTAAACCTTCCTCATTTGTCAGTAAACATTTCTTGAAGCTACTTTTTTAATAATATTTTTAGAAAATTATGCTTTTTAAAGGTGATGGGGACAAAACTGTCCATTTCAAAAAGTAGTGGGGACACATCCCCAGCAGCCGCGGTGTAAATGAAACCTCGAATAAACGTTGTTTAAGTTTGGAGAAAAGAAATGAACGTGGTGAAAAAAAAAAAGCCTGAATTAGCCTAGAGGCTATTTTTCATCTTTCGTCCCTATGACCAAGGTGTTACAAAAGGCTTCCTAAAATACATCAAAACAATAACAGGGCACTGGTTACAAAAACATCCTAAAATACATCAGAAAAGCTGTTTGTTTTTAATCTCAAACCTGGAGTCTGTGAAGGTCGTCACTGTTGTCTACAAACAAGGCAGCTTGTCATTACTACTGAGCAACTTATTACCAAATTACCATCACATGACCTTAACACTAAAATGGTTTCATGACCTATGATACCGAGGCAGACAATTCATAATGGATGATACCAATTATTAGACTGATACTACGTTTTTGGGACCAGTGAAGTGATCAGAGTGCCATTAACAACTCAGAGAGGTTTAAGTTGAGTGACTTCAACATTTTTTTTTCCACCTCGGACAGTTAATCACGACAGATCTGATACTCAGCGCCACATTTGTTTTTTGTTTTTACAATTATTTTCTGGCTTTTTATTTGGTAGGATGGCAGACATACTGCAAATGGCTGTAGGCCTGAATTGAACGCACACTGCTGCAGCAAGGACACAGCCTTGGTACACAGAGCTCCCGCTCTACCAGGTGAGCTACTGGGCGCCCTCAGCTCCACATTTGTTAACAACACACAGGGAAAAGTGCCAGCGCAGTTAGAGGCCGAGTTTATAAGTGACTGTTGTATAATGTCCAGTATCCGCTGTCAGCTAATGCAGTGGGACTGGATACAAAAGATCAACAGGTGAGCTGAAAGTAGTTCGCTGTTGTCATGGAAACAAAGGTGTGCTGTGTGAGAGTGCAGCCTAAATCAGCTGATGGACACTAAAGTGCTAAAACTAAAATTCAACTTTAACAGCAACCTCGTGAATTTTCTTGCTTTCTTGCTATTTAAGAACAAGGTTATATTATAAATATATATATTTTGTAAAACCAATAATGTGTGAGTGTGTCTCTCAGTACCATCCAACTTTCACAGCCGTTCTGTGGCAGTCAGCTCCAAACCCCCAAAATAATTTCCTACAGCAGCTGGGCCATGTAGTTTTTAGCAAACATTACTCAAACAGGGAAATTTAGATCAGTGAATTTGTTTGGGACTATTTTCAGCCGTGGATTAAAGCGTGAGTGCGGGACTTTTACATATAAATGACCATCTGTTACAGTCAAGCCCTCGCCAAACGAGTTCACACAATGCTGATTAAGCCAATCGCCACCAGGGAAAGCTCTCTGTCATTCGCAGTGTACCAAAGCTGTGTTTGCTGGTGTCTGTGGCTACTTTTTCCCATGCAGGCGCATCGGAAGTGATGTGTTTTTGTGACAGTGACAGCCAGAGGGGACAGGAAAGTGGGAAACTATGGTGGCTGAGCAGCTGCGAGGATTATGGCCGATACTGTAGCGGAAAATCCTAGGAAGTGTCCAAGAAAAGCCTCTGGCATTCAGAGGAAGTACTGAATTCAAAAGGAAGTGCTCCTGGGGCTGGGGAGATGTGACAAGCTCACCTGCAGGCATACCTCAGGCATACCTCATATTAACAACAGCAGGAGGACATGTCTCCCTCACTTTTATTGTTTCAGGTTGACTTCCTTACTAAAGTCTCTATGGCCCAGTTTACACTGCCTGTTCAAGGAGGGAATGTCACGCCGTTATTCCACCTCCTCGTGCCTCATGAAAAGTATGATCGCAGAATGGGGGGACAGAGTTGTCTCACCTTTAAGCCGGCAGCGAAGGTGGTAACAGCGCCCAAACAACGTCTATGTAAAAGGGACATCAGCAGAATGGAAATATGGACAGGACGGGTATGAGGCTGTGACAACGTGTTCTGTGTGTTAAAAAGCAGCTGACAGCAGTTAGCAGCTAACTCAAAGAAGAAGTACAGCAGCTGAAAATGTCCGCAAAGTGGAGACACAATGAGGTCCAGGATCTCCTTACCCTCCGAGAGGGTGAAATCAGCCGCCATATAACAGGGAAGGTAAACAACTGTCTTTGCCACATGAAGGCCAAGTGCTGCCGACACATGTTACATGCCACAACAGAGGCTGACGCTGTTGTGTTACACGTCATGCCCATCACACCTCTTTTGCTTCCATGAGGCCGACATGCTGTCTATAGTCACACACAAAATGCAAAGGGAGCATAAAGAAGGGACTTCGTAGTGGCTCTATAGCGTGATCGTAGTGTTCTGTGCAATACATGAATGGCTGATGTGCAATACTGTTACGTGTGCTGTATGTGTTTTTATGTTTTTATGGTGCATTTCTTCAGGGAGCCTGCTCTCACTCCTAAGTCGTCGAAATCCGGCGCTTGGGCAGTGACTTGTGGCGTCACAAACCAACGCAGAAAGCCCTCCTTTAACATCGGCATGACACACGGCCAGTTGCCATTATAGTTTAACAGCGCCCAGCAGTGTCAGGGGGAAACGCAGTTGGGCGGCAAAAGTCTGCATGGGGCTGGAGGGAGGGGTGGTGGACGGGTCCAAAAAAGGCACAAGTTTCACCCGAGAGAGTGGTGTTCATGTCCAATAAGATTCTAAAGCCAAACCCTTTCCTTTTTTTCCTAAACCTAACCATGTGCGTTTGTTGTTGGAGGAAAGAAAACGTCAATTTGCAGTGGTGTACCAATGTAATGCGTTTGTTTCCTATGAAAACAGAAGTGTATCTTGAAAGAAGACAATGCATGTAACAGGTAGAACTTGACACGGTGTCCCAGTATGTCAATAACCAACGCACGCAAGGTACCTTGCACATCGTATGTGAATGTGGAGTCCATGTCCAAGTCCATGACCAGAACATCAATATGTGACGAGGTTGGAGTGAGAATGTGTTGCTATTGGACAATTACTTTAAGGCAGCAATACTTGTATCGTATCGTATTGTATCGTATCGCGTCGATACCTGTGTAAGAAGGGCTAATGAATGCTCTTCTCTTACTGTCCATCCACAATAGCTCAGATGACAGAAGGTCTGAGTTGGTAAAATGTTGATACACTTATCTGAGATGCCTCAAACACCTGTGTGTAGGATTTAGTGCCAACTAGCAGTGAAGTTTCAGATTGCCCTCCCTCCACTCACTGTGTAGAGAACCTGTAGAGACATATCCATGCAACATGGCAGGCTCTTTTGAAAATGACCCACTCCCTATGTAGATATAAAAGGCTAACCAAACATGATTCTTACTTTCAGGTGATTATTAACTGATGAAAACGTAATTATGAATATTATGTTCCATTCCTGCTAATAGACCCCCTAAATCCTACACACTGGGCGTTTTAAATTATGACCTTGTTGGCAGGATAAATTCATTGTTGGTGATGTTTTTTTTAATGAGGTTTGATAGTAATACTATGCATAAGCATTACTATAATTATAAAATATCACCTGCCTTATCCTTTAATGTTCTTCAACAGGAATAGGTACGCCTTTTCAAGTGAGGAAAAAACAGCTCTTAGATCACCATAATAAAAACGAATGATCAAAGTTGAACTGGTCATAAATCTAACAAGCTTCCAGTGACAATGTGAAGCTGACTAATGCCTTCAGTGTTTGTTCCTCACATCAATAGAAGCACCCAGAAGCACAAATGCTGCCAAAATTCATTAAAAGTAAATGGGGCTTCATATTTGGGTGAACAAACATTTGGTCTCTCTGATGTTTTTCATCCTTTGCTTTCCATCTGCTCTCATTCAGCCAAACTTCATCATCGTCATTATTTCTCTTTCTTGTCATGTCCTCTGTTATGTTTACTCCCTTTTCATTTCCTTTTCTATGAAATGTGCATCTTCAGCCTCATCACTCCCCTCTCTCTTTCTCCCTCTCACCACCATGTCCCCGTCATTTGAATGGGAATAAGCTGTCAATCCCGCTCCTCTGAGCTTAAGTGCTGTGGCCAGTTATACTTATTACCACATGAATCGCAGAGAGAGGACAATTTTATGCCACACAACAATGGGGAGGAGGACAGTTAATATTTTTCAGACCTGTTGCTCAAAAGAGAGCAGAGTCTGCCTCGATAATGGATACTGCTGGGCTGGGCTTTAGATAACCGAGGCTCCTCCAGAAAACCTGATGCGCGGTGACACTTGTAGAAAATCTTTAATTTGGGAATCTTTTACGCTTTTTTCACTTCAAAAGGTTCTGCCAAGGTAACAGAAGCCATTACATAGATATTGATCTTAATTCAATGCAGTCACTCAAAGTCAGACACAGAAGGCTTTTTTAACGCCCCCAAAGGCCTTTGTGCTCATCTTATCACAGCTTTAGACCACATCAGACAGTTGTAGTACTAATGGAGGTGCATCTTAGCAGAACTTAGACGAAGCTCCAGATAGCGAGGTTTTCATCTGGAGCTTTGATACTACGTGTTTATAAAAAATTATCGAATAATCACCCCTCTGATTAACAGCAGGTTTCATCAGGGCTTTTAACATGTATGGATGTTATCATGTGCTTCAGAGCCATGTTGAGAGGGAGTCGTGTCATCTACGTTCTCTTCAATGAGCCTTTTTTTCGACAGCAGTGGCAGAGCCTCTCATTAGTCCACGCAAGTCAGCAGCAAATACTAGCTGAGTTTTAGCAGAACAGACCATTTGTGATGCAAATTTAAAAACATTTGAAGACTCGCATTGTAAATTGTCACCACGTCTGCATCAAATGAACCTGGGAAATAAAGTTCTAGCGTGTAAGATTTAAGGGGATTTAATGAAATCTAGCAGTGAGGGTTGCACATTACAACCAGATGAAATTTCTCAAGATTGGAATTTATTGGGTGTTCACTGTTTAGCAGGTTTTTACCACGAGCAAAGTTCGTTTGGTCACATTATTGGTTTTCCACAGAGGTCTCCTCCTCTCCAAAAAAAACAGACCACGTGATTAAAACCCAGTGAAAACACTGAATAAAGCAGTTTCACCTTACAAATCAGTGTTTCTCTTAACCTGTTCGACATGTTGCAGATGGGCTGCTTGCCCAGCACCTGCAAACATGTGCTTACTAATTTTCCCTGCTGAGTACGGTGGCTGACACAAAAACGCAAATGGCCCTATCTACAGCCAGTGTTAGGTTTGTCCATTCTGGGCTCCTGTCGAAACAAGGCGGTGCAACATGGCAGACTCTATGGACAAGGAACAGATCCCTAAATAGATATAAATGGCTCATTCTAAGGTAACAAAAGGTGATTATACACTAAAGAAAACATACTTATTATATCATATCATATTATATAAATCCTACAGCCTGGACCTTTAAAGCATGCTAGTGGATTACCTTCCATGAAATGAATATATTTAGTGAATGTTAACAGATAACAGGTTAGGCTGGGTAAAGACAGCAACACTTAGCATTAGTATTAATTAGATTGGACATATGTAAACAAAATGGGGGGAAAAAGAGAGAGGAAGACATGCAACAGAGGGCTGCAAGCCAGACTTAAACCCAGGTGCTGCTGAGTACTCAGCCTATATTGGGCGCATGCTCTATCAGGTACTGATGCCCTGATTTCTATGTTCTTTGATCAAATCTTTACTCGTTCAAAGTTTCAAGGAAATGACAATGTACAATGATAACCAATAAAACACAAGCAAAAGAGAGGAACATTAAATGAGGACAAAAACAGGGCAAGAAAACCTTGCTCTCTTCAAACACCCTAGGACCAACTACTGTGAACCAGCATGCCCGGGTAAGATGGTTAGATCTGCTCCCTCAATTTTTCAGCTGTCGACACCCATAAACCACTGCTGGCCTCATTTACTCCGATCATTCAAGCAGTGGACCACTCCAAGTAAATTACATCAAGAATCATTAGAATCCAGTTGCACCCTGAAAGTTTGTCGAGATGTTTTCACCTCATAGCAACCAGTTTCTTGGCTGTAGTAAGGCCAGAAAAAAATGTTCTTTTCTGGTACCCAGGAGCCGGCAGCTGAGATAAATAATTCAGGGATAAACAGTTATAGATACTGGCATGGTCAAGGAGAATATATCTAACAAGTGAAAGGGAGACCCCCTTCAAAGAACGAGCAATGGGTGGGCATTCCCATAACACACAGAGGAAAGTAGAAGAAGATGTCTAAACTTGATTTTTTGCAGGGTAGGGGAAATAAAAAGTTAGTCAAACATAACAATGTGGTGATTGTAATTTTGGAGTACAAGCTTGTATAATGAGGTTAACGTTACTCAGCATGGAGCAAAGGAGACAGACAAGCTGCCTGACGTGTTCTTAATGTTTCTGAGTTTATTAGAGATTTATGATGACGTTTGCTGTGATATTTGCTGCTCTTACCTCAGCTGCAAACATTAGCAAGCCCAGCTAAGTAGTTTTGTGCAGTAATAACTCAGCGTTCCCAACGCAGTCGGGGGTCATGTCATTAGCTAACCACATTATTTTGCAGGGTTACAGGTCACTTCAGAAAAATGCCCCTCAGGGATGCTAATATACCAGAGTTTAGAGAGACACAATGGCAGCTCTGTCCTGTTCATAGACAGTTAGCCAGTCTCATCAGTTATTCCTCATCCTTAAATTCATTTCTCTTTTAAAAGTTAGCAAAATGTTTATCTTATCCAACTATCTTTTTCTATAGTAAACATTATCCATCCAATGAGACGCCCTGTTTTGTCCACACCAGCTTAAAATCAGCTAGAACTGCCACCTTTCTGTTGTATGCCTCCAAAAGCCCGTCAAGTTACAGGCACGGTTTCACAGTTTCACAATCAGCACAGTTTCAAGATCGGCACGCAAGATTAGTGTCAACAATTCAGTATCTGACCAAATGTCTCCTCTTCAGTTCCTGAGTTATGGCGTTGATTAATGACCAGAAAAGTGGTTTTGCAGATCATTATGATATCACAGTGAAGTTGACCTTTGACCTTTTGGAAATAAAATGTCACCACTTTATCATTTTATCTTTTAGACATGTCTGTGAAATGTTGTCATAAGTAACAAATTATTTCCTGAATTTTGGCCAAAATGTGTTTTGTGAGGTCCCAGTGACCTTTGACCATTAAACTGTAATCAGTTTATTCTTGAGTCAAAGTGGACGTTTGTGCCAAATTTAAAGAAATTCCCTCAAGGCCTTCTTGAGATATTACCTTCCGGAAATTATCCAGGCGCAAGGTCATAGTTACATTGACCATTGACCACCAAATTCTAATCATTTAATCCTTGAGTCCACATAGATGTTTTTGCAAAATTTTAGGAAATTCCCTCCAGGCCTTCTTGAGATATTACCTTCCAGAAATTATCCGGACGCAAGGTCATAGTGACACTGAGCTTTGACCTTCAACCAACAAATTCTAATCAGTTCACCCTTGAGTCCATGTAGATGTTTGTGCAAAATTTGAGGAAATTCCCTCAAGGCCTTCTTGAGACATTGCCTTCCAGAAATGACCTGGACACAAGGTCACAGTGACCTTGACCTTTGACCTTCAACCAACAAATTTTAATCAGTTCACCCTTGAGTCCATGTAGATGTTTGTGCAAAATTTTAAGAAATTCCCTCCAGGCCTTCTTGAGATATTACCTTCCGGAAATTATCCAGGCACAAGATCATAGTGACATTGACCTTTGACCACCAAATTCTAATCATATAATCCTTGAGTCCACGTAGATGTTTTTGTAAAATTTGAGGAAATTCCCTTCAGGCCTTCTTTAGATATTACCTTCTAGAAATTATCTGGACACAAGGTCATAGTGACATTGACCTTGGACCTTCAACCAACAAATTCTAATCATTTAATCCTTGAGTCCATGTAGATGTTTGTGCAAAATTTTAGGAAATTCCCTTCAGGTGTTCTTTGCAATCACGAGAATGAGATGAAAGCAGGATCACAGTGACGCTGACCTATGACCACCAATGTCTAATCAGTTCGGGTCAAAATGAATGTTAGTGCCAAATTCAAAGAAATTCCTTTGAGATGTTCTTGAGATATCACATTCACAGGACTAGGATGGACGTATGAAGGGACAGACAGATGGATGAGTGGATGGATGGACAATCCAAAAACATAACACCTCCATCCACAGCTATTGCCGGCGTGGATGCCTATCTGTCTCATTGCTGAAAAGACTACTGTGAATTTTGAGTTACAAAATCTGTCAGCGTCATCATTGACAGGTGTAGCAACAGTAACTAAGGAGGGCGGGGCTTAGTGAACAAATGAGATTCCTGTTGTGGCTGTGTTATGAAATGAGCTCTACTGGACTGACAAATGTTATCAAATGTAAATTCAAGTCATTAGGTTCTGCTGGAGTGAGTGTGTCCCTCGAGCATGAATTTCATTTATCACACCTCACCTGTGTCTGAGCTCTGGGATTTCTCCACGAGGAATTCTCTAATTTTTTCCACCCACAGGTAGAGGATGCTCTCCCCCACATGCTCCCTGTTGAAATTGCAATAAATACACATGAGGGTGGATTGTCTGAGAGACACAGACTACAAAGACATTGCACTCTGGACACAGTCATATAAGCTTTGTTGTGGCTAATATCACCCTACAGTGCCTCCTTGTGAAGTCAGAAATCATGAGAAGCACTCACACATAGAGGTCTTCCAGGCTGTTTGCCAATTTGGTCCTCTCGGGGCCTCGCAACCACGCTGCACTACAAAAGCCGAGAGCAAACAGAGGGTTATTGAGTAGGAGTACGAGTGGGTTTTAGAGTGGGATGTTGTTCTATCAATTCAGCAGATCTCCGCAAAATTAAATTTGAAAGGCAAATAGACTCACTTAATCTGGTAGATGGGCGGGGCGGCGCTCGGGTAATCAGGTGGGAGAATTATCTGATCAAGAACAAAAATAAAATCATAAACTGGACTACAGACAAGAGGACAATAAAGATCTCTTTGTCTCTACCTGCAAACACGCTGTCAGCTTTGGCTCATCCAAGTCGTCGGGTATTTTGATGCAAAATATTCTGGATGCTTCGTCTATAACGCACCATTCATCCCCATAGATGGAAGACAGAGCCTCGACCTCTTCGATCTAGACCACAGGAAACAATAGCAAAGAAAAACATCTATCATATGTGTCTGTGGACATGAAGTATGCATCAATCCATAAAGTCATTTCAGCGTTTGGACTTGAAGTGTTCTGAAGGCTTTAAACTCCGACCTAATATATTTTTTAAATAACATCAAAACCTGGCTGCACACAAAGACATCAAAAGCACACAATATTAAAGAAACAGTATGCAGGATTTTTCCAAAAAACAACGTAAGACTCATACAGAAGAAATCCTTCTCAGTGATCATGACCCACTATAAGTGTGTGGTGGTGTATTTATCTGCAGAGACTCCGCCCTCTGCCTGTACATTCCTGGGCTCCGCATGCAGGTAAGATCTGGACTTTACAAAGAGTTAATATATAATAAACGCAAATATAGTAAAGCGAAACTAAGTGGCAACCTCCGGGGCTGAAGAATGAATCCAAAGCAAACAGCCAAAAACTGCATTTCTTAAAATGGCCACTTGAAGCTGGCTCCAGAAGTGAGTCAATCCCCATAGACCTCCACGCTAAAATGCCCAGCTTTATAGCAGAAATAAACATGTTTACAACCATATACAGAAACTGTTTTAAACTCATGTTTACATTTTATAAAGGCTTAAAGTTGCGTATATTTGAGGGCGGGGCTGCATGAGTGACAGGTTGTCTGAGAGGCATCTGTGAGTCAAATGCACCCCTCCACAGCTCCAACCTCTCGTCCAAATATAGTCAAGATGGCTACAGCCGAAATGCCGAACTCATGGCTTTAATACAGGAGTCCACAAACCAATGGGTGACGTCACAGTGGCTACGTCCATTACTTTATACAGTCTGTAGGTGAAATGCCAAGTGGCTAAAGCTTGTTCCAAAATGAAAGTGAATTTGGGCTTGGCTTTCCCTTTACTGGCAGTGTTTGCAAACAGACACTGAACTTCTCTGCATAGTATACCTTTAAAGAACAACTTACCTCAGTTTAGTCACAGAGGTAAAAATGGATTTTCCAAAAAAAAAAAAAAAATCACATCTGGTGGTCTATGAAAAACCTAGAGGTTCATTTAAAGCAACAGTTCATCATTGTAGGAGATACCCTTAAATGCTTTTTTGCTCAGAGTTAGATGGGAAGACTGATATCACTCTCATGTAAGTACAGCACATACGTAATTGGAGCCAGAAGCCAGTTAGCTTAGCATTAAGACTGAATAGTTGAGAAAACAGTTAGCCTGACTCTGACTAAAGTAACCAAAGTCTACATATCAGCACCTGTAGAGCTCACTGATTAACACGTTGACAGTTATTTTGTCTATATAAATGTGTTCTTGGCCAGGAGAAGTAAGTTCCTGAAGTCTCCACTGGTTGTCTGGCAAGTTAAAGTTCCATTGTGTAGGATTCAGTGACAAATAGCAGTGAGGTTGCAGGATTGAAACTTCCTCCGTGTGTCAGGCATGCAGGAGAGCTACAGTAGCTGACTCAAAAACACGAAACGTAGAGTCAGTGGTTGATTTGTCCTTTCTAGGCTACTGTAAAACAACATGGTGGACTCCATGGAAGAGGACCCAGTATGTGTATCAATAAAATGCAACGAAAACCCAAAGATTCTCAATTTCAGGTGATTATAAATTAAAGAAAACATAGTTGAATACTGTAAAACAGTTCTGACAATAGATGCCCCCAGACCCTACAAACTGGACTAGGGAGGAACGATATAGGATTTTTTGATGATATCCAATATGTCAATTTGTCACATCTCATTTGACCAATAACCCATACTGATACTGACACATCCACTTTTTTCCCAACCTAATTGATCATCAAGTCACTTCTGCAGTGGAATTAATATCATATCATACATGCATACTCTCACCGTGATGGCCCACCAGCAGATGGAGACATGAAATACAATACTTGTAAATGTATCTAATATTCATTTGTTGTGCAAATTCATTTATTTCAAAGCCAATGTCAGCTGATACCATTATTATCGTGCATCCCTACACTGGACCATTAAATTTGCTAATTAATGAGCTGTAGATGTGTTAGTAGGAGGATTTTCTTACCTTCACACAGAGCCAGTAGCTTCGTATTTACTGTACAGACATGAGTCATATAAATCTTATCTAAATCTCAGTAAGAAAACGCAGAGGCTTATTTTCCAAAATGGTGAATTATTGCTTTTACAGAATTCTAACCATGTGGATAAAAAAATATTCATACTGCATGACTAAAAAGATTTGAATCCCATTTTCCAAGTCGCACCATCAAACAACCCACTGTTTTTTTTAAGGAGCACCTAGCAAGCTTTTCATTTCTTGGAAAATTGGATAGCTCTGTGACTGTCATGGCGATACAGGAGGGGCACTGGAGCTGAACTGCAACAGAGACATGTGCATCTGCTTTGGTACACACATCTAATTATGTGTGCTTGTGATGGTGTTAATTTGAGTCCATCTCTTTGTCTGTTTCATGCTGTTTCAGCTGCACTGTGTTGATGTGTGGCCTCTGTGGGAACATGCAGCACCTGCTGAGCTTCAAACACCACATGCATACCTGTTAATGAAGCCAGACACCTTGGGAGCAACCTGCAGTGTGTGTGTGTGTGTGTGTGTGTGTGTGTGTGTGTGTGTATTCCCCTCTATTTCACTGCTTATGGCAGCCTTCCTGAAGTTATTATCAGTGATATTTGAGCTCAACATTAAACCATTTTAACCTGTGTGGCTCACCCATCGGTTCACATGCCAACTGTAACTATCTGGATTATACGCTCTCTGCACGTCAAAAATACCACAGCAAAAATAGACTTTGAACGCCACTTGCCAAGTTGGCTTAACTTCATCAGACAGGTTGTATAAGGAAAAACATATATATTACCTGAGCCTGTAGATCTCCTTCATTCTCCGGATTTAAGATGTCGGCCATTAGTTAAAGTTTAAGCTACTGAAAATATGAAATAAGTCAATGAAAAAAAACAGATTATATATAATTTAAGGCACATGAACTACATGCTGAGATTCAGCCTGCATGTAGGGAAGTAAACAGCTTCCAGGGCAAAGCGGATTGGGTGTTTTGTCTTCCGGGTTCTGACGTGTTTTCACTCAACAAATTAAACTGCATTACGACAAAGACATCGCAAAATACAAAGCGTAAACGACAAATAATTCGCTTTATGAATACACATTTTTTAATAGTCATTAAATTTAAAAGAACGCGTGTGTTATATGTCGCTGGAAATGTGTTTCTGCGTTTAAGATACCGACTAGTGCTTTTATTTTGAAAGGCGCAAACGACGCTCCCGGGCGAGTTCCGCTCCTCGAAGATCAGCTGATGTCAGTGTAAACAGAAAACAGAGGCGTGTGTGTGAAACACACAGAGACAGCTATATTTCGCCATCGCTCAGCTCAGCGTCAGTTGAAGACGTTAAATGGGGAATGTGTGTGTGACGGTGTGAAGTGTCGGACGATGTGCGCCGGGCTGTTTGTGCCGCAGTAGAGCAGCAGGAAGCGGCTCAGAGGGGCTTAAAACATCACATGCAGGACCACCGAGGGGCCCTGTGACAGCCTGGACACCCTGGGTTTTACCTCTCAGGACTGAGAGAGTTACAGAAGTAAGTGTTTGCCTCAGCCTTTGTCCTGTTTGCTGGTAAACAAACATCTGTTATCATGTCAGTTGAGTTTTGCAAAGCTTGTTCTTACTGTTAATTTAATTTTCTCTGAATAATGTTTATGTAATGCACCAACAAATCAAAGGAAATTCCATGTGCTTGGCAGTAAATCGGATTGTGACTCTAATTAGTAGCTGCTGATGTGTTTTTCCATGAATTGTTATTATTTTTAGTAGAAGCAGTCTGATAATATTCAAATTATTATATTTTGGGAGGACATTAATTTTATTTGGAATCTGGAAAAGCAAATGTAAAAAGCTACAAGACAGCAGTGTTGGAAGAAACAGGCAGATCCTTCACATAATTAAAAGTGCCAGTTCATTCATGTTAAAACACTCCTGCATTTAAAGTCTTACTGAAGCAAATGCACACAAGTCTCATAAGGAAAATTTACTCAAAGTGGCCATTCTGCATGAAAATGGCGCCTGTGAATGATATATTATCATGTATTACATGAAAATACTGATGTATTCATGCTGGTTATTTCAGTAGTCTCCAAACCTTTAGGCCACGCCCCCTTGAAAACGTCACCAGATAAATGTGAGAGGTTGTGTAAGGTGATTAATGTAAGGGGAAAGGAAAAAACCAAGTGCTGCTCACACATTTTGCACACATTCGTGTTATTATTAATTTTTCTACATTGCTTTTTTGTGAGCTATTGAATAATTTAACACCTTCAGGCCTCAAACAGTTATTTCAGTGACACCATCTGAGAGGAAAGATGTCTCCAACAGTGTTTTTTATTTGATATGCTGCATATCATGTGATTTTAATGTTAATTTTTAATCTGAAAAGTCGTGAAAATATACGAAGTGGGACGCAGAGTCTTTCCCTCTGGTATGTAGTGGAGTAGAAGTAGAAATAAAACAGCATAAAAAGAAATAAAACCAAAGGTGACTTATTCATTCAGCTTGTTTTGTCAGACCAAAGGTCTAAAACCCCATAATATTCAGATTACTATCACATAAGACAAGGAAAAGTAACAAAACCTCACAAAGGGAATGAAAGAAGGCATATTTTTTTGCATTAAAATGACTGAAATGATTATTAAAAAAAGAAAATACAATACAATATTGAGAATGTAAACACAAAAGACAGCTCTGCATGCATCATAATTATGTTGTTACGCTGTATAGTTAGTGTTTACAGGTGTATCCCAGTGATTGCAGTGTGCAGTAGAAAGACTGGCTGAGTAACCGTTAGTGTCACATGCTCTCCAGCTCCAGGTAAACCTGTTTGAGCGCCCGTCTGACATCTGATTTATCATCTGTGGTTGATGTGGTTCGTAGATTCTTCGCCATAGCCACATGACATGAAGCAGCCCTTTTTTTTTCTCCCACATACCAACGTTTTACTGCAAACGCAGAGCGTCATGCGGACTAAGACTGTATAAAGGGGAAAGGGAGAACTTGTTTCCTTCCTGTAAAGCGGGTCTGGTGACTGCCACCTTTCTGTAATCATCCTGACAACTGCTTTTTCCTCACTGTCTGACAAAACACTCTTGTGACTCTGTCCTCACGTGTCCTATACAATGAGAGATGATGACTCATTAGAGGACGTATAACCAGAGACAGCTCCTCCAGGCTGAACTCTGGAGATTTGTACACTCACTTTAAAGGTGCGCTCTCACTGATTTTGCAAATCAAGTTCAGTTTACTCATCGCACAGCGCTGAAAACTGTGAAAGCTGTTGTTTAAAGGTTGACTGTGTGGATATAGAGGGATAAATTGGCAGAATATGAATATAATAAGTATGTTTGTTTTACTGTATAATCTCTTGACACTAACAGTCAGTCTGATTTTGTTACCTTTATGCCGTTTATGTCTATATAGGGAGGGAACCCTCGTCCACAGGGATCGCCTGTTTGTACAGTAGCCCAGAGCAGACAAACCAAACACTGGCACAAGATAGGGCCATGTGGATTTATGCATTTTCACATTGGCCAGGCAAGTTAGCAGCCGCTCTGCAACAAGAGCATCTGAAAAACACAGATTATTTTAACATGAAGCTTCTTTATTCTGTGTTTTTATTGGTTTAAATCACTCAGTCTGTTTGTTTTGGAAAGCAGGAGAGTGATACCTCAGCTCACAGTAAAAACCTCCTGAGCAATAAACACTAAATAAAGTCTTACTGGGAGAAGTTTCAACTGGTTGCTGTTTGCAATTCTCGTAACTAGATGCCGCTCTATCCCCCTCAATCTTACACACTGCTCCTTTAATGTCTGAGAAACTAAACCTGATGCTGTCACAGACGTGTCGTCAGGGTTATTTCTGCTTGGGTTGGGAGACTACAATTTTTTAACAAAAGCCTGTGTTTCAAACTGGAAGTGTGGTGCATTATGGGAAATGTAGGATCCAGTGTTTCTGGAGCTTGACCCAAACTAGGGACTTTAAATCAGGATATCTTGGCCTCTGCTGCTTTGATTTTAAATGCTAAACATTATACCTGCTTAACATCAGCATGTTAGCATGCTAGTGTTAGCATTTAGCTCATTACAGTATTTTGTGAGTCTTAACTCTATAAAAGTGGCATACTAACACACTAACAGATTTTTTTCTGCACAAATGTTTTGCTTGTCAAGGTTCCTCCCAAAGTACTGAATTGCTGACTCTGAAGAGGTGTTGTCACAAAACCATTGATACCATTTTCGATTCCACGGTGAAGAATTGACATCGAGGGCACGATACTGAACCCCAAAATTCGTTTGTGAGAGCGTGTGAATGGTTACTGAGTAGCAGGTGGCACACTGAATTGCCTCAGCCATGAGTGTGTGAATATGTGTGTGAATGGGTGAATGTAACATGTAGTTTAAAAGCACTTTGAGTGGTCGGAATCCCAGAAAAGTGCTACACAAGTGCAGACTATTTACCAATATAATACAGTCTGATACAGTCAGTTCCCAGGTTGACACTTCCCTCTCCTCTCCTGTATGTTCAACAAAGGGTCCCCAAATCTTAAGACACCTGGGGCAGGCATTGGACAGACTATACAGAACTTCTGAATTTTTTTTAAAGCCAGGAGGGGACACTGATATCCACTCTCTCAGGATAAATCTTTTTGCTGTGATCAAACCAAAGATCAGAGGCTGTTCTAATGCTCAGAGAAAGAGCAGTTGGAGCAACCCAATATCACAGAGACTGTCAGGGATTAGCTGTCTGCTGTATATGTCGCTGTACAAATGAAAAATGTCATCCCAGAAACTCTTGAGCTCGGGGCAAGACCAGAGAAGATGAGGCGTCACTTGCCTTGCACTTATCACAGGTAGCAGAGACGGAATAAAAGATACTGTTCAGTTTGGTGCGGCCGATGGTCAACTTTAAACCGAATAAGTTAAAGTCTAGCACTGATGGAACATGCTTTGATCCTGTCTAACCCCCTCCTGCTCGTAACTCAGCCAAAATCTCCTCTGAAAGCATTTTTAATCATGGTTGAGTCACAGAATTAAAAAGCATCTTTTTGTGCTGTCGCTGTTTCCTTCCTGCGTTTCCTCTGCAGGGGTCCATGGAGGAGCTGGAGCCAGAGGAGCAGTTCCTGCGATTCGCCCGCAATGGAGATCTGCAGGGGATTCAGAGGCTCCTCATGTCCAAGATAAAGGAGGAGACACAGATCAACATAAACTGCAAAGGCACGTGGCATTTTTCAGCAAACACTATCAGTCACAGTGTGTGGTGTAACACTGTTAAATTCAATTCAGTACGCTTTATTGGCATGATATTTCTTGTGTGTTGCCAAAGCACAATTACAATTTAAGACAATGAAAATTCAAAAACAGTTAAGAACAATTTATTATTACAAATGCCAAGACATCAATTTTAAATGAGGAAAAACGTCTTAAGTGAAGGAGTAAATAAAAAGGCAGAGATGAACTCTATGTTGTTGCGTTGGTTGTCTTGTAGTCTGACAATTCTTTCTGCATCTACGGCGCTGACACTGTTCTCTCCAAGCAGATGTTGCATTTTAGTCTGGTCAGAGAGTGAATTAAAATCTTGGAGTTTACATTTAATTTTTATTCATACTGTAGCAGGAAATGTTGCTCTGTCTCCACCTGTCTCTGAGGACAGAGCTGACACAGCCTGTCTTCTCCAGGCAGCCAGGTCTGCCTGTGTCTGCCAGTCTCTATGTCCAGTCTGTGATTGCTGAGGCTGTACATAGTATCTGTCTCAGTTTCTGATCTGTCACAGCAGTCAGATACTTTTCCATCATATCCCTGTATGTGCTGTTTCCTCAGGTAAGAGAAAGTCCAATCTGGGATGGACGCCTCTTCACCTGGCCTGTTACTTTGGACACAAAGATGTGGTGCAGGAATTACTGAAGGTTTTTTTTTTTCTTTTTTTTTAGTTTTTAAGAAATATTTGAAAGGAACAGTGTGTAAGATTGAGGAGTCGTCTCTCTGATAACTTTGTGTGCTCACCTCATTTGTGATTCAGATAATCAGGAGGTTTTTACTGTGAGCCGATCATTTGCAGAGGTCTCTTCCTCTGCAAATCAAAAGGACCTGGGGTCTCATTTATAAAATGCGTAGGATCCATACTATAAATGTGCGTCCGAACAAGAGCCAAAAATGGCATGCGCCAAAAAATATTCAACAGTTTCTACAATTAGGCTTCCACCTCACCATCTGTGTCGCCAATTTCCTGTCTACAAAATGTTCATAAGCATGAGTCAAAGTTTCTCCTATCAAGTCTGTTTTTATAGATCACAACTTTTGCGTGGGAAGTGGAGTACGCCTCTTTCAGGCCTCGTTTTGTGCGCAAGCAGTGTTTACAAATGAGACCCCTGGTGATTTAAACCAGTAATAACACTAACTAAAGCAGTTTTATCTTGCAAATCCGTGTTTGTCCAACACCCAGCACCAGCTGTTGTCTTTTTTTCTCTGGTAATTTAAGATTCAGACATTTAGGAGGTTTTTACCGGCAGCCGAATTATTCACAGAGGTCTTCTCCTCTTCAAAACAAACGGTCCTGGTGATTTATACCGCTAAAGATACTGAATCAAGCAGTTTCACGTAAAAAAAAAAAAAAAAAAAAAAGAGATCAGTGTTTTGCTGATGCCCTCATCACAGAGGGGCTGCTAACTGCAGTGGGCAACATAAAAATGCCAAAACCCAAATGGCCCTATCTAGAGCCAGTATTTGGTTTGTCTGTTCCGGGCTAATTTAGAAACGTAGCGATGCAGCATAAGATCTCTGTGGACGAGGACCCGCTCCCTATGTAGATAGAAACGGCTCATTCTGAGGTAACAAAAACACAACAATTCTCGTTTTCAGGTGATAAAACACTAAAGAAAACATACTTATATTCATTTTCTGCCATTATAGGCCCCTGAATCCTACACACTGGACCTTTAAGTTTTAAATTTTGCTTTCAGTTTTCAATAACTGCCGGGCTAACATGTGTGTGTCGCCCCCTGCAGGCAGGTGCAGACGTTAACTTGCCCAACAATGTCGGAGATACACCACTGCACAAAGCTGCCTTCACAGGAAGAAAGGTACCTGAATGCATCGTCCATTCAGATTTTAAACTTCTTTCTACTCTTCTCGTCTCTTTGTTGAAAATATGGTTTTGTGCATGCATTTATTCATCCATTAAGTCAATCAATCAATCAATCAATCAATCAATCACATATTGATCAGGAGGTTGTCATGCTGCTGCTGCACTATGATGCATGTGCTACTGTCATCAATGGGACAGCACAGATACCCAAAGATGTCACTCAGAATGCAGAGATCAGAAGCATGTTAGAAGGTGAGAGAGACACGTCGTCGTTTAATTTCACAGAAACTTTCTCCATGTTTTAATCTTTTTATATTAATTCATACAAGCTGTCTATGTGATGTATACATTGCTACATGAGCCCTCTTTTTTTCATGTGAATCCCGTCATTTTACTGAAACCAGCGGCTGAGAGAACGGAGGAGAGGAAACTGGAGGGGGAACTTTTGGAAGCTGCACGAGAAGGAGACCTTTCAACGCTAACTCAGCTGGTTAGTGCCAGATACTGATATTTGATTTAGTACTCACAAAGATATGAAATGGGAGTCGGATGCATGTATTATGGAACATCCTCTGATGATCTGGGCACAGTTTTGCAGTTCCTGTGGTGGAAAATATGAGAGTTTCTACACATTAAAGGATCAGTCACCCCCTAAATGACTGTTTTTATATCAGTCGCTCACCCTGTGTAACACTGAATTTATGAAGAAAACTTTGTTTTTCTGATATGCCTTCATAGTGAACGAAGAATACAAAACGTAGAAAAGTCTTGATGAATTGAAGTCACAGGGAGCCGTGTTCAGCAACAGCAAAACTATATCAAAACATCTGTTTACAGTGACAGCAGAGCTAGTGACCTAACTTTGTAAGTCTTCTCCACCCTTTTGTCTTTTTACTGTCTGTCTTCATCAGAAGTGGAATGTGTTGTGTCATGTAATGTCATGATGCCTCATCGCATCTGCTGCGTGTAATCACCTTGCAGCTTCATTTTAGCAAAACTTTGTTCTCCTGGCAGGCCTCCGTGTTGAGCAGAGACTCCAAAGAAGGCAAACATTCCTAATGAAGTGAAGTTATTTGGGACCGCGTTTAACATTAGCATGACTGTATCAAAACATCTGTTGCACAAGTCGTGCAGTATAATACAAACATTATTTCCCAGTCACATGCTCAGTACTTCCCACACAGACGGCCCTTTCCAACAGGAGAACAAAACGAAAGTGAAACGTGTCTATGGTCTCTTCAAAGCCAAAGTCATTTCACTTTGCTACAGCAGGGAGGACACAGGGGGGCTTTAGTGTGTAAAAGGGTTAGTTTGGATTCACTGAAGTCACACAATAACACAAACAAACTAAGTGACTGAGGCAGTGGTCGACCAACAGCACTTGAGCTCAGGTTAAATTATTGTTTTTGTCAGTGGAGTCTGGCTTTGAAGAGAACAGATAAGTTTTACTCTCACTACAGTTCCCTGTCATAAAGGCCTGTCTGTTTGGGAAGCACTGACCATAAGACTGGATGAAAGGACTTAAGCCCTGATAACACAGAAAGCATTTAAGCAGCTGGAGGCGGCTTTTTGTTTTTGTTTTTAATGAGAATGAACCTTTTTGTTCACTGTTTTTGTGTTGCTATGCGCCTCGCGTTTCAGCTCTCCAGGCTCCTGGCATTTTCTCTCTGAACTAATTGAGCTGAGAAAACTTCAACTTCACCTCAGAGTGAAAAGGCACCACACATCATCTCTTTTTTGTCATCTTTTTTCCCATTCTCCAATCAGATGATTTGAGAGGCGGGTCTTCTGTGGTAGTCATGAGAACAAGTTTACAGTTGGTAAACAACAGAGGAGAAACTGGTGGTAGTGGTTGCTGGATACCCAGAGCTGTTCGGCCTGACGATAGACAGCAGGTTGTCAAACTGCCCCTGAGTCATCCTATAATATGCCTGGAAACAGCCATCATTGAGGAGAAGCTCCTGGACCAACTGGTGGTACTCCCCATGATCCACCCTCTTTTTTAGGGTCTCATGTACCCACACAGATCTCTGTTTATCTGCTGACAGCCTCTCACCCTCAACCAAAGCCTCTGTCTACCCTCTACCTCAACATTTAAGTAACTAGCTACTAATTATGGTGAAAAAAAAACACACACAGTAAGCTTTTTTTTTTTTTACCAGCAGTGCTCCTTGCGTTTTGCAACCTGCAAAACCTGCTTCCTGTGTGATTGGGGCCCTAGATTATATTGCATCAGCTGTTTGAAAGTTTGTTACCAGATGTTTTGATATACTTTTGCTGACATTGAAGGTGGCCTCCTCCCATAAAGACCTCTCTGCTTTTGGATTCTCTGTTCACCATGGAGGCAGGCGAGAAAAACAAAGTTTGCTTCATGAATTCAACGCAACACGGGATGAGTCATCAATATAAAAATGGTTATTTCGGGGGGGTGAAGCGTTCCTTTGAATTCAATTCAGATTTTATTGGCTACACTAGTGGCATCGCTGCATGGATGGCAATATCAGTCTGTCATCATGCAGCACTCTCAGATGTCTTCACATATTCACAAGTCCAGACATGTGTAGTCTCTGCTACGCCCTGTAAATCTCAGTGACAACAGGACAATTGTCCACAGAAGCCTCATTAGCAAACTGCTCTGAGAGAAAGAATACATGTGCCAAAAGAAGCTCACAAAATGGACGCTGTCAGGAAGGTTTTGAGCAGTCCTAACTATTCTAGCTCTTGGACACAGAGTGAGAAATCAAAGAGTCGTGCTTCAGTTCTTAGCAGAATAATAAAGAGCTGCAGGATATTTGGCACCAGACAAGCCATCTGTTTTTGTCCTGTGTGTTCGCTGCAGCTCAGCAGGAAGAAGACCCCAGACATCAACTGCACAGATCTGCTGGGCAACACTCCGCTGCACTCTGCAGCCTATCGAGGCCAGAAGCAGTGTGCCCTGAAGCTGCTTAAAAGTGGAGCCAGCCCTAACATTAAGAACAAGAAAGGTAAGTCTCACCAGCTGGAGCTGGCAGTCACGAACTCCCTTCTGTCTTTAAAGGATAAGGCTGGTGATATTCTCTGTTCTTTCGATGAAAAGACCAAAACCGTGACTCATTCCTGTGGGCCACAGAGCTCCAAGACATCAATTAAGCACACTGCTGGCTGCAGTGAGCTCGGGGGTGAGAGCCACAGGATGGACTGACACATCGTTGGTTTTAGTCTTTTTATGGGATTTTTGACGTCGACAACTCTATCAATAACTAATAAAAACACCAGTATGTAATATATAATAACACTAGCCTCATCCTTTAACAAACCATCCACCTCTATAGTTCTGTTAGACTGCTGCTTGTATCGAAAAATTTTCCCTCTGGTGTTAAGTGAACGACAGTTTTAACTCGCTACATGAGTTCCTCCGCTCACACAGGAATAGCAACAGACTGAGTAAGCAGCTATCGCCTCTGCAGAAATTTAGTTTGACCTTATTTTTGTCAAATACTGTGACTCGAAAAACTATGATTACACGAGAGGCACAAGCCGGGGCTGGTTTGGATGTCAACGACCCCTTGATATTTATAACCGTTGTCATTAACCTTTGAATATCACGGAATCGGTATTTTTTTCCTGCTGGATACATACTGCACTAAAGCCTCACTTGTCTTGTGTGTCCACACCTCACAGGCCAGACAGCGTTTGACCTGGCGAGCGATACGGCAATGAAGCAGGTCCTTGAAGGCAGCGTTCATCGAGTGAGTGCTAATGGGCTTCCTGAAGTTGCTTTGATTTTTTTTCCTTTGATTTGTTTTTTACTTTCTCTGTGTTTATCATCCGTGTCCCTTGCAGGGTACGACCCGCCATGTCAAGAAGTACGAGGGACTCCTCTGGAAGGTAAAGCCTGGGGGTTATTGTGTGTGGTGGCTGAGAGAAGCCTGTGCGTTAGAGAGAAAGAAAAAACTTTGTTTGCCTTTGTACAGTGTGGCTGATGTTGAGGGTGTTTTTAAGTAAGGTGATTATTATTACATAAGACATGGTACAATGTGCATGTGTCTTAATTATTATGTTTTTGAGCAAAGAATAATGGAGAGAACTCATAAAGCCATTTTTTAAAAAGAAGCTGTGCTTTTATTTTAAAAAAAGCCTTGTAGTGTTGATCTTGTTTTTGTCACTGAAACCAAAGAGAAAAGCTGAAATGGGTCTCACACTGACTTCAGGTGGGAATGAGTCACAGTGAATTGGATTTGGGCATTGATTGGTTTACTGCTTCAATAAACAGACGACCTGTAACATCATTCACAGGCAGCACAATGAAGATGTCACACTCACAGTACACTGCAGGCACAATATCACGCAGTGATGGACGGCCGTTGTGCAAAAGGTTATTAAAAAAATGAAAGAATAAAGTGTAGAAACTTTGTTGAACACTCTGCATGAGGTGTGATGGAAGACTTTTGTCTCTGCACACATTGTGAGACGAGTGGGAACAGCACAGGTGTTACGTATTAAGGCTCAATGAATGCTGCTGTTATTAATGTTGTTAACCCCACCTGTGCTCTTTCTGCTATGATTAGCAGTAGTTGGTACTGAAGCCCATTTCTGCCAGAAAAGATATTCTGTAAGTCACTGTAATGAGAAACTTTCTCAATGTACAGTAATTACTATCTCATATTATCGACTTAGTGTCTCAGAATAATGAGAAACTTTCTCAGAGCATTAATTTATCTCAAAATAATGAGTTAGTTCCTAAAAATAATGACAAACACTCAAAATAATAACTTACTTAACTTAAAATAAATGATAAATCATCTCAAAAATGACTTACTTATTTCAGACTAATGACTAAGTATTTCAAAATACTGATTCATTTATCTCAAACAGTGAATAAGTACCTGAAAATAACAAGAAACTTACTCAAAAATAACGACTTACTTATCTCAAAATGGGTTATTAGCTCAAAGTGATTAGAAAGTATCTCAAAGAAGTTCCTTACTTATCTCAAAATAATGACTAAGCATTTCAAAATTATGACTTAGAAGATCAAAATGATGAGAAACCTTCTCAATATAATGATTTAGTACCTCAAAATAATAAGTTATCTCAGAATAATTACTAACTTACAACAAAATAATGAGAAACTTTCTCAAAAACAATGTCTCATCTCAAAATAATAACTCAGTTATCTTAAAATACATGACAAAGTATTTCAAAATAATGACTTACATATCTCAAACTAATAATTAAATACGGTAACATAATGATTTAGCCTCGCGCCTTAAAATGAGAAGAAATTTACTCAAAAATAACTGACTTATCTAAAAATAAACAACTAAGTACCTTTTTAAATAATAAGAAACTTACTCAAAAATAAGTTACTTATCTTAAAATAAATGACTAAGCTTCTCAAAATAATAGTTATTTATTCAAAATAATGAGAAAGCATCTCAATATGACTTAGAAGCTCAAAATAGTAAGTTATCTCAAAATAATTACTAACTCACAACAAAATAATGAGAAACTTTCTCAAAAACATTGACTCATCTTAAAATAATAACTTACTTATTTTAAAATACATGACAAAGTATGTCAAAATAATGACTCACATATCTCAAACTAATAATTAAATACCTTAAAATAATGAGTTAGCCTAGCACCTGATAGTAATAAGAAAATTACTCAAAAATAATAACTGACTTATCTTAAAATAAACGACTAAGTTCCTGAAAGTAATAAGAAAGGTACTCAAAAATAAGTTACTTATCTTAAAATAAATGTATAAGCTTCTCAAAATAATAGTTATTTATTCAGAATAATGAGAAAGCATCTCAATATAATGAGTTAGAAGCTCAAAATGATGTGAAACCTTTTCAAAATAACAACTTAATATCGTTTTTCATTATTCTGAGATATTAAATCAATATTTCGAGTCATTATTTTTAGAAACGTTATTATTATTTTGAGATATTACTCGTTGTTTTGAGATACTAAATAAATGTTTTGGGAAAGTTTGTCATTATTTTGAGAAGCTAAGACATTATTTCGATTAATTTTATTATTTTACATAATTACAGGATTTTATTTATCATGCTGATGGAAATGGGTTTCCATAAGTTGGTATTATTGTCATAATTAAAGGATAATAGTTTTCTTTTCTTTCTTTTTTTGGGCCGTTTAGGGGCAGTAGAAAGTGGTTAGTAGCTTTTAGTGGATGTGGCTAAAGTGTTAGCAACAGTTGCTTTAACACACACCTGACAGATTCATACGTACGGAGCAGAGTTATCATTTAGCCTTTTTATTATTGTGTTTGCGTCCAATTGATGAATGTAAGTCCAATATTTACTCTTGTTTGAGCCCTTTTTTGCTCCTGTGGCTCTTTAGCTGCTAAATGCTCCGCTATGTTCCCCAGCTAATATTAGAAGCTAACTGTGCTAGCATAGATTTGGTTTTTGGAGATTTAATGCCTGTAATGGCCGCCTGCTGTGACCCAAAAACAACACTGTGGATATGAGAGCTGTTTAAAAGCCAGAAGCTTGTGTGGTACATGACTGCAGCGCTGGAAAACCCTAAACATTGACTTTATTTTCACTACCTGCTGAGCTAATCAGTCAGGAAATAAACCCAGACATAGCTCCCTCATGGTTGTGTATGCCATCTTTTCTGCTCGAGTTATTAGCATCTGAAATGTGTTTCTAAATACAGCACAAGTGTTTTCAGATTTAATGCTGTGTTTTCTCGAGGTGCTGCACTTTCTGTCAGCCGCCAGATAAATCAGAAAAGACTCAGCAGTAACAGAAATCTCTGAAAATCAGACCACTGATTCGTCTCTTGCACTTCATCCCGCAGAGCTCCAGATTTTTTGGCTGGGGCTCCCACTGGGTCGTCCTTCAGGATGGGGTTTTGTCCTGGTACTCAAAACAGTAGGTGCCATCTCTCAAATCCTTGAATCAGATGTGCTAAGATCTCTGCAGTAGATAAATGGGAGTACGACTCACTGTTGATTAGAAAGGTGCTGGACGTGACAGATAAATGAGTACAAGAAAAAATAAAGAAAGAGTCTGTCTTCTGTACCTCCATTGAAAATGTGTCATCTGTCAAAAAAAGTTACCTGCACGAGAACAATATCGACTCTCTCTCTCTCATATGAAGGTCAGACGCAGCTGCCAATGTCAGGAGGCAAGGCTGCAAGTCCCTCACACACGCTCAGTGTTTGGTAAGACGACATGTAAGAACCACACTGTGTGAATTTGTGTGAGTTTAACTTTTGCACAAGGGAATGTTTTGATGTTCTTGTTTCCAGATCCGAGCCAAAGACAGCTGCTTTTTTACCCTCAAGTGTTTCGATGACAGCGTGCATCACTTCAAAGTATCGACTAAGAACGACCCGGAGGCAGCGAGAAAAGTACGTTAAATTATTCCTCTGCCTGCTATTAACATTCTGTGTGGCCTATTTTTAATGCATAAATAGCCTTAAAATTTGAAGAAGGGAAAAAGGCTTTATCTCTAATGTCGGTCTCTGACTGTGTTCTAGAAGGTTCTGCCTGTGAAGCCTGTTTTATTTGGCATTGTTAGTAAAATGTTATATTATCAGCTCTGGAAATCTTTGGGACTAAATGTTTTTGGGTCTAAATTTGAACATGTAGCTGTACGTGCCCAAATATCTAACATCATAATAACCTCAAGTAACCAGAGGTGGGACCAAGTCATTGTTTTGCAAGTCACAAAAGGTCTCCAGTCTTTGGACTTGAGTCCTACATCAAGACAGGCATATGGCGTCCATTTAAGAACATCCTCAGGTCTCAGAATTTGTTGTCAGACCTCAGGAAAACATCCATCAGGTCTCAGGAATACAACCGTCAGACATCAGATGAAACGGCCTCAAAAAAATCGGTCTTTTACCTCAGCAATCCTGGCAGGCACCTGTCATCATATTTGTGACCCGAGTCCTAGTCATGTGACTCCAGTCCACACCTTTGCTAGTAAATATCTGCTTAATCATGTTTGTTAATTAAATGTGGCACGATTAAACGGCCTAGTTTTCTTCTTTTTTTATTTTTTTTTATTGGTGTAAAAAGTGTGTCCACTTCTTCCAAAAAAAAAATTGCGGTGCTCAAAGTTTGCTTTGATATCTGTAGATTATGTAACCTAGGGGGGTAAAAAAAATTACAAAAGTATTGATAAATAAATGGATAAATATATACAGGAATAAATACATAAAATAATAAATAAATGCTGGAAATAAATATCTAAACAAATAAATAAATATGCAAAAATATGCAAAAATGCATAAAGTTAAGACCTAACTTACAGACAAAAAAATACAGAGATGAATAAATGTAGCTGTACAAAAATTCATGAATAATATTTTATCTATGTATTTATTTTTTATCAAGATGCATAGCACAGTTGCTCACACTTTTTTGTTGTTTTTTTTTTCTTTTTTTTCTTGGTGTAAAAAGTGTGTCCGCTTCTTCCAAAAAAAATTATGATGAATAAGATTTGAACCACTTTTAAAAAAACTCAAAGTTTGCTTTGATATCTGTAGATTATGTAACTTAAGGGGATGAAAAATGACATAAGTATTGATAGATAAATAGATAGATAAATGTATAAATATATACAGGAATAAATACAGAAAATAATAAATAAATGCTGAAAATAAATATTGAATAAATACAGAAATAACAAAAAATGCAGAGGTTAAGACCCACCTGTCTAACTTACAGACAAAAAAATACAGAAATGAATAAATGTAGTTGTACAAAAATGCATAAATAAAATTGTATGTATTTGTTTATTTGTTTTTTGTCAAGATGCATAGAACAGTTGCTGACAACGTTTCTTTTTTTTTTGTTTTTTCTTTTGCTTCTTTTTTAGTTGGTGTAAAAAGTGTGTCCGCTTCTTCCAAAAAAAAATTGTGGTGAATAAGATTTGAGCCACATTTAAAAAAAAAATCTAAGTTTGCTTTGATATCTGTAGATTATGTAACTTAAGGGGATGAAAAATGACATAAATATTGATAAATACATGTATAACTATATACAGGAATAAATACATAAAATAATAAATAAATGCTGAAAATAAATATCAAAATAAATTCATAAATAACAAAAAAAAATGCAGAGGTCAGGACCTCCTACCCCTCTAACTTACAGACAACAAAATACAGAAATGAATAAATGTAGTTGTACAAAAATGTATAAATAAAATTTTATTCATTTATTTATTATTTTTATAGAGATGCACAGGACAGTTGCTGACAACTTGTCTTTTTTTGTTTCTTTTTCTTATTGGTGTAAAAAGTGTGTCTGCTTCTTCCAACATAATTGCCATTTGTCAGAGCTGTACACTTGAGACTAGGACTCAAATTGCAAAAATGAGGACTTGGGATTTAATCTGGGCTCATCTGCTGTCAGACTTAATTGAGACTTGAAGGCAAAAACTCTGAGACTTGATTTGGTAACTCATAAATATTGAAAAATGCAATATTTTGTGTAGTTTTGTCCTTTGGAGCTCCGCCAAGCTGTCATACATAATTAATAACAGGGATGTGTGCGTTGTATCCATAACCTGATGCACACTCTCAGCTGCAGCTGCTGGCAGCAGAATAAAATGTAAAGATGTCTACATTCAGATGAGGGGAAACTAGCCTTTCAGTATAAAATTAATGTAATCTATTCATGAGCAGCTCTTCATATCCAGCTCATCGCCTATTTTCCTCCTGATTTGCCTTTCAGTGCTTTGAATTTAAAGTTTATTTTTTCATTATGACACAAACCTGTTTGACCTTTCACCTCCACTAATCTTTGTAATGTTAATAACAAATTAGCAAAGTCAGAGTCTGATGTAACTTTCAGTTATTTTTATACCTGTAATGCAGTTTCAAGTGCGACCCCCTCGTGCACCGTGCCGCCTAATATTTACAGCTTTAGCTGAAAGCTTAAGTGATCATTATCAGGCATTAAAATCAGGGTCTTGTGTTCAGGTCAGAAACAGAAACATAATGTTTCAAACAGATGGAAACTCATTACAGGCCTTTTGCAAAAACACAGAAGCTTTGATTTATTACCTGCAGCGGGACGTCAAGTGCCCTGTTTTCATTAAAAAAGTATAGATTTTTGCCTCTGTGCTGCTGTAATGTTCACACTAAGCTTTGACAGACTGGAAAAACTTTCTTTTTGACTTGCAAGTCATGTTTCAAACAAGGACATGAGGTGGGACTTGGTCCAAAAGACTAAAAACAACTCTGCCTTCTGTTTCGTCTTAGCAGATAGAGTTCCATGATTCCGAACAGAAGATGAGTTATAAATGGGTAACTTCTGATTTATTTAACCAGGGTCTGTATTCACAAAGCTTTCTGGAACAAAGAGTTGCTGCTCGTGACAAAACAATTCTTAGAAACTTCTTTATTATGACGAATCATGACATCTTCTAAGAAGTTCCCCTTAAAGTTAAGACTAGATCCTGGTTAAGATAAATGTTACTCACAGACCTTAAGACAGGTCCTGAGGTGAAAAACTGTTAGGAGCAGGGAGGAGGACTTATAACAGGCTTAGGAGTTTCTTAAGGAGAGGAGACACTGATGGAAATACAAAGAAGTCAGAGAAATATTCTCCAAACACTGAATGACAGTGAGTAAGGGACCCTATTTTCACATATTTTTGTGTCTAAATTTCAAATGTAGACAACAGTTTGTCCAGTATTGAGCAAGACTGCTGTTGCCAGCAGCTGCTAAACACGCTGCAATGTTAAGCTAGTTCAGACCACATTTTCGCAATGACACAGTTTTAGAACGTTGTTGAGAAAAGTTGCAGCAGTGTGAAGTGGCCGGTATGAGCTCGACTCAAGCCAGCTGATGGTGTCACCTGCAACTCAGCTGGCCAAATCACAGGCAGCTGGTTTTAGAACATAAAGCACGTCACCTGTTGCAACAGTCAGCTTGAAGTCAAGTCCGCTGTTGGAGTCAAACTGACCACAGACGGTGTGTTCGTTGTTGTAACAGGTGCTCTATGCCCACAGATAACTCTGCTTCTGTCCTCACGGTGTGCCAGTGGGTTGCTGCTGCTGCTGCTCGCTGTGCTTAATATCTTATTTTGGCATATTAATCATGAACACAGTCCATCTGATGCTCGTTTTGTTTCTGTTTTTTGCTGTTTCATCACAACAAATGCAGCTGTAGCCAGTATCTCACTGTCACTGTCCTCATTCATATTTTAAGAAGCTACAAATTATATTCAGCCACAAAATCAGCCTGAAAAGCTGCAAATCAGAACAGAAGTACAGAGAGTTGTTGACTAGAGATGATACACTGTCTCATCTAGTTGCTTTGGTGTGAACTGGCAGGTTCTTGGAACATTGCAGAACAGCACATTGCAAGTAGTTGCCTGTTTCAACTCGACACTGTTTTTGACACTGACAGACTCAGATTGTTATCCTGAGTGTTTGACAATATTGTGAAAAGGATCCCTACTGAGACAGACCTCTTTGTTTAACCATAAACGGCCCTGACATCTCTATCGCACAATCCACCAGACTCCATTCAAATAAACGTTAATTTTATCATTGTAAAACACACATCATGCAAAGTTTAAAGAAATTAAATAAGAGTCACAACAACCTTCTTGGTTTGTCTTTCCACTGTTCCAACAATCACCAACTTTGGTTTGATTTAAATGTATCCTTAATTCACTCAGTTAGATGTGAAGCTGTGCTGCCTCTATACACACTAAAATTACTGTTAATTTAAATGGAGTCTGGTTGGTGTGCCGATCGTGATTTCTGGGCTGTTTCTGGTCGAACAAAAAGGATCTGACTCTTTACACAAAGATCTATCTCTGTGAGAATAGTTACCAAATTGCTGTTGGACACTTCAAATAATCTGAGCCTGTCAGTGACAAAAGCAAATACTCTAAGTGGACATAAATTGACGGTGCAAAAATGCCCTGATCGTTACGTAGCAGCCTTTCACAGCGGTCAGCTGCAGCGCTCTCGCTCAATACTGGACCACTTTTAAAAATTGTCGTCTCCATTTGTCACTTTGACACAAAAACATGGGGAAAAGGGTCCAGGTTGAAAAATACTGAAGTTCCCCTTGAATGTTAGAAAGTTTTATTTGCAATCAAACTGATTTAGAAAATGGAATTTAAAAACATGACGTGATATATGATAGTATGTATTAAGAACACCTTCAGGTTGCCTGTTTTGCTGTCTAGGATGTAAAAACTTTAAATATCAATATCTCCACTCAGATAGAAGTTTGTAACTCCAAGGTCATGCTTTAAGATTCATCAATGACGTATCTGAAAAATGTGTCTTTGTCTCCCAGGCTTGGCTGGACGCTCTGGAGGAGCACTCGGCTTACAGCACACACTACTGCTCCCAAGAGCAGGGCAGCGAGGAGGAGGAAGAGGAGGAAGTGATGTCACTTGGGGAGCTAACGGACTCACTACAGGTGGCTGTAAACAAAAAAAATCCATAATTAACATGTCAGAATAATGATTCATAGTGTTTTTTGCCCCGGGGTCCTCCCACCCTGCGCTGCTTTTGTTCATCTGTAGTCTCCTCTCATCTCTCTGAAACCAGGCAGCAGAGGCCAGCCAGAGGAAACTGGAGAAGGAGGTGGAAGCTTTCCTCTCCATGCTGAAAAATGACGGGCTGGCAGAAAGTAAAAGCTGCTATTTCATTGTCAATTAAGCTTTTTTTTTTTATACATATTGTATTAAACATAACAGATGAGAATGACTGAAGAGTGGAAATGAAAACCTTAGGAGTGCAATTTCAAGCACCATCAAGCAGATTTAAAGGCAGAGTATTGATGGAGTAATGTCATCATTTTCATAATTAAGAATCTGCAACATCTGTGTCATTAGACGTTCGCTGTGCTTGTTGTTGATAGCTTTTGTAAGAGCATTAAAAACACACTCAACAACTTAATGCTTTGTCTGATTTCTAAGCAGCTTGTTTGTCGTTTTTTCATTTCACTTATTACATTGTGCCAGCAGGCCCTGATTGATTGATGTGTTTGTCCCCTCAGGGCTTCCATCTGCCATACCGCAGAAATTGCAAGAAATCTGCGAGTTGTCCAGTGAGACCAGTTCCAGTCTCAGTGTCTGTCTCAGCCTCCTCTCCAAACAGGAAGGGGTAAGTGTCAGCGTCCCCAGGACAGATTTATGTCTTCTGTTTGAAAGCCTGCAGCAGCTATTAGTCGGGTTTTTGTCCATTGCATCATCAGTTATCAGCGTTTTACTCTCCACAACTCATAACAGAACACAGGTCATTATACTGTATCAGTTCACTCAAATTATAAAAAATGATGTTGTTTGTTTTGAGTTTTATGTGCCCAGAGATATCCAGCTCTGAAACTAATACTGCCAGTCCAACAAAACAGAGCTGAATGGGATTTGAACCACATTTAAAAAACTCAACAGTTTGCTTTGGCATCTGTAGATGATGTAACCTGTGGGAGATGAAAAATGACACACGTATCGATAAATAAATGTATAAATAAGTACAGGAATAAATTCATAAATAAATAAAGGATAAATAAATGCTGAAATTAAATATGGAAATAAATTCATAAAGAACAAAATAAATGCGGACATACAGAAAAAAAAATACAGAAATGAATAAATGTAGTTTTGCAAAAAATATGTAAATAAATGTATATTTATATTATTTATTTATGTATGTCCTGTTTATTTACGAGGCCGTCATATTTATTTAAATACTGTAATCAGCAGGATCATATTTATTTAAACATTTATTTATTAATTTATTATTTTATGTTTCTGCTCATGCACTGGTTTATTTATGTATTCATTTCAGCATTTATTTATTTTATTCTTTTATTTCCAGTTTTGTTTATTTATATCTGTATTTATTTACAGTTTTTTAAACTTCATTCCCAGATCTATTAATTTATTTTTCTTGCATTTAATTCAACATTTATTTCTTAATTTATTATTTTATTTATATACTTATACATTTATTTATTTATTTATTTATTTATTTATTCATGTCAGCATGTATGTATTTTACTTTTTTATTTCTACTTAGTTTATTAGTTTATTTTTTAATTATTTTTTATTATTTATACATCTGTATTTATTTACAAATTTTAAACTTCATTAATGGATTTTTTATTTTTCTCTGTATTAATTTAGACATTTATTTATTTAGTTAGTTATGTCAGCATGTATGTATTTTTAGGGCCCGAGCACGAACCGTGCGAGAGCCCTATTGAAATCATAAAAATTATTCTTATTATTTTTCTTTTAAACCTTTGATCGCATTTTTGAGGGCCTGAACATGCCCAAAAAGTCAGGAAAATTTGCACACTCGTCACGTCTGGTGAAAATTTCGATATTTTATGGTCGTTACAAAGGGGCGTGGCAAAATGGCTCAATGGCGCCCCCTAACAGTTTTCAAAATCGAAGCCCCCTGCTTTAACTTTGCCCTAGGCGTATGAAATTTGGTACACATATGTATCATCCCGGGACGCACAAAAAAGCCTCTTGGAGCGACACCCTAAACCAAATAGGAAGTCGGCCATTTTGAATTGTTTTTTCAAAATAAGGTCATTTTTGGCCATTTCCACACGTTGTACTTGAGCGAACTCGTCCTACAGATTTTATCGGATTGACTTAAAAATTTACCTGTGCGTGCTCGACTACAGTGGGATCAATTTATTATTAAAAGATCTTCGTCACGTCGAAGGGCGCGGTCGCTGCGGAAGGGTCAATTTGGATATCTCACCAAAAAACACGAAATTATACTACAACTACTACAACTTTGGTGTAGATGATCCTATCTGCACCAAACTTCACATGATGGATAATAGTCCCGCCCTGAACACATCTACATCAAAAAATTCAGTAATTGTCATAGCGCCCCCTGCTGGCAACAGGAAATACCATGTTTTACACTTTGAGGTGCTGCTCTGACCACATTTACCATATTCAACTCAAATTTGGTCAGAAAGGCCTTAACATGTTGGTAATGCTCCATGATGAAGAATTTTGACTGTCGTCAAACGGCGTTCCATCCGGAGGGCGGCGAAGTCGACCCTTCGCCAAAATGCATAAAAATGGCCTTAACTTTGGTGTTTTTGATGATATCCACCTGAAACTTCATATGTGTGTCAACAGTCCAGCCCTGAATATGTGATATGAATTTCGTCAATGGGCGTGGCCATATGGCTTGGCCACGCCCATTCATATGAATTACTTCCATAGGACGTCTCACCGATATGCACAAAAATTGGTACACATCTCCATCACCCCCAGACAAACAAAAAAGTCTCTTGGACCTCTAGGCTAAATTCAACAGGAAGTCGGCCATTTTGAATGTCATGGTCATTTTTGGTGTCGCGCACGCATCGTATTTTAACGAACTCCTCCTACAGAATTCATCAGAACGGCTTCAAAATTACCGATTACCATCTAGAACACTTCCTGATCAAAAGTTATTAAAAGGTCTCGCAGAATCTAAAGGGCACGCCAGTTGTGGGAGGTTGAATTTTGACGTCTCGCCATGAAACAGGAAGTGGCAATAACTTCACTGTACTTGGTCAGATCTGTGTGAAACTTCACAGGTATATTGACAGTCCAACCCAGAACATATGTTATGAATTTCGTTAATAGGCGTGGCTAAATGGATTGGCCACGCCCATTCACACAAATAACCACCATAGGACGTCTCACTGATATGCACGAAACTTGGTAGACACATGTATAACATCCACACGCACAAAAAAGCCTCTTGCACGGATAGGCCACACCCGACAGGAAGTCGGCCATTTTGAAATTTACAGTCATTTTTGGCGTTTTCCACGTGTTGTATTTTAATGATCTCCTCCTCCAGAAATGAATCAATTAACTCCAAAACTGGTGTGTACCATCTACACAAGTGTGTGATCAAAACACATTGAGAGAATTGCTCAGCATGGAACGGTGTGGCTGTGACATGGCTTCGACACTTGATGTCTCACCATGAAACACGATATTGCTATAACATGGGATCTAATGGTCGAATCTGCTCCAAACTTCACATGTATGATAATAGTCCTGGCATGAACACACCCACATGACGCTCAGGAGTCAGAGTCATAGCGCCACCCAGTGGAGACGGGAAGTCGCAACACATTGGTTCCTACACTGTCCGAAGGAGGCGAACATTCAGCGCCTCGTCTGCCGGTCGACCTCTGGCGACACGGTGGCGGCCGCGCCAGGCCCCGAGTTGCGTGGGGTGCGAGGGCCCGTTCAACGCTGCTTGCAGCTTTAATATTTTATTTATTTTTACTTTAATTAGTTTATTTTTTATCATTTATTTATCTGTATTTATTTACAAATTTTTAAACTTCATTAATGGATTCATTTTTTTTATTTTTTCCTGTAATCATGTAGACATTGATTTATTTATTTCCGTATATATTTATCTATTTTTTTTATTAATTCTTGTATTTATTATATATTTATTCTCATATTTATTATACTTAAGTGATTTCACGTCATCTGTAGTAAACAGGACATTGTTTCTGCAAAGACACATAAATGTTGAGTGTAACTGAGAGCAAAGTGAGAAAAACTATTCAATTACATTGAATATTCTTTGTGATTTAAATGACCTGACCCTTTAAAAAAAGTGCAGACTATAAATACTGTAATCAGCAGGATCATTTCTGTCCATGACCTGCACATATAGTGATGTAGATTCTTTTTAGGAGTAAGCCATAAAAACAGAACATGTTTCATAAGAAAGCAGCGGCACATTTCACACCTCTTTATGAAAGCAGCTCAGTGGAGTGCAGTGATTATAAACTGTCAGATGGGTTTGCTTTGTGTGCGAGTCAATGGATTTGATTGTAATGGAAGGATTCAGTGGATAGATTACATCCCTGCAGGAAGAAAAATAGATGGCACCATTTTTAGCTTACAACAAGTGCCAACCCTGTACATCAATTCTGTAATGATTTAAAACTTTATTTATACAGCACTTGACAGGGCTGGCCCCAGAATTTTGGTGGCTTTAAACACTCAAACACTTTGTTTGTGGCACCAAAACGCTCTCAGTGCAACCACCAGATCTCAAGCTGCTTATTACTAAGTTCACAGATCCCCAGGAACGCCACTTATCCTTGCCTCAGAGTTTTCCCAGTGGCCACTTGCTGTATTCGAGCGAAAAAATTATTTTAGGGTCTGCGTTACACTTCCGTCAAAATGCTGTACCTCCACCGTGGATTGGTCGAGCATTATGAGCGGTACCCACCATATGAACGTAGTGCAGAGCAGCGGCAATTAGCTAGCCAGTGGGACATGAAGGGAAGGACTTGTGTTATTAGAAATCCCTGCTCTACTGTGCTGTGATTGGCAAGAGCATGAAACGTTGTTCATCCAGTCTAGTGGACAAACATTTTAGGAGCAAGGGGCAAGAAACCCCAAGTAAAGAATGACAAAGTCCACAGTTCCACATCCAGGGGTGAGTGGACACTGGAGTTAAGCCAATAGAGGCCCCAATAGGCCCTTGGCTATGAGCACAGACCCCGCCATCTCCCACTGTCCCGCTGGTTCTCTGGCAGAGGAGCAAAGCACAGCCGGGTCAGTGGGGCCTGCTGGAGGCTGCTTAGGGGCTGCGGGACAGAATGAGGCAGCTGAGAGTCAAGCCAGGTCCTGCAGAGCATGCTGGAGGCTACCAAGGCTGGAGTGGCAGTCATGGCCGGTCAGAGGGGAGCAGGAGGTCTGCAGGGTCCGTGCCCACGTCCAAGTGCTAGCTGTCATCTGTCCACAAGTGTCCACCGACCCCTGGACATGGAGCCTCCAACATGCTCTGCAGGCTCTGAATCTCCTCTAACCTGCTACGACAGCTTCTTCAGCCCTGGTGAAGCCTCCTGACTTTTAAAAACAAAAATTATTTGGGACAAATTAAACTACCCACACAATGCAGGAGGCTGAATCCTCCTGAGGTTCATTTGGCTGTTACACTTAAAGCTCACAGTAATTTATTTGTATACTGAACTCTGAATTCTCTCAGGTGTTAAGCAGTGACACTGCATTAGTACTATAATGTGTATGTAAACACAAAGGCAAACACTGATGAGCCTGCAGCGTCTCACGAGGCTGGCCACGAGCCCAGCAGCACTCTGGATCAGTCGCTGTCAGACACAGCAGCAGACAAATAACACTGAATAAGGGACGGCAATATGCAAAAAAATCCCCTAAGGCAGTATATGAAATGTTAAAGTGTGACATTGTATTGATGAAGTACTTTTTCAAAATCATTCGAGGAAGTGTTCATGGAGAAAATATCTGCTTTGACTAATCCAGCAAATGAAGATATGTCATCACCAAACTAAGACTGCAGCCATGCTAGCAGCTCTGTGAGGCTGCACCATAGAAACATAGATGTATAATGACAACTAGATACTGGACCCCAAGATGGCGCCCAGTCAGGCCAGTGGAGCTGCACGCCTGGTGCATACACCTAAAAAGTTTCTAGCTTTCAGTTTTACCTCCGCAGTGTGTGGCCCACTGAATATGCACAGTGGTGTTTCTCCCTCTCAGCCCACAGACTTCACATCGTGACGACATGTTGTGACACATTGTTAAATTACTTTTCTCGGCTTGAGGAAATTTATTTACAAATGTAAAACCTTCATGGATTAAAAATTCACAATAGAAAGATCGTAATTCAAGATGTCCTGGGATTTTTTTGCTGCACTTACGACAAGTGGTTACTGGGAAAAAATGGAAGCAAAGCTGAACTGCTTTCATGGAGGCCTGGGCTGTTTTGAGCTAATGCTAACATCAGTATGCTAACATGATCACAATAACAATGCTGACATGCTGGTGTGTAGCAGGTGTAATGTGCTAACACTAAGTAACACTAAACACAATGTACAGCTGAGGCTGAGGGGAATATCATTAGGTTTGCAGGTACTTCGTCATAAAATAAAGTATATTATAAAATTTGACCCGATGGTGGCGGTTTATGAAAAGTCAGGGGATTAAAATTCTTCCTGAGGAAACATTAATGTGTATTAAATATTACAGCAATCCATTCAGCTCTAAAACACAAATATCAACCACATGATGCCAGAAGAAGAGTCAGGCAATCCTGAAACTAATTAGAAGTCCTCCCAAGTGCCAAACTCTGGGGCTGAAAAATGAAGCCAATGTCACGCTCCAAAAGTGAGTCAGTCCCCACACACCCTCATGTTAACATGCCCAAATGTACAGCAGAAATAAACATGTTAACAGCGTCATACAAAAACAGTTTTGGTTTCTATAACTAATTTATCCCTTCATGACAACTCTACAGAGGGGGAACTTTAATATTACTCACAGTTTACATTTTATTAAGGCTTAAAGTTATGCATAATTGACCTTTTGCTTTGCCAGGCAGAGTAAACATGGAGCCCACACTGTAACTAACTGCACTCCCTGAAGACATATTATCATATTTTTGGAGAAATGTAACAGTGATTCCAGAGAGAAGCAGACAGAGGGGTCTACAGTCTGTGTTTGAAGGATATATCCAGGATGTCAAACTGACTCAGCAGCAACAACAGGTTAAAAAGACAAAGATAGTTAGAAGCTAAAGCCCAACTATAGGCTACAGATCACAGTGTAAAAGTGAACCACCACATCACTGCTGATCACCACAGAAGACAATGAATATAAAGGGAAACTTTGCTGATGTTGAACCAAAGTTTCCCTGCTTCCCTTCACTGGTTCCTGTACAGCAGGGTCGGTCTTTGTTTCACTGTTATAATCATTACAAAGCAAAAGCAGCATGTGTATACATTCAGCAGGTTATATCTTCAGTAGCTAGCTAGCTAACCCTACACTTTTCAGGGTTTGATTTTGGTTTTAGAACAGGGAAGAAACGTATATCTTTTTCCAACCTCTCCAGGTAACGAGTATCATTAATACACGACGTGCCCCAGGCACAACATTTAGCTCCTAATCCACAAAACCAGCCTGAAAATGAAGGAAATCTGAGTCAATGGAGCACAGCTGGGTTGTTGTCGGACCCCGGTCTGATGCTACGTTTTTAATTGGTCAGCCTGCAGCCAGGGGTGGGACTGAACAAAGAATCACTGCTCCTTCCTCTCGTACAAATACAGCCTTTTCTGGCTCCAAAAAAACAAAATGACAACAGCCAAAATGCAAAACTTGTGAATTACTTCTGTAAGTCTGTGATTCGTCCTCCACACAGAATGAATGTCTGTACAAAATTTATGGAAATTCATGCATAGCTGGTGAGATTTTTCAGTCTGGACCAAAGTGATGAAGAGACAGACCGACAGCGTCGACATATTAATATAATCTCTTGGTAAATATCTTCATATCGCCCACCCATAATGCTCAGTGCTGCTTTAACGGAGGGACTGAATGTCACGCACGTGTGTATGCAGCTTGGTGTGTGTATACGTGCAAGTGTTATTGTATGACTGGAGGGGCAGCATATGTAAGAAGATGTGAGTGAGATAAATCCAAATTGAAGAAGAAACAGGAAGTGTGGGGAGGTAGTTTGTGTGATTCACTCAGAACTGTCTGACTAAGTCTGAGTGCTGCGGCTGAATATAAAGCACTGTTCACTGATGATGCATACATTTTGGGGGGAATATCAAAGAGAGCACGTCTGATTTTCATCATAATCATGACGTCTCTTCCTCACATGTGTAGGCTGCGACACTGAACTTAGTTTCCCAGCGCTAACTATCAAAGACAGAGAGTGTTTTATTTATGGCTAATCACAGTTTTGGTTCATTTGCTGCAGTTTCTGAACCAGAGTTTTCTCTGAACGTCACATCAGAATGAGAATTAGTCTCTGTCTGCTCCCTGCTGATTGTTTAAACTGATATGTAGTGGTGCTGCTGCTTTTGATGCACGCTGCATTTGATGTTTGAATGCAGTGATGAATGCACACTTGAGTTGCTGAATATGTAAATGGAGGGGTGTTGAAGCTCACATGTTAATGCACAGAATCCTTTTATACATCCTGCGTTTTGAGTCACAGAAAAACAAAGACATGGACAAAACTGTTAAATACCAAAGCCTGAATTATTAAAATCAGTGGGCAGTGGCAGAAGTCAGCTTCAATTACGCTGTGTTTTTGTCCCTGTCCTCTTTCCTCCTCTCGCTCACAGCTTCATCTCCCAAAACAAGAATTTCTCTGGGATCTTTCGAGAGGACGGCGCTGCTGGTGTTTCTAGCGGCTGCCAAAGAACCATTTGAATGCTCTCAGTTTAACAGCCAGTCCAGTGCTTTCAGGGTTTACACCTGGGCCGGGCCTCAAGCGCTCAGCTGCGCAGCCTTTTGAACTGTGATCTGCGGAGGCAGAGCGCGCGATAAAAGGCTCACAGGATCTCGGAGCTCTCACCATGAATAAGCCCGGTCTCTATAGGGATAACTCAGACACGTACTGTATATCTCAGTTTGCACATGATGGTATGCAGTCTGAATGGAACAGCGGGGTCTGTGAAGGGAAGATACTGAATCACTTCCAGCTCCTGCAGCGCTGGTTTGCACTTTACACCACCTGTGTGGGTGTCAAGCAGCAGGAATTTCCTCTTTAAAGTTCAGGATGTTGCAGTGATGGGGAGTGATCTGTAGTCTGTCATTATCCAGCACTCTCTCCCCACTTCACCTTGCCTGCTGTGGTCCTGGTCACCGTCTTGTGGACGGTAATTTACCACCAATTTTCCATCTTTTGTTTCTGTGACAGACCAAAGTAAAACACGGCCTCTTTTGTGGTCTCTGGGCTCAATATTTACACATCAGATTTTCAGAACGGTGCCGCTGAAAAATGAGCACATCTTAATATTAGCAACACTAAAGTCTTGTCTAATGGTTTATATCTGAGTCCATTACCCGTTATTTGAGCCCCTCTCCTCCACGGGAGTCATGTTCTCCGGCAGGCCATTTGAGACGACGACGTCAAGGCAGCTGTCCTCCATTACAGATAAACATGGCTCGTCCCTCTCAGCTCCATCTCTGTCTCTCTCTGTGGGTCTGATAATGACAGGATGGTGCAGAGGGGAGGATCAGTCAATCAACCTGCTGTTTATTTGTATCACAAGCGGTCTGATAGTCACACATATACGACATGAGAGTCAGAATAAAATTTTGGTGGCCATGAAAACACTTCTTTAGATATTAAATGTGGAGGATAGAGTTCATGTTGTCATGTGTTTCAATGAGTAATTAGTCTCTGTCTTCGTGTGCGCGTGTGTGTGTGTGTGTTTGTTTGTGTGTGGCGAGCTCAGGTGCGCACTCTGAAATTGGAGCAGGAGGTAGAGAAGAATAAGATCCTCTCCGAAGCGCTGCAGACTCTCGCCACGGAGCACCACGAACTTGAGCAATCCGTCGTCAAGGGATCTTCACCGCGGAGTGCCCTCAGCGAGGATGAGTTCCACGACGCCGTGTCTGGTGAGTTGACAAGTTATCAAACACGCTCAGGAGATGCAGGAGATTCTGTGACAAGGTCCCGCTCACCCTCGCTGCTCTGTCATTCACCTCCAGGACACTGGAATACCTTTTTTTCCTGACTCTTTGCTGAAGCGTGACGTAAGCGCCAAGTGTTGCCTGCTTGTGTTGAAATAACTTGAAGCCTTTTCACATGATTGAGTGTTTGTGGTGTGAGAAACCTGCATGGTGTTGTAACATTTAAACTGACTCATGCTCATGCTCCTTCAGAAATGGCTACAAGACAAAACAGTTCTCAGGAGTTTGAAATCATTTATATTTAAACCATCTGTGACAGCAAAACTTTTTTATTTTATTTAATTTGAATGCCTTGATATGTATGTATGTGTTGCAGAAAATTATTTTTTTAAATAGTATTTTATAGATTTGTTTTCTTTTTTACATATCAGTCCACGATCAATTAAATTATGATCAAAAAATGACAAAAAAAGAACAAAAATCTCTATGTAATGTTTATATACTGTTTGTGTATGTATTGTTAATAAAAAGATTGGTAAATATAATTAATCGTGAAAAAGTAGAAGTGAGAAAAAATTTCACTTTTTATGTTTTATTTTTCATTCCTTGATTTAACTGTAGCGTTTAAAGATACATAGTGGTCCGACCTATCTGACCTTCAGGTTTCCTGCAGTCATGGAAAACCTGGAAAAGTCCTGATTTTCCAGGCCTGGGAAAGTCAAATCATTGAAAGTTTTGGGAAAGTCATTGAAGTTTTATACAATGAAATTGTTGCAATAACCTCCGTGGATAACTTTCCTCGTAATGTAACATAACAGCACATGAATTTCCTGTAGCTGAAAACTTAATGAAGCTTTAATATGCGCCAATGTGTGACATTTTGTTTACCATCACGTACAGTTCATCATTTTCTGTCTGGGCTCGTCTCTCTTTCTGAATGCCAGCCAGCTGAAATTATGTTTGAACAGAGTTTGAATCTGATATATTTGAGAAAACAACCAGCAAGTCAAGTCAGACAGAGTTGATCCAAAGTGCTCGTACAGACACAGAGAAAAGCAAAAACAAAAGAAAGGAGAGAAACACAAACATTTGAATCATAACAGCAAAAACTAATAATTATGGCACCTACAGCAAAAAAACTGTCTCCTTGTTGTTTTTACACTGCCACCACATTGTGACAGTAACAGCAGCAAAGACAATCACATTATGCTTAATTAAAGGCTGGTAAGAAAAGTGGTGCAAGAAAAAAAAAACTGTATTATGGGTCCTTGAAAAGTCATGAAAAAGTTTGGAAATTTGTCCATGAAATGTGTGGAAACCTTGGACATTTCTCCTGCTTTTATTTTATGCACTGCTTTGCTTTGTGTCTTTGATAAACTAGTTCTGCCGGCTCAGACACTAAACAATGTGCTGCTGTGGACAGGGGCCACCTCATAATATATTTTAGCCACCTAAAAAAATCAAGTTCAAGTGTACAGAATAAATTAGGATATTTCATTGTATTACATTACACCTCAAACTAATCGAGGCAGCGGTGGACCAGCAACTCCCGTATTCTGCTTAGTAAAATTATTGTTTGTCAGTGGAGTCTGGAGGCTTTGAAGAGAGCGCAGGCAACAGCTCTAGTTCCCTGTTGGAAAGGTCGCTCTGACAGCATGAAAGGGCAGTGAAAATATTATAAATATTGCATACCCTTAAACTTTTCTACCCAGAAATTATTGTAAACAAACATTTTGATTCGGTCTGTATGGGCTGATAGTAAACTTTACGCATTAACAATCTTAATGTGGCTTCTTTGATGTCATTTGCAAAACATTTTACTGTAGAAAATCAACTTGTCACTGCTCTCTAATGGACAAACCATGTAATGGTGTCATTGTTCCTTCTGATAGCAGACAAATCTTTGGCATTTCTGAATGATTTCTTGTATGTGCATTAAGCTAGTATCAGCTGTTTAGCTTTGATTGCCATCCTGCGTGTGCAGACATTATCAGACTTTAAAAGAATGAATTAATGAATTACAAGTTTATTTTCGTGTCTGGCTGTTACAACACAGCCCTGCCCCTTATGGGATTATTGAGACACATTTAAAGAAAAACATTATTCTAGTGCCATCGAGCTGACACAACACAAAATAAATAACAGATATTAAGGTAACAATTCAACAGAAAACACTGACCTAACAAAATGAATACCTTATACAAATGGAAAGTGAACAAATTAAACAGACGAGTGTTCAGAATAAAGAGTGTAGGAGGACAGATTGGAGAGACAACAAAAGTGAGAAAAAGAGAGCATCTCTATACCTGGGCAAAGTGATGCTTTCTCAGATCCACCCTGAGAGCCTGCTACTGTGCATAAGTTGTGTGTCTCCCTCTGTTTCAGACTTTATGAATATAATTAGATGTTGCAAATATGTGATTATCAAAAAGCCATTTAATTATATCGGAATCCTGGGGCATGTTTACCTGTAAAAATTATCCACAGCTATTGCATTATTCATTTCATCATATCCCTCTCCTAAAAAAAAAAAAAACATCTGATTTTATGCCTTTAACCATTTCCTTCTCGTACCACTTTGACCTGTGCCTGAATCATCTCCATGTGTCCATCTCAGATTCGGACTCTGAGGTCTCCCTGAGCGGCTTTGAGACGGTGGCCAGCCATTCCTTTGACGAGGACGAGGAGGAGGACGAAGGCTCTGTCATGTTAAGCAGCCCTTGCAGCAGCCCCACCAGCATGTTGCAGGAGGATCACCATGGCGACAAGGACGAGACTCAACCCAACGGGATCACAAAGCACAGGTCAGTGTTGCTATATGCCCCCGCGGTTTCCTAAATGGACCGCTGACCCCCCGGCGCTTTTATCCAGGCCGCATCAAAAGAAACAAACTCAACAAAGAGCCTGTCTCCTCATAGCAGCCTGTTACTGCTACAATTTATTTTCCTGCTGTGATATATCATTGATACAAGCGTCAGGCTGTTATATTTCCCAAACTGCTGTGAGAGCTCTGTTTTCTCAGCGGTCTTTGTTTTTCATTTTTACGTCCTCCCTCGGGTCTCTCCACTTCGTAGCGTGAATAATTTAGAGTCAGGGCCGGCCCGGTGAAGGAAACAAAAAGAGTTGTATTGAAAGAAGTGAGCTCTGTGTTGGAGCTGTTAAATATTGATAAGGTCACAGTGTAATGCAATAATCAGGCTGCAGTATGATCCCATGTTGGCTAATCCCTCCAGGCAGCTTTAGAGTGCAGCTCAGACTATTTGGGTGGATTTCAAATTTCATTATTATGTTAACCCTTCTTGTTATTTTAAAACCGTCTGTTTGCCATAGTCCTGTCATTTTCAGTCTGTTATCCAAACTCCAACTTGTAAAACTCTTTAAATAGTTTGACCTGGCTGGTCCGTTGTATATTTTAGACTCACAAGATTTAAGTGCTGCTGATGGCTGACTCCATGGCTGATGATACTGGTGTTGATTGTGCCTCTGGGCTTTGTTCCAGTGTGTTACACAATACATTTCAGGCTTTTGTTGACTGTATTCACTTAAATAAGATATGACGCCTGCAGCGATTATATGTCCAGTGCATTTACTCTAATGAAAAGCGTTTGTTTTTAGAGGTCAGTGCATCGTACAAACCTCATGGAAGTAGTACAACAGTGTGTTTAATGTGTGTTATTCTAGGACCAGCTTACCTGCTCCAATGTTTTCAAGAAATGACTTCAGTATTTGGAGCATCCTGAGGAACTGCATTGGAATGGTGAGAATGAAGTTCATGTGTCACTTTTATTAGCCATGCTAGCTGCACTGCAGTGGAACACCTGTCTAAACCCACTGTACACTATCTGCTCAGCATCAAACAGCAGACAGACTCAGTTAGAGACCAGCTGGTGAACATAGTGAAGCATTCAGCAGCTAAACAGACAGATATTTCCTTAAGCAGATGGTGGGGACCAAAACAGAGCAATAAGAGAGTGAATACTGGACATCAGGTGGACAGAAACGAGCAAATGAAGGATGACGTTGCTCTGTAACTGCTGTATGGATGTCTGTACTGATTACGCTACACAACTTGTCTTTTAATCAGGAGTCATGTTTTTTACACTACATGACCGACCATCATTAGGAGGTCACACACAACAAGATCTTTCACAAGGAGGAATCCTCAGTGACTATGTCTGGTCTTCAAACTACATTCTTCGTGAAAACACAAGTGAAAAGTGACGTGAGAAATGACGTAATACCACACACAAGACAGGAATTTTGTCGACGTTTGCACATGTTCACAAAATACTGTGTTTCCGTTTGTCTTTACTATATGTAACCTATTTCCGCTGAGTGCAGCAACAACTTCAGTCTGTGTTGCATGTGCAACATACACAGTAAAGTTCCTGTTTTTACAGGTGGCCCCTCCCACAGGTCACCCCTCTTGTGCTCTCATTGACTGTAGCTTCCCAACAAAGTCTCTGACACGTCCAGACCAGTGACTGTATATAAAGATGGAAACACGTCTCCACTTTCTCCCAGTGTATATAAGTGAAGCCAAAATATCTTGGATATGGTTGCCGCCATCTTGCACTGCTGATGTCATTTGGAGCCAGAGTCTGCGCAGTAGCAATTTCTGCGATATTGACCCATTGCAAGAAGTGCAGTTAATCGGGAGCACACCAATTGGTACACACAGCTGTCAATCATGACGTCAACGCCCTTTTAAAACATCAAATAAATAGTTCAAACCGAACTCATCAGAAAAACAAACACTTGAACATAAAGCAGTGAAGAGCAGCAGAAACCATGTGCGTTGATGTTTTAGTCTGGCCCATGTCCCATTTGCTAACATAGAGGGGGCGGGGTTTATGACCTATACCGCGGCCAGCCACCAGGAGGCGATTGAGATGTTTTGGCTTCACTTTTTGGGAACTGTAGCATTGCCCATCCTTATTATATAGTTTACGGTCCAGATATTTAGCCTGCTAGATATCTGGGGTGTGTCGACGATGCGTTGGGAGCCTCTCAGCTTGTGGCTCTGAATAGTTTACACATCGCACTCAAGCGATCATTTGCAAGCGCTCAGCCAAAGGCAATTTGTCTCTGATGTGGAAAGTCAGGGTCTGAACTTGGCATAATAAATTCAAAATATCAATGTTAAAAGAGATGTTATGTCAATGTTGTGTTCACAGCTCGTTTCTGCTGCCCCCCAGTGGCCAAAAAAATCAGTTATTGAAGGCTTAAATACAAAAAATAAGATTTCTGAAGGTTTCTAATCATTATATAGTAGTAGTTATGTAGTAGGTAGTTTTTATGAAGGCTTTATGAAGGTTTTCCATGCTGAATCTTAAATTTTCAATGAGGACATTCACAGTTTGCTTAATAATATTATGTACTACACAAATACTTTTCATGTATATTTATGCGTATACTGTCATGGGAATGGGAAAGGTACCGATTTCGCAGAATGGCCTTGAACATTTTAAAAATTCTACCTGCTTAACATAAGCTTGTAGGCACTAGCATTGTGATAATGCATTAGCATAGCATTAGCTCTCTCAAAGCAGCTGTGTGCATAAGTACAGTCTCACAGAGCTGCCAGCGTGGCTCTAGACTCTTAGTCTTGTTTAACAACATTGTTTCAGAAATATAAATGTAATGTGCTGAGCAGCTGTAGAGTGTTAACGTGTGTGTTTCACTACTTTAGATTAGACCATGAAAGGCAACATAATCCTTACATGGAATGTCAAAAGCCTGTGTTTATTAATCTTATATTTAAATGATGTATTTCTAGAGCTTTATTTTGCACCAGAGAAGGATAGAGCAGACACATCACTATATTTACATTTATTCATTTAGCAGACACTTTTATCTAAAGCAACATGGTGTATAAATGGCGTGCAGACACTAGTGAAGGATGTTTGAAGACAGATTTTCTCTTGGGCAACACTCTTCATAAATAATACACTTTCAATTGCTGTGTGAAGAGACTTTATTTTCTCCCTGTGATGAAACCTGGTCCTTCAATTCCTCTTCACATCTATTTTAGGAGCTCTCCAAAATTACAATGCCAGTGATTTTCAACGAACCGCTCAGCTTCTTGCAGCGTCTGACAGAGTACATGGAGCACACTTACCTCATCCACCAGGCCAACGCCTCCTCCGACTCCATTGAAAGGATGAAGGTATTACGCTCTGTAACATCCTGGACATGTAATGTGCTAAAAATTGTCTCAGATGCAGCCATATTTTAACTGGATTATACATTTGAGTTTAGTGTACTGAAGTGTGTTTGTCTGTTGGCAGTGTGTGGCTGCGTTTGCGGTGTCTGCTGTGGCCTCCCAGTGGGAGCGGACAGGTAAACCCTTTAACCCTCTGCTGGGAGAAACCTATGAGCTGGTCAGGTGAGTTGGATTGTACAGCAAACGTTCTACGCTGATTTTATTCCAAATACTTGCCCGTCCTCTAATGTTCTCACCTTGTTTCTCGCTGTCTTCTTTTTCGTCCCAGAGAGGATCTGGGTTTCAGGCTCATATCGGAGCAGGTGAGCCACCACCCTCCAGTCAGCGCCTTCCACGCCGAGGGCCTGAAGCAAGACTTTGTTTTTCATGGATCCATCTACCCCAAACTCAAGTTCTGGGGCAAGAGCGTGGAAGCAGAGCCGAAAGGCATCATCACGCTGGAGCTGCCCAAGTAAGGACTTCTAGCTGATTAAATAAAGATGACAACTCTTTTCTAAAAAAAATTTAATTAACTCTTCCTCTTCTTAAAAAGACAATAGGATTGACAAGTTCCATGACAATGTTAACACAGAAAAGTCCATAATTCTTCTTATGTTGCTCTGTATTAGTGGCCTGTAGACTTTTGTCACACATTGAAAGTACTCTACCAATTTATTGTTGCCCTCCTGTTAAATTTTTGGACTCATAATGAACAGTTTATAAACAGGAGATAAAAATCAAAGCAACATAACCAGATATATCATCTTTTTATTCCACACATTCTTCTGTCTTTTCAAAACCTGGCGCCTACATTACCCTCAATGCATCTCGACCACAGACAGCTCTGTCACAGATTCAGGTGTGTTATGGTACTAGCAGAGATGAGGAGTGGACTACAGAGGTCTGGTAAACTCAATCATCAATTATTTGTTTGTCACATGGAATTATACAAGGTACAAGTCCAGGGAAATGTGACCCCATCAGCTTCTGTATGGTAATTTGGTCCTTTTTTGCTTCTTTTGACATTGTTGGTTGCTGCTTTATTATGTCAGTGTTTCTGGATGGTTCTGGTAATCCATGTTTTCTGGTTGTGGAATAATCTAACTGTCCAAACATCCCAACCTCCACAGTCGTATAGTAGCTACACCTTAACTTGGGCAGCAACTGCTCTGCAGTGATCCACAGCAGGAACAGGACAGCACCTCATGTTCCCACCCTTTATACCCATAAAGCACACTCCTCCTCTCCTTCTCTCCCAGAGTCCTCTGCTCCATCAGATTGGCATATAAAAAACAGTCACCTGGTTAAATGGCGCTGTCTAGGATTTAGCCAAGTTTCAGTGAACCACGACACGGAGGTTGTCCAGTTTATTATCCAACGCCTGTACAACTATTCGCAGGATGCTAGTTCAGCTGGTGCTTATTTCCTTTCCATCTTCCCTTGCTGTTTATTATGTTTACATTTGAAAACCTCGACTTGATTAGCTAGCAGGTGGCTATCTAGAAGTCAGCAGAAGGACAGTTTGCAGACTGGTGAGTTGATGTCCTCATCCTGATGAGTGACTCTCAATCAGACGCCACCACCGTCCAAAGCCAACCACAAAAAGCACCACCAACACTCGCAACATAGACCTCAGAGCCTAAATTTAGCACAAATTTAACACAAATTTAGCGGAGGTGACAGAGAGGAAGTCTCCTCGCTTACATCAAACTTCACACCCCGAGATTTGTATTTAGAATTTATGTGCCAGTGTACTTACATATGTCCCATTCTGGTGAACGGGATATCTCTGGAACACCACAATTTCTTAAAGTTTAGCACAGACATCTACTTGGACTCAAGGATGTACTCATTAGTGAGGGCACTCGAGGACATTTATCAGACCTCACGTAGCTCCCTTTGGAGCCACAAAAGGCTTTATAGATCTTTTGCCACATGTGCAGCAGCACCCCAACACCTGTGAACAGACTTTGATGTGTGAAACTGTTCTCTTTTAAGTCTTTGTTTCATCTTCAGGTACAATGAAGCCTACACATGGACGAATCCCACATGTTGTGTTCACAACATCATCGTGGGTCAGCTGTGGATCGAGCAGTATGGAAATGTGGAGGTCATCAACCACAAGTAAGAGGACAAAAATCCAGTCGTTAAGTGAAATGTTTGCACATATTGCACACTACACTTATTCAAAGGCTGTAGAGTTTTGTATTTTTATAGAGTAGGACCAGTCTGACACAGTGGATATAAACGTTTTGAGGAAGTTTGACCAACAAGGAGGAAAATAGAGCGGATGAGGAAGTTCTGCGTGACTCAGCCAGCAGAGAGTGAGAGGATAACATGCTGTATTTCTCTTTTTCCACCCAGAACTGGTGAAAGATGCTACCTGAATTTCAAACCATGTGGCCTTTTTGGCAAAGAGCTGCACAAGGTTGAAGGGTATATTCTGGATAAAAGGTACGGCTAACACTGACGCACGATGTTAAGAACAGTCATTTATATAATGAGTACTCTCTGGTACAAAGACTTATTATTCCTGTCGTGAATGCTGAGGGAAACAGTGGACACACTGAATTATTCACCTATGTGAATTGTGAATACTCTTTGCATATTGCAACACACAGTATCACCTAACAGTTAGTCTGGTCGATGTCTTTTGATACACATTCCTTCATGATTCATTATTGTAGAACAAATATGACTCAATAAACAGTTTGATGCTGTTTGAATATGCTTCATTTATAAATCAGCAGTAACAAAGTTAAGTAGGTTGCCCGGGATCACTCCCCTGAGCACATTTCAAACTTTAAGTGTGACATAAGAACCCATTACAAAATTAAATCACCATGCAAATTCTCTGTAAACAGTTCACACAGTTAATAATTCATCACCATGAGAAGCAGCTCTTGGGGGAAGTGGGATTTAATGCAGAGTGAAAGATAAAGGAACAGTGTGTAAGATTTAGGGGGCTCAGTGACATCTAGCAGTGAAGACTGCAGATTGTAACCAGCTGAATCTTGTCCCGATTAGAATTCCCTCAGGGCGCATTCACACTGGCGCTATTTGGTCCGCTTTAAACAAACCCTGGTCTGCTTCCATTGATAGTTCGGTTCATTTAGAGTGGTGTGAACGCTCATTCAAGCTCTGGTGCGGACCAAATGAGTGAACCCTGGTCTGCTTGAAAACTGGGGGTCACGGTTCACTTGCAAGTGAACTCTGGTGCAGTTCGCTTACAGTGGGAAATGCAACCAGACTATCCAGCGAACCAAAGAGAGGAAGTGATGTAGAGCGCAGTGCATACGTATGATTTACGGACACTTTTAAATCCTTGCAATACCTCGCTCGGCTTCTGTTTAACCACAGCAGCACGTCGTAGTCTCTCACTCTCCGCCGTCTTTTTTGGTACTGTTGCATTCGTCTCATGTACAGAGCAACATGCTGGATAGGGAATGGAAGGGGATAGCTTTCTGTTTTCGGTCCTGGCCAATCGATGAGCAGGGTTTTCTTCTTCCTCATGTTTTTTTTCCTCCTGGTCAGTGGTCGTTTCGGGCAATACCACCCCCAAACAACAGCTGTTGTAACTGCGTGACGTTCTCCAGGTGGTTTGGTCCGCTTTAAAAAGTGCACTGTAAAAGTGAACCGAACCAAATGAAGGTGTGAAATTTTTCGGCATTCCCCGCCCAATCAAACCGAGTCCTCCGGACTATCCTGGTGTGAATGCGCCCGTAATGTTTATGGTTCAGAGGGTTTTAACCAGGAGCCGAGTTATCCACAGAGGTCTCTTCTTCTCCAAAGCAAGCGGACCAGGTGATTTAAACTAGTAAAAATACTGAATAAAGCAGTTTCACGTAAGAAAATGGTCGTCGCAGAGGGTCTGCTATCTACAACGCAAACATACAAGTATCCCTTTGTAGAGACAGTGTTTGGTTTGTCCATTCTAGGCTACTGCAGAAACAACCCAGACCCGCAACCTACGTAGATATAAACGGCTTATTCTAAATTAACAAATACATTGCTATATTAAGTTATATTATATTATATTATATTATATTATTAGTATCCCCCTAAAGTCTACACACTGGACCTGTAAAGCTGTTTAAATATGCCTCATTTTTAAATCAGCACCAACAAAGTTAAGTAGGTTGCCTGGGATCACTTCCCTGAGCACAAACTTTCAGCGTGACATCCAAACCCTTTACAAAATGAAATCATTATGCAAATGATCGATAAACAATTCACGTAATTAATTATTCAACGCCATCAGAACCAGCTTAAGTGCAAAATGAAAGATAAAGGAAGAGTGTGTAAGATTTAGTAGGATTAAGTGGCATCTAGCAGTGATGATTGCAGATTGCAACCATCTGAAACTTCATCCGGTTAGAATTCCTTCAGTGTTCATGGTTCAGAAGGTTTTTTGCTGGAGCCAAATTATCCTCTTCCTCTCCAAAACAAACAGACCCAGTGATTTAAAGCAGTAAAAACACTGAATAAAGCAGTTTCATGTTAAAAAGAACAAGTGTTTTTCTCACACTGGTCGTCACAGAGGGCCTGCTGACTGCATTACATCCCAAAAATGCAAATATCCCTTTATAGAGACAGTGTTTGGTTTGTCCGTTCTAGGCTACTGTAGAGACATGACAGTGCAACATGGCGGGCTCTGTGGACAAAGACCTGCATCCTATGTAGATATAAACAGCTTATTCTAAAGCCCAGTTCAGACCAAAGATTTGTGACGATATGAGTTGAAACAGGCAACTACTTGCAATGTGCCGTTCTACGACGTTTGAAAAACCTGCTGGTCCACACCAATGCAACTAGATGAGATGGTGTATCATCACTATGCAACAACTCTCTGTACTTCCGTTCTGATTTGCAGCTTTTCAGGTTTATTTTGTGGCTGAATATAATTTGTAGCTTCTTAAAATATGAATGAGGATAGTGACAGTGAGACACTGGCTACAGCTGCATTTGTAGTAGTGATGAAACAGCAAAAGACAGAAACAAAATGAGCATCAGATGGACTGTATTTATGATAAATCTGCCACAATAAAATAAGCAAGCGGTGCCAATTAATCATTCAATGAGAATGTGTGTGTGTGTACAGCGAGCAGCAGCAGGGACCCACTGTCCAACCCGGCACACCGTGAGGACGGAAACAAAGGGCTCGGCGCTCTTCTCAGAGCACCTGTTACAGCAAGCGAACACACCGTCTGCAGTCACTTTGACTTGACCAGCAGACTTCATTACAAGCTGATTGGCTGTAGAAACAGGCAACAAGCCTCAAGTTCTAAAACCAGTCGCCAGCGATTTCACCAGCAGAGTTGCAGGTGACACCATCAGCCAGCTTGAGTCGAGCTCAGACGGCCAGTTTACATCACCGCAACTCTTCTCTGCAACGTTCTAAAATGGTTTTGTCTTGTTGCGAATCTTTGGTCTGAACTGGGCTTAAGGTAACAAAAACTTGATTCTTATTTTCAGGTAATTACACACCAAAAAAACAAACTCATTATATAATATTTCTGCCAATATATCCCCCTAAATTCGACACACTGGACCTATAAAGTTGTTTAAATACTCTTCATTTGTAAGTCAGCACCAGCAAAGTCTAATTAGGTTGCCCTGGATCACTCCCCTGAGCACAATTCAAACTTTAAGTTTGACATCAGAACCCATTACAAAATTAAATCATCATGCAAATTATAAAACAACAATTCACATAATTAATAATTCATCACTGTCAGAGCCAGCTCTTGAGGGACAGTGTAAAATGAAGGTGAAAAGACTGAGGGAGATCATGTCACTGAAGTAGACTGAGTTAAATAAACAACAAGAGAGACGAGCAGATGGTTCAATCAAAAATGGAGACAAGCTGTTTCAACAGAGCTGATGACTCAACATGAATGACTGGACATGTGCATGACCATGAGAGCAAGACTAAATATGCAACCATGAGGTATCCACACACACAAGGATCCATGCAGACTGACTGAAGTCTTTATCTAGTGTTTTTTTTTCCTGAGGATATTTGCATGTTTGTGTTTTCCACAGCAAAAAGAAGCTGTGTGCTCTCTATGGGAAGTGGACAGAGTGCCTGTATGTCGTCGACTCTGCTGCCTTCGAAGCGCACAAGAAAAACGACAAGAAAGGGGCAGCGGAGAGAAAAGGCAGCAAAGCGGTACGAGCTGCTTCCTCCTGATCCACAGGGAATCACATCAGTGTATTATTGTGATTCAGCACCATGACAATGTAGTTTGATGACGGAGTTGGTGGAAAATATCTGTGTTTTTCAACTCAAACAAAATGATAACATCATGAGATCTTTGCCAACATCCATAATTAACTCTGCTCTTTCAATAGACAATGCATCCTGCAAAGAGCATGATTAATACGTAGACGTTTCAGTGCGGTATGTGTTTGTCTCTTGTGCTGGTGTTCAGGGCTGCAGTGAGGATCAGGAGGAGGTTCCCTCTCCAGCTGCAGACACTGTGGAGATGATTCCTGGCAGCCAGCTGCTGTGGAGGATCGCACCCAGGCCGGCCAACTCTGCAGAGGTCTGCCTGACACTATTAGCTTCGATTATGGCGGAGTCTGAAAATCAGTTTTGTGTTTGTAATGCTCTAATACACAGAATTGGTCTCTAATTGCAGATGTACAGCTTCACGTCCTTTGCGATGCAGCTGAACGAGCGGCATAAGGACATGGAGGGAACCATTCCTCAGACTGACTGCAGGCTGAGGCCAGACATACGAGCCATGGAGAACGGTGACATCGGTAATAACTGCTGATAAAATACATAAACTGAAAATGCAAAAAAGAGAATACACTAGCTGCAATTTCAAATGCTACTATCCCAATAGACCTCGCCAGTGAGGAGAAGAAAAGGCTGGAGGAAAAACAGAGAGCTGCTCGCAAAAACCGCTCCAAAAATGATGAGGAGTGGAAGACGAGGTGAGATTGTTGCTGAAAGTGGCTGACTGAAACTGTTCTCCTCTCTAAACTCACCAGGCGTTCATGTAATCAGCTAATGTGTGTAATACATTTTCATGGCCTAAAGTCTTTGTTACTGAAAGGATCAACCAATTCCCGGCCTTCATCTGTGAGCATAAAATGTCAATAATTGAGTTAAAGTGTGAAGACTGTCAATTTAAATTAGCCTCTGTTCAGTCTGCTAAAATTAAGAGGCACTCATAATTTACATTTACTTTATTCCCTGTTTTTCTGCAGCAGGAATTAGTCCTACAACATGGAAATTAGTTCGCATTTTGCCCTTGCTGTTCCCTCATCTCGAAGTCAATAGCTTTTTCTGCAAGGTCTTCAGTTAACACAAGCTTAAGAGACTTTCATGTTTAATTCTACTGCATAAAATTCCTTGGTAAATACCCAGCTTGTGACTTTTGAAGCTTTTACACAGCTTTAGAGCCTCGTCATGCAGCCATGGTGTGGTTCATTTATAGCCTGATGTTGACTTAATGCTTTTTGCAATTGTATTTAAGCTTAGAAAATCAAAAGTGCGGTTCGTTTTGAAGATTATCTTGCTGAACAAAAACATTTGTTTGACACAGAGCTTATTTTCTGCAGTAATCCAAAGTCCTATGGGAAAAATTCCATTGGCTTTTTGACGAGGGAACCAAGGTGACGCTGACTGTCGGGTCAACCTACAAACAAAAATGTCATACCTGCAGCAGCTGCAGCTATCATGGCTAAATCTTGTTTCTGTCATTAAAGGAATAGTTTGGAATTTTGGGAAATGTATTTATTCACTTTGTTGCCGAAAGTTAGATGATAAGATGGATTCTCTCATGTCAGCACCATTCACCTACTGCACGTATACTGCTAACGCACATGTGGCTACATGCAAATCTCAGGGAAACATGTACACTCAGCTGCTGGTGTTGTGAATTTCTCCCCAATTTTGAACATATCAAGCTACATGCAGATGTCAGGTTGGTTAGCTTAGCTTGAAAAAGAGGGAAACTAGCCAGCATTGTCATTATTGTACAGATTTAGAAACTAGATATAACAGTTATTAGTAATTAGTTAGCTTTAGAGGTGCTGATTTTGTTACCTTTGAACAGGATCAGGCTAGCTGTGTCCTCCTGTTTCAGGTCTTTATGCTAAGCTAAGCTAAGCTAAGCTATGCTAAGCTATGCTAAATGGCTGCTGGCTGTAACTTCATTTTTACCGGACACATATTCTTCTCATGTAATTCTCTGCAACAAAAACAAACAAGTCTATTTCCCAGTATGTCAGACTATTCCTCTAATAAAGTTTGAGCACTGTCAGCTCAGTTTCATCCAATAAACTAGTTTACTGTTTTCATATATATGCAGTTTACATGTGGCCAAATACTGTTTCTGTCTTCAATGCTGCCGTTTTATCATCTGTCTGTACTGTTTCATACTTTGTTGCTTTGAAGTGCTCGAGCTAAATCTCCATTTTCTCTTCATCTGACTTGTTTTTCTGTTGCATCCTCGCTTTGATGTTAAGGAGTCCTGCCCTGGGCCCAAGGTCAGAGCTGCCGGCTGTTTGATTGATGTGCCTGAAATGTGTGATGTGATCATGTGACCTTGCAGTCTGAGTGTTTCCAAACACTTCTTATTCTCTAAATCGAAATCTTATCTTTAGAACGCCGTCCTGCTTTCTGTTAAGATGTGATAGAGAATCATCGATGATAGAATCACGGTTTAGAGTCTAGGGGCCTCATGCAGCAACGTGTTCTTAAATTTCTCCCATATTTTCTCTGTTAAGAGCAAAAATAAGAGAAATCATCTCAAGGTGCACTCAGCCCATCCAAATCTGCTCTTACCCAGGTGTGCTGAATGATAAACTTGATCATAAATAACATATTAGCACAGACAACACCCCAACACACCCCCTTTTTTTTCAGCTGCACTTTTATATTGTCATATGATTTGTGTGCATCCATCTTAATTCTTAAAGTAACTACTAACCAGGGGTGTAGCACCAAATCCTGGGCCCTCTGCATAAGCAGTCTCTGTTGGCCCCCCGCCCTTAGTTTATTAGTTTAACTTATTTTGTTGCACAGACGTATGTACAGACAAGACGGAAAGAATTTTAAAAAACACTGTGTCGGAAAGGTTAGAAGCTGCACACCCAAGTTCATCCTTCACCTTCTCAGAATGAACTTTACTTTATTTTACACATAAGGACAACTCACATTAATCAACATCTCTGTTAAAGTGCCAGTGTTAGCCAGCTGGCTATTTTCAGCTGCGGTCCTTTGGCAAGATGCTTTGAAACCAATAAAAAGATAAAATTCAGAGGACAAAGACAGCATAAAGACATAAAGACAGCATTAACTGCAGCGATTATAAATTCTCAAGGTTGAACAGAAGCCATTCAAAGCAACAGCAGAGCACCAGCACACTGCAGTAACACAGGAAGAATGTTAGCACAAACACACATGCAAGGTTTTTTAATAGAGTTTTACATTTGCTTTTTTGTTTGTCTGACTAAGCGACCAATGAAATCTTGCCGACTAGTTTGGTCGACCATTAGGGAGCAGCCCTAGTGTTAACTTTAGATATTTACCTCCTATTTGCATTTTGTATTTATTAAGATATTCGCCCTCTGCATTTAATATTTTATATTTTCCTTATTTCACACAGTTTTTACTTTTAAACACCTACACAAAAAAGTATATCCTGCATGAGGCCCTGTTTAATTAATCTGCTCTCCCTTGAGTAAAGACATTTTATTTTAATTCCATTCCTAGTGCTGCACATTGGTGCCCTTTGTATAAATTTATATAATATTTACACATTTTTCCACATGTGCACATAACAGTCCTGTTAATTCCCTGACTTTGTCCAGCTTTGTCGTCCTTGTTCCTAGCTGTTAATGTATATTTCTGTGTAAGTACATGAGAGCAATGCAAAAAAAATTGAGTCAGATTCTTAGTATGTAGACATGTTCTTGGCCAATAAAGGCAGCATGGCAGCTTCCTGGCACGAACGCTGTATGAGTCGTCTCCCCCTAATCTGTCCTCTCCTTGCTTAATGCAGAAAATATAAAGCAATACAAAGTTAATTTAAAGCAAACAGCCAAAACAACCCACTCCCATGAAAATCACCCGTAACCTTGTGATGAAGCATGCCTCCCCTCCCCTCCTCGCTCCCCCTGATTTGTTTGAGTTATGATTTTCTGGCTTGGTGTGCTGTGACTTTGACAGGAGCTCAAACTGACTGCTGATGCGTCTCCGCTGTGCTTTCAGGTGGTTTCAGCAGGGACAAAACCCCCACACCAACTCGCAGGACTGGCTCCTCTCTGGCAGATACTGGGACAGGAAATACAGCCAGCTGCCAGACATTTACTAATGGACGTTTCCCACAGAGAGCGATCATCACCACACAGTGTCCTTCGCACGGAGCAGCATTAACTGTCTTTCTTTTTTAAATGGAGTTGCTACAGTGACTACAAACATTATGCAAACTTAAACTGCGTGGCCTTAACCTACTCTATGACGGTAAAACTGTGCATAAAAATGTCAATAATCAATATTGAGAAATTCTGAAATGTAAAGTTGTTTGCTTTGAATTGTAGCATTTGTATTTACATTGAGGTTGTTTCTGTTCCTAACGGACTTGTAGCACACTGTGCTAAAAGTTCATGATTTTACTGTCCGACTGTTTTATTTTAAATGTTCATAATAGTGTTTTGACTCTAAATCTGTGTACATACTTTACACAAACCCAACCACCAGTGACCTCATCGTGTCGTTCACATTCCCTCTGGACTCCAGACTCTCTATACCACGAGCAGTCAGTAAACATGTCTTTGTTTTATTTGGCCTTGTAGAAAAAATGAGGCTTAAAAAACACACTCAGAAAAAAAAACTATTTTCTATATCAATATTACATTTGACTGGTTTTGTTTTGTCCGCTGAATTCTGTGTCTGCTGTGCTCACTACTTTATAAAGCACACGTCAGAATTAAACTCTGTGATGAGGTTTATTCATATTTTTGTGAAAATCTGAAATGTGTGTATCATACAACCTGTGAGACTAAAGATTTGCACGATCACTGGAGGTTGTCCTCTGTTTTCATGTGCGTGTGTGTGTTGTTACATTTACACGTAGCCGGCTATTTTCATACACGGACATTTCACCCTCTCCGTTTTCAAAAATAATTTCGTGCACACGTGTCTGTATACAGAAAACTTTGCATTTACACCAACCTGTGTATGTATGCCGTCAGGACATTCCAAAACTGTAGGTGGCAGTGTAACGAGAAGCTGAAGCCCACGTTAGCTAATCAGAATCCCGAAAATAATAATAATAACTTTATTTATATAGCACCTTTCAAAACACACAGTTACAAAGTGCTTTACAGTAAAATAGCAACAACAGCAACGAATCACTTCCTCTTTCTTGTTTCTGCTACTCTGAAGCATCCATGATCACCATAGCAACGTGTAAACACAGGTCGCACTTTTGACACGGGTGCAAGGTCTGTCGCATAATGTGACGTCTGCTGCCTGAGTTTTCTCCGTCTTGCTCAGTTTACATGCAAACGTGCAACCAGAGTTTTCCAAGATCTCCACTCTGGCTGGAGTTTTTAGAATGAATCGTTTTCAGAGGCAAATTCTCCGTTTGCGTGTAAACAAAGGGCACAAACTAAGGGATATGTCTCCGTTTCTAAAAATAACCATGTATGTGTAAACAGGGCTTGTGTGTGAATGGGTGCCTTTGCAGGTGGAGTGAAGGCTGAGGTCGTCAGAGGAGATGTGACACACCTGTGCAGCCTGGTTCACCTGTATTAAAGACAGCTGCAAAGTGTGCTCTGTTTCTTTTGCCCTCACCATGCCACATGCTGTGAACACTCCAGCTCTCCACACACACTAGTACAATCCGTGCACTACTGATATCACTGGTTTGTGGTTTTCCTTGAAGTTTATGTTAACTTGTAGTTTAGACAATAAAACCCTTCAGGGTGACGTTTGTACGAGCTTCCTCTTTTGTTGCAAGAAGGACCAACGTCTGAGAGGACCTGCATTCAAATCCCAGATGAGCCCTTGTTTGCTACAAGTTCTTCTTGCAACTTAAGAGCAGCTGTGACCCCAGAAATGTTTCATGGTGGCCAGATGGGTCCACCTTAAAGCCTTGGGGTGCCACAAACTAAAAACCATAACTGAGTTTCAGGAATTCCCTGATGCTCTTGTAGTATAAAGGCCAGTTGAAAGCAATGAATTGCATACTGATGTACTTTTTCTTCTTTTACATTTAATATCACTGATGATCTGATGTGCACAGACTAACACTGGTTTAATGTGTTGTGTATCTGTACATATTCAAGTAGGCTTGTTTTCCTTTTTCTTAACAAGACAAATATACAGGAGTCCCTCCTGGATTTCTGTTTTGGGAATTGTTGCGGCCTAAAATGTTTATCTGCAAGTGACAATAGCAAAAATAGTTGTGATGCTGTCACAGATCTGAAGCTTATTACCACGCGCATTCAGTGTTTCCTGCAGAATTAGACTCTATATGTTACGGTGAGGGGGCAGCAGCAACGGCTCCTCCTGTTCGATATAGCCCTGAATCGACCGTCTCCCTGAGAAGCTTTCCCCCTGTTTTCCCTGTATGGTTAGCATGACCTAATGCTAATAATCTCATCCCTGCTTGTCATATTTTATAGATAGGGCAGAGGACAACAGCAAAGTTAACATCTGACACCGAGCCATTAACCTCACACTAAAACAGCTCAACTCTGTCGTTAAACTGCTTCATAACCACTGGGCAATGTTAGCTTTGTGATGCTAACAGTTAGCCTTGTCACTGTGTGTGCCTGGCCGTGTCTCAGGCACAGAGCTCCAGTCCTGCAGCAGGCTCATGATAAACAAAGGCTGAGGGAATCAGTATGCTGCGCACAGCCTCACAATGAAATGAGATTTTATCCATTTTAAATAATCAGAGTTGTGGTGATGGACAAAATTTCAAGGTCACGCATGGCTGATTTTGCGTCAGTTGTTGCAATTGGAAAATCCTGGAGGCACTCACGCAGCTTTTATTTGAAGGAGGAAATTGAGGAAAAAACATTCACTGGTAACAAGACTAGAAGTTAAAGGGAGAACTCGTGGGTACTCACAGAACTAATTTTCATTCACATATCTCGAGGTGAGAGTTCAGGGGGCTCCTTTTGAAATTGGCCGTGCCAGTTGTTCCCTCGCAAAAATGTGGCAGAAATTCAGAGCATTATTGCACCTGCTTGACGTGGTTGGTACCAGTGGATGCCTTACATTGTCTAGTTTCACAAGATATCTCTACCTCAACATTTAAAGAATGACCGCACAACTGGCAACCACTGCTCACAGGAAGCTCACACAAACATCACCTTAAAGGGTTTGATTGGCCAAACTACAGATTGACATAAACATCTCTAAAAATCAGGAGTATCAGTGTATGTGCGAGTCTATCATGAGGTGTTTAAAAGTAAGGATAAAAATAATGGACATGTGGAGAGCTGCAGTGGACAGGGTGAAGCGTGTTAGGAGAGAGTACCAGATCATTGTCTGCAGCTGTGACACTTGGTACAGGTGTGCCACATCTTCATGAATGACGCCAGCCCTCACTCTGCCTACAGGCACCCTGAAACATAAACTCACACACAGACACACCAAAACTGAGGACATCCAGGGTCATCACAGAGCACTGATATTATTTTATTGAATGTGATGTGTAGTTCAGATGACAAGACAAACTTCAGAGCAGTCTGAAAATAAATTGATCTAATGAGAAAGGCCTGTGTCCAACTCCAAACCTGGAGGGACACTAGACAGACCAGATGACCCAGACAACCTCTTGTAAAGACATTGGCAACTCTGTTTGCAGAGCTCTCATGACCAGTGCTTAAAAAGTGGTGTGATTTTGCATGTAAAATGAAAGTTTTCTCAAAATCTAGCACACGAGCGTTTACCCTTCACGTGTGTACCGACCGTATTGTAGTAAACTGCATTAAATATGCAGTGAGGAGGAGGCTGAGCTGCCTGATCAGGGGAGAGACAGAGGGAAAGGTGATTGTATGCTGAAATGTCAGCATTTTCACTAACTGAAAGAGAAACTGAAACCCAGAGAAGCAGAGGAGCAGAGTATATGTGTGAACTGAAGTGTGATTTGCATATGAATAAGGGGAACCCAAATTAAATTTCTCACATAGCGATCCATTAGGGAAAAAGAATGAGGAGAAAGGCTCAAGCAAAGAGCTGAAAATAGTACAGGATGACCAGGAATAATAATAATATATAACTTACAGGGATTTGGGGTAAAGAATAAAAATGATAGACTCCCATTTTTCACGAGCAAAATGTCACTGTAATTAAAAAATATCAACCAGGAAAAGACTCAAAATGACCACAAAGAGGCACAAACTGATTGTATGGAGATGCAAAACAGCGCCAGAGGCACAAAGAGACTCACAACTAATACGGAAAAAGGCAAAACAATGGCAAAGAGACACAAAGCAACTACAAAGAGATGACCTCAAGGACACACCAAATGACCTTAAAGAGATGCAAAACAGCCAGAAAGAGACTCATGACTAAAAAAAAGGGGCAAAAGAATCACATAGACACAAAATAATGACAAAGAGAAGCAAAACAGTTGCAAAGTGACACAAAGAGACTCAAAACTATTATGAAAAGAGCCAAAACAATGACAAAGACACACAAAATGACTACAAGAGACACAAAGCAACTAAACTAAGAGATTCAAAAAGACCCCAAACACACAAATGACTATAAAAAGATGCAAAACAGCTGTAAAGAGACACAGAATGACCACAAAGAAACATAAAATGATAAGAGATTGAAAAGACCACAAAGAAGCCCAAAATGCAAACCCACCACAAAGACACTCATGACTTCAAGAAAAGAGGCAAAACAATCATAAAAAAAGACACAAAATAACGACAAGAGATTCAACTACAGAGACTCAACATGACCACAAAGATGCACAAAATGACCCTAAAGAGATGCAAAACAGCTGCAAAGATACACGAGGAGACTCATGATTACGAAAAGTGGCAAATCAATCACAAAGAGATAGAAGATGGCAACAAAGAGACAGAAATCACTTCAGAGATAGAAAGACACTACAGACACAAAAAAGAGCAAAACAACCACAAAGAGACACAAAACAGTTTCAAAGAGATGTAAAAGACCTCAAAGACACAAAAAATGACTAAAGAGATGCAAAACAGCTGCAAAGAGACACAAAGAGACTCACGATTACAAAAAGGGGCAAAACAATCATAAAGAAACACAAAATGACCACAAAGAAACATAACATGAAAAAAAGAGATGCACAAAATGACTTTAAAGAGGTGCAAAATCATTACAAATAGACTTATGACTATGAGAAGAAGCAAAACAATCACGCTGCTCCATAGTTAAAAAGAGAAAGTTGAATTACAGGACACAAGTAAAGCTTTCTCCTCCTGGTTCCACAGTGATGACAGAATGTGATGAATCAGCCAAACGATCGTCATTCTTTTCATTTACTGTTATTTTTTACTTTATATTGTCTTTTGTTAAAAAAAAAACATATTGACTGACTTTAAACTTGTGTTCATGACATGTGGAGATAAGTTTTTAATTTGCTCCCATTTTTCACAGAGAAGTTAAAGATCTAAAACTTTTTTCATGTATTCAAATATATGTCTCTCAAATGTTGGTTATAAATTTGTTTAAAATCCCTGTTAGTGAGCACTTGTCTTTTCCCAAGAGAATCATCCACCTGACAGGTGTGGCCTATCAGGATGCTGATTAATCAGCCTGATTACCACACAGGTGTGTCTTGGGATGGTCCCAATAAATGAGCAGTGCAATCACACAGCACAAAGCTACAGATGTGCTGAGTTCTGAGGGAACATGCTGTTGGCCTGCTGACTGCAGGAATGTCCAACAGAGCTGTTGCCCGTGAACTGAATGTTTGATTCACAACCATAAACCGTCTCTAATGTCGTTTCTAACCGGCCTCACAACTGCAGAGCTCGTGTAACCGCAACAACTCAGAGCCTCCACATACAGCGACTTCACTACCAACAATCCAAACAAAGATAGAGGACACATCACACTTACTGCTAACTGATGGAAACATGTTTGCTTTATTTGTGATATTTATTGAGAAATAAAGACGAAATAAAAACTAGTTTACATCCAGGCTACTTAGATTATATCTTATTATTATGATTATATATACAAAAACATTAAGATCATTTTGATTCAAAATAATCCAAATTTGAAGACAGGTTTATTTAAAGAAACATTTTCAAAATCAAAGTGCAAATATGTAACAGCAAAGAAATGAAATGGTAAGAGATAGTGTTGGTAATCATTTTTGGCACTTGAGAACTAATTTCAAATCAACCCTCTTCATGCTGCTAATGCACAAACATGAAGTACAAATCTGATCCCAAATAAATCAAATTAACAAATTGCCGGGAAGTACATTGAAAGAAAATCAAAATGCAAAATATGTCATAAATGTGACAGCGGTGAAATGAAAAAAGTCAGCTCTCTCATGTCTGCAGAGCACCACATACAATATTAAATGAGATGAATCTGAGTAAATCACTGCCATCACGCTAATGTAAGAAAAAGTCCAAATAAATCAAATTAACAAATGCTTGTTATCAATTAATCAATAAAGCCAAATAAGAAATGATCAATAAAAAAATAAATGCCAAAAGGTGTATTTAAAGGAACAGTGTTTCGGATTTAGGGGGATTTAGTGACATCTAGTGGTGAGGACTGCAGATTGCAACCAGCTCAAAGTTCTCCAGGTTAGAAGGTGTCACGTTACGTGACACTGTAAATGAAATAATATCACCTGAAATCCTGTTGGTACTTCACTGCTGCTAAAACGTATATTAAGCCCAGTTTCCACCAAACACTTTCTGTATGGTACTTTTTGGAGCCAGAAGCAACCCTTCAGACATGGTACCTAGACCCTAGCGTTTCCACCGTCATATAAAAACAAAACTAATGGTCAAAGTTGTCACAGTGAAATTTAAGGTGTGCTGATGGATTCTCGTCATCAACTCATGCATTGAGTAACATTATAAGTTAACGTTCCACCTTAAAAGTTGCCGGCAGTCGGCCCAGTGAATGAGGTTATTTTTTCTCCGACTCCAGCTGCTGTGAGAGGCAGCAAAACATCCTTTCATTTTATAGTTCCAGTTTCCTAATAAAACTCTCCACAGTATGAACAGTGGTTACATGAGCCTCAAAACCAGACACAACTCAGCCCTGAGCAGAGTGACCGTCCTCTACTGACCAATCAGACTGCAGTGTTCACAGCTCCACCTTTTAGTACCAGATCTGTGTGCTAGGTACCCCAACAGAGGGGGGACCAAACATGGAGATTGTACGGAACGGTTTCATTGGTACCATCCACAACTTTTCACAGTGGAAACGGAAAAAAGCGTACCAAACTGAACCGTACTGCTTGGTGGAAACAGGGCTTTACTGTCACCCCCAACACACTTTGTTGCCTGACTCTCCGTTCTTAATCTAATTTACAATTTTATTGTTGTAGATTTGTGACTTTTTCTCAAATTCTGCAATTTTTTTTCTTTAACATGGCCCTACTCCTTTTTTATAGGCCACTGATTTAGCATAAATTAAGCACAAATTTAGCAGAGCCGACACAGAGGCAGTTGGAAACGAGTGCATGCATGTTACTCACTGTTTGTTTTTCATTTGACTTTGTTTTTCAGGGCTCAGTGAAGGGCAGCGTCATTGATCAGACACTGATGTGACTTTACCTGAAGACTGTGCCTCACTCATTTGGTAGTTTCCCAAAAGTAGTGACCTTTGGCTGACACAGCTCCTTTCTGTTAAGTGTGTCATTCATCACCCATTTAGTCTGGTTCAGGGTCACCGATGACTGCAGCCTGTTTAAGCATGCACTGAGTTTGGGGGGGGCACGTCCCTTGAAAGTCACTGGTGCTTTTAAAGCACAAACATAGATGGACTCATGTTACTATGTAAAGTGAAGGCAGCATTTACCTCCAGATCGTCCGTCACACTGAAACGTGATTGCTTCAAACTCATGTTTCTGTAACTTAAGTAGCCTTCCTTGAATTTTATTTGGTAACAGTAGTTATTAAATGAGGGAGACGTGGCTGTAATCAGTGCCGGGACACTGCCACATTAAGTCAGGATGTCAGCCACAGCAGAGAGACTCACAGCTCTCTGTACAGGGAAACTTCCCTGACAGCAGAGTGGGACTGACTGAACACATTTTATTAGGACAAGCACTCCATCTCATGGTCAAAAGTAGAATATCAGATTAAACTTTGACACTGACACTGTGAGGTAGATGTGTGTGTGCTGGTGTGTGTGTTCCTGTGCTGTAGCAGTGAAGTGGATCTGCCGTTGTGTATCTAATATACTTAAAGATCAAAGTAGGGATCAAAAAGCCACCCACTGATGTTTAAATATCTTCATAACTCTTTATGAGGTAATAATTTTATCTATTTATATCAAATTTGAAATCCATGTTTCACACAGCCCAGCAAAATGGATCTGAAAAGGTCAATAAGGTGACAAGTTAAAAGCTGACATTTAAATAGACATTTAAAATGTGTGTGCAGTAATTTTAGAGGAAATACAGAATCTGTGTGTCATTATCATTAATCATAGGTGTAGATTTCAAGATACACGTCCCCCGCAATATCTAAAACGTGCATTTTAACGTGGAGAGACGGACACCAGAAGGAGATATTTTGTGACTGAGGGACTTCTTAGCAGCAGCAGGATAAATCCCCCCATGCGGTCCAGACACTGGTGGAGGTGGTGGCTGATGACTCTGAGGCTGGTGACTCTGTAAAGACAAGGTGGTGATGGGGAGGTGGAGGGCGCACGACAGCGACAGAGAATGAACCAAAATGAGGAGCAGTAAGATGATAGGCTGACAGAGAAGGTGCATTGCTGTGCTGTTGGTTGATTGTGAATCAGCTGATGACTCAATGGACAGACCCAGCCAATGACACCTGGAGATAGACAGTGAGCATGTGTGCACGGAGTGAATGGCAGGGTGAGAAAGAAACGTACAGCCTGAGCATGAAGAGTATTGTCTTCCTGACTGGACTTTCTCTTGAGCTTCATTTGTCCCGCCCACTAAATAAAAACATTAAAGTAGCACAGGGCTTTATTTGGACAAAAATGACTTTTCACCATAAACTGATGCAGAAAAAATCACATGAATGCTTCATATTAAGTCTCTGATACCCTAAATTTCCATGCGAAGGACCCCTAACCCCCGCTTCATATGTGTATATGATGTTTTATCTAGACCAGTGGCTCCCAACTGGTGGATTGCAGGTCCACTCTGAATGGACGGCAAGTGATTCGTAAAAGTGTTGAGTTTGAAAACACTTAGGTACAGTGAATTTCCAGGGCAGAGCTTTTATTTTGAAGTGAGTGCTGTAGTGTGAGTGACAGCTACTTGTCATAGACAGCAAACTAGCTCAATGACATGGTCAAACACAAGTATGATGCTGAATATATTAAACTGTGTGGACCTTAAACTCTTGACTAAGGAGAAATCTGGACCCTGTGGCTGCACCAGTTGGGAATCACTGGTCTAGATTACTGTAGTACATAGTGCTGTCACTTTTGTAGGCGATCACGGAAAAGGATTTTAATCAATGCAAAAATATTTCAGGACGAAATACGTGAGATTAAATAACATCCAAATGCAACACTCAGAATGTTAAAGTGCATTTATTTTCTTTTTTTTTTAAAGTCAGGTAATTGCCAAACAACATTTAGGCTAAAAGTGATAAACACAACACATTAATTTCTCTTATATTCCCCCTGAAGTCGTCTCAAAGTACACGTCCCAAGTCCCTATGGACTGAGCTACTGCTGGCTTTACGACTGCTTTTCAAGATTCTCATTTTACAACCAGTCATCTTGAAATATTAAAAAGCCAACCAAAGACGTTGTGTTAACATTAGCTTAATTAACTAGCTACAGCTGATTAAATTTGGTAGCAACAGATGTCATTTCAGCTGACAGCTTGAAGCTTGAAGTGAGAAGGCTTCGTTATTTCAGGGTGTAAATCTATCCCTTTATTAGTTTAAACTGCGTGTGGTGTGAAGTAGTAACACCTGACAGGTGTAGCAATGGTAGCTGAGCAGACGCTGGGTTTTTAGAATTTAAAATTAAGATCTGTGGGTTTCAACAAAGCCTGTCTGCACACTTTGTAATGGTGTCTCAGAGGAGTTAAAGAAGTTGGTGTGTCCCCCGTTAATTACACGTCTTATTCTGCGGGGCATTTATTGATGCTGACAGGGCCGACCACCCTGGATCCTGTCTTCAGTGCAACAGGCCTTCCATCAAGCTTCACATTTCGTAGGCAGCCCACAAACGGTGAGGACACGAGGGCTCGGCTCTGCGTTGTTGTCCCTGAGTGGAGACAAAGAAAAGTAGAGATGAGATTCTCACACATACACACTCATAAACTGCACCATCAGTGGTTTTCTTTTACTTTTTCTTAGATGTATTTGTTTAACTCTCTGTTGGCATATCATATTGCCTTTGATTTTCTAACCCTCTCCTTTTGATCAGGCAGTCTGACACGTTGACTCAGACATCCAGACTCTGCCAGACTGTGCTCTGCGGTGCAGACGTCAAGGCCAATTTCTACGTTTTTTTGACACTTTGTCTTTTTGTACTTTTTGGACCTCAGTTTACACATTTTTCTGTCTTAGCTTCACCTCGCCAGCCTCAATTAAAACCCAGCACATCCAGCTTTGTTCTCCTCTTCTGCCCCTCAGTCTGCTCTGCTTCGCCATTCCCTCCACCTCAGCCAACGTCCCACTCAAGCCTTCAGCTCCACTTCTTCAAACTACAATAAACTGCCTTTAACCTTTCCCAGCTTCCTGGTTGTGTTTGCATTTGGGTCCTAAGTTGAGCTGTCACAACAGTCTCCCCTTCTGTTCCTGAGTTACTGGGTTAGATAATGGCCAAAAAAGTGTTTTTGCAGAACCTTATGATGTCACAGTGAAGTTGACCTTTGACCTTTTGAATATAAAACATTATCTCCTCATCATTTTATGCTATTAGACATTTGTGTGAAATTTTGTCACAATTAGTGTTTAAATCAGAGTTATGGCCAAAAATGTGTTGTGCTCGTCACAGTGACCTTTGACCACCAAAATCTAATCAGTTAATTGTTGAGTCCTAGTGGATGTTTTTGCCAAACTTGAAGAAATTCCCTGAGACTTTTTTCAGATATTGTGTTCCAAGAATGAGACGGATGGACAGATGGAAAACCCCAAAACACAACGGCCTCCATTTATCAAACTAACGTACAAACAAGGGCAAATTCAGCCGTGGAAATGATTTTATCATGGAGTTCGTTTGGGATTCATGAAACGTTCTTATCTTGCCAATCGCAGCATAGAAATGATTGGGCACTGATTAATTTGGTGGCTCAAAATAATCCTCATTTAAATAATCAATTCCCATCTAATTCTCAGTTTAGAGGCCTCATCCCAAGAGTTTAGGGCATGGAGAGACGTAACAGAGCCAAGAAGAGAAACTGGTTCTATTTGGCAGCCTGAAAAGGATTTTGGAAAAACACAGAAAACACTGCTGCTGTCAACAGGAATATTGGATTATTTATTACTATTATGTATTTATTTTTATTAATCTGTCTTTTTAGCTGAAATATTCTTCTATTTTGTTATATATTTATTTATTTACTTATTTATTGACGGATCTAAAAGTTTTCTATTCTGAGTTTTGAACACCAGTGTTCAAAGAAGGAATCACAGTCATTTAAAATGGTGCCATTTGCTATACTCCATATGCTCTCAAAAATGCATCTTCATCATGCTTTTCTCTTCTTTTCTTTTCTTGTAAAATAGTCAGTAGCATTCACTAACAAATGATATGCTTATTCTACATGAACTAGAAAAACCACGAGTAAACCATAGATATAAAAAAAACTATCCAATTAAATGAATAATTTCTTATTTTCTTTTATATTTTGGTCATATTCAGGTATGCAGTGATGACTGTTGGGTAACATTTATGCAGATGTTGCCTGGTGTCAAGTCTCTGTTTGATCATGTGAATAGTGACACGATACAGCGGCTAGTTTCGGCACAAAATCTGTGAAGACTGACAAGCTGAGCACATCTGCAAGTCCAGTGAGCAGTGATGCCTTTTACACATAAAAGCGGTGGTAAGAAAAGACAAGAGAAAGAAACAGGAGGAAATAGAAGCAAAGCTCCCTAAATTAGATTCCTTTGACTTTTTTAGAAACAGTTGCCAGCGATGTGTGTGTGTGTGTGTGTGTGCTTGGGCGTGTTATAGAGCTGTGATAGAGAGCGTACGGCCATGTTAACCTTGACAAAAATAACATTTTCTCATACATTATATATATTCTGACTGGAATTACAATTGTCCACCTCAGCCAGATGCTGCACTGCAAATCCACGCTGACTCAAACTTACACGAGTTGACACCTGACGTGAGATTCAATCGCAGCATCTGCTCCTGTCCACACTGATAAATGCTGAGGTTTGCATGGAAATGACCGTACGCACAGTTTTCTGTCATACGTTTGTGTCATAAACGAGGGCCAAAAAAAAAAAAAAAGCTGAAATCCTGAAGGATATTGTGTGAAATGTCAGATGGATTTACCTCCAATGTAAAGTGTCTCCAGTGTTGTCGAGGTGGACGTGAAGGGAATATATCTCTGCTCAGACCTGGAGTCCACTGCTAGTTCGATAACATCACGTCGTTTGGACACTGGAGGACAACAGCACGAGAATTTAAAATGTATACCCACTCATGTGTCATCAAGCTTGTGTTACGTTGTCAGCATGAGAAGTCGTACCTGTAACCACGTGAAATTTTCCATCACAGAGGCTTTGAGGCAGAGTCACTGAGACACTGACAGCACCCTCACCATCATTCACGTCAACACCCACCTGGAAACAAGCTTACAGTCACTTCACGTAATGTTCTTGTCATTTAATGCAGTTTTTATTTTCAATTGCCGCCTCGTCAGCCGTGGTTCATTCACCTTGTTTTCCATTAAGAACACATTAAAGCTGGCCTCCTGACTTTGAACGTGGAAGAGAAGACCTGTCAGGTACCGAGGCCGCAGCTCGAAAGCCAGCGCAAACTGGGAGCCAAGTGAGAGGTAATTCTCTAGAACAGAAATATCCTATGTTAGAGCTGATGTCAGTGTTTGTTGTGACATTAGAAAAATACACCAGGATCCATGAAATTAGTCAAACCCAAGATGATGTGACCGCCGCCAAGGTACGTCCCCATCTCTGTGAGCCCGTCAAAGCAGGGTAAAGTTTGGTGGCTTTCCACAGGTTCCGTGATATCTACCTCATTCATTCTGAAACTCCGTATGCAACCAATAACACTGTTGGTGGGAATGTTGTGTCCCTAAAGGGAAGGACAGGAAGACAAAAGAGATAAGAATCAATATGTACACAAATGAGGGAAATACGTGACACAGGTGACCGAGGTGTGATACAGACTTTTGTAGTTTGGCCTTTGGGATCACCTCCCAGGTACACGGGGTTGTGCAGGTTTAAAGATGATCCCTCGTTGTTGGGCAGATCTCCATCAGTCACACGGATCCCATCAACCAGCAGATGAAAACTGCTCTTCTCCACACTGAAGTCTACCTGTCACACAGGTAACACAACACAAGTCATTCATCTGAAGACCTCGGCCACACAAATTTTAGGTTCTTTTTGCAGCTATAACTGGGCAGGAGGGCCTGTCAAGCTTTGTGCATGGAGCTGCTATCAGAACAACAGCCTATTCAGCATTCAGAGCATGAAGACACCAGCGAATAAAAGAGTTCCCACACGTTGATAATGACAAAATTCAAAAACTTTTCTGTGACTTTTTAAGGACCGACAATCAATTTTTGACTGTGCACAACTTATAACACGGACAGAACTGTACACTTTACTTCAAATGTTAATTATATTTCTATAGGCAGTCCATGGAGCAGTAGAGCTCCGTGAGTTGAGGAGTGACAGCCAACAGTTTGGTTGGCTAAACTATGCTCTGTGATGGACTGCTCCCTTATAGTCGACCAAACGTTAGTCCATCAGAAAGGTCGTTAGTCGGCAAGATTTAATTGGTCGCTAAGATGCAGGAAAACAAAACACAACATGAAACTTTTGTCAAAAAAATCGAAACCTATATGACTGGAACATTCGAGAATTTTTAATGTGAAAGGACAGACACAGGAAGTGTCCACGCTCATCAGTCAGACAGGCGTCAGGTTAATTTCCAGGGCTGGTACCTGCGATTATTCCACAGGCTAGTTAATGACATGTCGGACAGGAAATCCAAAGTTTGGGATCGTTTTGAGAAGGTGAAGGACCAACCCAAGGTGATATGTAAACTCTGTGGGCAAACATTTGCCTATCATCCATCGATTACAAACATGACGTTGCCAGACTATCACAGGGCTGACACATAGAGACAGACAACTATTCACACTCACATTCACACCTATGGGCAATTTAGAGTCACCGGAGAAAACCCACGCTAACATGGGGAGAACATGCAAACTCTGCACAGAAGGGCTCCTCCACCCTGGGTTTGAACCAGGAACCGTCTTGCTGTGAGGTGACAATGCTAACCACTGTACCCCGTGCCACTGGCCATGTTTAGACATATTTTTTAAATTATTTTGGTCAAACATGGCTCTTTTGATAAAAGGTTGAGTAAAGGTTGCCGCCCCCTGCCCTATACTGTGCCCTTGCACATATTATATGGAACATTGAGGTAAACATTTGCAGCATTCCTGCCTTGGACAGGCCTTATATAAGTTAAAGGAGAAGTCCAGTATTTTGCACTTTGACCCCATTCCTCCACAGTTTGCTACGATTTTTATGTGGGAACATCAAGGAACACCACTGACCACTCGGTGAGTTTCATGGCTTTGAAAACCAACGTTTAAGGTGGTTTTAGGACAGATTTACACATGGCCATAGACAGCATTGTTAAGCCAGGCAGGGGAAAGCCAAATTCTCTCAAATTCTCAGAGAAGGAGCAATCGTCAAGATTTTGGTCTTAACCACTCTATTTCCTCATAAACAACCAGGAATGGGGCTCAAAGTGCAAAATACTGGACTTCTCCTTTAACTACATATGTGCCGTGCCATTTATCAGCAGCAGGATGGGGCTCTGTAAATGATTAATTACTCTGTGCCAGTCCCCGTCGTTGCTCGGCTGCTTGTGCAGGATGATTCTGTTTTGCCCGAGAGACATCTTGATCTTGCCGTTGGCCATGTACAGAGCCAGCAGGGGGACGACTCCTCTCCCTGCCACATGGAGGATCAGCCCTTTGGACGACTTGGTCTTTATGTAGAGGGAGAAGTGAGGCCTGAGACACAAGAGGACACAACAGTGAAGTCCTTTATACAGCTCATATTAATAAATGATGGCTGAAGGTTTTTAATGTACAACATATCCATAACATTTCATGACAACACTGTCATGATATCCTCATCTTCAGAAAAGAACAAGATATTTTACAGTTCATAAATCACCACCATTACCTGTGATTGAGGTCCTGCTGTGGCACGCTGTAGCTGAGCCAGCTGTGCTCCTCAGTGAGCTGGTACTCATGGTTTGCTCGCCGGTGTCTACACTGAGTCCCTGTAGGAGCCTGAATCTAACACACCGCAGAGAAATGACCTGCTTCACCATCTCATTAAAAGCAGTAGGCAGATTATTATGGTGCTGTAGAGATAAGGGCTCGTTGCACTCACAGGTTTGTGTTTCTGGCGTCTTTTTAATACAGGTGCTGGTCGAGGCTCTGAGTGGAGGCTGCACTGACCAAGCACTGCGTCTCCTGTTTGTGGAAATGAGCTGAGATCGGCAGGTATAAAGCTCTGCTCAGGCCTAAATGAACATAAAGTCGTGTCATTATAAGAGAAAGGGACAAACATCTGTATTAGACAAACCAGCTGCCAGAATAAATGTTTGAACTGTACGTTTCTAACATTTGATATGTTGAAACTTTGCATTTCTTTATGCTTCAACAGCACTGTGGTTAATGTGTGGTTAATCTTAGGTACAAAATACACTTCATTATGATTATAATCAGATCATGCTTTGGAATAAAAAATTCTTTTTGTGGCACAATCACGACAGGAAATGCCACCAATGTCTCACTGAAAAACACCCGGTGTTGGGCTTCACCTCTCAATGACAAAGTCACTTTAGAATCATTGATAAAGTAGGTATGAAATTTACACTCACTGGCCACTTTATCAGGTACACCTTGCTAGTACCAGGTTGGACCCCTTTTGCCTTCAGAACCGCCTTAATCCTTTGTGGCGTAGATTCAACAAGGTACTAGAAACATTCCTCAGAGATTTTGGTCCATATTGACATGATACTACATCCCAAAGGTGCTCTATTGGACTGAGATCTGGTGACTGTGGAGGCCATTGGAGTACAGTGAACTCATTGTCATGTTCAAGAAACCAGTTTGAGATGATTTGAGCTTTGTGACATGGTGCGTTATCCTGCTGGAAGTAGCCATCAGAAGATGGGTACACTGTGGTCATAAAGGGATGGACACGGTCAGCAACAATACTCAGGTAGGCTGTGGTGTTTAAACCATGCTCAGTTGGTACTAAGAAAATCTCCCCCACACCATTACACCAGCAGCAGCAGCCTGAAGCGTTGATACAAGGCAGGATGGATCCATGACGCCAAATTCTGACCCTACCATCTGAATGTGGCAGAAGAAATCCAGACTCATCAGACCAGGCAACGTTTTTCCAATCTTCTATTGTCCAGTTTTGGTGAGCCTGTGTGAATTGTAGCCTCAGTTTCCTGTTGTTAGCTGACAGGAGTGGCACCTGGTGTGGTCTTCTGCTGCTGTAGCCCATCTGCTTCAAGGTTGGACGTGTTGTTGCTTCAGAGATGGTCTTCTGCACACCTTGGTTGGAACCACTGGTTATTTGAGTTACTGATGCCTTTCTATCAGTCATTGAGATGACTGGCTGATTAGCTAGTTGCGTTAACAAGCAGTTAAACAGGTGTACCTAATAAAGTGGCCAGTGAGTGTATAAATGTCATGTATCCATGGTTTCCAGAAATGCACAATGCAAACATTTTCCTCTGGCAGATGTGCTGGCATAACTGTAAACAGATTTCTAATGTTTCCAAACCTCTGTATGTAAAGGTTAGCGATGCAGCTTTTGAATTTCCCTCCTTGCAGATGTTGATCCTCTGGCCTCAGACCAGGTGATTGTTCCTGAATCACTTTGACATTATCAATGCTGAGCTCCAACCTGAGAAAATGACGACAGGTTCAACAGAAGTTCAGTTTAAATTTTAATTGAGATAAAGCTACAAAAATAGGACAGATCTTACCTTGTTGGCCTCCTCACTGCAGACAGGTAGTGCCAGCTTCCATCAGTGTACCTGTCATTCGACCTTAAGGTGTAATTATCACTACTAAACACCACATAGCCGTCAGCCAGAGACAGCGTAAATTTGTGGACAGAGGTGGAGCCCTGCAGAAGATCAGAGAATACTAATAGAGTCACTATGAGCTTTACCTTTTTGATTCTCTTGTAAAGCAGGATGTGCAGAGTTTACCTGAGAGCTGCTCCTGAGAAGAACACCGTCTCTGTGTGTGCTCCTGAAGCCCAGAGAGACTCTGACCATCTGTTCACCCCAGAGAGCCGAGGAAACAGACAGAGCTGAATCTAATGTAGCTGAACGAACACCCTGCACAAACCAGAAACACACGAGTATTAGATTCACCATGTTCAGTCCGTATGTGGAAAAAATGGTTACAATTTTCCTGCTGATATATTTTAAATATTTACCTCACATTTAACTGTTTTTAAAGTTTACTTTAATGTTTATAAATAAAAACAAATATTAAATCTAAATATTACAGTAAATATTTAATTTCAATATAAATGTTAAATCTAGATGTTAAATGTTAAATCTACATTCAAAAAATTAAATATAAATGTTAAATATAAATAAGAAATTACATCCTGATGTCTGAATGTTAAGATTTAACATTTAGATTCATTATTCAGATTAGATTAGATTATTTAAATGTTAAAAATTAAATCTAAACAGTGATTCTAATGTTAAATCAATACGTTAAATGTTAAATCTGAATCCAAATATTAAATCTAAATAAGAAATATAAATCTAAATGCCTAAATGTTAAATCCTAATATTTAGATTCATTATTTAGATTAGATTAAATCAATAAATGCTGAATCTAAATACTGAATCTAATGTAAAATCTATATGTTAAATTTTGTGACATGTAAATGATAAACCTTAATCCAAATATTAATATTTTAAAAATGTTAAATCTAAATAATATAAATTAAAATGTCTAAATGTTAAAGCTTGAAATTTAGATTCATTATTAAGATTAGATTAGATTATTTAAATGTTGAATCTAAATAGTGAATCTAATGTAAAATCTATATGTTAAGTGTTAAATCTAAATGACTCTAAATCTGAAGGTTAAATGTTGAATCTTAAATGTTAAATGTCTAAATATTATTAAATCTAAACCCAAATGTTAAATCTAGATGTTAAAGCTACATCTTAGTATTAAATCTAAATGTTAATCCTAAATGTTAAAACTAGTGTTAAATCTATATGGTAAATGTTGAATCTGAATAATAAATCAAAATATAAATGTTAAATCAAAATCTAAATGCTAAATATAAATCTGAATATTAAAAGTTAAATCTTAACATTAACATGAACATTTAACTTATTTTTTACATATACATGAATTTCCATCTCAAATGGTAGTGCAATGAGCTAAATATTCAATATGTATTAACTAGAAAAATGTAACCACATTTTTGCAGTCATGCATGAAGCTCAGAGCAGCCATGAATCCTGCTCATCTCTTTTTGATACTTTACCAGTAGCGAAACTGGACACCCGTCACTGACACCAATCGTCCTGTTGTACTCAACAATCTCAGCGTTTGCCATCAGGTGATCCACACATCCTCTCAGCGGTGGAGCTGTGATGTTGTGTCTGTGATGTCAAAGGTGTAAATAGACAGACAACAAATATACACATTCAAAACAGGTTAATCAGACGAGCTATGGCTGTGAATGCTACACGTACCTCTGTCTGAGCTGTGCTGGGACACCCCCCATGTAAAAACTCGTGTACTTTGTTTGATTGTGGGCTGTGGAGATCTGCTGTGATCCACAGTGCACAATAAACCTGTCTGCAATAGAGATGGCAAAGTGTTTGTCCTGAGACAGGACACATACTGTTAGTTTATAAACAGAACAAAGTATGAATGCAGAAAGCTTCCACTGCTTCATATTCAATATGTTGAGTTAATAATTTTAGATGAGCTTACAAACAGAGGCACTTTGTCATCAGTCTGAATTCTGATCTCTCGACCTGCTTGCCGTCCTTGAAGCACCAAGAAGCCTCTCTCCACAAACAAACAGAAAAAAGACTCCTGTGACAGACACAACACAAACTCAGTGCAGTACAGTTTTCCCCTCCATTGTTTGTACTTAATAATATTACATTTTCTGTTTGCAGAGCATAAAATTATCAGTAAGTGTTAGTGCTGGGCGATATGGACAAAAATTCATATCGGTATTTACAGGCTGACTGGCAATACACAATATATATCTCGGTATTTTCTACGAAATGGGCTACATGTTTTCAGCTGCAAGTGAAAGCCACATTTGAGACGTCACAAACACTTTAAAAAACAGACTGTGATCAAAATAAAATGCAAAGACAGGGACTTTATTCCCCTGTTTGAAAATATGCAGCCGCACAACAGTTACACCACGAACGCTAAGCGGCAGCGGAAGTGCCGAAGTTTAGTTGATTCAAAACACAACTAAAACACACATTAAACAAAACCTCAGGCAGAAACATCATACCTCATTTCCGATGAAGAACAGCAAGGCGTTTGTCTCTCGGCTGTTTGTGTGAAATTTGAAGAGTCTTCTCCTCACCCTGTGCGGCTCCTTTATGAACGCCATGCGGTAACCTGTTCCATCGTAATAATCAGACACCTCTGACTGGCGAATCCTGAACAAATAAAGACAGGTGTCATCTTTATTCGACCTTTTCCAGTCTTTGTAACAGCACATCTCTTTGTGATGCAGCGTAGCTTTCCCAAGCTTTTATAATGCTTACTTGACAGGAGGCTGCTTTGCATCCATATTGACCGCACGCTTGTAGTTGAACAGACTCACAGGATTGTCGTTTATGTAGGAGAGCTTCATCGCTCCTCTGTACGGTGGGTAACGCAGCTTCAGTGGAGGCTACAAAAGTCAGAGGAAGAGGGTCTGAAAACATTAACATGTCATGACTGGATGAATTCACTCAGCATATTTTTATGAGACTGGACAGTTATATGTTGGACCTTTGACTCTGATGTGCTGGATCAGTGAGTTTATAGTTTGTGTCATTTTTATATGGAAGCCCATTTCAGCCATGAAGAGAAAAAAAACAACAAGTTAGACATGATAAAAAAGATATAAAAGATTACAATAACGGTGAGAAACAATTACCATTATTACCACTGTCAAAAACTAATCACTGTCTAATTAGTCGAAACTATGAGATATCACAACAAAAACATGACTTATTTGAGCACAGTCTCACTCCAAAGTTGTCAAAATCTGGTGCTTGTGCAGTGACTTGCGGCATCAGAAACCAGCGAAGAAAGGCATCCTCTAACATTGGGATGATACGTGGCCGGTTGCCGTTATAGTTCAACACATCTGGTGGTGTCGGGGGGAAACACAGCGGGACAAGGACAAAAACAAAAGTGGCAAAAGTCCAAGTGGGGCGGGAGGGAGCGGTGGTCAATGGGTCCAACAGACACTTACTTTCACTCGAGAGAGCGGTGTTCACGCCAAACCCTGTTCTTTTTTTCCCAGATCTAATCACGTTTTTGTTGTTAGAGAAAAAAAAGTAAATTTGCAGTGTTGTACCAACATGCGTTTATTTTGATAGAGACTGTATGTAAACGTTAAAGTTCCTGTGAAAACGGAGGTGTATTTTGAAAGCAGAGAACTTGACATGGCGTCCAAGAACTTGAACAACCAACGCACCCAGGGTACCTTGCATGTCCTATATGGACGTTCCATGTTCCAAGTTCCATGACCAAAACCTCAATATGTGACGAGGTCGGATTGAGAATGTGTTGCTCAAACCACGCCCATCTTTGAACGCAGCCTTCATATTGATCTCAGCTACACACCCGTAAATGTTTGTGACGCTTGCACACTTGCTACATTATTGTGTTGACAAAATCTGTCCACAGAGAGACACAAAAGCCCCTTTTACACTGCCAGATTTCCCACGAATGTTCGGCCGTTTTGCCGGCAAGCTGCAAGCGTTTAGACACACAGAGCCGGATTGGCGAGTTGATCCAAGGTTCCCAATTTTCCGCCTAGGGGAAGGGTAGTCATATTGGCGGCCGATGTACGAGAGAATCGCCGAAGGACTGACCAGCAGTGGCTTTCCTCGGTACGTCACAATTTACGTCACACGCTGAGCTACACGTTTTGTTACTAGCTCACGCCCCCCATTGCCCCGAAAAAGGCACATTCTGTATAAACAAAAGTAGGCAGGCGCCAATTTGCCGCACTCCCCGATTTTGTTTTTATACTGCCAATGCAGAAAGAAGAGGGATTGGGCTTTCCTGCAAATTTGCACAATTCCCATTTAACAAGGGCTAAAGACAGATGGACATTTGAACACCTGACAAAATGCTCAAAACATTTTCAGGGGTAGTTTCTGCTACAATTAGTGTCACCAGGACCACAATTCGCCATGATGACACACACAAACAGACTCACAGCCGTTGCAGTGCTGTTGCAGCTGGTAATTATGTGATGGTAAGTCAAAATAAATTGTCAAAATAATTAGTTAATTTTTTATTCTTCTTCGTGTCTAACTTATCTTTGCTTTTTTTTGTTTTTCTTTTGTCGATGGAAGTGGGCTTTCATAGCTTAAAGACACTCTGTAAAAAAAAAAAAAAAGAAAAGAAAAACATGCAGGTATAATGCAATGACAGCAGGGACTCATTACCGTAAAGTTTTTAGGATAACCGCCCACGTAGAAAACAACACTGTCTGGGACCAGTTCGAGGACACCAGACATCGTGTTTGGTTGGTAACGTTTCGGTGAGTGGTGGGTCTGATTCTGTGACGTGAAGTTCCCTGTGACGTTCACTTCAACATCTTGGTAAACTCTGCAGGAAATATTAATAAAAACTTAGCTGGTAATAAGCTGTGTTTTGCTTTCTAAACTTCTGTCATGTGCATGAAGTACCTGCGCAAGATAACCCTGTCAAAGTCAGAGGAGTTCACATTGGTGGTTGTTATTATTGGGCTGGTAACCAACTGATGGATGACTTCACCCAACTTGTAGACACACAGCAATACATTGTTCTGGATAGCCATCCCAATGTAGTCTCCGGAAGGCTGAACATGAAACAAACACATGACAAATAAAATGAGAAACAAAAATGTTCCGTCACTTAAAATTACTTCCTGCTGACCTGACGTGCGTCAGCTGTATCGCTGCACTTGACAGAAGCATCTTTGTGTACATACTCACGTCCTTGTTACCCAGGTAGAAAACAAACATGTTGGCATCTCTGTGTTTGTTCCGGCGTCTCCGTCGTCTCTTGTCAGCCTTGGAGGAATCGTTTTGATGGCGATTGAGAAGCAGATCGACGGCTGTAAACGCTTTGATGTCGTCGAGGTTTCTCGGGGGACGAAGCTCAACGTGACCTTTTCCGTTGAAGGTGGTGGCAGCTGAGAGCTGTGAGCAGATCGGGGAAATGGTTGCTTATTTATATTCATTTGGAGTCATGCTTGTGTCCATCTGATGAATAAAAGTCAAATACATTCCCTTTCTCTTAGCTCTGTTTTTGGTCTCCACCAACTCCAGATGATAACTCTGGCTCCATTTGCTGCTTGGCAGATGACGTTAAAACAGCTGAGTGAAAACAGCTGCCTGCTGCAAGAGCACAGTCTTACTCCAATGTCAGCGAAATCTGGTGCTCGGGCAGTGACTTGCAGCGTCAGAAACCAACGAAAAAAGGCGTCCTTTAACATCTGCATGATATGTGGCCGGTAGCCATTATAGTTGAACACTGCCCGGCGGCGTCAGGGGAAAACGTGGTAAGACAAGGACAAAAGTTAAAGCAGCGAAAGTCAGAATAACATGGACAGGAGGTGGATGGGTCAAACAAACACCGACTTTCACCCGAGAGAGCGGCGTTCACATCTCGTAAGATTCTAAAGCCAAACCCTGTTCTTTTTTCCTAAACCTAACCACGTGTGTTTGCTGTTGAAGGGAAAGAAAACGTCAAATCGCGAAGTTGTACCAACGTAGTGCGTTTATTTTAAAGAGACTGCATTTAAACGTTAAATTTCCTGTGAAAAGTGAAGTATATCTTGAAAGAAAAGAACTTGACAAGGCGTCCTAGAACGTCAACGCACCTAGGGCACCTTGCACATCATATGTGGACGTGGAAAGTCCATGATCAAAACGTCAATATGTGACAAGGCTGGAATAAGAATGTGTTGGCTGCAACCTAAAACGATGTTGTGAGAGAACTGAGAACCAAAAAAAACCAAAACAATGTCCCTAAAGACGCTTTAAAGCAAAGCCAAGTGATTCTTTGTGGGTTAATCACAACGAGCAACACCTTTCCCATAACACACAGTCATTGGATCCATTGTTCAGATATAAATGTTGTTTATAGCAAATCAAAGCTGATGCACGAGAAACAACAAATTAAAATCTCTACTTTACCCTGATTACAAAGTTTCTTGTCTCCTCTATCACATCCTTGATTCTCCTGATGCTTTCTGTCATGTTGGCGCTGGGAGACGTCTTCTCACCGAGAGCTTCAACCTGTGTGATCTTGTCTTTCAGCACAGGGAGGGCTGTGCTCAAGTTCTTCACTGGACAGACACAGAAAACACAGAAAAAACACACAGTTTAAAAATAAGAAAAAAAGTCAAATACTTTTAGAAGTTGGCTGATTTCTGCCATTAAATACTCACATGCCTGGTCTGCATCAGCCAACGTATCATCTATATTCCCACTGACATTGGTCAAAGATATTCCCTCCACAGCCTGGCTGAGATTCTTCAGTCTCTCTGTGATATCACTGACGGTGGAGTTGGAGGCAGAGGCAGCAGTTTTTGCAGACTTTATCAGGATGTCTGTGTCATCTGAAATCAAAAGACAGCTATGATCACTGTGACGCAGGCAGAGAAGATCATCTTTTACTATCAAGACATCCACCAACCTCTTTTGATCTTGTTGAGGTTGTCAGTGACGGTTGAGATGTCCGTTCTCAGAGATTCTCCTTTTTCCTTTTGCTTATTCACGCTGTCTTTGAGGGTGTTCACTGTATGTGACAGCACTGGTCCAAAGAAATTGAAAAGTTTTTTTACTTTTCAGAAGTTAGAAATACTTATTTGATCCCCGAGTTAAACTGTGTGACACTGCAGTCACTCTGATATAAAGCATAAATATTATAAGAGCATATGAAAATAAGGAGTATAAGAAGAAGTAAGAAATTATGAAATTAAAATATAAGAGGTATGAAAAGTTGTTAAGTTTGTTAAGTATGTTAAGTTTTTCGAAATATAAAGATATTTGTATTATGCCTAGTGGACTGAAAAAGCAATTGATTACACTATTCTAGTAGGCTACCATAAGTTTAATTTGTATTTGTAATATTATCATAAAAAAATTATACTTGGCACTGATATTGTCACATAAAAATATTGCAATACGATGCTGTATCGATTTCTCCCCCACTCCTACTGTTTACACACCTTCTAGTTCACGCTGAGTCTCGTTGGCTTCTGTCCGTAAATGAGTTGAATTATCTTTGAGTTCTCCGGCCCTGCTGACGAGGCCTCCCTCCTTCACATCCTAATGGACAGAAACAGAATCATATCAGTCTGTCATACTAATTACCATTGATAAACATTGAGGTTATATTATTAATAGCACCTGTGTAGGGCTGGGGATCGGTACTTGAAATAATAATAGCTCACAGCCACTCAGCACAATGTCACCTGTGGTTAGCCCTCTACTGCAACAGCTACAACCCATTTAAGCCCCGTTTCCACCAAGCAGTACGATGTCATCAAACAGATCTGGTACTAAAAGGTGGAGCTGTGAACACTGCAGTCTGATTGGTCAGTAGAGGACGGTCACTCTGCTCAGGGCTGAGTTGTGTCTGGTTTTGAGGCTCATGTAACCACTGTTCATACTGTGGAGAGTTTTATTAGTAAACTGGAACTATAAAATGAAAGGATGTTTTGCTGCCTCTCACAGCAGCTGGAGTCGAAGAAAAAATAATTTACTTCACTGGGCCGACTGCCGGCAACTTTTAAGGTGGAACGTTTACTTACTCAGTGTATGAGTTGATGACATGAATCCATCAACACACCTTAAATTTCACTGTGACAACTTTGACCATTAGTTTAGTTTTTACATGACAGACACTTTTAGTAATAAGCAGATCTTCAAGCGTTCATATGTGTTAATTTTGCCCGAATTATGTGAACTGCATGTATCCCAATCCTCACTCGGGGAAAAAGAAAGCGTCGTGGAGCATTGTTCCTGTGGGCTACAGCAACACTAAACCCCTGAGCTTGCCTGAGAAGGACTAAATGCTCAAACCCTCTATATTAAAATATCACATGGAGAGAGACTCTCACTGCAGCCTGTTTTATTTTGTTGTGAAAATGTGGGCGTGCAGCCTCGTTCTGTGGACGATAAACGAGTTGCAGACTGATAAAGGAGGAAATACAGTGAGTGCTGGACGGAGCAGTGAGTGACAACAACCCCGCCCACATTTAAGAGCATTGTTTGCAGTGGAAACACTAGGGTCTAGGTACCATGTCTGATATGATCTTGTCTGGTATCAAATAAAGTAAAAAAAGGGTATCGAATGAAGTAATACTGGTATCAGGATCACTTAAAGGGGCACTGGTTTTGGTACTGGTAGCATAATTTTTTTTTAATTTCCAGCTCTACACCTGAGTTACCTTTAAGGCTTGACCAGCAGCCTCTCTGGACTGATTTGCCGCCGTCTCTGCCTCTTCTATGGCATTTATGATGTTGTTATTAGCTCCTACACCCAGCACACTGTGCAGGTCAGTGCCGTTGGTAGAGTTATGAATCGCCCTGCAAAAACATATAGCATTGACAAATTAATGTCAACATAAATAAAACAGTTATATATATATATTTCTTTAGTTCCTCTGCTTCACACTCACTGTTGAAATTCTGCAGCCACTCTGTTGAGCTTCTCTGCGTGCTCCTCAGCTTTGGTCACGATATCCATCTTTGTCTTACTTTTGACGAGGTTGTTTAACTTCTTAAAGAGCTCCAGCTGCGCACCGTCAAACTGAGCTGCGTGATTCTCAAACTCCTGCAGTTTAAAGACAATAAACTCAGTTTGAACACTCAAAATTTGTCTCCTGTAATCATGGCTAAGATGTTTTTTTTCTTACTCTTTTAATTTCCTCAAGCATTAAAAAGATGTCGGTGGTATTCTTCAGCAGGTCTTTAGTCATTTCAGTCACAGGAAGGAGCGCGCTTCGTTCTCCCTCCAGCTGAGACTGAAGATGCTGGAAAACGTTCAACAAACAGAGGTGAAAAAGTGTGACGCTACAGAGACAGAGAAATGTATGATACAACATTATACACCAGCTATGTTTCCTATCACCTCCAGCTGCTGTAAGGTAGCACGACTCTTCAGGTTGAGGCCCTGTGTCCTGTTGACTCTGTCCTTTGTGTCTGACAGCAGCTCAGCCAGCTCCCTTAGAGCAGAATCTGAAGCCATCAGAGAGTCTGCGGTCTGATTTAATACAGTTTGGTTGGTTTCCACAGGATCTGTCATGTTCCTGATTATGTCCAGCACTGAGGAGAACACACGAGTTCAGACACGACAAACACGGCTGGAAATGTCCTGAACTCTTGATAAAAAACATCTGCTTTTGAAACTCGGTCTCATTCTGAAGTTGTTGAATAGAAAGAAATCTTTTTGTTGTTGTTTTCGTTGTTATGTAATTTGATCTCAAAGAGAAGTGTTTGCTGTGGTGGTTGCAGCTTTACAAGTTGGAGAGTTGTGTGTTGTTGAAAGTGCCTGCCCTCTGTGAAGAGCCTTCTGCTTCACATCAGTGTGAAGTGAGTGTGATTTGCGTCATAGTGAGGAGCCAAACAACAGGTGCACCATTTTATCCATGAAGTCAGCATAATCTCTTCACCAGGAAGCAAGCAATGAGTACAATTTAAGAAAAAGCTCACACTGGTGTGCGTCCTCCTGCTCTCTGCCAGCTCGGTCTCTCTGAGCAGCGCAGCCTCGCTTTCTCATCTCCTGTACGACGCGCTGAGCCTCCTCCATCATCCTGGCTCTGTCACTTTCAAACAGAGTGGCCGGCTCTCCAGGTTTCACCTCAGTTTGCTGCTTCATCAAATCTGACAGAGCACAATAACAGAGACACTGCTGTTAATGATACACCTGAGGCTGAGGACAAGCATTCAGTTTGCTTTACAAGTCCTACAAAGTCACAGACCAGTGTTAGTCGTGGCCCAGTCTGACTTGAGCCAGCCCGCAGAGCAGTGGGGTGATGTCACGGCAGTGTAAACACATAAATCATATTAATGTTAACTGATGTACCTCGTATTGCTGTGAGGAGAGTTTCAGCTTCAGAGAGAAGATCCTCCGCCTTTAACTTTGTTTCATTCACACTCTGTGAGACCTCCTGCAGACCTGATGCAGCTTTGAGTGTCTGGATAGTTCAGAAAAATGTAAAAAAAATTGTGGTTTTAGATCAGTTTATGTACATTAATTGTTCACACTCTGCACTAAAAAGAAGAGAGTTGACTTATAAAACACAGTAGTGGGGTTAAAATGACATTATGAGCGGTAAGTGTTATGATTTACCACTCTGTGATGTCATCAGTTCAAAAAAACATTCATATTTAAACAACATTTCACATTCAGCTCATTTTAACTAATAAACAAGAACTGCATTTTATCATTTACATAATATAGCTAAGGTACGACCTCTACTGAGCCAGAGAGAAGCTTGTTCATGCTTTTGATTCCAGTCGTCTTGACCTTTGTAACACCCTACACACTGGCCTACCTAAAACTGCCATTTCAAAACTACAAACCATTCAGAGTGCTGCTGCCAAAAACTAAAGAGACCATATAACTCATGTTTTATGTAACCTACACTGGCTCCTGGTATCTTTTTAGAATTGATTTTAAAGTCCTTCTGGTTTTTAAGGCCCTTAATGGCATCGCCCCCTCTTATATAATTGATTCCGTACCACCTTATGTGCCTCCACGAGATCTGACATCTTTGACAGCTGCTCTTTTAACTGTTCCTAATGTTACTACAGTAAGTTTTGGGGAGGCTTCTTTTAGCTACTACACTCCACAAATATGGAACACCCTGCCTTTAAATATTAGACTTGCTGGCACAGTGGACAGTTTTAAATGACGACTCAAAACATATCTTTTTGATATAGCCTATAACTAGCAGTTATCTGTTTTGATATGTATTTTTTAAAGTTATTTAATTGATTAATTGATTTATTTTCTTCTTATTATTTCTCCTTGAACAAGTGCTGTATAATTGCATGGTTTTATTTCTCTGCTGCTGAATCGTAGAGATTTTTTTGCTGCATTCTGTGCATGAAGGTGCTATATAAAGTTCAAGTTCATTAATTCATTCATTTACAATTTTTGTGAAAATCCAGTTATCCTGATGGAGTTTTAAGTCGATAATCTGAGGGAAGTTCACTCCAGGTACCTTGTCAGTCAGCTGACTCAAGTCACGTCCGACACCATGCACACCTGCCTCCAGCTGTTTAACCTTTGGATCCAGGTGTCTCACAGCGTTGCTGTACCTCCCAACACGAATCTGAAAAACACAGGAGGTGAGAAGTACATGGAAAAACATTGTTGTGTGGTACAAATATAACAGAAGTTTGGATCTATTTCTTTTGGGAAACTCTTTTTTTAAAGGGACAGTTCACCCCAAGATAAAAGTACATATTTTTTTGTCTAATCTGTGATGGTATTTATCAATCTAAATTTTTTTGTATGAGTTGCTGAGTGTTGGAGATATCGGCCGTAGAGATGTCTGCCTTCTCTCCAGTATAATGGAACTAGATGGCACTCAGCTTGTGGTGCTCAAAGCGCCAAGAAAACTCAACAGCAATGTCTCTTGCTAAAAATCATGATCTGGTTACTCTGGATAATCCACAGACCTTGTTGTGAGCATTCTCATGTAGGAGCTTTTTTTCGACTGAACGACACCCACCAACTGGATCACCGGGCGTAAGGTAGTATGCATCTATCGTCAAGAGTCTTGTGCCCATGATAGCGTGAGATGTAAACATTAGTGGAGTTCATTAGCGAGCTCAGTGGTGCTAGGTGAGCCAGCATTAGATACACACTTGGTACTGGGATAGCTCATACCTACACTCAGACACCCTAAACCTTCATCAACTGTACCTTGGTTTCAGAAATGTTAGCCTGCAGGTTGTTCAGCTTGGAGAGTGAACCAGCGCCATCAGTGACGTTCTGCAGCTGCTGCTTCGCCTGAGCCAGGTCATCGTCCATCCTTTCCAAGTCGACCAGTAAGGACACAGTGCAGCTGTCACATTCTGTCAGCAAATACAAGAAGAGGATGAGACACTGTAATATAATCAAATTGTTTATGTGACATGATTGTGAGAATCTTGGACACAAACTCACCATGGCAGTGAGCGCCGCAGCTGCTGTTTCCAGATGTGACGCACTCTGTTAAAGGATATTAAAGTGGATCTCATCACATTAAGGTCAGTTTACAAGTCATGAGCAGAATTCAGCTATGAAACTACAATTGATGCCAGAAGGCCTCCATTACAAACTGTAGCAGGGAGGTGTGTCATGTTGTGTCGGAGTCATCAGAAAAATTAGTTCCTGACTGGGAAAATTCTCATGAATGTTCCCTCAAATCAGAACAACTTCAAAAGTCAGTAAAAGTGTTGCCAGGTTGATTTTCTATATGCAGAAACATGGTAGACAAAAGGAAAGATTTTGTAGATGGTAACAAACATCTTGTCAATCTACATAGCCTGCTGCATGTCAATTTTTTGCTCACATGTAATTTGTATTGTGGTATTAGTTTGCTGTCCTCGAAGAGAGACCTAGATTAGCAGCAACAAGTCCAGAACAAAATCACTTTGTAATATGAAGCGTCAGACTCTTATCAACATGTTGAACATGCTCTGAGCCATAAAATACAACACATCTGATTTGTAGCGTCCATGTTGTTTCCACATTATGACTGACAGCTTATGAACCCACTGTAGTCAGAAGAACGGCCCTCCAAGTAAGTAAAAGAGACCTTCCGAGAAGCACATGAATGCATGGTACATGTAGTCTTAATGGTGTTTCAGAGTTTGACTGGGGACCAAATGTCAGGATATCTCAGCCTCTGCAACTTTGATTTCGACAAGTCTTGTGCAAGTCCTCCAACTTTATGGAAGTCCAGCATTAAATCACCTATCCCTTTAAAACACAGTAAGAAAACTGTACTGAGTGGCTCTTTTTTAAGGGATAATCACACATATATATGTGTATATTTACCTCCAGTCAGAGAATCACAAATGTTCACGCCGTCCTTGCAGTTGCAGGGTTTGCAGCTGCCGCCATACACCTTTGGATTGCCGTAGTAACTAAATGCACATCTTGAAGAGAGAAAAAATAGGAGGGAAAACTGTAATATTTTTTAATTGTCAATCCCACATGCTAATATAATTAATGTGCCTTGCACTGAGCAGTGGACAATAGGGATTAAGATGCAACATTTTGCTACACTGATAATCTTGAGATGTAAATGATGCTTTGCAGACACACCTCTCACATCTGGCTCCACTGTAACCACGTTTACACAGGCACTCAACCACTCCTGAGCCGATGTCCAGGCAGGCCAGAGCAAAACTGCAGAGACACATAATAAAGTCTTCACCCTGATGTAGAGCAAAAATCAGTTGAGCCTGACTGAGCAAGGTAATAAAAAAGAGACCAACTTGTTCCACGTAAAGGGGCACGGACAGGCGCGGCAGGTCCTCTCGGCTGCGTTTCCATAATAACCCTCTTTACAGCGTTCACAGCGGTCCCCAGTGGAGTCAAACTGACAGTTCTGGAGGTGAGTTAGATCAAACATAACATGGGCAGCATGTTTCCTGGTTGGTTTGGTCCACAAATGCCACATTCTTTAAAGGTCCAGTGTTAGGGACATTCAGTGGCATGTAGAGGGGAGGACTACAGATTTCTCACGGTTAGAATTCCTTAAACGTTCATTGATCAGGAGGTTTTTAATTGGAGGCAAATGGTCCACAGAGGTCTTTTCCTATTGTTTTAACAGGATAAAGTGGCGTTGTGTCGGTATGCTGGGTGCTGTTATCCTTGAGTGCCATAACTCACTCTCTCTGTAATGCGCTGTCTGTATGAGTTAGATCAAATGAATGATTCATAATTGATATATTATCTGAAGCCTTATATTTTAAACAAGTAATATGCATAGAGGTTTGCTGATCAACGAGCTTGTGTGAAAGGATTTAAAGGCCTGCCCCAAATATGTCTATGTCTATTATATGTCTATATAATAGTCTATGGTTAGATGATCCCCCTAAACCGTACACACTGGACCTTTAAGTGCTGTAAATCAACAATTGTGCCATTGTGTGCCTGTGTGTGTGTGTGTGTGTGTGTGTGTGTGTGTGTGTGTGTGTGTGTGTGTGTGTGTGTGTGTGTGTGTGTGTGTGTGTGTGTGTGTGTGTGAGCACCAACCACACAGTTCCCTGTTCTCTCATCACACTCCTTGGAGAGTCCATTGCAGCTGCATGGCACACACTGACCCCTGTATGGTCCGGCCCACTCTCTGTAGAAGCCGGAGCTGCACTTCTGTACAGACACAGAAAACTGAGCAGGCGACTGTGGGACAATTAACACAAGCAAACACTCCAACCCCGCTGACCTGCTCAGGAGAAACCTTTTATCACTGAGTAATCACGCTGCAAAGTGATTAACGGCAAGAACATGTGAATTAAATCGTATTAATTACATACAGTATCAGATGCATTTGTCACAAAGAACATAAATAGTCTCCACTGCGTTGTGAATCAGGGTGTGAGGTGGAGGCAGAGAGAAATTCACACACTGAAGAGAGTTTGTGTTAGAAACAGACGCCATAAAGAGGTTATTTTTTTTGTCTAGAGACACAATGAAATGCATATCTAATAGTGATAGCTGCTTTATAGACTCACATCAGAATAAAATTAACTCTCTGAAAGGAGTCAGAACAGTTTAAGCAGGAACATTAAATTATTTCTTGACGTTATTTTGCAGCACAGTCTGCAACGTAACCAACTTACTGACTCAACAGAGCACTGTGTTACCTGTGTGATGGCGCCTGCTGTCTGGTTGCTGAATGAAGGGTCACAGAACTTTTTGGTGCTGTGTGTCCTGCGATGGATCTGACTGTGTCTGTCATACGTACACTTTGAGCATTTCTCAGCAGAGTTACAAACCGGAGCCGAGCAAAGCAAAAACAACCACACTGCCCAGCAAAGCAAAGATTTATTCCACTGCATTATGAGCTGCTGAGGGAGCCATGTGAGTCTGATAGTAAGAAAAGCCTCAGCGAGCTCCTCCTCCCAGGTAAACCCTGGAACAGGTGAACCTTGGAGCTTTTTATGTGAGACACATGAAGAAAAGCTGGACGGTGAGAAACAGTAAGTGTGATGAGTGTGGTGCACAGTCGGGCTCAAGGTTCACTGAGGTGTGGTTGAACCTGCAGACATTAAGGTCTTTTAGAAGCAGCGGTGTGTGTGTGTGTTTGGTCCAACAATGCAAAGTGCAGATAAAGCAACAAATACACACAGAAGAAAGTGGTTATCACTTTATTATCAGTCAATCCACACGTTAAGACATGTCAGTTGATCCAGGAAGTAACTGATAAAATATTGTTTAAACTGGTAGAAAAAAAACTGAAACATTTATTTGCATTGAAAATAAAAAGTTTGTGCTGTTTTAAAACACATTCAAGTTGAAACACTGAGGCCTCCGAGGCTTGTTGTTATTTTATAATGTGTGTCCACCACCACCCCTCTATACCTCCCCTTCTCGATGTGTCATCTCTACCACGTATAATAAAAGTTATTGCAACAAAAATACCAAAGTTTTGCAGTCTAGAGATAAAACAAGAAAGTTAAAAACAAACTGTGGCAAACATTGCTTAGTATCCACAAAGTGAGTGATGTGTTTAAAATTCACAAAATGTACATTGTTATGAGACTATAGTCTACAAAATTAACAGGTTTTCATGATGCTAATGAATAATTATTGGGGAAAACAGGGGAAGATGCCCCTTTGTGGGGCAAAGCATTTTTTCTTTAAATTTTCTCATACCATAAAACTTCAATTAAAAGCCTGGTCCCAATTAAACACCCACGTGGCTACACTTTTTGACCAATAAAGTCCTGTCTCAAATAGAGGCCTGGTCGGTTGCCAAGCAGTTAATTTTTCTTATAGAAGTTCTTCAGATGTATTAAAGCGGGTTGTTGGCAACCTCAATTACGAGTCATTTTTGTACTGGTTTGAATAAAGAATTTGATTGTATTTCCTGATCTTTGTTGAGCAACAGTTTTGTGTGAAAGGAATTACAGGCCTGTCCCAAATAGAGGCCTGATGTATGGGCCAGGGTATTAATTGAAGTTTTACAGCATATTCGTGTGTGCCTTTATGGAGTGCTCCAGGAATGAGTCAGCATTTTACCACTCATGGTTCCCTCATCTCAAAGTCAATGGGTTTTTGGTTAGAAGCCTAAAATAAGGTCTGTGGTTAACACAAGCTTTGGAGACTTTTACGTTTTGTTCTGTGACATAAAATATGTCTGTAAATACCAAACTTGTGAACTTTGAAGCTTCTATGTGTCCTCACCTTAAAAAGTGTGGCTGCTAACAAGTGGCTAAATAAGATTACGGGACATCATCACATGGTGCCAACCACAACTAGCTATCTAGAATAGCAGACATTTTTAGCAAGCTCAAATTGAAATTGGCTTTTAGATAATCTAATAATAGGTTGTAATTTTAGTTCACTTTATTTAGTCATTTTCATTTTGAGCTCAGGGCTTTTTTGTTATTATTATTTTTGTGCTACTATAACACGTCCCAACAGTTTGTTGGTTTATTCACCACCATCCTGCACATGCTAAACTCATATCCAAATATTTTAGTTTACAAACTAAACTGTTTTACTGTTAACTATAAGTTAACAGTAAATTGACTTTGTGACTCTAACTCTGTGTTTTAGATTAATCAATAAAATTTTAGGAAGTATCTGTGGCCACAGAGGCTGGTATGTTTACGTCCCTGAGAGAGCAATGTGTTCACTGTTAAAGATCCACATGAGCACAAAACATTATCCACAGTGTCACAGAGGATTGTATGGAGGACAAAAGATGCCAATGTTAAAAATAAGTAAATGAGTGGATAAATAAATCAGTATGCCATTAAATGTATCAACATTAATATTAAAAATACACATGGGCATTAATTTGTTGATAACATGTGACATGAACTGATAGTTCTGTTTTCATTTGCTTTTTTATTTATTTATTTATCCTTTATATTAATTCCACTATTTATTCCCTTTCCTATTTCACTTTTCTTTTTAGTTATTTATTTTTATTAGTTATTAAATGTCTTTATTTATTTCACATTCTTTTTTTATTTATTTCAAATGGATTTTTAGATTTATTTATTCATTTTTCATTTTGGTATTTTATATGTTTATTTTTATTTTTCATTTTTGTTTTTATTTTGGCATCTTCAGTCTTCCCTTAAGTTCATCAGGAGGTTCAGAAATTATGGATAACATGGGCTGTAGCAGTAATGACTGATATTTGAGGTCCACTGACAGCCCAATGAGTTTCTCGTTCCCACACAACTAAAGCATCAAATCAGAATCATAGAATAGGGTACAAGGCGTAGCTCGCAATGCCACAGGTGTTTCTGCCGTCTCTGAGCATTCGCATGTAGCCGCCTTCACCCCAACTGCTCCCCCAACTGAAAAGAAAAAACAGGGATCCATATTAAAATACAAGAAACAACAAAATCAGCTTTGTTATTATATACACAGAGGGGTTCTCTGACCTGTTTTTGATGATCCAGTAGTCTTGTCCTCCTTCAGAGCCGTAGCCAACCAGCAGCACCGCGTGACTCAGGTTGTTCGGGTTACAGTTGGGCTCATCATATATTCCTGTAGGAAATTTTAACCTGCATTAGTTTATTGTTTGGCCACTTGGGGGCAGCAGAAACAAGCTGTAAAGACAACACTGACATGCTTTCACCCTGTCAGCCATATTTGCTCAAAGTGCAGCCTGCGGGCCAGGGCCAGCCCTCAGGAACATTGTTAGCCACCCCCAAATGTTACATGAAATGCATGCATTATATTTCAGTCATCCATTTCAATAATTTTACCTTTTAACAGTTTCAGCGAGATCTATTTAAAGTAATATGGCAAACTTGTTAGTTCAGTTTAATTCAGTTTAGGACTAGATGTTACAATCCCTTGATACACATACTGAGAGTATGAGCGGGAGTAATAGTGCCGTCTAGGGATTTCCAAATGGGGGCCAAAGGGTTGAGGCTAGATGGATAGGAAAGTAGGAAAGAGCACAGGGAAGGCAGAGCCAAAGAGAGATGTCTCTGGACCGGGCCGTACACTCCACCTTCCCCTACTCCTTCATTTGGAGTCGTGTTTACGTCCACTTGATGGATGTAACCCGAATTTTTAAACTCCGTTTGGCTTTGTTTTTGTATGGCTTGTTAGCTGCTAAATGTTCCACAGTTTTCATCACCCAGTTGTTAACTTTGTCTGCTGCTGAGCAGGTAGTGTACACTGGGTTTTATCCGAATCAAAAAAAAGTAAAGTTGCGGACCAAAACAACGAGCTGAAACATGCTGCAAAGCTCTCTGGTGGTTATGCTGATCAATCACATCAACACTGTGATTTGATTCCATTGTTAGTTTGAAAGTATTGATCACTGCGGCTTTAAATATTAAACACTGATGTAATGATTGTACAGAGGAAGTATTTTAATATTGACCTGAGCTGTAGAACAGGAAGCTTGCGTGATCTGAATCAATAGCTACTGTGATTGGACCGATCGTTGCCACGGCGTCAGCCAGAGCCTGCTCATCTCCTTTGGGTATGAACCTGTAGTCTTTGATATGTGCAACTGCCAGTCTGCTGTCGTAGTAACAGGGCTGGGTGTCCTGTTGAGAGAAATACAGAGCTAGAAGTTAACAGACACAGATTAGTTAACTGTTTTTAACTGCTGTGATGGAGGCGGAGCCAGCAGCCTCACCACTGAGGTGTACGGGTAGGTGCTGGTCGACTGCAGCCCGTTGCTGATCACGTAGTCGTAGGCGTTGGCCATCCAGGCGCCGTTGCAGCCGTAGGTACCGTAAGATCTGGAGCAGTCCACCAGGTTTTGTTCACTCAGAGACACAAGCTGACCTGTCCTCTTGTATATTTGTCCCTCAATGGCTCCTGTAGTGCTGAAGGCCCAGCACGAGCCACAGTAACCCTGTGAAGAGCATTTAAAACATAATGCAGATTTGAAGGTGTTCATAATTCTGTCTAGATAAAACCCATTTAATATGACTTTATACATTTCTCACCTGGTCTTTCACCTCAGTGACATAACCCTTATTCCTGTAGTCGACAAACCAAGCATCGAACTTCTTAGCATTGTTGCGCAGCCTCCGGGCCGAGACGGTCTTTCCTCTCTTCACAAACTGGGAGTCTATCACGGCACCTTGCAAAATCTGGTACTCTTGTCTCGTCTACGTATGGAGAACATGAAGAAGATTGTTTAAAGGAGCAGTTTGACATCTGGGGAAATTCACCAACTTATGCTGCATGGTGCGACACAGCTCCACTTCACTCATAATATTTTGGCTTTCTATCAGCAAAAGTCATGGATAGTACCTGTAACCTGGTGCGTTTTGTGGCACTACCTCAGTCAAGGGTCCAAGAAAGCTGACCTGATATTAGGAGGTGGAGTCAAAACACTGCAGACCTCCTGCACAACCCTGCTATTTTTAAATAGTCAGGTAAATGATGGCGTCCACAGTGTTTTAGACAAACCCTGTTCTTTTTTTCTTAACCCGACCACGTGCTTTGGTTGCCTAAATGTAGCCAGACTTTCCACCTGTTTCTAGTCTTTATGCTAAGCTAAGCTAACTGGCTACAGGCTTGAACATTTTGGACAGGCATGAGAGAGGTATCAAAGTTTTGGTCTTAGCAAGAAACAGTGTATGACCTCACCAGCATCTCTATTTTGACACTTCAACTGCTTTATGATGCAGTTCGTAAAACAATAACTGCCCTACAGCAGTAATACAGAAAGTGTCTGTAGTACTGAAATAAAATAAATGTCAAAATGTCTCAGCTCAATCACAGATTTAGCTCAATAAAATTTTCTCTGTGAAGAATTCCCAATAATTCAGCCCTGTTGGGATTTTCGAATGTTGTAAGTAAACTTATGGGAAGTTTGTTAAAGCCAAGAAATCTTTATATTTACTTAAATTCACTCCTCACCAGGTCTCCATATTTATTCATGGCCATAGTGAACGGCCTCATCCCCATGAAGAACCCTTGATTGTTGTCCTCAATCATCTGTTTGTTCTGCTCCCAGATGGCCTTCCTTTGCATGTCGTCCTGCAGAACACACAACAGAGAGAGTCACATGAATCAGATCATATATACATTTACTGTTGGTGCTTGTTCTTAAAACATGGAGTCAGCCTCACCATCTTTTCATAGGCGACGCCATGGCTGGTCTTCCAGATCTCCCACTCAGTCAGGACGGCCTCGTCTGAGTCTGAGGACACGAGCTGAGGGCCGCACAGCAGGACGGAGAGCAGAGCTGCTCTCAGCAGGAAGCTGGCCTGCTGGACTATAAGAGCAAGAGCATCACGGTGGAGTCACATATTTTATTTGTGCTTATTATCACAGTATGTGAATTGCTCTGTCGTAATCAGCGGCATAAGCACTGGACACCAGTGTAGAGTTTATGTTTTTGTTGTACACTGACATTTGGACTTCTGGTCAGTAAATAAATAGATGATTGCAGTTTGAAATTTTTGTTATTTATTCTGAACGTACTTGCCTACAAGTTTGTAGGTTGTTTAGTGTTTTGTAAAGTTTTCTTTCAAACACACCTGACATGTTTAATGTTACATTTTTATAGTTTAAATTACAGAACTGGTCAAGTTTGCTCAAAAAGTTTCAGTCATCAAATCAAATGCAAACAGCAGAAATGACTGTGACTTAGAGCAGCTGTGGCTCAGAGGTAAAGTGGGTCGTCCACTAATGGGAGGATCAGCGCTTCGATCTCCGGCTCCTCCAGCCTGCATGTCAAAGTTGGGCAAGATACTGACCCCAAATTGCTCCCGATGGCTGCTCCATGGCTGTGTGAGAGCATGTGAATGGTTGGCACCTTGCTTTGAGTGGTCGGAAAACTAGAAAGGCGCTATACGTGCAGCAGCAGTTAATGCAGCATTAATGACCAAAATTTCAAAATAAACATCTCCTTGCACAGTTTCTTTCTGGTTGAATTGTTGTGTGCTGCTGAGAGGAAGACACCTAACATTTCACCTGCAGGTGGAGGCTGTAAGAGTATCTACTAACAGCTGTAATCTTAGCAGAAACATGGAATAAAGTCAATTACAGTTTAGGATAAGATGCAAAATAACCGGCTTTCACTGTGAGAAAAATAAAACACTTCCTGTCTGCTCTATGTGGTCGTTTACAGCTGCACTCATTAACATTAGGCCTTGATTTTATGCAGAGTGGTAGCATTATTTTTGTGAGTCAAACTGCTACAGCTTCCATATCGTCTTTTGAAAACCTCTGCCAAGTCCAAAATGTGCCATTTTAGCTACGCAACAGCAAAACATGAAACTTCTCAGGACTTCTATGATTAAATATGTTCTAAGCTTAATAGATTGTGAAGTGAAATGATGAAGCAGCAGCTGTCGACATTACAAGGCTGCATGTTCTTCACAGAAAAACAATCATTCTCATGACTTAACTCTTACTATAAATGCATTTTGTTGTAAAAAGATATAATATATCTGATGTCTAATCTTTTGTAAATGAGGACTATTCGATGTCAGTGAATAACAACACAAACTTTACATGATGCTGCATATACAAAGCAGATTTTAAGCTCAAATACTTTCATTAGTTGCATTTAAGTGAGTGGGTGTTCCCACTGAACAAGCCTAAAATACAATATATTGTCTATTCAGAAACATCAGCATCTATGTAGTAATAATAGTGTGTAATAGTCATGATACATGACACTTAATGAAACTTACAAACCTGCTTTTTAAATGGAAGTTGTCTTTAAAATAAAAGCTACACCTTTTTCTTACACCATACTCCACATGAAATAAAAAGCCCTGACCAGCTTACCTGCACTGGTGTGAGTCTGTTTTGTTCCCATGTTGTGAGAGGAACTCTGGGCAGCGACGCAGCGACAGACTCCCTGTCAACATTCCTTATATAGCTTTGCAATAAATGCATGTTTCCACTGTACTTTAACGAATCCTTTAATCAGCACTTCTGCCAGCACCTGAGAAGGACATTAGTCAACCAAAATAAGATGCTTTCCCTGCTCCTCCTCCGTAATATCTCTATTATCATTTAGAGAGAGAGCTAAAGCTGCAATATTGTAAATCCCTCAATAACCGGTTTATAATTGAGCCTTACACCTGACGTCTAACTTTCCCAAAACAGTGGTGGAGGAAGGACGCAAATCTTTTACTCACGTAAAATGTACCTTTAAGTAAAAAAAGCTTCATTGAGAGTAGAAGTCCAGCATTCACAACCCTACTTATGTGAAAGTATAGAAGTATAATTAGAAAAATGTACCAAGCGCATCAAAAGTAAAAGTACTTATTCTGCATAAGAGTGACTGTTATATTATTATATGGTACATTGTTGGATTGTTGATGCAGCAATGTGTAAGTAGCATTTTACTGTTGTAGCTGGTTGAGCTGGAGCTGGATCTACCTGCTTTATATACAGTCAGGCAGTTCAGTGGTTTTCAGTTCAAGGTTTCAAGGACCCTCTAAAGGTCATGAAAAACATCTGTGAGATGATTCATGGGGCGGAGAAGAAGAAAAACAAAGTCCTGCTTCACAAATGTGTTTAAAAAACAAACTTTTATTGAATCTTTGCATTGTATTTAAAACAGAAATGTCCAATTTGACTTCTTTGGGTCTCCAACTGCTAATGAACTGAAACAAATGTGCAGCAGAGGGGTTAATCACTCTTTGATGAAACTGCCAATAACTCAATACCTTGTCAAGGAGGAGACACTACAGGTGAACTAATTGATGTCACTATAAAACTTTCCCTCTTTATTTTTCATGTATCACAAGTTTTCTGAAATGTCATGTTCAGTTATGCAAATGATGAATTAGCTAATTAAATATGCACTCTTTTTTATACATCTCCAGAACAGAAATCTGATCATTGGACAAACCAGGTTAAAAATGTATGTTTCATTTTGGTGCCAGATTAGAGTCAAAAGTTTTTGCTGCAGGAATTTTGGATATCTCCCTTTATCATTCTATAAATCAGAATAAAAGGGCATGTTTGGGGAATTAAATGTTATATTAAATCTGGCTATGATTGTTATCTGAAGATAACTTGTTATCTGTAAAAACCTGTAGAATACCCATCCACCCATTTTCATCAGCTTATCCGGGGCCGGGTCAGGGGGGCAGCAGACATCCCTCTCCCCAGCAACACTCTCCAGCTCCTCCTGGGGGACCCCAAGACATTTCCAGGCCAGATGAGGTATGTAATCCCTCCAGCATGTTCTGGGTCAGCCTGAGGCCTCCTCTGTAGAATATAGTTAGGAATAAAACTGGAACGTTAAGTGCTACTGAAGTGGAGATTTCTGGCTCAGAGTAAAAGCTAATTTTGAGAAAATGGAGACAAAGGTGTAGGAGCACTGCTGGGTCTTACCAGTACTCACATACAGGTGTTGTTTGGATATTACTTTGGTTTACTGTGTTTATTCCATTTTGTGAAGGGCTCATTACATGTGAGATGCATGTTTTGATTAAATATGTGCTTCCATTAGTCTGGAAAAAAAAGACATATAATGGAAATAAAATGGTCCAAAATTGCAAATTGACCATTGATGATTTCACCTGCAGGGTCTAACCTTAAAAATTCAGTTTGAAGGGCAACAACTGGCCCCCCAATCCGCCTTTCCCACAATCCCCATTTTTTCCTTATACATTTTGAGATTTAAAAAAAAAAAAAAAACAGAACAGATGAATAGGGTAAAAATGTTAACTCATGGATTTCACCATGAAACTTCAGTTTTCTGAAATTGTATGTTCAACTATGCAAATAATGCATTTACTAATTAAATATGTGCTTTTTGCTTAAATTTTCAAAACATAAATATGAACTAAAATAAACATAAGTATGTATTTTGGATAGTTTCTTTCCATTAGTCTGAAAAAAAGACACATAATGGTAGAAAAATAACCCAACATCTCAGAATTGGCCAGTGCGTGATTTCACCTGTAGTGTCATACCTTAATCTGAAGGGCAACAACTAGACACAAGCAAAACAGTAAGGAGCACTGATTTAATCTTTAACAATTTGTTGTATTTTACAAGTTTATCACAAGTTTATTTAGTTTAATTGTAAAAGTAACTTGTAGCTACAGCTGTCAGATAAATGTAGTGCAGTAAACATGACTATATTTGCCTCTGAAATGTAGAGAAAAAAAATAGATATAGCACCTGAAGCAGGCCCACATCATTTGAGTAAATGTACTCAGTTACTCTCCATCACTGTACCAGTCCACCTGGCTCTACAGTGTCAGATGACTCTGTGCGCTCAGCAGCGCCCCCCAGCGGCCTCCTGTGTCTCTCCTCCGTGCAGCACTGACTGCAGAGGATGAGCTCAGCTGACTGTCTGCCTGTTATTATGTCCGCGAACAGGCGCCGCCAACACCCAAACACAGTGCGGCAAAACAGGCGAGTGGCGCTCAGCTCAGCATCGAGTCTAATGAACGAGTGCGCAGGAAGAACCATGAGTCACGAATGAGGTCTGCAGGATGTCTTTCAAGGTAAACCAGCCTTTTCCATGCATCATTCTGTGCACGCAGGACCACAGGGCCTCAGAGGGAAACAACATCACTCCTGCTTCCTCCTCCTAAAGTGTACACTTGTTCATTTTGAGGGTTGGTGTGTTTAAATGTCAGCTGCTGTGAGCTGGAGTTAAATAGGCTGCTTTCAGACTTCAGTGCAATCATACAGTCTAGCAGTGTGTGTGTGTGCGTGTGTGTGGGGGTATAATATGGTGCCATTTGGCCTGTGGTCCTGCTTAGATTTCACAGTATCCTCTATAGTGTGCATGTGCTGTTTGGTGCAAAATACTCCATTTAAATCCCTCATGTCTATTCTGAGAGAGAGGTGAGGAGTAAATGTGTGTGTTTGACTAAACCTCTAGTGTTTTTACTGTCTGTACTCCTCTGTCAGTGTGTGTATAATACCATAATGGTGGTTTAAGGTCACTGGTTGTTGTGTGTATTTACCCTCCAGAAGGAAACACCCCTGGCTAATGCTGTGTTTTGGGCAGCGAGGAAGGGGAACTTGGCTCTACTTCAGCTGCTGCTCAACAGTGGGCGCGTGGACGCAGACTGCAGAGACAGTGTACGGACGCTGCATGTCCTGGCTGCTCAGCTGCACGCTTTAACCATAACCCACCTGTGGTAGGGAGACAGAGAGCTTCAAGCCTTACCTCTGTGGTTGCATGTGTGTAACTGTGTTTGTACCACCCATGTCTTTGTCTCATCATAATTAAGGGTGAGGGTTTCGTTGTTTAGTTTGGAGAATCTGCAGAATTAAGCAGTTTCATCACCTCGTTCTCAGCAGGTCGTCTAGACGTCTACAATAAAAACACCAACAAGGTTAAGGCTAATTTATTGTTGCCGTGTTTCTTTTCAGTATGGAACCACAGCGCTGATGGTGGCGTCCTACAGCGGCCATTATGATTGTGTCAAAGAACTTATTATGCAAGGAGCCGACATCAACTACCAGAGAGAGGTATGATGGGAAATAACTGAAATATAACAACAGTAAAACAGTGTAGACTCCAGGAAGTCTCTGCTCCCAGGCAGGAAATAGTACTTATGTTGTATTTGTGTTAATATTTAACATAGTTTTTGTACAGAAAGGTATTTTATGCAGGATTTCCCCAAAAATGTAGCTAATCGAATGCTCCAGGGATGACGTTTTTCTGTAGGCTGGTGCGGAAGTTAGCGTCGCCCTGGATTCCTCGTCAAAAAGCCTGTGGGATATTTCCATTGGATTTTGGATTATTGCAGAAAAAAAAGATCTGTGGCAACAAAAGTTTATGAAACTTACATGTTTTGTTCAGCAAGATAATCCTCACTATGATCACCACTTTTATTATTTTTGTAGCCTAAATGCAATTGCCAGAAGTAAAAGGTAACTTAAGGCTATAAATAAACTACACAATGGTCGCATCCACAACCATAACGAAGCTGTAAAGCTGTGTCCAGCATGATGATATTCTGTAGTCTCATTTAGCAACTTGGTAGCAACCACCTTTTTAAAGACATGTATGAGCTTCAAAATGCACAAGTGCAATACTTGTGCCATAGAACAAAATGTTAAAGTATCTTAAGCTTGTGTTAACCACAGACCTTATTTCAGGCATCAACCAAAAACTCATTGACTTTGAGACAAGGGAACAGTGAGTGGTAAAATGCTAACTCATATGCTCGAAAATCTAAGTAAATAATATTTTAATACAGGATGCCTCTTAAAGCGGCATCTTACATCCCAAAATTCCCTGATAATTATTCATTAGCATGATGCAAACTTGTTGATTTTGTACACTATAGTCTACTCAAGTTTGTGGATGCTGAATGACTCACTGAGCAATGCTTGCCACAGTTTATTTTTATCTCTCCTGGTGCAAAACATTGTATTTTTGTTACAATAACTCATATTATACTTGGCAGAAAATGGTATATTGAGAAGGGGAGGTATAGCAGGAGTGCTAAAATGCTGAAAAATTTCTGGGTTTCAGGACTCATTCCTGGAGCTTGTACAATAGCAGTCCCTCACAATCATCACTTTTAACCAACTAGCAGTGTGTAGCTGTGTATTTATCTGCAGAGACTCTTCCCTCTGCCTGTATTTTCTTTTTATTAATCAGTGTCTGGGATGTTTCTGGGCACGACACGCAGGTGAGCACGACCAGTAGTAGATCATAAGCAGCACACAGCCAAGAGGAAGCTACGGAAATTGCTGGCACAGTGCAAAAAAAGAGCAAATATAGCAAGGCGAAACGCCAAGCAGACAAATCTGGGGTCGGCCTTCGCTTTCAGCGGAGATACTGTTTACAAACAGCGGCTGACAATTCCAGCGTAGTATACCTTTAAACGAATAAGTTTCCAGTCTTTGTGGCAAGCTAAGCTAATTTCCCTCTGGCTGTGTGTAGGGTGTGGGTCTATGTTTTTAAATGACTTCTGTTTTTATTGTTTGGCACTTTATAACTGTGTTTTGAAAGATGCTATATCAATAAAGTTTGGTATTATTATTTCTTATTTTCAGACAGGTTCCACTGCCCTGTTCTTCGCCTCCCAGCAGGGATACAATGAGATTGTGAAGCTCCTCTTTGAATTTGGTGCCTCTACTGAATTCCAGACAAAGGTATGCTACAGGGCACAATGAGGTGCATCACAGTCTGTAATACTGGGTGTGATGGAGACGGCTGCGACGCTGTCATTTCCGATGTGACTCAGAGTGTTTCATGTAGAGATAAAGACACAAAAGTGATGCAAAAAAACATGCTGGAGACGTAAAAGATGTCCTCTCTGCAGCCTGTAACACACAGTGATTATTTACTCTCTGTCAGCTTGTTTCTCTTGTGTGTCTTGTGGCAGGACGGCGGCACAGCTCTGACCGTCGCCTCCCAGTACGGACACTCCAAGGTGGTGGACACCCTGTTGAAGAATGGAGCCAACGTTCACGACCAGCTGAATGTGAGCCACATCCTCAGACCTGTCCCCTCTCACTGTCAGTACCTCTGTCTGTCAGGAACGTGATGGTTAGTTGCACACAATGTCCCAGCAGCTGGAATCCAGCCTCTCAGGTTTCTGCAGACTGCTGAGTCAGACACGACTGACATTTGGCAGGATTAGTGTTTGTCCTTAGGCCGGGGAAAACAACCTGACTGCACATACATATATTTATAGAACAGTAGTAAAATAGTATTGTGGTATAAATGCACTTTTATCAGTTGTAAGGTTTTCTAACATTTTTTAGCAGTCCACACGCATCAGAAAAGAGTTGCCCTGTGTGTGAGATGATGCTTTTATGTTTCAGGATGGTGCCACCGCTCTGTTTCTCGCTGCCCAGGAGGGTCATGTGAATGTGATACGTCAGCTGTTGTCATCCGGTGCCAAGGTCAACCAGGCGAGGGAGGTAATGTCCTCACCTCTGTAGCACTTTTAGAGATTTAAAGGACACAGTCACACACACAGTCACCTCCTCAGCTCACAGCTCGTCCCTCCAGGTTATCTCATGCCTGTGTCAACTCTAATATTTCTCTTTCTTTTCTCCTCTTCCCTCTTACGTCTCTGCATCCCTCCCTCATCTATGTGTCCTCCAGGATGGCACTGCTGCCCTGTGGATGGCAGCTCAGATGGGTCACAGTGAGGTGGTGAGGGTGTTGCTCTTACGTGGTGCAGATCGGGATGCTGACAGACAAGTATGTTCTTGTAGAATTAATAAAGTACAGTAAAGTGAACATAAAGCAAGTATTGATTGGTGTTGCTTAGTCTTCTTCTCCTCTTCCTTGTGTGCAAAGAGTCAAGAACATTTGGATTCTATAGGCTTTGTAAAATGATGTCACTATTTCTATGTTACTACAGCTGCTGCTGCTGATTTGTATAATCACGCACTGTACAAACCCTATTACACCCATAATATCTCAGTTTGTCTGCTGATGAGGACGATCTATTATAGTTGAAAGCCTCAGAGCATGTGAGTAAGAGGACCCTGAGTCAAGGTTGTTTTGCTTAATAATTGTATGCTTCCTCTTGTTTTTCAAGGATGGATCGACAGCATTATTCAAAGCTGCTTATAAGGGACACAACAGCGTCATTGAGGAACTTCTAAAGTTTTCTCCCTCAGTTGGACTTCTCAAGGTAGAGGATGCTGCTATTAACTTCAACATTTTGGGAAATTTGCTTACTCACCTCCTCTCAAGAGCTGAATGAGAAGATCGATACCACTCTAATGTCTGTATGGTAAATAATGTAGCTAAAGCCAGGAGATGATTAGCTCGGCACACACGATATAACTCCAGGAAGTTCTCGCACCTGGCCAGGAAATTGTCTGATACATAACACAAACCTCACCACCGAATTTTGTTGTACAGACGTAGATCAAAAGATTAATTTTAATTTGACTTAAAACAGCACTAGAAAATATTAGTAGAAGAGCCCATGTTGATTTACATTCATCCATCCATTTTCAACCGCTTATCCAAAGTTGGGTCACAGGGGCAGCAGGCTGAGCAAAGCACCCCAGACGTCCCTCTCCCCAGCAACGTTTTCCAGCTCCTCCTGGGGGACCCCAAGGTGTTCCCAGGCTAGATGAGATATGTAATCCCTCCAGTGTGTTCTGGGTCTGCCCCGAGGCCTCCTACCAGTGGGACATGCCCAGAACACCTCTAACAGGTGGCACCCAGGAGGATCCTGATCAGATGTCCAAACCACCTCAACTGACCCCTTTCGACATGAAGCAGCCAGGGCTCTACTCTGAGCTCCCTCCGGATGTCTGAGCTCCTCACCCTATCTCTAAGGCTGAGCCCAGCCACTCTTCTTAGGAAACTAATTTCGGCCATTTGTATCCGTGACCTGAATGACCTTCTTTCAGTCATTACCCAGAACTCATGACCGTAGATGAGGGTTGGGACGTAGATGGACCAGTAAATTGAAAGCTTTGCCTTCTGGTCACCTCTCTCTTCTCACCACAATGGTCCGGCACAGCGCCCACATCACTGCAGACCAAACCACTGATCCATCTCACAATGGATGGATTTACATTTGTGGTAGACAATTTTTATTCAACTGCAACTCAGACCAGTAACGTTGAGATGAATACAGTCATGATGCAGAGATTTAAGACCTTTATTTGTTCCTGAGGGGCAACTGGTTTTGCCGCAGTAACAATAAAAACAACAAGGTCAGACACACAAGATAAAACTACATGTGTATAACCATATATAATGAAGAGACATATTGCTTGACTCTACCTCAGTGTGAACAGTCAGCTGGTAACGGCATACTTAACCATTAACTTAGTAGGCAGTATGAAGTACACTGATTGAGTGTGTGTGGTACACAACATGTTAGTATGCAGAGCGCAGCCATAGTCTGGCACTTCAGGCAGAGCCAGGCTAGCTGTTTCCATCTGTTTCCAGTCTTTGTGCTAAGCTAAGCTAACATAAGAGTGTGTCAGTATTCTCATTTAACTCTTAGCAAAAAGGGACTAAGCATATTCCCCAAAATGTCAAACTATTCCTTTATAATAACCCTGCAGCACTGGATAAAGAGCAGGTTTATATTTACATGCACCTCTCCATAAGCATTATGAAAACATAACTGTATGTGTTGTCTCCAGAACGGCTCCACTGCCCTTCATGCTGCTGTTATGGGTGGAAATCTTCGATCTGTTTTGCTCCTGCTCGAGGCCAACGCAGACCCCACTCTACCCAACAAGGTTAGGCACTTAGATTTGAAAGATGAGATGATAAACGGACAGCACGTGAGTAGATAACTTCAGCTTCTAAACTATTTCTCATGTGTGTGTTTTGCAGAATAATGAACTCCCTGCAGATCTCACAAGGAACGATCGCATCCTAAAGTTGTTACACCCAAAACTGTTAAACGGAGAGAGTTGATGACGACCCAGACTCCTGCCTTCCTTCCTGCCTGCCTGTACCACACCAGTGACGTGTACCGAGGGGAAAATAAAACAACAATACAGTGTCAAATCTACTCAACTACAATATGTACTGTACATGGTGCTTGCTTTTGATTGCAACTGAAACGAAGCTGTCATATGTTGAATAAAACCTGGACGAAACCTAGAGCTACACAACATGCAACCAAAATGCATCTGTCTGCCATGTGCATCATCTCCTTTACTCTGTTGTTCTACAGTTTATGCATTTATTTTTGTTTACCCCAGGTGTTGTAAGATTTCTAGATATTTTGCACACTTTTTATTTGCCTTTTTAATAGATGTAATAAAGTGTAAATTTGTTATTCAACCCTTAAGTGGCAGTGTGCATGTTTATTAAAAGTGTTAGGGTGAAGTAATTTTATTTTGAAAGGTCAGACGTCCTGAATCGTATTTAAATAATTAAATAGATATTACATATTTTAGCAACAATATTATTTAGTTGGTTTTAGCTGAATGACTAATACTAGAGCAGTGGTTCCCAACTGGTGGGTCGCGGTACAAAAGCAGGTCACTGGTCCATTCTGAGTGGACTGCCAGTGATTCACAAAGGTTTCAAGGTTGTAAAAAACACACTTTATGTTTTGAAGTACAGTGAATTTCCAGCACAGAGCTTTTATTTTGAAGTGTTGTTTCCTGTTGTTGAGTGAGTGACTAACAGACAGGTACTTGACAGAGACAGTAAACCAGTTTGACTACATGGCAAAACACAAGTGTGACGCTGAATATATTAAACTGTGTGGAAGTAATGACTAAGGAGAAGTCTGGACCCCGCAGCTGGACCAGTTATGAACCACTGCACTAGAGGGCAGTATTTCCAGATGTACACCTGCCTCACACCTGTCGCACAATTTTATTGTGTTTGATTTATTTAAATTCTGTTTTTTTCTGTTGAGTAAAATAACTCTAATAATTTGTCATTAATTATTTGTTATTATTATTATTATGTATTTAATTTATAGGCACCCGTTAAAGCACTCAAAGACACTGGATCATGAGGTCAAACAAATCAGTAATATACAATAAAAAAAATGATTATTTAACTAGACAAAAATCATTATAATCAATGCTAGGTAAAAAAAAAATAATAATCATGGTAAAGTCTTCATCAGTGCAACATCTATGTTGTAACAAATTATTATATTTGTTTTTTATTAATAAAACATTACGCACTTTCAGTATACAGGGGTTAGTATACAAAGAGCTAGGGGTATATAACACCAGACAAAAATATTATTAAACATGCAGATATTAATTGTGGTGATGCATTTTTAAAAAGTAGAATGAGAGAGTAGTTTCACATATTGCTCCTTCTAAAAAACAACAATATGGGTGTGTGTGTGTGTGTGTGTGTGTGTGTGTGTGTGTGTGTGTGTGTGTGTGTGTGTGTGTGTGTGTTTTATTGTTAAATTTACAATGTATATTGTAAAAAAAAAAAAAAAAAAATTATAATTCAAGTTTTTATTGGTTTGAAAGGCTCCGTACATGGCATACATACATCATTTTCCGGGCATAAAGGAATACAAGGCACATATTTTTTATGGACTTATGTGGACTCCAGTACATAAAGAAAAATAAACAAATAAGTTTGGGGGGAAAGAGAGGAAAAAAACCAAGAAACAAAAATATGCCACACGTGTCCTCATACATCGCTCTACAGAGTCATATAATCACCTAGCAAGTTCATAATTATGCAGGCTTATCTTCCATTTTGATATGAGACCATAACTGGTCCCAAAGAGGTACTTCTTTCTCCTGATCACCATTTATTCTACAGAGCATACATTTATAAGTGTCTTCCAGTGTCTTAGAATAACTCGACAAACACTTATTATATCCACAATACAGAAAACAACAGAAACAGAAAATGCACACTTGGATATGTTTGGTATTTGTGACTCATCCCCCAGTAAACATTGGATTAGATTGTAAATATTGAATATTGTATGATTATTTTTTTTGCAACATCATATCAGCTTTATTCTAAAAAATATTTATCTTATTTTCTTGATTTTTTTTTAAAGAAACTAAACACCTAAATTTCCCACAACAATATTAAGTCTTTAAAGATATGATCCATGAGAAAGATATTTATCTCAAGAGCTCTCTACCAGAAAGGAATCTCTTGAAAAGAAAGTCATGGTTTGAGTTAAAACAAATAGACTTCTGTCAGACAGGATCTTCTTGTAGAAAGCCTGTAAGGAAAACTCCTCCCATGTGAAACCAGCATGACTGAAATCTGACCTCACAGCTGCTGAAGGAGACAATAACATTGTCACGTGACCACCCCGGAAGTGACAGGCAACTTTGTGTTGATGCGGAAGAGACTTTGGGAGTGAGGTTGTTGTGTGTAATGAAACTTTAGTGACAGGTAACAGGAGAAATAAATAGTTAGCGGGTTTATAGTTGTATCTAACGCGACAGACTAAAGTTTGACGGACTCATCTGAAGCTAATGGCCGGAGGTAACTTACAGGTGAGTGATGGACTTTTAGAGAGTTAGCTAACTTACCTGGTTACGTAAGAGAGTGACATCAGAGGAGACGTTAATAATTATACTGCCGGCTTTAAATGATCTTAAATGGCTAATTCAGCTTGTAAAAGTACGTAAATATAAATATAAAGATGAGCTAACTTGGTACCAGGGTGTAGAAGTAATAATTAATGTTATTATTCATATTTTTTGAAGTAATTTAGTAATGCTTTCTGGATCATCAAGTTAATGAGAACACTCAGAAGTCCATTTGACTGGTGTTTACTCTTTTATAATAGTTAAAAGTATATACTAAAGTACTGTATTTAAAAGGTCTGATATACTGTATTTGAGTATTTTATGCTACTCTCTACATTTACTCCATCAAAGTTTAAAGAGAAACACTGAACTTTCTGCTTCACTGCATTTATTTCACAGCTGAATATAGGACACTGGTTACTTTTAGATTCATATTTTGCATATAAAACACTTGATGAGCTCATAAAATACACTGCATTATTAAATTAAAGCCAGTGGTT